>CM051622.1:53066048-54370166 GCA_028020825.1 Podargus strigoides
AGGCTTCCTGTGGAGAAGTAGACTGCAAAACAACCCAGGATAAAAAAACCAGGCTCACCTCTATAGCAGTGGGCTGAACAAGAGAAAAGAGAAAGGGTCAGGATTTCTTCTTTCTTTCTTTCTTTCTTTCTTCTTTCTTTCTTTTTCTTTCTTTCTTTCTTTCTTTCTTTCTTTCTTTTCTTTCTTTCTTTCTTTCTTTTCTTTCTTTCTTTCTTTCTTTCTTTCTTTCTTTCTTTCTTTCTTTCTTTCTTTCTTTCTTCTTTCCTTTCTTTCCTTCCTTCCTTCTTCCTTCCTTCCTTCCTTCCTTCCTTCCTTCCTTCTCCCTCCTCCTCTCCTCTCCTCTCCTCTCCTCTCTCTCCTCTCCTCTCCTCTCCTCTCCTCTCCTCTCCTCTCCTCTCCTCTCCTCTCCTCTCCTCTCCTCTCCTCTCCTCTCCTCTCCTCTCCTCTCCTCTCCTCTCCTCTCCTCTCCTCTCCTCTCCTCTCCTCTCTCCTCTCCTCTCCTCTCCTCTCCTCTCCTCTCCTCTCCTCTCCTCTCCTCTCCCTCTCCTCTCCTCTCCTCTCCTCTCCTCTCCTCTCCTCTCCTCTCCCTCTCCTCTCCTCTTCCTCTCCTTTCCTCTCCTTTCCTCTCCTTTCCTCTCCTTTCCTCTCCTTTCCTTTCCTTTCCTTTCCTTTCCTTTCCTTTCCTTTCCTTTCCTTTCCTTTCCTTTCCTTTCCTTTCCTTTCCTTTCCTTTCCTTTCCTTTCCTTTCCTTTCCTTTCCTTTCCTTTCCTTTCCTTTCCTTTCCTTTCCTTTTCCTTTCCTTTCCTTTCCTTTCCTTTCCTTTCCTTTCCTTCCTCTCTCTGTCTGTCTCTCTCTCTCTCTTTTTTTTTCCCTAGGAGTTAAGATTTTGTGTAAAAGACATCCCCACCTCTGCAAATCTCTGTCAAGCTGCAGTTCTGAATCTCTGTATGGTTTCTTCATGGGGACATGTTTGTCAAATGAGCATAGTATGTTCACTGTTACTCTCTCGTGTTTTCTGGTAGAAATCCAGAAGTCAAGGGTTACTAGAGAGCCCCCAACATCTGGAATTCAAAGTCTTTTTTTTCATGCACTGCCCCTGGCAGTGGCAAGGCAGAGAAGCTGCCATCAGCAGTTATTTGGAGGAAGGTGTCTCCCAGCCACCTAGAGTGCTGTGTATGTCATCCTGTTGACTGATGTGATGCAGCACTCCTCCTTGTAGTTGACGAAAAGTGACAAGGGATCCTCTGTGCTCTTCTATTTTTTCAGTTCTCTGCTGTGGGTGTATGTCTTGGAAGCCATGCTGCTCCACACAAATGATGAAGTCACCCCTCCTGGCTGTCCTTCCCTTGCAGAGAGTACAGGACCCCCCTCCACTACTCACAAAAACTTCTTTTACCATTTCTCATTGCCTTCATCCCCCTGAGAAAATATGTCTGTATGTTACTGACAACCTGTTGCAACTGATATCTAGTGCTAATTAAGCCCTAGCCACTAGCAGTGTCATTAATGGGTCTTGCTGATTGTATGTCAGAAGTAAAAGACAATGATGTTTTAGTATTTCAAACAGAATTTAATTCTTGACTACAGGTCCTTCCAGCAGTCTTTGGAGTCTTTAACTTTTGACTTGCTTCTTGGAAATAAATGTGACTGAAAAAGAATTGAGTTCCTTCATGACATGTAAGGGATGAAAAATCAACATTTTTTTATGGTAACTCACAAATGACAGCAGCTGAAAGTTAAATCTATTTGATCGTTCCATCAGCCTTCCAAGCCAAGTCCTTAACTAAATGTTTCAGTGGGATGTTGAAATGCTGAATGTACGTGGGAGGGATCTCTGCTTCACAACGCTGGGGACCAGGAAACAGTGTTGTTCACAGCGTATGTGTAAAAAATAATGAAAGTAAGTGCTTTCTTGCAATCCATAAGCTATTGATTCAAAAAATAAGATATGAGAACATACTGTCAGGATCATGCACACATCATGTTCAAACCACACATCTTGGATATTTGACTTGTACCTCAATTTTAGATGCCTGTTGAATCACCATTCCCAAAGGGCCAAAGTTCTTTAAGAAGTGAAGGGGCAGAGGTCTCCAGAGAGACCCACCTCTTTCTTATATGAGTACCTTGGTGTACTGGTCCTCTTAAAACAAGTCTTTAAATGCTAAAATGTAGCACATACAGTAGGTAGACTGTGTTGCAACCAGACTCACTAACCACATTGCTGATTTTTTTTCCCCTCCGTGCACTTCCTAGAACTATGATGTTGCAATCTGAAATGATGATATAGTATGCTGTTTATTGTAACTTTTATGTACTTGTTCCTACTTGCAGTCTATATTTGTTTAATGGAGAAGCTCAAAATGTAATACGCTGCTTCTGCTGATCAAAGTTGCAAAAGAGATGTTTTTTCTCTTGGCTTATTCAACTCATGTAAATATCTTTTGCTCTTCCCTTACCTCTCTGTATCACCATTGTTTTCTTGTTTAAGATATGTTTACTATCACTATACATTTTTAATAAGGTGTCCACAGCTGCTTTCCTGAGAAACTATTGATTCTGTCTCTCTGCCTGCCAGTCAGTCCGCTTAAGTCTGCTCTGCACTCGTATCTTTTGAAGCCATGGCTCAGCTGAATTTGTCAGAGGGCTTGAAAGTCCAGATATTAAATTTTCATGAGTTTTAAGGAACTAAAAGTTTTGCTAGGTAGGCAACCACATCAGCAGGCCACTGTTGGAGGGGCTCCAGCATGACTTTGATCTGTTCAGATTGCCCGTTAGCCCAGCTAGCACATGTGTACTGGCCTGCTGGTCAGCATTCACAGTGCTTGGAACAAGCCCAAGCACATGACATGAATCATATTCTGCCCCCAGTCACCTTTTTTCTAGACTAAGCAATCCAAAGCCTTTTAGTTTCCTCTTGTAAAACAAGCTCTCTGTTCCCTGGATTATTTGAATATCATTTTCAACTGCTGGAATTTCAACTCCTCTCTCCTAACCATGGGTGGACAGAACTGCACACAGGAGTCCAGCTGAGGTCACATTAGGACTAGGTGCTATTAATTTTGCTTGAGTCCAACAGGACTCTCTTGGCTGATTTCAGACTCATTCTCGAAAGCAGCGAGTGCTTACATTTGTACAGAAAGTGTGTTTGAAGAATTGCTGAGGGCACAAGGCCCTTTTCTACCCACAACTATTTTTTCACCTATTCAGTTGCACTGGAGCAATCTACCTTCTGCTTCTGTACATCTCCTTAAAATGCCTCTGTGACATTTCTACTTTTGTACATCTCCTTAAAATTCCATGAGCCATACAATGACTTTGAATCTCTAGCTAGCGACAACAGCTTCAGTGGGTACCTCTAGAACAATGAAGATGACTTGTCTTGGTCTAGGACAGTCAGAAGTTATTAACTTCAGCTTTTCCTTCTTTTTCTTTTATTAGCTTCAAGTTTTAAGCAGTAAGATCAATTTTATGAACATGAAATTCTGTGAAATGCTAGAAAGTATTTCAAGGTTGCATTCAGAATTTATCTTTTAAGGGAGACGAATAATTTCTTGATTTCTCCCTCATTTACATTATAGGAATAAATTAGCAAATTTTTCCGCGTGGTCATCCAGTCCTCTGTACCCTGCAGAAATAATGCTATTTTTTTGAACAAGCCATTACAGATATTAATCTTACAGTGTCTCTATGTCTGATAAGAAAGGGAGAGATGAGTACAGAGAAGCAGCTGAACTAACTGGAAGACAGAAAAAGAGAAAGTGAAGCTCTTTTGTGTGGTGTCTGTAGAGATTGACAAGCATTTGATGTATGGCATTAGAATTTAGGACTTAAATGTGTGCTTGAACTGTCATTTCTGATTACTAAAAGGTTTTCTGGCCACATGAGTGGGTCTTCTGGTAAGTGTCCTTCAAAGTTGTGTCATGAGAGAGAAACTGTCTTCTGGCCTGTTTGAAATTCGGCTTTTTCAAATACATTGGTAGATTTTTAGCTGAAACACTGAACATATGTTTGAAGTTTGCTCATCTTTACTTTGGTTGATAAAGAGAGAAGAATGAAATGAAAACAGATTTTTTTTAATGAGGAAGAATTAACTTTCCTACCTAGTGCAAAAGTATGGAGTTATGCTATTTCATATGAAAGCCTGTTCTCAGTAATGAAAGTGTTTTTCCTTTTATGTGATAAGATGGGTGGACTATAAAATATCTATAAAAAAGAGGAATAGGAAATGTGTTACTATAAAGAGCTACACCGTGTGCTTTTTGTTAGGATTGTTTTGTAAAACCGACTTGCTGGAAGTAATCCGCAAATAGGCTTAAAATTAAGCCTCAGAATTTTGTTCTGAATATCTCATCAACAACAATAAGGGGAACATTATGCATATTGACAGAGATGACTCTTTGTGTCAAGTATTCATTTTCATTTTGGAGCTGTGGCATTTTTAAGCATGTTTGCAAAACATCTTTGGACCTCTTGGACCCACTGCAGTTGTGATTATTTTAATCCCTTATTTGAAGGCTTCACATGATTTCTATTCATTGACGTGAAAAAGGCAATCAACCACATGCATTTAGATAACCAGAGCTATGAGGAGCATCTGTTTTCCAGACATCCTTGTGTTGTACGTGACCTGTGGTCCCGATTTGGCTGAAATCTGATAGCGTTGTATAATTTTGCATGCCACCGTTAGAACATTCCTCAGAGGGGCACCGGAACAGGTCCTGAGCCTGGGAGTGGCATCTTTGAGTGATCTTCCTGCTCTTAAGGAAGCTCTGTGCAGAATCATGTCCAGCATATGTGGAGCAGTACCCTGAGGATAGCCATGCAGTCTTCGGTGGGCAGCCATGAGCTGGCCTGCACACTGAGCCACAAGCCATGTAGCAATGTTAGCATGGTGATTGGCATGTCTCATAGCAAGGATTAGTAGCTGTGATCCAGTCAGTCACAGCAATGGATTGCACACTGGTTTGCAAAAAGCATGCAGACATATCTCTCCTAGGTGCAGCAGGCTTATGTGTGCAGAGAAAAAGGAGGCTATGTGTATGTCAGCCAGTAATGTGATGCATTAGGAGTGGATCAATAGATGTGCTGTTAGATGCTGAAGCTTTCTACATTTCAATAAATGTGGTCTGAAGTTTTGACTCAGAGTAGGTCTGCTCTGGTGTTCTGAACTAAATGTCTCTGGCGTACATGCAGGTAGAAACTGTCTGAAGTTTGGTTTGGTCATTGTGGTTTGGACCCCCTCATGGGTATGGAGCACATTTGGGGAGCACCTGGTGTGAGACTTGAGATTTAGTTTCTCTGAAAGAAATCTAGTTTGTTTACACAAAACCCATTCCTTTTACGCAACAATGTGCAGTAAGTGTGAACAACTGGAGAATTTGATTCAAAACTGCTTTAAGGGTCCAAGCCAAAATGTCAACGTAGACACAGACAAATTAATTTTCTAATTGTACTTGGTCACTTGATTGAACATTTCCTTTAGATCAGCAAGATGTGTATAATTCATGTAACCTAAACCCAGTGTCATTCCATATGCATTCTCTTGAAAGAGCACGAAAAGTAGCTTGAAATTGAAGAATGGGCTATAATGAGGTGGAAAATTCCAAATGTTTTATTTCAATGGCTTCCTCTGGAAAGATGCATGAATTTTAACAATATGAATTTTACTTACGTTGTGATGCTGCATAGCTAATGTATTTAAATGTCAGAGAAACAAGTTAAGCTATTAGAAGTTCTGAGATGGTGGCTATCACTGCAATGTGATTGTTTACATAAATGTGTAAGTTATGTTGGACTTTTGTAAATTTTTCCATGTAGTGTATACAGGAGGTTGGACAAAGAAAATGATATGAATGCAAAGCCTGCCCAAATCCCTTCAATGCTTAAGTGCCTCTACTTTTTCAAACTTGGGAAAAATGCATTTATAAATTTATATTTTAAAATGTATATTTTAATTGAAAATATAATTTCTAATCACGATGAAAGGAATACCACATATATCCACTGACATTCAAACAAGAAAAAAATCACAACTATAAATCAAGTTTGAAGCTAATCCTTTGATCTATGATTCAAATCAAATTCAGGTCAGTAATGACTGAAAACTGTTGACATCAGGATGACCATTCCCTAAAACAGTTGAGGTGATTTCAGGCTGATTTCCCTGAAGACTAGTGGATGTATCACAAAATGTTCTACCACACTTCTTCATCACACCTTCCCCTACGAGTTAAGATCTCAGGGCTCTCCTGGTCCTTCACCTTTCATAGCTATGTAATTCTTTTAAAAATATCTATTTATTTGCATCCAGTTTGCATTAAAATTGAGTAATAGGGTAATATTTTAAAGCAGTTTACCAATGTTTAGTACTATTCAGTGAGGTTCACAATTAGCAGTTGGAAACAATTCTCATAATTCTCAACAGAAAAAGAGCATCTGTAGGTGTAACTTAAATCTTACATCCATTGTACATCCTCCATGAAGACATAAAAACTAGATTAAAAGTCTATGAAATGTTATAATAAAATAAAATAAATTCCAAGTTTTAACTTCATATTTTATTAATTAGGAGAACCTTTGTGATCTGATACGGGGCAAATCTAGGTTTACATCATTACACAGAAGGATAAAAGTCTTAACATATTCAACCCCTACAGAACTGGTGCCAGAATTATTATATTGAAGTCACCACTCCAGATGACAGCAATCTAATGTGTTACCAGCCAAATGAATACAAAAGGGAAAGACTTATAAAAAAAAAAAAAAAAAAGGCATCATAAATAATCTTCTGTAGCAATATTGAAAGTGCTTTGAAGCAACAGTTCATTCCTTACTCAGAAAAGCTGGAGGCTGCAAAGGTCTCCTAGATTACCATAGTAACTAAAAGAATAATTTAAATCTGCCTTTTAAAGAGTTGTAAATAATGCAAATGTAATATCAGTTACTGCTTATTGCCATTTCACATGCTGCAAAAGACAATTTGAAGAAGATAGTGATATCACAGTTCTTGTAAGGAATTCCAGCATAATGAAATGATGTGTCCAAATCCATCCCTTTGTTTTTTCTTTCTGGATCTATCTGCTGAGAAATGAGAACCCGTACATCAGGCTTCATTTCCACGTTGTAGACATTCGCTTCTCTGTTTGTCAAAAAACCTTCATTATAAAGGACTGAGAATATTAATAAGACTATATCTATGCGTGTGCGTTCCGAGTGTTGAAGGATCTGCTGGGAGCAATACAGTGCTGGTACACAGCTGCAAAACGTATGTAAGGGTCTTCAGTGTTATCTGCAAGAGTGGAAACACACAGATATATGGGTGCTGCTTTCAATACTATTAATAAGATTATCAGAGAAAATATTTTAGGTGAGGATTTAAATACAAAGAATATATGGTACTGATGATCTTCTACAGAGTGCTATACGTAAAACGGGACATAAAATCCCAATCATGTGTGTTGGAATAAAAAACACAGCAGGCCAAGATATTCCTAAAGAACAACATAGATAGCCTTTTTTGTCATCTCTAAAGCAGACATTATAAATAATTCAGAAGATATCCAAGGTATATGCGTGAATAGGAAAGATACGACGGAATTATATGGAAACTTGGAATTCTGAGCCAATTCCCAGATGCTATTTTAATTCCATCTGGTGTACGGTGATTTTATAAAATACATTAAAGCAGTAGCATGTGATTTGGAAAAGCAAATGAGTGTGTTTTTAAGCATTAGGCCTTAGTCCCTTTCATGGGTAGGTGTGGAATTTCATAGCATTCCTCCCCTTTGACTGGAATCAGATGGTTCTGTATCTCCTGGGTCAACTTCTCATTGTTATGGTAGTCACGAGAGGGATGAGAAAAGAACCTTCTGAAAGGAAGTTGAAAATTATTAGCAAATTGAGTAAAGTGCTGCTTAGAAATTATTTTCTTTAGCAAACAACCTACACACGTTTTCATCTTATCTCATTACTGGGGTGGCCCTCCTCAGATGCAGGAACGGAATAGATCCAGTTTACATCCTTAAGACATGACAGAGTGTTTTGGAATCTGGACAAAACTGTTTTCTTTTCAGAACCTCTGTCATCCACATTCATCTTCCCCCTGGAGCACATTCATCTTCCCTCTGGAGAAGCCATGTTTTCTCAAAACCATCATTTCCTCCATGCTCTCTGCCTCTGGATTAGTATATTGCTTGTTAGCTTTGTTGCAGTGCCTAGAAATAAAGTCTTCCTTTGCTTTAGAGTGTTCTTGAGCCTAGGCAGCCTGATGCACTTAGAAGATATACCTGTGGTGTATGTGTCAAGGCTGTTTGGCCATGATCCAGGCAGCCTTTATGTCTTGTCCCAAGGGGAAAAGTGCTGTTGCTGGCTTTTCTCCCTGAGATATGAGGCATCATCTCCGGAAACCTATACAAAAGATGTAGTTTGAAAACAGTAGTATTTACCACTAACTTTTTCTGTATTTATTACAGGTGCAATGGGAGCAGATAGAAAAATCCTCTAGTATAGAGAGATACACCCATAACTAAAAGAGGAAAGTGGAAAAAAAAAAAAAAAAAAAAAAAGGATGTTGTGACAGACAATCTATTAATATCTGTTCAATACAAAGAATTAAGTTCAGTGCAGATTCGGGAAGACCTTATTGCAGCCTTTCAATACTCAAAGCGAGCCTATGAGAAAGACAGGGACAAACTTTTTAGCAGGGCCCATTGCTTTAGGACAAGGTGTAATGGTTTTAAAGTAAAAGGGGGTAGGTTTAGACTAGATATAAGGAAGAATTTTTTTACAGTGAGGGTGGTGAAACACTGGCCCAGGTTGCCCAGAGAGGCAGTAGATGCCCCATCCCTGGAAACATTCAAGGTCAGGTTGGACAGGGCTCTGAGCAACCTGACCCAGTAGAAGATGTCCCTTCTCACCGCAGGGGGGTTGGACTAGGTGATCTCTAAAGGTTCCTTTCAACCCAAACCATCATATGATTATGCCTTTGCATCTTTAAAGATATGGGGACATTGTTTACATTGAAATACTGGTGTGAAGTATATGGATGACAGCTCAGGTAGCAAAAGAGTAAAAGAAATAAGGTGGTTTAGGTTTGCTGTTATTCTTGTTTTAAAATAGACAGGACGCATATAGGTGGGCATAGCACTGAGTCTTAGCAGAAAACATAGCTGGTTCTAATCAATAACACAAATAAGAGGACTTACTTTAATGTAATTTCTGACTTGATAGCATTCTCTTAAATAAATATAATCCTTAGCCTATTAAACTTTAGTCTAACATTATATTGAATTTGCAGCACTTATGTTGCACTTTGAAATGGCAAAGTGCCTCTTGAGTATTGATCATGCTGCAAAAAGATGTTATTGAGTATTTTAAAGGCTATGGTAGTTTTACTAGGGGGTAGAAAAGGCTATATCAGTCTCCCAGCTCTTGTTTTTGGCAAAGAGAAACTGAAGTTGAGATGTCCACCGAGTTAATTATTCTGTGTAACCCTCTAGTTTTCCAAATTTATTAGAGAGATGAGTAACGGAAATAGTTCTCAAACAATCCCTCAATTTATACACAGTGCACTTTTTTTATTATCCAGTGATTTCATATCCATTTTACCAGACTCATTTTTTCTATGGTGCCACTCTTACTTTGTATTATAGTTCCACTGAATTGAATTTTCTTTGCAGAGAAATCAAGTGCCCCAGCAATGGTACATTTAAAGGTAGATAATGGTAGGTAAAATAACAGAATAAGAAGGGCTAAATCCTGCTGATCTTTGTTATTTCTTAGGAATTCATATGGTTGCAATTTTTAGCTGCAGGTGGTTTTTGCAATCCAGTTTAAAATCCATCAAAAAGGAACAGAAATAATGTTATATAACTTCAACCTTACCCAGCTCCCTTAAGATGTGTTGCTATAAAATAAATACACTTTTAAAGATGGGTGTTTTATCTATAAGATTCGGTAAAATTAGTTTATATTGTATATTTATATACTATCTAACGTAACTTCTCCTAGTGTCACAAACTGCAACTGAATTTTCACTGGTGAAGTACCATGTTTCCATGATGCTTCCAGGTAAAAGTAGGTTTCACAGCTTCATTTTTTTAAGGTGGGTTTTTTTGTGGGGTTTTTTTTTTTTTCCTAAATAGATCTCTATTTAAGTTTTCAAAATAAAAAAGACTCTAACCTGGGTAGGTAGAGGACTTGCACTGTTAAGTTCTTTTGAGTTATGTTGGTTTAAAAAAAAAAAAAAAGAGGGCACTCAATAAATCATAGGAGAGAAAAACCACAGATAAAATAATGGGGATTATACCCAACATATGTGCCTCTTCAGATTTGTAAAACACAGTATAGACAGCCATTCAAGTGTGAAAGCATATGTTCAATGTACTTGAGACCATTGGTACCCTAGAGGCTGTAAATTGGTCCAGATAGACAAATCACAATTAGAAATAGGATGCTGCCAAATCAGAATTTATTCCACATGTAACAGCAGTACAAGATGTAGAATAAAGTACAAGATTTCCCCACTCAGTGCCAAACACTCTATTAGTTAACCTACAGATGCATTGCTTCTTCACAGGGCAGCATTGGATTTATCCACAAGAAAGCATTTATATGAATCATACATTAGTGGTGAATTATGTAGATGTGAAAGCATGTATCATTTTCCCATCTGCAACTCCATTTTCTATTGCTCTCTCTATTGATTTGGAAATAAAAACCCTTCTGGTTTTGCTATAATTGGTTGCTCAGTTCCAGTTCCAGAATCTGCTAGGGTCACCCAAGTTGATGGCCTTATCTGCAGCTCCTGGCTGACCTCTCCCAGCCTTTGCTCGCTGATTGCACCGAGTATGTGGCAACACTCAGCTCCGATGGCACAGTCGCAACTGAGGCATTCGGTATCGCCTGGTTGTGAACTTGCTTCATTGCAGCTGGGACAGTTATACTGTATGGTTTTTTTTAAAAAAACTAATTATTTTTTAAAAATTAAAGGTATTTTTTAATAATTTAAATGTACTATCTGTCGCTTGCTATCAGTGTTCATTTTTCATATCAGAATTTACACGACTGAACTCTTCATTACGTTACTTTTGCACCTGTGTGCTTCCAGAAACTCTCAGCTGTTTTTTCACACCACAGCTAGGAGGGCATCTATGATTGTCAATGCATTGCATGTAGAAGGAGATGAATTATTTAAACATTATCCATTTGCAGCAGTGCTGCATAGGTATAAAACTCTGGCATAACTTCTGTGAAGTTCTGCCAGTAGCTTTAGGGATCTGTTAAGTATTCATTGAGCATATCCCTATAAGAGTAATTTGCACATTTTAAAAATTTACTATAGTTTATAAGCCATTGGATATTTCAATGCTTTGTTCTGTATTTCAAAGGATAAATTACAAAAAGTATTTGCATATATTTCTTAGGTAACTTTAAAATCAAAGTTCTTAAACAGCTATCATTCTTAGACGTTTAGTAGGAGAAACACTGAAAGTGTGTATTAAATTGCAGAATAAGTCTCTATTTCAGAAAGAAAACCCCCAAATGTATACTTATATTCAATTCAGCAAACCATTTAAACATACCATGGCTCCACCAGAACTTCAAGATATACTTAAGTGGCCTGACAAATAGCGATGAAATTAAACAAATGCTTAAAGTTAAGTGCTTTGTTGAAACAGAATTCAGTGCTGCAATTCCCACTCTGTAAATTATTAAATAGATGTAGGTGAAACTGTAAAGTATGAACTTTAGCAACCTTACTAATAAGTCTGAGAAAACTTCTCTGGTAGGGAACTAACAATAGTTAAAAATATCTTTTCACGAAGTTACACAGTTTGGTTATATTTAGGTACAAAAATGGTATTTTAAAAAGCATGTGTAGAAACATAAACAAGGTAGAGTTTTATATAAAAACAAAAAGAATATTATTTTAAAGATATAACTTCCCTAGTAGATGAGCACCTGCAGCATTAAATTCTGCCCTGATTTAGACAATGTCATGGCAGCAGGCATCACTAGTGCAATGTCTGACCTCTTGATGCTGTGAGTTTAGGGGAATATGGCCTGGATGTAGGGCCTATTTTAATGCAGGTCTGATTGGATTATTGCTGTGGTCTCTACCAGCCTTAAAAAGCTATGGGATCAAACGTATGAAATACGGTCTCCTATATATAATTTGTCAAAACATTTGGATCTTACCTTATGACAAATTGTTTTATGCTAAAGTTTATGAACTGCATATAAAACAACAAGATGGAAAATATGTACCATTGGTTAATTTGACCCAGGGAAGTTTGTATGGAAAAAATAAGTGACAAACTTCAAGGAGAAGGGTTATTTTCTTTCTAAAGCTTCTTAGTGCAGTATGCCCTGCTCCCAAAGGGAATGATTCATTATCAGACCTTCTCTTGACAAAGAATAGTTAATTGTCACTCTAAAAATTACTCTGTTGTTTATGTATTTCTGATTAGAATCTCATTACACTCTATTTGCATAAACATGTAATGCTAGCACCAATACTCATCTATGAAACTCTAAAAGAGCTAATTACCCAAAGCTTAGACTAATTGTCAGCATAATGGACGGAGAACATGGCTTTGAAGTAGGAAGTGTTAAGAAAAACTGCCAGTTTTTCAAAGATAGCCAGTTGGATATGTAAATAGCCATGATTTTATTAGCATGTAAAGCTTTTACTGGGCAGAAAGGCACTCTAGTTCAAAAATGAAATGAGGAAATGAGAACATAGAAAATCAATTTGTAAAGACCCAGGTGGGAAACCAAGCAATTAATGACAGGGGCTAAAAGTAACAAGATAAAGAAAAGTAACTTGCTGGAGTACTAGCAGGCAACTGGATTAGATGAAGTAAAAGGGCACTTTTAATAAGCATTAGGAGAAAAAGAAAGGAAGAATCCTACATCAAGTATATGTGAAGTACGGTAGGTAAACAGTACAAGAGATTCAGAGCACAAGAATTATGTATCCACGTGAGAAAGAGGCAAAAAAGAGTAACTATCACCTGCAAGAAAGCAAGCAGACATGATATGTTCAAATTAAATGTCAGTCCTAACAGAGTTAGACAAGTACCTGTCCTCAGCTGCTAATAAGGCATTTCCCTAGGTCACGGGTAATTCCAGAGGAGTACTGTCAAAATTGTATCAGTTTTGAAAAGCTTGAAAGGACCTATTGAATAATTAATTATGTCATTCATAACCCTAACAAAGAGATTGCTAATTTGGGAATTTATTAACAAAAATTAGAGGTTAAAGTATAATTAAGACCAGTCAACATGGCATCCCAGAAGGTAGATCTTACTGTTCTTTTTCTGGGGGAGGTGTCTGTGCTTCTCTGCTTGCTTTGAAAAGTATGTAATTCGGAGTGCTGAAGATAACTGTGTTCACATAACAGCCATTGATTTCTTCAAAGCTTTTTAGTCAATACCACAACAACACTTTGATTTAAAAGAACTTCCATTATATGAAATTAATATTACATAGATTAAAAACTGACTTACTGGTTGATCTCCAGATGTCCCTGTTAATGAAAAGACATAAATAAAGAAAATTATTGTGATGAGGGTTTTTCCCAGAGATCGATTTTGGTTTATCCTAATAGTTTTATCAGTGATCTAGACAACACAGAATATTATAGTAAAGTTTGCAGATGATAGTAAATATTGGAGAGCATGTAATACTTTTGCCAGTGGGGCTGAATCATCTTCACTGACAGACACAAAGGCAAACTAAAAGGGCCAAATACAATGTATTACACATGGGATGTGACAACACCAGCTGTATCTACAGGGTAGGAGAGCTGAGGTCAGAAAACAGTTGGCTTCTCAAAGACTGAAGAGAATTAAACTGATCACTCGGTATTGCAATGAGCAAAGGAGAGCACTCCTAGCTGGCTTTTCAACCTGGACGTCAAAGGTACAACACTATTCAGTGGCTGGAAATGTGAAGTTGGCTAAAAACAAACTTGAAATGAGAGGTAGTGTGTTAGCAGCAAACATAACTGTCAGAAAAGGTTATTGGGGAATATGGAGAGCTCACACTTTCTAAGTGGGTGAAAACCTAATTGGAATTCTTCTCCCCACATATAGTTCAGCCTAGTTTCAGGATGGATAGTCATAGTGCTGCATGTTTCTTTTGGTTGAGGGCTCTATGAGGTTACGCTATACAAGTAAACCAAACAGGCCAAGGGTAATGGGCTCAGCAATGGCAATTTGTATTAGTCCTTACTGTTTAATGACTAACTAATGTGGTATATTTACACAAGAGCGAACAGGCTTTCAGACTACACTGAACATGCAGACAGACACCACCATCCCCTAAACTCAGGGAATAACTCCTCTGCAGTCCCGCTGGAGGATATGAGCACTGTATTGCCCTGAGCATGTTCATTACATTTGCAGCTCTTCATTAAGACAATGAATGTATTAAAGTCTTGTATGTCTGGACTTCAGCTGGTTGGCTGTCACTCTAAGGAAAGGCTCCTCTCTGAGGCACAATACCCCAGTTGTATTTTGTGGGTAGAGGGTTATCTCCCTCTGACACGCTGGAAATGAGTCTCTCCTCGAGCTGGAACATTGGTGGGAAAGCACTAATTTTCTGCTATCGTATAGAGAACCTTCCTTCTCAGATGCTTGCCTGCTACATCTTTTTCACACACCAAACAAAGTATTAAAGTGTTCAACTAATTTATAAATAGGAAAGTATTTGCTTCCAAATCAGGAGTATCCTACCTTCCTTTGGAGCATGGGTTTTCTCTTAAAATCATCCGGAGATATGGCACCACTACAGATTAAAATAGAAGTCAGCTCCTACCAAGCCCTTGGTCAATCTCAGTTTTCCCTTTTCTTTGAGTACAGCACGCAAAGCTCTGTCTGCTGTGGGACAAGATGGCTTCTGCTGTGACTGCTGAAGGTGAGTAACAAAGTCATTGGGTTCGCTCTCTGTGGTTGTGTCTTTAGAAAATCTAATAGCACATGGTGTCTGTTATCTATTGATCCACTATGGCCCTAAGTGCTGAAATCATGAAGGTCTCTGAAACTTCCTAATAAATGTATTGTGAAGGTATCTGAAGTATTATTTCCAAAAAGCATCTTGAACAGATGGGGCAGGTGCCTCAATCATCATATGACAGATTTAATGTTGTATACATGAAAAAAAGGTGTTGCAAAACTTGTACAGAAGCAGCATCTTACAGACTTAGTTTCCTTGGATGATTGCATTGCACAAACTTCGGGTGAATTGTTTACGGAAATCTGATGCTTCAGCATTAAGTAATAAGCAATTTGTTCTATTAACTTGCATGAGTTTGTAGGTTAAGTTTCATGTGTTTTCTCCTCGCCGGGGGAAAAAAAAAAAAAAAGGAACAAAAATAATGAGTGATAGTACTGGCTATGAATCTTAATGGCCTCTGTATGTACATATAGGTGCCCAACTGCCCAACTTCATACTCGGCTGAATTATTCTATTCCTTAAAAAAAAAAAAGAAAAAAAAGAGGTGATTTAAAAAAAAATGAGTTGAACTGACTTGACTGCCTTTGAAACAACAATTTAATCTCAACTTGTATAGGCAAGCATAACTTCAGTGAAAGCATGCCAACTTTCCCTAGCTGCAGCACATGAATATATAGATACTAAAAAGGGTCTTTTGTAAAGTTTCTTTTTACTGGTAGCCTCAAAAATTAAGGGGCAAAGAGAATTCATGTCTGAATTTAGGAGTTTGCCATAATCCAAAACAGCTGTTGGATTTTCTTAGTACATAATATAATTCAGTTAAAAGCACAACATATGCCAGTATGGGCTCAAGTTATTTCACTCCATGCATCTTCCCTTGTGCGAAAATCCCAAAGCCATTTGAGGCTCCAGAGATAGGGGCTGCACAGTGTACAGATTGCATACACTGGATTTCTAGTGTCACGTAAAAAGCAAACAAATTCCTGGAATCACAATATTTGAAATTCATGGGTGGAGACACATGAGGGCACCACTGGGTGAGGGATGGCTGCTGGTGGAAAGGTGATGTCTTTGGGCACCTTCTGCAGGCTAGCTCATATGACACTTCTGGACTCCAGGCAGGAGACATGGCTGGTGGCCTCAGGGCAAGCCCTCAAGGTGGTGCAGCCAGGGAATGCAGAATGGAGACCAGAAGAATGAGGTCTCATGCTCTGTTAAAAGATTTGACAGACTGGCTTTAAGTCTACTCAAAATTTCTGAGTACAATTTTATCATTATGTAAAATATAAACGGTCCTATTCATACACCTTGTTTTAACGACAAGATACCTTCAGTCTTTGCGGTATATTCTTAGTAAAAAGTAGTAACACAAATAAGACAAAAAAGCCCTGCAAATATTAAAGAGTTAATGGTATTTGATGATCTTAGAGGTCTTTTCCAACCAAGGCTATTGTATGATTCTATGATTTAACTTGTTTTGCTTTCTCATTAATTTTCTAGGCTGTACCTTTCAAAGTAGGATAATATCAAGCAAGACTCATTAAACCGATTTAGAAATTATTTTTTAAAGAAAAAAGCCAAATTAATGATCCATATTCTAATATCAATAAGCCACTTCAGAATGTACATTGATAAACTATTGCTACTAAAAAATACTCTCCATTGATGGAGAGTATCCAAAATGTACAAGATGAGGGCAAGTGCTGAGTAGGCACTTAGGAAGGCACAAAATTCATACAGAGAATACCTGGGGAAGAGAGGGTGCTATTGGCACTGACCCCCTACTCAATAAGTCAACATGAAGCTGCCATTGCAACAAGAACAAATCTCATTAAGGGGCGTATTGGCAAACATGCTATGTGTAAGACACCGTTAATTATTCTACTTTTTTGATTACTGGTGAGGCTTGGCTTGTCCACAGTGTCCTGGTTGTGGACATTACACTGGAGTGTCCTGAGGACAGCAACAGGAATGATAAAAGTTTGGGAAAACATCACCATTTGAATTGAAAAGCGAGGTCTGAAGGGGACATATACCTCATGATACCTTTACACGTATACGCACAAGAGTATCGTAAACAGGATAACATGAGTTGTCCTCCACAGTCATGAAAGGAAGAATTGGGTTAATTTGCAGAAAGAGGAGCTTGTGCAAAAACAGTCAATGGACACAATGAGTTGCCTGAAGAGAATATGCATTTCACTTATGGTGTCTAAAAGCAAGGTAAAAAAAACCCACCTTAGATTTGACCTGAAATATTTTTAATCCTGCTTCACTGTGAGTAGATGCCTAATAGAAGGCCTCAGGAGATTCTGCATTTTATGCTATCAGCTGTGTACTAAAGTCTTGTTGATGGAACATCCTGTGGAGTCTTTTTGCATATAAAACATCTTTTTCAGTGCAATCTTCTCTCATTTAATGAAGATTAAAAAACAACGTGCCAGGAAAACTTTTTACAGTCTTGCTTATTTTCCTTCACGGAACTACCGTTCGCCTAGACCGAAAGTGTACGCATGGAGGGAAGGAATAGGTAGAGGTATTGGTATTGCTGCTCCTGGTCGCCTGGAGAGCCATCCTCTCCTCCTACCAACTGGGGCAGGGTGCTTATTGTATCTGGTGGCATCCTAGACTCTGGCTGGGCTTTGTATTGATTCCATTTATTGTATTTCCCTGTCAAAGTAGAGCAGTATTAACATACTTTTTCTCATTGGTTATATTCAAGCACCTTTATCCACGGGGCCACTTTGAACAGACTGGTTAGAACTAGTTTCCAATTAACCTTAAAATATTAATTCATCAAAAAGAAGTGGGGGGGTTAGGGTCTCTTTTTCAGCCTCTGATCGCCAAAGGAGGTGGCTAAGTTGAAAGTCTCACTTTTCTTTCTCCAAACTAACACAGAACAGCTTTGGTTGGAAGAGACCTCCAAGACCACCAAGTCCAACCATTAACCCAGCACTGCCAGTCACCACTACACCGTGTTCCGTAGCACCTCATCTACACGTCTCTTGAATACTGCAGGGATGGGGACTCCACCAGTGCCCTGGGCAGCCTGTGCCAATGTTTGATAACCCTCTCAGGGAACCCCACTCCGCTGAGCCCCAGCTTTAGCTTCACCCGGCAGAGCACAGCGCAGTGGGCACGCCGGGAACCATTGCAGCTCCCCCCTCACTCGGGCCGGGGCTGTTCCGTGGTTTTCAGGGGAAGATGCCAGCCCTTTGGGGCTGCAGGAGCACGGGGGCTTACGGGGCCCTGCTGCGGGTGGGGGGAGAGCGCTTTTTTGTCTGTGAACGTCACTCCAGAGGAGCAGAAACTGTTTACGAATTCGGGTGAAAATCCGGGAAGAACGAGCTCTGGCTCACGGTGCGTGCGTTTCCTCAGGAAATCGCCCTCAGTCATGGTGACACCCCATGGCTCCGGCAGTGAAAAGGCAGCGGAACGACACGCCTCAAGCCCAGTTACTTTGCCCTCCCCGCAGCCCTCCTCCCTCCCGCTCCCCCGCCGCACCCGCTGTTCTGCGGACGAAACGCTGCCATTTGTCCCCGAGGCCGCTCCCCAGCCCTGGCGGGCCCCGGACCGCGGCAGCGGGACGGCGGGGGGGGCGGTGCGGGCTGCGGCGGGCGGGCCCGGCCCGGCCCCGGGGCGGTGCAGCGCGGCGCTCGGCCCCGGCAGGGAGGGGCTCGACCGCCCCTACCCGAGCAGCCGCCGCCACCGCGGCGGGAGGTGACAAGCTGCTGCGCGGGGTCGCCGCCGCCCGGGTGGGAGAAGCGGGTGTTCCCCGCCTGCCGCCCGTTCCGCGCCCCGCTCTGAGGTAAGGCAGGCGCCCGCCCCGCCGCCAGCCGCCCCCGCCCGTGACTGCGAGGGCACGGCGGGGAGACAGCGGGTCCCGCGACGCCTTCGTGCCCCCCGTGTGGCGGAGCTGGGCCGCGCGGGGACGTCGCGGGTGCGCGGCGGCGGGAGTTTCGTTTCTCCGCCGCTGCGCGGAGGAGTCGCGGCGGCGGTGCCGGCGGCCCCGGGGGAGCCTGGCAGCGGCGGCGGCCCGCGGCGCCTCCCTGCACGGGGAGCGGCCGCCGGGTCGCGCCCGCCGAGCCCCTGTCCGTCCCGCCGCACCTGGGCGGGCGGCGGCCCCCCCCAAGCCCGCCTCGGCCTCTCCTCTGGCTGCTGCCGCCCCGCCGAGGGCGCGGGAAGGCGCCCCGAGCCCGGCACTTGTGCGGGTCCCCCCTGGCCCCGCCGCTCGCTTCCCCTTCGCTTCTGTGAGGGAGCGGCCGCGGCGCGGGACGGGGCAGGCGGCGGGGCTGCTGCGGGGGCCGCGGCGGGGAACGGTTTTGTGAACTCAGCGTTTGGCGGGGAGCAGCAGCGGGCAGGAGCCCCAAGTTTTCCTTACTTCGGGAAGGGGGAGGAAAAGGTCTCCGTGGGGCCGTGGCCAAACCGTGTGCCCCCGCCCCCGTCTGGGCGCTGCGGCCGGGGGCTCGGTGTGGTGTGCGGTGAATAACGCCGGGCGGGCTGGGGGGGATCGCCCCCCGCGCAGGTGAGTGTGACAGGAGGGAAAAACTGCCAGAAATTAAAATGTTTTCCTTGTGCGGAAACCCCATAGATTTATTCTTTGTGTGCACATATGTGTATGTTTGTGTGTACACTGAAAACACACACGTACTTTTTGAGCTATGAGAACATTACCTATAGGCTTCTAATTCCAGGTGTTTTCTGTTTCTTTTAGGCGTATTTTTGTTTTTTTTTTTTCTGGGAGGGGAACAGACAGCAGCGATGTTGCTGAATATGTATTTGAACAGTAGCACGGAAAAACTTGTGTGCCTTTAATTCGGCTGCAAAGGGTATCCATGTGGGATTAATATACTTAAGTGATCGTGTCACGCTGACGTATCTTGTTCAGACTTGCAGATTTTTAAAGCGGTGTGGACTTGTAGGTAGTAGCGGAAGTGAAATTAATTTTAAACGTGTGACTTGGCCTAGTCCTTACAGTTCTAACATGGTGTTCATACCTCGGTAAATAAGTGTAGATTTAGCTGTCTGTCCTTCTGTTTCCCTTTGTGTGTGCACATACCACACTGCACAAATGAAAAAGGTATGTGCAGTAGGCTTTAGGACAAAATATATGTTTAAACTCTTCTGGGAAGTGCTCTCAAGTTGCTCTCAGGGACTAGTGGAAAGCTTCTTTCATACAGTTTTTGAGTATGTTTTTCAAAACAAAGAGTTGCTTCGGTGTTAGTGATGCCAATTTGTAACTTCTGTTTGGCGTTACTGCTATTTGCATGCATCCAGTACAGCTGATACCGCTGCTGGGAGGCATGTAATTCTTCCCACTGTGGATAAGGCCCTTTTGTATGCTTTTAGGGGGGGTATGAACCCCGAGTAGAGCACTGTGGCTTATCTCTTCTATGGTAAGGTGGTCGGGGGGGGGGGGTGGGTGTGGGTGTGTGTGTTTGCCAGCCACTGTTGCTTATTGGAAATCTTAGCAACAAACCTTCTGACATGGGCTGGAGCTCTGAGTTGGGGCACATCAGTCTTAGGCACTTGCTGTAGTTGCTGATATATGCTATGGCTCATCTACATGCGAGTAAAATTTGGAATAGCAGTGGGCTACAGTGGTGATTTACACTAGTGTAAGGGTCTGTCTGTCTGTCCAAGGTAGCTTGCAGGATGGTGGCTATACAGTAACGTTTTCCTATAGCTGAAGAGATAGGCTGCCACAGGAGGGATACTTCTGCATGGTGCAGATAGGTGGGTGGATAACATGACATGTGTCAACTCTCCCTCTGAAACTGACCTCCTTTATCACTTATGGCACTCTCTCTGAAGAAAAGGCTTGGTCTTAGACATGAGCTGACCTGCCAAAGTCTCAGATCTTTGGCATTGGTAATGTTTGGGATTGTGAGTCTGAAATCTTCATTTGAGTATCATTTTCTTAAATTTGACTTTTATAGAACAGCAGTTGTCATAAGAAGATTAAAAATAAAGTCTACTTGCTGCTAACACTTGGTGGGTGAAATTTCCATTTCTTCTACTACAGCTGCTCTGTAGTTTCTCTGCTGTTTGCAAAGTCTCAAAAATCGTAGTGTGCAGGACTAAATAGGCTACTTTTTCTACTAACCTAGGGATTCTTAAACTGTGGTATACCTCCCATAGCAAAAGTGGTAGATGAATCCTGCCACCAGTTGCGTGACTGCCATTTTGGGAACTTTCTTAGTCTTGTTTTTTCTTGGGATGAAAGCTCAGCTCCAAGACACTGGAAAAAGTTCTGTTAAAAAATTATGGCAGGAAGAAGAAAAAGCGTATTAAATTGATATTCCCATTGCTGCCTGATGGTGTTAGATGTTTTTGCATCCTCTGGGTAGCTCTTGGAATCTCAGCAACACTGCATCATTATTTTACTCCTTATGCTGCCGAGTAAAGTTACACAGCCTAGTTTATTTAGATTTGGCATGTTCACACTGAAACTCATGTCATGCTAGGTGAATGAACAGTCTGCTTGTTTATATTGCTTTTTCCCCCCTCACTTTTAATAGGCCCTCATAGGTCTTATTGTAGTTCTACTGGAAAGTTTCAGAATTTGGTCCAGCCTGTCAATAAAAACAGAAATAAAGAACAGTGAAACATATTAAACCTGTTATCGAGTAAGGTATTTTCATACTGTCAGTTATCAGGGTAGAAATCTCACTTCAGATGGCTCCAGCCAGTCCTACAATCACATTTACTGCACTTCTATAAATTTTTTTCTGGCAGTTTATTGTTAATTGTCTGGGGCTGAAGTACTTGGGACAGATGTGAACATGCTACCTTCATCTTTCCAGAATTACAACGTAACCTAATTGGCTTCTGGATCTCACTGTGTATCTTTCTTCATGTCCCTCTATCATAATTCAGACTCTTTCTGTCTACTTCTTCCTCCTTTCCAGATGTCTTACCAGTTGAATCTTTACTGGATCACTTTTTCCAAGATGAATTATTATTCATTTTCTCAAAGGCATCCAAGAAATAAAATGCTTGATGGAATTTTCTTTTTTTTCCCCCTCCCATTACCTTTCTTCAGTATTCTCCCACGTTCACTTGCAACTTTACGTAAGTAGAGCTAGTTAGAAAGTGCTCATTAAAATGTCATTGAAGTGAAAGTCAGGAAGAGTGTTGATCAAAAATGCTTTTCAGTTTCAAGTCACTCATTTCTGGTGAATAAACCTTTAAAAACAAAAACAATCTCTTTAGTTTCTACTGCTGATATTTCCCCTGTGCTTTTTGCTGTCTTGATCATTGTTGGATTATTTGTGATAACTGGGTTTGACACAATCAATCTGCTTACAGCTTCAGAGAAGTGCAATACAGAATCACAAAATGGTTTGGGTTGGAAGGGACCTTAAAGTTCATCTAGGGGGATACCTCCCACTAGACCAGGTTGCTCAAAGCCCCATCTAACCTGGCCTTGAACACTTCCAGGGAGGGGGCATCCACAATTTCCCTGGGCAACCTGTTCCAGTGTCTCATCACCCTCACGGTAAAGAATTTATTCATCATGTCCAATCTAAATCTACCCTTTTTCAGTATAAAACTGTTGCTCCTCGTCTCCTCCCTTAGTTCAACTGTTTTTCCCTTTAGCGTTGTGAAATGGGATGCTCCTAAGAATTCACCCAAGCCAAAGCCTTGCCTCCCAGCATGGAGTCTGCATTTTGTTTCCAGTGGGCGTTTCCTCCACGCTCACTCTGCAGTGTGGTCACCCAACATCTGAAATTGCTGACTTGGTGATCCTTCTGCTGCACCTGTCATGCCACTCCATCTAGATGAGGGAAATTATGTGACTGGTAATGTGGGGTGTTAAGGAGAGTTAGCTCCTTCCTGTGGTTCTGTACCCCATCAAAGGATGGGGCTTTGAGTTTGGAACCCCCGCTCACCACCACCCTGGCATGCGCAGCCATGGCATTGCTAGGGTCCTGTGCCTGGAATATCCAGTAAAACCAAACAGAAGAGCAGAAATCCTTTTGGCAGTGAGATTGCATGGCTTTGCCAAAAAAAACCCAACAAAACAACCTACTGGGACCTGTTGAATTCCCTGTGTTACAGAGGAAATCCAGCCAGCTTCATGAGGTGCCTGCAGAGTACTGGAGGCGCAGGTCACTCTTTGCCTTCACAGAGCTGAGATGGCAACACTGCCATTGAGTAATGTTTCAGTATGAAGCATAATGTCAGTATAAAGTCCAGAAATACTTCTGACCTATGACCAACCAGCTGGGATCATGTATCTTAAAGCAGCAAAACCAGGGTCTGTCTGTGGCTGCAAAGTCTTGACAGTGTGTTCTTCTGCTCACCATTGAATTCCAGGTTTAGGTTTAACTTCAGCTACTTCTCCTTGTTTTAATGGTGCTGCAGCTGTTTGTGCTGAAGGATAAATACGTCTGTTGTTTCTCCACATTGGGAGAATTTGAGACTCTCACCTGGTGGTTTGACACTGATGTTAGATAGTAGCATAGAGGGAATTGAGCTTTGTAGGTCTGTACAGGATAAGGATCGAGTGATGGGGGAGCAGCTTCCCAATGTGCTAGTAGATTGTGCTGCTGCTTGTTTCCCTATTGCTCCTAGTTTGTCCAGGAAGGCCCCAGACTGTTAATCATATTTTTGTGGGCCCTCATGAGGTGTCGCTGCCCCCCTGGTGATAGACAAGTATTTCATGCCTGGTCGTATCAAAAAGGAGGTCTGGAAGGTTGAATGTACAGGTCTGAGAGAAAAAAAAAAAACAACCTGTTTTAAGGTACAGCTATGTCTGAATGTACTTAACTTGGGTTGTGTGAGCCAGCTGTTGCTGCATTCTGCTTAACCAAGATGGCTTTCCAAATGCACAAGGCTTTCACAAAGCAGAGCATTTCCTTGCAGTGCTCTGTGTCTGTATGAACATTATAAGCGTTGAGTGCCTTAGCATAGGTTTTGATGCACTATTTATTTTGACCTTTATTTGCCATTCTCAAATCTGGAATCTCTGTCCTATGCATGTATATGGTGAGATGTGAAAACGTCAAGGTGATTTTGAGGTGTGTTACCGGAGAAGTGATTGTTAGGTGCTGACCGTATTTTTGATCGTTGCTAGTGGTACTGGTTAGTGGTTCCTGAGCCCTCAGACCCTTGCCCTGCTGGCTGTTGGTGAGCTGGAGAAGATTTTGGAGTTTCTTAGTCTTTGCTCTACTGAGGCTTTGTCTGGTTCCTGGGAAACTGGATATTCTTTCACTTGCTTGAATGAGGTGATGCTCTTTCCGAAACAGCAGTACTGTTGCGATATGCTTAATCTTCAACTTCTTTGTTGAGGGTCAGGTCCAAAATATGACCAACTCCATAGTTTGGACCACATATGACCTGTGAAGGTGTCAAGGGAACTATGAGAAAACTGGCTTTTCATACAAAAAATGAATAGATGAGTTTTGGGGACTTCTGCATGTTTAACCTTGTCAGTATATTTGTTGAAATTCCCAAAATTCTAGGATTCTGGGACATTTTGCTACCTTCTGTTAAAAGATATTGGTGTAAGCCTTCCTAAAGCCGTTTGTTTAGTGTAGTCTTTAAGTGAGTAAATGTTAGCTTTAGCTTTTCAGATTAATGAAATCTAATAAAGATGCCTTGCTAGAGGCCCCTTAGATTTCATGTTTGCAGAACAAGTGAACAAAGTGCTTCCTGCCATTGGCTTGTGCCTGGGTCTTTGATTCAGTATTGTGGGGGTGGGGGGGAAAAAGACATGGGATTTAGATCTCATCTAGACAGCTTTGGGTGATGCAATGCATATCAGGTGTTTCACTCTTGGGATTGTGTATTGCCTGTTGGCAGTTAGGTAGGTCTTATGTTACTCCATTCATCCACTTAATTTCATAATGCTTTATGCTCTTTGCTTCCTGTTTGTGGTGGAGTGTATTTCTCCCGCTATTTAAAGCTTTTAGATGGTATCTGATTTCACTGGTTCTTTTTCTAATTCCTTGAACAGCCACTTCCAGTTTATACCATGGCAGAGGAAGTGGGCTGTGCCATTTGGGTTTCTGGGTGTCACAGGAGAGGCATGGACACCCTGTGATTCCTTCTGGAGGTGCAAGCTCTTGAATCCTGGGAATGGTTAGAGCTGGGTATGCATCCTGTGGTAGCAGTGGTGAGTATGGACAGGAAGGGTGAGGGCGTAATAGCAGTCATGGTAGGATTAGGGCACATTCCAGCAGAAGTAGGTGGTGTTGGTGGCTTCAGTCAGTCATTTTCTTGAAATAACCTGTCCTCACTGTTGTGAATTAGAGGAAGGGGAAAATAAAATCAGTACACTCTCTGAGCTACAAAGAGGCCTCTTGACTAATAGTGTGGCAATAACTGGAGACCAGAGCTGGGTGGAGCTCAATACTCCTCCCTCATGAAGCAGCAGAGCTGTTTGGTCATCTGAATTGTGGCAATGGCCTTAGGGCAGACGGGAGGATTATTACAGCATTGTTCTTGCTTTCTAGAAAGCTTACCTCATTCTTCTTTACGAATTTCAAAGATGACTGAAGCACTTTTTCTTATGTGGTACCAGCAGTGCCAAATCTGCTAGAGCTGGTCCCTGCTGCTGCCGAGTCCCTGGTGGAGTCTGCTGCTGAAAACAAACTGGGAAGGGAGAAAATATTGGTTTGTGTAGAACTCCCTGCACAAAGCTTTTAGGATTGAGACAATGAGTTTTCTAAACAGGAGGAATGATTGAAAGTACTGTAGTTCCACTTTGCTTACTTCAACAGGATTTTGTCAGTGGATTCATAGTTACTTGTTGCTTTCTGCGTAATAGACTGAAAAAAGAGGCAGAATGAATGGGTTATCCTTAAAGTTGGGTTTTTTTGGAGCTGCCAATACACTTGAAGTTATGTTGTCTCAAAAAGAAATCTTTGAAGATGGCCATAATTGGAACCATTTGCATCAAATTTTGGGTTTTGAAGGACCTATAAAGAAGTCTTCTAGAAAGTAATCACTGGAAACTTCCTTTGTTGTTAGGTGGCTTGATTGTAGATATCTGTAAAATGGAAGTGCATTCAATATGCAAAATATGCGAGAGAACTGAAATAGTAAGGTCTAAAATTCTGTGGACCTTTCTGTACAGGATCCAGAGCTTTTATCCTGTCTCTTCTGTCAGCAGTTCAAAGAAGAATCAAAAGAAGCAAATGCAAAACATCTGAGTGATATTCCCTTGTATATGCTGCCAACAGTAAAGGAAATAATAGATAAAATCAGAAGTCTCTCTAGTTCATCCATTAGGAACTGAGCACACATGGTCACTGCTTTTGTCAAAGGCAGTACTTCTAGCTTAGAAGAAGTCCTGTTGCCTTGTCCAGATCTAGTGAAGAGCTATTGTTATGAATTGGGGTCAGGGTTGAGGGAGCTGGGCTTGTTTAGTTGGATGAAATGGAATCTTAGGGACAATCCAGGATCTGTTTACAGCCACTGGAGGATGGTTATGAAGCTAATAAGGCCAAACTCTACTTAGTAGTGCCAGATGGCAGCAAGGGACAATGACAAGTTATTGCTTTGGAGATTCAGGTTGTACGTTGGGAAAATCTTGTTACTAGGAAGGTAGTGCAGCACTGCAGCAGGTCATCCAGAGAAGCTTATATCTGTCCTCAGAGCTTTTCAGGACTCATCAAGGCAAAGCCATAGCTGACCTGATCTGCTGTTGGTGATAGTCTTGTTTTGAGTCAGAGGCTGGGCTAGGTAACCTCCAGAGGTTTCTTCCCACCAAAGTTTTTGGGAGCCTGTCTCAAACTCCCCCCAAAAGGAGAATTTTTTAGACAAGTTTGAAATGAGCTGACCAGCTACTGTGGGATGCTCAGTGGTAAACTTAATTTCATATCCTCAATACAGCTTTTGTAGTTTATACAATAATGATTCAGTGACCAATACTGAGATTGGTATTGTTGGCCTCAGTATTTGTGACCTGAGGACCTGCAGGTTATTTTTTTCAACAGGTTTTTTTTGGTCTTACCCAGCCCAGAGGGAAGGGACAGAACTCTTCGATGGTTAATACTGCCCAAACAGGCAACCCCCTTCTCGCAGGCCTGAAGAAGATGGCTTCAGGGAAAGAGGTGGCATTGCAGTCTCCAAGATGGCAGGTGCACTGCAGTGAAATTGGCCTTATGATCTTAAGTTCATAAGACTGTATACCCCACATCAAAAGATCTGTGTAATCTTCATCTTGCACTTTTCTTCTGCAGCCCCCTTTGCCTAGTACTACCTTTAAGTAAGCCAAAGGTGCCTTCTAATCTTATTTTGGCTTTACTAATATACATTAGTGCTCATATTTTATCGTTATTAAAGTTGGTATAAGGGGGACTACCCAAATGAATGTCAGTTTTATAACAGATTTTTTTTGAGAGAGGGAGAGTCAGAGAAAAATACAGAAGATGTGAACTATGATGTGTTAGAAAGCTGAATGCTATCCCCTTACAGACCTTTCCCTCTCCATTCTGTCTTTGGACCTCTGGTGAATGAAGTCCTCTGTGCATTTTGATTTTAAAGGCATTCTTTCTGTAATTTACTTCATTTTTGAGGTGGCAGGATTAAATCATGGCATGCGCTGCTTGGAACATGCTGTCGTCAGAGATCAGACTATTGGATTTCATTTTATCCCACACATAGTGCTTCTGCTAGAGGACCTTGTTTCTTGCCCTTCATTACTCTTACTTGTTTGCTTATTCTTCCTGAGTGAAAACAATTCTTCTTTCTTCCTGTGTGTACAGCTACTTGTTTTTTGGTTTCTGTTACATGACATTGGGAAAAGTGAAGGTTTGTGATCATGTCTATAGTATTATGTGACAAAGTAATTAGGCAAAAATCCACATGTAATGTTTAAACAC
Organism: Podargus strigoides; assembly: GCA_028020825.1. Taxonomy (NCBI): domain Eukaryota; kingdom Metazoa; phylum Chordata; class Aves; order Caprimulgiformes; family Podargidae; genus Podargus; species Podargus strigoides. Next base: position 53,093,849 of record CM051622.1, read on the forward strand.
GTTATACAAATAGAAGTGTTCCTGGCACTTCGCAGTAATCGCAGAGCAAGCTGAAACAAAGCAACCTCTTTTGAGGTGAAAATGGAAATTTAGTGTAAAACTCATGACTGAATGCATGTAAGTCTGATGTTTAAAGACAAGCTTGTCTATGTGAACACAAACTCATAGACTTCACAAAACAGAGCTGCCTGCTAACCAAAAGACTAGTTGCTTGCCAGCAGTTCACTTGGCGTAGCTTTCTCCTACCTGTCATCCATATTTCGCAGAAAGAAATAAAACCCTGTACTTAGATACTCCAGGCCTTCCCGCCTTGCCAAAGTAATGCTTTGTTAATTATATGGAGTCCTCTGCTCTTACATGTGCAGGTTATTAATTGCTGTAAAAGGGGGAGGGATTGAATCCTACTCTTACTGATTTTAAAAAAAACAAAAATTATCCAATTGGCTTTGATTTTCTGTGAAGTCTCCTGGAGCCTATTTTCTCTGCTTACAGTGGAGATTGCTTGCTGATTTTGCTGCATGCCCCTGAGCATCTACCCTACAGGCTCAGACTGTTAAGTGGCAGCTTGTAGGGAAACAGGAGCTAGCATCACCCATTAAATAGCAATGGGGTGTTTTACACCTGTATTACAGTTGTGTGCAAAAACAATAGGATAATGAATTAGAAAGACTGCCTTGAATTATTTTTGTGTTAATTGAAGATGGGAAAATTCAAAATGTAGCTTAGTTTCAGTGTCTTCTTTTTCCCTTTGGGTTTATAACGGAGTAATAAAATAGAGCTTTTGGATTTAAAGGATAATTAGAGAGTCCTCATTACATCACTGGTCAGAAGATTTATTATTTACAGCCATTGCTTGAATTATATGCAGGATCTAGGACACATTAGAGACTTATAACTGAAGCTTTGTAGAAGGTTAAAAAAAAAACCAACTTGGTTTGCCTGCAGAAAACATAATTGGAATATTTCTCTCGTGTACGTATGTGAAGTGTTATTTTTGGTAATTGGGAACTCTTTAGAGGGCAAATCTTGCTCCTGTGTCTTCCCAGTGGGTTGGCTATTATGGGAAGCCAGCAACTTCTCAGGATAAGGGGTAGAAGTTTAGTACATGCATCCTCTACCTATGCTCCCTAAAACACAAGAGGGTTTTGCCGTGCCCACGTGGCTTTGTGGCTGAGGTCAGTAGGTTCTCTGACAAGGTGATTTATCAAATGGTTTCTTCCTGTTGTGAGTTTGAATAGGAGCTACTCCAAATCGGAGGCCAGAACAATAGGTACAGAGGAAATTAGTCATGGAGGGATCTGAGGAGGAAGGAGCATGTTTTTATCGGCAATGGAAGAACTTCCCAATACACAGGGGTCTCGCTAAAGCTAATTTAGGCATTAGTGAGTAGCAGTGGTTTACACCTTTGCATTGTTTCCAACTGGGTATTAGAGACTAAAGGGTACAACACTTGCTTTCTTCTTAATTTGGCACATTTGGAAAATATTCTTCATAACCACATGCATTCAAAATACATTTTTATGATGACTTAAGCATTTGTTTTTTATTTCAGCTGGAGTAAGAGGCTTGGGAGACTTCCATCAGATAATTACCTGGTTGTGGTGGATGCCATACAAAACAGGGTGAAATGAAGTCAATTAGCAAAGAGAAGGATTTATCTTGAATTTATAATATATATTGCAGGCTTGAATAGTGCTTTTGCTTTTACTCTGTGATTCCTTGTGATTCATAAAACATCTATTCTGAGTAGGGTTCAGCAGTTAAAGGGTTTCTGTTTTGTACGTAGCCTTTTTACATTCTGCTGGAAGAGTTGGGAAGATGTATTCTGATATGTATTGAGGATATGGTTTACACTTTTGAATTTGTACAGGTAGCTAAATATATGGCATCTAAAATGACACTAGACCATTTTATATTTGGGACATCTACATGGGGCTGGCAAATGTAAGACAGAACATACCAGTAACCCAGTCTTCCCAGCAATGGCCACTGGAGGTCAACAGGAATTTGTTAGGGCATCTAAGAAGGCACTAGATGTCAGGGTTTGGATGACTAAAATTTAAATATTAATGTTTTAATAGTTGTGTGATTTGGTATTTCAGATCAGCAAACTGCAAACAGCTTTTTTTCAGCTGTCGAAGTCTGTGTTCTAAGAGTAAGGCAATATAGGTGGTTTGCCCATTTATTTTACCTAGCTTATTATTTTGCCAGTTTATATTATGTAGCTTATATAGACAGAGTCAGCAAGATATTGGTTGTTTTACCAGCCTTCCCTCCCCCCAAAAAATACTCCCCTCCATAACCAAAAAGAAAATCGGGAGGGGATCCCAGTCCAACTCCTCTTAGGTTAATTTGGCGTCCATCAGTTGTTCGGAGGAAGAAAGCATGAGCGAGTGTAAGAGTTGATGTTCAGTCAGGGGAAAAAAAAAAACCCTGGAACATGTTCAGCATAACTTAGAGAACAAGCTTATGTAGCTTATATAGCAACATAGCTGGAACATGCTTATGGCAAGCTGGGGATTTACATGATAGCTGTAACTGTACATTGTCAAAGTACAGGTGTCCTTTAGCTATATGTTAATGTATTTAGTTATTTTAAATTAATTTGAATATCAAAAGTGCTATCCAGTGCATCTAACTTTGGTGTCTAAATATTTATGTTTCTAATAAAGCTTCTGTAGTAAGATTTCACCTCTTAGAGGTTTAATGAAGGACATGATAGAAGGAGCCTAAGGGTAACCATCTCAGGTAACTAATAGAGAAACATAGATACTTTTAGGATATGATGGAATCTCTTAGAATAGCTACTTTGGGATAGGATGAATCACAGCCCACAAATGCCTATTTCTTTTCAGTGACTTAAAGAGAGAGGGGGAGTAGAGTGACTCAGTGAGATGTGGTTGTTTATATTTGGTCAAATATATTTCAAGCTAAGTGCATAAGGCTACAGTCCAGAGGCAGCTCAGCTCTCCATGGCACCCAGGATATGTGTCTCAAACATCCAGCTACAGAGCCTGGTTGGAGTGTACTGCAGCTCTCCTCTGGCTGGTGCCTTCATCACCCTTCCCAACTGGAACCACCCTGTGAAGGAGCGGCACATGTGTACTCAGTTTTCATCCTGATGGGGAATTGGTGTCATCCCAAAATAAAGTCAGGATGCAGACTGCATGTGTGCCTGAACCCATGTGTTCGGATCTCACAATTTAGACATCGCTTAAATTCCTTGTGCAACCAGCAAAAGGAAAGAGGGGATTTGGAAGGCCTCCAGAAGCCACCTTAATTTTGGTAAGATTGAATCCTAACACGTAACTTCAATATGCGCTTGCTTCCGTGGTGTTTTCATTTCATATTTCTCTCAGCATATATGATGACAACAGAATAGCCTCTTTTCATGTCTGCACAATCAATCTCCAGTTTTCCTAGTTAGGGAGATATTGGGATGTCAGGGTACTAGGAAGGTAAAACAATTGAAATTCTGGACTTATAAGCATATTTTTAAAACCAAAAGAGCAGCATATCTGCTTCCAGTTAGCAACTTGAATTTTGGCATTACTCTTTATTTTTGTAACTTACAATGATTTCTACCATCATTTCAGCACCAGTAGAGAGAGAGAGGTATTTTGCAAAGGCTGGCATTGATGGTATTGTACATGAATAGGTCTAGGTGCCTTGTTTTAAAATCTTGGCAGCTGCCTTGACTTTTCTTTATGCTGTCATAGCTACCAAGGTTGAATTTTGCTGGTAGTAGCAGTTGTGGGAAGTTACTAAAGGAAGAGTCTATTACTGACACAAGAAAGAGTTTTGAAGTTTTTCTTGCCATTGTTGAACCTACCAAAATGTCACTGTTACCATAGGTCATCTATGCAAGGCTCAAAATCATCTTTCTGCTGTACTGAATGTCACATAAGTTGCTTGGTGTCTTCAATGCTATAGTGTTATATATATTCCATGCTTCTTGCAAAAATTGAGAAGCTTTGTTGTTTCTGGGGTTAGACCTAATCACTATGATTCAGTAGTAAAGAAGGAAAAAACAACTGTGCGGGTTCTGCATGTTCCTTCTCTCTGTATTACTTCTAAAATAGCCTACTTTTCTCCAGACGTTGTATGTACACCCTTGAGAAAATTGTGTGTAATAGTCACCTGTAGCAGCATTTTCCCCTTGATTCATTAATTATAGGAGCATGTCAGGCAGACCAAATGGCATTTTCTGTGTTGGGAATTTACCTTTATTTGCTATTCTTTGTTGTGTTTAGTATCTGAATTTCTCAGCCTCTTTACATGATATCATCTTGCAATTAAATATATAGTATGATTGTATAAATTGGCCTGAAAATTGAAATCCTGGCCTTTTTCTTTGTAACTGATATGAAAAATGAATGGGTGCATGGGCACATCTCCATTTGAAATCAGTCACTTAGGAACTCCTCAATGTACAGAGCAAGTATTTTTTAAAAAACTCTTTTTCTTCCATCCATGAACTCATGCCTTGTTTGCTGTACACTACTCAAGCGCCATTTTTGAGAAAGATCACACATTTTCTCTTGACCTTTTTGATAGGGCATAGCCAAAGGGTTCATGAATGTGACATGATTTATTTTCAGTGCACCCTTTTGAGGAGCTTCTGATCCTTTGGCAAGGGAGGAACTAAAACCCAAATAAGGAGCTGGGTTGGCACATGGCTGCTAGTTTTGTGTTCGTGATTCAGAGTCCTAGGAATGATATTTTCCTAGAATCACAGAATGGTTTGGCTTGGAAGGGACCTGAAAGATCATCTAGTTCCAACCCCCCTGCCATGGACGCCTTCCAGTAGACCACCTTGCTCCAAGCCCCATCCAACCTGGCCTTTAACATGTATTTTGGAACACTTCAACCCCATTTGACTGCAGTTGAAGCTATGCAGTGGTTGAAGATTGGCATACACCCTGTGAAGTGGTGGTGCTAGAACAGGATCGTGCAGGCAGCACTGAACCCTCACCTTTTGAGGGTTGTGTTAGTGACTTGTCTTGGGTTTGTTGTTTTGTTTTTTGTGGGTTTTTTGAGGTAACATGCAAGTTTCCTTCCTCCTTAGAAGCAAACTAGTGGACCACAAAAGCTCTTGACACGTGTTGCTGTATGAACGTGAATGTGGTTCATGGGGAGTGACTGGCTGGATCCTATTGACTGGTGGTGTCTGTGCTGCTTGTTCTCTCCAGCTCCTCATCTGGCTTGGGCACGGTCTTCTTCCTGTTGTAACCTTCTGCTTGACCAGACCCAGGATTTCTAGACTCTGGCTCTTGTGTCTCTTTCTCCCTTTCCCTCTCATGCCCAGCTTTGTGTCACGTTTTGGTCCACCTGACCTTTCTCACACCCCCTCTGCAGCATGCTCTCAAGGGCCTGTCTCCTGCACGTTGGTGGGGCACCAGCTGAAGGGTCATGAAAGCAACAGGCAAGGTTGTCTTCCTGCTGTCAGCTCCAATGTCTGGTCTCTGGCAGATGGGAGCAGCAGTTACAGGGGAAATCCTGCTAATCTCCTGTAACTTGAGCCCATTACATGCTGAGTCGCACTGTGGGACTGGTGCCTTTCCAGCCGCGGACGGACAGTGGAGGTGGTGGACACTTACTGCAGAACGTTTTCTGAGGTTTGCACTGTAGGGATCAGAAAAAAAAATTAAAAAGATGGTGTGTGTCAGCTGAGTTCTCACAGGTTTTAAAACTTTGTCAAATAGGAAAGTATTTTCGTAAGTATAGCAAAAACCCTAGTGTTCATACAACAAATAAACAGCTGAAAAAGCAAGGGGTCAGCACTCTGCCAAATTTCAAGACTGCCCCAACACGGGCAGGGGAGCCGGAGTTCCCCGGTGAGTGAGTTGCAAGGGTAGCAGAGCAACATGTTTTTGTCTAGGCTTGCTCAGAAATGGGCAAGCTGTGTTTTGGCAGAAAAGTAAATAAATCCTCCAGCAGATGTCCAGCATGGAAAATTTTTAATACAGGCAGCAAAGTCAGAAGAACATGGAAAATACCAACAAGACACACCAGGCCACCTTAATAACAGATGGAGTTACCACCCCGATCCCCAGGGTCTCCCTAGAACCACCAGAATCAACTCTGTGTTTTGGGGGGGTTTGTTATGTTTTGTTTTTTTTAAATAGGGCAGAATAGAGCAGAGTGGAGGGGGTGACGGAGCAGAGAGCAAGGGCAGGCTGGCAGGAGCCGCCTTGGCAGGAGCACGTTTCAGCTTTGCCAGGAAGGGGAGGGTTTTCACAAATTGGGTGGGAGATGATACAGCCTGAAGAAGAGTTTTTGCTTGCGGGACAGAGGAATAATGGATTTTTGGGAAGCCGTGTTTATAATATGCAAAACAGTCCATAGGAAACAATGGGGCCTTGGGACAGAGCTGCCAGTGAATGAGAGCTTTGTTTTACTCTTGTCTATTCATATTTCTAAACTTTTAGTGGAATTTTAAACACATTTTACACATTTTTAATGTAATGGCTTGAATTGCATAAACTGCTGTCTAAAGTAGTACTGCACTGTAATGTTTATCCCTTTCTGGATAAAGACTGACTTTCAGCTTAAGCTCCTTTTTGTATTTTTCTTAATTGCAACTCTTGTTCAATAATCCTCAGTTGCTTTGTTCTCTTGTTTTAAAACTTCAGCAAAATTTGTGGGGAAACTGGTTGACAGCAGACCTTGAGTACCAAGCGTGTCGAGCTGCCCACAGTTTCACTTGAAAATGGCAACTGTTATCACAGTCCTTATGTCAGAACCTTGATACAAATCAACATCAGTTGTAAACTAATCACACAAACTGCAGTTTGGGTGCTGCTGATGTGATTTTTCTGAATATTAAGACTATTAAAACACCATCATGTAGATTGTTTTCCTCAAGAAGCATCCTGTGGTGGCAGTCCCTTACAACTGGTCTCGGATATTCGGAAAGACATTGTGCGTGTGTTGCTGTTAAATGCAAGCACTGCACAGGAAGATTATGCAGTATTAAAATGAGATTACTGCTGCCAGAATCTGAGTGTTTCGGCTGCGTGTTAAAATAAAGAATAGGCTGTTTGGTTTATGGTGCACAGCTCACCTTTACAACCAAAACAGCATCACTGCAGTTCTGCAATTTTGGAAACATTGTTTATGCAAGCATTATGATTAGCAAAAGCTTCGAAGATTCTTGTGCAAGAAATGGTGTAGCAGCCGTTGCAGTGGAGGGGGAGTTGTTTGCTTTTGCTGCATGTGTTATTTCATGGAAATATTGCTTTACCTCATCAGTAAAACTCCTTCCCTGCGCGAGGGAAATTCCTGGTTCATCAGTATGGATGCATTGTTTTTACACATTAGAAGTGCTGTGTTGCCGTGTCAATCATCCCGTTAGGATCAGTTTAAGAGCAGTAGGGCTGACGAAGCTGGGTGTGATTGGCTGCCATATGCTGGGAGGGCTCTGGGAGAAGGAAGGGCTGCAGTCTTTCAGCAACAGAGTTCAGGCTGTGTCTTTGCTTCATCATCTGAGGAAAAATCCCCAGATAAGGCACAAGGCTTTCCGAGTGCCAAAAACCCCCCACCAAACTGAACAAAAAAAAAAAAAGAAACTACTCAAAACCCAGACTGCTCATCGTTTCATGTGAAAATTACTGACCATGATGCGATGGGAAAGATATGGCTGTTTGTTTATATCGGATGTTCCTTTTCACATTGGGAATGTGCCAAATAGACAGGGCTAAACAAGGTAGGAGGATTGTTCCTTGTCTTTTATTGAATGTTTAAAGAGTTTGCTGCAGTGTGCTGCATACTGTATGTGGTGCTCGGGGAAGGGGGGGTGGGAGTTGGGGAAACAGCGTTTCTCCGGCGAATGTATTCTGTTTGGGTGCAATAGGTGGGTTGTATGGTAACTTGTTTTCAAAGGGAATTCATTTCCAATGTGAATAGCTCTCTTCAGAAATAGAATGTGAGTATATGCGTATTAAAATAACGCAAGTAAAAAAAGAAATAGGTCAGTGTGTTTCAGAAGTGCTGTTACCCTAATTGGATTTTTAGCTGGGTTGTTGTCTGATGGTGCTTCATAGCTTTAAGAAAGAGAAGGAGCTAGCCTGGAAATCCGTGAAGTTTGTAGCAGATATGTTTGAAGATTTAGGTGAATTAGAGTGGCTGATCTAAATAATTCCCTATCGGAGGCTTTGACTGAAGCCAAGACTGCCTGCCTTAGACTTGTGGGAGCCATGCCAAGAGACTACAGTATTTTACCTGGTTATAAAAGTATGGGTGTTTTTGACTGCACTGTGATTCCCTGTGCTCTTGAAGGCATGTCGGGAAAGTTTTTCATATTCTAGTTTGGCTGAGCATTTCCCCTGCCCTTTCCAAGTCTTTGTCTCAGCAGCAAAACAGAACCTGTACATGAAAACAAGGTTAATAATACGTGCTGCAATTATCTGATCTTTATACATTTTTAATGAGAGAACACACAGCTAGCAGAATAATTTAATGAGCAGGCTGGCTTTTAGAGCAATGATTTCACTGTGCAGAAGCACATCAACTTTCTTGCTGAGGAGGAGCCTCAGGAAGGAATGGAGAACATTTATATTCTGGAGAGAAGGAAGAGGGTTATTTAGGCAGAAGACTGAAATTCTGGAAGAATAGAGGAGTTGTTAATTATTATTATTTATTAGATTGGAAGCAAACTTTACTGTCATATTGCAGGAGGGGTCTGAGGACATTGCCTCATCCTGTGACGTGCTGAAGCCTCTTCAACTTTTGTCGACTGCCATACATATTGGTGGTGGTCAGTACCTTTTGGGATCCCACCCAATTAGCAACCTGAATTAGCATGCTGTCTTCAGTTGCATTGTAGTGTTGTATGTATGTACAAAATATAATATAGGTTTTTTAAATCTTGTTTTCTTTTTTTCAAGATTAATAGTTGGTGAAACAGTGAGAACATGTTATTACCTTATTTCTTCTGTAATAGCCATGAGCATTGCATATAAATATTTGTGTTTGGATAAGATGTGGGTAGAAAAATTAAGTCTATGAGCTGAAGGAGGACTAAAGATCAATGTCTTAAAGAAGAAATTGGGTAAAAGAAGCTTTCACTGCTTAGAGAAGCTTTTGGTGGTGTAATTTTTGGGAAAGTTGTAAGATTTTATTCCCCCTGGCCCCTAGGAACAAGTTATGCTAGTTTTAAAAGCATTGCATTAAATAGGCCCTTCTAGGCCACACGTCTCTCCGCTTTCCCAAGGAGAAGTACTGGGTGCGGGCTCAAAACTTCTGATGTCACCTCCAGGCTCCTTGCAGCTGACTGCTCAGAGGAGGTGATTCAGATTCCCCGTTCCTTGGCTAAACACTTGCTCAAGGCCTGCAGCTAGGTTGTTGGCACATCTTCAATTTATGAACCAGTTATTTTTAAATGCTACACTCTTCTAAGTAAAATTAACCTCGTGTCTTCTGAGAATTTATTTCAAACTCTGCTAACACGTGAAACACATGTCAGTGTATAGAGCATTATTATTAAAAATCCATGAGATAGATATGTATGTTTAAATATCTGTCAGTGTTGATGTTTAAATGTGGTATTAAAAGTCAAAATAATATTTTCCAAGCTATAAAACGTGAGCTAAATTTTTATTTTTTTGCAAATAAAGTCATTTTCATACACAGCTTACAGAGAAAACTTTTCAGTCTCATGTTTTGAGACTGTCTCTTCCTTTTAGGTAATTTTAGTGGCTGTTTTTCTTACCTTTGAGATTGGTAGTTAGGCATAAGGAGGATAATGCTGTACATTACAAAGTGAAAATTTGTGTTCGTCACTCAATCAAATAGTCTGTGTCAAACTATTGGCGGACAATCAAATGACAAAAGGATTAAAAAAAAATTCTTTCCTGCTCGAGGAATACTTTCTATAGATAGGTAGGTGTGCTTTTGTCTTGGAGGGTAGAGATGGCAGGAAATGCTCTGTATGTACAATTGTAAATGTATATGTAAATAGTTGGTAATAAAAGTATTTTTGACCAGATTCTGGTACCTCTTTTTATTTAGTAGATATTTTCCTCTTAATTGCTCTGTGGATTGCATCAGAGCTATTAGTACGGTAATGTCTTACTGTGTGCAGTCTGACTGTTTTCAACGAACAATTACTCTGTTTAGAATTGGTTTCTTTATTTTCCTAAGACAGGGTTTACTAATGAGTTACTCATCCTGAAGTATAGTGTCGAGACTACAGAGTGTTTATAAATCAAAATCAAGTTCTTAATTTGTAAGCATATATTTTATAGAAATATAAAATTATTGTGTGCTACTTTTTTTAAAAAAAAAAAAAAATTTTTTTTTTAGAAAGAAAAGCAGCTCTTAATCTTATGTGGGCACTCAAGTCTGGTAACTAATTTGTGCTGTGAATGGATGTTTTTCTCTGTTGCTCACAAGTATGTCAGGAATAATCTGTACTTTGTTCATTTGTAAAAAGCTATGTAAATGTTCGTTTTTCATAGTATTGAGAGATGAGAAAAAGACTTAGTGTTCAAATGAAATTTCTCATTAATGATTTCACATGTGGTTTTAATTTCCAAAATCATTAGTTAGACACATTGCTACGATTTAAATGCCACATAATAGCTATTAACGATATCTTGTTTTCTAATGTTATGAGAAATTTCTGACTTTGAGGATTTTCTTTTTCTTTTTTTTTTTTTTTTTCTTTTTTTCTCTTTCAGGGAAGATACACTTTTTTTTTTTAAAAAAAAGGGGGGGGGAAAGCCCAGTGATTTTTTTTTTTTCCCCCTCTTTTTTTTTTGTGAACAAAAACATGACTGTTACAAAATTGTAGCAAAAGAGAATAAAATCACTTGTTTTATAATTGGTTAGTATATATTTTCTTTTTATAAACGTTTCCCAGCCTTTGATTATGAAGCTAATTTGATATGTTATGTTTAGTACAATATATTATGGTTAACTAGTGTGAACCAGTGCTATGTAACTGGTCTGTAGACAGGCTGAACTTGGAGCCTGGGGAAAATAAAACTTATTTCAAGGCGGTATCAGTGCTGAAAACTAGTTCAAATAATAGTAGTATTAACTGCTTGACTAATTAAACTAATCTGCTTATACATTATTAGCAAATGCAGTGACAGTTGTTGGTTATTGATATACAGAGTCCAGTGTCTCCTTTTAAAAACAAGCTTTGGCTGTATTTGGGGTAGAAGGTGTGTGAGGAGAAAGGAATCATGCAGCCCTTTTCTAGAATCTGCTGACTTCTTAATCTCCCCCATTTTTTTCATTATTCTTTTTTAATAAGACTGCTGAAACACAGAGCTCTCCCTCTGACAACAGTGGCAATGTAAAGTTCTTAGTTCAGTATTCTGGGCATGCTACAAAAAGAGAACTTTGGGGCTTTGAACATTGAAGAGCATACCCAACAGGAGCTGAAATGCAAAATCCTTGTAAATAACATGAAGAAATACTAATTATGCAGGAAATTTTTTTGTGCTAGGGATGATTATTGAAGCTGTTGAGAACTGCCAGCATGCAGCTTGCTGCATCTGCAGCAGACCTGTAGGATTCCTGGAGCTGTAAGTCTGGCAAGGGACCTGGTGGGCTTGTGATACCTTAAACTCTGCAAGTTAGAAGAGCTCAGCTGTAAACAAAAGGGGTAAATACACATGTTCACACTTCTCCCCCCCCCCCCCCCCCATTTTTATGTTCAGATGTACGTCCACAAATGCATACACACATACCTAATATACACACACTCATAAAAATACGTCTTTTCATTTTTGTGATTTTTGCAATACAAAAATAAGAGCTAATAAAGACAGTAGAAGGGATTTAGTGGTACAGAAGTTGCATAAAGAAATGGATCAAGAAATAGGAACAGATAATTCAACCCAGAAACTGATTAAAAAATTATTGATCTGAAAGAAAAAAAAATAAGACTCTGATATGAACTAATAACAGCGTTTCAGGAAGGTCTGGGTGTTGCACATTGCTGAACTCGTAATAGAGACAAGGTCTGTCTGAAGGTTCATGTGCTGTGAAATTTCTCCTGTAAAGAGTACAGCATCTCTGACAACAGGCAGAATTAGAGAATACAGGAGAGGAAAAATATAGAAATATTTTCCCTCTGTAATTTTATGTAAGGAAGCTAGGACTCAGTTAGAAATGCTTTTTTTTTTTTTTTTTCTTTTCTGTGAATTCTGAAGGCAACTTTTCAGTATTTTTTTTTTTTTTGTCTATGATCACTTTTAAAAGGTAAGCCTAGCAAATAATTTATTTTTTTTTTTAACCCTCTAGTGTTCTCTCCTATCCAGACTGAATACTTCTCTTTTTTTTTTTTTTTTTTTTTTTTTTTTTTCCCCCTCTGGGTTTCTGAGAATTTTGGTTTGGTTTTTTACATGCTCCATTATATACATTTCAGGTATACCAAATGGCTCAGCCCCCACCTGCCCCCCTTAATTTCCTGTATCTGTTATGATTTTTGCACTTTATAGGTGTTGTAGTCAGTGTGCTGAACTTAGTCTAAAACTTAAATTGCTAAATGGCAAGATTTCTGTGTATTTTCAAGCGTTCAGGAGGATGATTTTTCAATGCTGGGTTTCAAGTGTGTTAGGTTTATGCCTTAACACTGTCCTCCAGCCACTCTCCTGATATTGGGGTGGGGGAAGCGGCTGCCTTATAGGATATCAAAGCCTAGTTTTAGTCCATTTTTATCTTTTTTGGGTACTCCTTCCCCCCTTTCAGACGGTCTGCAATGCTGTTAGCTGTGGCTATATGTGTATTTCCAGCCTACAGCCCCACTGGTTGGTCAGCAGACACCTCTGGCTGTGCCTTTAGTGGGACAGGCAGGAGCGGACCTCTGCACCCAGTTAATGATTCAGAACTTCAGCACTGGCTCCTCGCTTTTATTTGTTTAAAAGGCTGCAATAATATGTACAGGATTTCCCTGATGCTGTGTTCACCTGTGGCAAAGCATCCTCAGCTACGGCCTGTGGCAGCCGTGAGGAGACCGATGCCGGCTTTGCCACCTCCGTCTCCTCACCCTGCAGCCCAAAAGCAGTGGGGCCTGGGGCAGCTTCTCCGGCTGGCTAGAGGCTTCTGCGGAGGAGGGTGCCGGTGTGTGGGCTGCTTGTGCCAGGGATTGCGGTGCTGCAGTCCTTATTGGCATGCTGAACATGCGCTGGCAGCACGGCACGCCGCTGTCCTGAAGCTCTAGCACTTACGTTTAAAAACTTTTCACGTGTATTTTGTGGTGTTTTGGTTGGTTTTTTTACAGTTTCCTTGTATATTTTAATCACCCTCTGCTAATGCTGGGGAACACTTTGGGGCTGGATTGTTATCTTGCCATAATTTTAAGGGGTTGTGGGAAAGCCAGAAAAACCCTAAGATTTTCTTTGCCACAGTGGGGAAGGCATGAAAAGCTTTGAAAGTGGCTGTGCTGATGTGTTTATAAATCCAGTGCTGGGTTGGTTTTTTTTAGTCTTTTTTTTTTTTTCTTAAAGACCTCATTTAATGCTCACAACTTTGTGTGGTGAGGCCACTTTCAAAGGCTTTGGTATCCACAGTAGCAGCTCTTTGAAGTGGAAACACCAGCAGGGGACAAGCTGGTGCCTTAATCCTTGGTGTAAAAGGTCTTAAATGGTAAGAAGCCACAACGTCCAACTTGAGGGGAGAACCTGGAGAGCAGTACCTGGAACTAGAACCAGAACCTGTCTCCTGGACCTGACCTGCTTCTCTCTCTCCCTGGTTTCCCACTCTCTCACTGTCCTCCCTTCTCTCCCCGTTCTCTTGAGGAGCGGGGCACAACCACTGAAGGGCAAGGGAGCGAGGCCTGAGAACAAACACGTGTTTCTGCGAGGGTTTTTTCTGCCTTGCCAAGTTGATAAATCATCCCTCTGGAGTGCAGAGCAGGTGGCACAGTCGCTTGTGTAATCTGCTGGTCCTTTTGGGCATGTGTCTGTCCAGTTAGGTCAGTGGCTTCATGGTGGCCCCAGAAGATAGAGCTGTGCCTTCACCTTCTGAATTGTCCTTTGGAGGTGCCTATCCCCCCTTTGGCATGAGGATGACAAAGGAGATTGTGCTTTTTAGTCACTGGTTATGCATTTGAGTGCCTGAAGATAGGTAGAATGAGTCTGCCATCTCCCAAATCTGTTTGAAATAGGAGATGAAAGTTTTCAGTTTCTCATGGGAGGGCCTGAGGATCAGTGTGTCCCTGTGGATCTGTAGCCAGCCCTGCCTGCAGGACAAGGCTGCCTGTAAGGAGCTGCTGTCCTGTAGACAGAGAAGGCAAAAGGATAAACTGAGGATGGGAGTATGTGCCTTGACTGGTGCATGACTAGCAGTGAGTCACCAAGGGTGAGAGGCTTTCTGAGGAGGACTTTCCTTCTCAACCCTTGAATTTAGCAGCCATCAGTGATTCTGACAACCATTTAAATAATGTGATCTTTAAGTTGGAAAGTTATTTTAAACTTGTTCATATTTTCGACCTTCAGTAAATCACCTGCCATTTAACTTCACACTGTAGTTGTATGCCATATGCAAAGATAACGAACTGTTGTATGGCTTTCTGACTAGTAATTTACTGAGTGTCCCTGCCTCCTAGTCAAAATTTAGTGCTCCTCATCATCAGTCTGTATGAATGTTGTGTTCTTTCTTTTGTCAAAAGTCTTGACATGGCTTCTTTGTATATGTAAGCCTTCTTGTAGCTCCAATGGTGTTGTTGGTGTTCTCTCTCTCTTTTCTATGTCTGTGGTAATCTCTTTAAGATGGGAGGCATCCCAACTTGATTTGTTACTCAAGAATTACATGCTCCACGACTTAACGTAGTAGCATAATTCTTTTCTGTCTTCTTTCAATATTGCCAGATGTTCTACTTGCTTTATACTTCATCAACTGCTGAGTATTTTGCTGAAGGATCTGTCGAATTGCTGATAATGTCCACAAGATCTTTTCTCTGTAGTAGTGTCTTGTTTGAACCTCGTGTTGTGTGTGTACTGTTTATTACTTTTTCGTTTTTCACCTCATGATCATTATTTTGCCTATCTTTATGTTAAACGCTTATGTCATTTTATCATCCAGTGTACTTCTTTGAGAGTACTCCATGAGATCTTTTTGTAACTCTCCACAGTTGGCTTCAGGTATGGGTTTGCAAAAATTTTGTGTTAACTGCAAACTGTCTTTTATTGTTTATGGTTACGTTGCAAAGCATAGGAGGACAACTCTGTTGGTAAACTTCATTATGAAAATCACAGTAGATTATTAGAAGTGAAAGCATATTTAACCATGTGAGTTTGTTGAGTTTGGGGCTTTTGTAGAATTTGTTGAGCCTGAGCTTCTGCTCTCACTTCATTTTTCATGCCGGCTGCAAATGCTTAGCGCTTTTAGCTACCCTTTTTAATTAAATTTATTTTAACGTCCATAAGACTGATGTTGTAACAAGAGCTAGGTCCCACAAAAATCATCAGCTTACAAAGGCGAGATGTTTCATTTGCTTTTATTTTTCTTAATTTTGAGCTTTTAGGGTATATTTTATAGCTCTTCTTTACAGTTGTCAGAGTTGTACTCTTTAATAAAAGCTGGCAGTTCCTTGTAAACATACTTGTAGTTGATAAGGATTTGTGAAATGCACTTGATTGTTTTCAGGCTTCCAGTGAAATGAGTGAGAGGTAGCTGTGCTGCAGTAGGATTGTGTCGTGGGTCCTTTAACGTGGGTTTGTTATATCTAACCCCTCTTGGCTTCCAGAATGTTAGCAAACTTCACTTAGGGGAAAGGTAAACATGATGTTCATCCTTGGAGTCCTTTACTGCAGGGTGAAAATGATTGCCCTGAAATAGGACTCTAGAAACAGTGGCAAGTTTCTACTTTTCTGGTGTAAAAATACTAAACTTTATTTGTGTGCCTGTATTGACTCCAGTGCTGCAGTTATGAGATTTAGATTGTGTTGTGCCTTGTGCTTCAGCAGGGTTCTTTAAAATTTTCCTGGTGGACCTTGGCTCCTCTGATGAACGTTTGGCAATAACAAAGCCAGAAAAAAAAGGGATCTTTAATTGTGGATTTCCATCTGACTTACTAGCACCATAATAATTAAATTTTAAAAAACCCAAACAAACCCTCTTAATATGTATATACTGAGTGAACTTTGTCATAAGAAATCCTAAAAACATAAAACTAGAATGCTACTGCATCTTTTTAGTCTCTCCCTTTTCTGTCTTTTCAGAGAATAATAGTGGGGTTTTTTTGGTAGTGAGCAGACAGTTCTGTTCAGTTGCTATAAAGTAGTACCATGGTTACTACTATTTCAGATGATGGGCAGAGGGATAAATGTGGAGAAGGGTTTTTTCAAGTAGGTTTTCAGCATTTCTAAAGTCTATAAATTGTGTACCTCTTTGAAAGCCAAATATTGGTAATGTATACTTTGCAGCTCATAAATTGCAGAGGATTACTGGGAGGCATAATTTTGACTGAGACAGAGTTGGTTAATTTGTTTGTTGTGGTTTTTTTTCTGGTCTGGTTTAATTTTGTCTCTCACCTGCTTTATCCTGGAAATGTTGTAAGAAATGCAAAGAAGTCCTATCAAGTGTCAGGGGCCAGTGTGTGTACAAAGGCTGGAGGTTCAAAGATATAAACACTTTTATTTATAAGATAAGCAAATATTGCATTAAAATGAGACACTTTCAACACAGAAATCTGTTAAGTCATTTTTATGAAGTTGGTTTTTTGGAATAGAAATGTGTGTAAGCATAAAAGCAGCAGTCCACTTTTTATGTTTGTAAATGGACAATTTTTTATCTATGAATATTGTTGTTTATGTTTTTTATTTGACCAAATCCAGAATATTTTTTGTACTTTTTATTGATGTAACACAGAAAATTTGATGTTTTCTTTAAAAAATAATGCTGTTTTTCAAGGTGAGATTTTTGCAGGGTTAAGGGAAGTTTTTGGATTACGATTTAACAGAAGGCAATGCAATACAAATTGTACAGTGCAAAACAAAATGTGGCTTTAAATTCCCTTTTGAGACTAAGCTTGCAGTACAACAAATAAATTAAATCTTTGAAAGGGACAAAACTGTGGAAACTTATTTTAACCAGTCCAAATTTTCTGCTGCAATGTGAGCAGAAAACCGTCTCTTGCCAAAGACCAGTTATTTGCACTTGGTGTCACAAGTGTATCCATTGCTTTGGAAGGGCTGGTGAACTGTGGGCTGTGCTTAGCAGTACTGTCATCCCCAGCAGAAGGGAGAAAACCCTGCAGTTAGAGGTCAGCAGAGATAGTAGAAAAAGGTCTGGAAAAGTGCTCTGTCAAAACATTTCTGGGAAATGTGTTCAGTTTTCACTGAAAAAATATTGCAATTCTTTGTGACAGTAGGATGAAAGAACTCTTTTTCAGCTTTCCTATTGAAACACAATTTACCATGTACCCCTGAATCACTGTGTGCTTATCCATGCTAATGTTTAACTTATGACAAAATTAATCAACTATATGACAATGAAGTGTTGAGGTGGAATAGTTTCAGTATCGCTAAAATGCTTTCCCCCCCAATATTTTCAAGGAGGTTGAAGTTTCCTTTAGAGAAGTTTTCAACAAGACCTGGTGATTAGGGAAGACTTTTCCCCTTTGCTTTTTCTCAATACTAAATATTTGAGTTATATAGAGGGGAACTGTCTTTTTGAATATTGAGAAAATGATTGAGGCAGGGACATACTTGGGTCTGGGACTTAGGAGTGCTGGACTAACGCTGCTTCACCAGTCAGTATTGCTGCCTGAATCCATCCCCTTTTCAACTTTGAAGCCAGCAGAAGTGAAAAGCGATGCTCTTGTACATTAAAGTTGCTTTTACAAGGTACTGGTGTGTTTGGGTTTTTTCCTTCCAGAAATCTGAATGTAGTTTATGTCCCCTTTTACTGTTGTAGACAAGTGAAATATGCAAATGGCAGAAAAGTGGGTATGAATTCATCCAATGTCCTTACTGTAGGCTAATAAACTTTCTGAGTTGGTTCCTGCGTATCCTCTCTGTCTTTTGTTTTAAGTGCTTTGTTTCTTGTTATTCATTTAAAAAAAACAGGTTTTCTAAAATGAAACTGGATTAAAAAGTAACTTTCTTCAAGTGGCAGCGGGTGGTGAGCTTTTTGGACCAAAGGAGACGTGTTGCACAAATTAAAACAACAGATCGATATGACCCATTTTTATTGGGTCAGTGCTTCTTAATTGTTGCTCAAGCAAAAAGGAAGGTCAGTAGCAGTACTGCACACCAAACCCCGAATTCATCATTCTAGAGATCAGAAAAAAAATATAAGTATTTGCTCTGGTAGGCAGTATCTGCAGTTACTGTGCACTCCTTCCAGTTGTAACTCAATTATTAAATAGAAGTTTTCAAGATTTCCAGGAAAACAGAAATTTACCAGAACTTGCAAGTACTCTGAGAAATGCTCTGCTTTGTTTCTCTGCCACCAGTTGCAAAAGCAATTTTAGAGGAAAAGCATTCTCTTTCTGAACTCATGATACCTGTTTGACAACAGAATAGTGGTTCGCTAAATGCAAATTTATTTTATTCCAGGGAGAATAAATGTTCATTATGTACTGTCAAACACAACACAGGTAGCCTCTGAAGTTTTAAATTGGGTTTGGGTTGGTTTGTTTGTTTTTTCGTTGGCAGAAAAATGGTATGAATTTTGAAAAGAAAGTATTTTACTGTCGTCTTCACATTGAGCTTGATTAGATATTTTCTTTATTCACCTTGGAGGACCGAAGACAATCAGGCAGGAAGCAGTCTCTCTATTCAAAACGCAAAAAGACAGCGTGCCCTCAGAAGAGACCTGTAACCTGCTGTTGAATGTTATTTCTTTTTTGTTTCTCCAGGGCTGTGCCCCAAAAAAACCCATTACTGGTTTCTCTTTGACTGGGAAGGGTCTTTGAAAAATGGTGTTTAGTGGAAGATTTCAGCTTCTGTTACATGAACCATTGTATGAATGTTAGCATAAAACCAGTATTTTAAAAAAAATAAAATAAAATAGCCTTTGAAGATACCTGATAACAATCTGCTATTCCATAGGTGACTTTAAAGTTAGGTAGCTGCTTTGTCTTTTTAACTGCTGTAAGGTACAAAGTATTTTGACATAAACGCTTACTCTGGCTTTGCAGAATGTCCTGTGAGATAAGTAAGAAATAAAGCACTTGCATATGTTCTGCTTCATGAGGATTTCTTTAGTTTAGGAAGTAAATAAAACTGTTGTTGCGTGTTACATGCACACTGCTAATGGAGAGAGAAAGGGGAATTGAATCCTTGTGATAAAATGGCTGCTTATGAAGGCTTGCTTGGACAGCCCTCTGAGGATTAAAGACACTATTAAGGATTTTTCTTTTTCCTAGCGGACGCACTTTCCTGTTGTGATGAGTTGCTGCTCCCAAAATGTGTTTGAGATGGTTGTGAAATGCTGTGGGTCTGACAGAATGCAATCGGAGTGCCTCAGTTGGCCTCCTTTGGGCATGCTCTCGGGTGTTCCTCCTCTGTTGGATTGCTGAGAAAGCATTGCCTCTGGGAACACTCCTAGGTGATGCAGAAGAAGGGAGATTCCTGTTTTGGTAGGTTTTAAAAGCGCTTTCCTGCAAGCTGCACTTCCACTGGAAGGAAAAGGCACGTTCTCTCTTCTAGTTTAACTCATTCAGGGATAATAAAAAGACAGGAGCAACATAGTTTTACTTAAGGGGTTTTGTAATCAGTCATCTTACTCTCCAGTTCCATTTGGTGTTTTCAGACTTTGTAAATCTCCAAAGTGCTGAAGTGTTTGCTTCCATATACATGCTTCTCTCCTGAGAGTCCATGCTTTTGTCAACAATTGTGAAAATCAGTCAGACTCCCTCGGTACCTTACTTTCCATGCGCATGATGATGATGAAAGACACTTCTGACAGAGCAGCATTCAAAAAAGAAATTGGAAGAAAAATCCAACGAGACCTATTAAATACAAAAACATCAGCCACAGGTTGTTGGAGGCTGGGAGAAGATTAATGGAAATTATCATGCTCTGCCTGCCCTGGTTTTGCACTCTTCTGGAGGCATCTGGTACTGAGCACAGTTGAAGACTGGATACTGGGCAAGATGGACTCTTCAGTTGACCTGTTAACGTCATCCTTGTGTCCTTTGGTATCCTGTTCTCAGGTAAAATGCAAATGGAGAAAGCAGTACAGAAATGCAGGTATTTTATCTCAGAACAGCAATGCTGCTTGGGTTTTGTGCAGGGAATCTGTTCAGCAGAATGGGTTTAGTGCTTAAGAGGCAGTTGGAGTTAATAGCATTAGGTAGCACTCTTGCTGCCCTCGCATTGGGAGCTTTGTTTGGATGTGCTGTGCAACTTCCCAGAGCTGGGTAATTTTAGGAGTATATTATTAATAATGCTATTTGCAGTCTTAAACATATTTTCAGCTTGCGAGCTCAACATATCTTAATTTACTTGGAATCCTTGTTTTATTAAGACCTGTCCTTGTGCAAAGGGATGCTGTTTGTCACAGAAACAAATACCCCGGTAAGAGTTCTGCCTTCTGGGCTTAGTGTGAAATTGGAGTAGAAAAATAGAAAATTGACAACAGCCTGAGCTCTTTTAAATTGTGCTCCTGTGTAACAGCATGTTATCGGTCCTTTGGCAGGTGAGAACAGTCATTTGATCACACATTCCCTCCATGCCAGTCTATAAAAATTTCACAGTACATAAGCACACTTTTCTATAAATATTTTTACAGTCCTAAAAAAACCCTAAATACAATGCATGTTTGCAGCTGGGTGTGAGTAGAAGCTCCTAATGCACTGGGGTGCCCCTCCCTGGGGAATTGGCTTTGATTAATAGCTATTATGTGGTGCTCTCTGCCAAAGCAAAACATTTCTGTCCACAAGAGGCCAAGTGATAACGTCATTGCTGCCGGGGATGATTAACTCTGCTCGCAAAGGCACAGAAACAGAAATTGCTTTTGCCCTCTTGCCAAGGTGGGAGCAGAATTTTGTATATGAAATTCATACACCTAGAGGATGAAATCACCTTTTCTTTGGGCTTAGAAACAAGAATTGTTTAAGTTACAGACTATGAGAGAAGGTACAGACCAAGAGAGGAGGAGAAGGTTAAGTGGAGTGGGATGAATGTCATTGTTAAAAAAAAAAAAAAAAAAAGTCTGCTAGAAGAAGAAAAACTGTTTTCTGCAATTGCACATTTTAACTGAAGCTTAATAAGTATTAGTTTTATCAGCATGACTTTGAAACACTTTGATGTTAGCAAATATTCTTGTGTGCTCCAGTCATCTACAGACCTAAAGTTCAGCAGAAATATTTCATGGTCCATTAGCAAAGTAGTACAGTGGATTGCTGAAAAGGTCCCAGGCTGTGTCTGTTGTTTCGCAGTCGGTGGTACACCTTCCTCCTCACCTGCTTCCCCGGGGACAAAGGACATTAGTGTCAGTACATTGTAAAGCCAGCCTCGAAGTGAACTGGCAGGTTTTAGTAAGAAGCTCATTGCCATGCTGTAAATAGCATGGGACATACTAAAAAGCCTGAACCTGGCACATTAGTGATCTCGACAAGGAGAATATGGCTCATTTAGCAAAACAGATACTTGGAGGTCATGCTCACTTTAAATGAAAGGGTTCGGCATATTCTAACGTGTCCCTGGACTTCTGTCAGCTTAACTAAAATAGCTAGGATCCACTCTGGGTAAAGTGTTCATCTGAATTACAGCTGACAAGTGTTCATCTCTGGTTGTGTAACAGGCAAAGAGAGATGTTGCAATAGTTATCTCCAAGTCAAGCGAATAAAATAAATAATGGTTCTTCTGTAAGTCAGGACACTTTTGACTTCAGCAGAGTTCAGGCTGAATTAGTAGAGCAACTGTGGTTAGAATGGTGGTATTTTTGGCTCCCAGCCACTTGGTCAAACTAGTTGGCTGCTCCTCTGATAGGGCAGTTCTGGTTTCTTCCTCATTTGAGCACTACTGGATTGCTTACTGCAAAATGGAAGCTGCTTAACATCTTGACAAAGTGGAAAAAAAGCCCACAAAATGATTAAAGAAATACTGGACATTGGATAAAGAGATGGATGATGTTTCATGGAAGTCTGCCTTGTTTTCTCTCATTTCTTAAATGTAAGGAATGTTATTTTTTGTGACTTTGCAACAGTTTAGAAAAGAGCCAGAAGCCTGCTTCTGGTTTTAATGCTGTAATTTTACTGAGCTATGCAAAGACATTATTAAACATTACATTGTCGAGTCTTACTAGCTATCTAGTGCTAGGTTACATATCAAAAATATGAATATTAGAAATGGATTCAAGAGAAGAATATGAAGCTGGCATGGTACTCGCTGATGAATGATACCTCTGTGCTGTCACATCACTTTCTGGTCCTGTTTCCTAGTCTGGTGGGCTGATGGAGTGAGAAAAGTCTATCCACCACATGAAACTCTCTTGTGTGTTCTCTCTTTAAGAATGTAATTTATTCAAATATGATTAACAAGTGTGCCAACTGTCATAGTATTTGTCTGTAAAATTACTTTTTTTCATTCACGTTAGCATCTTTTGCAATAAGATCCTCTCTATATTGGTTAGCAAGAGATTTTGCACGATGAGGCTTAAATTAGCGTGTGATGACTGAGAGTCAGCCTTGCTTTCCAGGGACAGGGAGCACGTCCCGTGGGATATAGCATCCTAATTATAGGTACTTGCAACAAGGAGCCAGGCCTGCTGCAGGTGGGATGGAGGAGAGAGAGTGGGGCTGCAGCCCGTGCCATCCTGTCTGCTCGTCTCTTTACTCCATCGAGTGTCAGCTACGGGCAGGTGGGCGTGTCTTGGTTGAGTTGTCCAGCACACACGGTGCAGGGTGCTTCATGCTGCTGTGTCAGCTTTATTATGTACCCGAGGAGGCAGATCATAACAGATCCAGCTTTAGCCTAGGATTAAGCTGCAGCCTTGCTTTCGTCGGCAGGGAGTCTGAGGGAGGGCAAGAGAAAACAGTGTGGGGGAGTCAAGGAAATGGCAGGTAACTGGAATTGAAAGCGATGCTGGAGTGTGCTTGTGGGGTTGTGGCGGTCCTTTGGTGTGCAGCTTCTCTTCGGTTTGGAGGCCTTGAATGCTATTTAAAGCACAAACAATGGGGAAAAAAGCATTTAAAAGAATGTAATGGTGAGGTTGAGTTTAATTCCTTATTTTTAAAACAGACCACTGTAAATGACCGAACTTGTAAAGCTATGTATATTTAGTACATCTCTGCTAGCTTGCTAGGAAATAAGAGTTTGTAATCTGTAAACCCTCTTAGGTACAACTGAATGTTTTCTAAATTTTTAATTCTCGAGTTTCTGGTATATTTATGTGTAAGAAATATATGGATCATGTTGATAAGCTTTGACAGGAGGAGCAATAAATTGAGCCCCAGTCTTGACATCTCTTACTGAAGATTTTAATGTGATGAATAATACAGAGTGCTTAATTCTCTAAGAGTAAAGTGAAAAACTATTTTAATGCTTTTTGGGTTAACTTAATGGTTCCACTAGACCTCTATGTTGGCGACATGTAGAGGACTCTGCTCCTTTACTGGAAGTCTTCACCTGCAGAGTTGACTTTTTGAAGATGAGGTTTTTGCTCATTACTACACATTATCTACTGAAGCATGAATACAACATGTCCAGGAAGCCTCAACTTCTTCATTAGACAGATAGCACATAATCGATTGCCACACAATCTGTCTGATATGTGCTCTGGTACTGTAGTTTTACTTATTTTGTATATAGCAAGAGCTCCTATTTTCCAGCTGAGAGATCCAGCTGGTTTGTAATAGGGCAGGTCTTTGTACTTGCAACTCCTAAAGATGCTGGCTGCCTAGTGTTCCTGAGAACAAGAACCTTTTCTGGGAGCTCCTGTGTGCTTTGCCTTGTTTAATAATTAAAAGGATAATTTTTTTTTTTTTTTTTTTTAACCGGGAATTTTTTGTTTGCTTACTTGGAAAAGGAGAAATGATTTTGTGGTTTATAATGGAAAGTAGATCTGAAGCCTAACACAGGCTGTTTCCTGCTCTCTCAGGAGAACATGAGATTGGCAGAAGCTTCATACACCTCATGCCTTGCTAGCTTTCTGTAAAAGGGAGGCGATGCTTATCTGAAAAGACTGGTCTAAAGCTAAATAGTTTTTACAAATACACGTCCATGAATTTATTTCGCTCAGCTTAGGAAAAACTGCATTTGTAGATGTGTATTCTGGATCAATTCCATTGATCCAAGTGTGTGAGAGACTGAAAATAAACAGCAATAGTTGTAAAAAAACCCCACCAAACCAACAACCAAACAAAATTAGTTCTTTTATGCATATTATATTGAGTGTTTTCTTCAGCTTCAATAAGAACATTTTGCATCTCAGTCGGTGTGTAAGTTTTGGTAGTTTGTTTAGCTACATTGGGGAGTGTAGGCTCATGCTGGAATCAATAATAATAACAACAACAAAACATTTAAACAAACCCCCCAAAGAAACCGAAAAGCAAACCTTTTGCCTGGATAAGGGATCCTGTTGATGCTGAGGGCTCTAGGCTGGTGAGATCATGTTGATTTTGGCAGGACGTATGTTGGGACACAAGTGGCAGCCAGAAGTGGTGGAAAGGAGAGCAGAGTTCACACTTGCTGGAGGTGCCAGTGCTCTCCGTATGGGTGGGTTTTGCTGTATGTAAGGTCAGAAAGGGTTGTGATGTTAGTGGTGGCCCTGGAGGCATTTTATTGAGGCTTTTTTACTACTGTTATTTTATTTAGATATTTTCCTTCCTCTTTCACAGCCAGCCACTTTGCTTTCCTACTTTCCACTCCCATTTTTTTTCCTTCTTTTGAGCACTTTTGTCATATCTTGAACTCTGCTTTCCTTGTTTCCTCCCATATTTTTTTTTCTCCTCAGTTTATCTTTCCTCACCTTTCTCCTTGTATTACTTCCGTCTCATGTTCAGGCTTTCCTGGTGGCATCTCTTCCTTCACCCTCTTGGTGAACGTGATGGGCAGAGGAGGTATGGCAGCCGCCTAGGATGTGGCTGTAAATGCACATGCCATGTCAGTGGTACAGCTGAAGTGCTCCAAATTCTTCTGTCCCCACCATGTTTGCACCTGACTTCTACTGAAGGTGTGGCCTCCTTCAAAAAGGTCTTGGCTCTCTCTCTCCTAAGCCTGTGTCAGTAGAAACTGCTGAAGCACTCAACGCTGCTTGAGAAAGCAGATAGTGGTGTTATTCTTGACAAGACACAGATTTTTGAGATGGGCTTTTCATGCTTCCCTTTCTTTAGAAAATGTTCATGCAGTAAGAAGATAGGATGATGCTGTATTTCACTCTTGTACCCACCAAACACGTTTTAATGTTAATTCTTGCTGCAGTCTCACAAATCTCATAAGTGAATCTGTTGTGCACGTTTTTTTTAAAACCCTGGCTCCTACCATTTACATAACGAGTGCTGTTTGCTTTGGCGCCATGTGCAATGTCTGGTTTTCTTCAGTCTTAACACCTACTACTTGAGAAACGACTTTGTCACTTTTAGTAGCGTGCAGCCCAGCAGAGTATTACTACTTGTGACTTGCAGAAGCGTGTGGTATAACATTTACCTTTCTCCAAAAATTTCTGTCTATCTCCTACATCTATTACTGAAAACCGTTACTGACATTTCTGAATTGGAATGGGTGGCTCTA
Organism: Podargus strigoides; assembly: GCA_028020825.1. Lineage (NCBI taxonomy): Eukaryota > Metazoa > Chordata > Aves > Caprimulgiformes > Podargidae > Podargus > Podargus strigoides. Next base: position 53,119,489 of record CM051622.1, read on the forward strand.
GGGAGAATATTTCCTCTTCTACATTTAGCCAACTAAATCATCAGCCCAACAAGCTATCAGCTCCACAGGCTTTTGTGGAGAGGTTCTCCTTGTCTGTCCCCCTCTCTTTCCTTTTCATCAGTAAGGAGTATTTTCTCACCTCTTTGTACATTTTCAGCTTAAGCTCACCCTTCATCGATGCTGTGGGACAACATTGATCGAGTATTTAATTTGAGGAATATTTAGCTCATGTACTGTACTATACTGTACTACAGTTGTGTAGAGTTATTTAAAAATGTACTATTTCTCTTGCAACTCATTATTCTTGATGACCAGGTAAAGCTGTCTGAGTATTATCCTGACCCATCTGATTGCACAATGGACTTGAAAATGAATTTTTTAGCAATTAGCATTGCATTACCTTTATTCATTGTAGCAGTAGCAAATTTTGATGTAGGTATCAATCACTTAGTAAAACCCTTCTGGTAGCATTAGTAACTAACAAGAAAAGCCTTTTGATGTGAAGACCTGGAAGTGAGTACTGGGATCTGTTCCTGAAACTGTGTGTGAGTAATTCTTACTCGCATTACTAACAATACTGACTTCAATTAAATCAGATGAATCCAAGCACAGAATGGTAATTATTCTGGCACAGGAAAGCTGACAGTGTTTTTAGAGCTGTTTTTATTGATGCATTTTAAAACCTCACTTATTCCAGTCCTTCCCTCCTGCTTTGTTCTTGCACAAAAACAATTCATCAAATGTTTCTGGTTGGTATTTGCAAAGTGAAAGTCGTGTTCTTTTGAAGCTGGATAGAAGGAAACGTCATGTCTGTGGTTTCACTGTCTGCATATAACATCTAGTCATTTATTAAAAAATATTCGTAATATCTAGCCCTTTGATTTTCAGATCTATTTATCTATAAAATATCCTAGGTATTTTACAGTCCCCAAATCGCTTAACTTCCATATTTAAGTCTTAGATTTTGATGCTGAACATGTATTTGTAAAGGTACATGAAAGCTAATTTAATCGAAGGAAAACTGAGATAAAGACTGCTTCATATTAGAAAGAGCTCATTAGAGGTTGATGACTGAGAGTGGTGAGCCCTTTCATGAAGCCTTTATGAAACAGCCTTTAGCTTAACAGCATAACTAACTCTATTTTCTAGATTTGGAAGGGTTTTTTCCTTGTAATTTTGAAATGACAATTTTTTGTTTTGTTTTGTTTTTCCCTTGAGAAACAGAAGAGACAAAAATCTGAACAAAATAACTACCATCTTCATTTCTAAGGAAGAATAAATAACAAGTAACAGCTTATAATGTAATAACACAATCTAAAGGGCCAAACGATAAATTAATGGAAACGGGTTCTTGTATATTGTTTTGGAGACTAAGCACATTAGATTGAATTGTTTCACAACCAGCGTGCCTAATTATTGTGTCTGCCACATTCATCTATTTAAATCATTCCCAACTTTTGGATTGCTGCCTAGAATATTACTGCAATACGTGTTTCAACTGGTTATTCCCTTGTCACGCGTAACTTCACGAAAGAGGCTGATTTTGTTTGGGAAAAAAGAAATACAAGCAGGCATTGGCAGGGTGTTTATAATATCTGATAAAAAGAGTTGGCAGGTTTTGTAATGTTGATTTGAATAGGTTGCACGTGAACTGACTCTGTATTTATTTTGTCAGGTCAGTGACTTTAAAAGTGCCTTTGTCAAGTCACTTTTATGAGCGAGGACTGCTACACCCGCGTTCTCAAAATCCCGTCTTTGCCAGCCAGACATTGCCTTCGCCTTACACTTGGCGGAAGATACCTCAGCTGTCTCCATTTGCCAATGAGTTGATGGGAAAGTGAAAGAAAAAGAGGAAGAGTTGCTATTATTATTCCTGGGACATGAACAAATGACTGCATTGCTTTTCTTATGTGATCAATACCAGCAAGCAACCATCAGAGAATTAACATTCTATCAAGGAGTGCCATTGCATTGAAGGACCTTGGCTTAAAACTGGTGCATCGGTGATACAATCAACAAGCCCGCGTGTTTTACGGACAGAAATGCGACTGAGCATGGTATTTCCCAGCCAAAAGTCTACAAGCGGGACTTAATGATTGATGAGTGACTGCTTGCTGATAAACTTTCTCTGTTTATTCTCCTTTGTGTGCATTGGACATCGTTAATCGTCCCCAATTTTTTTTAACTTTCTTTTCAGCTGGAATTGAAATTATTATTTTCTAGTTGTTTTTTTTTGTTTGTTGGTTTGGGTTTTTGTTGGTTTTTCTTTTCCTTTTGCTCTCCCTTTGTCATTAGTTTTTGGAAACTTCTTTGACATAATTCACTTGACAGCAATTTACAAGTTCAAAATCGGCTTTTCATCATGGCTTTGAATGTTGCTCCTGTAAGAGACACAAAATGGCTAACGTTAGAAGTGTGCAGGCAATTTCAGAGGGGAACATGTTCACGCTCTGATGAAGAATGCAAATTTGCACACCCTCCTAAAAGTTGCCAGGTTGAAAATGGAAGAGTTATTGCCTGCTTTGATTCCCTAAAGGTAAGAAAAAAAAATTGCATGTGTAGCGAAAATGCCACTACATTGTACTGAAAGGAAAATGTGAAATGATGAGTTACAACTAAACCAGGTTAATCAGAAAGTGATTTGTTCTTGGCAAGTTGTGTATTAATACAAATGTTACTTGTTGTACCTTTTATTTATTTATTGAAGCTTTGAAAATAGTTGTTTCTAAGGATTTTCTTTTCCAGTGTCAATATGTTGTTTACAAAAACTGCATATGACTGTGGGATACAGGTTTTCTTAGAGCTGGTGGGACAATTGTATTCCCCTGAGTATATTTTATGAATTATTGTTTCATGGTAACTGAAAGTACATGGTGGCACAGTACTAGGCTGTTACCAGAGTCCTAATGAAACAAATCCTATGAAAAGTGTGAAAATTCTTCCATTTAGATCAACAGAAGTAAGAAAAGTCTATCCATTACTTCAGTTTTGACACCTTTAACAGGTTTTTTACCCTTGGTATTGGGGACTCTCAGATAAATTAATAGTGTTGATAATTACATGGATGGCTAGTGCAGATAGCATAAGTTTGGAAGAGAGTGAAGGGAGTCTCTCTGTTGGAGGATATTTAGCAATTATGTTGTTAGGCCATCAACTTCTGACTTGCTAATGACATCAGACACGCTTTAGAAAACTATTTTTAAAGTTCTGTGAAAATACTTCGTGTACTGCATAGACGAAGATTAATGACCCTGTGGGATTTGGAGAGTACACAGTGTATTTTGTGATGATAAATTTGTGTTCTCATGTCAACAGAAGGAAAAAGCTTATTTCATATAAATAATTAAAGGGAAAAATTGAGCATTTCAGATTTTATTTTGAAAGTTTTAGTTGTGGCTTTGTCTTTTGGGTATGGAAGAATGTCTTGGTGTGTTTTTTATGTTTAGCTCTGTAGATTGAAATTTCTGTTACTCAGCAAGAACTCTTTTACTGTGAAAATATCAGTGTAAAGGAGAAGAAAATTCAGCGTTATTTGAAAATCTTAATTTATTTTCAGTATACTTTTTTTTTCTTTTTCTTTTTTTGGTGCAATGCAAGATACTGTGCTAAGCCTCTTTCTTCTGGGTTTCCTTGGCTCTTTTTTTATTTTGAAGATTCACAAGAAAGTAACTCAGTGGAAATGTTTGTGAGGGGGATGTCCTGCATGCCAGAACAGCACCTTTGGAATCATCGCAGTATGTCATCGAGTGCTATTAATGACCTTAATCCATGGATTACTGCGTGGTAAACTGTAACAGCTTCTTTGTAGTTGTTGTTGTATACTGGTCGCTTGCCAGTGGGATTTGATTTTATTTTTTTTAATTGGGCAAGCTATCGTCTGCAGCAAATGGGCAATAAGCAGCTTTTATGAAAAATTAGCAAGTCAGTGGAAGCTTTTTTAACTACAATTTAAAAGACCCAAGGCTGTGGCTGGGAGACTGGAGGAGTCTGGCAGGGCTCGGTCACCCTTGAGCTGGCAGGACGGTGGGTTTGCAGCACAAGAGGTGCTGCTGCTGCATCTTCCTAGCTGAAGCTGCGATGCGCCTGTCCTTGTGCCCGAGGGCATCATTGCTCTCCCTGGCAGCACAGGGTGCTCACAGCAGAGATGCCAGCTATTTGAGCTGGAGACTTTGTGCAGGGATGTTTATCGCCCATGAATCAAAACTGGAGTCACAGCCTAAGCTAATAATACCATGAAGAGAAATCCTGAGGGATCACTGTGGATAATTTATGGACAACCAGCATCATTGCTCAGTGGAGAGAAGTCCAAAACCATGTAGAAAATGTAGTCAAAGCAAGCAAATGTGTTTTGCCCTAGTGTGGGAGGGCATCTGCTCCAAGGGGGCAACTCACTCCAGCCCAGATTTGGTTGCTGAAGCGGTGCTGCTCTGTCCCACTGCTCCATTGTTACCCTTTTCCCAGCCAGCGGAAGGGAGCATGCTCCTGAGCATCCTGTCTTGTGTTTACTAGTTAAGTCTGATGGGTTAAATTGCCAGTAAAGATGGGATTATACCAAGAAACCAAACTGTGGCCTGAAGCACCAGAGGTGGAGGTATAGGTTCCTTCCCGCTGACCCTGCTGCAGGCAAAGGGAGATTCAATAAGGGGATGATAAGGTCTTCAGTTGCTGCTGAACGTGGGTCTGAGCCATGCATTTTGGTATGCTGCCAGGCCCCTCAGTGCATAAAAGGCTTTTAGGGATCATTTCGAGTGCATGGCTCTTGGCTATGTCAGCTGGCATCCTCGCATCCATTATCTTCATTATTTGGAAGGTTGTTGGTAAATTGCTGTATGTATGGCAAGAATGTGCCTGGTTAGCTCAGTTTGCATATGCTGCTGGTCATTAGCCCAACTCACTTAGGTCATTAGTCACATAAATCTATTTCATGTGTAGCGTTCAGAAATACTGCTGTTAATCATACAGTTTCACAATAATGCTTTGGCACTCAACAAGCAGGATAGCATTTCGTGTAAATAAACAGAACAGTCTGGAATTATAGATAAAATCAGAATTTAATTTAAAAAAAACAAGAGCTGTTTTCCTTGCTGAACACTGAACCACACTTTAATGCAGGCAATTATTTAGAGTTTATTTACATAATATCTAGAGCTTTGGAGACTTAGTGTTTTAACTGTCTTGGTTTGGTGTACCTTCTGTAAAAATAAATTATAGTGAGTACGTTGAGTCTCTGAATAAACGTCTTTCTACCCAGAGAAGACAGATTTTTTTTTTTAGTTGTAGATTGAGGTTGTGTTACATTTAGGGTGTGCCTGGTGGTTACCTCTGTTCACGAAGAAGCTGATCAAACACAAGATACAGTTCTCTGAAACAGGCTCTCTTTTACTCACTGATGGATCTGAAGAACTCCTGTTTGGGGAAGGAATATGCACTCTCCTGCATGCCACCTTCTTTCCGTATTTCTAGGGCAGACAAGGGAGCATGGTATGAGTATCTGCCAGCTGGATCAGACTGCCAAAACACTGGTATGGACCTACTGGAGAGAGTCCAGAAAAGGGCCACAAGGATAATGGAGGGACTGGAGCATCTCACCTATGAGGTGAGGCTGAGAGAGCTGGGACTGTTCAACCTGGAGAAGGGAAGGCTCAGGGGGATCTCATCAATGTATATAAATACCTGAAGGGAGGATGCAAAGAGGTTGGAGCCGGGATTTGCTCAGTGGTGCCCAGTGACAGGGCCAGAGGCAGTGGACACAAACTGAAACACAGGAGGTTCCCCCTGAACATCAGTAAGCACTTTTTCACTGGGAGCCAGACCAAGCACTGGCACAGGTTGCCCAGGGAGGCTGTGGATTCTCCGTCCTTCGAGATATTCAAAAGCTTTCAAAAGCTATCTGGACACAGTCCTTGGGCAGTCAGCTCTAGATGGCCCTGCCTAAGCAGGGAGTTGCACCAGATGACGTCCAGAGGTCCCTTCCAACTTCAACTGTCCTATGATTGTATGACCAGAAGCATCTTCCTGCTGACTTGTCCATAGCTTCAGGGTTGTTCTAAGCTAGCAAAAGCTGGCATTGGGATGGAAGGAAATAATCCAAGCCAGGGACACCAGCCTACACGCCATGCCATGTCCTCCTTTGTGCTCCAGCCACTGTCTTTGTGATTGTGTGGTGCACCAGGTTGGGAAATTGATTGTGATTAAACTGAAGTTGTTGTAGTTGCTGCTGACACAAGGGAGATGGGCTGTGTGGCATCAGCAGAGCCCTGGGTCACTTATTATGGTGATAGTGCTGTGGCCTTACGCCAGGCTTCTGGAGTAACATGATTGCATCAGAATCCAAATTTTCCTGCATTAAAGTAGGATATTTGTAGGTCTGTTGGTTCCAAGTAAAAGGTCAACAAAGGGATTTTTGGCTCTGGATACCTGTCCTTACAATATTTGCCTTTAAACCCAGCAAAAATTGCAACAGTAACCCATTGGACTGATTACAGTTTTGAGGATCCAGAATGCTCACTGTTGAAGACTGTCTAGGCTCTGAATATCTTTCATCTGTGAGATGCTCCAGGCTAGACAGAAATAACTGAAGATTAATAAGCCTGGTTCAGACTCAGGCCAGAAACTTGCTGATTTCAAGCCAGGTTCTGCTGCATAGGCTTCTGAGATGCAGCTCAGCATTTTTCTCACTCTTTGGTGAAGGACAGAGCCTGGTCTGTTCTGAACACAGGACTTTTGGGGCATTAGGAGCGTGTAGGTAGATCATTCCTGTGCACCTGATGGATGCAGCAGTTGGCTAGATGCATACCTGTTAGCTGGTCACAGAATCACAGAATGTTGGGGGTTGGAAGGGACCTCTGGAGATCATCTAGTCCAGCCCCCCTGCCAGAGCAGGTTCGCCTAAAGCAGGTTGCACAGGATCACATCGAGGTGGGTTTTGAATGTCTCCAGTGAAGGAAACTCCACCACTTCTCTGGGCAGCCTGTGCCAGTGCTCTGCCTCAATGTAAAGAAGTTCTTCCTCATGTTCAGATGGAACTTCTGTGTTCCAGTTTGTGCCCATTGCCCCTTGTCCTGTCACTGGACACCACTGAAAAGAGTCTGGCCCCATCCTCTTGACACTCACCTTTTAGATATCTATAAGCGTTGATAAGAGCTTCTCTCAGTCTTCTCCAGGTTAAACAGACCCAGGTCTCAGCCTTTTGTCATAAGAGAGATGCTCATCATCATCTTCGTAGCCCTCTGCTGGACTCTGTCCACTAGTTCCTTGACTCTCTTGAGCTGGGGAGCCCAGAACTGGACACAGTACTCCAGATGCAGCCTCACCAGGGTAGAGTAGAGGGGGAGGATCACCTCTCTCAACCTGCTGGCCACACTCCTCTTAATGCACCCCAGGATTCCATTGGCCTTCTTGGCTACAATGGCACATTGCTCACTCATGGTTAACTTCTTGTCCACCAGGATTCCCAGGTCCTTCTTCACAGAGCTGTTTTCCAGCAGGTCAACCCCTAACCTGTACTGGTGCATCGGGTTGTTCCTCCCTAGGTGCCGGACCCTACACTTGACTTTGTTGAACTTCATTAAGTTCCTCTCTGCCCAACTCTCTAGCCTGTCCAGGTGTCCCTGGATGGCAGCACAGCCTTCCAGTGTATCAGCCACTTTCAGCTGTTTATCATCAGCACTCTGTCCCTTCATGCACGTCATTGACCATCGCATCACCTCCAGTGATGGGGCTTCTTCCAGCAGAAGCCTTCCTGTGACTCGGCCAGCTGATGTGGGCAAACCCAAAACTGTACTGAGCAAGTGGCCTCAGTGAGCTTAATGTGAGGGTGACAGTGTCTCCAAGCTAAGCTGGCTGACTGTGCCTGACACAGATGAAGAAGTACTTCCATGGTGAGGCCCAGACCCCTGCTGGTGGCTGGAAAGATGGAGGATGCTGGGGAAGCACTGCCAGAGCCGAGGCCTCTTCTGCTGCCCTAAAGCCTCCCAAAGCCTTTTTTGGAGCCTTTACAGGCTTCCCTTTGGATGCTGAAGTGTTTTTGCAGTGGGAAGGGTCTGTGAAGAGGCCTGTCTAACTGGAAAGTTTGAATTTCAGGAGCTACTCTGTTTATGTTTTCATACCTCTCAGTGGGTTCAAGTAGTTTTAATTAAAAGTGAAAAACCTGGATATATAACACTTGATATATCATATTTAGATCCCTCCAAGTTGCACACTGTAAGCAAACCTATTTTCGAGACTTTCTTGTCCTGGTAGTAGCAAAGAACAAAATCCATTCAAAGGGATGTTAATATATAATGTCTTGGAACAAGAACTTGCAGTGTTGTATTTGACCTGTATTAAAAAAAACACATGCGTTAAAATGAATGGTGATATCTAGGAGGGGGAGAGGGGAAAAGCTTGGCAGATGAGAAAATATGATCATGTGTGTTTTAGTGGGAGTTAACTCTCATGTTTGCAGGCAAGTCTGGGTTTTAAATTCTGGTCTTAATTCTCTTGACTGAGATTTATACCCTTTCTGCAGGTCAGCTACTAGAAGGATATGTTGTCTAAGCTAGTACAGATAACAGAGGATGTATCTTGAGGATACTGTCATTGCAAGTTTTATGGTGGTAACAAGAAAATTAAAACTTCTTTAGAGCTACAGATGGCTTTTTCTGTATTTTTTATCTGTTTACTAGTGTCTGAACACTTTGAACTGTTCTATTTATTGAACTAGCAGACTAGTGTGAGCTGTTCATTTGCATTTCCATGAAATCCTTTTAAGAATATGCCTATCTCGTCTCATTTGGCACCACAAAATAAAAGGTAATTGAATGCTGTACACAAAGACCTGTTTACCAAGTTAAAGGGGTTCCAGGGAAAAAAATAAAAATATTATAGAAACATCCACTTTGAAATACCTGGAACTGAAAAGAATCTGTTTATTATTTAAACAAGAAAAAAAAAAGAAAAAGTCTTTGTAAAGTCAGCAGGCTGTTTGTAGGAGAGCGAGCTCAGAGTTGGGATGCTGTAGGTAGTCATTTGTCTTCCTGTGATTCTTTTGTGGCTCTTTAAATGTTTTACAAACGTCAAGGACTCAGGATCATCTCACACTTTAAAGTAGGTGATACCTGCTCTCACTTGGCAGGTGTGGTGATCTGGGCAGACTGTATGTAAGCATCAGATGCAGAGGGGATTGGCTAGTTTTGTCCATACTAGAAAGCATTTAAATAGGTGTTTATAGTGGCCTAGTTGGCTGAATTTCTGCCCATTTATCCTGGGCAACATTTATCCTGGGCAACAGAGTGGCTTATTCCTTCTGGGCCCATGAATTTTGCCTGCTTTGCTGCACAGTGACTTAATTTCAGCAGGATGGGGGAGTAGGCTGCCCCTTTCAGTAGCTGTGAGCCCTGGGGACATGGAAGTTGCAGGCTGAAACCTTCTGGGTGGGGGATGTAGAATCCAAATCTCCCTCTTCCTGCAGAGCAACGAGGCTGGTCGCACCCTTCCTTTTTCATCCATCTCTGGTTTTTCTTACCAATAAATTACAGGTAGTATGAGAACACCAGCTGGCAGAAGCTTTGGTTTGTCTGAGTTGCTGCAAAGTGTGGGCACGAAGAGAAAGTGTCAATCAAGGTCAGTTTTAGATGAATGTGAATTTACTCTGTAGGTTCCCACTTTACTGAGAATAGCAGTGGCCACCCTGGGTCACACCAAAGCCCAGTTTAGCCCGGTGACCCAGCAATGGCCAGTAGCTGATATATAGGAGGTGATGTGCAAACGTACTGTCTTCCTGGAGTGCTCTCCTAGCTCTTAGTGGTGAGCTGCTCAGGGACATTGGGAGCCAGGCGTGATACGGTTGTACTCAATAGCTCTTGGTGAACATCTTTCCTCTGCAGTTGTCTCGCTGCTTTTTGAGCCGTGTACACCTTTGGCATCCACAGCATGTCACGGCGAGGACTTGCACAACTTCATTACGCGCAGCATGCAAACCAACTTCTGTTCTTTATTTCCAGCCTCCTCCTCTCATGGATAGCCCCCAGTTCTTGTATTGGAAAAGCATAAGAGAATCTCCTGTGAATTGTCCTAAGAATGAAGCTAGGTGGGTTTTTTTCCACTGACTTCTTTCTGGAAGGGACATGTTTCTCCTCAGTGAGTTCAAAGGAAGTCTCATGAGAGAAGACTCATTGTTTTAAATGTATTCTGTGAAAATACTGTTCCCAGAACAGGTATAATTCCTGAAGGCCCTTCTTTTTCAGGCTAAGGGAATTTTTTGGCTCAGAATAAAGTGCAAGGGGTCAGATGCTGCATGAAATTATGCCATCCTCTTTCTTGGGACTATATTTTGTGTTATACCCAACCTGTGCAACTGTTAACTGCTGCTAAAAAGAGATGGTTACCTCCAGTCCTGTGTCCTGTCACGTCTAGCTCACTTTTTTCTCTCTGTTCAGGTGATCGTTCAGCCATGCAACTTGTTTGAAGTGATCCAAAGGAAAGGGAAGAACTGCATTAATTGTAAAATGAAACTGAATTTAGGCAGCAAAATCTGGCATAAATTGAGATACAATGGGGTTTAAGAAAGGGAAATATCTTTCTGAATACACATCCCACACACACCCCTTGCCTCTGCATTTAGAGACTCTTGGCATTCCCTGTGTTGTCAATCACCTCTTCTCGTTTGTTTTCTGCAAAAACTATTTTTTTTCCCAAGTTGTCTCCTGTAGTCTTCCCAGCATGCACAAGTACCTTTAATACCTCCTTTTTCCTGTTTGTCTCCTTCCAATCTATTCACGTAGACATCTCCATGCCAGCTCTTCTGGTTTAACTAAAGATAGAGTTAAAAACCAACTAGCTGAACTGCAGGGCAGACACCCTTAAAAACCCATGAGCTTGGCTTAAATTGGTTAGGAGAGAGTCAAAAAACCCTGAAATAAGCCTTTAACTGTTGTATTACATGATTGATTAGCTTTTTAAAAAACTGAATTAAAAGAAGAGCCATGGACATTTGCTCACCACAGAGTAGGCTGTGCCATTTTGGAGCAAAGTCCGGAGGTGCTACCCATGGCATCTAACCCATGGGTGCGTGCAGGGGCAGGAGCCCTCGGCAGGCTGCCAGGGCTGAGCCCTGGGGTTGGCCCCTGTCGCAGAGGGGCACGAGCCATCAAGTCAACTCAGAGGAGCCAGTCCTAACCTGCTGCCACCATCTCTGCCCTCAAACTGAAACTGTGAAAAGCAGAGAGTTGGACCAGTTGAAGTTTATTATGTAGCTTGTTAGAAAAGCTGGGTGTCTCCTTCAGGCCCTGGTTTGTTTCCTCATTTGTCTCTCTCAGCAGCAGCACTGAGAGCACGAAGCTGTCCTGGCTGTCAGTAGTATCCCCTGTCACCACTTGACCTGTCAGATTTTAAATCCGGGCACCTTGTTTTAACTTGATGTAAGTTACATTCTCAAAGGAGAGCCTGGTTGGACACTTAATCACTGAGCTACCCTCCTTCCCTCTCAAGGCGTGGGAAGCCCCTCTTGCCAGTTGCATGGTTCAGTGGCAAAGCCTCTCAGTGATCAGAGCAGATGCATTTCACGAGCGGGAGACCTGTCGCAACAGCTTGTGCCTCCTTTGGCCTGTTACGACTGCCCGATGTGAGTGAGTGAGTGTTTACTGACAGTTTTCAGTGCTGTTGTTGGCGTGGTAGAACTTGCTGAGCAGGTCTCCTGGCCCCTGGCCTGGGAAGGAAGATGAGCACTAGGAGCAGAAATGGTTGAAAGAAAACACAGTTAAAGAACAGTCACTGAAGGATGTAATACAACTATATCTTCTTGTTCACTGAATCATGTTGTCTTGAGGGACTAAAAGGGTATTTAGTAGTTCCTGGGCAATGGTCTTGCTAGACTGAGTTAACTCCTGGAGCTTGCTGCTTCCAGAAGCCCCAGGGGAGGCTTGCAAAGAGCATTCCCCGGTAGTCTGCCATACCTCTTTGTCCCAGATACACCTGCCACTCAGTTATCAGTCTATGTCTTATTATATGAAGAAGAGCAGCTAGGGAGACTGGTTAGAGCTGCAGGAAACCATGTGTGGAAGGGCATGGCGTTTGGGAATGTTCTTCAGATTTTCAGGCACTTGAGGGTGCTTCATACACCCATCGATTCACTGTGCGGTTTTTGTTGCTGCACCAACCGGTGCTCCCCTAAGCTTCATCATAACCAGTCTGTGGGTGTAGTGAAGGCAAAATTCAATCAGAGTCTCTGACTCATCCCATCACTAGGATTTTGAACACTGAGCGATTGCTCACTGCCCACTCCTCCCCCATGCTCTCTATTAACTCGGGTCACTGTTCCCACAGGCTTGCTCTCTCCAGGTCTCCCCACCTACTCCTTTATTTTTCTGGCAGGTGGTTTCTCTTCCATTCCAGGCTCTTTTCTTTCCCCTTGGTCCTGTGCATGTAGCTTTCTCTCAGCTCAGGCATCAGCTGTTCTTCCCAAGCTGTTCTACTTCAACTACAATCATCAATACAAAAGACAGGCTTGTGCTCACATGGAGGGAGTGTCCTGATGTAAAAGCCTACTAAGAACAAGATCCATGTTCCTATTAGTTCAGGTCATCACCAGCACTGGAAAGATACTTTAAATCTAAAAAAACCAAACAGAACAAGAATTGGGGAGTCTATTTGCAAGTCTGTTTGACAACCATACCTTTCTCCCAGCTCATATCTCCTCTCATGAAGACTGGCACCTTGTTTTTGAGGAGGTGGATTGTATTGGAAACCCACTGCAAAAAAAGGAAAGCTGTTGTGGTTTTAGAGATACTGGAACATATCATTGAAAGCTTGCTGCGAGGTACCTGTCCCACAACTGAAATGTAAGAAGAAATTGTAAAATTGTAAGCATCTGTTTTCTTCCACGTTGGTGTGTTTCATGCTGTGCCACCCAGGGTTAGATTCCTGCAAGGTCTTGACTACAACATAGAAGGAATTAATAATGGGGAAAAAAACCTGCCTTCTCATCTGCTTTGTCCATGAGCTGTATGGTAAAGTGTTGTGAATAACGCCCCAGAAGTCAGATAACCCCAAAACTTGGAAAGACAGATTATTGAGGGGTAAAAAGAAAGAACTAGATAATCAGTAGAAAACAGCAGGGTCCTGCTGACTTTTTTGTGACAACAGAGCGAAGCCCTTCTCAGAAGTCAGTGTTAGCTCTTGTACTCACTGGAGACTGACATCAGCTGCTTTGAGTAAAAACGTGGGCGATGCATTTGCCACAGTGATGACCTCGCTGAGAGGAAAGCTGGGGTATAGGCCAAACCCATTCTTCTATAGCAGAAAAATGCCCTCATGGAGACCAACCAAAAAGGGGATGAACATTTTCAGCATGTTCTTTATAGTTCTCCATTAGTAATGCTAACAGCCAGTGTAAACTCATTAATTTGAAATAGTTGTGACACATGTAACTGGGCTCGATGTTTGCTATCTGTGACCAGAAAGTCTTTCTGTGCACAGGGATGTTGTGACAGTTAACTCAGTCTATTTAAAAATGAAAAAATGATAGAATCATAGAATAGCCTTGGTTAGAAAAGACCTCTAAGATCATTAAGTCCAACCATTAATCTAACACTGCCAAGTCATCACTATACCACGTCCCTCAGCACCACATCTACACATCTCTTAAATACCTCCAGGGATGGGGACTCCACCACTGCCCTGGGCAGCCTGTTCCAGTGCTTGACAACCCTTTCAGTGAAGAAATTTTTCCTAATATCCAATCTAAGCCTCCCCTGGCACAACTTGAGGCCATTACCCCTTTTCCTATCACTGTTACCTGGGAGAAGAGACCAACCCCTGCCTCACTACACCCTCCTTTCAGGTAATTGTAGAGAGCAATGAGGTCTCCCCTCAGCCTCCTCCAGACTAAACAACCCCAGTTCCCTCAGTCGCTCCTCATAAGACTTGTGCTCCAGACCCTTACCCAGCTTCGTTGCCCTTCTTTGGACATGCTCCAGCAGCTCAATGTCCTTCTTGTAGTGAGGGGCCCAAAACTGAACACAGTATTTGAGGTGCACCCCCACCAGAGCTGAGTACAGGGGAACAATCACCTCCCTACTCCTGCTGGTCACACCGTTTCTGATACAAGCCAGGATGCTGCTGGCCTTCTTGGCTACCTGGGCATACTGCTGGCTAAAGATGGCTAAGATGGGCAACCTTTTGCAAATTTAGATTGAATAGCAACAATAACTTACCTCTTCAGGAAGATTTTAAAGCTAGAAATTGGAGAGAATATGGTCTATACATTTGAAAAAACATGAAAGTTACAACAAAGGCATCCCATTCTACTGAAATATAGTTCTCCATTACTTCATTTGCAGATGTGAACATATGTAAAGTGCCATCAAATATGCATGCAATTAGTTTCTGATACAAAATGGGAAAAAATACTTGCTTTTCAAAGGGTATCTTAATGGTGATTTTCTTAAGGTAGCGGATAATGAAAGTCATGAAAATGTAGGCTACTCCCCAAATACATCTTGCCTTACCTGTGTGCTTCATAGTGCTGGTCATACAACATATGTTAGTGTTATTAGAAACAGAGGCATGGGTTTTGCGTGTGCAGAGATGGAGGTGTGTGGATATAGCTATGGAGATACTGTGAGCATCTCTAAGTTACGGTGTTGGTATGAAGGTGATTTTGTGCTTCATGCTGAACATGTTGATGCTGTTGAAGTTCCAGCCTGTGACAGTCCTCAGTGTAAATCAATACAAATACTAATTTGCTACAAAACTCTCATTACTTCAGTGAGAGTAGTGTTAGCTGATTGGTATGCATGAACCAGTTTGTGTTCGAAGTGCAGGAGAAGTCTATCGTTCTCTTTCTTTAATTGAACCTTCTGGCTATAATTGTTTTTAGCCTGGATTCTTGAGGAAATGAGGCTTATGCAGTCAGGCTGCCTCTCTTTCCCTCCACCCCCACTAACATGTGAACCCACTGGCCAATTCCAGCCAAGTTTGACAAAGAGATCAGATCATAGTCTTAATGATAATTAAATTCCTACAAGTTTTGTAAAAACAGGCAGCCAAATAGTAGGGTGGAGAAAGAGGGAGAGACCTGTGAGCCCTCTCAAATGAAAGAAGAGGTTGTCAGAGAGCACAGGCAAGAGGAGATCCTTAAAACTCAGTTAACCACAGGGAAACTGGCTTTTGGGATTTGCAGTCCATGTTTAGAATTCCCACCTTCGTTTGTGCTGGTGCTCACCGCACTACCTGTTTAATGGTGCTAGTTGTCTTCGTACTGAGCAGAGGTGTTGCAGAGGACTGCTTTCAGTCATTCTCTCTTACCTTTAACCTCCACTTGCTTGTTAAGCATAGTTTCCATGATATTTTCCTTTTTAGACATTTTCAAATATCTTACTGAGTTGTTGGTTCTTAGCTTTACTTCTTTTACTTCAGGAACAAAGACATTTCCATTAGGAATGGAGGTTTAGGTCTTACTTTAGATGGGTGTGTGAGGCAGTGAAAGGATCCCGGAGGATAGGTGGGGAAGGTCAGCAATGACACCCCTTGCTGAAGGTGGCTGTTGTATAGAAAGCACCACAGAAATTATAAGAGGCAATAAGAGAGAGCAAGAGAAGGTGTAGTTCTCTAGAGTATGTGGTTAGAGCTCATCTGGAAGGAGGGAGTTTGCAGTTGCCATCTCTGCTGCTAGGTTTCTTGAGGCATTTTTTCTTTAGACAGCCACTTGTTGAAAAAAAGGTGAAAACTGTCCTCAAAGCAGAGGTGACTGTTTTATATAAGAACCATGTGCCATTTTGTCTTGAGCTCTTAGCATCTCATTTTGCTTTCAGGGCAGCAGCACACAAGACTCTTCCTATATCCCAGTGCAGGAGCAAGCTGGTCTTTGGCATGACTCAAGGCTGGCTTAAGATATGCTTGCTCTCTCTTTCTCCCCACAAACTTGGCATTTTTACAGTGTAATTAAGTCCTCCACTGTTCCATGCCTAGATGATCTTTTAAATAAGTACTACTATAAAAAAAAACAACAGATTTAGCCAGCTTTCACTAAAGCAACAACAATACTATAAGCAGGTTTTCCTATATCAGATATTTCAGCATGTCAGCTGTTACTGTGTATGTAATGTGTTTAATGAGCAAGGGAGTTTATTATTAGGTAATTGAATAAGGCCATTCTTTCTAATTAGTTATTTGCCTTTCAGTCCTTGATGTTGCAAAAAGATCCACTGTCATCTGTGTCAATTGTATCTTGTTCTGCTTTGACTTTGCTATAAAGCAGCTGTGCATTGCAGCAATGCACAGGACGATCAGGGGTCTGAAAGCAGCCAGCTAGTTTTTTATGTGAAATGTTATCACCAGCTTATTAAACAGCAAGTGAAGGACAAATAATTCCTAACTTATCTGTATACATGGACAAATTGTACTTAGTGGATTTACTTATTTATACAGATGTGGAAATATCAAATGGAAAAGAGGTGCAATAAGTTAATAAATGTGTAACTTCTTTAGATGACATAGAGAAATGATGACAAATTGACTTTTGGTTCAGTTCACCAGAAGTTAATTAGCTAATACACCTGACAGGTTTTGTTGATCCCAGCATGCTTGTGCTCTTAGACTGCTTTATCACTTGAGACGAGGTGCTAATAGAGCAGCTCAAAGGAAGAGGGTGGCACTGTTGAGGCAGCACAGCCCAGTAGTAGACACTGGTGCCCTGCATCGCTGCAGATGCCAGGAGGAGAGGACAGAGAGGACAACGCAGTTTGGAAAATGCTGTGCTGGTTTTTCTTTGACATTTGTAAGAATAAAGCAAACGCATAGAAAGGGGAAAGCTGCAGGTAGAACTGTGCACTGCCGTTGCGTGTAACGTGAAGGAAACTCTCAAAACTCATTTTCTTCTGGTGCGATGATAAAAACTAGCAGATATAGAGAGAACGCAAGTGTTCAGACAGCGTTGCATATTCCCTGGCTTGACTGTTTAATTCAAACTGGCTTGGAGAACAGTGTTATCATACAGAATAAAAATACACCGTGCAACCATAGACAAATATTTAAAAAGACCTTAAGGGATCTGAAGGGAGGGCTGAAACTTTCCGATATGGCATCTGCAGGATCATCATTAAAATTGAATAGTTTGGGGTTTTTTGATTTTGCATTTCTTGTGTGCGTCCTGTGTGTAGTTAAGACCCGTGTTTAAACAGATACCTGTGGTTTGTCAATATAAATACAGTAACTTTAACATGCTTTCTCTACCCCAAAGCATGTAGAGAGGATGTGCTTAAATTTTATTTAATTAGTTTTATTTAATTCTGCTTTCTTTATAAGGTTGCATCTGTCTGATTATACTGTGCAGAGCTCTGTTAAAAATCTGTGTAAAATTTGTATTATTTATAAAACTTTTCTTAGTTACAGATCTGTTATGGATACGGCTTTCTCTTATGCCAATCTTAAAATTAGTGAGTGGTAAATCAGAACATATGAATCTTTATATGCATATTTAAGCACACCTCTGCTTGCAAAATACTTTTATCTGTCTGTTTTGAGCTGAAATAGTAAGTCTTCCATCTACGAGTCATAGTAACAACTCACGTCATAGCAGACCTCTACTGCATAACAAATAGATAACCTTTGATATTGGAAGATGTTTATGTAAATATTGACTTTTGACATGATGCGCTGTGTTATTTGAAGCAAATTGTTTAATATCTTTGTCCCTTTGTTTTCCCTTTTGTGAAAGGGATGTAACTCTGTTGGGTGTTTTTTTACTCATCCTCTCTTTTAGAAGTAGGAGAAATGAGTAAACTGCTCAAGGTTAGTAGAGAAAGCCCATGCTTTGTATTGGACCTGCTAACATAGCTGGGAAAAAAAGAGAGAAAGTGCTCACAAAGCCCTTCTTTGGGTCATATTTATATCTATTTATAGATAATTAAAGAGTGTCTGGGAACTATAGAGCATACCTGTCAATACTCACTAGAGAAAAAGAATAGCGTTTTAAAATATCTGGGAGAGGTTGCATCTGTAACACAACTTATTTTTCACCTAAGAGTCCATGAATGCATAGATCACATATATATATGTATATATATATATTTATATACACACACATGGAATATTTAGTACGGGCTTTGCACTAGAGTTAGTGGATCCAGAATGCAGTGGACATAGAGGCACTTCTGCAGCACAATGGCAATTTGCCCATGGGTTCCTGACACAAAAAAGGGTAGAGTGAAGCAGTGAAATTAAGAGCACTGTAGATTTGCTTCTGCAGCTCAGAGAAGAGATTTATACCCAAAATTACAGATGGACCTTTGTCTACCTCTAGCAGCTTGGTGGTTGAAGTGTAACTTTGAATCTGATGCTCAGGAGAAAAACAGGTCATTAATTTAGATCCTGTGGGCATAGTACCTAACGTCGGGTCTCTCCCTTTTTAACTGTTGGCCCTGGTACTTAAATTTGGGCTCTTTGGTTGTGTGAGAAGCCCCTTGAACGAGGGACATATCTTAGCTGCCTTGCAGCTGCACTCACAGCCTGGCACTATGCTGAAGGCTGTGCTGAGAGTGGGTTTCAAGTGCTGATTTGCATGGAAGAGACTAACATGTTCCTGCAGGGTCTGAGAAGGACTTGAGGATATTCGTTGTAAGAAGCTCAACGTGAGCTGGCAATGTGTGCTTGCAGCCCAGAAGGCCAACTGTATCCTGGGCTGCATCAAAAGAAGTGTGGCCAGCAGGTCAAGGGAGGTGATTGTCCCCCTCTACTCTGCTCTCATGAGACCTCACCTGGAGTACTGCAGCCAGTTCTGGGGCCTCCAATTAAGAAGGACATTGAGCTGTTGGAGCGGGTCCAGAGGAGGGCCACGAAGATGATCAGAGGGCTGGAGCACCTCTCCTATGAAGACAGGCCGAAAGAGTTGGGGCTATTCAGCCTGGAGAAGGCTCCCGGCAGACCACATAGCACTTTCCAGTACCTGAAGGGACCTACAAGAAAAGCTGGAGAGGGACTTTTTACAAGAGCATGTAGTGATAGGATGAGGGATAATGGCTTTAAACTGGAAGATGGTAGATTTAGATTAGATATGGGGAAGAAATTCTTGACTGTGAGGGTGGTAAGACACTGGCACAGGTTGCCCAGGGAAGTTGTGACTGCCCTCTCTCTGGAAGTGTTCAAGGCCAGGTTGGATGGGGCTTTGAGCAGCCTGGTCAAGTGGAAAGTGTCCCTGCCCATGGCAGGGGGGCTGGAACTAGATGATCTTCAAGGTCCCTTCCAACCCAAACCATTCTATGATTCTATGATTTCCATTTTTTTAAAAAAAATAAGGCATGCCAGAGATTTTCAAAACATATCAAGCACACAGTGGTTTTGTTTTCATGCTAGGGTATCTGTCAAAACTTGATGTAATCTGTTAACTTCTGAGTAAGAAAGTGTGCTCTTTTGTTGAGGTATTCTCTAGTTATCAAAACTGACCCTTGAAAGGTATACAGTAACATCTGAACGCACTGTTTCCTCACCTTTTTTCATTTTTACCTGTAATGCAGCTCTTTGGTGTGAAATTGGAGGCTCAAATATCCAGTGATGTTGATGGTTTCTTTATTTTTAAATAGATATTATGTAGATTATTTATATTATAAGATATCTTTTATATATATATATATCCTTTATCTCACTAGCTGCTCAGCAAAGATTTTCCCTTAAGCATCCTGCTGCAGTGTTTTACGCTCAGGGCTTTGCTGAGGCAGGAGGGACCTGAGCCCACTCGAGTGCTTTGCTTATTAGTGCTCTATTGAGCAAGGACTTCTGAATCCCCAATACCATTCCAGTACATTAGCAGATAACTATTTTATTAATGACAGGTTAGAAAGATAGCTTTGAGGGAGTTGTGGAAGTCAGAGATTTCCATGCTGTTTTTTGTCATGGGCAGCCACGTCACCTCCTTGCTGAAGTTATTTACTAATCAGCATACTAAACATGGGTGAGGTTTTTTTGAAGGATTTTTTTTTTTCCTGCTTCCATCAGGAGACTTTTGTACAGCTTTACTTCTCATGTACATTATTCTCATTTCCAGCATGGATTTATTCACTGCCACTTTACCTCCATTCAGCTGAATGTCACTGTTATTCTGCAGCTGAAGCAATGGTGCTCCCCGTTCCCACCAGCCCTCCATGCCACCCCAACTTCTTCTGGGATATTCACTGGAAACAGGCAACCCCCTCCTCAGCCTTTGTTTTACTCAGCCAAAAACCCCACCATGCTCTATTTCTCTGCTTGTAAGACAGGCTTTCCTTTCCTTGAGTGACCTTGGCAGCCCTTGCCCATGCCTGCTCCAGGCTGAATCCATCTTGTTTGAAGACTGGTGACCAGAAGCACACGCAGCATTGCAAGTAGAGATTCGCCGCAAGCAAAGAAGCCTTGCCACAGCAGCTTCCTGCCTTTCCTAGACATCCTTGTTTGATACATCCTTGGGGCTGTGATTGCCTTTTCCATGGTTTGTCACACCAGTGTCTCCACTGTCAGTCAATGGTTGATCAAAGCATCCATGATGTTCTCCTCTGCCACAGCCAGCTCTGTCCCCAGGTTATAGCCAAACACCTTCCTATCTGTGTCTGCGCTGATGTGTGGGGTTCATGTCGCTGGCTAGAAATACTTTGTTCTTCTATATTGGTTCTCGTTCTCTGGATTTCAAGGTCATCATCTTCTGTCATACCCTTTTTTCCTGTTGCCAAATGAGCTTGAGTCATCGGCACATTTCATTATTGTATCTGGAGCTTCTGAAAAACACAGATCTGGCGTCCCAGAGATAGGAAGCTTAACAGTGTAATCAAAGCGCTTGGTTTTTGCATCTGTGACTTTATAGCCTCTCCAGCCTGTGTCCCCATGGATAGCTTCTCCTGGGACTGATCCCATGTCCAACCAAGCCAGTCATAGACCTCCAGTTGATTTCATGGGGCACTTCACATTTTCTGTACCTTTCTATGTGCAGCCCATTTTGCCTATTTCCAGTATGATGCCTTAATGGTTGTTCCCCTACCTGGGGAATTAAATGGAGCATGCTTTCCCTCTGTCTGAGGTATATACTTTTTGAAGCTGTATTTATAAATCTGTTAATTTAAATACTTTGGGAACTCTCAGCTGTGATAGCACAACATGAATCCCTACCTGTAGGTGTCTGTGGGGACCCTTTCACAAGAGAAAAGCCATTGACAATCACAGTCGAGGGTTCTTAAAATGATCTGGCTGGTGTTGTGCATCAGTATGTGCTTACACTGTTTCTGTGAATAACAAGTGAGATTCCATTTTTTTCTTGCCCTTGTGGGCTTCTTTTAAAGGAAAAAAAAAAAAAAAAAAAAAAGAAGGAAATCTGTAAGATTTATCTTCCCCTCAGTTCTCTTTTTATTTTGAAAGGAATGTTTCATGCTTTTCCAAAGGGCATGTGTGTTGGAATCTTTGCTTTCTTTTGCTTTTTTTTCCCTCTTCTGTCAAAATTCCATCTCTGTTTTCCATCAAGGATATGTGAAAAATATTTTCAATATATATCATTAAATGGTTTCCTTGTTCTTATAACTAGTCCCTAGGCATCTGCTGCTGACTGTTTTTGGAAACAGGATACTGGGCTGGATGGACCTTGGTCTAACACAGTACAGCTGTTTTTATTTTCTTAAAAGCTGAATCATTTGTCAGAAAAAGTGATTTTTATTTATTTACTTGTATGCAGCTGCAGTGGCTCTTGAGAAGCGGAGTCTGAGGTTTGCTCTTGAGAACATGAAGACAAATTCAGAGGTGTACAACAACTCATCTAAATAATTACAGAAGTGTTCCTAATTGTAACCTTCTGCCAAGCACAGAGGCAGTAAGCGTGTGTTGCAATAAAGTGTGCAACTTGCAGAAAATCTGGATGTTTGAGGAGGAGATGGAGACCCCAACAACAGGGAAAGAGGGGAGCTACCCTTGCACTCTGGAGCGAAAAAAAGGGGTGCCAGGAGGGAGCAAAATCTGCCATAGACTTGGTAGCTGTTGTTGCCACTGCTCAGGAAGAGGAATAGGAGAAAACTGGAATGGGGGGTGTCTGTCCAAGTTCCATAAGACCTTATAAAAACTGTAGATGGTAAATGTTTTATTAAGTATTTAGTTTTGTAAAACTTTAAGGGCCCACAACTACAACATTTCATGCCTTATTTTTGAAACTTCTATGATTAAATGTTAATTTTGGTCTTTAAATGTTTTTTCCTTTTAATATACAGAATAATAAAAAGTTAGTGTTCTTTTTTTTTCTCTTAAGAAGCAGACATAGAAATGTGATCTATTGCCTTACAGTGTTCATTTTTTTCTTATTCCTAATTCATATACCACTGAAGTCAGTAACAGGTTTGTGTTACACTGCAGTGAGCCCAGACGTGGCTGGGAATCATAGAAATACTGTTATTAATGACACTGAACTAATGAGGATGGTCTTACTATGACAGCCTCAGAGTGAGGTCTTTTTAAGATTCCTGGGCATTAATTTTACCTGTTTATGTGGCCATATTGTCCTGGTTCCCCAGGCACAGACCCATGGGCCAGCCATGCAGGCAGGCCATGAGTAGCCCCGAGTCAGCTGTGAGATCCAGTCAAGGCAGCTGACTCACAGGGGTATCCCATACCACCTCGTCATGCTCATTATAAAAGGAAGGAGCTCAGGGAGGGTGGAGTTCCTCCTCTTCCTGGGGCTCCTTCCTTGTGGCCTTCTGCTCCTGCTGTTCACGTCAAGGGCCAGGCTGAACAGAACTTTGTATAGTCTATGTCAGTTGTTGTATTAGTTTTGTTATTTCATTAAATCTGTTTCTATTTCAACTCATGGGGCTTCTCCCTTTTTTCCCTGATTCTACTTCTCAACTGGGAAGGGAGCATTGAGTGGTAGACTAGCTGCTACGGTTTAGCCCTGGGTACTGGCTAAATGTAGACACATGGGTAAAAGTGAAAGTTTTCTTAGCATTAGGATTTGTGTTCACAGAATGTCCTACCAATTTCTACATTTGGACACCAAAGTTAGACTTTCACGTTACTTTTACTGTACTTTTAGTCATTTAATCATCAAAACTGATTTTGTAATTAAGTGCACTATCATCTGATTTAATTATTTTCCCCAAAGTTAGTGTTTTTCACATACCGGTTTTTTGAATTTTATTGTTGCAGCTAGAAATTTTGAAAACCTTGACTCTTATAAATTCGCAGAGCATACCAGGCTTTGTTGACTTGTTGCTCAGGAGTTAGTTAAAGTTGGCTGAATGTCTGTCCTAAATACTTCCTCGCTGCGGTACTTGGAATAGAAGTTTTCACTTCTCCGCTAATGGTGAACTAGCCAACAGGCAATATATTTTTATCTGACTACACTGTCCTTGAAGCACTTTCGTTTTAAGTAATGCCAACATGTATTTTTAGTTTAGGTTAAAACAAAATGAAATGTAAAATTCTGGACTATAGATTCATTTCTTTTAACTATAGGGCAGCTAAAGAGATGTAGGATTGTTAGTGTTAGCCCCTAATCTAATATATTAATGAACATGAACAAAATAAAAGACCGGATGCAGTTTTGTTTATATGTAAATTACCTTTCCAAACAGATTATGTTTATCTGAAGACCATTAAATAGGTACTTATGTATAGCTAATTATTTGAACACACAAGCTCAGTCTGCCCCACCCCATGTTTTGTGGGATCTGCCAATGCTAAGATGAGGGAAGGTGGGTTGGGATAGAATTCTTTGCTGTCTTTTGTGCTGGGTCCTCAGAAATGGGCATGGGCTCTTAGACACTACCAGCAGTCCCACACCTCCCAGTGCAGCTGCTCAGAGCCATTGTGGGTAATTCATCTGTGTGGGAAGAGGCAATGGGAACTGGGGACACTGAATATTGCTGTGAAGTACAGTGTGATGTTCAACAGCTGAAGGACTCCACCAGCCTTTGTAGACAGCTCACTGCTTGGATCCATGAGCCAGGGTGCCTACCTGGGCCGTGCATGGTCACAAACAAATGTCACAAAGTGACTGTCTCATTCCCAGACTGGTGAATGCTCAATTACACATGCTGTCCTACAGCATTAGGGAGTTTGTGGGTTTTTTTAGTGTTAACAGGCAGTGGTAGCCATCGTGTTTCCATCATAGCAGGGTTGTCATCATCCTCATAGCTGCAGCCAGAGAGATCTGAAAAATATTTCATTGTACGTCTAGGGTGTAGTGTATGTGTGTGTTTTTAATAGCAAGCATAAGAGGTAGATTTAAAGCATGGGAATCATGTTTTAGAGGTCCTCATAGGTTATCAGCTCTTTGTGTGTCTGCAAGAAGTACATGATAAATTGGCAGACAGCTGTTTGACGATATATAAATTGTTGTCTGGTACTCAAATAGCTTAACGTTTTCCAAATGGGGTTGAATGTGTCGGAGATTGCTTAGCTTTACTCTGAGAGACCTTCAGTCCCTCATTAATTCTAGCACTCCATGAGTAGTTAACAACTCCATGTAAGTCTTTGTATTTCCAAAGAGACATATTTAATTACCTAGTGATTGTCCTTTATGTTGGCCTTTGTGTCGGGATTTTTGTTAAATGCTGAGACAAGTTCTTTGTATCAGACTTTCTGGTGTTTTTGCATTGTTTCCCTGTAGTCTCTGAACTGGTAATTCCACTTGTTAAACTGGGTTGGCTTTCGAAATCTCCTTTGTTGTGGGATTCTCCTTTGCTTCCACCAGTACATTCCAGAAATCGTTTGCTTGCAGGCAACTCTATTTATAAGCTTGTTTCATTTGTTTGATGTTTAAAAAGGTTTTTCATAGCTCTTACCCGTTCTTTGGTTTTGCTATGATATGCTAATCAAATGTTCTGTAACTAGTTAAAACTGAAAACTTTATTTGTTAAATACAACCAGCCAAGGGAATCCTTCAGGCATGCATCCCCATTCTTTGCTGTCTCTCAGTTTCATTGTTCTCAGGATTATAGCATGGGAAAACTAATAAAGCATGGTCTACAGTATGGTGAGTGGCTGTACATATCATGAACCTTCTATCAATGCCTTTAAAATTCACTGTGTTGTTTCTTCGCAAAGCAAAGTTGACATTTAAAGCTAATTTGGCATTCTTTATTCACTGAAGCTTTGAGACTGGAACTACCATTGAGAGAAGAACTTGGATAAATACTTCCTGATGAAACACTGGGCTTTCACAGTGGCATGGTAAAATAAAATAAATAAAAAGCCCGGTGACACCTACTGGAGGAGGCAGTTTTCTTTAAAAATGTTAACATTGCTGTTGCAGTCTTAATACCAATTTAAAATTCATTAAAAGACATTTTCCCCATTGGCATTTACTTCCTTTCTACTGAAGTTACTTGCCACGGAAGATTGAGATTATTTACTATATTCCACATGATGTGCTGTAGGAAGGCAAGATACTTTGAATCAGTCTGCTTTGAAGGTATCTAAAAATCTACGAAAACAAAGGGAACTAAATAATTGCAATCTGTTTGGCAGTGCATAAGGTTAGAGCTTTGCTCTTATTTGAAGATGCTCCATCTGACTCATAGGTCTTCCAGAAGATCCCTAATGAATTTTAGGTTTCTATACTATATTTGTTGGTACCCTGGTTGGTACTTACCCCTACAGAGTAGCTTATGTGTCCCCAAGACTAGCCTGAAGATGCAAAAACATGTCTGAAAGTAGATCTTTCTTTTTGCTTTCATTGTTTTATTTATTTACTAAGTAGTATACCATACGGATTTAATTGCCTGAAGAGTGGTATTTTGTAGGCTGCCTTGTGAATGAGTGGTAGGAGATAAATGACAGCTTGTATCAGGAGCTGTAGCTTTTAGGCATGATTTTACATCGCATTTGACAAAAAAAACCCTAACTCTAGTCTTTGTCTTGCTGACATGGCAAAATACCTCTTATGCCACATATGCCAACCTTCATGTGGTCACTGATGTTTGAGAGAGTCCTCCTTCTGCTGTGCTGGAAACCCATGCTGAATATTGCTAGTACTACAGGCTGGTTAAAATGGTTAGAATGTTTTAAAATGTTTTAATATGTTAGTGTTACATTGTAGAATCCTCTGAACTCCCTCCCACCCTCTCTCCATCCAGACACTGAATCCCCAGTGAATAAACAAGGGAGTTGGTTAAACCCTGTCTAGATGTTGGTTAGTGATCTCATATTTTGACTATTTCTCCTGATGAATGGTACTCATCCATCACAGTTTTTCTTCACTGAAAAGCAGCGGGATGGGAAAAAACATTGATTTGTCCAATTAAGTACTTCTTTTCCAGACTGTCTGCAATTACAAAGGCTTTTTGAAAAATCTGAATCGAGATTGTTTCAGTTATGAGTAACATTTCATACCATATTTCACTTAAACCTAAATGTCCTTTAGATTGAATTTGATGTGTAACGGTAATTGTAATCACTTTGTGATGTGTGTATCAGGAAAAAAAAAAAAAAAAAAAAAGAAGCAAATACTTCATGGTTCCTGGCTGTGAAAGCGCCACTCTTGTGAAAAGCATGAGATCATTATGTATTTTTATCTTCCATAAAACTTTATTTTGGTTTGTGGAGTTTTAGTTTGATATGTTCTTCAGCCTTACGACATTTATAAAGAATATTTAAACCAAAGTCCTGCAATGTCTCTGTGGTGGATGATTCTCCTGGTAATGATGAAGACACAGTTCAGCCACGCTGCCAGGCCACGTGGTGAGCTGGACACCTTTTCAAAGTCTGTGTGCATTTTTGAGGACTTGGTGGTTGTGATCTTCTTCCTGCTCCAGAGAGGAGAGTTCTCAGCACTTTACTCCTGCTTGGGAGCAGAGATGGAGAAGGTCTGTCAACTGCAGGTGGTGTAATCTTCACGTAGAGTTTTTCACTTGATTGTTGTTGCCATTTTGTCTTAAAATACAGTGATGGAAGCCTTGGCTGTGCCCTCAGCTTCTGACCGCATCCTGCCTCTTCTTCCTTGGCACCCAAACAAAGGGAAGCATTTGACAAAAAGATGTTTGATGGGAATCTCAGTCTTGTGACTAGTGCTCAGATAAGGTGCAGGCATTGAAAACAATTTACCCACAAAAGAAAGTCATAAATTATGTGGTACTTTGGTTCCTGTTTGGAGAACAGTATTTCAGACCCTATGTTTGTTTCTCCTGAGAAACAGAGGAGAGCTGTGCCAAACCTGCGAAGGCTTCCGGGAGATAGACACTGAAAGCAGTCAGTTTGTCACTGTTGCAGGGGAGTCTGCTTGCCTCCTGTAGAAACTTTAAGGGGAAGGAAGAACAAGTCAGAAAGGTGGTTCCTTTATCCAAGTGGGTTTGCACATTTTATAGTAGATCTCATAATAGCCTGTCAATACTTAATGCACTTCTTTTACCTGCTAAGAGTTAGGATGGGAAGGTGTTATCTTCAAAATGCTGAAGAAAAAAAAACAGTAGTAGTCCTGGTTCAAGTCAAAGGGTCATGACTTTTTTCTTTCTGTATAGATCATTAGGGCTTTGCTGTGGCACTGGAAAGACTTGGTATGCTACTGCATGATTCCTTTTGATGCAATTTGAAATATAACAAAGAGTTTGCCTTGAAATGGTGTTTGTATGCATATAGGCATTGTATTCTCCAAAACACTGTCTAGTAACTATTCTGTCTGTGGAGTGCATCAGCTGGGACACATAATGACTACTTGGATTAAAGTATTTCTGGACAATTGGTTCAGCAGATTTTGTTTAAAACATATTACTGAATGTTTTGTTTACTGTCATTGTGTTTAAATACTTTTATTTCTCCCTAAGTGCTTAGAGTTCCTGTGATCATTAGCCTTTGGTCAGGTGTGTTGATGAGACACGCATGAGTGTTTTATTACCAGCAGTGTGCCATCATCATCACCTGGATTTAATCTTGCCCACCACTTTCCAAATTATATTCTCCTTTTCTGCGGTTTGTACGCCTCTCAAAATGCAATTATCTGGGCTGAAACATATGAGTGACTGACTCAGAGTGTTTATTTAAAGTTTTGGTGAAACGTTTCAACCATTTTTGAGGAACAGCTGAGACGTAAATACCTTGTTTTTCCTTCTTAAATGTTTCTTAAAATTCATTCAACAATACACTTGATTTCTCATTGTTTACAGCTGAACATCATGATCTAGCAGCAGAAGAGTGTCTCTGATATCAGTAATTTTCCTTATGCTATTTTTGTGAAATTTCACCCAAATTTGGTCATTTTGTAAGCGTGACAACTTGCCATCTTTGCATGCCTGACAGCGTCCATGTGCGGGCTGGTCTGCGAAGCAGACAGGCTCCATGTGTGCTGAGCTGGCTTTAGACTGAGGACCAAGCACAGCACTCTCTGCATTTGCTCTGTCTGGTGTCAGATACTGGTGCTGGGAGTGAGGAAGAGGTGATGCTGAAGGTGCGGAAGGGCAGAGGCCAAGGCAGGAGTTTGCCCAGGTGAACAGGGTGGGAGCCAAGAGTTGAGGAAAACATGTTGAAGATGTGCTGTCCAGGTGACGTTAGCGTGCACTCTTTCCCAGCCTTGTATTTCCCTCTGCCTCAGTTGGGTCCACATCAGAGACAGCTTTCTGAAGCGGGGATGGTCTGTGGTCAGGTCTCCCTCCAGTGGGTGCTGGTGCAGCAAGCAAGGCAGACAGTAGCAGACAGAATTGGCAGGAGGTAGCCTCCTGATCAGGCGTTTACTGCTCTTCTGGAGACCAGCAAGCCTTCACTGCTAGCCCTGGGGTGGTTGGACTCCCAAAACCCAAGAGCAGTAGGAGTCTACTGGAGCACCTGTATGTGCCAATGCAGATGCAGTGGCAAAGTGGAAGGAGGGCAGAGAACTGCAGCCAAAAACTGGAGGCACTTCTCAGCTCTTTAACTATATTTGATCTGTTTATTCTGTGTAGAGCAAGCGTAATGCTGCCTAGTCTCACAAGTCTGAGAAATCCATTAATAATTTCAACAGAGCTGTTCCTAATGTGATGCTATAGAGCCAGCCCTATGGATAGGCCTAAAAGGAAGTGAATATCTTGTAGATGAACAGGAGACAGGTGAACATGCGTTACAGTACTACTTACCCACTGACTGTCAGAGTTAAAAGAAATACCATTCAACTGCCTATTCGCTGTCTGGGAAAGAAGGCAGTGTAAAACAGTAGAATCATAGAATCACATGGTTGGAAAGGACCTCCAGGATCATCAAGTCCAACTTTTATCCCATCATCTCCCTAACCACTAGACCATGGCCTCCAGTGCTTCATCCACTCATTTTTTAAACACCTCCAGGGACGGCAACTCCACCACTTCCCTGGGCCTAGCCACCCTCTCAGTAAAGTACTTCTTCCTAATATCCAAACTAAATTTCCCCTGACGCAACTTGAGGCCATTTCCTCTTGTCCTGTCAGTTGTAATTTGGGAGAAGAGAGTTTGGCATCACCACATCTACTCACAACACTGATAAAGACAGGTACCGTGGACATCGGAATACACTGACAATGTTGTTGCAGTGTAATAAACAGTTGTGAGTCTGGTGTGTGTGTTCCCCTGAAAGCCATGGATATACGCCTTGGAAAGGCTAGAGGCAGTATTTTAATTTGAGATTAACCTAGAATTTTATTTAGTCTGTGCTGAATCTGTCTTAAGGAAGAGAATAATTATCTGCTCCTTCAACACAGTATTGAGATGGTATAAGCACTCTCAAGACCACAATCACATATTCTAGTACTTAGATGAATATAGCATTCAAGGAAGGTAATAAGAGATCCTAATGTGTCTTATCTTTTCTCATAACCGTGATTTAGCTGCCTAATTCTGTGAGCTACCATTTGAGAAAAAATGTAACTGCATTATACTTCTTGCTATTTTTGCTAGATCTTCTGGAAGCTTCCTAATACTGTGTGGAGGGGATAGATAGCCCTTCAGCAAAAAAGAAAAGGGGTTTTGGGGGGGTTACCAGGATTCCAGGGCCTCATTCTTTCCTTTTGCTTGAATTTCTGGACCCTCCTGCCACCCCCTTTTTTTTTATATTAAGCTGATCTCATTTATTCATTCATTCCCTGGGTGTTTCTCACTGGTATCTCTCATATTCTGCTGCTTCGGGACCAGGGAAGATTGCATTGCCCCTCCTGCTGTAGTAGTGCTGGTTTCCCCATTCCCCCAAGAGGGAAATCCAAGGTGCATTGGACTGCAAGAAAAGACAGAAACTGAAATGTGTCATTGATGTTAAGAAACCAGTTTCCAGAAGAGGAGGAGCATGAACTGGGTACAGAAAAGGCTAGGAAAGATGCCTGCTTACTTTTTGCTTTTCAGGTTGGGCACACTTGGTTGCTCTCTGGAGGTGGTCCTGTAGGGATATGGTGTCTTTTCGCCTTGATAATTTGTTTGCCGCTTCTCATGCAGTTATAGATAGTATGGGGGATTTTATGTGTGATTCTTCTTTGGAAATGCAAATATACTTTTATTTTTAGGAGGTTTTTCTTTAATTTGTGCTTTTTAATGCAGTTCCAAATACATGGACTTTCTAAAATGCCAAGAAGTTTCTGTGCATTTCCAGCAACTTTCCAGTGAGTTGAGCGCAGTGTCAGACTCCAGCCCTCATGGGCTCATCCTGGGAGCAAAGCCGATGATTTATTAATAACGCAGCTGCGCTTCCAGCGCTGCCGCAGAGGGACAAGACAGCATACTTTTCATCTCTGCAATCACATGAGGTGTCCTCGGCAATTTGTGTATTTAACTCAGCCCTTGCTTTTTCCTTTTGTTTATAAAGTGATTGGCCAAGTGTGAAATCCCCAACAGGGAAGAGGCCCAGCAAGCCCCGGCTGGACTGGGAGCCCCAGCCTGTTGTTTGGCTCACACAGGGGTGCGGGGTGGCCTGGCTGGGGTGAAAGTGTCCCCGCAAGGAGTGGCAGAGGGATTGCCGATGGCAGATCAGGTCGCCCCCATAGCAGTTCATGGCTGTTGGGCATCCAGCTCAAGAGCTGGGGGCTGTGACATGCTGGTGGCCAAGGTGGTCGCTTGGTCCCGGTACGTTAGGTCTGCCCTTCTCCATAGCACACCAGTGGGGTCCCTTGGTACATAAGGGACTTCTGCTACATCATATTGATGACATTTTCTATATGGTGGGACTCTTGCAAGTAATGGGCCTTTTCCAGATCTCTCTTGATTCACTGTAACTCTCAAATGAAGCATCTTTCAAGTCTCCTTTGGGCAGGTGACTCACTGTAGGAGGCTAATGTGGTCAGTTTTACAGTGCTTTCTTCCCATTTCCTTCTGATCTGTTCAGCGAGGCTCCTCACTGACAAGGCATGTCTCCTACTCCTTTTTTATGCTATATAACTGATTTTATAGCTTTTTCTGGGGCACGTTAAGATTCCCGACGTGTTGTTGAGGGAACCATTGTCAACATACCAGCCCATTGCCTGGTCCTTGCTGGACAGCTCACCATTTGGCCTCATAGGCATCCCAGCAGCAAAGACCTGTCCTCACTACTCACTCTTTCTTTTCTAACCTGGTTATGGTGGAGGATGAGTGGTATGGATGTGTAGCCCGTGTGCCAGGACATGGTGACTTTCCTTCACTAGCTACTGAGAGAGAAATAAGCTGTCTTAGGGACTGACTGTGAGTTCTTCAGTTATCTTTACTTACTTTTTCACTGCAAAGTGGTGTTTCCAAACCAAGAGAGTTTAATCTCAGTCCTGTTCATATGAGGAAGCTTACGTAAAAGTCAGCATATGTCAGCTTGAAGACTTTTATGGGAATTGTAAAGGAGGTGAGGAAAGAAGTATGTGAGGAAGTGGCACCATGCCATACCCATTTTCTTGCTTGGTCTTCTGCTACACTGCTGTTAACTTTTCTCTTGCCAGCTGACCTGCAGTCAAACTACTTGCCTTCCTTTACTGGCATTACTTCTGGAATGACTAGTTTTGTCTGCTCTTGAGATACTGAGAAAAGTTGAAGCAAATTGCCTCTTTCCAAGCTCTTATCTTCTTCTTTTACAGTTCAGTTAAACTTAATGGTGGAGTGTGTTGTTTACCAGCAAAAAATCCGTGTCACCTTGAGTTACTGTGTGGTCCCACCTGCAATTTACACAGCTCTCTTCTGTCTTCCACAAAAACACTTGATCCTTGCAATGAGTGGGTGTGTTAAAGCTGCCCAGCCATCAGTTATCTGTGTATAATGTTGTACTGTGAGACTCCATAAAGGTTTTAGGAGATTTTTTCTATAATGCAGGAATCTGCAAATACGTTGATTTCTTCTGGAGGGCTTAAATCACAGCTCTGCTACTGCAACGCGTCTTGAGTGGCATGAGAGGCTGCATCTGGTCCTTCCACGGGAGAAGCTGTATGTTTGTTAGAGCCCTGCACAAGGTGACTTCGCATCCTGTGAAGGGTCTCATCAGCCATATAATAGAAATTAGACATTTGAGGAATTTTAACTAAATGAGGTCACAGCTGCTTTCTTTATATTCATTCTGTAGGGGTCTTCCCCTATACTACGAGTTGGCTTCTTCTCAGTCCATGAAAGTTACCTGTGTGCATTAGAGTGAAGATTTTTTTCAAGTCTTGTCCACAGTTGCTTCTGATGTACTGATCAATGCTGGTAGCCAAGCATGAAGCTAAGATAAAAATGACTAGTTTAGATTTTGAGTGACAGAGAGGGGGGAAAAATGGAAAAAAAAGAAAAAGAAAAGGAGCTACGCAATTGGGGAAGAAATGATCTCTATTTCTCTCTTATTCTCAAATTATTTTCAAGGCAGTAAACACAGAAATAAAATAAATTGTTATTAGTTTAAACTGTTGTTTCTTTGTCTGAATTTTCTTTGTCTTATTTGTTAGAGTAATCTCAATGATGTTTGTCAAACAACTTACAATTTCATAAATGTCTTTTTTTTTTTTGGCCTCTGCAATATCTGCTTGAGTTCTTTCTCTTCTGAGCAATTTAATATTGAGTACACTTCCCTTGATATTGCAAGGCAAATTATTAAACCATTCTGTATAGCCATCCTTCTCTACATTTGTTTGAAAGAGCATCTTGAGAGACTCGAAGCTCTTTGTGCATTGCAAATCTGCTCTTCAGTAGAACATTTTGTCTTCTTCCATTTAAATAAATATCTCCTATTAAGTCTTTAGTGTGAAGACTCTTACAAAAAGATGGAATGTCTAAATGATGTAAGACTCCCATTTTTCTTCAACATTTTTCTATTTTTTCTGTTGGTTACAGGCAGTTCTTATTCTCTAACTTCATGTATAAAATGATCGTTTTTATTTTACCAGCATTTCGGGTTTTTTTACAAATAATTTAAATCATTAGAAGAACAGCTGGTGGGTTTCTTAGCTTGTTGGAAACTGAATCAAGCTGAAGTCACCTGAGAATTTTTTGCCTTTTCCTTTTCTACTTTAAAGTAAGAAAGTGAATTTGCCTTCTACTTTTTCTTGAAACGGAAATATGTAGGTGTGTATAAATATGTATGCACACTCCCTAACTTTGGTGGGCGGACTTGCAAGGTGGGTTTAGAAATACAGAATTAATTTCTCAGCAAAGCTTCTTAAGTGGTTTTTGTTAGTGATTTTTGTTTGGGTTTTTGTGTTTTGTTTTTGTTTTTCCCATGAAAACAGGTCCAACAGCTGAAATACTTCAAGTGTAATATAAGAAAAGCTTGTGGTTTTTTAAAATAATTTTTTCCTTTAGGTTTTTGTGCTGGTAAGGTGTGTGGCAACAGGTGAAGTTGGAGGCATTTGAACTCTTCATCAAAACCTTAATATTTCTGTTACTAGTGCAGTTTGGTCCTTCTGAAATTTTATTTTTTTCCTCAAATAGTTCAAGTATGTCTCGTTTTCAAGATAAGGGATCTTACTCTGATCTCCATTTCTTTCTATAAAATTAGATATGATTCTACTTCAGCTAAAGGAATCATGTTTTTGTAAGCATGCATATTTGCAAGTCAACATACTCTCGATGTGAAATTATGCAAAATTCAAAAAACATTTGAAGCTTTTTTGTATACCTTAAGGAAGAAATAAAATGCCAAGTTACATTTTTGAAAATCTACAACTAGCCATTCTTAAGGCTTAACTAAATCCCCTAAGTCCTTGCACATATGCTTAACTCTACAGACGTGTAGTCCTACAGATTGTGTGAGATGGTACATATTCACAGCAAGTGCAAAGGGAATAATTTAATGGAGGTGTGGTATCTGTTTTTTTTTACTTTCTGAGAGAAGTTAGGAAACAGCTAGACCTGCATAGAAAAATTGAATTCTTGCATTGTGATGCTAGATGGAAAATACTTTTTATCTCAGTCCAAACTGAAGCCTAGTAGTTTTCCTTGAGTGTTGAAAGTGCTGTTGGTGACTGAGTTCCTATGTATTAAAATACATAGGGAAATGCATAAATGCAAGTCCTGTAGATCAAGAGGAATCATCCCTCTCTGCATATGAATACATAGTCAGTGTTTTCTTTAGATTATTTTTTCCTTTTTGGTATTTCTGCATTTGAAAAATAGCATTTGAGCTGAGTGTTTTGGGGTAGTAGAGCTAATGTGGCTGTCTATGGACAGGAGCAGAAGCTTAAGTATCTCAAAATACCGTGCCCTCCTATTGACTGGGTCTATTTTTAGCCCCAGGGAGCCCGGGATTATTGGAATTGAGAAGTTCCCGATTTATGCAGTGGTGAAATTGTTACATTGATTGGGTGAGACCACAGAGGTTCCCAAACAGAATTTGCTGAGGGGCTGCTGAGGAGAAATCCCAAAGGAGAAGAAACCATTTCTGCTCTTGTCAGATACTGCTCCAGAGGAGTATTTACGGCTTAGGTACCTCCCCAGCTGCTGACACTGCTGTCTCTGTGGCTATTCTTGCTGTGTGCTGCCACCACCCCAGACAGTGGCCTGTGCTAGTTCTTGCTCTGCCAGGGTTTGGACGGTATGTAATATCTTCAGGTATCTCATATCAATATCAAGCAGGTGATGTCTAGCTAACCAGCGTGCCCACAGTTGCAAGTGCATTAGTTTATTAAAATGTGATCTGATCTTTACAGGCATGTGCAAGTTTGCTGAAGCTATGTGATACAGAAAATTGCGTTTATTTATTTTTTTTCCACAAAGTAGGAGAGGTGGTTGTAGCATCAGATGATTATTACTTTTATTAAAAATATTTTTTTATGTATGTCTTTTATACCTCCAGCAACTGTTTGGATCTCGAAGTGTCTAGCTGATAACCAGGAAATCTCTTTGCCCTTGTAGAACCAGTTGCTCAGATGCCTTTGAAAACCATTCATGTCTTGGAAGTCATATACTTTCTTTTTTCCCCCCATAACACTTCATATTTAATCCTGAGAGATCATACAATTTCATCTGCATTTGTTAGTTTTAGCTTATTTTCTTAAGGAAATGTGTTTTACATAATTTCATTATCCATATTTTTGCCAGCATCATTCTCGCACCCTAATAACTTTTGAATGCCCTGGCCAATATCAAGCGAAGTTGCTAGAAGCAGATATCTCAAAGATGTATCACAAAGTTCTTACTGCTTATGCAAACATTAGTGTCTGGGTAGAAGAGAGAGAGACAGATTACTACCCCATTAAGGAAAGGGCTAGAGCATGCACTAAGCCACTCCCAAGCATGGTCTGCCCACCACGTGCACATTTTGGCTGGCCCTTCGGAACATGTACAGCTTGAGCAAGTTATATTTATCGTGTGAGTTGTTTCCTGGACTATAGTTAGGAGAGGTGGGAGGGTGTTCTGGGGGAGAAGCAAAGAGGGAGGCAGGGTATGGGAGGAAGCTGGGAGTTTACGGAGAGCTGGAAGCACCCTGGTGAGCGAGGTTAGGAACAAGGGACAGACTGCAAGGAAACAGGCCTCCCTGTTTCTACTCCTCATTGGATAACTTGTCTTCTGAAGGTGATGGGGTGTCCCATGTCAGATGTTAGGGTGTGCTTTGAGGTGAGGGAGGCATGCTCTGTTATTTCCCACTAATAGTATCAATAAATTGCCTCAATTAGCTTTGGATTTGTATGCTTAGCTTCAAGCTGGACTTTTCCTCATTTCAACTATTTAAGGAAAATATAAATAATTGAATTGGTTTGATGATTGGTAGCACTGCTACTGTGATAGGATGGCAGGTAAGCATGGCTGTTGCCTTCCCAAAGTATGAAGTACAGCATAGAGGGAATCTTAATTTAGCTGGTATGGTTTAAAAAACCTAACATGTATCCCTCAGGGTTCAAACCTGAGACAGGCACACTGACAAAAGACAACATGACAACATTGCATGGTGATGCTCCTCCTGTAAGAGCAGCCTTAAAGGACAAGGAGGTTGTCCAAAGCTCCTCACAACTGTGCATGGTGGGAGGACACGAGGTAGCCGGGGTAACCCAAAACAGGACAGGATCAGACTGAATATTAGGAAAATAATCTTCATCATGAGGACAGCCAAGCAGCAGATCAGATTGCTCAGAAAGGTTGTGCAGCCTCCATCTGTGGTTTCAAAGACCCATCTGGTCTGACCCCAGGGCTGACCCTGAGGGTCAGGTTGACTGAGCAGGTTGGGGACCTCTTGAGGTCCCTTCCAACCTGAATTAGCCTCTCCTTTTGCCATAAAAACCCCACCACATTTTGCTGCAGAAGTGTGTCTTACCGCAGTTTTGGATTCACTGTGTAGATTAGGGCTGTTACGTTTACTAATGCGACTTTTACAATAAGCATGCTAAGAATATATATTGACCTCCATCTTAAAAGCAGAATTCAGTACCTGAGCGAAGTGGTCGTGGATGCATTACTTGATTCTTGACTTAAGGGAGAAAAGAAACATTATTTTGCCTTTTTTTTTTCCCTTTAATTCAAACATCTTATTTTTATGAAAGATAAAGGTAATTTTAGTAGGTAAAAACTAACTCATTATTATGCATAAGCAATTCCTATCCTGGGCCTCGATGAATTATTATTATTGTTGTTACTATTAGAGCAATAGTAAAATACTGCAGAAAGCTGTGGATTTATAAAATATTCAAGAACAGAGATGTGGCTGTACAACTTGTAGACAGGAAATAGGTTCTTAGTATTTTAATATGCAAAGTTATGGGGTGTTACTTCTGCACTCACCTCGTTTTGCTTGTTTTAAAATTATAATTCTTAGCACATACCTAGCTTTTTAATATACTCCAGTCTGTGGGCTGTCTTGTGCCATTGATTTTAGGCAAACTACCTGTTGTTCTTAATAGGGAAATCTATTGATTTAAATAAAAAAAAAGCAATGGTGTAACATAGCTTGTTAAGGGATGTGGTATTGATATTCAGCCAGTTAGGCAGCAGCTCCCAAGACCATTGCCCCTGCAGAAGCAGAGCCTTTTGTTGCTATGCCAGGGTGATAGGCAGTGGGGTCATAGAATCAGAATCGCCTTGGTTGGAAAAGACCTCTAAGATCATCAAGTCCAACCATCAACCCAGCACTGCCAATTCATCACTAAACCATGTCCCTCAGCACCACGTCTACATGTCTTTTAAAAACCTCTAGGAACGGTGTCTCCACCACTGCCCTGGTCAGCCCTTTGAGTTCCCAGCTCCTTGGTGCACGCTTTCCTTCTCCGACTTCTTTACTGAAGTGAAACCTGTGGCACACCCTCAGTGCAAGCCGCAGCATGTTCCCAGTCTGGATAATTACAGATAATTACAGCAGTTTTTCTGCTAAGACTTTCCATTACCCATCTGAAATGTGGCCCTATGCATTAGATTAGCAGTAGAGGACAAAGACAAAGAAATGAAAGGTCAGAGGTAGGTACTGTCCTTGCAGGATGAGGGGAGTAACAGAGTGCTGGGAATTTAATCTGATGTCTGTTCATCGTTACTATCCATTGCAGATAAGGAGACAGCTCATTGGAAGGGATTTTTTTCATGTGAACTCTCATGGGAAGTGCACAACAGCTTATGATGTTCTTATTGATAACCTTCACTTCATGGGTGACAGGAATTTCTGTGGACCAAGTTTCAAACCACTCTCTTTCTGGACTCTGACTCATATGTAGGAGCAGGTTAAAAGTCATATGAAACAATTACTTTCCCTGCTGCCTGCCTCATCCTACTGACAGAGTTTGTGCCACCATGTGCTGCGGGGACTGAATGTCTGTGGAACAGCTCCTGAACTGCTGTGGTTTTAAGAACTTTGATGAACCAAACCTTGATCTAAAAGCTTGATACTGATGCATCCTAAAGTTAAAGCACTCACTTTTGTGTCTCTATTTGTTATGAGGTGACCTGCTAGAGTAATAGTTTTTTGCAAGAATCCAAAGTAGACTCTTACTGTAGATGCTGACCCAACCAACATGTTGAATACCCCTGAATGTTGTGTACAGTTGCCTGTTTTGCTGTTTAGTTGATATGTGCTGTCATCTCAATTGGATTTCATAGTTGACTTTTTAATAAACAAAAAAATCCAGGGTCTCATTTGACAGAGATGACACGACAAGTTTGAATTTTTGTTCTTGCAATGATCAGTAGCTGGGAATCAGCCCAGTTCCTCTCTGAAACTAATCTCATCAGGAGTTCACAGGGACGTGGAGCATTTGTTAAAAAACAAATGAAAAGTTGCTTATAGGCAATTTCCCACAACCACTGTAGGTCCAAAAAGTGAAAGCTAGTCTCAGAATTGATTTAATTTTGGTAGCTAGGGCTGGATTAGTCTGCTCACTATTTTCAGTGCTCATTCCACTGCGGTTTATTTTGGGTCATTTAATTTCAACAAGGCTCGATCTGTTTACAGCGCTTTCTATAGTAGCATGACAGGGCCACACAGCTCTTTTATAGTACGTTCATTGCTAACCAGGAGCTTAAAAACTAGCAAATGAGGCACAGACATGAATAAGTTTAAAGAGGACAGTACATTTTTGTATGGTTGGATTATTTTGGAAAGTTTTCTGAAATAACCAATCTTTTGTGCACTGTGGGTTGCTTTGCAGAGCTTGACGTGATGGTATATAGTAGCCGTGTACTTTCAGAGGTAGGAGCGGAGAGCTGGCTGAAGGCACTCCTCAGGCTTCAGGTACTTCAAAAGTCACTGTGGTTGAGTTACTCTCAATCCTTATTTGAGGAACATTTTTATTTCCGTAGGTAGATACTTCCATCAGGTAGAGTAGTTTGATTTCATTCTACTGTTCTAATTTTCAGATTTGCTGTATGAACCATTCATATACAAAATGGATTAAGGTTAAATTGATCTGAGTTGAAAATATCTTAATCAGTTGGCCTCATCAGCCAACACAAAAGCATATGCTCATTGCCTGAGCTGATCATGCTCCGATTTAACATGAAGGCAATGGCCTTGTTCCCCCTCAGTAGAAGAGCCAGCCTTCTTCTGTGTCCACCAAATCATGACTATTTCTGGTTGTGCTCATTCCAGCTGACAAAGTAACATTCCTCTTGTGTACTTCATTAAACAAGACAAAATTAGTGCCTCCCACAACAGAAGTCAGAAGGAAGGCATGATGTCCTGAAAATGGCTGCATCTATACTAGCAGGATAAAACAGCACCAAGAAGTGTTCTTGAGTGCTGAGACTGATTTTTTTTTCCTTAAATTTTTAGCTTTCTTGAATTCTTTGGCCTCTGCCATTTAGCACACTCCCAAACGGTGGCCAGGTGCAGTTCAAGTAAGGGCTGATGTCAACACTTACTAGTGTGGAAATAGCTGTTTGCATTCCCGTTGGCCTCAGTGCAGGAAAACCTTCCTGGACGTGTTTAACTTACTCCTGTGTAGGTAGTTATTACATCCTTATAGCAGATTAGAGGCAGAATCAGCAGTGTTTCAGTGTCTGAGTGAAAAGTATGACATTACCACTGTTGTTCTGGGGCATTCGAAGCATATTGAAGGTTTTGTAGCAGTTTGTGCATGAGTATGTGTACACAGTTATTGTACTTGTGTAGATTGTGATGTTCTTGCATAGGGATCTTAATGTTTTCTTGGCTATTAGGAGGATACTCCTGCTTGGCTACGAATTGTAAAGCCCTTACACCAGTGAATGGAATGTTTAAAAAGCACTTTTTAAAAACATCTCAATTTGGAAACTTACCTTCTACAAGCTTGAGTGTGTCAAATGCAGTTTGACTAATGCTTTAGGTCCTCTGGTTACAGCTCTTAATATTTTGTGGCTCTTTATGAGCTGTGTCATCGAGGAGCTTCTGATCTCAAGCAGGTCCTGCCCTGCAGCTGCACAGCCTGCTGGTGCACCCTAGGATTTCCCTTTTTGGGGAAAACGTATCAACACGTCTTATGCTGCTCTACCTACGTTTTGGTCAGCATGTACTGCTTACAGAGGTGTTCTCCATGTCCATCTGCTCCAACACAGTCCACCTGGAGGTGACTGCCCACCCATGTTTTTATTGTCTCATACCTGCCTAAAAGCTCCTGCTTTCAGGTTGATCAGGAGCTCTCGTTTTGTTGTGTACCTTCAGATTTAGTTCCATGCACTGCTTCTAAATTTAGGCTGCAAAAGTACCAGCTTGACTTCTGTTCTTTTATACTTGAATGGAAATAGTTCAAAGTTGTGCTGATGTAGTAAAAACAGGAGGCCAGAAGGCAGTGAACTGTGATAAGGGTGAACATACAAGAGAACACAAGCACAAAGCAGCCACTTTAGATCCTTATGCAACGAACACACAATCATTTTTTAATATAATGTGCCGAAAAGCTATATTTCTCTTAAAGAAGGTTTAAATTTGTTGTTCATAATGTAATGTAATCTATAAAAACATTTAAGTTACGGCAACAACAGATACTCTAGCCAAGATACTGTGAGAGGCAGTACAGGCAGTCTGGATAATACTCAGAGTATTAATTGTGTAGCAGTGGTCTTTACTTGACAATGAAAATGCCATTTCAAAGTCTCTTTTTTTTTTTTTTCTTTTTTTTTTTTCTGTGGCTACTAACCTTCATGATCAATCAGAGGTAGTGGGCTGAGGTAGAGCTCAAGGCCATCAGCTCCTCCCAGCCTGCTACATAGTTCCCAGGAAACACCCTGTATTTCATTATTTCTTACTTAGTTTATGGTGTAATATTTTGCTTGAAGGCATTAAGCTATCATCAAAAGCAGCAGACCAATTAGTGTGACTTCTTTTTCCAGGGTCGTTGTACAAGGGAGAACTGCAAGTACCTTCATCCACCAACACATTTAAAAACTCAACTGGAAATCAATGGCAGGAACAACTTAATCCAACAAAAAACTGCAGCAGCAATGCTTGCCCAGCAAATGCAGTTCATGTTTCCAGGGACACCACTACAGCCAGTGGTAAGTATATGTCTCTCATGGTGTTATTGGTAAGTAAAGTTGACGACTGTTGACCTGCAAAAGTTCTCTAATCTAGTATCAATAAAAATAGTCCCCATCTGTTCACTTCAGGAATTGCTGAGATGCTAGAGATATGTTCATTTGTATTTGCATTTGAAGAGATAATGGAGTGTTGCTGTAGATTTGATACATTTTTTTATCCCATACTAATTTCTAACTTTTATTTCCTCACTTTTTTCCCTTCGGTCAGTTCACATCAGGTTTAGTCTAGATTTGCAAGGGTTTTACCTATAATCCTTCTGGAGGTGAAAATTTGTGTAATAATAATTTGCTAGTAAGCTATTTGAGTAGGAATGCAAAGTTTCTCAGGAGTCTATGGGTTTGAATGGCTTTAAATTGTATTTAATCCCAGTACCAGGAACAAAGGTTAATGT
Organism: Podargus strigoides; assembly: GCA_028020825.1. NCBI lineage: Eukaryota > Metazoa > Chordata > Aves > Caprimulgiformes > Podargidae > Podargus > Podargus strigoides. Next base: position 53,161,133 of record CM051622.1, read on the forward strand.
CATACTGGGTAGCATTTTCTTACTCTCTTGAAATCTGAAGTGTCCCAGAATAAAACAGAGAATTGCTGGTGCATACACTTTACAAACTCAGCATTTTATCTTAAGGTAATGGTATGGTGCCTAGGACACTTCAAATCCAGAAGGTGACATAAAACTGGAGTCTTGCAGGCATAAGCAGCATCTTTGGATATACATTTAAATTATGAGTTGCTTTGGGCTGCCTTTGCAGTTGAGCTCCTCATTGTACCAGACTTCCAAAGCATAGTTAGGCAAGTAATCTGGATTAAATTTTTTACACATGGTTACTAATGATGTTTTCTCAATCTAAATGCCTGGTGTAAGGCACTGATATAGAGTTTCTTTCTCTACATTGAGGCATCTGGAGTGTTGGCATCAACTTCTGCCCTGGGCTTCCTAGGTCCATTTATAGCTTATCAAAAGAAATAGGCACTTCTAATTACTATTCACTTGGCTTGTTTCAAATGTCTGCATTCCAGTTAGATGATTTGGTTTTTTAAGCACCTTTGTCCTTCCATGCACTATCACAGGAGCCAAGTGTAAGCATCTCAGAGGAAGACGTCTGTATTTGGTCGCAGGAAGCTCAACCCAGATGTCTTTTTCAAGTGTATTTTTACACTTGAAACATCTGCTGTAAGGTGGGAGGCATGAACAAAATTTAGGTGTCAGGAGTCCCTGAATTTCTGGTACATGTCCATCAAAACGTGTCTTGATGTATTGGCATAATGTGTTTGGTATTTCCTGGTTTTTTACCACTTGAGTTTTCACCAAAAAATTTTCCTGAAGTAATAGATTTCATCTTTTAGTATTATGAGAAAAAAAGAAGTGGCAAAATTATACTTCTTTATTCTCAACCATTTCATCATTTGAACTTTACAATTTCATTGACGTAATGCCTTCTGTACTGATTGCTGTGGTAAAAGTGCCGGGTTTTATTTCTCTGTCTCTCATAAATTGCCAGAGTAAGATGACTCAGCCTTGACCAAATGGATAAAAAGTGAAAGAAAATTCCATAGAAGTCATTTGACATGTGGATTTATTCTTAAAATTATAGCTGATACAAAGCTGTTATTTATATTTTACATAACACATATTGTTCCAAACATAGTTGAACTGTTATTTCATGTAAATGTTCATTTTTATGCTCTAAAGAATTTAGCTTGCACTTGGCATATAAACCGTGCTGTTTGATATGAAGCAGCTTTGATCTCTGATAAAAACAGAGCATGGTTCACTTTTAACTCTCTGGGACAGGTAGATGCCATTTCCGTACAGTTGAGTAATCCTGGCTAATCTGCTGCTCAAGGCATCTTCTTGGTACTAACTCACATTCATTTATAATTTAATAATTGGTTCCAAAGAGGGGAAAAAAAAAAAAAAAAGGCAGCTAGAAATAAACCACCTAGCTCCTATGCTTTCTCTTGCATGTTTCTTACACACTGTGTGTGGTTGGCTTCCCTTCTCCAATAGCAGGCCACCTTGATGAGAAAGACGTTCCTCCTTCAGTAAGTGTTTTTAAGTCTTTCCCTAGTGTTCTGCTCTTGCGTGGTTCATTTCTAGCTGCTGACTTATTTGGGAACTTAATTTCTTACAAAGCTGATCTGAGGTTTGTCCTGTTTTTCTGCATAGTTTTTCCTCATCTGTAATTATAGCATCACCCTCCAGGGTAAACATCAGCTCTGCAGAACTAAAGCACTTTCCAGGTCTGACCGTGGTCTGACCATGGTGATGTTCTGCCTCCCCCCCTCCGTGGAGCTGATGGTAACAAACCCACCATTCTGCCTTGGTAGGGCTGCGTTTTAGCATCACACAAATGCTCTTTCTTCTGGTCGTGACTTCACTGACTCACTGTAGGAAGGCATCAAACAGGTTTTTAGGCCCATATCGTTCCCTCCAGTCAAATTTTTTTGTAAGATGAACTTGATCTAAACCTCAATAATCTCTTTCTAAATATTGTGTCCAACTGAGACTATAATATTTATTCTGCTTGCCACTGGTGACAGCTGAGCACACAAACATTTGCAAAGGTGAGGTTTTTTGATGTGTGAGCCATAGTAACATATAATTGCATGAGGTGGCAAAATACAGCATGCAAACAGATGGAAGTTACGCACCATGCTCATTATATATACTTGTATTAGAAATATGGCTTTAATATAGTTAATAATGCTTTACCCATGAAATCCAGTACTTTGAAAAATAGTCTGTTTTCTCAAAGAAAGCAGGTATTGAGAAAAAAACAATAAAGTCTATGTTATTTCTACTTTCAGATGTGTAAATAAGCCTGCAATGTAAGCTGGACCTCCACAGAGGTTCAGGTTCAAACTATGACTCCTTTTGCATTGGCAGCCTCTTTTCCAATAATAGAGCTATAAAGTGCAGTTCTTGGAATGCCGCTGGAATGTGTTACGTGATTAAAAGAAGAGCGTATGCTGTGTGTTTTGCCAGCTGTTTGACATTTTTTCATTAAGAAAATGAATCGGCGCCAGAAAGAACATGCAAAAGACAACTAATAAGCTCTTGATTAAGGGACTGGGTTTTTTTCATCTTGGTCTGTGTTTTCGTTTTGCAGCCCACGTTTCCAGTGGGTCCCACAATAGGAACGAACACGGCTATTAGCTTTGCTCCTTACCTAACACCAGTAACACCGGGAGTTGGCTTAGTCCCAACCGAGATCCTACCCACGCCGCCTGTCATTGTTCCTGGAAGTCCACCGGTTTCAGTCCCCGGTTCAGCTGCTACCCAGAAACTCCTCAGGACTGATAAACTGGAGGTACTGTAGACACCGCCGTGACTAGATATACAATCCTCTGTTAGGCTGCATGAAAGATCCTGGAGGGAAAAACTCTATTGTTTTAGAAAAGATGCTTAAATTTAGTTGCTCCAAATAAAGACCTTGTTACCAGGCAGGATTTCTACACTTGCAGCCAGTGGTAATTAAGCACTGTTATCTTTAAGGTAGAGCATTTGCTCAAATTTAATACACAGACATCAACATGAATTTTCATCTTTGGTAAAGTTCACCTCCTCCAAAATACCCAAAGTATTCATGCCTGTAAAGGTATGCCTTGGTGAAATATCTAACAAGCATGTTTTTATTGTAGTATTAATTCTGTCCTGCTTTTTATGTATTGATATTAGGGGAATTTTATAGCCTTATGGTTTGATATTAGGGGAATGGTATAGCCCTTTAGCCTTGAGCTACAAATGGAGATGTCAAATGTTACCAACCCTGCTGCAGGGCGAGCCCGCAGCTATGTTCAGAGCCTCCCTGGTGTTGATGGATCTCTGCATGGCTGGGCTCCATGGAATCTGTGTTCCACATACATGAGAAGGCCAAATGGCTCTAGCAGAAATCAATGTCCTTTCCCAGAAGCCTAAGCACTAGCGTCTAGAGCATGTTTCTTCTTAGGAAAATCATGGTGTTTATTCTGCCTGGTTTTGCAAGTTATTTTTAAGGAGGCTCTCCATTTTGTTTGTGGACTCCATAAAAAATCCAGTGCGTCTGATGCATGTCTTCCCTGGGTCTCTGCAAGAGGAACTCCTTCCCTACCAGTAGCTGCAAGAATATAAAGTGTAGTCAGAAAGGGACTGAAACCCCAGCTAGTTTTGCAGGGGCAGTTACTTCAGTAAGGATCCTTCCCAGGTATTTTCTAGAGATGAAAAAGGAATTTGGGAATGCTTCGGTTGTATATCATGTACATTTAGCTCCTGTACTGCAGAGGTACCTGAGGAGCCAAGCGTGTGAGGGTAAAATAGATGCATTTCCCTCTCCCCTTTCCCAGAAGAAGATGAAGGGTTTATTAAATTGAATTCACTGAAAAACTTGAACTAACTGGGGAAGGGGGCAGGTCAGTCTTTTGGGGGCATGGGGGTCTCCCTGCCCTTTCGCATTGCGCCGAGGTCTTCCCCTGCAACGCGTGTTGTTTTGCACGTAGGTGTGCAGGGAGTTCCAGCGGGGAAACTGTGCGCGTGGAGAGACTGATTGCCGCTTTGCGCATCCGGCAGACAGCACAATGATTGACACAAACGACAACACCGTAACCGTGTGTATGGATTACATAAAAGGTCGTTGCATGAGGGAGAAATGCAAGTATTTTCACCCTCCTGCACATTTGCAGGCCAAAATCAAAGCGGCGCAACACCAAGCCAACCAGGCTGCAGTGGCAGCTCAGGCAGCTGCAGCAGCTGCGACTGTGATGGTAAGTGCTGGCATATATGGCTGCCTTTTTTTGGACAGAAGCTCTTTGATGCCTACTTTGCTTCAACTTAATGCTGTTTGCTTATACTTTCTTTTCTCTTTTGCCTCTTTTTTTTTCCTTTTTTTTCCTTTTTTTGTAAAACGTAAGAATTTGTAAAATTATTACTATTGCTTGATGGGAGGAAGCACCTTTTTTCTTTATGGCCTTATTTTAATGCTGTATTTCTATTGAAGACAGTGAAGCAAATGACACTCTATACCACTTCTGTTCTCTGCCTTGATTATACGTTAAATTTGCCCCAAAACTGACAAGCTTCAATGTCCCCTGGAAAACAGGCACATATACTGTTTTAGCTCTTTGATGACAGATACACATGTGGAAATTGGGAAGAAAAGGAAGAAAAGGAAAGAGAGCTTTTGCCTCAGAGATTGGTAGTACAAAAGAAACCTGTATTAAGATTCAACTCACCCTGCCTTAGATGTCAGTCTGTTAGATATCTGAGCCTAGCTTAGACACCTTGGTCTCACTTTATAGGTAGTGGAGAAAAACCAGCACATTGATCTGATCTACCATTAGTGCCTGTCTGAGGATGAGAAAGAACTATCCTCTGTAGATACATGTCTATCCTCACTGACTAAAAGCTGTTGACTATATCTTTTGAACTTCAGTTAGATGAATCTCACACCTAGAGACTTTTCTTGCCTTTCCCACTGTCATGGACAAGTTACTTGAATCACGGGGTTTAAAAGTAGTAAAATAAAAGGAGAATCATTAAGAAAAAGCATAATAACTGTAGTCAGAAGAAAAGCGATTGAGGACTTTCTGTTTTCAGATCTTTTAAGCTCTTAATGAAAACTGTTGAGATAAGTCAGCCCATCCATTTACCAGTATTGGATGTCTCTTTCAGTTGCTACCAGGAAAGTTGATAAATTTAAGTAGAGTGGTATCGATAAAGTTAAATAAATCGAGCATGCAGGATCTGACGTGGGAGACAAAATTGCTGGCAGCAAATCAGAGAATCATTGTCCTCATTGCTGGCAGTGGACGAATAATTAAGCAGATGTGGTTTGTGGACTTGTGGGCAGTGCATACAATAGTTGTAGACAATACAGTTATTCTTTGGGTAAAAAGCCTACCAGAAACACAATACAGTACAGTATATAACTACCTCAAGCTATTGTATTTAGCAAATTAGCAAAGACTAGACTTTTTGAGGAACAAAGGGTAAGTTATGCAAGAAAGTAAACCTCCAAACAGAAGAACATTTCTTAAGTTTTAATGTTCTTTCTCTTACAGTATCCCCAGTCTCTGTTTCAGATTGGATGATTTTTAGTTAAACTTTCCTGTACTTGCAGAAATTGAATACCATCTGGAAACTAAAGCAAAGGAGATTGTTTTTTTTATTCTAATTAGCTTCTGTTTTGCAGTATTTATTGTCCCTTTAGATAACGTAATATTTCTAGGCAGTATTCTAAAGAAGAAAACAGAGAGGTGAGGTGATTCATTTTTTTGCGCTTCAGTAATGTTTGGATATATATCCTGTGATTTTAAATAAACTGTAATTGCAGTTGCATTGGTCTCAAAGCAAGATAAAGCGTCTTTGGAAACACAGAATAGAAATGTTAGCATTCTAATGTCATGGGAGAAGAAGTCAGGGACCTGTAATTCAGAATAACTTTTTGCAGAAAAATACGTATAAAATATTTTAAGGGCATATTTAGGCTACCAAAAAGAAAATATTCTTTATAGTCTAACTATTTTTTGTTTAATATAGGCTAGAAACAATCAGAGCGAATGAAAAATCACTAGAATGGCAGTAACAACAAAAAAGTGGTAGACAAGACACATGCCTGCAAGGCCACCCAAGAACGACCAAGAATACTTGGTTGGATCTAGAGAGAAAAAGTAAGGCAGAAGTACAGATGCTTACCTGTAGGGTTCACTTGCAGGTTGCTCCAAGGTTGAAATTGTGTCCGAGAGGTTTTTCTGGGGAGGGGGGGCTGTTTCAGTGCTGCATCATATAGGGTTAGAGCACTGTAGGCAAAGCTTGAAGGTCAATGAATTCTGCAGTCTGGGACCTTTCAGAAAATGCCTTGTCTGTATTTCTGTACACTGAAGTTTAGGAATTTTTACTCAAATATCTTGGGTGACCTCATCATTTCAAGTAAAAAGAAAGGGGAAAGACACTGTGAAAGAGGCTATAGACCATGTACAGCTTAAATGTGAAGTGCATTAGAAGACAGTGTCATCTATCATTGTACTTGGAGAGCTCCAAATATTCATATGGTGCATCAGAGAGCATAAAAAGTCACTGAAGGAGGTAAAGCCTGAATTAAAATGTGAATTCATAGTTGGTGTTGGAAGGGACCTCTGGAGACCACCCAGTCCAATCCCCCTGCTCAAGCAGGGTGAGCTAGAGCAGATTGGCCAGGACATGCCTAATTGGCTTTTGATAGTCTGTAGCTACTGATGGTTTTGGTGGTTACTTATGTAGGAGATCAAATGTTGAGCAGGGGATAACCTGATGGAACAGAAGAGGCAAAGGAGGTTTTATCATCGGGACAAAATGAAAGAAAAGATGAAGGTGGGAGAGAAAAATGGATGGTCAGTCTGAAATCCTGAAAAGAGAGGGAGGCTGCATGGAAAGAAGGTTGATAAGTAGGCCTTGAAACATATCAAGTTAAAGCCTTGAGGTTGGGAAAACCCTGAGACTGAACTTGCTGTGGAAAATGAGGGGAAAGCCAGCAAAAAGCTTCAAAATAGGGAGGTGAGGTTGAAAAGAGCATGAAGAAGTGGAGAAAGGCAATCATAAACACAGAGACAGTAAGTTAACAGGTGAGATCAGGCAAGATCTGCATTTAGATAATAAAGGTAATTAACTGAAATGCTTTACTCTTAATGGTGTCGATTTGAATTGGTGGACTTCATCATTGCATAATACTGAATTCAGACCTCCGGGTAGACTTCCATTCATGGTGGCTGCAGAGTGGATCTGAGTCTGTGCCCCGTGCAGATGGAGTGATGTCCACCACGAGGGTGCCCGTGGGGAAGTAGCACACCTCACAGGAGTTACACAGCCCCCTGCTCAGACACAAGAAGGATCTCCAGATCCTCACTTTGTACCAGGTGTTTCTTGTTATGTCTGAGTCTTGGACCCAGACAGATGAGCAGATCCTGTAGATCGGGGTGTGTAATCCAGAAGTGCTGAAGGAAGGATGGGGAGGGCATTGGGAAGCCTCATGCAATGTAGGTACAACAAAACCAGGAGGAAGGCATAGGCGAAGCGAGGGCTATCCTGCAAAATACCTGTTGGCTCTAGTCAATCTTGTGACCATAAGCTGTTGGTAGGTGTTTTGTGCCTTGTCCTCTTTTTTTTTTCCCCACTTTTATTCCCTATTTCCACATACTGATGTCAAGATAGGCATAATCTGCATATCCTAAAAAGAGCTAAATGTCAGCCTGTGTTTAAAAAAAAAAAAAAAATAAATATTCTAATTTGTAAGTAAACCTTCCTTTCCTTTTTAAAGGTTTGTAAGAATTGTTTACACTATAGAATTTGAAAGTAATATTTGATATGAAAAGATTTTTTACAGAATGCCATCATATCCACCATAAGTTTGATCTTATTATGGAAGTATACATAAATGTATATGCCTATGTACTATGCCTAAATATTTTCTTTTAAAATATTAATAATGCTGGACTAGTATCATAACTCATACGTTAATGTTCCCTTACGAACTGAGAGCAGTATTTTTGCTCCCTGCTCCTGAAGCTAGTACTGAAGGTTGTAGCAAAATTTAGGAAATATGTTTTAAATTCTCAAAGACTTTTTTTCCTCTCAATGTAATGTGGTAAGTTACAAGGAAAAAAAAAAATCTACAAAAATGACCCAGCTGTAGGGAAAAAAATGGAATTAATGATAAGTTAGTGTAACTAGACGTATTACTTATTCTACTTTGTATTGGAGAAGGAGAACCTCTCTCATTTTGAACCCCAAATCTATTGAATGACACACATCTCTTAATTAAAAGACCCTCACCTTGCAAGCACTGATATTAGTAGCATTTATAATGCATTACAACTTTCACTAGTGCTTTGTACTTGAAAATGTAGCCTTCCAAATTGATTTTTCCGCTTTAAAATGTGACTTAACTAACTTATCAGGAATTCTTATAGGCGTATCCTTACAACTTTCTGCATCTCTGTGAAGTGTTTATACGATGCTTAATAGTGTCTGCAAGCTGCTGTTTTACTCAACTTTCCTGAATTTCAAACATCTATATTTTACTCTCTTATATGCTTTTAACTAAGGTATAGTAGATGCATTTTTGCTTCGGTACTAATTCGAAATGTAATATTCATTTCTTTAGAAGACATTTTTGTTGTTGTGCATGCCTAGTGTTTTGTATGTTGTATATTGCATTCAGAATATTTTTTTCCTTCTCACCTATCCACAAATGCAATGCCGTTCCCATGATGCACCTCTGCTTGCTGTTTACCTGTATGTTAATTCGCTTGAATCCCATTGGCCCACTGCCATCATGTGCTCGCTGCCTGTTATTAAAAGACTCAGTCGACTGCCAAAGCAATGAAGCGACCTCTCGAAGCAACTGTAGACCTGGTACTTTGACCTTTCACCTTTTGCTTTGCATGTAGCTTTTTTTTTTTTTTCTTTCTCAGAGAAGCAACTAATGAAATTTGTATCGCTTTACTTTTGAACATCAACCAGAAATGATTTCACATACTCGTTAATTTACCAGAAACTCTATTTATCCATCTCATTCTCATATGTAATAAACGCAGATGATTTAGTTTGGTTCCTAACATGGTTTCATTTTTTTAAATATCCTCTCATGAAAAGTCGAATTGAGATAAAACTGCTTCTGTAATTGAAAACGCTTAATGTAATCCATTAATCTGTGTAATAATAGGAAATGAGACTTAAATTTAAAAAAAGAAAATACTTGGCAATGAAACACAAGTGGTTTTTTCTCCCTATAATATTTGGAAACCTATTTAAAGGCAATGCCATTTTTGTTGCTCTAAAGGCCTTTCTTTTCAGTAGTTGTGCTGCTACAGTTTTAGGTTAATGGTACCATGCTTTTGCTATCAATAACAAAATTTCACTCATTTTACATTGCTGTGCTTTGAGTTAATATGCATGGCGAGGCATCTTTAGCTGCTTTAAAAAATAATAAGTTTTTGTATTTACATATATGTTACTGACAGCGTCTTAAAAATGACACCATTGTAACTAACTTTCTTATTTACAGGCCTTTCCTCCTGGTGTTCTTCACCCTTTACCAAAGAGACAAGCACTTGAAAAAAGCAATGGTGCCAGTGCCGTTTTCAATCCCAGTGTCTTGCACTATCAACAGGCTCTTGCCAATGCTCAGTTGCAGCAACACGCAGCGTTTATCCCAACAGGTATGTTGTACCCACATTGAACCAGTTTTGTGTTCCTTAGGTAGCCTCTGTGTCAGGCAGTTGCACTTACCAGAAGGTTTTATTACGCTCCCTGCCCTACTTGAGGTGAAGTCTGCACAGATATTTACACATTGTTTTTATTTCTCCTGCAAAGTACAAGATTTCAAGCAGAAATTTCAACATGCTGTTAGCCTGCTTTTCACATGCATAGCCTTGTTCATCACTGTCCACAGTTCGCCCCTTTTTTCCTACCTTAAATTGGCTGTATTTTCACTTTTACCTGCTAGCGCTCTCCTGGGAGATGAGAGGGCAAAGTTCCGCTAACTAAAATGCTGGGAAAAGCATCACACTTCAGCAATGCCACACGAAGGGTACCGTAGCCGAGGCACATCCTCCTGCTCCCTCAGGTGCTGTTTGGCAGCCGTGGGGATTACCTCAGCTGTGCACGAGCGGAGCGAGAAGGGGAGCACCAGCCATAACCTTCCAGTCGATAACCTGTGTGGAAGCTCTGGCAAAACACATGGCTCCCCACAGCTGCACTACAGGGCTTTGGAGCCATCAGATGCGATTTTGTGGTTTTCATTTTGGAACACCACCAGTACTTTTCCCAGCATTTGTGGCTAATAGCAGGGGATATAATTCTTCATAGGGGTGATCTGAAGACGAGTGAATGTCATTTGCATTTCAGTGCTCAGAACTCTGTAAAAATCAGAGCCTTCAGAGATGGCTTGAACTGCACCGTGGCAGGGCTTCTCTTTAACACTGCAAGAGAGAGAATGTGCTAGGTGCTCCTGTAAGCAGTAACGACATAAACCCTCTAAATCATGTCAGTCGCCCCCACTCCAAACTTCCCAAAAGTAAATATCCTGCCTCATGAATTCTGTGATTTCATTTGTAATTAACAAATTACATATTTTAGTATCAGAATGCTATCGAGTGTGAACTTCCATAATGATTTAAAGCTACATGTTTGCAAATGAGTTTGACATTTCAGCAATGTTATTTTAGTTTATAGAAATAATGTCGGTTAAACAAGGAATGAAATGCAAGATGCGATGATTTCCCGATCTATCAGCATTCCCATATGTTTTTAAAGATAAAAACAAACACAGATGGCTTTGACTTCATGGAATTTTGCTATAAGGCCTGAGTAACAACCTTGGAGCCTGCCCCTATATTTAAAATAGTAAGTTATAGGATGCTGTATTTTTAGCACGTTGGTGCACCAGAATATCTGTGGCAGAAAACATACTGACGTTTATGGGAGTGTTTGAAAAAAAGAAATAAATTGTGAGACTGCCTATTTGGACATGAATGGGAAGACTGCCTTGTGCTTACAAACATACAGAAATTTCCACAAATTTATTTTACATCATAACACTGAGAATGTGCAGTATGATACACATTATTCCTTCTCCTAAGCATTCCCTTTCAGGGCTTATCACTATTATGTGCAATTGCCAAGGATTTAAAATTAACTATGGAAAATACAGTAGTTTAAACCTTTTTCAGTGAAATAGCATTTGGATATTTTCCAGACTTTGGGAGTGCTCATGCTTTCTTAAGTAGCTTTGTGCTTTTTATTGTCCATCCCTCTTTCCAGCTAATGGTTGTAATTATAGTTTTATCGTACAAATTTCTGATGGTAGAAAGGGTGGATCTTGGAAATAAACCTTAAGGGCCAGGTTGTTGGCAAGCCCCAAAACAAGTGCATATCAAAAAAGAAGAAACAGAGGGATAAGACAGCAGACACAGCCCAGGCCGGGGTGGAAAACATTTCTCACAGTGCTGAACCTCCTGCTCTTTGTGAACACCACCAGCACCTAGAAAGGATGTTAGAGAGAGGAGTGGGGTATGGGAGGAGGTTAGGAAAGGGGAACCCCCTCTATATGAATGGGTGTTATGAGCTTTTCGCTAAAGATGCCATGTCTGATATTCCCACGTTTCCTGGGAAGGTTGGATTTGGCGGGTATAAAGCCTGTCATGCCACCCAGGTCTAAGGAGCAATGCATGACATTATCTGTTGGATTTTAAATGATGATGTGATATTTTCTGAACTGGTATAATTTTCAAATGTGTTCCTTGTGTGTGTGTGTATGTGTTAAGTTAAATTTTAAGACAAGTTTTGCTGCTGGAATATATATAAAACTTAATTGTTTTATATAACTTCTCTGCTTTCTTAACCACTTGCTCCCCTAATAAAAAGTGTGGGGCTTGACTTAGCATGGCTTACCTCCAAAGTTCTGCACTTTGTTTGTTTTACATCAGCTTGATTGCTTTGTCACCTTCTCCTTATCGTTTGGTGAATGATCTTAAAAACAACAGATCTTTTCTCTCTTCCCATTGCTGTTTGTTAGTGTTTCTGTAGCCTCTAGAGGAGGAACTTTGTGTATTCTCCAGGGACTGTTCTTGGGTAAGGTCATTCATAGTTACACTGCTACTTCGGTGGTCCAGGAAGGGGCTGCTGTCGTAATTAAGCAGGAATACAGGAAGCATATTTGATTTTGTGTCAAATATGCGTGTATGTGGGACTGGGTTCCTTACCTGCTTGCCTCTGCCAGCTTGCTAGATGCACTGTACTGAAACATGCTAATGTTTTTTACATTTGATCTTCCCAGAAGGATTAAAGGTGGACTTAGGCACCAAAACTAAACCACAGCAGGCAAGCAGTCTTTCCAGAGCATCTTTGAGGTGTGCTGGGAGCCTTTGGCTGGAATGTTACACGCTCTGAGGTGTTTAGCTTGGGGACTTGTCTCAGTAATATTTTCTTTGGTCACAAGCACCTTTCCACCTCAGGTGTTGTGTTACGAACAAGTACATTAACATCAAACGTAAATTTGGCAAAGCCCTCACAGAACGGTGTCGGCCAATTCCATTTGAACCTCTTTCTCTGCTGCACATCAAAAAGTTGGTGAATGTTGAGCTGGATTACGCAATGAGTTCTAAAACAATGTGATGTTTAATCAAAGACGTTTCTGTAAACAAAAGCCTGTTGCTGCAAAAGTACTAAGTGAAAGGATGAAAGTACTAAATAAAAAAGTTTATGAAGTATCTTGTATATACACAGAAACATGCCAAAAGTCACACAGCATACCTCAGGTAGGAGTTTAGTAAGAACATAATCACCTTTTTTGTGTTAAAGCAAAACTATGAATGACCTTACAGTTTCATTTAACTAACTTACTTCTCTGTGGTTATGCTTGAATCTCACTTTGAATGTTAACTCTAAACGGCTAACCTGTTTCTTCCCTTTATCCACTTTTTTCACCTATCATTGCATGACACGCAGGGTCAGTTTTGTGCATGACACCCGCTACCAGTATTGGTAGGTTCCAAATTTCTTTATTGATCTCTTTTTATACTGTATGTGATGTATATTCACTTGTTTCAAAAATCCTAGGCAAGATTTAGATGATGACTAGAATTAAAGGTTCGCTTGTCCTTTTGGTTGACTTTACAGAGTGTTTAGAATTGTAGATGAAAGCTGCAGTTCAGATGTAATATCACCTGCTATAACAACTACACTGCAAAAGCATAATACCATGAATTCCAGTCTGCTTTTCAGTTTTTCAAAGTTTTATTTCTCTTTGTATTTTATATTGTCTAGTACTATAAAATCATAAAATACTGGAAAAAGCCAGCAAATTTCATCAGTGTTTTAAAGTTTCATAGTGGTGTGCCTATTTCTCCTTTTTGCTGTGTGTTAGAAAGTTTTATCAGCGTTTCCCAGAAATGCCTCCTTTGATCCACAGAGGTTCTGTTGAAACCCATGATCTGAATCTCGCTCCTCCTTTAAATGTATTTGCTGCTTGGAATTAACGTCCTGGCCATGCAAAATGAAAGTCCAGTATAACGGCCTCTAAGACAGAAAAGCAGTCTTTCTCTATAGCCCTATCCCAGTGGTTTGGGTTTTTTTGGTGGGGCTACTCAGATAAGCATTTGAAATATCAAGCCTTTAAAACATCAAGTTAATATTTCTCCCATGAAGATGCTGATAAAAATCCATTTTTAAAATGAGCAAAGCAGTGACTTTCACAAAATCAACCTTGTTTTTTTAGATCAAACAAAGTAGTACTTAAATCAGGAAAATTATTATCATTCTTCTCCTGATTTTTGCCTCAAAGTGGATGGTAATTTAACTCTGATAAAGTCTAACAGTTATGCAGTGCTAGTAGAAAAAAAATGCATAAATTGGATTATAAAGGAAGACAGCGAGTATCTGGCTTACTTCAAAATGAAGATACATGAAAATAATTCATTTTTAACTGTGTTTTAAAATTAAGATAAACATTTATTAGTTTCCTTCCCAGTACAACCCACTGTATCTTTTTTTTTAGTAGAATTTTGGTTCGGAGTGGTTTATATCCGTACTGGGGCAAAACAAATTGCCTCTGCAACAATGCTCAAGTAATGGGGTATTTTGGTAGAGACCTCATTTACACAAGTAATCCTGTTCTTGGAGATAACGCCCGTGTTTACAAATGGTCCTTCCTCTTTTTTCTGGGAATCGCCGATTGTGTTGACAACCTTCCTTTAATTGTACTTGTAATAAGCTATTTTCCCTTTTTTTTTATTTCTCCGCCACGCTTTCTCGCTTTGCACTGTGATTGCATGCCATCTGCCGGTTTAACCCATGACGATGGCTTGCCGCTCTTGATATTCACCATGCCAAAAATACCACTTCTCTTACCATAATGCTGCACCCTCCTGTTCATTGCTTCCATGGTTCCCCTCCTGAAAGTACCCATGATGCACAACGCTACGGCCGCCACTGTCTCTGCAGCAACAACTCCTGCAACAAGTGTTCCCTTCGCCGCAACAGCCACAGCAAATCAGGTTTGCTCCTTTTAAAGCTTTCTTTCACAAGATCCCGAACTCTAAATGAGTGCTGAGATTTTTATTTTAATTTTATTTTTGTTTTTAACAAAAAAAATTCTCCCGGAGAATTTTTTTTCTATGTTTACCCCATCAAATTTTACTTTTATTTTTAAGTCGTTTATAGCAAGTGTTTGTGGGACAGGTTGCACTTATTTAGAGTTAACATTTGTTGCAAATAATGATGTAGCTGTGTTTTGTGTTGCGATGTTTGTACCTAATTACTGTGTAATTAACCCAGCTGGAGTTAGAATCACCGTAGTACTGGACTACTTACAAAAGTCTATTATTAACTCCTAAGTTCTAAAGGAAGATCATCACAGATTTCAAATGGTTCAAGTGTATTAACGTAGCCTTCTCCACGTGATGCGTGGAAGTGACTAATTTGTAAGCATGGAAGCTGTCTAAAATCACAAGTGGGACAAGGTAGCTGAAAAAAAAAATAGAAAGAAACACAATTGAATGTTTTGTGTAAATGTTAGTTATCAAAACAGCACTCGAGATATTTATGACTCTGCCTGCTTTTTGTTTGAAAGTGTATCTTTAACCTGGGAATTACATTTCCCTGAGGAAGAACCTTGTTACAAATAGCCCCTGGGGTTATTGACAGAGGCAGGCTAGGAAAGATGATACTTTCTCCTTTTTTTTCTGCAGTTTGTGATGTTAATGGCAGTTTTCATTTTGGTGGCATTTCCTCCTCCTCCTGTAGGACCTGATTCCCAGGGAAGATTTATCCATTGCATCTCAAGAGTGTGTAGCTTTGACTCCTTTGTTGGGGCTGTAGAGATTCCCACCCCCATGTGACTGGCATCTGCCCTGAGAGGGGTTTGCACAGCAGTTGGGTCATGCTGGCTTCTCTGTTGCTTCAGAACCATACTTGGCCACTTCCATCTGAGAGCTGTTTTCCTTCAGGTTTTGAAAGGTCAAACTGAGGAGGAAGCAAGCAGATTTGCTCACCAAGCAAAAGCAGAGGACTATGTTACCATCACCTTTCCTTGTGTTGCTCCTGGCCAGACAGACAAGCTGCTGCTGACTGAGTAGAAACACTCGCCCATTGATTCATTCTCCTCCACCTACCAAGGAATGATAAAGAAATCAGTGAAAATGTTTTGCTTAATAATGTTACACCAGCAGATTTATTTTTTTTAACTGTTTGCCTCAAAACTGTTTAAAGTATCCCATGGAATATTAGAAGTTGCCACAAGAGTTTATTTATAATAATTTAGGAAGAATATACTACCTCTGAAATACACCCTGCTTTCTTGAAGAAACACAAACCAGTTCATTTTCTCTTCTTTTGAAAGGCTCATTTGCCAACATGCAGTGTTTGTGCTTCTAGCATTTTCATCACAGGAGAGTTGTCTTTTTATGCATTTTTTTCTGCGAGCTAGCGTTGTTTTAATGAAAAAATGCTTGGGACACAGAGGGAAGTGCAGCAGGCAGATGGTACGTTTCACTGTCCTTCCCAGAACAGTGTCTGCAGCAGAAAATTGATTAGTGGTATGCAGTGTTGTTTTGTCCCAAAGTGGTGACAGAAGAACTTGAAAGTGCCAAGAGACTGAGAAAACAGGGCAGTTTAGGGAGGGGGTCAGCTGGGGACCCTCTCCAGCGTGGGAATGCACCAGGGCAGCTCCACCACCTGCACTCCTCAGCACCAGAGGGGCTGAAGTAGAATAAATACATGTACACCTTCAAAAGAACTGGTAAGCAGTTGGGGTTTTTTTAGTTAATGGGAATACTTTCACACTATGGAGACATAGGTGTGTCTTAATGCACTTTCTCATCTAGCAGGATGACAGACAAAGCCCCTCCTTTCCTGGGACAGATTTTGTTTGCATTGGAGGAGTACAGCACTTTAAGTTTAACAGGAGGTGTAAAAGTGCCTGTTTGTATTTATTTAGTTGCATATATTTGCGTGTGTGTGTGTATACATATAACTCCATGCTGAAATGAAAGGACAGTTTAACACAGGATGCTTTTCCACTGTTTAGCCATTTGGAAGTGCAGCATCCAGTTCATTTGCTTTTCTTGAAGTCCGTGTTAGGGCAAGGTATATTGCCCTGGAGGGTCCTGCCTCTTTCTCTTGCCTGTGGAAGGAGCAAAGGTGCATAACTGCACGTGGAGGTGATGAGTCCCACCCCAGCAGCTTTTCTTATTGGCTTCTGTAGTGTGTGCCATTGACTGTCTTTTTTCTTCTCCCCTGTCTTTGTCTTTGTCTTAGTCATTGCAAATCTCTAAAAGCTACTGTAAAAACTCTGTGTATTTGAAAGTAGGGAAAGTAGTAGTAGTTACTTCTTCTTTGTAAGAGGCAAATCTCTGAGTTTGCTGTTTATTTACAACCTCCTAAGAGTCAGAGACAAAGCTACAACACTGGGAAAGGCCCCATAGTAACCCCATGGTCCTAACTTTCAGTGTTTCTCTAGCCCAAGAAACACAGAAGAAGAAGCAGGTAATTAACTTGAGTTAAGACTTTGTTCATGGTCATAACATCCTTTGTTTGTGTCCTCCTGTATGAATTTAAACTCTCCTGTGTATTTCAGAAAAGGATTGCTTTGTTCCCATCTAGATAAAATTTCCTGGTCTGTGCCACGCTGCTTTATATATCTGTGGGATACAGTTTCTTCTTTCCAGTGTCTCTGCCACACTTTTTGAATCAACCTGCAACCTTCATTCAGCCCGTCCCATTTCAGGTCCCACGACTTCTCCTCATAATGCCAGACACGAAAAGAAAGTTGTAACAGGGCTTAATCATGTGGCTCAGTATCATTTGGCTTAGTATTCTGGCCTGGGGAAAGACTGCTGGACTTCCTTGAGTTGAGTGTGATGATCCCAGTGTCCTTGAAGCACCAGTGGAAGGAAAAGTCAACATCCCAAAAGTTGCGGAGTCCCAGCTGATGGCCAAAAAACCCTAAAGGTCTGTTGGGTCTTCTAGATTATTTAGTATGTGCTGTCAGCCTGTATTTGGAAAAAAAAAAGATGAACTATGTCTTCTGTATGTCGTTTCTTTCTGGAAACAGCATGAGTAATAGCTTAAAATGTGCCTGCATTGACACACACACAGTCAGTCAAGTTTGGCCAGCAGCTCTACACGTTGTGTGTTCAACATATGGTATGAGGCACATGAAAAGATTGTGTAGGGTTAAAGGCTATACTGTGGTACATTTGTGCAGGGAATATAAGAATATATAGGAAATTGAAAGTCTCTTGCTTTTGCTGACTTACTGAAGTTAGGTTTTAAAACCAAAATAATTTTCTTGCAGTGTACTTCAGAGGGGAGGAGAATTGCTTTGGCTCAGTGCAATGAAAACAGGATGGAGCAAAAGTGCTTTAGCAAACCCTGGTTTACAAAGCCTGATTGAAAACTCACTCAGTTGATAGAAGAGCTGGTGTTGGTGCTGTTCACTGCGCGTGGACATCTTGTGAGGGAGTGTCCCTGCTTACTGTAGTTGCCAGGCTGTGATGAGGAGGGGATGGAGAGGAGGGACTTCGGCTTGGGATTTCCAGTGAAAGGCAGGTGGGACTTCCAGAGGTATGTGAGGAGTCCGGGACCATGACCAGTCAGAGGTGAGAGGTCCTTCCCCTTTTCCTCTGTACCCCTTCACAACTGCTCCAGCCATTCCCACAAGAGTGGGGCTGGCAGCCACAGCTGTTTAACCTCACTTCAGGGTTAGATCCTTAATGAACTTATGTTCAGTTGTTGTTTGGGGGTGCTGACAACGTTTTCTTGAAGGATGGAATGAGCACAGTTCCAAAACATGTGAAATGACAGTGAGAAGCAGTGTTAGGGCATATATGCAGAGGGTTTGGTCCTAGCTCCCTCTAGTGCATGCATGTGGGCAGAGGTATGTAAAACATCTTATTTAAAATATTAGTACAGTAATTGTGTGTAAATATATACTTCAGAGATCTTTAACACAGCTTTTAATTATTACTTCTGTGGCTAGTGGACTAGCAGTACTCAAGCAAACAAGGAAACTGTTACCTGCTCAACCGCTCACAGGTAGCCAGAAGATTTCCCAGATGATGATCTATCCTGCCATTATTTGAGAGAGGTGCTACTCTGAATTCTGGGACTGAATTTCAATTTTGAGTAATGCTGACACCTGTTTTAGGGAGCTTTAAGTTTCTAAGTAGAAAGCCTTACTATTGCTTCATTTAGATATATGCATTGCTGAGTCCTATAAGGATTAAAAGGTTAGGAGTCAGCCTGAAGTTAAGATGCTGAAGTGTTGGTGTGTGCGTATAGACATCTACATGCAAGCTAGAAGTTTAATTGCCCATTTTAAACTGTAAAGCTTATCAGCACATTCAGATGAAGTCTGGAGAATAGTCTGGCTCACCTTTCAAAAGTCACTCAGGGCTTGGTTCAGTTGCCTAAACACATGTCTACTGATGTTTATGGTTGTCCTAAGATAAACTTGGATATCTAGGTTATGCAAGACATTTTGACAAGCTTGGCGGATGCAATTCAGGATGTACGGACAAATCTGCACACTTCTGAACTGGCAGCTGGACAACAGGCAGGAAACCTTAACCCAAATGGTACTAAAAGCCTGGTGAGCAAATGACCTGAGCCTGCAGTGAGTGATCACGTGAAGTGATCTTCCAGGCTCCATGGGTGCACTGGCTAGGTTGTACCACCCCATTGACTGTGATGGGGAGTTAGACACCAGCATTTCTGTGTCTTAATCGGTGTGCTCAAGCTCCGTGGGTGCTTCCTTAGTTCCCGGTTATTACAGGACAATTACCAAATTCCAAATTATTTTAAAGAAAATAGGCTTGCTCACATTACTTCAGTACAGAACAGTACATGCCTTTATTTTCTGTAGCAGTGAAAATGGGCCAAAGACTGACAGTATAAAAATAGCATTACAGAGAATGCTGCTTAAAGATGTTATTTAGTAACAACATTATTCTACTGGTTATGTGCCCTTTAACCAAGATGCAAAAATTAAAAGGCAGATCCAGTGGAAAAATTAAATACTCAAAGGCCGTGTCTGCAAAGAAATAGAAGATCAACAGGCTGTCTCATGTGAAGGCTTGTGATTATCTAGCACAGCTGTTTTAAATTATGCATTGGCATTCACACTAAATTAGGTGGCAATTATGCATATATTAATTATGAAATCATTCAGTAGCCTTCAGTTTTGTCAAAATCTGTAAAAATACAATGAAGTGAAAATAAAAATAGTTACGTTACATTCGAGTGCCACAAACAAAAGGGCAATTAAAATATTTGCCCGAGAATTCAAAAAGTAGTTAACATAGCCTAAAAATACAATCATGCCGAATGGATTTGAGACGCCAGGTTTGGCAGCTCTCTCAGGAGGGAGGGGAGATGGGACATGCAGCAACAGAGCATCTCTCCTTGCCAAGGTGCCTGCAAAGGCAGCTGCCACTCCTGGGGAGGCACATTCCCCTTAAACCGAAACATCATGTGGCACCTACCCAAGGTATTTTCTTCTTCTGCATAAAGCAGAAGCGCCAATTGCTCCCTCTTGCAAATATTCCCTGGTGTCCCCAAAAAGGGCTTCTTCTCCAGTCTAACTCTAGGAAGCCTTCTGGCAGGACAGAGGGCTGGCCTCAGTGCTGCTGACAAGACTCTTTCTGTCTCACGTTCCCTTTCCTGCTTGTGCAAACCTGTCAAACTTGTAAATGGGGAGACAAGTAGCAATATACTGAGAAAATGAAAAATCTGGAAAGTAGTAGGAAACAGCCTTTTATGTTGGTTGAAAGCAAGCTTTTGAGAAGGAGGATGGGAAGGGGAAACAAATGTTATTTACATCTTTAGTGTCAGCATACAGCAATGTTAAAAATAAGAGCCTATGGAAAATTCTTGTTAGTGATTTCAAAAGCTTTAATTGCCATTTCTAAGGGAATGGGGGAACAGGTAGTGTGGTGGGTTGACCCTGGCTGGGCACCAGGTGCCCACCAAAGCTGCTCTATCACTCCCCTCCTCAGCTGGACAGGGGAGAAAAAAACGTAACAAAAGGCGTGTGGATCATGATAAGGACAGGGAGAGATCATTCACCAGTTCCTATTACAGGCAAAACAGACTCAGACACATTATTAGAGGGGAAGCCTGCAGGAAGCAAGCCCTGGACAGAACAGTGTTGAGCACCAAGTGAGCCCATGTATGGTGCCGTGCTGCTCCACGTTAGAGGTACCAGCAAATCTTGGCGTCTGGGATGCAGGACTGGACATCTCACCTTGTATCTGCGCTAGGCTGGAAAAATGAACCTGAACAATCCTTGATCATGAAGAGTCATTTCTCTAGAGAAGGTGTTTGAATAGCGATAGCTTGTCATGGTAGGAAAGGTAAACATAAACTACTTGCTGCCTCTTTCATGCTAGATACCCAAGAATCACGAGCCTCAATTCAATCAGCTTATCTTGTCTGAAGACACTGAGTTAAATGTAAGTAGCTGTAACTTTCAAAATTAACAGACTCAAGAAGTGAGAGTTTCCAGTCTTAAAGCCTACAACAAATCTCAAGCAGTGTCAAGAAAAGACCCTTTGAATTGCCTTGAAACAACTGACATTACAAAATACATGGCAAAACTTTGCTTTCTTAAACTGTAAGGCAGCAAAGAAGCAAAACCAAAAGATTGCCCTGGAACATTTAAAGGAACTCTATTTTAAGTCTCAATGCAAACTTTAACCAAGTCATCATTTTAATAACATGATGAAGACTTCTGGCAGGCTTGCATAGAGAGTTTTAGATCACATGCTCATTTACAAGAAGCCAGCAGGAAGAAATGGAAAATTTCTGATTTTCTTTTTTTTCCTTTTTTTTTCTTTTTTTTAGAAATTCACACACACCCCCACAGCTCTGTAGAGAAGGAATGAAGCCTGACTTCCTCTGCTAGCCTGCTAGGTGGCAGTGTCACATAGCATGAGAAATGAGCAAAGGCAAACCTTAGTTCTTTTATATAACAAAAATGAAGATGTGTTTCCCTTTGCCATCGTATACTGTTAGCTTTCATATCACTGCAATGAAAATAATGTATTTATGTTTGATATGATAACTTCCTTTTATGCTCTTGCTTTCAATTATTCAATGAATGATACTTTGACAGGTAGAGTAAAAGTCTTTTAGGGCATATATTTATTATTTAAACATATGAAAATTTTTCTGAGGTCAGCTCATTTTGTAGGCATTTGGGGAGAAGTGAGCTCATTTCCTTGTGCTTAGCATATACACACAGCTCACGTGAATCTATTTTTTTTGCCATTGTAAAGTTTTAACAACACAGTGCAGTGCAGGGCTCCAGGTGTACTTCTTTGGGATTCTGCTCTTTGAAATAATTGCATCTGGACATATATAGCTTCTTCAACTATTTCCTCTTGTCATATTTTTATTTCAGTGTACGATTTATTGCCCACCAGAAATGCCAGGAGGCTGCCTGGCATAACCACAGTGGAAGCACCTATTTATTTATTTATTCATTTGTTTGTTGTACCTGCCATGACTTTCAGCTTGAGGCAGAGATTAGTTAGCTTTGACTGACTTCATTTTTGGTGCAATCTTATCTGCAGTGATACGCAATAGTATGTATGTCTGTTTATGGGAGAGTATTCAGATAAGAAGAAAATTAAGGAAGCAGTAAGCAGTCAAAAGTCAGGAACATTAAGATTTCCTCTGAAAAGCTGTAAGTATGATGAGTTTTATAAAACTGACACAAGTGCTGTAAGCATGGTGTCTGAATAACCTTGATGAACATAAATTTGGTACCTTTCTGGAAGAGGTAAAAAAAGGGGTGCCAGGTTTGGGGAGGGGAGAGGTTTCAGGGTGGTGGTTACTGCTGGACAACCTACAGCAGTGCGAGCCCTGCTCTCTGTGTGGTGGCAGTGTTCACCTACAGGGATGCCACATGTGTAGTGACAGTCTTATTTTGTATGATTTGGGAGTGCATGGTGTGTGAGAGGAAAATGTAAAAGCAGGTTTTCTTAAAAAAAAAAAAAAAAAAAAAGCTAGGTGAGGACACCTAAGAAAATGGAGGTTTGGAGAAATAGCGCCCCTGCAGGAGGAATATGGGCACTTTACAGATAATGCACAACTTGTTCTTGGCCTTTCACTCCTTTGTGCTCTCAGTTCCTCTGTGTAAGCCTATTCTGTCAGTTTCTAAAATTCGAGAAGAGAAGGAAAATTACTTGAAAGTAGGAAGTGAAAAACACAGATGATTGCGGTAGCTCAAACCTGTAAAAGGTAAAATTGAGTGGCTGTTCAAAACAGGCACTGTACGGGTGCTCCTAAAATATTACAGCAGTGGTTTTCTCATTTCTGTGTAGTCTGTCTGCTGCCTGTGTGATTAGTTAACAATAGATTTTGGTAGAATGTATTAGAGTATGTTATGATCAGTTTTTAGTACTGCATTATTTATTACTTTAAAGATATATTTATTCTAAAAATAAATAAAGCCAGATTGTTTTCATTTTTAAAACAACTAGTCATATTCAGAGTGAGTAAATACCTATTAAGTTAAACTTAAATATTATACATTATTACTTGAGTAAATATCTACTGAAGCTCATAAACATGCTAAGGAGTTGGCATCACAAGTGGCTTTGGACTCTCTTTCAAGACCTTGTGAATATTAAATGAGAACTATGATGCTGTTGAACCCTTGAGCGCTTTGGTTTTGTGTAGTTGCCTTGACCTTTTCTTTAGATCATCATGAAGAGCTGGATTCAGACAAAGTCTTTGTCAGCTCTGTGACACCCTGATGGCCAACAGCTTGTGCCTGATGGAATGAAAATGTGCTGGCAGATGTGTCCACTTCAGCATGGCCATCTGACCCTCAGTCATTTCCAGAGGCATGTTGTCAACATATCACAGAATCACAGAATAGTTTTGGCTGGAAGAGACCTTCAAGATCACCAAGTCCAGCCTTGTTCCTAGCCCTATCAACACCACTGAACCACGTCCCTGAGCACATCTACCTGTCTCTTAAACACTTCCAGGGATGGTGACTCCACCACATTCCTGGGCAGGCTGTTCCAATGCCTGACTACCCTTTCAGTAAAGAAATTCTTCCTAATATCCAGCCTGAACCTCCACAGGCAGAAGTGGGAACACTCAGATTTAGGGAAGAGAGGATGGAGCAAGAGGTGGATCAAGAGCTGTGTGACAGATCACAGAGGGTTGTGATCAATGGAGCAGAGTCGAGTTGGAGGCCTGTAACCAGTGGTGTCCGCCAGGGGTCAATACTCAGTCCGGTCTTGTTCAACATATTCATCAATGACTTGGACGAGGGGACAGAGTGTATCCTCAGCAAGTTTGTTGATGATACCAAGCTGGAGGGGTGGCTGGCACTCCAGAGGGCTGTGCTGCCATCCAGTGGGACCTGGAGAGCTGGGCAGAGAAGAACCTTGTGAGGTTCACTAAGGGCAAGTGTAGGGTGCTGCACCTGGGGAAGAAGAATGCCAGGCACCAGTATAGGTTAGGGGGGACCTCCTGGAAAGCAGTTCTGAGGAGAAGGATCTGGGAGTCCTGGTAGACAGTAAATTATCCATGAGCCAGCAATGTGCCCTTGCTGGCAAGAAGGCCAATGCCACCCTGGGCTGCATAGGGAAGTGTGTGGCCAGTAGGTTGAGGGAGGTCATTCTCCTCCTCTACTCTGCCCTGGTGAGGCCACAACTGGAATACTGAGTCCAGTTCTGGGCTCCCCAGTTGAAGAGAGACAGAGACCTACTGGAGAGAGTCCAGCGGAGGGCAGCGAGGATGATTGGGGGATTGGAGCATCTCCCCTGTGAGGAAAGGCTGAGAGAGCTGGGACTCTTTAGCCTGGAGAAAAGAAGGCTGAGGGGTGATTTAATTAATGCTTACAAATACTTGAAGGGTGGGTTGAGGGAGGATGTTAGCCAGACTCTTCTCAGTCATTCCCAGTGACAGGACGAGGGGTAATGGGCACAAGCTGGAACATAGGAGGTTCCGTTTAAATATGAGGAAGAACTTTTTTTCAGTGAGGGTGCCCGAGCACTGGAACAGGAGATTTCTCTTCTCTGGAGATTTTCAAGACTCGCCTGGCTGCAGTCCTGAGTGATGTGCTCTAGGGGATCCTGCTTTTAAGCAGGGGAGTTGGACTAGATGATCTCTGGAGGTCCCTTCCAGCTGAATATTCCGTGATTCCGAGCAGGGCAGCAGAATTAGCACGTCGGGGGATGGGCTGTGAGAAAGTCAAGCAAATAAGACCTCCCCCCCTCAGGAAACAGAATCACAGAATCATCTAGGTTGGAAAAGACCTTAAAGGTCATTGAGTCCAACCATCAACCTAACACTGACAGATCTCAACTACACCATATCCCTCAGCGCCAAGTAGTTGTAGAGGGCAGTGAGGTCTCCCCTCAGCCTCCTCTTCTCCAGACTAAACAATCCCAGTTGCCTTATCAGACTTGTGCTCCAGACCCTTTACCAGCTCCATTGCTCTTCTTTGGACATGCTTCAGCAACTCAGTGTCCTTCTTGTAGTGAGGGGCCCAAAACTGAACACAGTATTCGAGGTGCGGCCTCACCAGTACCAAATACAGGGGTAAGATCAATTCCCTGCCCCTGCTGGCCACTCTACTTCTTATACGGGCCAGGATTCCATTGGCCTTCTTGGCCACTTGGGCACACTGGTGGCTCATGTTCAACCAGCTATCAATCAATACCCCCAGGTCCCTCTCAGAATGGCAGCTTTCCAGCCACTCCTCCCCAGGAGGGAGGAGTGTAGCGCTGCTGGGGGTTGTTGTGGCCCTGTATGTGGCACCTGATGCCCTCTATGTCAGTCACTGTATGGGCAGGCAACTAAGGAGATCATCTGTGGCCTAGACATCTTGCCCTTTATATACAAATCAGAGGACACTTTATGATGAGCAAGGTAGTCAGATATACTAGGGATGCATTGGATTCATCAAGAAGCAATAAGATAAAAATCCTGCTTCACCCCTGAGTTGAGAAGTCCACAATTAGATAAATGAGACACCTGTACATGAAATCGTAATATGCTGGAAATGAGAATGAGGTTTCTGGCCATCAAGAGAGGAGGAGTAGCAAAGGAAAGAAGCCAGCGATGCAAGGTGGAGCTCAGTGTGTTTATGAAAAGTGATTCAGTGTTCGGCAGCAATAGCAGGGGTAACAAATAGTTTTCAGCAGGTCCCTCCAACTCTATTAGTAGTTCCTTTAGGTTTTGTTTGGGGATACATGTATTTATTATTATTTTTTCTTTTCAGTGTGTGCAGGTGACCCTGTAGAAAGGTGCTAGTTTGACACTAGTTTTACAGGCGTACAAACTGGTGATGGTGAATTTTGAAAGTGGAAAGGGGCAGATGAGCGAGGTACTCTTTCAGTTTAAAAGCATTACCCCTCGTCCTATCACTACATGCCCTTGTGAAGAGTCTCTCTCCAGCTTTCTTGTAGGTCCCTTCAGGTACTGGAAGGCTGCAAGGTGAAGAAGTCCATCTGTAAGGCTATGTAAAAATTAAGTAAGACCAAGCATAACTGATACGATAGTGATTACTCTCAGTAAATATTTGAATATTTACTCATCCTTTCCCACTTTTGATATTTTTTTAAAAAAAAAATTATTTTGAAGAAAAAGAACAAGGCACATGCCACAAAAGAGCATTCTAAAAGAAAATGCAAAATAAAGAGATGGAGGCATTTCCCAAAGGCACAGATAAATATAAATAGTCTTGGATTTCTTGTCAAAGGGAAGAAATACTTAGTGTTACTTTTATTTTTAGAAAGCAGTAGAATTTGTGAGACAGCCTGATATGAGTCGGCTGTCTGAAAATATCTGTCATTTTTAATGTATACGCTAGATATATCAGACCAGTCTGCTGCTCACGTGAAAAACATGAAAATAGAAAATGTCACTGTGGTAGGATTCATCTGCCCTGATGCAGGTGTCCAAAAGTTAAATGCCTCAATGTGAACTGTTTGCCGCAGACTCTTACATTGGAAGCAGGGGAAAAAAGCGTCGTGAGCTGATAATCTGTCTCATGCTAAAATAACTTGCTTGAGGTAGGCTGAGGCGTACATGTCTGAATTCATCTGAGATGAATCTTGTCTCCGAGAAACTCCTATTACTACATTGTTCTTAAAATGAAAGTCTGAGCAGTTTAAAATATTTACTATGTATGAGTTCAGTTTTGGAGGGATAAGTGCTCTGCGATGTGAAGGTCAAATACTATCTTAATGCCCCCTTAAAATATATTTACATTTATAGAGCAAAGTGTAATTTAGATAAATAATTTCCAAATTTCTGAAAGAGAAACATCTCTGAGGTAGGTGCAAAGTAATGTTTTCCAGCTGATCCACTCTGACAGGTCTTTAGTTGAGCGGGAGTTCACGTACACTGAATTCATGCAGAATGGTAAATTTTCTGTATTCTTTGTTGTATAATAAATCTGGGACTGGAAACAGAATTTAACACAGAGAGAATAAAGAAGCTTTGCGAATTGTAGGTTCCAAACAGAAAATCTCAAGCTATATGGTGTTCTTGAAATTCGTAGTACCCAGTTGTGGTTCCAGGTAATTTGGTTAATTCTGTGAACTGTATCAAGTAAAGCAGTGCACATAGTAACCTGGGCATCAGAAAAGAGTTCACAAAGGTGGAATTTTCACCTTAATTTAAAAGAGATTCTCAATTTTTAAGTCCTGAGACAATAACCAATCATCACTGCCTTTGCTGGGTCTGAGGAAACCCCAAGCTGACGTCAGTTTGTCTGCTGCGTTCCCAGGGCTGGTAGTTTGAAGAGCAGCTGAAACATTGGCTGTAATGTCTCTGTCTCTTGGTTGTCATTCCCATGGATGACACTGCAGAACTGTATCACAGTTAGGAGCAACCTTGGCTGAATTTAGGGATGTTCTGTGTTGCAGAGGGGGCTTAATGACCACTGTGGTCATTCAGAGGTCCTGAAGGTAAAGGTCTAAAAGAGCCATACTCTGATAGAAGAGTCTTGGCATTTTGGAGCTGAAAATGCCACCTCTAAAGAGCTGGGAAATTTGGAGGAACAAATGCTTCTTCACGATTAGAAAGTAGTTTGCAGAAATTTAGGTTCACCCTGTGTATTTGCAGTTTCAGTGAGGTCTAGTAACACTGGCACAATTTTAGTGATTTTAGTCTAAGGGGTAGCCAGCTTTCTGGCACTTCAAACAGGTACCAAGTAAGAAGACAATGGAGAGACTACCCTGTGTCTGTGATTGCCTCCAAAAAATGCCCTTTGCTGTTGTTAAATCTTCTGTGCATTACTACCCCAGACTGTAAGTGCCAGGCCAGTCTGCATCTGCTGGAAATAGTGTTCTTGTTAGATCTCTTACTACAGTAGTAAAAGTATGTTTTCTGGTACATCTGTATCCACACCGGTGGATATGGATACAATCTTATCCATACGGAACATGAGAAAATGCTTTCCATGCATTACTCTCATGCATGGAGTGTGTGTCTGCAGCTGTGTGTATATACGTACACACTTATTGGGTAGTCTTATTTTTCAGGGGTTTTGTGCTTATATAGGATCATAGAATGGTTTGGATTGGAAGGGACCTTAAAGATCATCTAATTCCACCTCCCCTGCCATGGGCAGGGACACCTCCCTCTAGACCAGGTTGCTCAAAGCCCCATCCAACCTGTCCTGGAACACTGCCAGGGAGGGGGCAGCCACAGCTTTCCTGGGCAACCTGTTCCAGTGTCTCACCACCCTCACAGTCAAGAATGTCTTCCTAATATCTAATCTAAATCTACCCTCTTCCAGTTTAAAGCCATTGCCCCTCGTCCTATCACTACTTGCTCTCATAAAAAGTCCCTCTCCAGCTTTCTTGCAGGCCCCTTCAGGTACTGGAAGGTGTTATAAGGTCTCCCCAGAGCCTTCTCTTCTCCAGGCTGAACAACCCCAGCTCTCTCAGCCTGTCTTCATAGGAGAGGTGCTCCAGCCCTCTGATCATCTTTGTGGGACTCCTCTGGACCCTCTCCAACAGCTCCATGTCCTTCTTATGTTGGGGGCTCCAGAGCTGAACACAGTACTCCAGGTGGGATCAATACTATGATAAAAATGTCTATACATTATACCAAGTTGCTGTGAGATATAATGATATAATAGTATCACTGCAAATATATAGTCCTACATATAAAGTCATATATGTGTACATTTGAGATGTAATTCTTCAAACAGTAGAAAACATGAAGGTTGTTGGACCTATTTACAAGTAATGAGGGAGTGCAGACTCTAATAGGTGTTTGCAGGGATGTTCCTTGATCAGTATGTTCTGTACAGCTTCTTTTTCAGCATGCAAGCGATGGAGCAATTAGCAGCGATGCAGACTTAGATAGCTTCTGTCTTCCATCGCAGTCTATTACTTCATTTGCAGACTTTTCCATGTAAAGTAGTTTAGCATTTTATGTTTCTTTGACAGACACAGTGAAAAAAACAGTTGCAGGAGCTGCTACATGTGTATGTAGCTATGGCAGAGTTGTGATATCTTTTGAGACATGGGGTGTGAACATATAATTAAAGACTACGGGATCCGTTTTACACTTTGTGGCTAAGGTTAAAAAAAAAATGTCACTCCTCAGTTCTGCATCTCCACACTGAAGAAGCTTGTTCTGAAGGAGAGACTTGAGGTTTTTTCCCTAGGAGGACTCCTACATGTACTAGAAATAGCCGGGGTGCAACATGCCCTAGTTACATCCCCTGCACAAGCAGCTGCACAGGGAGGACGGTGCGTTGGGAGCAAGCCAGCTCTGTAGCCTCTGGTGGCAGGAGAAGCCCATAGCAGGGACAGCTCCAGCGGCTCCTCCTGCACCCCGCAGCCACGTCAACAGGACGTGCTGGCACACAAAAGGAAAGCGTTTACATTGTCTTCGCTGTTTCCTGAGTTTGGAGAGGAGGGGAGAAACAGCAGGAATAGTGATGGGGCAGTGGAAGTCCTTACCTGGCTCTGCCACTCTGCAGAGTGGGGCAGGGAGAGGGTCCCTGCTCTTCAACGCTGCCCTAGGCCCCTCCGTCCTGCCTGGCACACAGCAGGGTGAGTTGCACTTAGGTTAATCAAGGTGCCAGGGACAGTCCTACCCTTTCCCGAGATACCACCTGAGCCTAGGCCCTCTGCCTTCTCTGTTACACATTTTCGGGGAATTGGGAGCATCATTCTTGTGGGGCTGTTCGACCTTTTAGGCTATCTCAGCATAAGGGGCAGTGATCTGTCTCCCTGTGCGGGGAGAAAAAAGCTGTAGGAAAATGCAAGTTTATCCCCTCAAAAGTTGGCAGACAGTGTAGGCAGCTGCAGTGTCTGAAATTGTGTTTTTTAACACTGAGTACATTTCAGTTTGTGTCCCATTAAATCAGACCTTAGGATCCTTTAAATACACTTGTGTGATTATGGCTAACCCAGTATAGCTAAAGCTGCTTTATTAATTACATTGACATGTTAGGTTGTAATACGCTAAAAATATCAGTGCTGATAATCTTGGTCACTTCTTGTTTTCAGCACGGCTACATTCTTTGTATGCACTGTGAAATCACCGTGCTGTAGACGGACCAGGGCTATCACAGGCAGGGCTTTATTATTCCAGCAAAGGTATTTCTTTGTTATTTCAATAGGAAACAGAAGATAGGCGATAAGCTAACAAACTCACAATGGGTGGAAGTTCATTAAAAATATATGTCCTTGTTGTATGTATGTCGTATTTAGATGTTAAGCCCTTTGGAGCAGCAGGTGTTTGTACAGTACTATTACAATGGGGCCTCACGTGTCACCAGATTTTCAGTGCTGATGACAATCAGAGATGACTTTTTGGCATCCTGGTGAGTTAGATGGGGTCAGGGAGCTGGTAGTTGTGTCCAGAGAGTAAAGCATGGTTGTGAGGTGTGTTAAAATGTGATGGGGCAGGGGACCAGGACAAGCACCTTCCAGGCAGAGGCAAACGTGTTTCTTTTCAGCAATTTGTATGTCAGAGGTAGTATTGTTGCTGAAGTTATTTTCAAAACACCTTTTTTTTCCCCCCTTTTAAAATAAATATTGCATTAAACAGCAGTCTAGCTTCACAATACACAAGTAGGTCAAAGTGCTGTCACGACTGTCTTGCATGCCACCTACAAATACAGCTTAAAAATATGCCAAGTGCCAAATTAAACAGGAAGAGCGGGCGATGCACTCTTAATTCCTTGCCTTGTGCCGAGGTCTGGAGCACAGATTAGCAATGGCATGATAAAACATTGCACCCCTGGCTTTTGATGTCACGTTTACCGACAGGCATTTTAGGTGGGTGAATGAAATCTAGACCGTTTTCCAGTACTGTGAGCTGGTTGAGTCAGTTGCTGGGCACATTACAGAATCACAGAATCACAGAATGTTAGGGACTGGAAGGGACCTCAAAAGCATTTAACCTTTGCAGTATTGGAAGTGCAAGAGTTTGCATCTGTAAAATGGTTGCTTCACCCTCAGTTTGAGACACTGTGGAGGTAAAATAGCAGGGTTAGTGACTAGCTAGGTGCATGGAGGTCCTGGTACAATCATCCCCCTGGATCCCCTGACATAAGGAAGCATGAAAAACCTCTCAAATTTGCTGACCTGCAGATAATTTTTTGAGTAAATAAGCAGCTACTAGAAGTGCATTGAAAAGACACTTTAGCTTGTTGAAAACACCCAGCCCAGTACATTTTTTTGCTTGATGGTGGTGAGGGGCCTTACCTCCACCATTTCTCCTGCTTATTCCTGACTTTGTGGGAGAGGGTGGGAGCTGGAGAATCACACCAGGTACTGATGCATTTGTGAGCCTCCTTGGGAGGCCAGGGCTGCTTCCCCCTCCACTGAGTGGTGCGCTGAGGGTGCGCACCGCACCTACAGCCAGCCCCTTCCTTGGTGGCTTCGGCGTGGTCTCCAGTATTTTGACGCATAACGTACAACCCCCTGCGTGTTCTCATGCACGTGAGGACGTGCGTGTGGAGGGGAGGACGACCAGGTTTGTGAAATGGAAGCCCCTTGCAGGCAGCATGAGAATACAGGATGCTGTCCCCTATGGGATGCTGTCCCGTACAAGATGCTGTCCCATACGAGCTGCACCTGAAGTTAGCCCAGCGCCGCTGTCTGGGCGGACTGCTCTCCCTGTGTCACCTAAAAGTGCAATCACGCTTTCTTTTCTCTTAACAGATAATCCTGAAATAGCCAGCAGGAGCGGAACAGAGTGTCACGAAGCCTCCCTGCGGACGGCCAAGCACGGCTACTGTACATACTACCCCATCTCCTCCTCTCTAGAGTTGCCACAAACTGCATGCTAAGTCAAGAATTTGTTCTTACGGACAAATCACAAACTCGAAAAAGCTAGTGCTGCTATGTCATATATGAATATTAAATATGGTATGCTTACTATACTCCAACCCAAAATAGTTAACTACCTGATACCAGCTGTGATGTTTCAAGACATAAAGGGTAACATTTAGTTTTAAAGATTTTCTAAGCATAGTTTAATTCTTGCAAATATTGTCTTTTCTCCATAACTATACTTAACGGAAATGGTCCAATTAAGTTAGTCTCGTGAGATTCAGCATTTATGAATCTTTCGAGCTCAGCAATAATTAAGTTATATCGGCTAAAAACTTATTCCAGTTGCAGGTTTAATTTTCACCAGAACTATGATTGGGGTTTTTCTTCTCAGTTAAAAAAACAACTCTTGGTTTTGCTCCCCTAGTGAGTTGATTCCAAGACAGAGGAAGTGAAACACAGCCCAGTGTCCTGCACATCACCCTGCCAATCTGAGTATTTTTAGCCAGAAGTCCAAAGCAAAGCACAAATTCTTTAGATGCACATGGTTGGTGTTTGACTTGTATGGAGAACTTGCATTTGAATCATAGCAGAATAGCAGAAGAAAATTTAAAAATTTTGCACAGTATGAACTTCATACCCCCTTCAATCCCCAAAAGAACAAAGTCTTGAGAATATTATTTTACGAGTATATTTATAATGTTTTTAAAAGAGACTTTGCAGAAGTGCCTAAATTTTGTCACATCAGACTTGATGAAAGTGAGCCTGATGCCAACAGTCAAATCTCACCGGAAGTGAATAATCTTTCAAACTCAAAGTCAGGTTACCAAAAAGCTCCAAGCTGTAAAAATGTAACTTCTAGAAGTGCAAAATCAAACAAACAAAAAAAAAAAAAGACCACACTAACAAAAGAAAAGACAAAAAAGAAGGCTGTAGACAAAGAGATTTGTATGATACTCTAATTTAATTAAAATTGAGTTGAGTCACTGAAACTTCGTAGGTGACTTTAATCTAGACTATTAACTGAACACTAAGAATGTAGAATGAGATTCAGTTTAATAAATCATTACTGTGTTTGCATTTTTTTTAATTGGATTATAAGATTGTAACAAGATTAGAGTGGAGAAAAAAAAATAGTTCTTTTAATTGTTTTTCTTTAAAACCATATTTTATGTCACAAAAGTATGAAGATATCTTTAATACAATTATATACATATTATATATACATACATACATATATATGGATGAAGCAGATTTTAATGTTGTTTACTTTTTTAAATACTTCGTTGATTTACAAGGTAATTATATATGTATAATTAAAATTTCATTTGTTTGATTTGAGATTTGTTTCAAGCACTATTGTACCAAATATTTCATATTTCACATTTTATATGTTGCACATGTATCACATAAATGACATAGTTTTTAAATTATTGTTAAAAAAAACAAGACAGCTGTTATAAGTGGATATTATGTATAATTGTTTGCAGCATAAGTTTTCTATGTGGACATTATTAGTGATTGCAGTATTTTAACTTAACCTCTTCAGACTGATTGTAAACTATTTTAAACTTTGGCAGCACTGCCTGTTCTGAACGACTGAAGGCACTAACCATGTAATTATTTGTCTAGGAAATTCTTTTCCAGGCTAAATCTTGTTTGTCCGATGTCTAATTACTATCTATTTATATATAAAGCTAGAGATTTGATCGTCCGAAAGAAAAAAATAATCACGATTCGACTGTAAAATTAACATAGTGCTTGTAACGTTGCGTTAGTTTTAATTTGTGGAAAAATAATGTATCTTAACTTGTTACTTTAGCAGTTAAGGTATCATCATTATATACTATTAAAACACTAATATTTGTAGACTTTCTCAGTCATTATAACTAGGTAGTTGACACTGCAACTTGCCTATATCTGTCAAAGTTGTTTTTATTTTTTTATAATAGTTAATTTAGGCATTTGGGTAGCTTATTGTATAATACTAAATGGTAAATTATCCATGTTGTTTAAATATTTTATGTAGATAACCCTTCAAGACATTGTTTTGTGTGAACTTTTTATGTTTCGAAATAACTGTTATTCTATGTTTTTTACAAATAATCCAATACTACTATTTTTTGCCCATGGATGACGAAGCTTCAGATACATCAGGTCTTTCATCCAGATAAACTGACAGACAAAAAGAGAAAATGTATTTTTAATAAGAGATCCACTTTCCGACTTTATGACTTTGTAATATTCCTGAAAACTGTACAAGTACAAACCTATGCTAACAGTAAGGAGGCAATTACAGAGATGTGCAAATATGTGTACAACAGATTCTGCATTTTATTTATTTATAAAGTAATTTTATAGACTATTTCGAAATTTGGGAAGATCTAAAACTATTTTTCTGTATAAATATTATTTGCCAAAACTTTGTTTATATTTAAAAAAAAAAAAGTGTCTAATGAAGATGATTAAATTTTAAATGCTTTGCTTAATTAAAAAAACCCCAACAAATAAAACCCCCTAAAAGAACCATGAGATGGGCCAACACAGAGACAGTGAATACTGTAACTGGGACACCATTTCAAGTTACTTGAGATGTCTCAGTCTTTATTTTCTTCAAAGAATACAGCACCTCACCAAAATACCTTTTTGTTTGCCTCTCTCATCCAGCATAATTGACAATGCATACAACGAATATTTCAGTAACAGTTAAAAGAAACCCCTCCATTCACTCTTTTCCACCATATAACTACTAGTGGTCTGTTAAATAGCCATTCTATTTCTGTTGTGACGTTAAATTCATTCACCCAATGTACAACCACTGAAATAAAAAGAAGCATTTTAAAATCAGAGTGGAGTCAGGGTGATGCTTTCTTGTGGCGTGGCTCTGGGAAGAGGGGCTGCGGTGACAAAAATAGGCCAAGGGAAGTGGAGGAGTCTTTTAAAAGTATATAATTTGTTTTGGTTTATTTTATTTATTTTATTTTTTCCTTAATTGCATATTCAAGTAACAAATCCTTAAGTGTAATCCCCAGGTGCAGGACACACACAGATGCTGAAGTGCTGGGGTCTGAACCCCAAGCCCTGAACTAAGGTTGACATATGGCTGGTTCCCATGGTCCTTTAAGAGGAGGGGATGAGTTTGCCTTTTGGCTTTCCTCCAAGGTGTGGCTGACCTTGCAGGGAAAGCCCTTGGGTAAACAAGCCCCAGGTGCCCTGCATTGGGTAAATGAGTGCCAGGTGTCCTGCTTTGGGCATAAAAGCTGGGACCACTTGCAGGAAGGGTTGGAGTGTCTGTTTGTGAGGTGGATGCACTTCACAGAGTTTCCTGTTGGGGAAGGACCTCCTGGCTCCTCATGCAACTGGATCCCACTCAGGTCTGGCACTTACAAATGTGGGCTTTGTGGGGAGGCAACACGGGGCTACTTCTATCGTATGTGGTCACCCTATTGACTTGGTTGTCTCCTATTTTTTCTATGGGTTACCTTGTATCTTTGTTTGTTCCATCTATTACGGGTCATGCTATGTCATTCCTGGGGTTGCTGGGGTTGATGTCTATTATTTGTGATCTGACTTGTTTGTACCCCCAGTGATCCCCTATATACTGACTCCTCTATGTGCAATAGAATCTACTTACTGGATTGTTTTTCTGCTGGCTGTGTCCCTTGTACTAGGCCTAGTAATTGGCAAAACAAGCACGCACTCTTCTCTTGCTGGAGATCGTGTGCCGAGGACACATTGCTGCATGGATTTAGCCCCAAAGAGTCATTTCGTGCCCTTTCTGCCTGTCCCTGCATGCTGGGGTGCAGGCAGGCTGTGGTTATCTCAGCAGTGTGGCTCGCCAGTGCCTAAGCGTTGGGAGGTATTTCACTGGTACGTCCTCTGCATCCTCTCTTCTTGCATCTCAGAGAGTATTACACCAACAAATAATCCCCATTATCTACCAGTTCCTCTGGGGAGAGCAGCACTGCAGAGGAGTTACGTGCCCAAGGGCAGAGATCTCACAGCAATCTAGTGACCTCTGGCTTTGCAGCTCCATGGTTTCTTCACACCATCTTCTCTGATTTATTTTTTAAAATGCTCTAAAGAAAGGAAATACAATTGCTGCAGAATCAAGAAGAGTTTGTGTCATAACATCGCATGCATTGCATCAGCACGGGGCTGGTTTGAAAGAAGCCCAAGGTCGCAAATGATGTGGAAAACCACCAGGTCAAGCAGTCAATTTGGATCTATCACCGATGTGCTGAGCCAGAAGCCTGTGGAGAATGAGCATGTGGGATAGAGAGGAGACACAGGGATGACTTGCAGGGACAGAGAAGAACTAGAGGACTGCAAAGGCACTGTAGAGCAGAAGCAGCAAACAATTCAAATCTCATTAGATGAGGTTCTCGTAGAGTTCAGGACTGCAAGCCTTGACTGTTCACACTTTCTTATGTTAAACTCCACCCTGCAGTGACTTTTTGGACATTTGTCAGCTGCCAAGAATGGTCATGACATTGATTTTCTTTTCTGAAAACTGCCCTGTTTCATGTCAACTTTGGAGGTTTTTTGGCAGTGGAGAAGCTCTCGTGAGAGCCATGAGATTTTTGGGATCCTCACCAAACTGGTAATCTTCGTATGCCTCTGTGCGCAGAGCATACCCCCTTCAGGTAATGTCAGTGTTTCCAAAATGAAGCAAGATACTTCTCTAGAAGAGGCTTTAGAATCCTTCAGTATCCCCCCCCGCCACACACATCCTCACAGACAGATGGTGGCCACAGCTTTGGTGCCAAAGGCTGCTCCCCTGCAGTAACATCGCGTTGCTCAGCATCAGCCTTCTCTAGAGCAGACCGACCAGGTCCACACTCACAGCGTCTGGCTACGTATCTCCTCTGGCCCCACACGGTGTAGCCACGACCATAAGGCATAATTATTATTTTCAGTATGTTTTGCTTGGTTTTCAGTTCAAAGGTCTGAAATAATCCGAGGACTGGGGTTTTTGCAGCCCACTGGAATTAATAACATGAATAAAAGGGGACGTGACATTTGAGGGGTCAGAGCCTGCTGGGATAGTTTTGCATGTTTGTGTACAGCAAAAGAAGCCAAAACTGGTTCAGCCTTGTCCATTCTGCATTTTGGGAGTGTCTGTTGAGCAAGTTACCAAAAGAGCAGCTGGGTTTTTGTTTCAGGAAGAGTTGCTTTGCTCCAGAAGAGAGCCTAGGAACAACCCGATATTTCTGTGTCGTGGGTGATGACAGAAAAAAGGACTTGTGGGCAAGGCTGCTTGACAGTGTGGGTATTGAGTCTTCTGCTAGTGGCATTTATTGCATGAATTCATGGGACCCAAAAAAATGTCTGGAATTGCTGAAAACCTTCCTTGGCATCCGATCATATGCATACCATGCTCTTTATGCCTGCAATCATTTCTCTAGTCAAGCCTTTTGTTGAGTAACCTGCCTTTTAAATGACATATAATTGACAGTTCTGAAGGCTTTTTGCATCGGTCAAGATTATTATTATTATTGCTGGATTTTTTTATTGCATCTCAGCTGTTGCATTAAAGCAGTTACCGTTGCTGATATGTAATGCATTCTAGCGAATAGTGACAGGTATAGAATATATAGTTAGATTATCTGTGAATGAATACATTACAGAAATGTCTTCTAAATTCTTATTCTTCCAATTCTGTAATTACAGAAACCATAGAAATTGTAGAAAATAAATTACATGTCTCATTACATGAAAGTACCTTCTGCTGTAGGAGGGGAAAAAAACCACTCAGAAATGTGAAAGGAAGATAATGGTGAGAGCTGCTTATGCAGTGTTGTGCTGTGGTTGCATTAGTTCCACCAAAGCTTCTTCCAGAGTGAGGAAAATACACGTGGCTTTATGATTTAGGAAAATCACTACAGGAAAGACGCCCTGCTTCTCTCATCTTCAAAGAGCTGGATTTGGATACTACTCTTAAGGAAAACAAATTCTGGTGAGTGTCCTCCTTAGACTAATTGTCACAAAACAGCCAGGGTGTAGCCTGCATGGTTCCTCAGAGGGTTGCAGGACCAAACAGATGCTGGGATGTGGCGGTGACAAGGGTGACCACAATGGTGTGAGGTTCACCTTGTAGGAAGAGCCCCCAGGGATGGTCACACAGGTGTGTGCCTATGCTAAACCCAAGCTTTGTTTGCCATGAATGCCTCTCCTTTTTGCAGGAAGGGGGTAGAGGGAGGAAATGCTTTTATTTTCTTGGTTTACGGTTGTAGTCACCACACTGAATGCCAGCGGAGTACACTCAGAGGTGCTGAAGTTGGTAGCTGACAGCACAGCTCAGGACTGTGAGCAAGCAGGTTTTTCACACCTGGAAAGCTGTCAGGGTGGGATCCAGCTTTCTCTCTGTACCTGTCTGTATCATTTCAAGTGCTGCAGGGTATCCACTTGGCCTAAAGCTGTTGCTAAGGAGAGGCACAGGTCTGGATGGACATCTTAAGTCTACTAGCCCCATGCAGGTGTCTCAGGTACTCTACAACACTTCAGGTGACTGTATGCAAATAAATTACTCTGTTTAAATGTTTCATCTGAAACAATTGTACCCTATTCTATCCAATGTAGTTATGTTTCTTTAATTTCTCTGTAAGGGTTGATAACAAGCTGTCCTTTGACAGGCATTTGGTAGAGCCCACACATTCATTTCCAGGCTTAAGGTGAATGGTGAAAGGCAAGAGCCCTGTTTTGTGTGCTTCCTCAAGCGGAATGTGTTGGAAAGAAAAGCTCTGTAAGCAAGTGTGGGTAAATGAAGATGTGGAAAAACAGTGGTCAGCCTTGATCAGATGTCAGTAGGCTTTCTAGCTACAAGATGTGATAGAAAGCATTTTCCTTTTCTATTGACTTTCAAAGTGGTTGCTTGATAGCCTTTCTAGAGGATATAAATGAGGCTCAACTCTTCTCATAGGGAATCAGTGCCCTCCTCCATGAGCGTGAACTTTCTGATCCAGAGCAAACACTGGAGAAGTCCCTGGGCTGATGGCACTGCCCATTCCTCAGCTGTTGTGTCAGAGTCCATGGTAAGTGCTTATGGGCAGCAGTAGAAGCGCACTGGCAACTTCTCCTGTGGCCTATGGATTTTTCATTTTATTTCCTTTTAATTGGATGATGGGAGAGCCCGAACTTCTTCCAGTCCAAGTTTTTTTGGAGTTGGAAGTATATATAGGGATTTTTGATTGGTGTTTTTCTCCCCAACTTATTTTTTAAGATTGACCATGCATCCTTTGTAGCTTTTAAGTGCCAGGCTGCTTGTATTTCAAGTTTGCTTCAGTAATTTTTAAATGCACATTTCGGATGTGCTCATTTGTCTTCCAAATATTCCTCTTACTCTTCACAGAACTTACTCTGCAGCAAGGTATTTCAAATATTCTGCTTTATGAAGTACAGTCCAAACAATAATTTATAACAACGTGCAGAGAGCCTATAAGGCAAATGAAAGCAAATTACATTAAATTATCAGTCAACTCTGCACTTTCTTACTTGCAACCACTATTTGCCAGATGTAGCACAGTATTTATATGGATTGCCTAAACAGTGGCAATAGTTTTCTTCTGAGTGTCCTTTTCTCTGTACAGGCAGAACAGAGCAGAAGTAATGTTTTACCACACAAAATTTAGGCCTTTTGCATTCAGCCCCAGGCTTCCTGTATAAGCAAATACAGAGTGACCGAGGGTTTGCCAGAGGGCAACAAGATTGAACTTCTAGGCAGGATTGCTTCTTCTGGAGCCTTCTCAGCCTGGCTGCCTACAGAGATGCCAGTGGTGACCCCCTCCTCTGTCGAGCTGGGGCACATGTTGAGGTGTTGTGCATCCCTGTTCTTGCCCCCAGAGTGCCAGATCCTTCTTGCGCTGACTTTCACCTGAGCTGCTCTTCTGAGCATACATTCACCACAGGAACCCGGTGCTGCCTGTCAGCTTCTGCGCTTTTACTTTTGTCTGAGGGTGGTTGGTTTTTTAAAGCATCTCTTTCCTATTTTCTTCCTTTCATTCTAAAAATACTGTCACGTGGTTGAGGAGCACGTTTCGGTCCTTGCACCCTCACAGCATTTGAATGGGTCACTTAAGCCAGTTAGTTGCAAGGAAATGAATTCTCTTGCCAGCACAGATTGAGCATACTGCCTGAAAGATGAGGAGATGAGTTGTAAGTGACTTGGTCTGCAGTAATCAAATACCCTTTCCCCTGCTACGTATATGCACATTAATAAGAATCCTTTACTGCTTAGAGAAACTTCAGTGGAAAATCCCCTCTTGCTACTTACAAGAAGTATTAGCCAGTCCTGTTTTAATATATGTGTGCAGAGGCTTTTATCTTCACCCACTAGATTCTGCTGGCCTTCCTTAGGAGACCCATGGATCCAAATTAAGAGCCACACTGCTCTTGACCATGCGGAGAAGTTCCTTGCAAACTTACGAAAGCCAGCATGAGAGTCACTTCCAGTGCACAACTGCAGTGGGAAACCGCAACAGCCTGAGCATTTAAAGAGACTTATGGATTAAAAGAGAAATTAATTCTCATTAAAGAGAATTATGGATTTGCTTTGCATGGAAGGTAGAGTGGTCTAAACATTCCTGGAGAGGATCCAACCTTAATGCAGGCGGTGCCTTGCCTGCTCTGTCCAAAATTTTAAGATCAGAGAGAAGATGAGCAGGGCAGGCTGCAATCCAGGCTGACTGCAAACAACTGCCCTGCTCCCCCCCAGCAGTGGTAGCAATTCTCTGCTTACAATTATTCGGCCAGAGAAATTTGCCAGTCTTTCACAGTGAATGCTGTCCACAGGAAAGGTTTTGATGAGAGCTTGTGGGTATGGTGGAAACCCAATGGAAAGCAGAAGGTGTAGAGCAGTGAGGGGACATCATACAGCAAGGAGCCAGCAGGGATTCCTTTTCAAGTGGAAAGCAAGTGCGGCATAATTATTCTCTTATTTGCCTCTCACCACCATCTACATCAGATGTTCACTCTAAAAGAGATGTTTCACCACTTATTAGTAGAAGGGACTTTTTTTGGATCTGGAATTTGGGAGTTTTATGTCCTTTCTTGTTTATTTCCTCTCCCTTTGCTTTAGTTTTAGCCATAATGCAGATGATCCTCTGTGATACAAGACCAGCCTTCAGACTTTGGTGAATGCGGCACATATATTCCTCTTCAGGAGTAATTATCAGAGGAACTGCTTTCAAATCCAAGTGTCCTGTGCAATATAATTATTCCTATTTAAATAAAGGACTCCAGCAGTGCTACTCAGTGGGAGAATCCTAACGGCCTCACCAGCTATCCTGTTCCTGCATATGCAAAATAATATAACTGTTCAAAACAAATAAAACCCAAAGTCCCCTAACCTTTGGTGTTTGCAGTAGCAGGACCCAAGAAGCTATGAAGTATGAAGAAGGAAAGGCTGTGGCCTCTGCTGTAAGTCCTGTGGCTTCTCCTTGTTGGGATTTCTGCCAAATCTCTAGGGGATGCCAGCACTGGCTGCCCTGGAGCCATGCTCTTCTGCCATGTTTCCTTCTGGCATAGGACAGGGGAATCAGAGCACATGCAAAGACAGAAACCTAGAAAAGTGTCTTTCTACCACGCTTGGAAAATGCCCTCGCAGGTGGGCCTGGGAGAGTGGGCGGGTTTTACAGGGCCCATTCAGCCAGCCAGGTCGGGAGGGATTCTCCTCAGCTGCAGCCCCTTAAGGCACCAGAGGCTATGTTTAAATGGGTAAAATGAAGAAGGCCAGAGTCCCAGGAGGCTGATTTGCTCCCGCGGGGCATCTACAGGGGATGGGAGCAGCTGAGGTGAGCAAGGCTTGCCTGCAACACGCCTGCCTGTGTCTGCCCTGAACTTCCCTTGGATACTGATGGCATCTGCTCTGCTCCTGCCGCTGCTGCATAGTGACCTGGCTGGATATGTGTGGAGCTGGGCTGAAAAAAAGAAGCTAATGTGATTTCCCTACTACATCGTCTTGGTTTCAGTATTAACTGCTCTGTACTGCAGCCAGTGCAGCTGCTTCGTGTAGGGCACTGAGCTGCCCCACCCTCTTCCCAGGGCATTCCCTTGTATTTCCCAAATTCCCTGCTTTAGGCTGTCAGCCCTGCAACTGCCCCACTAGTGTAATGCTTGTGACACAGGCTCACCTCTTCAGCTGTTCGCCCAGCTCCAACCAAGCCCCCCAGAAAAAGCTCTTCAGCCCTTCCCAGCGTCCCTTCCCCACACAGGCACGAGCCATGGGGCTTGGCTTGCTGTATCTTACCAGGGTTTGGAAAAGCCCCAGGCTATTCCAGAGCATTTTGTACCCGTTTTTGGGGTGAACTTTGCACTTGTTTTGATGAAATGAAAATAGCTGGAGGTTTATGATGATAGCAGCTTGCAGCTATGCCTGCTGGTACAGCCAACCTGCTGTGCCTGCTGCAGGGAGGAACTGCTTTGTGCTCTGCTGCCGGAGCAGGAGTGTCCCTGGCACCTCACAGACCGCTGCCTTTTTCATCTCAATAAAGCTCACATTGGCACTTTTTGCCAATCCTCACCTCCCAAGGTTTGGATCCATCACCTCCCAAGGTTTGGATTCATCACCGCCTCTTTTATCTCAGGGAAAAAGTAACATAATTAAATTATCGCATTCCTCAGACATTTACATTCCTAACAATTCAGCTTGCCTGTTCCTGCCCCTGTGTGTCCATCTGTCCACCCACTGCAGATAGGCACAATTGCACAGGCAGAGCTAGTGGGGACCTACAATTTGTTTTGCCCTCACAGGAATGAAGCATCCATGTGTGTGCAAGGGGAGTGCTGCAGCACTGCAAGAGCAGCATCTCACCCATACAGCTAAAACTGCTTCTCTCTTCATCAGTTTCCTCATCTGCAAGATGAAAATGGCAACACTTTGGTGGGGTTTTTGCTGAGGAGAAGAGCAGAGCAGAGCCCCTGAAGCCTTCCTGATCCCCTCTGCTGCTTCATGCAATGCTGCTTAAATCAAGGAGTGACATGCAAGTATGGAGCCAGGACTCAATCAAAAGCATTATTTCTTTTGACCCTGGCAGGTTGAAAGCTTTGGTATTTATACAGTGGTCCCACAAATCCCAGAGGTCATCTCCCCCCGGTTGTATAAACCAACACCAGCTTTAAGATACTGGAGTTTATGCCAATTTACAGCAGCTGAGACTCTGGCTGAAGGTTTTCAAGGCCAAGGAAAATACTGCAGCTGAGACTGTTCTTGCTCTTGAATTTCCTTTACATGTTGTTAAATAGATGTTTCTTCCTCTAATCAAGTTCTGTGTAACAATATATCAGCATCCGAGACAATCCATTTCCTGGGCACTAGCTAAAATACCAAAATAAAGGAAATAAAAAAGTGCAAAGAGAGTTCTAAAAGGTCTGTTTAACCAAAACATGCTGCTTTGTCTTTTCTTTGTAAAGGGGGCAGGGGGGATATGTTTTTGTGTGTGTTAACTATGTTACCATCATTTTTATCTTGACAGATCTCTAACTTAGAATATGAGAAAATATTATTTTCTGCCCAAACAGGCAAGAATTAACCATTCTTTAAAAAATTCTTGATCATGATCAGGTTTAAATAAAACTCCGTGGAGTTTGAGCCTGTTTACACACACATAGATATACACACACAGGGAGAGAATACACTTACATATATATACACACACGGGTACTTAGATAACATATACAAATTTAATTATCACTTTTTAAAATACAACACTGATCTTTTTTCCATGTTCTTAATAATTTCAAAAGTCTGCTTGTAAGAGTATTTTATGAAAAGCTAGTCCTTAACTAGACACATGGCAGCTGATTTGCATGGCTAAAAGAACATTTCAGGGCCACAGTGACCAGTATCTTTTGCTGTTTCTATCTCCCTCTGCATAAAGAAAAATATAATGTTGTTTGACAGAAATGTATTTTCTCTAAAACAAGCATGGGGCATGGCAGCACAGTGGTCACACATATAACCACAGCTGACATACATACACACCCACCCCACCTTCAAACAAGATGGAGCTCCAGTATGCACTGAGCACAGCCCCGTGGGGAGCAGGGGGACACACTTTTATCCCTGCCCCACCCCCCCCGAGATGCACATACATGGTCCCCACATGTGCAGTTAGCCCTAATATGAACTGCAGCCATGCCTACCCCACAGTAGAGACATACAGGTATAGTGCTGTTGTGGATGTATAGCACCATCTGACACGTAGCAGATTTGTTTGTCGCTGATCTGGAGCTCCTGCTGGCTTGGTTTCTCTTCCTCCCATGTTAAACTGC
Source organism: Podargus strigoides (assembly GCA_028020825.1). Classification (NCBI taxonomy): domain Eukaryota; kingdom Metazoa; phylum Chordata; class Aves; order Caprimulgiformes; family Podargidae; genus Podargus; species Podargus strigoides. The sequence goes on from CM051622.1 coordinate 53,205,169, forward strand.
AGCTCTTTCTTCTTGTAAAGAATTATTTTGGAGACATAAATGGTTATTTTCTGGGTTTTGTTCCAAGCAACTTTTAAATTACTTCAGGGACACAAATTACCTGCTGCATCCCATTTGAGACTGCAGCTGAAAAGAGAGAGAGGATAATGTTTTTCAAACACCTGAATGACTTAGAGGCTCCTGAACCACCTTCACAGGTGATTTAGGCACTGAAGGCCAAGAGCCACACAGTGATACTGCAGGAGACCCCTTACCCTGTGCTCTCCCTGCTCACATTTGCATCGATTTACTGCCAGCTCTCATCCAACAAGCAGATCTCATTTGCTGCGTGCCACACAGGTGACAATGTTTCTCTGGGCCACCACTTTCCACGATTCCTCCCTGGATACTTATGTGCTTTTCAGGTTATCTGCTGCCTGCATGTTATCTGATGCCTTCTCAGCTGAAACAACTGCGAACAGCCCATTAAGATGTTTTTAATTTAGAGGAATGACTGACATAAAGCAAGGGATCAGCTGCGCAGCCTCTGGTGGATACTGCCTGCAGACTTGCCTCTGCCTTCAGGTGTCCTTGCATCCCACACACTGGCAGGCGCCTGGACCAGTGGGAAGCCCAACCAAAGAGCACCATGCCCATGTGGTGCCGGACCTCCGCAAACCTGCTTACGTTCTTAGCATGGCGCAAGCACTACTGCATGGCTTCAGGCCCAAACCCACCACATTTGGAATGATTGCAGGGGTCTGAACATGGTGGTACCAGGTCTTTGGACTCTGGGTGGGTCTCCCACAAGTCTCTGTGGCCTCCGTGTATTTACACCCGAGTCTTGCATCTTTATCCAAAGACAGCGGTAAACACAGTTCTGGGCTTTTTCAGGATCTTCTTTCCTTGGTGTGGATGCAAATCAAGAACTTGGTTTGTAAGCAATGGGTAGCTTCGACACAAGAGTACATTTGATGACACAGTGATGCAAATTTTAGGAAGCAAAAGTAAATATAAGAAAGGTATATGGCAATATGTAGTATTAATGAAGCTTTTTAATTAAACAATTAGATTTCACCAAGAGCTGCCTAGATGGGATCCTGAGGTGAATTATGTCCCACTCCATGAAAAAGCTGAGCCATCACAATTTTTACCTTAATGATAATTTTTTTCAGTGGGAGCATGATCAATGGTGCAGCCGTATCTAAACGGACAGCAAGTTTTTGCAGATAGGATCTTCTCAGGAAAAAAATCAAACAAACTACTACCTAGAGAATTAGATGGAGCAGTGCAAATTATACTACTAATTACTATTTGAAGTTTAGTGAGTATTTATGCGCTATCTATGCTAGCTGGCTCAGGTCTCTCTACTCTGCATTGCTGCCACTTTTGTAGTCACAGAACAGATACCTCTGCGTTGTATCCAATATCACATTGCTGCTGAACATGCTAAAATCTAGTTTCTTTTGTAATAACAGTAAAGCTAATAAATACTTATTGGATTAGGGAACAATCCAGCAAACAGTCACTTATTGGTATATCTGTTGGAACAGATGATGCGTATTAGATCTGAGGATGATAAAAAGCTGAAAAGGACCTGCAAGTACAATGGAGGACAAAATTAGAAATCATAATTGTCTTGAAAACTTAGGAAAAAATAGTATGAAAACTATGATGTAATTCAGTGAAGACGAATGGTTCTGCACTTAGATAAGAAAAATCAGCTTCACAAAATCAGGGTAAGATTGCAACTAGCTAAGCAAAAGTTCTTAATAAAGGAGCTGGATGGCAGAGGCCAATTGCAGATCACAAGCTTAATACAAATTAACTCCACCATATTTTTATTGTAAAAAGAAGTTTCAGGTTATACCAGTAGGTACAAACAAAAGCCTACCCTGCCACAGAGGCCTCAGCTGAGGTAGTGTCCAGTCTGGGGTGCTCTGCTTCAGAAAAAGGATGCTCTAGCCAGAAAAAATCCAGGGAAAACGCAAATTCAGTCAGAGGTCTAGACAGTGTTGCCCATGGCACTTCTGTCCTGGAGAAGATCAAGGGGAAAAATCTGATTTTATTAAAGTTCCTCAAAGTCTGCTGAAAAGGGGACATGCAGCTTCACGACCTGAGTCAACCGGACAAGGTGTAACAGGGTTGAACTGCACAAAGGGAGATTCAAGTTGAACTTCAAACTAACACAGTGCAGACAGCAACACACAGGAATGGGTTTGCTTAGGGCTGTCATGGCCCCCCATCACATGAGATCTTTAGGAAGTGGCTGTAGACATCCATCGTGACTGATCCTGACACACTCAAACTGCCTCATAGGGGAGCATGACCCATGTGATCTCTTGAAATCCACTCATCAGCCTAATTTTTTTGTGGCTCTAAAGAATTCCCAGTATGTTTCAATTGTTGCTGTTCGTGGCAGTCATCTTGACATTTCTGAGTAAGATGCTTCAGTGCTGTCCTTCTATAGGGGTGGAAGTAACCCCCTCCATAGGTGACTTCAGAAACTATACCAACCAGTGAATGTTTATAGGGCTGGGATATCAGGATGTGATACAGCCTAAGAATTTGCAAATACTGAACTTCTAATGAAAGTGTTGGTGAGGGGTTTGTACCAAAAGGTAGAAAATACCAATCACATAAATGCATCACAATTAAAAACCAGAATAGTGCTGATTGCCTTCCTACAACTCTGCAAACTGCAGCAATAGCCCCACAGGCAGTGACTGAAAAAAGGAGGAGCAATGGTATGCTGGAGCCCAAAAGCTCTGTAGTAACTCGATGAGAGACCACTGGGGGATGATATGGCGTGTAGCTAGGGGGGAGAATAGGAATAAGGTCATCTAGTTTCCCTGTCAGAGCTAAAATACGATGAAAGCACGGCCTTAGGAAGAAGAGTTGTGAGGACACTACATTAAAGCCAAGATGAAGCCACATGGGAAAGAGAAGTTTGCAGCAAGTGTAGAACCAAGAATCACACAGAATCACAGAATGTTAGGAATTGGAAGGGGCCTCAAAAAATCATCTAGTCCAATCCCCCTGCCAGAGCAGGAACACCTAGGTCAGGTCACACAGGAACATGTCCAGGCAGGTTTTGAATGTCTCCAGAGAAGGAGACTCCACAACCTCTCTGGGCAGCCTGTTCCAGTGCTCTGTTACCCTCACTGTGAAGAAATTCTTCCTCACATTTATGTGGAACCTCCTATGTTCCAGCTTACACCCATTGCCCCTTGTCCTATCATTGGATGTCACTGAGAAGAGCCTGGCTCCATCCTCATGACACTCACCCTTTACATGTTTATAAACATTAATGAGGTCACCCCTCAGTCTCCTCTTCTCCAAGCTAAAGAGACCCAGCTCCCTCAGCCTTTCCTCATAAGGATTATGACACCATGAAAAAAAAAAATGACCAAGAGACAACCCCCTTGCTACACTGCTGCGTCAAACTCTTTCCTTAAGTAAATACAAAATGTTGTGTATTCGCCCCTCCCCTGGAAAAGAGATCCAAACATGAGAAAAAAATTAATTTGGAAAATGACAGAAGAACCAGAAAGAAGAGAGGAACTAGTAGACACTGATTACCTTGAGAAGACTGTCACAGAGCAGTTCTGGAAGACTCATCAGCCATCTAACATGCCCACTACGTTCATTCCAAACCCATGAGGAAATCTTGGTGGAATCTGCCCCAAGAAACCTATCCTGATAAAGTTCAGCTCTATGCAGTGGGACATGATCTATATGAAAGCTCCTGAATAATTCTGGAAAATCTAATTTTATGGATTTGTTTGGTGTGTTCTGAGTTGCTCCCAAATTATTTTGCAAGAATCTACCTGCAATTGTATCAGTCCTCACTGAAGTCCCAAGAGGAAATGCAAAGAGAAGCTGAAGCTAATTCTTTGTATTATTTTCCTCAAGCAAATGAACTGTGGCTCCTCTTTGAAGTAGCACATGCATATCTCGCACTTGTAGGATAGCCCTCCCACTCTAACACAGCGCTGAAAGTTTGCTCAAAAGCAGTAATCACAGGGCTGCATTCAGCTACTGCACTGAAGACATAAAGTATGTGAGCTTCATACACCTCACAAATTCAGTTCCATTTTGGTTTTCCTTTGCATGAATCTTTTCTCCAGGCTCAGAATGATTAGAGCTGGCTTTACTCCATCCATAGTCACTGCTACCAAAACTTCTGATTTTATCACAAATTTGTGATATTGGGTCTTCTTAAAGCGTCAGCTACTGGAATCAAGAACATGAGACTCCCCACATCTGTTTAAATACCTCGAACGTTTAATGTATGAGGAAGCAGTGAAAAGAAGCTACGATATCTAAAGACTAAAAGGCACATCCAAGAGTCAGTGTTGGGATGCAAACCCTCCTGATTTTCAGGCCTTTAATGTTTATCTTTTGGGCCAGTGGTTAGCAACTCCTATGTTGATAAAGATCACACATAAAACTCATGATTCTGAAGCATTTAGTTAAAACTTCCTGCTCCACTAATTAGACGTTGGGCTAAACAAGCTCCCAGAAGTGGGAACTCCAAAAGACCTTCAGGTGGAAAGAGACAAGTTACTCTACAGGTGAGACCTGCCTCCCCACACCCATATCCCCAGACTACCTCCTATCTACGTCTGCACATTCAGAGGGAGGGGGCATGGGCCCACACTGGAGCTGGGCACACATGTCCAGCTATTTGTGTATGGAGACGGGGTCAGCGTTTGCTGAAAAACTGGATGCTGAGTCTTTTTTGGGGGATCTCCTGTCCCCCAAGCAGTGGACCCCCCTTAAAACTTACCTCGCTAGGGTCTGCCCTTAAAACCTGCCTCGCTTTAGGGACCTTTCAGGGGTCTTACGCAGTTTGCTCTGGATACTGCGCGGAGCATCTAGCTGCACTGCATAGAACAGATGATGTAAATCCAAACACCCAGGATAAATACATCTACTTGGACATATGTCAAAATGACCAGCTCAGTTTTAGGACACGTACTGAATTGAACTGACCTAAGATGTGAACTGTTCACACATGAGATGAAGATTAAATGCTGCCCTTTTAAAAAAATGCATATATAAGAAATAAATATGAGAAAAGTGTACTGAAAATCTTATTTTAACTTACAGTGTAACTCACAGCAATTAAGGCATCTTACAGTTTAATTCAGTTCTGAATATTTTGCTCAAAATAACCATGTAAAAAGAAAACATTATTCTAACTGTAATATTAAAATTTTACGGACATCTACGAAATCTAATGCTTGTGAAATACACGTCCCTGATGCTTATACTCTGATTATTAAAAAGGAGGACTGAAACCTATTGCCTTTCAAGTCTGACTCAGAAAAAAAAATGGCTACGTGACTTGCGACAGATATCTTAATAAAAACAGACTACCGTTATCTTCACTTTCTCTTAAGTCTTGCGAGTGAATTGATTTACTTTTGAACATCACAAGGAGAAAGAAACAGTCAAATGGAATAATAAATTATCTGGTTTTAGTTTATTTTACTGTGTTTTTTGCATCCTGAAACTGACTTCCCCTGTTTTGAACCTACATCTGAACGACAGCTATTTAACTTTGTTGGCAGATGAGTATTTCTTACAAAACTTAGGTAGGCAACGGAAGCTTTTCATTAAAATTAATAACACCACTGAGGTTTCCTGGTTACTTTTATGGGAAGCAAGAAAAAATTTGCTGTGAAACGCCATAATAAATCAGCCGAAGTCCCCCAAAACTCCACTAAAAACAATAAAAATCAGGTCACAAGCTAAACAGCAATATTTTCATTTAGATTTCTTGATGCTTTGGGGAATGGTCTGATCAAATTTTCACTCTTAATAAAAAAGAGGGGCCAGGAGCAATTATTCTTTTCAAATTTAACCAACAGCTTCAATAAAACACGACGACTTTATTACATGACAGCAATGGCTATCTGACTGCATACAGTAGTGAAAAAACCATCAGACCTGCCTCTCAACAAGTGATCCCCTTCCTTTGAACAGTTAATCTGCAATGTCAGGAAACGAACATTAATGAGATGATAACAACAGAAAGCTGTCACAATTTGCAGAGCTACCAAACTGGCCATCCTCTGAAATAAACCCATGGGACTAAAGCCTTAATGCTCTTTTCTGGTTAGAAAATTAAATTATGACTGAGAGAAGACTACTTTGGTATGGCTACTCCTACTGTCTCCATTTCTTTCAAACTATAAAAAAAAAAACCCCAAACCAACCAAACAAAAAAACCCCAACCAGACCCTGGGGACTGGAGCACACAATTGAAAGTGGCAGGTACTGCAATTTAATGAGGATCTATTGGTGGAGCCACAGTAATTGCGTTCACATTTGTTGTCCTCTTTAGTTGTAAGGTAAAATGCATTAATTGAATCTCGTTCTGCCAGAATGTAATCTAGTTTGTTTTCCTCCACAACATGAAACAGCCTCTTGGGAAGCAACAGGTGGGGGTTTAAACTGTTTCAAGCTGAGGACGGCATTAACTCTGTTCCTCTTTTATGGCTGAGTCCCTAGCAGCTAGCAATTATAAAACAATTTGCATTTCTAGTCTGGATTCACTTTCTACAAATGTAGCGAGCTGAAGTGGTTCCAGCCTGGGTGTAAGAAGGAGAAAGGCCGTGTGGGTCTGGGCAGAGTGGGGGAGCTAACCCAGCAAGCAGGCAGGGTCTGCTTACATCCCTATGGAGTCGCAGAAAGTGCAAGAGACCATTTCAGATTTTGGCTCTCTGACTCTAAATACACTTAAATGAAGGCTATAAGCAATTTAAACTGAAGAGAAAAGAGCTGCCCACGCAACATTTCTGAGGAGCTGATTTAAAATCTCCCCACTCAGCATGCTGGACTGCTGGGAATCTAAGCGCTAAAGTCTCAATTTTGCCAAGAATTTCCTAGCGCTTACCTCAGCTTTGCAAATTTTCTTCCCAAAATCAGGTACCAGAACTAAAGCACAGCAATGCTGATCATCACACTTACTGCAGTCGGTGGAGCTGAGCTTCAGCCCCTGTGCACCCTAGTTTACCAGCTTAGGGTGCTAAGCCTGAGATGGTACACAGGAAACTCCCCATGCTTAGGCAAACACTGATGCAATTCATCACTGCAAATTTTGACTCTGATCTCACAATGATGTCTGCGGAGAGTTGCTATCTCATCTCTGCACAGAGCTCCCCTGACTTCAGTAAGGCTTTACACAGACACAAAAGTCATCTCACTCAGATCCTGCACTGGACTTCACCACTACAAAAGCACACCTACTATACCTTCAAAATCAGGTGTTCAGACTTCCTTAAGAACAAAACAAAAAGTCCCAACAAACCTAAACTGGCCTGTAAGCAGTGAAGTTAATGAAAACTAGCTTCCATAACACGCTCTTCCAGTGCAGTAAGTTAAATCCCACTCCACGCCCTCCACGAGGCTGGAGACAGAGCTTGTAGTCACCTGTCAGGCTCTCGGGCAAAGAGATCTGCCACCCGACCTCTGCCAAACAGGACAGAGCAGGTCCAGTCTCCTTTCCCTTTCCACATACACACAGGTAGTGTGGTGGGTTGACCCTGGCTGGGTGCCAGGTGCCCACCAAGCCTCTCTATCACTCACCTCAGCTGGACAGGGGAGTGAAAATATAATGAAAGGCTCATGGGTCAACCTAAGAACAGGGAGAGATCACTCAGGAATTATTGTCATGGGCAAAACAGACTCAACTTGGGGAAAATGAATTTCATTTATTGCCAATCAAATCGGAGTGGGATAATAAGAAAATAAAAGTTAAATCTTAAAACACCTTCCCCCCACCCTTCCCTTCTTCCCAGACTCAACTCTATTCCTGATTTCTCTGCCTCCTCCCCCAAAGCTGCACAGGGGGATGAGGAATTGTCTCTGACACTCTTCCTCCTCAGAGGACTCCTCATACTCTTCCCCTGCTCCCATAGCAGACAGTCTTCCTCAAACTTCTCGAACATGAATCCTTCCTATGGACTGCAGCTCTTCACAAACTCCTTCAGCATTGGGTCCCTTCCACGGGGTGCAGTCCTTCAGGAACAGACTGCTCGAGCATGGGTCCCCCATGGGGTCACAGGTCCTGCCAGAAGCCTGCTCCGGCACGGGCTTCACATGGGGTCACAGCCTCCTTTGGGCATCCACATACACTGCACCAGCATGGGGTCTTCCATGGGCTACAGGTGAATATCTACTCCACCATTAAGCTCCATGGGCTGCAGGGGACAGCCTGCCTCACCATGGTCTTCACCACAGGCTGCAGGGGAACCTCTGCTCCAGTGCCTGGAGCACCTCCTCCTCCTCCTCCTTTTTCACTGACCTTGGTGTCTGCAGAGTTGTCTCTCTCACATATTCTCACAACTCCCTCCAGATGCAGTTGCTGTTGTGCAGCAACTTTTCCTCCTTCTTAAACATGTTATGACAAAGGCGCTACCAGTTGCTAATGTGCTCAGCCTTGGCTAGTGGCAGGTCCATCCTGGAGCCAGCTGGCATTGGCTCTGTCACACATGGAGGAAGGTTCTGGCATCTTTTCACAGAAGCCACCCCTGTAGCCCCTCAGTTCCAAAACCTGTCCACACAAACGCAGTACAGGTGGTTCCTGCTCTCTTGTAGAAAGCTTCTGTTTTCACAAAGATGTCAAACACCTACAATTCTGCAGTCAGTAAAAAAAAAGGACAATATTACTGACAGTATGAAGGGGAAATTAACAGTGTGATCACCTGAAAATGCTAAGGATAGGGTAAGAAAAGTCAGCCACCTTTCACTCCACTTAGTTGCAGCCTGAATTTGATAACAACTTTGTGGTCAGTTCTAATAAGACAATAAATTTAGCAAGAAATATTAAAAACTAAATATAGCCTCAGTCCTTTTAACACTGACTACACTTCCTAAAATACTGCAACTACACATGGTTAGGAGCAATCCATGTGATGACAGAACTGCATCGACAGCCTGAATGTAAAAATATGACAGTAAGCAAGGACAAGAAATCACTGTTGTTCTACTAACATGCACTTAAAAGAGCTCTTGACCACGGAAAACAAATATACACAAGAACAGTTTGTAGAATAGACAGGCTCTATTTCACACATTCTCTTGTGCTTCAGCGTCAGGAGACCATTACCAGCTCTCAGAGGGACAGGCGTATGGATTTCCCCATTTTTAATACTGCTCCAGTTTCCATCTTGTTACCGATACTGTTACTACTGAAGAATTAGCAAACCCTGTCTTTGGAATGAAAACAGATGTTAGAGGCCTCTTTCATACATATACCCTAATGTGTAGTCAGAGGCTACAATAGCTAGCAAAAAATCTTATGAAACAGTATGTTGGCTTCTGCATAAAATAAAAATTCAGTACTTACTGAGAAACTCCAGCCTATCATAATATAGTGTAGCTAGCCACAGGCCACTGAAGTTCGAAATAAGATAATTTGACATAAGACATAAAAATACTTGAGAACTGAGTAACAAAACTGAAGTTTCTAAATTCTAGGAAGCTGGCAAAAAACCAGCTGTACAGCACAGGGACTAGATGATTCCAGAGTCTCCTGTGAGAAGCTGCAAAGGAAGTCACGCTGGGAAAGCACACTGTGGGCTGAGATACTTGCCTGGCAAGCCTTGCCCAGTTCAATCTTTCCTGGCAGGAAGCTTCTCTTCCCCTGAAATTTACTTTTCTCCCACCACCACCTTTGCTAGAGAACAGCAAAAGTATAAGCAACATGCATAAAAGAAGGATTGGCAGCACCTAAATGGCCCCATGCTCTCCACCTCACCGTAGACAACTCCACATAACTGACACTGTATCTGTTTTAAGGGCTGAGCCTCCAGTGTTTGTTAGCTGAATTTTCACTGTTCTTTCTCCCCAGATGAAACAAACTCTTAGTTTTCTATCTAGATTATTATCAGTTTAAATCCATGCTCTTCTATCAATATTGTTCATTAGCTTAAAAGCCTACTCGCTTGAGCTTGACTCTACTCTGGCTTATAGGTTACTCATAACCCTCCTCCGCATTTGCTTTTCCTAGGTTAATCAGACAAATACTCCCAGTGTACTCTTGTAGATAAGCTTTGTTCTTTTCCAGTAACCCTCCCGGGTGTATTTCTGTCCTCTTTCCTGGACATGTTTTATCAGAACCGGACACAGCAGTATCTCACCAGTCACCCAGAAGCCTGACTGTACACACATCACAATTATATTTGGTTTTTCCCCAGTGTGTTATATTGGCAGCTTCCTTTCATCGTTGACTAATAAACACAGGTATTTTCCCATTAGTCTGCTGGAGGGTTCCCAGATTTATACAACAAATACTTAGTAGTCCATACGTGCAGCATCTTGCATTTTGTGCTATTACATGCTATTGTAAGCTAATTTCTATTACTTGAAGGTCTCAAGTCATCAATAGAAATGAGATTATTCATTGAAATTATTAGTCATTTCTGACTAGACTGAGCAGGCTCTGCAACATTTACAAAAAGATTCTGTAAAAACTCTGTGCACCTCCTTGGTATTGAGTATATATACATCACACAGATGCGTGGGGTTTTGCTTTTGCTTTGGTGGTTTTTGACTACATGGCCACTGCGAGAAGCCAGCAAATAATCTTCTTTCTTCTAGACAGACCAAAGCTTTGGGCTTCCTACTAAGATAAATTTGGTTTGAAGCTGTGCAGTTAAAAAAAAACCCAACCAACCAAAAAAAAAAAAAAAAACCACACACAGAGAAAAAGCAAAACTGTAATAGTAGAAGGCCCTAAGCAAAACACTAGAAAGCTTAAAGCACTACAACAGGCAAGCATTTAACCAAAAGACTCAGGCAGAGGAAAGACATGCTCCAAAAAGCCAGAGCTACATCTGCCACTCAGTAACTCCCAGTTAGGTTCAGAAGCATGAAAACAAGTCAGCAAAGCAGCAGACCTGCACTTGCCTGGAAAGCAGGCTGACACCTTAGGCCTTAAGATGAAGATGTGACAATGCAAAGCAAAGAACAGCATAGTAAGAAATGCAAATCCAGGAGCAAGATCCTTTTCTGACAGCTTTCAGAAAAAGTAACTGAACAGCAGACTAATGGCTCTGGCTGAACTGTAAGCCTTTAGTGGAAATAAATTCTTTTCTACCTAAATCCAATCATTCCAACCAGTGATGTTTGAAGGGAAAAAAAAAGAAGAAAAAAAAAGACGGGTTAAGGAGCCAGTGTCACTGTATAAAGACATACATACAAATGCGAGCATCTTTCCAGAGCAATACTGGTTCCTATGAGATAGTTTGTTTAATCAGCAATCACTTCATTTTCCTTACTATTTATATACAGTATTTTTCTCAAACTGTACTACCATCTTTCCTGGACGTCAGCCTCTATCAGAAAGGGATGAGGAGGTAGGCACACATTAGTAACAAACACCTAACGCCGTCCCTTACAAGCAGATGCCTTGACGACCGCAGCGCATTCAGAGGGAGCGCCCACAGGATGGGCGCCTTATTTCAGTGTACACGAGTGATATGAACACGGCGGCCTCCAGGCCTCTGCACACGCCGTACCGGCCCGGCCGCTGGCACCCTTTGCCCGGTTTAAAACATCAAGAAGTTACCACGCCAGAGCTCCCTCCCCCAGCACACCTGGAAGCGGAACCGGGGATCCTGCACGAGGATTTCCCCTCAGGCGGCTTGGAAAGGCCTCTCCCCCCCCCCCCCGCTCCCGCCCACCTACCGGGACATGAGGCAGCGCAGAGGCCGCCGCACCTAACCGCCCTGCAACCCCCCCCCGGTGCGACGCCAGCTCCCCCTCGTGCTACAGGCCGCTCCCAAGGCCCGGGGGAAGAGAGCCGCCCCCGCCCCACCCCCGCAGCTGCCCCAGCACCGAGCCCCAGCATTGCCCCCGCGGGCCCCTGACAGCCACTTCCGGCCGCGGGGCCGCCGAGCGCCCGCCCAACCCCGCTCGCCCCCAGCCCGCGCTCCCATTGGCTCATCCCGCCCGGCGCGTGACCGCTGCGCGGCCGCTGGTTGGTCCTCCTGGCAGCGCGTGTCGCGGAGCTGGCCCGAAGAGCGCGTTAGGGGCGGGGGCGGGGCCGTTGTCTCCACGGCGACAGCGCCGGGCGAGGGACGGGAGGAGACGGGCAGCCGCCGCCGCCACCCGCCGAGCCGCTGCTACTGTCGGCGTCACGTGCGGCTGCCGCGCCCGCCGGTTGGCCGGCGCCCTCCGTCGGGGGGGGGGGGGGGGGGAGGTGCCACGTGACGAGGCGTCGCCCGCCCTCCTCCCCGCTCTTTCTTCCTCCTCAGCCGCCCCCTCCCGCCCCTCCGCGCGCCGGCCGGTTGGCTGTTGCCGTGGAGACAGGGGAAGGAGGGGGCGGGGCCGGCGCCCCACCTCAGCCGCACCGCAGCCCGTGAGCGCGGCCCCACCGCCGGCAGCGCCGCCCAGCAGCCGCCGGGCCGGGAGCATCGGCGGGAGCGGAGCGGGGGCGGTGGCGGCGGGCAGGGCGGGGCGGCTGATGGCGGGGGGGTGAGGAGGGGCCGTCGGCAGGTGCGGGTCGGGCGGGCGGTCCGCGCTGGCGGCGGCGGGAGGATGCGCGAGTACAAGGTGGTGGTGCTGGGCTCGGGCGGGGTGGGGAAGTCGGCGCTCACGGTGCAGTTCGTGACCGGCACCTTCATCGAGAAGTACGACCCCACCATCGAGGACTTCTACCGCAAGGAGATCGAGGTGGACGCCTCCCCCTCCGTACTGGAGATCCTGGACACCGCGGGCACCGAGCAGTTCGCCTCCATGCGGGACCTCTACATCAAGAACGGGCAGGGCTTCATCCTGGTGTACAGCCTGGTCAACCAGCAGAGCTTCCAGGACATCCGACCCATGCGCGACCAGATCATCCGCGTCAAGAGGTGACTTGCCCGGCGGCCGCTCCTCCGACGGCCGCGCCCGACGCCCACCTGCGGCCCGGCCCGCTGGGCCCTGCCGGCCGCCCGTCCCCCTCCGCCCCCTCTCCCCCGCGCCCCGCAGTGCCCGGATCTCCGGCCCGGGGCTGCCCGCGCCCTGCCCCCGCCCGCTCAGGTGCCTGCCCCGCGGCTTCCTTCCCTCGCCTCACTCCCCGCTAGCGCCCCGGGGCGGCGGGACCCCCGCGCACGCCTCTCCCGCAGCCCCGGGCTCCCAGTGGGCGGGGGCGGGCCGCGGGGCTGGCGGAGCGGGGGCGGGGGGCTCCAGCGCTCGCCGCTGCTTCTCGCCCTCACCGCCCCGCACCCCCGTGTTCGTTTGCGACGCGGTGGGTTTGGGGTGCTCCTGCGTGCAATGTGGCAGAGAGGCTGGGCACAGGCGGGGGGCGGGTGTTCGTGCCGCCGCTGTAACCGGGGGCGGAAAAGCAGTTCCCCGAATGTTGTGTGGGGTCATCAGCCCTCGAGCCCACGTCCACTTTCACAGTGGGTTCGCGAGGGGAGCGTCTGGGTGTTTTCGTGCAGCACACATGTCTTCAGAGGCAGACAGATCTGCCTTCTCGGGTACCTGCATAGGCATTCCCCTGAACTTCCCACTCCTCTCCCAAGTGCAGAACACGAGCGTTGTTCTTGGTACAGAGATGAGGGCTGTGAGCGTTAGGCCTTATGTATGCCGGCGTTTCTCTTGGATTTCCCACGGTCGCGTTGCCAGCCGCTGTATTAGGAGTGAATCTACAGTGGCGAAACACTAATGCGTGCCACCAGTTTGTCTTTATAACTGCTGTGTTGTTTAGATACATGTCAATCAGTCAGATGTCAGCAGCTGAAATGCAGCCAGTCGGGCTGAAACAAGGGTAGGTGCACCACTGGAAATCATAGCAACCGTCTGAACCGTAGCGTGGATGAGAAAATGCTGCTGGCCAGATCATTGCGGACAGAGGTCTGTTATTGCCCCTGGAGAGAGGCTATAATTATGTCGTGAAACTGGTTGTAGCTTTGGCTTGGGTGCCTGAAAGGGAAACCCTCGTTAATAACTTAGTTGGACCACAGCTGTTGGATTTCCATCTTAACGTAGAGTGGAGCATAAAAGGCGATAAGGGCTAATCATATGGTCGGGTATGGTCTGTTCACAGAAACTGCCATTCCAGACCAAGGCCTGGCGAAGATGTATTTTGAAATTTGGGAGGAGAGTGAGTAGGGGAAAGGGGAGGGAGGAGACAAAACGCGGATATTTTTGGAGACTTCCAACTTTCTCATAGTAGGTGTTTTTTAGTGTGTGTTCTAACTTTTTCACTAGAGACTTCTCAAGACCAATGTAATGAAGTTATTTTGAATTTATTATGGAAAATGCTTTCCCCATACCATTGTGATCCTTATCGTTAACACATACCTTATAGAAGAGCGTATTTTCTTTAAGTAGTTAGGGTAGACTTCAGTCATTAATAAATGCTTTCAGTTTTCCTGTGTTTAATCAGTGATATAAATTCACTTAATCACCGGATGCCTAGCTGTGGCTTTTGCAGCTTGCACTGTACGCTGCAATGGAGCATCTGCGTCCAGACCCCAGCTGACAAGCTGTTGGTAGGTAAAGCAGAATAGAACACAACTTGTACTTCCATAGTTACACTGACTCAGCCCTGCTGAGAGTGGATCTAAATGCTGCAATTATTTTTCTTCTGCCATCTCTTTTACTGCAAGACTTCAACTTTTGACTTTTGGTTAGATACTTTGTAAAAGAAAAGCAGCTGAAATCCTGAAAATTTTGAGTTATAGTTGAAAGGGATATGCTGTTGTCTTGCAGTATTAAAATGATGTAGTTTTAGCAAGTGTACCAGATCTTTACCTCATCTTATATTTGTGGGTTGTGTTGTTGTTATGTTTTGGAACTTAAGCTTGCAGGCAATGTAAGACCTGTTGTGCTGTTTACTTAAGCTTGCATCCTTTTTTACCAGTTAAACTGGAAGAATGCATATTTACAGATATAATATGTATCTCTACAAGGACTTCTAAATTATAATTTACAGTTGCACAAATGCACTTAATCCATGTTCAGAGACAAATAATCACAGTTCTGTTTACTCAGGGATTTTGGATGAGGTGTATCTGAAAATGACAGCTATATGCCTATATTGATACAAAACCATGATCTAAAAATCTCTGAACTTTCAACTTTCATTGTACTTGAAAACCAATCAGTCAGTGTTGTCCTTGCTGGGTTTTTTTGTTGTTGTTTTTTGAGGGTTTTTTTGTTGTTTTTTGTTGTTGTTTTGTTTTTGTTTTTTTTATTAAAGAATCCCTGTGTTATTACATAATTAGAGAGTAATTTTAATTACCCTCCCAAGAAGTAGAGAAGCCAGGTGAAATTCCCTCTTCAGGTTAAGAGATGCATGCTTGAGTCTTCTACTTCACTGGTCTAACCACTAGGTACCAGGCCAAACTAAGCTAAGAGAGTCCTGCGTTCCACCTGATGAAGTTGAGTTACTTGATAGGAATGAATGACATGTTCATGAATGAGAGGAAACAGGTAGACCCTTATTTAGCTCAGGCTTGTGGTTAGAATGGGTTGAGATCACTCTTGCCAGTATAGTTTCTGTTCTTATTAAATAACTATGTAATATTAAAAAAAAATGCAGAAATAGGCTTAGAAACAGGACTGAAATCCAGGTGTCCCAGTCTGCAGAGAAGTCTCCTAATGGCAGAACTGTAAAGTCAAGCCTCCTTGCATACTGTGTAGTGTGGCAGCCTTGCATCCCTTTCAGGCGTGGCACATAGCTTTGACAAGAGTGGAGGATATCTCCATAGGTTTTAAACAGGTAGTTAAAAGTTCTTTCCTGGGAAATGGTTTAAATGTAAACCATATTCTTTGTTTCAAAGTAAATAAAACATTTTTGTCTATAATATTTCTAAGAATGAGTCAAGGTGCTTTACTTTCAGTAAGGGGATCCCTGTCAGTTCTGAGTGGATGGGTGCCCCCACAGCAGTTCTCACTAGACATAGGATGAGGAGAAGGAAAAGGTTTCAGAAGTGCTCACTGTACTCTGGGCCAGAGCTTCCCACTGCGCAGCATGCTGCCAACATTGGATGAAGGATCTTGGTACGACATCGCAGCTGCCATTCCTCCTCCTCCAGATGCTGTGTCTTACAATAGTTTCTACCTAAGGAGCGGCTTGGCTCTAGCTTGTGTTGTACAAAGCAATAGCTTCTGGAGTCGGCTCTTCTTGCAGTGCCTGCGACTAGCCCTCCTTATCTGGAACGTGTGCTTTAATGTCAGTATGTGGGGGCAGGAAGCTGATAAAAGGGGATGTGACCTAGGTGAGTGAAGCTGTAGATGCCTTGTTTTGCTGGAAAAGGAGTGTAATCAGAAAGCAGGAGGACAGAAGAGTTGTGTCCCATTGTAGGGTAGTGGGCTGTGCAGAATGAGGCCAAAGGTATAGAGTTCATCTCTGGGTTTAGGAACTGGAGAATGCCTCCATGTTTGTTTGAAGCTGTTATCGCTGATGATGACGGCTAAGTAAACAGTTTGGGAGGTCCTAATCACTGTACAACTGACTGCTTTTCTGAAATGCATTGTTCCAACCCCATGATTGTAGCATTTCAGGCACCTAGTACCAGTTTCTGGATCTCACTTGTGCCAAATATGTCCATTAAGCCTTGTTTCCTCTGATTCCTGTGTATGCTGAGGGTTTGTACTGTTAGGAACATGGAGTGTACGTAAGCGTAACATTTTTTTTATGTGGTAGCTTTGAAGGATATTCCTTACTTTCTGCATACAAGAGGGATGAAGGGATTCCAGTGCTGCTTTACTGCCTGCTGGTGAGATACTACACAAAATATGTTATCTGTGCATTTGTAGGTGTTGCACCTCTGGGACCTTCTTTCCCTCTAAAATGGATTTGCAAGCTTGGCAGCAAAGAACTGTTTGTTGCTTATGCTGCAGACAAAACTCGTTCTAGTTTTGGAATGAACTGTTTTCTGGAGAAACTTTTTATTTACGAGAGCAAGGCTAAGATGGACGAGTGGGCCTGTGCCAGTGAAGGTCTGCAGTGAAGCAAGAACTGAAGCTGTTTAATGAAACAGATAGGCAGCTGTATGCCCCAGTGAGATACCAAGGTTTAGAAATAAGTAGTGAGTATGCAGATTAAGAAATGTAATTTGCTTTGTGGGAAAATGAGTTGGGTAACTTCTCACACTGTTGTGTTTGTCTTTTGAGTGATTAGAAAGCTCTCTGAAGATAATCTGCTGATATTTACAATATGCTGAATTTTAATTTTGGATATGACTTTGCCAATATCTTTCTCCCATCAAGCTACATTTAAACCTCATTGGGTATGTATTCTAGGTGCTTATGCAGTCTTCAGTAATAAAATTTCTCAATCTGTCCTACAGGCTTTAATGTATGTATTTTTAGTAGAACCCCATGAAATAGAAAAGTGTTACTATTTTTATTCAAGCAGAAAATTAAAGCACAGAAATAAAAATGTTAATTCAGAGTTCTTCGCTTGCAATGGTTTCTCTAGATGTCTGACCAGTGCTTTAAAGAGAGGACTGTTGTGCTCATGCTTTGGAGAATCTAACAGATTCTACTTCAAGTAGTATTTTCGAAAAATGCTTTATTTCAAGTAGTAAAAAATAAAAATAAAGCTCTTCATTAATCTGTTGCTTTTTCTCTAGAAAGCAGAGTCCAGAAAATTTACTAATTTAGATTGTCTGAAAACACAGAGTAAAAGATACAGGTATATTGCTATGAAATATCACAGAAATGTGTCTGAGTTGAGAATGTTCTTTGTGGTGGTGTTTATCCTAAGGATGAAAGTTTGCCTCCCAGTCTTGGGATTCTGTGTGGTAATTTAAAACATACAAGAGAGGTAATTATTGAAATTTATTAATTTTGAAATCAGCATCTTGAGCCAATCTTAATTGATGTATTTAGTGACTTAATGGTGATTAAATCTTGAAAAACCAAACTTGAAATTACAAATTGCTCAAATGTCTAGTTTGATAAAGTTGCTTTTCAAGTACTATGAAAGCTAAGTGTGGTTTTAATTCAGAGATCATTTAGCATGTTGGAATCCAGATCCTCATTAAAACTACATACAAATGATCATACAAATGATTTTCAGTAAATATAGAGTTTTGAGGAGATGAAATGTTTAGTTAGTTCTCTAGTTATTCCCTGTAATAAGTACTCTTTAAGCAAGGTTGAATTTACCAGTTTTCTGAAATTCTGTGTATTTCTCATCTATTTTATTTTAAGCGAATATTTTTCTAATTTTGAGAACTATTTTGAGAATCCATCATAAACACTGCTATCATACATTCCACCACAAACGTGGCTCCAGCCTTCCAGGAAGAAATAACTCAAGTGTTCACAAGTGAAACTTGGAAAATACTATTTCTTCTGAAGTACTGTGTGCAAACAGTTGGCAAATGTCTAGGGACTTTTGTAGGTGCTAGCTGTGTAGAGATGTTAGAAATAAGCATAGACTGAAATCCCGAGATCTTTTTTAGCAAGAGTTTTTGTGGGTTTTTTTTCTTGCAATAATGTCAGTGTAGTGGATTAATTAGAGTACTCATCTTTAAGTGAAAAAGACAGGGCAGGTAATAAGCATGGCCCCCATTCTCTATAGGATGCCTGGCCAAGCTGCCAGCCCCTCATATGCAACCGTCAGACGGAATGTAGCACTTTATTGCAAGAACAGATTAATAGATTTTAAATACCATCAAACACTTGCACGTATCTCTGAGAAAATGTAGGAAGCTGAATGGATTTCTGACACGGTGCAGACATCGGCCATTGTGTTAAAATACTTTAAGTACAACATAAGAGCTATACTGACCTTTTTTTTTTTTTTTTTTTAAATTAAGGGACAGTTTTTTTTCAGGTGAGAACCTTGCCCATTTACAAGAAGAAAATGCAAATATTTTAAGTGATAAGCACGAGTAGTGTGCAAATATTTAAAGAAGTGGTAAGTACAAGTAGTCAGTCATATCAAATTGACCCTGTATATAACATCAGAGCCTTCAACTGTGTGGCCATCTCCTGTGTCTTGTTGGGGAACTGATAGACCATCCCACTAGCAAGTGTCAATAATGAAAAGAGTACAAATTTGCAGGATACAGGACATTACTTTAAAAATTATTTAGTTTTAAACTCAGATTTTTAGTTTCTTTTTGTGCTCTCATGCTTTTAAAATGAGTTTTCAGTTCTTTCTGGCTCTATAGAGTTTAGCTACTTTTTAAAGTGAATCTACCTTTGTTTTAATTTGAAATTAATGAACTAATTCTGTCAGACAAAATTATAGGTTTCTTGATTTAACTGGGGAATTCATACATAGACAGTCCTCTAAAAAATGTCTCTGGCAGTGTGCAATTTTAAGCTATAGATTAAAGTTGTTTGGCTTAGGCGTAAACTCGTATCTTTCAAGATGCTCACGCATCTTCAGAACGTATTACCTTTAATGTTTTCCGGTAGAAGCTTTTGAATTAAATTCCATACTTGCAGAGTTCTTTTGACTCTTTTTCCCCTTCACTCTCGTTTTCATGATCATCTGAAATATTCATGCTACTTTAAGTTACTTTCTGTGAAAACCAAGAAAATTTGATACAATGCTTATGAACAGAGTCTTCTAGTGTTTTTGTGTTGTGGGTTTTTTTTTTTGGTCCACCCCCCCCCCAGCTAATTGTATAGGTATTCCTTTTCGAGATTTATTTATTTTTCTTTGTTAAGGTAAAGTGACATGATCGTTTCAGTATGTAGGCACTGAGAATAAATCTTTTTATCCCCTCCTGCTTTTTAGGTGATCTTTGGACTTTTATTGAAAAAGCCAGGTAGGCAAGCTCCTTTTTTATGCATGTTTAGTTTAGATTTTGCTGGTTTAGAGTATGGCATATCTTTTTTTTTTATGATGCCTTTATCACTTAGCATCATCTACTCTTTTTCAGGTCTTAATTGCTTCTGTAGCTCATGTTGTTAGAGATGTGTGAATAAATATGGATAGCTACAATGGTCAAATACTAGAATAGTATGTGGCCAGACTCCTTAAATTTGTTTTCAGTTGTGCAGTGTTGCTTGATCATATTTGTGTTGTAAAAATGCTATTTAATGTGTAATATAACAGTGACTTTAATGGCTTTCACAATTGGTAGAATAATACAGCATAAATGCTTGGGGTTGAATGTTTTCTCTCTTGCTATTCATTGAGCTGTTTTGACACAGATTTTTGCAATGAATATTTGGAAAATTTTGTCAAAAAATCATTGCTCATTAGAATTTCTGTTTTGCCTTTGAATTTCTGTGTTGCCTAGAGGACAACAATTCTTTAAATACTGTTTTTTATAGCCAACACAGTTGGCAGTAACTTGCATCTTTTCTTTCAAAATAACCACGATTCTCTACACTTCAGTTGGATAGTATGTGGATAGAAACAAATTTTGTTGTTCGGTCATACATAAAACATTCTGGGTAACAGTATGTTTAGTTACAACTCTTATGTTTGGAGGCATACTTTTTGGACCGAAATTTCAAAAACAGACATTCTTTGGAGATTGAAAATTTTTAGATGTATAAAATTTGAAATGTCTTGGTGGGTGGCTCTCCCAAAAAGTCATTACAACCATTCATCTTCTAGTTTTCCCCTTAATAATTCAGTGTCAGATTTTTATTTTGCACCTAAGAACAAACCTGGGGTTACTGGTTATTTCATTTCTAACATATTGCAAGTGTTACTCAACCCCTTTTTTTTCTTTCCCCTTTTTTTTTCCTCCTTGTAAATTGTGTAGGTGATATGTGATAAGGTTTTGAAAGAGAATAAAGAAGCAATTGGGACTGCAGTGCTAGATTATCCTGGCACCTAGTGACTTGTACAAAGATTTACGTGATTGTTAAGGTAACAATAACTATAGCTATCTGCGTTTTTCATATTCTCTTACTCATTAGCTTCCTGCCGGTCTGTTTTGGGTTTTGTTGCAGTTTTTTGTTGTTGTTTTTTCCAGAGGTTTCCAATACAGGACTAGTATTTAATTTTTGCTGCACTAAGGCAAACAGTATAGTCTAGGTACAGTTTACAATGATGAGTGCAACTCAGACACTTTCTTTGTCAATGGGTTGCATTTTAGCAGCTGTGTTGTCTTAAATCCTAGTCTAGACAAGAGAATTAAAGGTGTGATATGAGCACATTATCCTTTCTCAACATTAATGTAATGGGGCTACCTCAACTATTTGGTGCTATACTCTTTAAAAATGCAGTGGTGACAATATTTCAGTTCTTGTCTTGATTAGGCCTAGATGAGCTGAAAGATCAGGCGAAGGACAATAAAAAGGCGTGTTTTTAGAGTTGATTAGTTTGTTTTGAAACATCGCTTGCGTCACATAGAGCTTTAACATCTTTTAAAGCATTGTTATTTTCTGCAAAAAGTCAGGGTAATAAGGCTGTCATTATTATGTTGTAATATTTTAAAATGCCTTAGCTTAGGGTAGTGGTCTGGGGTAAAATAAAGTAAAACTCTTACTTTATGGAATGGTTTTGTGATTTCCTCTTACTGCTCTGGTGAACAAGTACCACCTTAACTAACAGATTAATAGTATTTGAGATTCCCATATGAGTATCAACTCAACTACAATTTAATTTGAACTGGAAATGAATTGGGTAAGGGCGCTGAACTTGAAGTGCTCTGAATGTTGTGAAGAAGAGCTTTGGTCCTGGATTTCTGATTAATTGCAAGAAAAGATGCCTTCAAGAAATAGCCATGTAGATTGCCTCTGAGCTATATGTGCACTTGCTGTGAGGAGCAAGTTTGGGTAGGAGAATGTTTGTACTGTTTGCCCTCTTACTCCTAATGTATTCTACAGTATAGAGGATAAGACAGGACTGATCAACCTACTTTAACTGAGTAGATCTGGTTGCAGTTTCCCACATTGCTATAACATCTTTTTAACTAACTGCTGTACAAAATCTCCTTGAAACGTTGTATAAATGTACAAATAATTGGCATGCTTTTTTTTTGAAAAAGCCATGACCCTTATAAGACCTATCTAGAAATGCATAAATTCTTTCCTCAAAAACTTTTTTTTAAAAAAAAAATTACCATGTTTTCAATATCATTTTTAAATTTTAGAAGCTTGTTGTTTTTATCAGAACAAAGTAATGAATATGAAATGTTTGGAGTTTATACCATTTTCCCCAAAATTTACAAATAATTAGTAGGAAAAAATTATTTTTTTTTTTCCACCCACCTCTGTATTTAAGAGCACTTGGCCATGGTGCAGAATCCTGGATGTGTGTAATTTTTGAACTACATGACAGCAGTCCTTATTTGTATACTGCTGTTTGCACACTGTTTTTAAGAAGGTATGTTTTCAGTCTGTGGGTTACTTTCTAGTGCCAAAAGGACTTGATGTTTTAAAGGGTTTTTTTAGTAGTAATCTAGTAGTAATAATTCTGATGAAAACCAGTAATTTGTGGTTTTGTGCTTTAGTTGTTTGGGTTTTTTAACTTTAGGAATTCAATAATAATTTGGAGGGCAGAAGAGCTTGAGCTATTTCTTCTGGAGCCTATTTTATCAGGTGCCTTTTTCATACCCACCCACCCCCCAAAAAAAACCATCTGAATGCTTCTAAGTCTCTGATCAAATTCAGGCTCTCCATTTTGCTGCTTAGAGAAGACATCTGCTCTGCTAGTCTCAGGAGCAGTTAGATTCTTGGTAACAGACATGTAGGTTACTCCCTACAATGCCTGGACGAGAGAAACATGAGTCACCTTTTGCTGGGTTAATACTGCAGTCCACAGTCAAAATTCAAACAGTAGTTTGGAATGAATTCTCCCATTGCTTTCGTCCATTTGGGTGGGTGTTAGGTTTTGGGGGATGTGGGGGGGTCAATGTAGTACCACTTAAACCTGTTCAATCTGCTTGGGTTCTTTAAGAGATAATCTCCTCGGGATACAGAGGGAGTTTTGGGGGTAGAAGGGGTTGGCTTCATTTTTGTACTGTGTGCAGGATGCTATCCAAAGCAGGATGGATGCAGGCAATTCTGGCATAGATCTTCTGAATATGCAATACACTGGAGGAGATGCTTCCCACCCCTCTCCCTCCCCTTTTTATTTTTGTTTTGCATTTCATTGAGAAATAAATGAGAAATGGGTCTTGTGAAATAGCTTACTGTTCCTTTTCTTTGTCAGATCTTTAGGAATCTGATTTGCTCTGAGGTGCATAGTCCTGTTACAGCAAACCACTTAAATGATCTCCTTATGTCTGTAGAATCTGTCTTCTTGACAGGCAGGCCCTCTCACTGATCAGAACACTTAAATTCTAAAAGTATAGGAGAAAAATGGAAGCCACCATGTCTTCATGGAGCAACAACTGACCTTTCCTGAAGTATTGTCGTCACCTGGACTAGAAGAGTCTTCTGGTGGCCATTCACTGTACAGGGTATTGATTTTGCATTTTTGCAGTGACTTTCTGAATCTAATGTGAATAATCAGTCCTGAGAAATCCCTGGGTTTGTCCCTAGTGTCTGTCTTCAGCTAGTACACTCAATCTTTTTCAGTCGTTGTTCCCTCAGGATTTGTGAATTTGCCTTCATGTATTTGTATTTGCCTTCCTAGTGGTGCATCTTCAACGGGAAGACTGAAGAATATTTTCTCAACCTCACTTGTATCTTAGTGGTTACAGCAGTCTGCTGGGAAAAGCGGGCGTGAAACTCCTGTGACTAAAGAAGGTGTATGGTGCAGGTCTTTCACCTCTTCTATCTGTGCTCTAATCTCTGCATGGCTACATTAAATGCAAGAAACAGCACTGCCACTACTTGCTCTTATTCCCATGGCTTTCTGTGGATGTGATGTCTGTTGGGTTTTTTGTTGAGTGTCTTCCTATTGGTGTGTTACTAGATTCACAGAGGAATGTTTAGTGAATTAGGCCTCTCAAGGGACTTGGTTGCTTGCGTGCCTCATCTATAAACCCCAAGGGAGCTTAAGTGTGTGACCCTGTTGTGGTTCCAATATATGGCTCATCTGGGCTTGCACAGCTGTAGGCCTTCAGGCAGCTGCCTTGTTTTGACAGAAACCTTAGATGGATGTGGCCTGTCAAGAAAGGCAGAAATTTTGTGGAGCAGTCTCTTTGACACAGTTCCATAAATTCTTGTGGAGTCGCAGTATATTTGCGTACCTTGGTTTTGCATTCAGGCCCAGAAATAATTGCATCAAAATGTTTTCCTCTTTTTACCTCCTGCTTTTTCAAGTGAGTTTCATTCCTTACGTTTTGAGCGGTAAATTCCAAATGCCTTTGTATGGATTGTGTTAGTACAGAATAGAGTAGACCGCAGACTTGATGATCATATCATCCACAGTATGGGCTTAACAATTCTTGTACTTCAGATGTCTTCTCTAAAAAAAAAGGAGTTCTATGCACAAATTATATAATATAGCTGATTATAACATTATATTTACAGTAGAATCTGCTTAGGTGGCTATCTTCATACAAATACTTGTCTGAGGGATGATTTTCTCTTTCCTAGGAAGAAACTGGAGAAGCAGATGATATGAATATACTCTGCTGAGAGTCCACTGATTTTTAATGTTAAACATAAAACCTGAAGAAACTTTATTGTTAGTCTTCATAGGCCTCTCTTCTGTGTTTCCCCTAGTTTGGATCTGCAGCCTTACTTAACATTAAAAGCTGTGGATGCTCAGCAGGCTATCTTCATATCATCTGCTTCTCCAGCAGTTGTTATAGGTTGGCCATGTGAGAATAGATAGCCTTCTGCTCCTTGATCCTCGATGTTCCATAAAATTTAGGCATGATGGCACATTCTGGAATTTCCCTCAATCCAAATATTCCCAAATAGATTCAAATTGTGGAGAAGCTAGGCTGCCTGTTGATGTGGTGAATGAGTGGCTATATTTTGATGGGTTTAGGTTTGAAGAATCCTCTGCTGCCTTTAAAGATAACATCATGGATCAGATGATAGTTTTGCCTGGACTGTGTGAATGGTTATCTAATGGTCTTGCCTCTAGTCTGGTACTATATACATTATAGTCATCCATCTGGGATTGTGTAGCCTCTGTTGCTTACCGAAGTATCACTGCCATATTATGTAGATGCTGCAAATTTTTGATGAGTCTGTTTTACCATCTAGCAGGTTTTAGTCAAACCTCTTGTAATTCTTTGATTTCTAGTGTTCTGTGTAACCAGATTTCATAGCAACCAAAGTCAGATGCTTGCTACCCATCAGATGAGTCTGTCAGCAACTGTTGGCAAGAAATGCTGTTCTTATTACCACTCCGAGTACTTTTTTTTTTCCTTAAAGGTCTGGCATTATTGTGGGAAGCATTATTGTGCTGCCACCAGGCCCTGTGCTTCAGATTCTGTACTGTCTGTGTAATTGGAGGATTGCTAGACTTGTTCCACTTCTGTGCAAGGGTGGCTTTCAGGAACTATAGTGAGCAAGTGCAGTCCTTGCAAAGCCTCCTGATGGACCGGAGCTACTGTTCTTTACATCTTTTTGATTTACACTGTCAGTTACATTTGTAATTGCCCAGAGATCAACTACTGGGCAGCTGTAATGGTTTATAGACAGGACACAATGTAAATGTTTAAAAGCAAGGCCATTTCTCAAGGGAAGGAAGGTTCTGGCACTTGGAGACAGTATGAACCCTCAGTCACACTGCTAAACTATAGTGGGTGTGTTCAAAATACCGTTATCTATCTAAAAATTATATCACAAGACGCTCAAGATAAGCATCATGGTAGTCTGATCTGATGATGGAAAGGTGGTTTCTCCTGACTGCTTCCTCTTACTACTTTCATAACTCTTTGATATTAGACAAATCCACGTAAGTCAGTTTTTACCTACCGAAGTTTGCAATATAACTGTGTTCTGAAAAGGCAAATAAAATATACAGAAAGCTGGGATACTTGAACTTAAAAGCTCCAGATTACTCTGGAACTTAAGGAAGAGGGAAGGAGTGTGATGTGCATACTGTGTATTGCAGTATCCATAGGCCTGATAAGGGCATACTGAGGAAAAAACTGTGGTTACAAAGTTTCCCCCTCTGGGAAGAATTGCTACCTTGTAGACACAACAGAGGAAAGAAAATATATTTTTAATTTTTTTTTCCAAAATCTTAGTTTACCCTGTATCCTTTCCATAGATTCTTGAGAACTTGGTCATTCAATATGATGTGCTATTTATTGTAGGACGTTGCCTTTTTTTTTTCCTTGTTCTAATCCTAGTAAACAGTATTTGGCTAAAATGTTTGGAAAAAAAAAAAAAAAAAAAAAGCAGACTTTTTTTTAAATTGAGTTGAGCATATTCAAGAAAGAAAACAAATCACCTAAAGGTGTGAAATCACTGAACTTAGCATATGTTGAATTCTCCTCCAGATGGTTTTTGTTCAGAAATAGTGACTGCCATCGTGGTAGCTTCATCTGCCAGAGAGGGACAGTGGAAAGTTCAATCTTGGATGAAATCTGAGAGGGTACACCTTGAAAGTCCCTTATTACTCTAAAATTAAGCAATTGTATTGCCTTCCTGGCTGGGATAATTGGACTGGTAATTGAAGTCTACATTCTTCTCCCAGAGATGATCAAAACACCTTCCTTTGAAAGACTTTGTCTGTCAGCAAGAAATGTGGTTAGATTAAAAGGACTGGGAACAGTCTGGGCTTCACACCCCACACACACCTTCATGTTAATTGAAATGGCCTTTCTGCATAGGACAACTTAATGTGGAAAAAATAATTAGTGGACTGTTTTCAGGAAATTCTAGTTACCAATTAGTGATTCAATGAAGGTGTAATGGGCACTAGGGTGTGTGGTACCTTTAAATGTAGGCTCTTTCTTGAAAGAAATCCAGTTTTCTCAAATACTTTCCTCCTATTATTACTGTCGCTTTTGAGGATTAAGTATATAAATTATCATCCTGTGACAAGCAGACATCTAAATATCGGGGTGATATTTTGTTTCTTGGAATAAAACATTATAGTTTAGCATCTTTCACAAACTGTTACCTACCTAAATGCTGCCACTTTAAAAATAAGCTTACTTGGAAGGAGGGACAGCTCAAATGTACACGTATACACAGTATATGCATATATGTGCAGAAGGGTTTTTCAGTCTTCCAGCTTGTAGGGTCAGGAGCCAGGACAAAAAGCAAAATGAGGATTTCACCAGTTTCTACAGTCATCTTTTATTTAAAATAGGCTTTGTCCAGGTATGAAAATTTTGTCACTAAGTTACTTTCTGAACAAGCTTGGTTAAACCACTGTAAAGCCACATTGTTTCCTTCCTGCCTAATTTAAGCAACAACAAAATTGCTGTCCATGTGGAAATTTGCGATGTTTTAAGGAAATTATTTAGGTTGACCTGACTTGTTTGTTTTTTCTCCCTCTGAAAAAAATGTCAGTAAGAGACATAGCCTCTGGTTGTGAAGGCTTTCATTATTTTTCTCTCCCTCACACACGCATGCACACATTGCTTTTTCTATCAGCTAGCAAAGCCCATCCTTTCTGTCAGTTCAGCTGAGTAACTATCTCTTTGGGTGACACAGGCCATCAGCTGGCATACAGCCACCGGCAAAATGCCAGCGTGGAGGCGCTTCTGTGCCCTAGGGATGCTGACAGCCGGGAGGGAGCCTTGGGCCCTGACCCTGGTGCACCCTCTCTGCTGCTGACATAGCTTTGGCACTGGCTAAAGCAGCCATGTGCGTAAAGCCCCAGGGATGCAGCAGTGTGGGCAGCTGCATGGTGTTGGCATCCTGGAGGCTAGCCTTGCTGGAGCAAGCATGGCCTAAGAGCTGATGGGGTTAGTGTGTGCAAGATAAAATGGTCTTCAAGGTGATTGAGTGCCACAAAGTGTCTGCACAGACAATAAAATGGTTATCAGACAGGTTAGTAAAACTCTTCTGGGAAAAGAGAGCTTTTTTAACTTAGAGTAGAACCAAAGAAATTAGCATTTATACAGTAGTTGAAATATAAATAGCTCAACTTCTGAGATGATGAGTATATCTGAGCTCCTTATTCTAGCTGCCTTCATTTTAATAGTTACTCAAATATTAGATTTGAGATATACATACCCACACATGTAAGGAGGAATAAAATGTTCAATTTTACTATTTTATGTATTAGATACCCTGTATCTGATGTCATTTTATAAACAAGTTCTAACAAGGCAATTTCTGGATACTAGAATGGGTAAACTTTAGTTTCAAGTCTTCCAGTGTATTCAGGACTCTGATTTAGAATGAAGCAGTCTGTTGGGTTTTTGTTTTTTCTGTAATTGGTACTTCCCTTATTGTAGGAAGAATGAAAAAAGTTCCTAAGAAAATTATTTCTGAAGTTTATGCTCAACACAGAAGATAGGTTATCGGTATTTTATATTTGCCACGTAGACTTAGTATGCTAGGAGGCAATATTTTATACTTGAAGATGAAAAAAAACCTTACTTTAAAAAAAGCCCAAACAAACAACAAACCAACCAAACAAAAAAACTCCACATGACTTTGGAAGCTCTTATCATAGAATCACTATGGTTAGAAAGGACCTCCAGGATCATCAAGTCCAACCTTTATCCCATCATCTCCCTAACCACTAGACCATGGCCTCAAGTGCTTCATCTGTTCTTTTTTATAACACCTCCAGGGACGGTGACTCCACCTTCTCCCTGGGAATATCTTTGCATATTCATGTTCAGATGTGGTAAAGGTTTCACTTAACTAGCTGTTGTGCTCTTTTAGAATCCAGTTTCTAGAATTGAGTTGTTAAAGATGGATGTCAGCCTTGAAAATTGTGGAGAAAAAAACCTTGGTGCTCTGACCATTCAAACATTCCAATTATTTAAACCAGGCTTATGGTAATTAGATAAATTATTCTGTAAGATGAGGGGTACCAACTATCTGAAGTCATGGCAGAAAATTTTTCCTTCCCAAGTTAAAAGTCAAATGTTCTGGTAGAAACTCAGCAGGAGTGGAGGCTTTCAGAGCATCTGCTAATGAAACTAGTCAAGACTTTCAGATTCATGTCTGTTTTTTTTCTTCGGTGACAAATTTTATTTTGGTAAAAGAGGGCTTGACTGTAGTCAAAAGGATATGAAGTCCTAATACTACTTCTGAAGTGAAAGAGAAAATGAGAGAACTCGCTCTATTTTCTCCTAAATTGGTTCACTATACCAGTGTGGCTACTGGCTTAGAGTTTCTGTAAAATAGTGTATCTTCTGAAAAATACCCGGAATTCTAACTTAATTGTACTGTTCTGAGGAAAATCTGTCTCAACAGAGCAGTTTTTGTAAAGTTTTCTTATAAGCATTGTAGGATATTTTTATTAGCTTGAAGGACATTAAGCTGTATTCTTCTTTGGTTACTAGGGCAACAAAGATGTCTGTGCCTTGTACTAGACACACAAATTCTCTTCAGGCTATGCAGTATCATATAAGCTCTGGTATCTATCTGCCTTAGCTTCTACATGGGGATTGATGAGAGAGCAGAAATTTATGCCAGGTTGTTTGCCTCTTAATCCCATTACTTTTGTTTTACTTTTTCTTAAGTTCTAAGTGACCTGAAGCTAGGCTTATTGCAAAAGGTCAAATTCTTTCAAAAGTAAATAAATAAAAGCCACTATGGAAATGTAGTTCATATCCATACGTAATGCTCAATTCAGACCAGATAGATAGTGGCAATCAAATTGTCAGAGGTGAATTCTGTGATCCAGGCTTGCATATGTTTTCGGAGGCTAAATCTGCGTAGTGCTGAAAGTCAGCAGCTCTGACTTCTTAGAGTCAGAAGGCTCTATACTCGACGTGGAGGAGAAGCTGTTGCTTTTTGTGTGGTTCTGACTGGATGGCGTGAGGCAATCATTCCTAAACGATAATCTTTTAGAAGCAGGTGATGCTGCTAAGAAGGTTTTGAATTAATTGTTAGGCCTATTCTTGAAGACTGTAAGTGTAGTTTTAATGAGCTAGAGAAAATCCTATTAGAATAGTTTAAGGAAGTTTTGCAGTGGGATTTTTATCAGTGATTATAAATTGGTTAAAGGAATATAAGAGTGTGTTCACTTTAAAGAGTGAAATAATACCTTACAGGACTATAGTCTTCTGGCCCTTTTAAAATGCATATGCGTTTGACTGTGTTCACTAGCCAGAGTTTTTACTTTCTGTATCCGCTAAAAAGTTTCGCTTTCTATAGTTGAAATAACTTCAATCTCTTTATCCTTGTTTGTCATTAACTTATGCTTGAGCTTTAGTCAATTCTGTAAAATCTGGTTAATTCACTTTACTTTCATAATGCTAGGATATATGTCTATCTTGAGTCCTGTAAGTATGATTATCAGTTCCTCTACATAAACGAATAGCTATAAATATTTGTATAGCTTTGGCGTTTGTTTCTCAGACTATTTTCTATGGAAGCAAGCTTTATGCACCTCAGTTGTCTGCTTGTCTCATCTTCTTCCATTACCTGCCAGTAACTTTTGAATTTTGTGGCTAAGTTAAACTAAATAAAATGCTGGGACAAGTTCATAAAGATGTTGTGGAAAGTCTGTCCTTAGAGATTTTCAGAGCTGAACTGTACATGGCCCTGAGTGAACTGGTTGAGATGATCTGGCTGACCTTGCTCTGAGCAAGGCCTAGAGACCTCCCGAGGTCCCTTCCCGCCCCAGTGGTTCTGTGGTTCGAAGTCTGGAACAAATTGGAAATCTAAGTAATGATTAAGTTCTGTCTGAATTGTTGGTGGTAAAGAGACCTTGTCAGTGCTCTAGTTGTGGAAAAAAATGTGGTATGTTCTCAACCTTAGTTATGGACTGGAGCATGGCAAGGTGAAGAATAGGCACAAGGAAAAAATAGAGCTTTAGATATCAGCATTGACCGAATCTGTAAGAAACCAGACCTACCGTTGTCCTCAGAAATTACTTGCCAGACCCTGTGCTTTATAAGAAGGGCTGGATGCTGCTTCAGCTTTTCCAAATAGAACATTAAGAATGTATTTGTCTTAAAGATTTTTTTTTTCTTTAAGCCAGCCACAGGCATAAACTTTGATACATCTGAATTGGTAGAAATCTGTTTGGTCACTTTCCTTCTCCTCCCTCACCTTTGTCAATGCTTCCTTGTGCAGTAGGTTTACAGTATGTTTTAAAATATTACAGTAACTCATCTAAAGGTTTGCATGTCAAGAGATACGCTTCAGAGAGAAACTTCTTGTGCAAAACCATGTATTACTAGATAAATGGTAATGCGTGTTAGGGTCATTGTTAAGTTCTTTGAACAC
Organism: Podargus strigoides; assembly: GCA_028020825.1. NCBI lineage: Eukaryota > Metazoa > Chordata > Aves > Caprimulgiformes > Podargidae > Podargus > Podargus strigoides. The sequence goes on from CM051622.1 coordinate 53,236,309, forward strand.
AGCAATGTAGTCAATTAAAAATATGAAACTATTAGAATCCATAGATCTGCTGTATGATGTGCAAGAGGCTTATATTGTTTGTAATAGATATCTGCATTTTCCATTGTCTTTGCAAAGAGACTTATTCAATCCCACATCATCAGAATAGGCAGGTATTTTGACCTTGTAGAGGTTTTGTATGGAGAAGAAAGGAGGAGGAGAAATCCCTCAATGTCAGCATATGTTTTAAGATACTGTGAGCCCTTGCAGTTTCTGCTCAAGCTCATGGAGTTGAAGTGAGGTAATAACCTTGGCTTTGTCCTTCGTGCTGGTGTTCCTGCTCCTGGTCTGAGGCACACCTAATCCCATCACTTTATTCTTTCTGCTCGCAAGCGCTGTTGGCATAGGATCTGCCCTAATGTATCTGTTCTTGATATTTGTAAAGAAAACCCGAAGCTTTGTGGTGTTACATAGCCTACTGCTGAAAATAGCTAGAATGTGGGATGGTTTTCTTTTGAAGAGCAAACAAAACTGCTCATGCATCCTTCAATATGTTCAGATTGCCTCCATCACTAAGGATGGAAGACCTCAGAAGTGTTTACATGCCATAGGCATTCAAGAGGTTGAATCTGATGACTTGTTTTCTTCAAATGAAGAACAGAGGTATAGAGTTCAAGGGACTTGCTAGAAATCAAGCAGGCAGCCAGCAGCAAGGTATGGAACTGAACCCATATCTCTTAAATTGGGTGTCTGCACTCCTCTGGCTTGATGCTCAATGTGTTTTCTGCAGCGTATCAAAGAATAAAGTTTAATTGTAAGAGTTTATGTCTGGAAAAAAAATTATCATTTTTAAGAATTGTCTTCTTTTAAGACTTTAAAATACAAATAAAAGGTAGATGGTAGTCTCTTTAATTTTAGTGTCTTCCGTATGTTGTACATTTGGTAGGTACTGAAAACCTTGACATATCCAGTCGTGCTCATAATATTGAAATAAACATTAATGTATTAGCATGGCGTGTGGCTTAAAAATATTTAAGGGCAGAAAACAATCATTAAGAATAATTTTCAATTATGGACCCAAAGATTAATACTTAAATATGAGGCCTAATTTTCAAAGTGTTGAGCCATTCTTGTAGCTAGCAGCAGCAATTTTTGAAACATTAGATGGTCAACTTAAGTGACTAGAGATTTTGAGCAAGAATTTTGTACTTAAGCAACCATACTGTGCTTCATAATCTGTTCATAGTGTCCTGGACAACTAGACTTCTTTCAATGCAAACTGAGTATAGAGGCAGCAACTAAATGAAATCGGTGCACCTGACACAATTTCAGATTTGTGGGACATTCTGATTTCCCTGTTGCTTTTAGAAACGAGAATCAGTCACAATGGAAAAAGTCAGGTAAAATACTTGCCTTGTATTTTATATAGAATTGAAACTTGTGGCTATTGCTTCTTAAACTGTACTAAGGAATAGAAAATTCTTATTTGAAAATTCCAGTGTTTCTCAGTCGCTTTATGTGGTCAGGACTTCAGGATTTTAACAAGATGATGTTGATGCTTGATTGTACAAGACAAGAATTTTGATTAGCATAGAGAGGGAACTCAAGGATTAAAATATTGTTTGGATACACTCACAGCAAACCTGCTGCTAAGCAGGTAGATGTTATGTATCACTTAGCGTCTCTTCAGTCTTGATAGTAGACTTCGGTGTTAGATAGGAATTGTGATGACATACTAGGGAGAGGTGTCCTGTTTAAGGTGAAAGCGAACCTCTTGTTTGCAGAGGCTTTCAAGCATCTGAAATGGCAGTGGGTGAGGACTGCTGTTACTCCTGTCATAGGCTCCTTGTCATCATCCCCAGCACTCAAAGTGCTGTTTGCCTCTTGCTTTCCATTTGAGAGTCTTGCTACGAGGGGAACTGATAATGTCATTGGATGTAGCTTAAACACTGTTGGAGTTCTGCAAATGTGCTGAGAAAAGGTCTACCTAAGGTCTTGATAAGGGATTTTTCTTTAGGACTTTCCTTTAGTGAAGAGTGAACTCTCCTCCCATAGGGCATGTTGGCAGGCCATTGAATTTTCAGGTGCACTTGCTGTTTTACCATTTAAGCAGGTGACAGAGCTGAAAATAGGCTTTATCTGCAATGACTTGCAGAACCAGGCTGAACACATGGAAGGAGTTTATTGTTATTATAGTTCCCCTGTGAGATCTTAGATGTGGAAAATCCTCTATAGATGAGAATTTCCCTCTGAAGTGATTTGGAATAATCTGGAAAGTTCTTTAGTGTCCTTCATGCGGAAATGATGTGCATCATTCTGTTGCAGCAAAGGAATGTAGATTTACTAGACAGCATTTGAGTATGTGTTTTGGATAGGACCATCTACCATTCTTGCCCCTTGGAAGTTCCCAGCTGTCAGCTGCCTAGAAATATGTTCAAATGCTTTGGTTGAAAAGTGCTTATAGTAACAGTTGGAAAGCAAATATATATAATGCTTCGTTACATTGGGGGGTGGTGGTGTTGTTTCTTGGGCTTTTTCTTGGAAGAGAACTATTTCCTCAAATTACTTGCAAGCACACAGTACCAAGAGTGAGCCTGCCAAACAATTTCAGCAGAACTGGCACTGGTTGAGACTTTTCTTACACTTTCTGGTTTGGTTTCAAGGTCTAAGCTGGCTATAACAACCACAGAACTGAATTGGCTTTAAAGTATTTTATTTAAGCTGAGGTGGTTATTTCCAGAAAGTTTTATGTACAAGAACAAAGATAGTTTCTGAAGCCTCCTCAAAAGTGATATGGTGTGGTAGTTATTTATTATTCTATTATTAGTCTTCAGGTTGTTTTACAGTTATTATTTAATTTGCAGTCTGATGAGTAACTACAATTATCCTGACTTTGTATACCTCTGTCTATCCATCTGAAGTTTGTTTCCCAGAGGCTATATAAGGAGTTCATGTTGAAGTCTAGGATAAAATGTTAGATCCCCAGTCTTGAAATTAGGCCATACACTGTTCTTTATAGCAAAATAATTCATGGCTCGGCCACCTAATTGCAGTGGGACTTCCAGTAAGCTCTTTAACATTCACTCATTTATAAAAATTATTTTAAGACTTTTTTTTTAGTTAGGAGTTGTTGCTTAATTAAATTCTTACACAATATAGCTTACAAAACTGAATATTAAATGCAATGAATTGGTAAACTGGAATGACTTGTTTGCATCAGAATGATGAGGGTTTTACAGCTGTTCTGTAAGGATTTACCTGAGAAGCTCCAGTAATTTCCATTAGCAAGCAAAGTGCTTAAACTTTGCAGAAACCTACTTATTTTTAGATTTACCTATCTGTCTTCTGACATTCTATACATATATACAGGTATAGGTGTATATTTGCAGGACTCCATGGAAAAAGATACAGGTCTGCAGTCTGAGCCCCCGCTGTTGGTTTAACTCGTAATGTTAAAATTTTTAAAGGTACCAAAATACAACGAATCAGGGTTTGGGAAAAGTGAAATGTCCTCTCTGCCTAAATTTCTTAAGACAAAGTAGTAATTGCTTTAGAAGCTCATATGTATTTTTCTTGCTTATTTGGTTCAAGAATTGGAAGCTTTCAACAAAGAGTTAAGATTGATTGTTTTCCCCTTGACAGTTCTGTGGTCTTGCTTCCATTTGTTCTGGTGTTTGAGAGGCTGAGAATGAGACTAGGGAACACTGTGTATCTTTTCTTATACTCTGAAGCTGTTGTGAGTTTTAACTATTGAGGACTCTGCATTAAACATCCAAGGAATTGTGTGAAAGGGCTAAGAAAAGGTCTTGATAGTTACATTTGGAATATGTTCTTTTTCCAGATGAGGAAACTCCTAGTTCAAGTTAGGACAGATTTTACTACAGGCAGTCAAAATTTGTGAGTGACGTTGTAAAATAATGTTTAGTAATATTTATGTATGAATTTGTAAATAATCTAATAGATTTAACTGTTATTTTTGATGCTTTATTTCATATTGCCCAGAATTTTTTTACTGTGTATTTTGGCAGGATTCTTACAACAAATTTTTTTTGTAATTCTAAAATGAAGAATAATTATTTTTACTGACCTTCTGATCTTATTTACATAGTCTTTATCCCTTAAATTACTTACTGAATTATCAAAAATGCCAGAAATAAATTTAACCAAAAAAAAAAATAAATGGGGAGAGGGGAGGAGAAGACCCCTGCATGTAGAAGAAAGCAATAAAGATGGTTTAGTACTGAAGACTCATGTTGATAATTAGGAACAGTTGTCATGGATAGATACCTTTTATATTTCAGTAGTCCCAATATTTAACATGCAAAGCTAGAAATCGTGTATCTTTCCATAAACTTCAACAGGTCTTAAGCTAGTTAGAAGAAATAGTCTTTAACAATACCCATGCAGAAACTTTCTGTATAACAAAAACAAATTAAGAGGAAAAATATGTTTTGGTTGAACATATTTGGCTCTGATATGAAGCTCAGGCAAAAATCCTAGAAAAGATACAATATTTCCATATTAGAAAGTAGGAACCCATTTAAACTTTTTAATGTCTTCTCCTGTACTGGTCCAGTTCGCTTCTCTTCCCCACCCCCCGTTTAGGAGTACGAGGCTATCTCTAGCACAGATTAAGGGAAACAGATGAGTTTATTAGCCTTGGTGTACATATTTTTTTTTTAATTCTTACTTTCTTATTCTCCATATTTACTATATTCTCACTGCACACCATCTTTGTTTTTATCTTTATTCAATGACAGCTCTAATGAGAAATCTGAAAAGTGCCTTGTAAAAGAGATTCAGATGTGATGTCAGATACTGCCCGTGTTTTTCTCTCTGAATAAGATTGGAGGTAGAAAAAATGGGAGGTAAAAATCTCTGAAGATCATTTACATACGATTCATGTAAATGTTTTAAGCTGTTGTTCAAAGTATACATACTAATGTAAACAGAAATGCGGATGATGTAAGTGCCATGTGAGGTAAGATAAAATGTCAAAGCGGTTTATTGCTGTGTGGTATATAAGGCTGTGTGGTCAGTGGTGCATAGCTGAGCCACATAAAACATTTAAAGTCTGCGTATTTATTGATTCCATGTGGCTGTGGTGTCCATCCTCAGAAAACTGAGGGATTTACTGTGGCCTGTTGGTCCCAGAAGACCATCCCTCACTGAAGATGGATAACAGGGTGGTTTTAAGCATTGAGTAGTTATCTGGGACTGGGAAATACATGCTGGTTGTCTTTTATGGAGCAATGACTATATCTTGCCAGTAGAGATATGCTAGATATGATGGTATTTGACGCTGCACCAGTGTCTTTCATGGGGCTATAAATGACTGCAGTCGTGTTATCTCTTCAGGAGTTGCCACTGCTGAGTATCTGTCATAACGGAGCCTAAGGTAGTGAGATCATTTAAACAGGGGGAAGTACCTTGTTCTTTACATGTGTTCTGCAAATATGTGTAATTAGTCTTGCAAAAATTTGTTCCTGAAGAGGTCTTGAAAAGTCAAGCCTTCCTGTGCTGCATTTGAGTATATTTCTTACAGGCTCTGCTATGATGTTTGTCCTAGAATACACTGCACCGAATTGATACAGAGGAAACTGGCAGCAGTTCTCATTTTCAGGTGGCCCTCATGCTCTTCATTAGGAATGATTAGTGCTGCTCAAAGCTTTTCAGCAGTCCTGAGGCGACTGAATTTTCCTGCTCCAGGAACGAGGAGCAGAACTGTGCTACTTCCCCAGCACTAAGTGGCAGGTGGAGGAGAGCTGAGCTGCCCTCTCATGCATCCTGCAATGGCAGCGGCAATCTGGCTTTTCAGGGCTCTGGTATAGGTGGTGGGATTTCAGCTTCTTTTGCTCTGCTAAAAGTATTTGTGAGTAGGTTAGATCTCACTTGAAGCTTTTGAAAGGACTTGTGAAATAATGGGTTTGATTTTTGTAGTTGCATGGAAGGGTTCTGCATTGCTGCTTAGGTGTTGCAAGGCAGCTCTTTTTAGCCTTAGTGAAGAAGCTGTTTTCCTGTTGGGTCACTGAAATTCAGCAGGGTGAAAAGCCTGTGGGGAAGAGATGTTCTTCTTTCCTTCAGGTTTCATTAGAATCATGTAATTCTGCCAGATCTGAGAAATCGTTCTTTCCCATTGCGGCTTTGTGCTGCTGCACACCATCTCAGCAGTGGGTATGCCAACATCTGGCCAGTCCAAAAATCTGTGAATAGCAAGTGGAGCCTGGACAGGCAGAAGTCACCTCTGACAAGATCGGCGACCATGGTAGGGAGAGTGCTGAACCAGGAATCTCCCCTGTACTCATCAGCAGTAAATTTGTACAGGATACTAAGTGAGGCAGGAAACTCTGGCAGTGTTGGGAGATAAAGGCTGGAGAGCCAGCTTGATCCTCAGCTTGTAGAGCTTGATTTAGTCAAGAGCTAGGGTTTCCACGGTGTGTTACCAGAACCTAAAAGCTGGGAAGTACAGTGGAGACCCTTAGGGACTCTGAATGAAGACAAGCAGGGGTTGGAACCGCTGCCTGGCACCACATAAAGACCTCTTAGTTCACATATGGAACTGTCTAACACAGTCAAACCATCTTCATCTTGGTGTTTGGAGAATACAATACACAGATTTGTGGTCTGTCTCTCCCATACTCAGCTTGCATCTGGTAGGACTGATACTGAACTGGAGCTCATAAGCCAATACTGGAGCCAGTCTTCTGCTCGGTGCACATGGGCTGTTTTTCCATTATTTGCTGTATTCCAATCTCCATTATTATAGATGATGGTTACTGACTTTTCTATGTAGAAAGACCAATTATGTGATTATATACGTGTGTGAATATATATATCATAAACAGTTTTTAGGTATATTATAGGCAAGCATAAGTATATCTGGTTTTGTATATTTTATATTTTTATATATATATTACATATATAAAGTCACACAGAATATATAAAAAGTATTTTACAAAGTTGACTACTCAAATTTTAGGTAATACAACAATGTAGTTTGCAAGAACAACTTTACTTTTGCCCTGTGAGGAGGTATTTAATAAGATGACATAATGAGAGTTCTGCAGAAACACTTTCTTACACAATTTAATATTGTAAAGTTATTGGATGAATCTGGATTATAAGGCTATTGACTGTAGGATTCCTATCTGATTTTAAATAGTGAAGGCAGGTAGTGAATAGGGTAAATGCAAGAGGCAAGAATGGGAAAAGCAATGCAGTTTTCTGTATCTGTTCCACCTAATAATTCCTAGATGATTCTGTGCAAATAAATTAAATTAGACTTTTCACATCTATCCTGTCAGCTCATCAGTTCTTCTTTTTGTTCTTCAGTATGAAACTTCACTGTTTCCATCACTTCATTTCCCAGGTGCTGAGTACTTGTAGTAAACAGATCCTCAGATATTTAGTTGCCCAGCTTTTTTAGGCTTCCTAAACCTTTTTAAGCACTTGAATATTTCAGTGGAACCGGCCATAAATCTGCAACAAGTGTGGAGTTTTTTCTGCTCATATGTTTCTCAACAAATTGGAGTGATCTTGCAGAAGGAGAAGAGAGGTGATAAGCCAGAATTAAAACGCAAGATCTACTTCTTCACTGAGTGCTTCTCAAATGGCTGCTTTGAATTTCTCAATTTTTCCCACTGGTAAAATTGAGAAGGTACAGAATACCTGGAGGAGCAGGGGGAAATTTGGAGCCTTCAGATATCAAGAAGGTGTACCTGATTCCACTTTCATTGAAGAGTTTTTAATGCTGTACAGCAAATACAATAGGGCACATACATCTGAACAATAAAGATAAAAAAGAAATATTGAATTGCTGTCTTATCTGTTGAATGCCATCCATCTTATGTAATTAAAGACTGTGCTATAATGTGTTTAAACACAGGAGGACAGATTTCAAGATGCGTGTGTGTATTTTGGTACTTAATTAATGGCAGCTTAGCTCTTGCAAGAGTTCCAAAGGTGTCATTGTGTACTGTATATACACAGAGTAAGAAATGGATTGTGTCTCTTGAGATGGTAAATGAGGATAGGATAAAGGTGCGAGTGAGGAGAATTCTCTATGATTATTGACCACAGCCCTAGGCTGTGGATTAAATGATATTCCCATAGTTAGCAAAGAGACTTAACAAAGGTTAGAATTTCAGCTGCATCTTATTACATAGTTGGACCAATTTTTGATACTGCTGTGGTGGTGTAAGAGTTGCCAAAGTGGCTTGAGAAGTTACTGCCCTTCTATCCTTTCTGTCTCCATGGGAGCCCACCGTCTCTGCAGTAGAGCAGACAGTAACACCTAGGTTCCCTGTTCCAGTACAGAGTCTTGACAGCTGTTTCATCATGGCTGGTAGGTTCGTCCAAGCTGCTGGATGTTTCCCTTGACCAGCTGGGGCACATGCACCAGCTCTTCTCTGCTGCCCTGCCTGGGAGGCAGGGAGGGATGAAGAGAAAGTAATAGGTGGCTTAAGGACAGTGACATCTTCAGCTGCTGCAGGTGTCAGCTATGACTGCTGTCTGTCCACAGCTCCGTCTTGAGCAATTTGACTCAAAGCAGTACTACTAAGCTAATACAAAGTAGAAAATCAGGTTTAAATTAACAGGCAACCATCTTGTTTATCTTAGATCATTGATTAAAGTGCAAAAAGCCGTAATCAGTTTTTCTCAGTTCTTGTTGCTTTCATGAGAAGAACCGTGTGAAAATATTTTGGAAATAGGCCCAGTGTTTTCTTCTCTGCTATGGCAAATATGTACATTTGAAACTTGACTAAACATTTATTTAGTTCTGTGTCTGAAGAAGGGTTTATGCATGTGAGGATGGAAAAAAAAAATGTAATGCACACATTTTAATTTTTTTTTTTTTAAATGGCAAGGATCTCCTCACAAGGAGGTTCAAAGTAATAAATTCCTTCATGCCTTATGTGATCTATTGTGCTGTCCAGGTTGATTATGAAGCAGAACTGTAGTAGTATTGACTGGAACTTTTTTTTTTTCTTTTCAGCTTGTTTAACTGGCATAATGATGTGAATGCTGTAAGGGAGAGTTATATATTCTGTATTAGCTAATACATGTTTTTACATAACAATGCTTTTGTGTGTATACGGTATTTGAAGTGGGCTGTACCTCCTGAAATTTCAAACTAGTTTACTGGCCCTCTGGTTTTCTCCTTTTTATTGCTAATCTGAGAGTTCCATATATATTAACCAAAGATAAGTGTACCTTTTGAAAGGAAGGGTGATGCATCCTTATCACAAGCAGGAAATACAACATGATACGTCTTCAGGGAGAAGGAGGACATAATGTTGAAGGGAGGGTTGGACATCCATCTTGTTCTTACACCCTAACTGAGATTGCCAGCATAGAAAATAATTCCTAGTTTTTGTAGTGCGGAAGTGTTCCTGGCAGATTTCCTTGTGGGAAAGAAAATTCAAAGGAGAAAGCATCCCTAGAAATCTAAGACAGCTCTGGGGGAAGAGATGTGCAATAAATTGTTAGAATGTGAAATATGCAAAGCATTTTTTCAATGTAAAATTTTAAGATCATCCAAATGTCTCTTTCGGGTTGGGTCAGTACCATTTGCAAAACTGTTTACATTTAGAACATTGCTGGTTTTAAAATATAATTATTGCTGTTGTTTTTGTTTTTGATTTAACTGTAGGTATGAGAAGGTGCCAGTTATTCTGGTTGGTAATAAAGTGGACCTGGAAAGTGAGAGAGAAGTATCATCAAGTGAAGGCAGAGCCTTAGCTGAAGAATGGGGCTGCCCCTTTATGGAGACCTCTGCTAAAAGTAAAACAATGGTGGATGAGCTCTTTGCGGAAATTGTTAGACAAATGAACTATGCAGCACAGCCAGACAAAGATGATCCGTGCTGTTCTGCGTGTAATATACAATAGCATTAAACATGACCTAACCTGGACTTAATTTGCAGAAATTTTGTAAGGTGGTAAAACTGTCTACTTCACTTCCTGGTTTGTGGTGGGTCACTTGAAATACATCTGTGGTGAAGTAGCAACATTAACTCAGAGCTGAGCATTGAAAGTCAATCACTGACTCTGAACATAATTGGGTTAAATGACCACATCTCACCTGTTTTTCCCTTTGAGCACCTGCAATTCCATGGCATAGCCAGTTGATCTACAGGGTCATTCCGGTCGAGCGTACATGTGTTGTCATGTCAGAGAGCAACAACAACAACTACTTCCGAAGAAGCTGGAAAACGTTTGGAAATGGGAAACAAAAGCAGTGGAGAGAGTATCTCTGAAGACCGTTCACAACTAGCATAAGTGAGAAAGGAGAGCCAAGTCTTTTGGTGTCTAATTACCATGCTTCGGGACATGCACTATCACTTGTGGCCAAGTTTGTTCAGTCAAATAAGTTGATTTCACCAGAACTTCTGACAGTGTTAGAGGAAGAGGCTACCAGAGACCTATATAGTTTGGATTTTTTTCAAAATCGATGCTATTGTTTCTACACTTTATCCCACATCTTGAAATAGAAAACATTGCATCAGTGTGTGAAATGAGGGGCAAGATCTGAAAACAAACGACAGGTGAAGAAACAGTCTGGCATTGGAATGTTTTAAGTCTTTCATTTTGCTGCTCAAAAATGGAGGATCACTTCAGGTTTTGGTCTGCAAAAAGCCAAACAAACCCTCTGTTTACAAAGCAGGAAGCATCTTTATTTATCACTTTACTGAACCAGGAGGAAGCAACTGTGATGAAAAAAAAAAATGCTGAGCCTTACTAACAAGGAACACTTTAATAGATTAACTAGTACCATCTTGTAAGGAAAATTAAGCCATGTTGCATCCATATGTTCCCTTCTGCAGAAACCTCGTGGGACAGTATGAACATCCTGCATTTTTAAGTTTGTTAAAGACAACAGTTTTTCCTGCCTTTAAGGGCTACGTTCTCTGGTGTGATCCCTAACTAACCTTTGAAAATCAAGTTTGCTATTTGATAGCTTTAATGTTGAAAGCTTAAATTGAATAACCACATGAAATCATTTGGTTCAGAGGTGAAATAGTTATGGTTGTAATTCCTTAGGTGAGTGTGGAAATGGCTCTTTAATCGCCTGACACACAATTCAAAGGTTGCCCCAATTATTGGAGTGTTAAATGGTGGGAGCAAGTATTTTATTTTGAAAGGATGCTCGAGCTCTGACTTGCTAGTTTCATAGCAGTGAAGTATTTATCATTTGCATGACTAATGGCACAGAAATACCTATTCCGAAGTCTTACAATCAAAGTATAGAAGAGTTTTCAATCACAATGTTTAGATTTTAAATGCTGGAGAGATTGTCCTGAGCTGGATCTTTTATAGATAAAATTGGCCATAAAAATACAGAGTCACTGAGCCTGTGGTCTAAACACCATGCGTTTATTAGTTTTTCAATCTTGTGCAGTAACAGTGTAGTTCCTTGTGTTCAAATGAGTGAAAACAGGGGTGCTGGGGTGTGTGTGTTGAGTGTGTATGTGTGTGTGTATACGGCCCTTAGAAATGCTGTAATTGGAGTTAGGTTCAAGAGTTTTGCCTCCATCTGCAGAACTTTCTAAAAACGCTCTCATCTGCTAGAAAGGAAACTTGAGTACAAAACACCTTGTGGATTTTCATACATAAATATCCTAAACATTATTAGTTCAGTGGATGATAACTAAAGGATATTTTATTAATGGAAGAGAACTGGCCATCTCTGCCCTTAATCTTTCAAGACTTTTCCACAACTGATGTCTCAAAGGGCATTAGATGTCACACAACATTAAGCCTTACTAGAATGTAAATGTAGCCCATTTCCCATCTACCTTGCAGAGCTTTTGTTACTGTACTTTATTCTCTTAGGGAGATAGGCACACCATTTATTTCTGGCATCTGAATGCCCATTTTGGGTGCTCTGACTCGCCCTCCTAGAGGCACCTACCTCTTTCCATTGACTGTATAGCAAACTTAGGCTTTTAACTTTGGTCCTTCAAGTCACACAACTTACATGCCTAAACTAGATGGTATGAATGTTCTCTTCCCCCTGCCCCTCCCTGCCTGCCCAGTGTGTCAGCCACCACGCTTAAGCAACATGTGAGATGTTGAATTAATGATATTCTGAGGTTTTAAAATATCTAGATTGGGAAACGGTTTATTGAGCAGTACAACCCGTCTGTAGAACAGCTTGTCAGTGTGAGATGCACTGCAGAAGCACCAAAAGAACCCCGCAACAAAACAAGCAAAAAAAAAAACAAACCCAAATTTGAAACTGAGTTGGAAGTGCTATGCAATGTTATTTACAGAGATGTTAAAATCTTACCTCACAGATTGTTTATCAACCAAGAAAAAGGCATGAAGTACAATATGAACAGCCTAACATGAAGTTCATGGTATAGAAGAGATGGGCTTTTAATGTAGGAAAAATTGCACAGTACAATTTTTAACAGAAAATATTAATGAAAATATCTCCCAGTCTTGTTTCTTCATTAGGCCCTTATGTTTTCAAAAACATAGACTGTATGTAAGCTACCACACAGTGTGGCATGGGGGAAAGTGTAAGTGTTGTTTTCCGTTGTATAGTTCTGAGGAAGTAGCGATGCACTATTTGTATTTCCACTAATGTGAAGATAGTGGAGCTTGAATCAATGACAGTTGCACTTGACAGAGATTTTTCAAATTACAGGGGGAGCAGAAAGGGAGGTGAGTGAGCCACGCGGCAGCTGCGTGCCCACCCTGCGGGAGCCGTTGCTCTTGGGTCACTGTTTCATTTGTACCCTGATAGGATTACCAATTATAGTATTTGAAAGTTTCTTCTAACATGCCTTAAAATATTATTTGTTCCAAAGACCCGCTTTTCCTTTGGCTGTTCTTGTAGAGCTTTGTACTTTTCTACAAAGACAGCATTTCTCCAGTTTTGTTGTTTTTTAAAATGTTGCAACTTTTATTCTTTTAAGCTATGATAGTGAGAGCAACTGTTTCCTCTTTCCCTTAAAAATACACACACAAACTAGTCAAAGCAAACAAACCAGAATCAGATCAAGAGTATTAAACACAATTGCATCAGTTTTTTTGTTTCAGTTTTGTTTGGTTTTGGTTTTTTTCTCCACCATATCTGTCCCCCTGCCTGCCCTTTCAGAGCATCAAAAAAATTTTGGTGTCATTTTCTGTTCTGGTTCTAGCCTCTCCCTAGCCCCAGTGCTACAGTTGCCATTACTTTTCTGTGGGAAAACTACTGGTATTTGCTTTCCTGTATAGAATGTTGCCTAAAGATGTCAGCCATTTGGTTGGGGGGTTTTGTGCATGTTTGTTTTATTTTATTTTTTTTTTACCAGTGTGCTGTCAAAGCACTGGTTAGGCTTTAATTGTGAAACTCTGCAACAAAAGCAAGTGTTTGACAACTGCAGGAAGCTTTTATCTGCATTGTTGTGCATCTGTTAATTCTTGATCAGGGTTTGAAAAAAGACTGAAGTGGGTTCTGAAATCAGGCTTAACGCTGTTGATTTGGAGTTTCCCAGGGGTGAATTAATGTATTTCACAGTTAATTGTTGAGCTCTAATACAACTGGCGACTTAAAATGGGGCAACAGTTTGTTTTGTAACAATGTCAGTTGTTTAAACCTTGATGTTTCAATTAAGACAAGAATTGTACATAGAACTCAATGCAAACTCAGCAGTTGTATTTGGAGTTAAATTATTTTAACAAATAAATTTATTTAATGAAACTTCCCTTGCATTTCCTGTATTGTCCATTTTGATTTAGTCAGAAAGTTCATCCAAAGCTGACTGGGGCTACCCAGAAATTTCAAACAACACTGTCAACTATTCGTGGATCAGCTAAGTATTTCTTGCCAAAATGCTCTTCTGGTACAAATTAAATAACAATAAGTAAAAGGCAAATCTACTTTCATTTTTATCTGTTGATGCATATTGTGATTTAAGTTATAAGCTTGATAAGGAACCATAGCAAAGAGGTTTTTATTTACTTCTTTTCTTAGAGGTATACATCGACAAAAATCAGTAAGGCTTGGGTTTTGATGAGGTATGGCTCTTGTTATTGCAATAGAATAATACCTACTGTACAATATAATAAAATTATGTACAAACTTGGTCACTATATAATTAATATGCAGAACTACTTTTATAGCACTGAGGTTGCAAAGGGTTAAAAAAAGGGTTGTTTGTCATATCAGCTGTTCAACTGATGAGTGTTTTGCAGGCTTTCAGCACTATACAAAAGGAGTTAGTGTTAGAAAGAGCTTCAAATACAATTAGCGTTGCAGAGATTTATAAATGAACAGTTGAGCTAATGCTAACAGGATTATTCTAGCTAATTGGCACTGATCAGCAGTTACGTTTTAGTCATGCCAGTATTGCTAAAATACCCCTGTTTTCAGTAAAGATGGGTGCTTGGTAGTCTCTTGTTTTCATGTCATGCATGCCATAAGGAACAAGGAGCCTGAGGCTGGCACATCTTAAAAGCTCCTAATTCTATGGATAATAGAGAAGGCTGACACATACTACTAATTTTATGGTTTTGATTTGCCCATTCATTCTGTAAACCAGTTCTAGGGGAACTTTTGCTGTTGGGTTCTTGCAGTCCTGTTAGTTTAGTAATATCCTTGTGTTTCACCCAAGAAGGTACCTGTACAGGGACAACAGGAATTCATTGGGCTGTTCTGAACTGTTCAGAAAAAATGAAAAATGCCTGGGTACAACATGTGCTCTTTTCAAATATTGAACAACTAGAAAACTTTGAATATTCTACTCTTAACAAATGCCTTCCCTGGGGCCTTCCCCCCCGCCAGCCCTGTGGCTACTGCAGGAAACTTGGTGACACTCTGAGGAAGCTTTGTGAAATATTTTGATTGGAAATAAATGTCTTGCTATCTGTCCTCCACGGGTATCAGTCTTACTGGATCACCAGTCTGTGGTCACTTCTGTTGCTTGACCAGGGAGTCACTGGGCTACATTGTCTGTCCCAAGTTACCTTCAGTAGCATTCTTTCCCTTGCCCGTTCACCTGCTGCCTTGTGCTTTCTTCTCCATCGAAACGTCATCCTTCTGAAAGCAGGAAGAATTACTCTGAAATTGCTGACAATTTCTCATTCTGTCTGGCTCACAACTGTACTCTATATGTAGTCACATCTTTGCAGACACCAATTTGATTGTTCTCTTTTTAACAAACAAATTCCCACTTTCTGCTGGCTGTGTGGATGCACTAGCACCCTAATCAGTCATCTTTGTTATACGTAATTCCTGTTTTTCCATAAAACCTGCAGAAAGACCTTTTCTGGGTTTTCTGTGCTAATTGCAGTCACTGAATTTGCAGACAGTTTGAGCTGCAGGTTTGTCATCTTTCTTCATAGGGAGGTCAGTTCATGCCTTTTTGAATACATCTGGATTTTGAGTCTAGTTGTTACTTAATTAGGCTTTGGTTGTCTGATGGTCAACACATGTTTTTCTTACCTTCTCACCTTAGAGGTAAAAAGTATTGAGTTAGTTTAACATTTAAAATGTCTTCTTTTTTTTTTTTTTTTTAAAAAAAATTTTTTTGCTTCAGCCTCTATAAAAGACCATCATGTGGTCTTTTAATATTTTCAAATGACGCTTCTACTTGGGAAATGACCATAAAAGATGTATCTCAGTGGCTGGGCTACCTAAATGTATTCAGAGTTGTATCTATGTAAGCTTTACTAGTTTTTGTGCCTAGCAAAAGCAGCCCATCTTGAAAGCAGGAGCTGGCTCTGCCCTCACTCTCTCTCTGAGGCACAGACCAGGCAGAGCTCACACTGATGTTCAGACAGCAGGTTGCATTTACAGGCTGGATTGCAAATGGGTGGAAGGAAAAACCATGATGCTGTGAACCAGGCACGATGCAATACTGGAATTGCTAACAGCAAATCTTCATCCCACTCTGCTGGAACTGTTTTTCTGTGTACTTCCAAGCACACACATTTTGGTTTGACTTGAGTATGAAATAGTTTAGGGAGCACTGAAAATTTATTTCAAACTTTTCACAGTGCAGTGACCTCACGTGTAGATAACCGGATAACATGCCTGCTTGCTCTTCTGAGGAGTGTTTGCAAGGACAGCCAGGCATGTAGGAATCTCACTGAAGAATGGGAAAGTGAGGTGGTTAGCTGGCAGGAGTGGAGAGGAATGGGGATGGATCTAGGTAAAAAGGTGAAAATATAAAACAGTGTTATGTTGAATATGAGAAGTACAGCATTTATCACAGACTAAGATTAAGAGTATTCCTACACAAAAATGCTTATTAGCTAAAGTTAGTAGGTAAATCTGAGAACTGGATCTCAAGAGTAGCCTTCTACAAGACATTTCTTTTAGTTGAAAGAAGTATAAAGCTGCTTCTTGAGATGTTGAAGGGAAAGATTCTGAATACTTGGATTTTTTTCTTCTTTTAGAGTTGTCATACTAGCATCATCCCCAAATACTTGGGACATGACACCTTATATTTCCTGTTGTACAGCAATTTAGAAAAACAAAACATGCTTTCATCTACAGCTGAGAATATACATTACATTACAGCTCTTTTGCTGTAAATCTGTCTCAGATTTGGCGGTGATCATTTGTTCGTTTGTTCTCTTTTAAAAAAAAAAGTTAAATAAAATAGTTCCACAGTTCCTAAGGATAAGACAAAGGCAGATGCATCATTCTGGATGTGCTAAATTCTTGGAAACATTCTGCTAAGACCTGGCACTTTTCTGGTTTGAATCATTGGGAAATTACCCTAATAAACCCTTATCTCAGGACATGGGTCTAAACTTGGTGAAGTGTTATAAGCCTCTCAAAAATGGTTTACCCAGTGTGAAGAGGAATAGAAGTTGGCATCCAGACTCTTCAGCTGCCACTGGATGTGCATTCAGCCCTTTGTAGTTCATATATAGTAACTGTTGGGTGCAAGGCACAGTCCTTGTGCACATATATATATATATATATACACACGCACACTGGGTAGGAGCAGAGAAACAGAGTGGGAAAGAATAGGACGAGACTGTTCAGCAGGGACTATTTCCAACTGTAGATCTTAATCTATCTTGTTCAAGAAATAGAAACGAGCTTTGCTGACAGTGAAGTCCTCTAGGATCAGATTCAGAGGTAGACTTCATTAACACCAGGACTTGTTTGAGTGCCTGAGCATCATAACCTGCCTGACAGCTCATGACCAATGCAGTGACGCAAGAAAAGCTTTCCAAAAATGTTAGCATCATTTTACTTTGAAGTCTCTCTCTCTTCAAGTAAGGCAATAATAAGTTAACCTTTACAGTATTTGCTGTGTGAGATTTTAATTACAGGAACACAAGTAACTGATTAATCCAAAGAAGGTGGGATTCCGCAAAGCAAAATGGATGACATTTGAAGTGTCCTATTGATAGAAAGTAAATGGATGAGGACTCTCAATGCAATATGCATTAATGCACTTCTCAAATTCTCCATGAAGCCTTAAGAGTTTTATCTGGTGCTGCTGTAACAGGGGAGGATTCTTTTCACACCTGTGTATTTCTCTAACTGCTTTTTAGCTAATGTTTACGTTTTTCCTGCATGACTCTATTGTAAATTTGTTTAGGGGAAGGCAACCCTTAAAGTAAGTCAGATGCAGTATTCATTTCATATTTAGCTTTGTTTTTTTAAGATGGAGAGAGATAACAAAAACCTCTTCTAGTTCTGCCTATTTTTTTCAGGGGAAAGATATGGCTGTGAATATTCAAGGCTTTCCAGAAACCTTCATAAGAATTGGCACCTTTTCATTAGATGAACTCAAGCAGCCTTTCTTGATGAAGGTGGAATCTGTGGTTATTTCTGGGAATATGCTTATTCAGTCAGAGACCATGAAGTGTGGGTGTATATTTGCAGCGTTCTGTCTACTGGTTCCCCTTTTCGACAGGGGAATGCTATGTGTGACACGCATGATAGTTTACTCAAATAATCCCTAATCTCTGGATCTGAAGTGAGAATTAGCCTGTTGGGTGGACATCCTTAATCCAGGAAGACAACATCTACCTGGAGACAAGTTGTATGAGATGACAGCAGGAAGGGAGCTCTCATCTCTGCTTCACATCTAAAGCAAGATGCTCATTTTCTGGGTCACTTTTCATGGTTTCAAGAAATTTGAAGAGTAACAAACATTGCTTTCTCCCCATCAGGGGAAGGCAGCCCCAGTTTCAGAACTCTGGTTTGTCTAGAAACATACGTTGATAAAATCTTCATGTTTGTCAGTGTGGAAGAAGAATAGGGAAGATTTACTGCTCATCAAGGTACATAGCTCTTCACCTGAGGCAAGTCACCTCTGCTGTTGGGTGAGCATCCTGTTCTCATGTTCAGCTTTTTTATACATGGAAAACAACTTGTTTCATGTAAGACGAGAGATTCTTCCCTCTTTTTTTCCTTTTGTTTTGTTTTGATTTTTATCTTGTCTTGGCTTTGCACGTAGCAGCCACTCTGTGTTCTCGAATCAATAGTTCATAGCACAAGCCACTTTATCCCCTGCTCTCAGGAGGCATTCTGACTTGGAAATGTACAGAGCCTATATATCACTAAAATAATAAACCTAGTTTGCTTGCTTATAAATGGCAAAGTTTTCCAAGACATTATGAAGACCACACTTTTAAAAAGTCCGTAATGCTGCCTCTCCATTAAAATTTTTCATTTGTTCTAAATTTTGGCATGTTTATCTAAAGTTTAAAAAACCCAACAAACCAACAACATAACAAAAATACTAAACAGTAAAAACCAAACAAACGAGATAGAAAACAATAAAAGCCCAATTCAGGTTTCCTCATCTTGGTAACTCCAGCAAAAAAAGTTTCAGCTACTCTTTATCACCTTTATGTATCTAGAAACCTATAGATGTAAATAAAAAGGAGGGAAAAGGGAAGACTTGGGGGAGAAGGGTTCTGACTGTTCGCTGTGTTTGGATGGCAGTGTCAAAATTATAAAGATCTCTGATCAAGTATAAAAAGAAGATGATGGAAGCAGGTGATCACTCTGAGCTCGATGGTAGTAGTGATAAGAAAAGTTCAGACAAAAGAAAGTTCACTGTTCTCTACCCATACAGGTTTCCCCGTAAGGAAGTGCTCAAATGAAGTGTCTGCCACATCATACACACGCTGGGTGACAAGCAGCACACTCCAGCGACGGTGCTGTGAGCACTGAGAAAGCAGGATTAGCGTTGCAGCAGCTGCTCAATTCACCTTCTTTAGCAAAGCTTCCCTGCAGGCCACAGCTGGGAATTACTGTGTTTAGAAATACACAGCTATTTTAACTGACCATGTCATGGCTTTTGAACCTGTGACTTCCTTAAAAAACAGACTTCAAGTGCTGTCCATAGTGGAGGAAGGGTGAGGTGTTGGTCAGGAGCTACACAACCAGAGCATGTTGAATACTTGCTCTGCATCGAGAAGCCACCATGGAGAATGTTTCCAAAGAAGCTGGGCTAATTGGGCTGCTGTGGTTTCAGAGGTTACTGCTCTGCCTGTGAGAGAGGTATGGTCTGTGCTAACTCCTGACCAGCTGCAAGTCAGTGTGGTCCCAAAACGTCTCTGCTACCAGATTTCTTCTGGATCAAAAGTCTTAACCAGTGATGTTTTCTGTCACGTTGCCTGATACATGCAGTGATTGACTGACCCAAAGATCACCTGGTAGCTCTTTTTCCTCCATGTAAGAAATAATCTTTGAGATCAGCCCCCTTGGACTAATTAAACAGAGATTCCCTCTAATCCCCTTAGAGCAGACCTCCTATTGCCCTGGCTTTCCATAAAAAGCTCTGGCTGTTGCCCGATTGATGAAGCAACCCTGTACTGGCCAAGATAAACATGCTGCTAAAGGTGTATTGGTGAAGTAATTCAGCATCCATGCTGTCAGATTTGTTAGGATGCTTGGATGCATTAATTTTGCTGAGTTGCACCGAGAGCAAAGCAGCTTGATGCCCCGGAGTGCCATGTCCTGCTTGTGTTGCTTTCTAGCGCTACGAAATGCCCGCAGTACTGCGCTGCAGGCACGTTTCTAGCTGGCTTTGTCCAGGATGTGCCTCCTGCACTCCACCCTGACAACAGCCTTAACAAAACCTGTGTGCTGCTACCTGCCATTGAACTGCAGACCACACCAGCTCGCAGGGTGGCTCAAGCCATGGCCCTTGGCTTGCCTGCTGTGCGTCCAAGCCAGAGCTGTAGTGTCCTGGTGCTGGAAATGGTACATCACAGTCTTGGGGGACCCTCTCCAGACAGACACATCAAGCGAGATGCAGAAGGGAGTTCTCTACTTGGAGATGTTCAAGGCCTGCGAAGAGGACTTGGCCACCTGCAAGTCACCCTGAAAGCGTGGGAGGTGATAGGAAACCTTGTGTCAGGGTAGTGCGTAGGATGTTTTCTCTCTCCCTGAATGTCTCTCCACCAGCACATCTCGGGTTCTTCAAAGGACGGCATATTTCTTACCTGCCCATCTCTCAATAGGCATGACTTACTGCTGTTGCTGGCAAAACACTCAATGTTGGTTATTCTAATACTGACCAAAGCAACTAGCTGAGAGTGCGGGGCAGGAGGTTTTCCTGTCATTAACTGAACAGTCATAGACACTGGAGGGTTTCTGAGACTCCTACAGAAAAGCCAAATTAAAATCTAGTGAAACTTGGCAAGGCTGCTCTTCTGCTGATTACAGTACAACAACATTTTAAATGTTCTGCCAGGACCAGTCAGATGCTGATGGTAGAAGCAGGCTTTTGAAACTTTATCTTAAAAGTCTGTAAAAAATGAAATACCTTGGTAATATCTGTTGAACATTTCTAAGAAGGTAATAGTGGATCTGCAGTTAAAATGAAGTTAGTTTCCAGCTAAGACTGATTTTTCTGTCTACTTTCTTCTGCGCAACTATTGTAAAAATACTTTGGAAAAGGTGAGCACTCACTTTTCTATCAGCTGAGTGCCTCAAAGGTGAGTTAAACTTGGGACCCCAGGGGCAAAGGATCTCAAATGATTTGTCGTTCCCAGCTTTTTCCTGTTGCACCAGGAGACACCTTTGCACATGTCATGTTCAAGTCTGGGAATAAGAAAGCCTTTACTGATACTTAACAGACCCTTTACTAGTAATTTATCCAGGCATGCATATAAACTATATCATCAGCCTTTTGTTTTAATGGGCTAACAATCATTTACAGTGAAATTTGTTTAAAAAATATTTATTTTTGGCTTCTCTTTATTGAGTTTATAGTCTATATCATGCTATTAGGCAATAATCTTTTAAACTCTTGAGCAAAATGGGTGCATTACATCCTCATTTCACGCTTACAGAAAGGAAGTCATAGAGACAGTTATTCGCCCAAGGGAGTGCTCCATGGCACAACACGTCCCTGAGCAAAATTCCCTCCTGTAGTAAAAAATAAACAACAACAAAAATTAAACTCTGAAACAATAGGAACTTGAAAAGCCATTGGTTTCGGAACCACTCTGCTTCTTAGTGTATCAACATACACAGAGTGTAAGGCAACAGGGGAGAAAAGGAAATTTGTGTTATTTTTGTTTGTTATAAAAACTCAGAGCTTCAATGTTTCCTCCTCCCTTCTTTGAAAAATCCCAATGAACTAAGAAGTAACTCTGTAAGTCCTGTACTTATAAAAATAGTCTGAGTAAACAAACTCCACTCCAGTCCTTTTAGTGCTGCACGTGATGAAAGAGACAAAAAGCATTTCAAGGGCTCAAATGAGGAATCTCCTGGAAAGGGACAGCCTGAATAGAGCCAGGCGTTGCAGTGCCAAGGAAACAGGAGGTCAGGCTTAGTATATTGTCTAGAATTATTTTTAAAGGGCTGATATAAACTGTGAAGGGTGTGTTTGTGTGTAACAGCCCATTTCTGCTCACAAATATAATGGTCAGAAGGTGTATAAGATGCTTCATGTGGGGAGGGGATGTGGCTTCATGTTCTGACTTGATGGAAGGGAAAGAAGGAAGCAAAGAGGGAACTTGTCTCTTGCACACGTCTTAGTTCTAGATGCTGAATGATTTCCCTGATGCTTAAGTGGTGGAGGAGAAGGAGAACACAGCAATGCTTTATGAACCTGATCTCGGAGGCTTACACACATAAAAGCAAGCTCATCAGTCTGTTTCACAGCATGGTGATGAAGAGCAAGCTCCTTCAGGGACTCTCCAGCCCTTACCCAGGGAGGCAGATCTTCCTACAGCCAATTATTTAAGTGATGAGTGTGGTGCACTCCAGTTTATGAGTGCACAGGATAACCTGAACAGACTGAGGAAAGAGTGATTCCACAGACAGACTTCAGTTACGCAAAACCGAGGAGAAACATGGGAAAAAAATTGTAACAATAGAGCTGCTTTTACTGATAGGGAAATTTTCAACTGGAGAGGGAGCAATAAGAAAATGGGTACAGGAGAGAAGTCAGTGTGTGAGCTTCCCCCACAGAAGCAATGAGAATCCAACAAAATCCACCAAAACACCCCCTCTAAATGCTCTTTCTCTCCTAAAGAGGAAAGCAAAAGTGATAGCTGAAATGCCCACCCTCACCATCAAAATTGCCCATGTCTGAGAGCTGCTCTGAGGGCCCTTGTGAGGTGATTCAAGTGGGCAGTTTCCACTGGCACATGCCTATAGGGAAACACTTTCTTAGAGCGGCTAAAAACAGTTTTCCTGAAAAAACATTTTCAGGCTGAGGCCAGCTGACATCTCCTAGTAAAATCAGTTTGCCTGGAATGGCCTCCAAGGGGAAAAAAAAAAAGAAATTTAATCTTGTTTCAGACCCATGCACCTCTGGGTTGGGCAAAGCAGGAGGAAGGCACACACTTCACATAGTTGTGTTTGTAACTTGTTAAATGAAGGTTGCAGTCAGAGAGGCTCTTGTACCTGCAGCCCCAGCAAGTGAACCTGGTAATTTTGCGTTCCTTTTCTCCTCATATTTTCAAGCTAAAAGCAGCTTTCATTGCAGTCCTCACAGACTCTGTCACTCTCTCCTGTTTAGATGGGTGATAAGTTTTAGTAACAACGTGCTCTCTCCTTTCCCCACCCAACATCTTTTGAGTGAGTCGTTCCAGCCCAGGAGATGCTTGTTTAATGTTTGCTGTGGGCATTGCCGGTGCTAATTGAGATTCATGACACCAAGGTGGTGTTGATGGGATGCAAGGTCATGGGGTGTATCTATTCCCTGATTGAGCATGGCTTTTAGAAGCAACTTCCTTCTGCTGGCAGTTGACATGAATTTGAAATTCACTTCCAGTGCCTGTTCTGCAGGCGTTTGAAATCCACTGTTCTGTGAACTCTCCTGCTGGTTATAGAATCATAGAATCATTTTGATTGGAAAAGACCTTTAAGTTCATCAAGTCCAACCATTAACCCAGCACTGCCAGTTCACCACTACACCACGCTCCATATCTACACATCTTTCAAATACCTCCAAGGATGGGGACTCCACCACTGCCCTGGGCAGCCTGTTCCAATGCCTGATAAACCTTTCAGTGAAGAAATGTTTCCTTATATCCAATCTAAACTTCCCCTGGTGCAACTTGAGGCCATTTCCTCTCATCCTATCACTTGCTATTTGGGAAAAGAGACCGACCTTTCTGGGTAGATGCTCTTCTGAGCAGCAAGTGTGCTGTACACCTGCACAGGCTGCCCTCCTCTCTGCAAGCCTCTTCCAGGGCCGTGGTATGGGAATTATCAAGCATCTCCCACCTGGAGCTACCCTGGACATTCATGAATACAGATCAAGTGATCGCCAAGTCTTCACGGCTGGCTGTGAGACTGCTTGCCCCACTGTAAGCACAGGAAATAGTGCTGCCAGTGCCGAATGGGGAGTACACTCAAGTGCTTCAATGAAATACCATCCTACTTACACCTCAGAAACCTGCTAAAGAATTTATCTTCCCTCTTCTCCCTGCTCTGCTCAGAGCTGGGCGCCATGTCCTGACAGGGCCCTCTTCAGTGCTAACAGCTCTGCGACTTGGTCAGCAAAAACCACCTGGCAGAAAAGCTCATTGGCACTGTCAAACCTGTCATTCCCACTTCCTTAGTACAGGTACTCAGAGCACTAAAATAGCCAGAGCAGACAAAAGATGTTTCTGATTATTAACTGAAACAGACAGCAGACAAAGGAGGAGGGAAAAATGATTCATTTTAATGCAGAGAGAGGTAAGGAATTGGGTATTCTCTCCTTCCAAACTGGCAAAAGTGATTAATAGAGCTGTTAATGACCTGGAACAGCAGTGCAGGGGCAGAACTGGCTGGTAGCAAAATATACAGCCAGCTTCATAAATACTGGGGAAGACTGGGGGGGCCTGGTGCACACTAGGAAAACTCGATACATAGCACAATGGTGGGTGGAAATTATTCTCAAGATGCACATGGGAAGGGATGATTTGAAAGTTTTCATTATATATGGACCATATGCCCTAGAGTAATTCAAGTCACTTTGATCCAGGCATCACTGGACTTTATTGTGTTCAATAACCTGGCCTCAAAAGAGACAGCAAATCTGAACATTGGCAAACTATTGAGTTTCTTCACAAATTTATTTTACCCCCACTTGAAATACTGTAGAGCATTATTTGTATGCCATTTCATAGCATACAGCAGACATAGCAAAGCAAACCAGAAACGAGAATGAGAAGGATCAGCAATACACAAAACTTCCGCAGTCGGCAGTGAAAAAATGAGAGTTGTTTGAGTTAGAGATGAGACTAATAGGGTGAGACTAAGAGATGAAGATGTGATAGTCGGTGAGTTGTTCAGCAAATGTAGATCCAGCAGAGTCTGCGCACCTTCTCATAGCAACACCAAAAGGGAAAACATCTGAAGACAGCATAAATGCAAAGCAGTGGAGCTTATTGCATGTGATAACCACAGTCAAGAAGCTGATAGTGCTGAAATGGATACAGCATTTAAATGGATAGTGATGGGAGGAATAACAGCACAGCAACACCCACAGTACTCCAGAGCTGCCCAAACCACTGCCTTGAGATTTCAGTAGCCACTGCTGGAAACAGGGGAAAAGACAAAGTGTGTCAAATGCTCTGCCTTTAGATGGGATGGTCCAGTGGAGCCAGTCAAACGTACTTTATCTGTTGACGACAGGAATAGCACCTGACCCTTTCTGGTGGCCTTCTCGCCCAGTGACAGCGACAGTGCAGGTATGGTACAAACATGATGAACAGAACCTGAAAGAGATCTCAAGTCCTTACTGGACATGCTGGATCTGGGTCGTTTAAGAAAAACAAATTTGTTTTCAGAGGCAGTGAGGCTGAGAACCCAGCTCATTCTGGAAACACAGTTGCTGCTTTGCATTTAATCCTGCTATTATTAATGACTGAAACACTGTGCCAGCTGATGGGTATCTGGCAACCTGCACATCTGAGTCAGATTTCCATGCAGCGCCCGCTCCAAGCTGGCTCCAAGGCCAAAGTCATCTCCTTGTTGGAAACCTCTACAGAGGACCCAGCCAGATGACAGACTGCAGGTTAGCTGATTATAAGAGAAGTTTCTCGCGAGCAGGTTGGTGCAGTGCTGGCGATGTGCACCATGCCTGTCCTCGCACAGCCCTCGCGACCAGGCAGCGCCATCAGTGATGCTCAGGTGGGGGCCCACTGGCAGCAGCAGCTGAGCCAGAAGGCAGAGGTTTTCCGGTCATCCCTGACACAAATGCCCCACCACTGTGGAGGTCTTGCATAATGGTGCATTGCGAGCAGCTTGAGATGCTTGTGCCCTGGCAGCTGCATTGCTGCCCACATGTCCTGCCTGCAGCACCTCCTTCCTGCTGCCATGTCTCCCTGGGTGTCAGAGTCAGAAAAGAATGGGACTGCAAAGCACACACCAGTGCAAAGAAAGGCACAGAAAACCAATGGCAAACCCTTAAATCACACAAGTGCTCAAAGTCCATGGGTTTGGCTTGCACAACAAAAGACACAGAAGAACATATAAGACATATAGGAAACCACCATGTAACATTAGTTGCATAAGGGGGGAAGGGAGAAGGAATGGGATGTACAGCATCATGGAAATGAAGTAGGTATTTCTGGGGTGCACATTCCTCACCTTGTACTGTTAAAGTTGATGGGACATTGTTGACCATCTCCTGTGTGTAGCAACAAGTCTTAGAGCAAGAAAAAGTAAAATAATGTATTCTTAGAACTCAAAGTATTCAAGTATTTGCACACACGAGACTGGAAAGGTCACTTTCAGCCTGTTCTGTAAGCTCATCTCTGACAAGAGCTGCAAAATGCATCGAAGTTTGAAACACATTTTCTTGGTACAGAGATGCTGTGCTTGTCTGGGACTTATTCTAATGTATGCCATATGCAAAAGGCAATGCTGACCTTGTGTGCCAAAAATAGAGGCTTATTTGGGCCTTGTGTTATGATGCTGTGCTTACAGGCAAATAAAGATAATTTCTCTAGATTGTTACTCTTTGCTTTACCAGCTGTCCCTTAAAGCACTGGAGCAGATAATCTGAATGGTCTGGTAGCAGTTCTGTTGCAAAATCATTGCTACCCAGTTGACTGCGATTAACAGCAAGCAAATGTCAGGCTTTCTGGTTGGAGGTGGGCTGGGCATCATCTCAGAATTCCCCCTGGGTGGTTGTCTGTGGCTGTGCGAGAGAGAAGGGCTTTATGGCAAGAGCGGGGAGCGGTGTAAGGAGCACGTGTCTCTGCAGGGAAGGGGTTGGCAGTACCTGTCCTGTTCCCAGTGGTCTCACTGATGTCAAATGGTGAGTGAATACAGGCAAGCACAACCCTCTTTGCAGGATGGGGAGCTTTGTGGTGAATTCCTGATATTGGTAATTTTAAGCACCACCACCCAAACCTATGCTGCAGGAGGACACTGGTGAGGATGGCAGCTGATGCTTACTGGCTGCTTGGGGCAAAAGCACCCTGGAGAAGTGCTTCAGCCCAAACAGTAAATCAGAGGCTGATGCCACCTCAGTTTTCAGTGTGAGGCTGTGTGAGCCCTTCAGTGTGTTTTGCTGGCAGAGAATGAGCAGACGGTCAAGGAAGGCACCCTGACCCTTCATCACATCACTGAAATAACCTGCAAATTTACCGCCTCTGAGCTGTGCTTCCCCTTGCAGCATACAGTGACATTTGCCAAGGTGCGGGGAGAGGACCAGCAGTACCCAGTACCATACAGCCTCACACAGGCTGTAATTAAGAGGAGGCAACATGGCAGTGCCATCATGAAGCAGCAGCTTTGCTGATCACATTTTTTTAACTCGAGTTCCTGCCACGTTCCACTCAATGCTGGACAAGATGGTACATTAAAAATAGCATCATGTACAGAAACAGGCAAAACAGCAGGGTTAGCTGCATATATTGCTTTTCCTTCTGTGAGGACAGGACTGTCATATTCAATGTACTGGGAGAAAAGCTGGGTTTTACCCAAACACCCTGACCTCCTCCCTTCGGACCCATTCTGTCTCCTTCCATTCCCATCCCCAAAATACTTTAAAAATATGCTTAAGAAGTCATTTTTCAAGAAGAGGAAATTAATTCTGAATGAAAAAGGCACACCATTGCTTCTGCTATTCAAGCACAACAGGGTGACTTAACTACTGTTCCAGCAACTTGTGTAGTTAAAGCAAAAACTGATTATTTCCTTCTACCTCCAGGTTCATGTCTTAGAGTTAAAATAGACAAAATGAGCAGCTTTTCAGGAGAGAACTTTGTACCGCAGGAAAAAAGTGCCTGGCAGTCTCCCCAAAATCCTCATCATTTTTATTACCATGTTCATGTTTGTTTTCACTTTTCCCTTTGTTAAACATTTTAGGCAACTCAAATGAAGGCCTCGCCATCAAACCAGCCTTTTAGCAGTAATGACATAAATTACATTGTTCTCCTGGGCTCGCAGCACCCAGCTATTAAATCAACTATGGGAGCTTGGCAAATCTTTTCATCTGTGAGGCAGCTGTTCCCTTCTCCCCTACCTCTGCCCTCCACCCCCTTTATTTTCCTTGCATGAGTGCAATGTGTGTTCTGAGAGATGTGTGGCACCCAAACCCCTTTGCCTAAGGCACTCTTCATGGAGCCATGGGTTTTCCTGAAATACTTCATGCCCACACGAGGCAAAGACTGGCCCTTGATCCCAGCCCATCACACTCCTCCAGGAACACAAGCTCAGGTGCCCAGAGTGGTTTCATGGCGCAGAGCTCACTGAAGCACCATGAGTTATGCAACTGTTTCCATCACATGGGGGCAAATTCTGACCCCTGCTGTTGGGGCACCTTGTCTCAGTGCAATGTGGCTCTGGGACCAGCCGTGCTGGTGCTTGGACCACGCTGCTAAATGTCTGTGCTCATTTAAACAATCCTGACCATTTCTTTGTTTTCCCCATGACCTACTGAAAGTATTTTGACTTGCATTTGCTCAGTGTGGTTATCTGCCTGGGTTGGGATACCCCAAGAAAGCCATCAGCTTGCAGAAGAGGTAGCTGTGCATATTCCGTTTCAAAGGGCACTTATTTTCATCCTTAAATTGCCCTGCCATCAATAGCAATTTTCACACTGTGCACAGTTATTCAATGACAGTGCTCTAATGCAGGCTAAAAGATTGTTAATTTGCAATAAGTGCTATTTAATGTACACATGAAAATGGTAACATGCCAGTCATGTACTTCCCCTCAGGATGGATGTCTCCCATGGAGACACATGGCACATGGCCCTGGTCAGCACTCGATGCAGCAGCATGAGCTGGCCAGTGCAAAGTTCACTCTTGACCATCCTTGTCCCTATGTGGCCTCAGGACAACCTGATGGAAGGATGAACATGCCCAACCTGCATCTTCACCATGAACACCAGCCTGCTCCCTGCACCTATCCTTCTCTGGTGCTGCTGCTGCATTGCTGCCAGGTGGTCAGGAAATCTATGACTTGCACTCATCATGGGAAGCCCTGTGCTCCCAGCCAGCATCACTCAGAAGGCATCATCTGCAGGCTCAGTGATAGAAATGTGGAGCCCTATGACTGGTTTGGGCCTCTTTGCAATTAAAAAAGTTAGATCCAAACCCCAAGCCTATTTTTCTTCAGTAAGCTCTGGCACGAGCAGAGAGTCTTCTCTCTTGAACTTTTTTCTGTGCAACAGCAACTGAAATAAAAAGAGTGGAGCTTAAATGGGATTTGTTAGTAGACAAACAAGGTTAAACAGGTTAAGTTGTGGAAACAAATGTCTCTGTGTTCATATCTCCAAGCAAATAGATGCCTGAATGTCCATATCAAGGATAAATGTTCCTCTGAGACGTATTTGCTGGTGCTGCAATGCAGAAAGACAGGCACTGCAACCCTTCGCCTCAACAAGAAAAAGGTACTTGTGCTTGGAAGGGAGAGAAATGTTTTTCCTCCCAAGTTTTAGAAAGCTGGTTTTGAAACAGAGATCAGAGGTGGCAGTAATGGCAAGGAAAATGCACCTCCCTTGAGGTTTGAACAAAAGGAGAAGCAGCACTAAGCCATTCTGCCCTGGCTAACAGAGGGCGGGACAGGACCACACATTTCCACAGATACCATCCCCACGCCAATGCATGTTCTCTCCCCCTATACTGAACAGCAGGAGTGATTGGAAGGAAATAGTGAATACATCCCTGCCATTATCTGCCACCTAACCCTTGTGCTGACCTGTCTCAGCTGTGGCACAACATGTGGGGCATGAGAGGAGCTGTCGCTGGTCTCCCTCCAGCTCTAGTACAAGAAGTATAGGGTGAGGAGTGGGGCTGGGCAGTGGTAGCTGCTCCAGCCTGAGGAAGGATGGGGAAAGTGTGTGGTGGGGGTATAACCATTAGCTTTAGCTGGGTTTGTGATTGACTTTGCAGAAAAGCCTTCACCTGTTTACAAAGTTTCTGGGTTTGCAGGCATAGTCATTTGGAAAACCCTTAGAGATTATGAAGGTTTTAACCATCACCAAAAGCAGGATTTGGCTACAGACAGTGGACTCCTAAATTTATTCCCCTTACCTTCCAGTGGACATCTAAATCTGGTCATCTGAATCATTCTCCAGGTTCCATTAACCACAGTGGGGGTGTAGCTATCTGGCTCACCTGCAGTCACCTATGTTTCGACGTGCATACTTAGGTGACCACCTTTTGAGGAGGAATCCCACCCCAGATGTTCATTATTGCCCCTTGATGGGCAAACACACAGGCAGCCTCATAAAGGATCACGTGAGCACATCCACCCCATTTCAGTGCAACAACCCCAGGGACTGAAGGGATGCCACAGTGACTGGAAGTACTTTCACGCTCCATGATGGGGTCCCACTGTCACGGTGACAACCTCAGTAAGTGGGGGAAGCCATTAGCTATCAAGGGCTGTGACTACTTAAACAGCTCAATCTATGTGTGCAAAAGCCTTTTGTCCTGAAGGTTTGTTTTCACATCATCACACCAGCTGGATTTGCTCCTATTCTCCCTGGACCACTTCTTTGCCGCCAGGGTTATTTCTGGCCAACCCAAGAGGTGCAATTGTCCATGCAGTCCCAAGTAAAGTCAGTGGCACTGCTATCTCAACAATTCCAGCCACAGCCAGGGTTCAGGACAGATAAGTTAAGATGCTGTGTCCTGTACATCTACATCTGCCTCGATAACCTTAAACCAGAAAAGCCACAGGCACCTACAGCAGTGGATAATACACATCAGTTTGCTCACAGGATGAAGTAAGCAATCTTCAAGTTCAGCAAATAACTGCTGAAGGAGTAAACTCCAATAAATGCTAAATGAAAGTGAATTAATGCAGTTAATCTACTTTTCTGCTTGATTAGCTCACACCAAATAGTCAGCAAATTTTTATAAGTTATTGATAATAACATTGAAAAGGAATAGTTGCACTTCCTCAGTGATCCAGGACAAAGAAAACCCATACGCCATCCCTCCTGGCAGCAGGGCATGAACTTAAATTGGGCGGGGAGAAATTTAGTGAAATATAACAAGGGCAAGTGTAGAGTCTTGCATCTGAGGAAGAACAACCCCGTGTGCCAGTATAAGTTGGGGACTGACCTGTTGGAGACCAGCATAGGGGAAAGGGACCTGGGGGTCCTGGTGGACAGCAGGATGACCATGAGCCAGCAGTGTGCCCTTGTGGCCAAGAAGGCCAATGGCATCCTGGGGTGTATTAGAAGGGGTGTGGTTAGTAGGTCGAGAAAGGTTCTCCTCCCCCTCTACTCTGCCCTGGTGAGACCACATCTGGAGTATTGTGTCCAGTTCTGGGCCCCCCAGTTCAAGAAGGACAGGGAACTGCTTGAGAGAGACCAGCGCAGAGCCAAAAAGATGATTAAAGGAGTGGAACATCTCCCTTATGAGGAAAGGCTGAGGGAGCTGGGTCTCTTTAGCTTGGAGAGAGGAGACTGAGGGGTGACCTCATTAATGTTTATAAATATGTAAAGGGTGAGTGTCGTGAGGATGGAGCCAGGCTCTTCTCAGTGACATCCAATGATAGGACGAGGGGCAATGGCTACAAACTGGAACACAGGAGGTTCCACATAAATATGAGAAAAAATTTCCTTCCAATCCCTAACATTCTGTGATTCTGTGAATATCACCAAATTCTTGCTGCAGCAGTAGATGTTTCCAGGGACAGGACTCCTCTTGGCAAAGGGGCTTCACCTGCACACCTAAGCTAGCAGTCTGGTGGGATAAATGCTGCCAAGCCAAGAAGCAGAAGAGTTTTCAAAAAAAATCAGAGGAGGAGGGCATGTGAGACTTAGGGAAGCCATATGCTTGGTTTAACTACAGAGACAGAAAAAAGTAATTTAAAAGCAGAGATATCAATGGACAAGGTATTGAGAAAAGGAAGGACAGAGGGGAAAATCCTACTGTTGAAAAAAGCTTTAACGTAGCCAGAAACGCAGAGAGTGAAGGACTAGGCCTGCTACAGGTAGGAATGTGGACAAGATCAGGAAGACAGAACTGCAGTGTTTGCACACTCATTAGGGAGCTGGTCAGCAAGTGAACAGAGGGAAGAACATGTGAATATTGTAGAGACAATGGTGGAGCAACAGCAATGACCACAACAGGTAGATAGAAAATAATAGATGGATAGATAGACAGATAGACAGGTAGATAGACAGAAAGAACAAGTGACCAATCTGTAAGCTATTAAGGAAACAGAGAAACCAAAGTAAAAAAAAAGCGTATGGTATTATCTCCTAATTTTACAAGAGATGATTAAGGAACTAGGGATTGTGAAAGAGCTCAGTGTGCTCTGCCTCACACTCCTAGTACTGGCATGGAAAGACTCTAGGCTTAATAGTTCACATCATAACCACCTCATAAATGCTCTTGTGAGACCAAGAAAGAAAAAAGGAAAGGGAAAAGAAAGAAACCATGCATTTGAGATCAGATTGTCTATGGCTTATGTGAGAAATAACCCCAGTCAGATCTTGTTTGACCTTGCAAGGAAACAAAAAAGAAATAGTAGAAACTTCTGTAGCTGTTGCATCCTCCTAGAAGTGTGAAAATGCCACGTACAACCAGGACAAGAAGAAGTGGCCTACTCTTGCAGCAAGGAAGGGATCAAACAAAAGCTAAGGTTATCGGATTGCTCAACCCAGGTTGAAATTTGCATCTTAACCTTTCAAGGAAGAGGCTTGAAAGAAGATGGTAATAATCAGATTTTCTCAAAGACAAACAAAATGTTTTGTGGGAGCTTGAAGCATTGCAGTTGGCTGCTGGTGGGGTGGGATGGCCACAGTGACAGCAGCCCCTGGCTCAGTAGGAAGCCCTGCCTGGGCTTGGCAGCCCTAGCACCATCCATCTGGGCTTGGGCCAGGCAGCCAGGAACCCATCAGAGCCTTTTGTTCTGGACTTTGCACATCCCTGCAAGCAAGCAAATAAAACTGTTGCAGAGCCACCCAATTCCTCCTGTTGATTTACCCTCCTAAATGAAATTATCTGTGAGATCCTGACATTCTCCTTCCTGTTCAGGTTAAAAGGAGTAACAATTTATTTAGGTCTCAAAGAAATCAGAGACTAGCTCGCCTCTGCAATTCAATAAGAGTAATTATCTAGACTGCAGGGTCAGAGCCAGAATGACTAATGGAAATGTTCAGAGAAATGGAAATTACCCCACTACAGATTGAAGCTAAACTCTGAGTTTAATATATTCCAGCTAGAAAGACCAGATAATCTCCATCCCCAGTGCTGAGGGAACTGGCCCATGAAATTGACAGTCTGATTATAACAATTTCTGATCTATCAAATCAGAGATAGACACCATAACACAGGGTACCAGCTAGTGTGAGAAATGGGAGGGAGTGATCCAAGCTGTTTACACACTCATCAATCCAACCTTATAGGTTTACAGTCCTGCAAAACAAATTTTGAGTGAACAAATAATTGAAGATATGGCAGAAAGTGAAGATAAAATGTAGCATAGGCCAACGAAAGGTTGGCCAGATGGTAATTGTACTGACTCAGTGTATGTAGACCTGTGGGATAACTACAAGTTTGCTCCCATCTTTACAAGCAAACTTGTTGCCTGTCCCTGGACTCCTAAGACTGGTGGCCAGGTAGGAGGGTGGTATGGCACACGCCTTGCCCCAGGGAGGCAGCCCGGCATTGCTGGAGACTAGTAACTGAGGGGCACAAGAGAGGCCAATCTGACAACCTTTACCGTGGTCCCAGTATGTCACCTTGTGCAAATGAGCAGCACCCTTACTTCAGTAAATCTGGACTTGGAGAAAACAGCATCCAAAAATAATGAAGCAACTTGGTCAGAAAGCCCATGGGTATTTTGAGCTAGTGGGTGAGTGCAAAGGCACCACTTCAAACTTCTGTAAAAACACCCAGCTCAAAGGTAATTCCTTTTTTTAGAAGAGCAAAGGTACTTGAAACCTGGACATGCATTTGTAGCAAACAGGCAAATGTACAGTCTCAGCCTCACGGAGGAAGGGATGAGCCTTGCTCTATCATCAGGGACCTTTATTTTTGGTGGTCAGTAACCCAACTTTGAACAGCTTTTTTGATATACCCAGTCTTGGTGTTTGCCAACAGGAAAAATCTATAGATTTTATATGCAAATCTAGCATAAATTTTAGCAACTCTTTCCTTCTTTCCACTGTAAAGAGTGATTTTTTCTTTTTTCATTTTTAGAGGCCACTGGCAGACAACATTTAAGGAGATGTATTAACATGGAAATTTTGCTTAACTCGACTTTTGTATCTTTCCCCTTGTTGATCTCCTGTGAGACCGACAGCACTGCAAGGCCACACAGCCATTGGTGCTAGGAGGTGGCAGGCGGGAGGGGAGGAGGTGAAACACTGCCAAACTGCACTGTCCCTGCGAGGTGCCTGCTGCCTGGACCCCCCAGCTCTCATATCCCATCAGTGCTGCGCCAAAATACCAGGAGGCATTTTCAAGGTTTTTTTGCCATTGCCCAAGACAGTCCCAGTCTGAACAGAAGATTTTCTAAGTCTCTTCACAAGAAAGACTTGACTGAAAATGCTATTTACAGCCTGACGTAGATGTACAGCGACTATCAGTACATCACAGCGCTTCCATGGGGCTGATCTTCCTGACTGACTGTCCCACATCTCATCGCACATTACTGCTGAAATACTCTGGCTCTCATCCAACAAAATGCAGACCAAAATGAACTGTGTGATCTTCTGCTGCTACATTAGTCAATTATTTCTGAGCTCCATGACTCTGTCTCAGACCTGTCATAATTCCCCCATGGACAGCAGTACTATAGCAAATAAGTATGTAGAGAGTTAAGGGTTTAGTCTTGCATTGATTCTACTGATAAAGAAAAAGTTAGAGTAAGATCAAGGAAAAAGAAGTAGGAAAAAAAAAAAGGTATTGCCGTGGCTGTTTCCCAAACTCCCCTTTTTTTCTGGACTGACCCATGATCTCAGAACAAAAAAAAAACCACCACAACCCCATGCAGACATGTCCATAAACACATGCAACGGTTCTTTGTGTAGATGTGGACAGCTGAAAGGAGGTTCTCAGAGGGAATGCTTTCCCGTATCCCCTCACTTCCTTTACTTGCTCCAGACACAGCGTTTCTGACTCGCTGCCCTCCTTCTTCAAGGCTTTTTGTGCTTTTGCAACTCCAACTTAACTGCAGAGCCCGTTACACATGCGCTTGCCAGAGCTGCTTGCTGAAGCTGGAGTGCCGCTCGTCAAGGTGCCTGTATTATAAGGACATTTTTACTAGCTTTTGACTGTCAAAACTGTCTCCGAGCCCCATGCCTGGCCAGCCTCAGCATCCCAGAGAGCAGCAAGGCAAGCACTTACTTCCCTTGCAGCTGCAAGAGCAGCCGTGGCTTGAAGTGGGACTTAGTCAAGAGGCTGCAGTCGCTTCCTCCTTGCTGATGGCCCCTTGGCTGCCCACTCTGCTCGGAGCTGGAGGAGGAGGAAGCGCTGGCTGCCACAGGGGTGACTGGGAGGGGGAGTCCTGTGGGAGCAAACCCCTAGGGAGGCCTCTAGAAACTGAAACCAACTAAGGATCATTCTGGTTGGGTATTTTCTGCCTGAAGGCATTTTGATAAATCCAGAATATCCGGTTAGACCATACTGATTTTTGGTTTAAATTTTTTAAAAATGGGGGAAGAAAAAACACCCTAATCTGGAATGAAAACAAGGTCAAAAATCTTGGAATCTGTCACAAGCTGGAAATTTGGACTCCCACCACCAGAGGGGTTTGGAGACTTTTATCCCCTGCGAGCAGGCTGGGTAATAGAGGGTTGCTCTGGCCCACATCAGACTCCCACAACATACGAGGTGGAAAAAGCTGGAAACCAGCCCCCAGCGCCAGTTCTGGAGAAGCTATGCCCACCACCACCTCCTGATAACAGGACACGGGGGCATAATATTTCCTTGGGACAGATAAACACTAGTAAGCCACAGCCAAGAGCCCTCCCTAACCTGCTGAATGCTCTCACTGAGATTTCTGAGTTGGTAGAGGTCTCCTGTGTTGTCTTCCCACCACACCAGTGGCCACCACAACACTGGGCTTTGCTGGAGAGGGCTGTCT
The DNA here is from genome assembly GCA_028020825.1 of Podargus strigoides. Taxonomy (NCBI): domain Eukaryota; kingdom Metazoa; phylum Chordata; class Aves; order Caprimulgiformes; family Podargidae; genus Podargus; species Podargus strigoides. Next base: position 53,272,219 of record CM051622.1, read on the forward strand.
CCTTCACTTCTGCCACCTCTAAGGCATCAAGGGAGACGAATAGGCAGATCTGAGGTCTCCCAGGAGCTCATCAGTCCTGCAGAAAGGACATTGTCCAGTGCAGAAGACCAAGTCTCCTGTGCAACCCCCATTACTTATTTTCTATTGATACTTTTATGCACGGAGCGCAGCAATTTCTCTGTAAATACAGATATATATGTATACTTGTACACACATGCATACATACAAATATGCTTACTTATCTTTACCTATAGATAGATACAATGCATGGTACCTGTAGTTCTAACCACAGTCGCATCCTTACCAAGGGCTGTATCACGACTGGTCAGGGTGAGTCATAGACTTCAGAGCACATGAATACACTTGTATTTCGCCTGACCTCATTAGATACCTATTCTAAATATGATTTTACAAAGGACAGTGCTAAGCTAAAGAAAGCATCTCCCTTAAAGCGCTGAACAGAAATATAGGCCTTTGAGTGAAACCAGAGGAAGAAGAACAGCACGAGCAACCAGATAAAACTCAGTGAGCATTTCAGGCCACTGGCAAATAGCCCAAAATTTGGTATTTCACACAGGTATGGTGTCTGCCTGGCAGCATCTGACTGCCACGTGGTGATGCCCAGCCCCTCGAAGCAGCATTCTCGGCACCCAACCGTCTCCACGCTGACCAAGGGGGAAATGTCCTGCAAACAAGCAGTCCCAATGGAAAACACCTACAGAAAACCCTTCCCCTTCCCCTCCGTGGCAGCCATGCATCCCTCGGGTAGTGATTTGGCAGTGGTGCTGTGCAGTGAGCCAACTCACAGGCGTGGTTCAGTGGTTCCTGTGGCCAGGCATCAAAAGGCACAGCTGTGAAGATGGTTAACGTGCCCAGGAGCAAGCTGGGCTCTCAGCCTTGACAGTGATGTTAAAACACTCACCTGTAATCTGGAAGTGCTTCTTTCCTTGTGAAGGGGGCAGCAGCATGTGCTGCCCATTCAAACAGGGACCAGCACTCAGGCTTTTGGCATTTCTCTTCCACTCTTGGATGATGTCTGAGGAGCAGGAAAACAACCTAGTGACTAAGTGAGTGGCTCAAGAGAGGAGGAGGTGATTTTTAAGCCTGTATGAGACCAATGCAAGGCTCTCACATACATTATGACTGGGAGCATTGAGCATGCACCTGCATATGGTTTCTTTTTACACACTGCCATGTTTCCCAAAGAAGCAACCAGGATGGGTTTTTTAGATAAACTCGAATAAAAATATTTTTGGGGTTTTAATGCCTTATTCTCTTTGTATTTCCTGGAGGGGCAGGCAGGCGGGGCGACAGCTCTTTTGGCCTTAAATGTGCTGTGTTTTGAGGCACCCTTGCTGTTTGAGGTCTGACAGCAAAAAGCACCAAGCAGTTTGGAGTGAGGCTGGATGGGGCTATTTTAGCTTGTGTAATCCCTTTTCAGACCAGTGGCAAATTGTTTCACCCTCCACAGGGGTTATATTAGTGGGGTGTAAGTCTATACCCATAAATTATCAAAAGTTTTTTTATATTGTTGTATCTTTTTTCTGTTCTCAAGTCTGCAAACACACACACTCACATTTACTGAATGCTGAGAAATCCCTCTGGCTTCAGTGAAACTAATGACAGTGCCAGATAGTTGACAGTAGCAACAGGCAGTGCATCAGAGCAGGTTTAGCCTCTCTTTGTGGGGAAAGGTAGAAAGAAACAATATAAATAAAGCCCAAATGATGACAATGCTAATAATTAAGAGAAGGATTTTTGTTCTCAGAAACTCAGGTTTGGGGTGCTGCAAAGAGAATTGATCTCACCTATTAAAAGCAGAGCTGGAAAACAGTTGTTTTTGAAGATGATGAACTAGGAATAAATAATTTCAGGGAAGAAGGGGCTTCCATAATGAATGGGAGACAGATAATCCAGAAAAAAATATGGATATGATAAGCAAAGGGAGGAGCAGAATAAAAGATAGGGAAGACGCTCTGGCAAAACCATTAAATACCGCAACGGGGATTTTAAAGTTCTAGTTAAACTGCAGGCTGACCTCTTGAAGCAAAAGGGGGAAAATGTGAGCTCTAAAGGAAAACAGCACCTCGAGTGGAGCAGCAGAGGAGTGTTTCCATAAGCCCAGCGCAGACAGCTTTGCTGAGTATGGGCAGAAAACGGATCTGCATTTTTTTGTTGTCTTTCCCAAAAGCAATTTCAAGATTAACCAGCCCTGCCAGACATTTCCCTGCAGTTGGGCTGGTGCTCACCCTCTGTAGGAGCCAGGCCCTTGGGGAGGAGGCAGCCACAGCTCCATGGCCCCTCTGCCACCTTCTGGGACCTACAGACAGACCTTTGTGGAAGGGCTCATCCCTCCAAGGGGTGGTGGCATTGGCATGGATCTGGCACAAGAAATGCAGTAAGGCTCCCCAGGCACCTGCACTTGCTCCATCTTTTCCGTCATCCTTGCTTAGCTCATGGGTGCCTCTACCATGAGCCCAGCAGCACAATTCACATGGAAAGCATCTGCTGTGCTCTTCCTTTCCTTTGAACCTGTGATGGTAAGACATGAGAAAGAGAAGGCTGGACATTGTAACTGTTGAAAAGCAATGTTCAAGAAGTCCATCAGTAGCAGCAACAAGGTTGGTTTCTTTGCAGTGGTTGCTGTCAGTAATGAGAACAGGAGATGGTATGAACCTTGTCTGTTTATCAAAGCTTGAGGGCCAGGGGAGGAAAGAGTAGCAAGGATGTCTCTGGAAAGCCTTTCCAGACCTGCAGGTTCCCAGGTCACAACTGGTGATGCTGCCCCAGCCATGCTGTGATGAGTGGCAGTGCCCAAGACATTCATCCGTCCATCCATCCATCTACAAAGCACAGCTTTTGTCTCTCAAACGAGTGAGAGATGGGTGGGAGTGGCCACAACAGATGCCAGAAGGCTACAGAAATGAGGTGGCTGCCTAAATGCCTTAGTTCTTACCCGAATACAAGCTCCAAGCTTGAGAGTCATGTTTTGGGAAGAACAGTAGGAGAGTGAGGGCCTGGCTTGTGTGGACACAAGGTATAAATTTGGGATAGGATCTCAGGCCAGCTCTGTTCTGGCAATGCTTCACTCTTCTCACAGATAGGGGTGGGTTTTTTTAATTGAAATGCTGGCATTAGCAACGGGTAAAACAAGCAGTTCAGCTGGTGAGCCCACTGACTTGGTTAGCCACTGCACTGGCATCTCACACCAGCAGTGAGCCCCAGGGCGCCTCTCGGACTAAAAGAGCTGCCAGTTACAGAAAACTCCCATGCTCCATCTGTTTTTGTTGGAGGGGGACAGGGCACCCATTGCAAGCATGTTGAAAGCGTATGCCTCTGCTATGGACTGGGAAACACCTGCTGAGCTTCCCAGCCTCAACACACATGCCTTGGAGGACAGAGCTTTCCTTGCCCCAAACCTGCCCAGCTTTAACCATGGGACCATCGGTGTTAACCTGCTGGCTGTCACCACGGGAGCTGAGGAAGCAGGTTCACAAGCGAGCATGCACAAAGCCACTGACCTTTCTGCTATTAAAGCAGCCACAAAAGAGGACAGCAATATTATAGGTATATTATATATTTATCAGCAGGATGCCAATGATAGCAGTCTAACAGAGATGCAAGGCCAGGGAACTTTGCTGCATGGACAGGAGCCAGGCAGTCCCAGTCACCCTTGGGGGCAGGAGTCTCTCCTCTCCCTCCTTTATTTAGTGACTGTGTTTACAAAAACAGGCAAGGATCCCTGCAAGGATGAGCCTCACAGGCTGTCTAAAATAGGAACACGAGGACCAGCAAACGTAGGGACTTGGCAAACATGGACGGTTTGGGTAAGAGTGCGGTCGTCTTCCAGAAACTCACAGAGAGAAGTTCTTTCTTTGCTTCAGTCTCATTTCTCTAATTGAACTTCAAAAATGTCCATGCTGCCATTTCGCCCTGTGTTCATTGAGGCTGGCTGACAGCCATTTTGGTAGCAAGGAGCAGAGCAAGCTGTGTGCCTTCCTCCGCACCCTTGTGCAGGCGTGCTAGGATTTGTGTGACTGAAGCACTTCTTTCCAGGGCTCTGCGCAGAGCAACTCATTGGGCAGAGAGGCACCAGGGCAGGGCAGGACAAACTTGGCCAGACTTGTCTTCTTCCTGTTGCAGAGTGCTCACAGTAAGGCTGTAAGGAAAAGGAAGAGGTTTTGGGTACTCAAAAGTGAAAGAAAATTTCTCCCTGAATCTCCCAGCATTATTTTTATGAGCTGAGCATTGCTGTAGCCTGCTGCACTTCTAAATTAACACTTACAAATCATGTGGAGATGCTCGTAGGTGACTTGTTCCTCTTACAGTTTCCATTCATTTAATTTTATTGTTAAATGTGTGGCATACCACTTTATTTTTGAGCAAAACATACACATGCGAACGGGGAATCCTTCCCCAGGAAGGACAAAGTGCCTTGTACTGGGCTGTCATGGGACTTTTCCCATCCTCTGCTGCCCTGTTAAGGTGGCACATTGCGGGACAGACATGGGCTGGGGCTGGCCTCCACCTCTGGGAAGGAGCACCCCATGCCGTGGCTTTCTCTGCCATCGGCCTGTTTAGGGAGGGAGGTTTTTCTCCCATGCTTGGATTCATACCAGAAAAATAAAAGATTTCTCCCAGCAGAGCCTGAGAGCTACAGAGGCTTTGAGGACAGGCAGTTCTGCCTGCCTGAGGACAAGCGGTCTGTCTTAAGGCACTTGATTTTAATGCCATTTAAAAAATGTTTGCAATGGTTTAGGCACTTGACTGCCTTTCATTAGCCAGAACATAAAAGTGTGTAAATAGGAAAGGGGAGGTGGGGTGCATCCATCCAGGGCCTTGTACAACGGATGCCTGAGCAGCAGCAGTATGCACTAACATGAATTGGTGCATAGGGGGGTGCCTTGTTTTCATGGTGTTTTGTTTTTTCAGTTGGGTTGTTGGGTATTTTTTCTGGTTTTGTGGCTAATACATTTGTTGCTGAAGGTTTATTTTTAGCTGAAAGAGAAATCATTGTTATGCCATGGCAACCAGAATTGGGAGGTAAGTTAGAGCAAGCTGTTCTGACTAAAATATATCTGAGAGCATCCAAATTGATTAAATATCCTAAAAATATAGATGATATCTGTTAGCATAACACAATGCTGATGTTTGTGATTTAGAAGCACAAACCGTTTCCGTTATGGCATGATTTTTTTTCTCCTAGGTACCGGCTTGTGAAGGGAGGCCTGGAAAAGCATTGCTGATATAGTCATAAATGACTAATACTGCCACAGGATTTGCAAAACAGGTGGGATGTTCTGGTGGAGATGTGAGGAAATGAGACATTCTCTTCTGAGAAGCAATAAAGCCTTCCCAGTAACCTGCATTTGAGTAACCAGCAGCAGTGCTGAGTCAAGGGGCTGTAGGGAGGCAGAGCAGGTGGTGGGTGGGTTTTTCCCCTTCCTCACAGGGGCTTGTTTAATGTGTGCTGAGCCAAGTCCTGGCTGCAGCAATGCTGGTGTCCATTGCGATGTTGGTGGTCATCCCTCTCATGGACCTGGCAGCGCGATGCCTCTGGGTCTGGATGCTTGGCATGTCTGCTGGTTTTTCACTGGTGTCAAAGAGCAGAAGAGATATACAGGCTCTGACCAGAGCTCCATCCAGCCCCATCCCTGGCAGCCACCTCAGGATGCTGAGAAGACAGGAGTGGGAAGTGGTCCCCAAATAGCCTCCTGCTGACTGGTGATTTCAGGCACCTCTGGACCATGGATGTGCTGTTGCATTCACAGACCGGTGCATAAAGACACTGTCCCTTTGGGGTGAGGAACACAGAGGACCTTGAGGACAAATCCATCAAGGGTGATCCCCAGCTGGCATCTGCTGTGTGGGCTCCTCCATGCCAATAAATCTTAGGCAGGACCCCAGCAGTGCAGGTTCTGGACCATGAAAACAAACTAAGGCAAAAGGGGCAGAGCCGGAGCCAGGACAAAAGGTTCCAAGCCGAGGGCTGGGTCCTCCATCCATGGGAGTTGGCTCCCAGGGAGATGGAGACACCAGCACAGCCCTGTCAGCCCTCTCTGCTTCTGTAACTCTCCTGGAGGCTCTTCCCCACCACTGGTGGGAAGGAAATGGTCTTCATGAGCAACCCCTTTGGTTACAGGGTCTCCTCTAGGGTATGGCCCATTTTATTTAGGTAGACAGGAGCAACAGAGCTCATAGGCACTGCAGATGGGCAGCTTGTGCTCCTCTTGCAATACACAGATCCTGGGTTGGCGAGGGATGAAGTTCCTCGGCCCTGGTCATGAGCTCTGGGTTGTTCTGAAGCGGCTAGACTTGGCAAACTCTGAACTGACATTGTCAGGTGTTTGGGATTAGGGGTTTTGTTATGAGGTCACTTCCACTTTAAGGTGTGGTAGACCCATCCACTCTGAAGGACCAAGTCACTCGGATGGGAAGAGTCCTCAGGAGGTCTCTAGTCCAACCTCCTGCTCAGAGCAAGGTCAGCATTGTCCTGTTGGGTGTTGGAAGCCCCCATGGATGGAGACTGCACGACCTGTCAGGGCAACTTGTCCCATTGTTCAATTATCCTTGCAGTATGTATTTTTTCCTTACACCCAGTCAGGCCCTGCTTCAGGCTCTTTCGCCCACAACATTCTCCAATGTCAAATGCATTTAAACTCTTCCTCTTTATACTCTCTTCCAATCCATTAATTGAGCTCTGAAAGTCCTCCTTCCTCACTGGCCCTGATCCTAGAAAAAACATTCAGCCAAAATTACAGTAAAGGCCCTGGAATTAAACCTTCTTTCCCAGCAATTCATAATTTGGTACTGCATATTTTTTACCACTCAGATGCTACTTGTTGAAAGCAAAAATACTTAGGGAATATTGCCATGGTTCAGAAAACAATTTAGACCATACTTTTTTGTTTTATTTGCAGCAGATTATCTAGTCAAGTACGAAATTTTGACAAACCATGTCAGTATTTGTGAATAATTTGCTCTAGTATGGTTAAATGATATGCCCAACACAATCCTTATATTTTAAACTATGAAAAGTTAACTTATCCTTGGTTCTAGTTAACACAGAATCAATAAGGACTGTGCATTTTTAAGTTAAAAATATATCCCCAAAATAATAAACTAATCTCTTTGAAAATACACCCTGTAATTAGACTCCTCTTGACTTGTTCTTTACCAATGCTTTTGCACCTTCTATGCACATTGGTTTGATTAACCCTCTGTTCTGATACCTATTTAGAGTTGTTTGACACCATGGGAAATACTCTTACTGAATACATAAATAATTATGCACACACTCAGAAAATCAAGCCTGAGCACAAAGCTGAATACCAAGACTGAACCAACAAAGTTTTCACATGAATGTTTCAGTGGGCTGGAATAATTTTCTTTGTCTGCAACAGCTACAGGGATGTGAAACATTTTGCAAAAAGAGACCATCTTTGGTCCAAACAGGCTACAAAGAAAGGCCTTGATCTTGCAAGTGGCTTTGAGCAGATTCCTGAACCAGTGTGCAGCCAGCTGTGGCAGCATGAATGAAGGGCCCTTGCCATGGCTTTGTGCCTCAAAATTTTCCTTATCTGAGGGCTGCAAAGCTAGATGCGAACCTTCATATACGTGCTAGGGAAGTCATCGTCTTCCTTGTTCCAGATGGGTGTTCTTCCATCTCCAGCCCCTCCACGCATTACTCAACATTACAGTTGATGAAACACTAGCAGCCACTGCAAGGGTGGTTCTTCCTGCCCCCAGCTTCCTCTTCTTGCCCTGGCCCAGGCTCAGCATGTCCCTGCCCCAGTCCCCAGCCAGCACAAGGGGAGTTTTCTGCCAATTTAGGTACCTGAAGGGGTGCAAGGGCATCAGCAGGAGGTGAAGGGGAGAGCAGGAATGGCTTTTGGTGGCTGGTAGTCATTAAGTGGGATTTGATGTAGTGTGACCCCATACTCCTGTCACACCCAGGATGGAAACCAAAGCATGCACTGAACCCAAGCTGGATGTCCAGGTGCTGAGGGCATGGGTGTGCTCTCAAAAGGTAAATATGGACCCAGCTAAACATGGCCTGAGCTTAGGGTGAGCCATCATCTTGAAGGTTTTGCTGCCTACAGTCTGTAAGACGTGTTTTTCCCTGTGAACAAACTGGATACTTCTGCAGGGCAGCATAACTGGGAGAGGGAGTGTCTGTGGGGTCTCCTTCCCTCAGAGCTGCTGGCAGGTGGATCCAGGTCAACACTCACGTCAGGGCAGACATCAAAACTCAAGGCCTTCAACATCCCCATCCTACCAAGTGTGTGGTGCCTATCTTGCATTTCCTCTCACTACACATCCCCTCCTTGACTCGGGACAAGGCTCTGGCAGAGCACAATCCCTCCCTCGCCCAGGGCCCAGTGAGGTGGCTCTCTTTACTTTCTGCTTATAAAGTTCCTGTCCTACCCAGACTCTCAGGCGCTGTGATAATGAAAATAAAATGAAATAGTGCTCAGTTCATTTGGTGAAACTAAAATTGATTTTTAATTTTTAATAGGTTGACTCACCACTCATGGGCATTGCAGACAGTAGTTAAAAACTACTTTGCACTGGAGTCAGAAAGTCAGAACTAATTAAAGAATATGTCCACAAAAGCACTGCTAATAGACTGAAGGGAAGACCTTAATTAGAAAACTGGGAGGTAGTAACCCTCCTGTTAACAGTGCTTAAATGACATTTGGGAGCCATGCAAAACAAGTAAACAGCTCCTCTCTGCATAACTACAGTTGAAGACAAGATACCAGAAGAAAAATCTAAATAGTGCCTGGATGCTGCCACTCTAGAGCTGAAACAACCTCCTCCTTAAAACAGTCTTCAGTCTTGCTCTCCACTTAGTAACAAACAGCACTGCAGCACTTAAAAATATCTGTAGAGTAAGGCAGCAAGGTGACTCCAAGGACTGCAAGGCATGAGCAATAGTATGCAGAAGCTAGAACACCTCAGCCTACACAATATGACTTAACTCTGCAAAGCTCCAGGCACGTCTTTGGTTATCTGGCATACACAGACAGTCAGGACTCCAGAGAAATGTAATCAAAGCAAGCAAAATATTTCAGGCATGTCAACAGTGATGAAGTTATTTGGTAGTGACCCATTGCTGGAAGAATAACCAGGCTAGCAAAATATAATGCTTTATGAGATTTTGTTTCTATTCAGAAGTAAAAAAATAAACTATCTACTTATAATGTGCCCATCAACACAAGCGTGAAACTCTTGTAATTATATATTAACAAACTGGGACAATTCTGTAAGTCCAATGACTCTCTCTTGTAACCTGCCACGACTGACCCCAGTGTAACCTGCTCTGAAAGACTGTCCCAAACTCCATCTCTTGCCCCTCCAGCCAGTGTCTGGGGCCATGGCATTGGGTCTGGTGCAGCTGGGGAGCTGCAAGGACCCATGGGCGACCTGAGACCGGCTGCCACAGCACCCACATCTCCATCAGTGCCCACAGCACCTCCATCAGCACCCGCAGCTGGGGCAGGGAACATGGGTGCTAAGCACACTGCCGGAGTCATCTTTTGATGAGTGCTGTGTCAGAGCTGAGACATTAAAAATAACCATGGACATGTTCAGGCACGGTACGTCTTATACAAAAGAAGTACTGTGAATTCCTCCATACCTTTTGTGTTTTGGCTGCCAGTACAGAAATCTACCTAAATTATCATATTGTTTGGGGAAAACCCACCATGCAGTTTTAAAGTGTGACAAAATAACTCAAAATTTCACTAATTTTCACTAATTTTCAGCACATTACCAGAGGACCTAGAGCTGTCCCCTTTCAATTCTAATCCATGGAAGAAGAGTAGTTTGAAGTTTGAGGTGTTTCATGATCTCTGGATGTTGTGGGCTACATAAGCACAAAATATCAGAATGTTGGTTTATCTGGTTGCTGATGCCTGGCAGTTTCATAACACCCTTCCCTAGGCACTCCTTGCAGCTAAGCATAAATATACTGTACTAGATACATTTAAAAATGGAAAATTTTATCAAGGTCACAGTTCTCACATCTTTCTGATTTTCATTAGCAAGCCAATTTTATTTTAATTTTGCAAAACTTTCAACTAGTCATTTAAAAAATACCAAATATGGGCAACTATACAGAGCAGAGCGGACTAACAACAGGCTTATCATATGTCTCAATCAGAAGCATCCCTCAGTGCTCTGCGTATTCAGAAACTGTTTCTTCCACCCCCACAAAGCAGCCACCATGGCAAGGGGAAGATTAGAGCCCAGTTACAGTCTAGAAGCTGCATCTGGAGCATTTGGGGGAGGAAGATTAATGACCTCCAGCCAAAATATGAGCATTTGAATTGGAGCATGATCAAAGAATGAAGTTGTTATGCCACCTTGCAGAGCACCCTGTAAGGAGTGTGCAGCCATCATGAGCCGTGAATTCGGGACATCTCCAGCAGTCAGAGCTCCAGTTTTGGATGTGCTGGAGCTGTGGAGCCTGGAGAGAGCCTGCAGTCTTTGAGGTCTTTACTTTGATGGAAATTGAAGGTCAGTTGTCTTTGAGATGCACATAGAGAGCAGCCACAGTTGTTAGTGTCTGAGTACAGCACTGGGTTCAATCTTCACTCCCAGTCCTTCTTTGTGAAGTCTTGTCCTGGGGGCTGACGGAGAAGACCAGGTTGCATTCATGTCGCTGCTTCTGCCACAAAACGCTTTGTTACACATTTTGGGCTCCCTATCTTTAGAAGGGGAAAAAAAAAAAAAAAAAGATAACTCTCAGCACAAGCTATTACTGCCGATCAACAGTGATTAAAAACCTGCAAGCCATGACATTAAAATAACTTTGTATCAGCTTTCACCTTTTTGTAGGGGGAGGCCTCTTGTTACACTACGTCTTTTGAAGAACAGGAACCCTCATAACAGAGTCATATCTGCTGTTTCCCTGACCTTGAATACTGCATGGTAGAAATCCTGCCTGAGTCACAGGCACGAAAGACCATTTGAATCTGCTGCCTGAATCCACTATTTTCAATCTGCTTTAATGTAAAATATAAGACTGTTAATTTCTGTTAAACCAACTCTGTTCTGCCCAAATGCTTCACAGCAAAAATACGATAGACAGTAACGGGGAAGCTGGCATCTCATCACCAAGAAAAGCTAAGGATAATATGTGCGTGTGCCCTTGCTTCACTTCACAAAGGCCTTCAAGAGAAGAAATCAAAGGCAATGCAGCAGGCTGCTATTAACCAGCCTCAACCATTCAGATACTTAGCTGAATTATCAACTTAGTCTGAAAAAGAAAAGAATTCAAAACCAGACCATTGATGGTAATTAACAACTGCACTTTGTGGGCTTTCAGTCTAATGAATACACAAATGAAAAATCAATGGAGGAGGCTTCCAAAAATGAACATGGCAACAATCTGGATCTTAGAGTTGGCTCAAAGACAGCTCCTCCCAAGCCAGTTTTAAGGCTGCGTTCTTACCGTACGTTTCTGTTATTTCATTGCACAGCTTTCCCTCTGAGGAACCCATTAGTCCTTCTGTTGATATAATAAATACAAGTTTAATTTTCAAATTAAAAAAGCATTAAAATAATTACATCTCCAAAGCCCTAGTTCAAAAACTATAAGAGATCAAATCTGTCAAATGCCGAAAATGATTCCCCACCTTCTGAGGGTCATTTGGAAAATTTGCTCAGAATGAAGCAGTCACACTGAATAACACTTTAAATAAACGGGATTATGCTCTGCAAACCACCAAACTCTGCTGAAGCTACAATTCAACATTTTAAATTGCCAACTTCATCTCTTTTTAGTTGGAGAAATATAATATACATTTGTCTTTGTTACAAAGAGGTTCTGCAGTTCTGAGATGAATACACTATAGGAATGACAATGGCTAATCACACATCCGAAGGCTGGGGGAGGCACAAATCGCACCCCCCTGGGGTCATTTTATGGGCTGTATTACCTCTGTCTGGCACAGTCAGGCAGACTTCTGCTTGATACCCAGCATCGCTTCTGAACTATGTCTTTGCCTGGAACAAGATTTGAGCAATGAAAAATTTTGTTTCAGCTAGACTGAATTATCTGTGAATTCTGGGAAATACTCACTGCTTGAGAGAAAACGAGAAAATTTGTGTAACTGTCAGTCAGAAAACCATGCAGGATGGGGAGGCACTCCCGAAGGTCAGGACATGCTTCTAAGATGTGAGGTGACTTAAATTTCCTTCCTTTATTTGTTTTTGAACCTCAGTCTAGCTGCATCCTCCTACCATTTCCATGACATTGCTGAATACAACATTCCATCACCCCGTCCTACTGCTGCAAACCATTGCTCTGATTAAAAAAGTGCATTTTAAAAAATATTGGGGGTTTGAATACAATATTTAATTTGATTCATCAAGTCCTTTATATTTGTCTGGAATTCAGAAATATTTTGATTTAGTATGGATCCAAAATGAAATTTTGCATTTGTTGAAGTAACAACGTTACAAAAGCAGTGATACCAACAGCTTCTCCCTTACTGGCAGCAATTGAATCTGATCACACATGGCACATTTTGTGCTTCTGCTGCCTTCATTGATTAAATTTTTCTGCAATGAAGAAGTTGCATCCATATGCAAGTAAGGAGAAAACTTGGCATGATCTTTTCAGGTACTTTGGGTCAAGTGATAATTTGGCTGCCAATAGCTCAGAGGCAAATACATCTGCCATTATCCACTCAGCAGCAGTTAATCTGTATCAGCTTTCCAGCCATAGAAAAATTTTTGTAATTAGGAGGCCTTGGGACAGAGAGAAGTGGTTGACTCAGACAGGCATTTTCAGATATATTTACTGTTTATGTCCAGTATGTGATTCCTGCTTTCATCACACTCAAAGAGCAAAGTTCTCCCACCTCCTGCAACTGGGGCAGAACAGCTCTGTTGGGACAATTCCAGTTTCTTCCGTATCATTTTAAACCTGTCTCAAGCTTCTGCTCCTAATTTTGTGTGATGCTATCACCACAGAAACATACCTTATGGTTGGTTAATCACTGCAGCAAGCGAAGGACTTCTTACGCATTGGCTTGTGTTCAGTTTCTTCTGGTGCTTGCTCACTTTCTCAAATGATGGCTTGAGCAGGACTGAGACATGCTGAGGAAGCCAAGCTCGCCACCTCCCTGGCTGATGGCCACGAGAGCCTGGGGATGCTCCACCCAGATGGGGTACAATGCCTGGATGACTGTGGTAAGACCATAGGGGATGGTTTTCTGCTGCTCTGCCTATCAGGGGAGTTAATCAGCACCATCAACTTTCATCTTTGGGGGCCGCAACAACTTTTCAAGAGGTTATTCAAAACTGGAAAACCTAGGCACATTGGAAAGCAAATGCAAAGGAAAGCAAAGTTTCAACAATGTCTATTTCATTTCAACTTCACTTCTCTGAGCTCTTTGCACTTTTGAAGAGGCAAGCCTGCAGAAAGAGATGTAGCCTCACCATCTGGGAAGCAGATTGTCAAATGCTTGCATTACTCTTGGCCCTCACCTGGAGCAGATAGCCACGTGAGAATAAATGAAAGATCGTCTGAAGCACATGAAAGCTGTTAAGCCTACGTCAGGGCCTTGCCAGCAGGGAGAGCTTCTCGACTCCCAGTTCTGTGAAGTGGAGCAGTTAAATAGCTTATCCAGATAAAAGAACTTTCCTCCGAGAACGTGAATTAACAAGCAAGTTATAGCTGGTGCCTGATCTTAAGCCAGTGTTTCTAGAATGCTATTAGCTGGGTTTCTCCTCCTTTTAGATTTTTTAAAGCCATAAAAGCCACCACCCTGGTGAGATTTACATGCCAGCGCCAGCTGGAAAGTGTTGTGCCCCCACACCTGTGCCCCAAAAGTCAAGCGTCTTTTCAAGAAAAATATAGAAACAAAAACCCACAGAAATGCAAACCTCTTCTGTGGGAAAGATGGGCAGAGAGATATAACAAAAATACAGAAGTTTGCATTATAAAAAATCCTTGCTTTTGGAGACACAAATAAAAGAAGTTTCATGATTTCTTGCTCTGAGAAGTAGAGCAGCAGCAGTTAAAGCTTGTTAGGCTCTGGAAGTTTCAAAGCAGTTGAAGGATGAGCTCACCATTCTTCAAACAGCCGTGCTTGGGCACAGTGTGGTAGGAAGGTGTAGCTAGTGCCAGGATTTGCTCAGCTCCCACTGAGCCCACTGACCCATCGGTGATGGTACCTGCACTGGGACCAGAGCAGCCTGGCTGTTTGCTGTTGACATTAATACATCCGGGGAAGGACAGACATTTTTCTGTGTAACTGGCTGCTTGTAATCTCCAGTAAAAAATCTTACAGAAAGAAGCTATAGCTAAAATAATCTCAGACCTAATATTTCACCAACAGTTGTGTGGCACACTTCACAACAGCTTGATCCTTGCTTCTGCCACAAAGATGCATGGAGTAGCTCAAGAGGATGAGAGCTCTACTGTACAAGCCTCTGTCCATGTCCCATATGTTACCATCAAGAATGTAGAGTCTAAAAAGGAAAAGAGAACAAATCCTAGGAGAAAATAAAAACATAATTTAGAGGGATCTCTCACAAGACCATTACAGGGCAATTCATCCTCTCATAGGAGTCTGCTCACCAGAGTGAGGTGAGGGCATTGCCCTCCCTGGCAGCTTAGGAGGAGCCAACAAGACTAACTTTGAGTAGAAGATATCTAGGTCTAGTGGTAAGGTGAGTGCATGAAGAGATTGGCATGGCGAAGTCCATGGCAAAGCTTGGAGCTGACCCCAGGTGTTTCCAGTCTGCATTTAGTGTAATTGTGTAATTAATACAGATGAACGAGATGCTAGATTAGCTTTACTTGAAATAATATTTGAGTATCATAAAGCAGAACAGTTCACAGGTTATTGCAGCAGCACCAGTCTATAATGGCTTTAAATTGACCTATTCAACTGTTTAGAAACTTCACTTGAAAGAATTCACTCCACGGCAGATGATTGGGTTTTGGCAAAATATAGCTGTGGCAGGAGTGTTTACAGTTGCTTTCTGTATCTCCAAAAATAACCTGATAAATGAATGCCTTGCCCCAAATTCTGTGCGGCTGAATGACAGACTGGGAAGGTGGTCCTGGACAACAGGGTGGGCAGTGCCGAGTGGCCAGGTCAGCCCCAGCCAAGGTGAGCGACAGGGGAAAGCTGCAGCCATCTGCTGCACAGTTGGTTGACTCACCTGGAATTAATCTGTTCTTGAGAGGACATACAAAGGAAAGGTGTCAGTATCCTCCTGCCTACCACCACTAATTAACTGGCATCTTTGCTGATATTAATTGATACCACTGCTGCTGCAGGAGAGAAGCCAGAAACTGAGCAGGGATGTCTGTCTCCTCTTCCTGAAAACAAGCTTTTTGCAACATGGGCTGAGGTGTGTTAGCAAAAAAGGTGAGAAGAAGCCATCCTCAGCCTCTGCCCAGACAGCACCTGCTGTACAGCAGTGCAGAGGATGCCAGTCCTATGGCGGATGCCAGTCCCACAGAGGATGCTTGAGGGCACCTTGACCTCTGACCACCAGAGCAAGGTAACCACGCAGCAATGCCACAGCAGAGGCACAACACATGCATGGAAGAGTCAGAAAGCTGGTACCTCATGATGATTTCATTAGCACGCATTACAGGCAAGCCAATTAGTCTCTTTCGCTATAGCTGCCTCTTCCTCCAAGTATCCCAATTTATGGTAATCAGAGGTTGGCTTTGAGAGATAATGACTCTGGCACAACTTGTCCAGTTTGCCAAGGCCTTCTGCATAAAAAGAATAATTGTCTTTATCGCTGATCAGCTGTTAAAGTTATGATGATACTATGTAAGCCTGGGACAGGAAACAGGACTTGTTCTCCTTGGAAAACTGCGTGATGACTGGCACTACACTCCCACACACAGTCAAGTGATTTTCCCTATAAGGAGATATTAAAGAATGGTGACATGGACCAGTGATGTCCTGCAGATGTGGCCGTGCCAGCAGCGGTCACCTCCTCTGCACATGCTCCCTCCTCTGCCTTGGCTTAGGCAAGCTGGATTGGTGCAACCAGCCAGGACCAGGCAACTGCAGAGCTCTCCTGAAGTCCCTGATGATATGCTTTTGACATCCCTCTTGTTGGCAGAAGCATGAGGGGGTGGTGGTGACTTCCCTGGAGAAGTCACAGCATTCAGCTGGAGGCAGCATGGCTTTCTGTCAGTTCATCTGTTTGTGAAATGAATGCTTTGCTGCGAGCTAGTTATGCAGAGCAGCCAAAGTGAGAGGGAGAAACAAGAAGCAGAGCTCGATGGGGACAAACCTTGCCCATCCTGCCAGCCTCCTGGTGCCTGCTTCTCTGCAGCCATTCTTTCCCTGCAGCCTCCTCCTGTTCCCTGGCTCCAAAAGCCCACAGAAGTCCAGCCTACATTTGCTGCATGCCGTGTAAAATGAGTCACTCATTAAGGCTTTTAAAGATGACGCAAGCACAACTGACACACATGGATCTAGTGCGTGGGATAGGTGAGCAGCAGAAAAACGTTGTACGAGCGAGTGATGTGCCAAATTTGTTTTTACTTGCTGCAAAAAGCAATTCTCTTTTGTTATAGGCGAGCAACAGACAATTTTAAATATGTTTTTGTTAGCTGCAATTGCATAGTAATTTGTTCCACAAATGAACAAGCCTGTGTTCTTACAGGAAAGAGCAAGGAAGTTTTTATTTTTCAGGAAGACCAAAAAAAAATGAGGCATGTTCAGTTACTCTATTTCATGTATTTGATTTTGCTGTCTCTCCTGGAAAATGGACATTTGATAGGAAACTTCCTTCATTGTTTCCCCTCAGATTTGGAGGGGATTAGTTTTCCTTTTAAGTAATCATTCCAGTGTGCCCATGTTAGTAGCTGTCAGTCGTACAATTATAAAATTAATATAGGTTATTCTAAGTGGCAACTTGGGTGAGAAAGGAAAGGCCTGCTCAGCTTTCACTCATCTAGGTCTAGATGCTGAATTTCACACACCATGTGGTTTGCCTGTGTTTTGTTGACTTGTTTTCAAGAAGTTTACAGTGTCTTTATATCCTCCATTCTCAGGGAAAATCTGGGATTTTTTTGTATATAAATGCTTCATGGATTATTGTGCTTCAAGGTAGGAATAATTCTCATAAATGGCAGCTAGACTGTCTCAGCCCAAGAGAGTCATCTTCTTCCACTCTGGAGTCACTCAGTTAAGCACAGGACCCCCAGGCTGAGTTTGCAGACCTACGTGCTGCTTCCACCTATTAGTGCTATCTCCCAGCAAAAAAATTTTCTCATTTTAGCAGATACAGCTTCAGTCACAATATTTACAGACTGAAAAGTCTGTGAGAACCACTTTTGATTTTCATGATAACCCTCTTTTCCCTCATCCCTGACTGTGGTTCTGGCTAGCTGAAGTGCTGGGGTTTGAACCCCAAGCCCTGAATTAAGGTTGACATATGGGTGGTTCCCATGGCCCTTTAAGAGGAGGGGATGAGTTTGCCTTTTGGCTTTCCTCCAAGGTGTGGTTGACCGTGCAGGGAAAGCCCTTGGGTAAATGAGCCCCAGGTGCCCTGCATTGGGTAAATGAGTGCCAGGTGTCCTGTTTGGGGATAAAATCTGGGACCACTTGCAGGAAGGGTAGAGTGTCTGTCTGTGAAGTGGATGCACTTTGCAGAGTTTCCCTGTTGGGGAAGGACCTCCTGATTCTCCCTGCAACTGGGCCCCAGTCAGGTTTGGTGCTTGTGAATGTGGGCTCTGTGAGAACAATATGTGGCTACCTCTGTCCTATATTATCAGTGTATTGGCTTGGCTGTCTCCCATCTCTGCTATGGGAGACTTTGTTGCTTTGTTTGTTCCACTGATTGTTGGCCATGTTGTATCATTCTTGGGGTTGCTGGGATTGATGTCTATTATGTGAAATCTGATTGACTTGTTTGTACCCCCAGCAATCACCCATGTACTGACTTTTTTGTATACAATAGAATCTGGTTACTGGTTTGTTCTACTGCTGGCTGCGTCCTTTGTGCTAGGCCTGGTAATTGGCAAAGCACTAACCCAGGGATGCATTGCAGGATGTCATCTGACAACACTAAAAACCATCACATGGTCGCTTTCTCCCAGTGCTGAGAAAGGACTTGTGCTAGAAGAGCTGGGTAGTACCCAGGGCATCCCCCTCTGCCCCAGCCGGAGCCCTGCTTAGAAACTTCTCCCCTCAGTCCTCTGCCTCCCCCTCTCCCACTGCCCATTTTCATAAAGGGAGGTGGCACCCTTACCTATTCACCCCTTACCTAAAACCCAAGGGAGGCTTTGGGAACTATATAGCTGTATAGTTACCTGTATATAGTTATCTGCCACCCAGGAAAGGATAGTTTCTGGAGAGCGTCCCGGTTGCTTTTGGAGAGCGAAGAGTTTGTCACTGGAATGGCTTGGGGTATACAAAGGGTCTAGCAGACTGCAAGCAAAACCTCTCTGTAGAAAACATTTGGCAGCTCTTCTCCCCAAAACCCTATCTATTTAGGGAACAAACTGGGCTCTGCAAATATTGTTAGCATATTTACCAGGAGCAGACTATAGCTATTTGCATTATATCTAAGACAGGGTTTTTTTTTGCCATGCTATTCTTGTCTGGTATTACAGGAAAACACATAAAGAGTTAAAATACATTAAAAGATTCCAAAGCCCTTTTTCTCTTTTTTTCTTTTTACAAACACTAATTTAGATTTATCACACCAAGATGGGAACATTTTATGGGACCTCTGACTTAAAACATTGGCAACACATCACTGCAGAGGTCTTCTTTCCTTTTCAAAAAACCATGGAAATATTAAGCTGGAACAGGTCAAGATGGCCAGCCAGCTGTCTGCTATTTGAATCCCGTGAAAACTCAAATACAGCTGCAGATTCAACTTTGTTCTGGTCGAATACAGCAGTCCTGGAATGTGTTCCTTTCCACTGAGGCATGAATAGTGTCAAAATTAATGCTATTCTCTTAGCAGTATGGATTAAAAGCTGCTTGACAGTTCCCTAAAGGCATGTGTAAATGGGGAATTATTCAGGAGTGGACTGGTTTCTAAGGAGGTCCTACAAAGATCAGTTCCTGACTCTTTTTCTACTGAACATTTGGGGAGAGAAAAAAAAAGGAATAAATAAATTAAAAAAAAAAAAAAAAAAAAAAAACCAAAAAACAAAACACAACAAAAACCATGACTGAGCAACTTCAAGGTGGCAAAAAAATCATGTACTAGCATGGGCACAAGGCTCCTGTGGGCATTTTAACACAGCCAAATATGAAATTCTTAACCTGCAACTGCAGAACATAAGTTGCATTCACAGAACTCAATCTTGTAGGTATGCTGAGGTGCTGAAAAAGACTTGAGCATCATAAAATTGGCCCACTGATGTTCAATAGCCCCCACTGCACCAGGGGGTCTGAACGAGCTGCGATAAGGGGCTGTTGGACCAGGACAGGCTCTAGGAGGAGAAGCAGGAGGAGGGTACATCCATCATCCCTGCATCATGCATGACTGTCACCAAAGTGGACTATCTATATCCTGCACCCTGGTTAGGAAGGACACTGAGAACATGAGGAGAGTTTAGAAAAAAGCCAAAAACCAAAGAAAGCAATTGGAAAAATGTGCTAAATAATGAAATGACCCAGGAGCTCCTCAGTTTTGCTTAAGCACAAGGAAGAAATATGATCTCAGTCTATAACTACCAACTTATAGATCAGGAGTTTGAAAGCTCTTTATTCTGCAAAGAAAAGCATAACAGGAGGCAGTGGCCTGGTGCTGAAAATAGAAAAACTTCAGATGAGAAACAGGACACAAATCATTAAGTATGTGGGTTCTCTGAGCCTGCTTAGCTTGTTGGTTTCTACAGTGCTTGAAATTTTAAAATCAATTGAATTTTTTCTGGAACAGATACTCTTGCTCCAATTAATTTGAAGAAAACTTACAGTCTGCCATATGCAGACAGAGAGATGGTCACCAGCAATTTCCCCGGGAATTTTAATTTATGAGACTAAAACCCAAATTATTATGCATACTTGATATATATTTGATGCAATACAGAACTCTGTCACCTATATGTAAGAACTGATATAGCCATGCCCCTGACAGATTTGTAGCTGCTGCAGCAGGGCTGACTTGCTTGTTTGCTTAAACTGATACCTAAATTCTGCTTACAGCCTATTTTGGGCACCAGTGATATGACAGCAGCATCCTTTGCGAAGAGAGAGGGGCCTCTTGTCCTCCCACTCCAGCTGTCTTGGAGCTAGAGCAGGGCAGGCTGGCTGAGGTGGCTTGTGTCTGCTTGCCAGGGACCAGGGAGACATGCCATGCTTCATGTGATCCTACCAGGATTTGCAAATATTAAAGGTTCACTTTGTAACGAAGGGCCTCGATGTACTCCCAAATGTGAGAAGTAATTCTAGCAGCACACATGGGGCTTTTAGCAAAGAAAACAAAAGGTTTAGGAAAAGCTCCTGATCTAGTGCAGTGCAAAGAACAACAAGTAAAGCTACGGGAAAGGATGAGGTGGGAAGATTTTTGTGGTTAAATCGGTTGGTAATACTGACATCCTGGAAGCACAGCACTTTTTTTTGTGCTCCCTTTCTATTTTTAAGAGTACTGTGTCTTTGGTCAGAAGGAAATGCCACCCTGGGGTGAGAGTATAGGAAGCATACAATGGGTTTTGTTCATACCAAGAATCACACACCACTCCAGCGCTAACAAATTGGAAAAAAAAAAAATAATTAAAAAAGGAATGAGGAAGCTGGTAGATGTGCAAGGCACATTGTGAATGACACACTGTTAATAAAACTAATTCTCTCTCTGAACAATGGCAGATCTCACAAAAGTGTCTCTCTTTTGAATAGGAGAGCCTGAACGAACTAAAAAATTGTGTCTCCCATATAACCTTTTTGTGTGAATGAATCATAGTTCTGATACAGAAAGTTAAAAAAAGGTCTTTTAAAAAACTTTACAGCAAGGTAACCATAAAATTTCCGTGTAAAGCGTACAATGAGTTCTTTTATTAATCTTTATCTTGCAAATCGACCAGTATTATTCCCTCCTGTTTTGATCTCATTTTATTTCCTGTGTAAAGCCAAAAGGCTGCAATTCGAGGGCTGCTTTAATGCATGCCCCGAGTGTGATGATAATTGCATAACAGGAGTTTTCAGGAAGCCTCTTGTTTTCCAAAAACTGCACTGCTTGCTTACACGGTATGAAAACCTTGGTTGGATTTATGGCCCATTAAGAATTCTGTTCATTAGGTGCCCAACCCTGCAGATACCTCAGCAAATCTTCAGTTTCATTAATGGCCCCGTTCAAGTAAACACAACCAAAGGGTACATAGTTGGGCATAAGCACGCAGAAAACTGGGCTGTCAGGTGCAATTACCCATTCAAAGCTGTGAGAGACTGTGGATGGAGGATGGAGAGAAGAGGATGCCCATGCCAGCTCCCTACAACAGCTCTCAACTACTAACCTGATTGAGAAATGTTAAGGGAAGCTCAACGCAGATAATGATCTGTGCCATGATTTGATCCTTCAGCAACCCAGACCTTGCTAATGGCCCAGCAATGCTCAAACTGATCTCTAATGTCGTATTTGACTTGCACAGAGTAGAAAACTGGTTATATTCATCATGTACAAGACAGGTTGTTCCCAAACATTAATATTCTTCACTAGTTACTTTTGACAGTATAATGATAACTAATGGATAATGATAATCTATTACTGGTGATTGATACTGAGGAATTCTTATGCATTTCGTGTTGATTAAATTATAGTACTTTCAGAAATAACTAATATTTCCCTTATTAATATATTCAACTGAGAAAAAATCACTAAATCCTCATGACACTCTAATCATGGGTCCAAAATAAAGACTTCACTGAGGTCTAGAGGGAAATTATTTCTCTGCATAGGGAAAATTACCAATGAACTTACAGCATGGTTCATCACTTCTGTTAACTGAGGAGCCTGAGGCAGATAATTCATTTCACAACTGACATATCAGGATATCCATCCTAAGACATTGTACAATATTAGAGCATTTTTGGTTCATAAACATCTGTAGAAGAAATGCTTAATCTCCTGAAGTTAACAGCAAAACTCTCACTGAAACACCTGCAAATGAGGTACCACCTTTCCAAAACCATTCTGCATTTGCATTTTTGGAACTGGAAACTCATTGTTTGCTTCTAACGCCCTCGGTGTGGGAACACCAACAACTGCACTGCGGGGTTGGTTATCCCTTTTTCCTTGAACGAGGTAACTTGTCTTTGTGCCGTCAGCAGCTTCTCAAGTGTGGTTGCCAAGGTCCATTTCCCTTCCCTGCACTGATGATGAAGTGTGCTGGCCATGCTTAGCAGAAGCCACAGATGCTAACACTCTGGGAAGAAGTGTACCCTGTCACTTTGCTAGCTCTAACTTGCCTCTCTACAATGCACTGAGTATATACCATAAGCTACTCAAAATTGGCCTGCCTGTCATCTTTGGCCATCTTTCCTTCGTCTCTTGGTTTATAATATACAGTGCAATATCTTGACTTTTTTATTGTGCCCGTTCCTCATTAAGCAAACCACATACTATCATAACAAGCAACCCTCACAGCCATCATAATTCCAGCTATTAGGTCTTCTTCAGCCTCTTCATTACTCAGCCACAGACTTGCCTTATGACTGCATTTATTACTCCTATTTTGACACACACAGACATGCAGTAGGTGACAATGACTCAGTCATCATTATCCCCAAAATGACTGTCTTTAAATATATGGAGTCTTTCAGCATCCATATACAGTCCTTACTCTGCAATGCACTTTCTGCAATAATTTCAGCATGCTTGTCTTTACATTTCATACACATAGATTTCTTGTATTAAATCTGAGCAAGGCTAATAATACTGAAAATGTTTGAAACCAAAAAACATTATAGTTTTAAAGCAGTAAAAATGTTAAATAACCTTTTTTAAAGCATATATTAATCTCCATCTGCATAGTCTCCGAACTTCAGCACTTTATTTTCATTAACACAAGATTGGCTGACCATAAAACCAACAATAAGTTGAATATATAACGCACCTAAAGATTCCTGGCACATAAATGAGTTGGGCCACCACAGTTATTTCTCATGATTTTTGCTGGTCTGCTTCTATGCCCATGCCCATCTTGTCTTACCTTCCTGCAGCAGCAGCCAGAGGAAGGAAGGAGGTGGGACTGAAATGGGGGTGTCTGCCATGCCCCATACCCTGCACAAACACAGGGTCCAAGGGTGCCTGCCCCAAAACTTTTCAGGCCAAAAGGGCAGGAGAAGTAGAGCAGAGCAGCAGTGGCCCAGAAGATCAGCAGCAGCTCCTCCAACACACTGAGCAGCTCAGTGGCATGGGCAGGTTTAGATACCTGGTTCCCTGCTACTCCAGTGAAACATGAACCAGGATCGATTTTACACAGATTCATCCTCTGAAGCCCCTAGTCCAGCGCACAGTGGAAATGAGAATACCTTTGGCTGAGACTGTTGGGGTTTTTGCGTCTTTGTGGTCTTGCCATTCTTGCTCTTCTTTTTCTGTCTCTGATCAGAGCCAGCCTTCTCCCCTTGCCTTTCTCATACCTTTCTGTTTGCTTCTTTCCCTCTGCTTTAACACTGGAAGAACAAATGACAAGAAGCTATTTTTATTTAAATTGCAAGGACTTCCGAACAGTTTTTTTACAGGGAAGTTGGTCCATGTTTTCATCTCCTTGTGAATTGCACCACATTCCTGGACACTTGCTGGTGTCCTTTTTTCATGTGATTCATTGGCATCCCTCATGAGGCAACATGCTGCCAGTCTGACCACATCTCTGAGCTGTGCATGCCCTTGTAACCATGAGCTTCTCCCAGCAGGTCTGGTGTCACCCTGTGCTTGCCCAGGACTCAGCAGTTCTTTTCATCTTTGGTTTTAACAGTTCTGACTTCAGTGAGCCATCCAGAGCACGATCCATTCTACATACTTGATTTAGCCAACACTCTTTCTCTATGAATTTGTGTACTCAAAGGAAAAAAAAATCCATACTACTTCAAGAAACGTGCAGTCCTTAAGCTTGGGTTTGCCTGAACAGGCAGCAGTCAGAAACAAAACTCCCTTCCCTTCTCTTCTGTCCTTGCATGGCCTCTTCCAGCCTCTCTGTTCTTTTTGACTGAGCCCCTCCAGAAGCTTTTCTGAATCATGTGTTATTACATTTGACATTTTGGGTCTTAGGCTGTGTCATTCATCACATAGAGAGGAATTCAGCAGCCGCACTTCCAGGATAGGTCGCTACCTGAGATAACTGTTGGACACTGAATCAAGCACAGTTCTGGGGGTTTTTGGGTGTTTGAACTACACAGTCCAATCCCAAAAAAGAATGTAGAACAGATTGTTTATATCAACATACAACCAGCAATATGCTTCAGCATCTAAGCAGAATTTATATTTTGGCCTCATAGTTCACGCATGACTTCTATAGGCTTTCAAGAAATTCTTGCATATTTCTGGGGTTATGCAGGAGGGTTTGAAAATTTATGATTTCTCAGTGGCATATTCATGTATAATTATTTCTAAATATGAGTTCCAAGAAGGTGTTGGCATTGCTACTGCATTATAAATTTGGGCTAGTTTTTCTTCCATGTGGAATGATTTATTTCCCTTTCTCTTTTGAAACCCTGATATACAGTTCAACTGAGGAGTGTGGAAAAAAGTCGGTTAGTAAGAAGCAAACCTCATCCCTTCAGGTAGATGGTTATTTCCCTTTTTCCTTTATCTCAGTAACAGCCACTATTCTCTTTTTATAAAAAACCTGGGTACAGACTGCTTTAATATTCTGACAGTGTAGACCTCAAGCAGCAAGGAGAATGTCATTTGTGGTTTTGGTTTTAATATTTATTTGGAGGTATATCAATTAGAAAGTCTATGGTTAAAGTCCACAGGGATTTCCTGTGGTTTGACTTACAAATGTCACTTTAGATTCCCTGAGAAATCTGTAGTATTTATTTAGTGGCTTGCTGTTACTTACCTTGCAAAGAACTTAATACAAAGTGGCCTAAGGGTGAAAACAGTTACCATTCTATTTGGCTTCAAGTTTTCAGTTTTACAGTCCAGGAATGGTATATTTTCTATCATTTTCTTGAGAGTCTATCGAACTCAGAATGAATAGTTTTCTGACATAGAATCTTGGAACTGAGCTTCAAAAGAATGCATCAGTCTAATGCTATTCTTCAACATACAATGAGTCTTGTAAATTACATTGATATCAGAAAAATTGCTGCACTTACTTTGGCACGCTAATAGTTTGTATTTTGCTAACTGCTAGAATTAAACCTTTGTTAGTGTTGTGCATCTACAGGTGCAAAGGATTCACAAAGAAGAGGGCATTGTCAGGCCAATGAATCAAACTGAGTCACACAGAAGAACAATCCTTCAGTGTCACCATCAAATTCAGCTGCTCACTCCATGAAGCTGAAATCCATGACATAGTTCATTTTTCAGCTGTTGAGCACATTCACATAATGTAGCCCATTCACTGTGTGTTGCCTACTTCACGTATGAATGTGCATTCACTTGAAAAAGCCCATGAATACCCTTAGGTCTACAACACAGATATTGTAGTGTGGTACATTCAACTTATCTGCATAGCTCTAGGACTCGCATAGCAGTATGAATTAATCAGAAATAGAATGGTTTCCAACTTGAAAAGATACCAAAATACTATTAAGAATATTTAATCAGTTTTAGTCATTAAAAAAAAAAAAAAAAATCAGAATTCTTGTATGGGCTTGGGTTGTTGCAAATTTCCTCCAAACTGAAGATGAAGAACCCCCTTTCTCCCCATCTAGAAAATACACAGAAAAGAAATCCTCAAAAAACTGTGCAGATGAATATATTAGTATATTAGAGATGTTCTTGTAGCAGTGATAGCCTGAGGATATAGGAAAGGCAAGGATGGCAGGTAGAATGAATACTCAGTAACTCTAATATAAAGTATGACATCTACCTACTAAAGGTGATACTGTTTTCTGTTTCTCTTCATTACTAGCTTTAACACATATTTCTCTCTAGAGTAAAAAGGTGCATATCATCTGAAAGGAAATCTTGCGAGTTTCTGGGTAGAATGCAAGAACACTGTGATCCTATCCCTGTTTTGTAACTAGATAGGCTGCCTGTATTTCATCAGATCTGTTCTCATGCCATAATAATCTTTAATCAATGTGTTAAGTGCTGTAAGGGCAGAGTTAGCATTTCACAGTTGGTAGAGGGAAGAAGCCCTTTGCATTTTCAGTTACTGAATCCTCTGCATTTTGTGCAGAGGTCCAGAACAGACTGGTTTCAGGTGCAGAGAAATCATGCTGGTCTGGTCTTTGGCCAGCTCAAGATCTGCTCTGAAGCCAAAAAGCAGAAACACTCTTTATGGTACTATAGATATATAGACCTTACTACTTCATCCACATCCCACTCTTTCTTCTATAGTCACAAAACCCTTCCTGACTGGCTCTTCTGCCTCCAGCCCCAACAGAGAATGGCCAGTGCAAACACACATCAACACTCCTGCCAGAAGGCTGAAAGGGCCCCTGCTCTCTTTGGGAAGGAAGCAGGATGTGCTATCATAGCTTATTACAAGAGTTCTGATAGAGCAGATCCTTGCTCTTTGGGCCAGAACACATATTTGTCAAAACCTGACAGCCTTTTAGTCAGCAGTATATCTTAATTGTTCTGATGCAGCCAAAAAGAGCGATGCACAGACCCGTGTAAAAATCCAGCACAATAACAAACCGCAGAAACAAAAAAATGAAATTAATTGCAAATTGTGGAAGATAAGGAAACGTTTTTACACTCCTCTAGCTGCATTTCAGGACCTTTATTTTGTCATTCCCTGATGCTCTATGAGCGGGAGATGTAAGTACATATCAAGTAGTGACTCTAAGCATCCCAATAGTAAAATGTATAGTGTTCTGGACAGTTGCTTCTCAGGAAAAGAAGTGAGCACATAAGCATATTGCAGCATGTCTGTGTGGAAGCATCACAAACCATCCACGTTCTCTGCAATATCCTGAGAAATCCTGAGGTACCAGACCAGCTATAGGAATAATCATTTGTGAGCTTGCAAAAAAAAATATTAAAATCTGGAGAATAAAGGTATACAGTTCATTTTACTTGTTAGTAGAAAAATATTCTGTAAATTCTAACATTTGAATACTTACTCCTGTTTACTCCTTTCTTGTGCTGCTTTTCCTTTGAATTGTGCAACACCTGTCACTACCTCCAGTAATGTGGTCTGGAGGGCCAGGAACCCAAGTCCCGCAAAGTGAGTTGGCCAGGGGGATTTGGATAATAACTGTTCAGCTGGAGGGGGAGGCAATGAGCATGAGTCTATGACACTGTTGACACCACACACAAACTCAGTGCCTGTTTTCAATGTGCCTTCAACAGGAAGTACGATACAAAACAAGGAGGTAAAGGCAGCAACACCAATTAAACTAAGAGGGTTGGAACAAGGACAAGAAAACCAATATTCAGAGAACTGAAGGTGCTCAGGTCAAAAAGGACAGAGCGTCTGTGCTAGAGCCCATTGTCCAGAAAGAATGTGAATATGCAACTGCAGGCCCAGTAGCAAGTGTCTTCAGGACATTTTCACATTCAGAGCTGGTGCTATTAGAATAGAGAATAGCAAATGAGGTCTTTCATGTCACATTTTCTAAGAAAATGGGAATATATTCTGTGCTGTAGTGGATCATCACTCTGGTCTCAGTAACTCTGGTGAATAATTGTTGGAGTCCCTAGCATATAAGGCTTTAGAATAGACTTTAAAAGTAAGAATAATTTAAAAATATGGAGAAGAATGAAAACAAAAAAAAAGATTAAAAAACCCACAAGTTTATCAAAGGTATATGTGATTTCCTGATGGGGTTGATTTTTCAGACAAAGGACATATACCTATTGTTCTATAAAGTCTATGGTAATGTATTGTATTGGAAACCATCGGTAAAGATCAGCATTGAGACAGAAAATGTAAGGTAGAAGGCAGCAGATAAAGAGAGGATTAAGCTAGAGAAAAGAGAAATGTTGGCTGGAGGGAGGTTATGAGCAGAGCTTTTAGAGGTTCAGTCTTAGGTCTAATCTTATTTAATGTTTTCATAAATAATATCGATGCAAAGTGAGAGTGTGCTATTGAAATATGCTAAAGACACTTAAGTACAAGGGTTTTGATATCATAAGCGGAAAAAATGAATGACTTTAAAGACTCCCATAATAGAAATGGAATTACATGCAAAAGCTTGAAAGGCAGGAATAATATACATCTAGACAAATAACAAGATTTTCTGCTATAAACCAGGGGGACTATGTAGAAAGGACTAGGGGGGGAAAGGACTT
Organism: Podargus strigoides; assembly: GCA_028020825.1. Taxonomy (NCBI): domain Eukaryota; kingdom Metazoa; phylum Chordata; class Aves; order Caprimulgiformes; family Podargidae; genus Podargus; species Podargus strigoides. Next base: position 53,300,587 of record CM051622.1, read on the forward strand.
GATAATATTAGATATCGTCTTGATTATGATAGGTTACCAATTTGATGAGGCTGTGAAAAATGAAAATGTAAACCTTAAGAATGAGTATGTCTAGCAGAAATGGAGAAGTATTAATGCCACCGCATTAGGCATCAATAAGATATCATCTGTACTACTGTGTACAGTAGGAGACACAAGTTCAAGAAAGATGAATGTGAAGTGAAAGACTATTGGGAAGGTTATATATAAAGAATATATTAAGTATCTATATGTAAAGAATATATTATAAGTGGATCAGTTAATATCATTTTTTTCTCAGACAAAAGAAGAGAAAGCTGGGGTGAAGGGAAAAAACTTGTACAGGAGCAAAGAATTGAGACAAAGAGCATAGAAAAATAATGTTGCTGCAATAACAAGTGAGGCTAAAGTGGCAAGGAAGAGCATGGGACCTATGATAGGTGAAGACCAGGCTCAGTGATTTTGGAGTTCCTTTTGTCCTATGCACTGCAGATTGTATTTGCTTTACTATACTGTGCCAGCGAGCTACATATGTCCAGTGCAGTTGTGCTGCTTCTTTTGGCCCATAAGCAATCAAAGCAGTTCTGTCACACTAAAAAAAAAAAAAAAAAAGACATCGGAAAGCCACATAAGAACAACATTAGTGCATGTGGTTCAGTAAAATATCAATGATGGTCCTAGGAAATATATGGACAAATGGATGTGACTGCTCTCTGCCGAGGAGCAAGGGGAACAAGAGACTCTCTTTTCGACGGGATGGAGTCTATCAAAGAAATCTCATGAGAGAGCCAGCATGAGATACCAGCCAAGAGATCCTGAGCAGATCTCAAGGGATCTTGAGTTGTGATATCACCGGTGACCCTACACAGCAATAAAGAGATTCCACTCCTTACAGAGATGTGGAGAACCACTTTCAGAGGCCAATGTCGCAGCAGAGCTTACAGGAGTGGTGTCTGCTAGCTGCTGAAAGGCCACAAAAGGCACAGCAAGGCAGGACAAGGCAGGCATACCCAGGTCTGTAATGTGCTCCAGTCCTTGATGGACAATGTCTACAATCATGTGTATATGAGGCTGGGAATATATATGTAGTTCTTATTTTAAAGTATCAGTAGAAACACTCTTTTTTCGTGGGACATCTGTTGGGTAACCATGCACATCACTGGCATAGTATCATTCCTCTTAAATAACTAGATATAGGAAGAACTATTTAAACAAATCAGATGAAAGTGGGGGCTGTGGAGGTTTTTTGCAATCACCTTGAAAAGGGAGCTGCCTGTCAGCCCTCCTTCTTCTTCATATCAGCATTTCCCTGCATACCCTCTTGAATATTTTGGTGTATTGCTTTTTTCCTCCATCCTGCATGTGTGAAGCAGATCCCATAAAATTGCCCAGAGTTTTTAGCTCCCAGAGCTAAAGGTTGTCCAGCGGTCCCAAAACTCAGATCTCACCAGCACTGAAAGCTGGCATGGGACAAAACCAAAATGCTGTCATTTATGAGACTGTAGTTTGTTCTGCATCCAAGGCTGCTCTTAACTGTTGCCCCTCTTTGGGGTCACATCTTAGGTGTATTTGTTTGCTTCTTCCTTTCATATTTACATGCTATACACAGAATGGGTGCATAGAGAACAATCTTTGTGGTCTCTTCTCTACAGAACAAGACCATGCTGCTTCCTCCTCTGGGGAGCAGGGAAGATGTGTGCTGCAGTGCAAAGGCAGATAGCAAGAAACAGCAGGAGGTTGTTTATCTTTGGGGCGTTTATCTATCACTAACCAGTCAAAGAAATGGAGAACTAAAAGGCAAATCAAGCAAGTGACCTGGGATCAAAAACAGCCTAAAAAATTTCATGGTTTAGACAACATGGCAAAACACACACACACACAAAGTCAAAATCATAACAGAAGGAATCATTTCTAGTTTTTTGATAGATTGTATTTGTCAGCACTTCCCAACACTGGCCTGATTCTGTACTTTTAGGATTGTTGGGAAAACTCCTGCTGACTTCACAAAACCCAGAGCTTGTCCAATGCTGAGTATAGCTGAACACTCAGAGTCTGATTGCTCATCCCATTCTGACACACCACAGCCACTCAGCGTATAGTATTGCCTTTCCCCAGGCTTACGGGTGAGCTTTTGGTGTGCCGAAAAAGGCTAATCTCGTAAGTAAGCAAAATACCGAATCTCTGAATATAAACTATGAGAATCAATCAACTGGGGAAAAGTCAGGCTGAGTGGGAGGAAAGGGCAGGAAAAAGCATCTGGGGTATATTTTAAACTCTGAATACTTTAATGTATATAATCATGGCATGTAATCCACATGGGAAAAATCTTGCAGTGATCTTTCAGGGAAAGTTCCCACTTACATCACATGATCTGTGCCTGTAAGGTCACAGAGGCTGCTGCCTTCCCAGAATTCCGAGGTTTTATATGTGTATACTATATATACACATACATATGTAGGATGATACTTCCCAGGGGAGAGCATATAGAGGTGGTGGGAAAGCTTATGTATTTCAGTGACCCTGAGAGCTATGCCAGTGGAGGGGGTTAACTCTTGACAGGGCTACCCAAGCATCAGATAGGAAGTTAAATTACAGAAATACAGGAAAGTGAGCATTCCTCAAAACTAGCTGATAAGCAGGAACGGCAGAGGCCTCACACAGCAGAACTCAGGCTATTGCATACAATAATGCACGGGAAAGACCCTTTCTGCTAGAATTAAAAACATGGAGAAAGATATAACATTTCACTTTTCTAGATAATGAACATCAGCACCTTAACCAAAACTGGACTGAATTCCACTTTCTTCTCCACCCATACTGCACAATGAGGATTCTGGAGCAGCGCATGGCTTCCTTTTTCTTTCCTTCTGGCGATGCCCAAATTTTTGCTGTATACTCTGGGTTTAAAAACTACACACACACATACCTGTACAGTGGTATGAAGTTTGTGTAAATTCTTTAACTGTTAATTACAATTGGAAGCATACTTTCATTTGATACATGACCATACAGCTCTGGCTTTGCAACTTTCCTGGGTTTTATAGCCCCATGCATTGTGAGCCCATACAAAAATATGGAAGACGGATATAAGTGGAAAATCACTAGGAAAGCTTGACTGATGTCTCATGAGGCTTTTCATACTCAAAAGCGAATAGCTGAGTGCATCCTGTCAGCATATCACCAAGTCATTCAGGATGAATTTGCACCCTAAAGTAAATTACAAAGCATTAAGACAAAAAAGCAATTTTGAGGTACAAATTGTTCTCCCTATGTTTTAGAATAACCTGACTGTATAAATATACAAACACATGCACAAATATACATATACATGTATATATATATACACACATACATATACACTGTGGGGTTATGAAGAGTACAGTGGCAGAGATGGGGTAACCAGACGTTGTATTAACCCTTATGGTTACTGTGAAAGCTCTCAGTCAGATAACCGAGGCCATGGCTGTACTGCTGTGTAAGTCAATGCCCAGCATGCAGCTTGGAGGCCAGTGGGTAAGAAGTCATTTAAATAAATTGTTTGTTTGAGAGTTTTCTGCAGTCTTGCTGGGGAGCTCCAGGGAGAAGCCCTCACAAAAAGAGCAAAACTGAAAAGTAAACTGGTGGGGAGAAAAGCTCCCCACTGTTTTGGACATTTCTGTGGAAGGGCAAGGATGTTGAAACCCAGGAAAACTGGGACAAAATGTGATCTGGCTGCCAGGCTGAGACTTCAAAGGGGCTGACCACCAGCCATGCTGCAGAGCAGCAGTCACCAGAGGCACTTTCAGTTGCAGGCTGGCATCTGCCATGCCCCACATGGGATGCCCCATGGGAAGGACCCCAGGGGCAGGGAAACGCCTCCCCTGCATGGTTACCCTGTGAACCAGCCACAGTCACATCTTTTAGATCACAGTCCAGCCCCCTGTCCTCTTCCACCCACAGATTCGATTTGATACAGGGATTTTTAATGGAAGTATCTACAGATTTGTTTCGGGCTTGTGCCAACTCGCTACAGATTCGGATGCTAGGACTATCATTATCCTCTCGTAAATCTCCTCTGGCAAAAGGGGTGTATTGTCTCAGTAGGGTCTGCGGGATGTGGCTCACTGTCATCACGCCCATACCAGTATAAATTACTGTCATATCCTCAGGATGACGTGGCAAATCCTTCACACCGGCTGAGTCACTCTGAGGCTCTCCAAGGATTCCAGCTTCATTTTCAGTCTTGAATATACAATCCATATTACAATAGTGCTGTTAAAAATACCCATGTAAGTAGGAAGTCTGCATGTTTGTTTAGTTAATGACCAGTGAGAATTCTACCTTTAGGGGCACATAACTTCCTAATATCATTGTATTTCTGCATTTAGTAAGGTGGTTGTTGCACCAACAACAGTTAAGCTGAAGTGTGTGTTCAGTTAAGCCTGGTAGCCAGCCAGCTGGGCAGATAATCTCCTAATGTTCCACAATTTGAGGAGAAATCTGGCTGCAAAGCCTAGCACTGTCTCAAAGTACTTGTGCAACCTCAGCTACTCCAATCAGTCTTGCCACATTAAAACATGTTTCTTCTGCCCAGGGTAGTTTACCTCTCTGTGCACTTCAAAATCCTCCCCCATTCCAAGGCCTTAACCAAAACTGGGAAATTAGGCCTTAGAGCAAAGCAACTGAAATTTTGAATCCGAATTTTACAGGTGGTAAAATAAAGGCCATCTGTGTCAAAAGTCAGAACTGCTGCAGTCTTATCGGATCACAGGCTATAATTTCTTCTCTGCCTTTAAAAAGCAAACAAATTCCTATGGGTACATAAAAAAGGAGGGGGGGGCAGTTTAGACTGAGCAGGGATCAGCAGATGTATTTCAGAAGGCAGTCTATTAGGTAAATAGAGTGTAATTGCTATTGCCACAATAGCAACAGAAGAGAGATGAGAAACCCAGCTTGCCAAAGTTTGAGAAGAGCAACCAAAGCAAATTCCCTGCTGAAAAGTACATGATACGTTAATGCATTGGACTAGGACACGCACCGCTTACGCTTGGGCATGTGCCTATGTGTTGATGTGTATGTATATGTATAGGTACATGTAGTGTCTTGTCCATTCATGAAACATGAGCCATCTGCTATGTGTCTTGGAAGAAAAGAGCAGATTCTCCTCCCCCAGCATTGTATAGCTGATGGAAGGGGCTTGGGAGATCTTTTGAATAACAAATAATGTTGGTGATGAGCTTGCTGGATTTAGTGTGTGTTTACCACAGCAAAGATAAGCTCTGTGGATTCATATATGATTTTGCTTGCTTAGCTTCTGTACTGCTTCCATTGTGTATAATTGTACTGCAGTACAAAGCAGCCTCCTGTGGCATATAATAAATGTATAAAGATGACATTTACTAATAGTTCCCACTCAGATAATGAAATAAAGAATTGAACCCTGTCTGCAAAAAGAAATGCACTATTAATAAAAACAGGGTGTAGATCAGGATGTCTTTACTAGATTGCTGCTAACTTGCAGGACTCAGGAGAGTGGCAAGTTCCTGCTGGACCCAAGCATGTAATATTCCAAAACCCACATGTAGTCCATTCCCTGGAAGTGTGCTACCTCCAAAAACAGGCCATGAATGAAAGTTAGCTCTCCATTTCTACAAAGCCCAAATCAGCAATCAACCTGCCTCTTCCAGCCTAGAACAGAGCTCAAAAAGTATTTAGCTCTTCACTTTCTTCTCCAAGTGAGTCTGGGGCTTCACCATGCTCCTCATACAGACTCCATGAAGACTGTCCAACTTCCTTTTGCTGTGGTAGACATCCATGCATGCAGCTCTTTGGCAGAGAGCATACAGCCACTAAAACACTCACACATTCGTGCTGTTTAGAAACCCTTTGGGTTTTTTGCCATTTCTTCCTGTTTAACATTCCCAGCTGCCAGGCATTCCTTGGTTTTGGCTGCTCAGCTGTTTTCCAGGATTGTGGCCCATACTGCTGTTCCTCATAACACCATGGCATCATATCCTGAAGGAAGATTGCTGCAAGACAGCTTCCCATTTGAGTAATCTTTTTGTTCAAGCAGGAAGTATGATTCCTCTCTGTCATCCCTACAGGCTCTCCTCCAGTGACAAACTTGGAGTTTTATAGTATTTGTTGTAACAATGAATTTTCAAGCAGAGACCACCAAGTAATGTAAATCAATATGGCTTTACTGGCTTCAGAAGAGCCATGCTGATTTACTTCAACCAATGAAGTATCCTTGTCTTTCTGCCATAACGGAACACCTCTCAGAAGCAAATTAAATACAGTAAGATTTCAGATGGTTGGGTGACTCCTTGGACTGCATCTTTTATTTCTCTTCCTATTATTTTTGTCATTATTCTTGCATTGCCTACAAGGTTTTCTGACTGACTAAATGCAGCTATGATTCAGGCTTGGTGAAAACTGCTTTGACACATAACACATACCATATCTGTGACTTCTGCACTTCTATTAGTCAGTCAGAAAAATTAGCTTTGGAGCCAGTGGTTTCCCACTGACTATCTCTGAGGAGTCTGGAGATAAGACTTCCTCTCCAGTTCCACCCACTGGGAAATCATTAGCACGGCTCCCTTACAGACGTGAACTCCCTATAACATGCTGTTCCTAGGCACGCACTCTCCTCCTAGATAGCCTTGGTATCATGGAAATGTGATTTTTTTTTTTTTTTCCCATTGGTATTTCATTCTCAGGCGAGCTTGTAGTTTCACAGAATCATAGAATCACAGAATGTTAGTGATTGGAAGGGACCTGAAAAGATCATCTAGTCCAATCCCCCTGTCAGAGCAGGAGTGCATCCAGGTGGGTTTTGAATGTCTCCAGAGAAGGAGACTCCACAGCCTCTCTGGGCAGCCTGTTCCAGTGTTCTGTTACCCTCACTGTGAAGAAGTTCTTCCTCACATTTATGCGGAACCTCCTATGTTCCAGCTTGCATCCATTGCCCCTTGTCCTATCATTGGATGTCACTGAGAAGAGCCTGGCTCCATCCTCATGACACTCACCCTTTACATATTTATAGACATTAATAAGGTCACTCCTCAGTCTCCTCCAAGCTAAAGAGACCCAGCTCCCTCAGCCTTTCCTCATAAGGGAGATGTTCCACTCCATCATCTTTGTGGCTCTGTGCTGGACTCTCTCAAGCAGTTCCCTGTCCTTCTTGAACTGGGGGGCCCAGAACTGGACACAATATTCCAGATGCGGCCTCACCAAGGCAGAGTAGAGGGGGAGGAGAACCTTTCTCGACCTACTAACCACACCCCTTCTAATACACCCCAGGATGTCATTGGCCTTCTTGGCCACAAGGGCACATTGCTGGCTCATGGTCATCCTGCTGTCCACCAGGACCCCCAGGTCCCTTTCCCCTACGCTGCTCTCCAACAGCTCAGTCCCCAGCTTATACTGGCACATGGGGTTGTTCTTCCCCAGATGCAAGATTCTACACTTGCCCTTGTTATATTTCACTAAATTTCTCCCCACCCAACTCTCCAGCCTGTCTAGGTCTCTCTGAATGGCAGCACAGCTTTCTGGTGTGTCAGCCACTCCTCCCAGTAGTTTACTGTGGTATGCTACAATAGCACATCCTAGTCTTAAACTCTGTATTGAGCCAGGTAACTAGTGATAGGACGAGGGGTAATGGCCTCAAGTTGTGCCAGGGGAGGTTTAGACTGGATATTAGGAAAAAATTTTCACTGAAAGGGTTATCAGGTATTGGAACAGGCTGCCCAGGACAGTTGGTAGAGTCCCCATCCCTGGAGGTATTTAAGAAATGTGTAGATTAGGTGCTAAGGGACATGGTTTAGTGGGGAATTGGCAGTGTTAGGTTAATGGTTGGACCTGATGATCTTACAGGTCTCTTCCAACCAAGGCTATTCTGTGATCCTGTGATTCTTTAAGGCTTTCTCAACATTTTACACCATACAGTGCCACCACTTCTCCCATTAGGTGACAGGGCTCTGAGAAATATCAAAGAGCTGAGCAACTTATTTGTCCTTAAGATGCTCTCTGTTTCCTTTCTGAACATCAGCAATAAAAGTCCAGTTGAGTGCCAGAGCTGGTCCATTTTTAATTTTCAATTCAATTAAGGACGTAAGAAAAAGGATTTGTGCTTGGCAGTTGCTACCTGAAGGTGCTGGTTAAAATAATCACCCGCAGAAGTCATTCAGGTAAGCGAAGTGCAGGAGTTTTGGACATCTAAAGCCTTCCCGTTTCCCCTCTTCCTCTCTGTCTGCTCTTTATTCCTCCAGTTGTCCTGTCTGCTTCTGCTAAACCCACTCCCACCCTCCTGGTCCCCAAGCTGGGGTTTCAGCAGCACCTCTCCAGGAAAGCCATCCTCACCCTCTCCGACCTCCTCCCGGCAGTGGCCAGATCAGTCTGAATAATTCATGTTAGGTTAAGTATTCAACAAGAGGCTGGACTGAAAAACTCCTCAAGCCTTCTTAAGAGCCTAAGCTGTTTTGCAGCCAGGGTGCAGGCAGTGACCCGCTCCCTGACCCTGAGGGAGCAACGAGGGTGAAGATTTTGGGGGTTGCCAGGCATTTAGTCTGTGCAGATCTGCTTAAAAATAGAGCCTGTTCGAATTTCCATGCTTAAATATGTTACTCACACATACCTACAGCTCTAAACAGACTAATAATTAATTGGCATTAGACAGGCAGCAATGATCCACAGAAAGCTTTGCGGAGATGTTCGTTGTAAAAAAAACCCAAAAAAGATAACATTTTTCCTCATCCCCGAAGGGTCCTCCAGCCCATAGAAGCAGTAGAGAAGAGACTGTCTTTAAGAACAGATAAGGTCAAGAAAGACCATAAGGTACAGGAGGAGCAGGATGCTGCAGAGGAATGATTCCCAAAGGCAGCCTATATGTCTCCTGTGATGTACGACATACGTGACTGTCAGCTCACCCTGTATCTCGAATTTAAGCATTCCTGCTGCACAGCTTATGCTTGCTACAGTGCAGTATACTGATCTCTTCCCTGCAGCAGGACAGGAATCCCTGGGTCCTCTGGACAAACCCCACTTCCGTGGGAGTCCTACAGGAATCCCACAGCGTGTGGGAATCCAAGAGGAAAAATGTTATTTTGGTAACACCAACACAAAACAAAAACAAAAGAAAAAACAAAACCAAAAGATCAAGAACAGGAAGGACAAAGGGACCTTTACAGGGAATTAACTATTTGGAGGCCTCTTGTCTCTTCCCTCATTACCAGACGTAAGCTCATCTACTGTTCTTTTAAACAAGACGTCCCTATCTGGCATGCAGCTGTGGAAGTACAGACAATGAGGAGAGCTTCCATGCTTCTCTGGCAGATTTGTACAAACTGGATATGACATTACCAGCAGCCAGCCACATCTTACTCCAATAAACACTGTTATTTATTATTAAACCAAAGGGGACTAGCTCAGCAAGGGCTAGGGGACTGAACACTGCTGGCTAGTGTGTGCTGTGACAGTAATAAGTTTAAGGCAGAAAAAGACACAAGGAAGAGTTCTACCATCACTGCAGAAAGCTGGATTGTAGGAATCCTTTTTAGGAAATCCTTTCCAAAAGTACAATAACACTCACAATCCACCTTATACTTGAACAAACTCTACAGTTAGGTTATGCTCTACAAGTCTTTTCCATGTTGTTCCTCATCTCCTTGCTGAGAAACTAAGCGGCCACTGTGCTAGCCCTGTTCCTGTTTCCCAGTGGCACCCTTCAACTTTGTTCCTAACTTCTGCTTCATGTTCATAACTGGATTAGATAAGGCCCAAACCTCAGCATCAGCCAGGAGGTATAGGACTCTTACGTGCAGAAGAGGAGACATATTCCATTTGCTCAGCTACCATATCAGTAAACACCCTCCCAAAACCCTTCCTGTGATACCAAATTGCTACACTGGTTCCCTGTCATTGGGGTCCACTTCCCAATGTCCTCATTCAAGTTCCCTGCTCCCCAGGGAGCTCTGCAGAGTGGCTACATGGTTTCTGGGCAAAAACCCAGGATATCTATAATTCTCCAAGGAGTGATGGGGCAAGACGCTGGCTGCACTCAGATCCAGGATTGGAAAAGCTCTGGAGGGCAGGAAGAGTATCCCAAGGAGCCACATCCCAAAGGAACCAAGAAGAACCATGAGGTTTCTAGATATACAATTCAAAAGGTGTTTCTTGAGAAGTGAGATAGAATCACAGAATCATAAAATCATTTTGTTTGGAAAAGACCTTTGAGATCATCAAGGCCACCACTAAACCATGTGCCTAAGCTCCACATCTACACGTCTTTTAAATACCTCCAGGGATGGGGACTCAACCACTTCTCTGGACAGTCTGTTCCAATGCTTGACAACCCTTTCACTGAAAAAATGTTTCCTTATATCCAGTCTAAACCTCCCCTGGCACAACTTGAGGCTGTTTCCTCTTGTCCTATCACTTGTCACTTTGGAGAAGAGACTGACCTCCACCTCTATACAACCTCCTTTCAAGTAGTTGTAGAGGGCAATAAGAGAGCAATAAAGCTGAGCTGCAAGCCTTTAGGGGCTTAGGGCTTTAAGGTAAGGTTCAGCAAGGAGGGTTCTTGAAGGACAGGGAGGGTGTCCTTGGAAATTGACTCCATGCTCACTTTTAGGCATACACAGCCCCACGAGCAAAGCCATCATGTGACACTGCATGCAATTACTGTGCCTTATCCAAGTCTGTGGTTTCATGCCAGCTTTGCTGAAAGGGAAGCAGTGGCTCAAGAATCAGAGACCACATGGATTTTGAGGCCATTGTACAAGAACCAAGGGGGGACTCTGTACATGGTCTTGTGGTGCTCAGGACTGGAAGACGGTCACTGGGAAACAGTCACCAACGTCAAGTGAAGGGAACAGCCATTCTGCTTCCCAGTGAGAAATCTGGCTACAACAGAGCTGAGTGCTGGTCTGGGTTTGGGAAAAGCCAATGAGCATAACAGGGCACAGTGACGGCAAGAAGTCAGCAAGGCAGTCCTGGACTAAAGGGGCTGGGCTGCTGAGGGAGCAGGAGTGTCACGCCATGGGATACCAGGGAGGTGAGGGCAATCCAAGGGACTGCCTTGGGGTTAGGAAGCAGATGCTGTGGAGGGTGGGTCATATATCCCCAGAAAACTGAACCCAGGGGAAGCTTAGTCTCATTGCTAGAAGTTTTCCCATGGAGAAAATGAGACAAGGTGTTCCCACGGGTCTTAGTCATCCACACCTAAGCCTAGGATGGGGACTCAGGTAATGGAGAGGGCTGGGAGAGGTGTTTTTCTGGGGGCTGCTAAGGTAGGACAGTCTCCATGCCCTTGGAATTGGTGCCCAGTGTAAATTTCCTGGCATAGCCTTTGTATAGATATATGTTATTCAAAAGGTGCTTCTTTAAGGAAGGGAAGGTTTTGACCATATGCAGTACTACTATTATTTCCAGTCCTTACCTTCCCATTTTAAAATCATAATCCTTTCCATAGTCTCACCCTTGGCTCAAATAGGTCATGTGACAAGATATATTTAACTATGCCTCTATGAAATCTCAAGACTATTGTCCAAAAATTTAGCACACATCTGCTTTTCAGTGCAGTGGATATTGATGTTCCTGACAGGCAGTGGCTTCATCACACAAGCAAGATCACTATAAATAATACTTTCAACAGCAGTAGGAGAGAACATTCAGAGCTGGTAATAAACCGGGAAGCTGTGACATGTGGCTCTAACGCTTGTTCTGAATTTCAGCTTTCTGTGTACATTTGGAGAGCAAACTTCAATTCTGAGGCAGAAAAGCAAGTTACAAAAGTAAACTGGCAAAGAAGGACTGAGTGGCTCACATGAACCACAGGGCTCCTCAGATCATGTTTTCAGCTGGGACTCCACTCTCCCACTCATGCCCCCACAGAGCCACATTCCAGCAAACTGACTTATCCCCTGGAAGCCTTCCTTTCTGACATATTTTTCTGCCTATCAGACACAATGCTTAATGATTTCCTTCTTTTTTTCCAAGACCAAGTCCCAGTGACTTAGTATATATCTGCAGGGAGTTTTTTCTAATCTGAGGGATATCTACCCACAAACTCCACAAAGATGCTTTTCTTGAAAATATTCAAGATTGAAGATTGAGGCTTGCACTGTAGGCCAACAGGAGGTGATAATGTATGAGAGATATGTCAAGTGAGGACAGATCTTACAGGGCCTTTAAAAAAAGAGACTTTCTACATTATTTGACACAGTGAAAACAGAAAGCCAATGAAGAAACACAGAGACTGCCAACACCAAAACATCAAACTAAGAAATCAGATTCCTTCCTTGGACATACACAAAAGCCATCTGGACATGGTCCTGGGCATCCATAGGAATGTCAGAAAAACAGCCCGAGATGTTAGTTTGGACAGGGAAAGAAAGTCTGCAATGAGGAGGAGGTTCTGAAGTAGTTCTACGTTTTTGTAGAGGAAGTAGTTCAGCTGGCCATAATTACCCACCTTTACAGCAAACTATTTGTACCTACTCTTAAAGCAAAGCATTCTTGTACATTTCTCTGCTACAGTTTTTTCCATAACTGAGTTTTCTAGCTTCCATATGAAGATGTCAAGTGTAATAGCTCCACAAAAGTCAAGAGATGACAGGTACTGATTATCTCCTATCAGCCAACCCTGTCAGAAAAGATTAGATTGGTTGTATCTTCCAGATATTTGACAACAGCTTTAGTATTTCTTCCAGTAGTTTTTAGGAATTGAGGTTAAGATGACTGTTTCCATCTTTTTCTTTTGCAAATTATGTAAAAAAAAATGCCTATTCCTGATTTTCTAGGCCCTCAGACTTTTTCCAAAAGCTCTCAACTATACCACTAACAGCTCCTGAATGGCTGGTGGTCTCTAAATATACTATGGTAAACTTCATCAGTTATCAGGAACTTGAAACCATCTATCTTATGTACACATTCTGTCCCTTTGTTGTTATCCCTCTTATCTTCAAAAAGGGCAAAAGGAGGACCCACAGAACTACAGGCAAATGGGCCTCATCTCAATCCCTGGTAAAGTGACGGAACAAGTAATCCTGGAAGTCATTCCCAGGCACATGAAGGAGATTAGGAATAGTCAGTATGAATTCACAAAGGCAAGTCACACTTGACCAACTTTATGATCTTCTGTGATGAAATGACTGGCTTGTTAGATGAGGGGAGAGCAGTGGATATTGTCTGCCTTGACTTCAAGGTTTTCAAAACTGTCTCAAATAACATCCTCATAGACAAGCCGTTGAAGTACGGGCTGTGGTAACACTGAAGTGGGTTGAAAACTGGATTAACAGGCCCAGAGGGCTGTGATCAGTGGTACCAAGTCTAGTTAGAGACCTTTAACTAGCAGTGTACCCCAAGGACCAATACTAGATCAAATTCTGTTTAACATCTTTATCAATGACCTGGACAATGGGGTAGAGAACACCCTTAGCAAGTCTGCTGAGGTTACAAAATTGGGAGGAGTGGTTGATACACTGGTCTATTCAGAAGGACCTCAACAGGCTGGAGAAATTGGCCATCAGAAACCTCAAGTTCAACAAGGGGAACTGTGAAATCCTGCAGTTGGAGAGGAACAAGTCCAGGCACCAATACACACTGGAAGCTAACTGGCTGGAAAGCAGCTTTGCAGAAAAGGACACGGGGGTCCTGGTGGACACCAAGTTTAACACGAGCCAGCAATGTGCCCTTGTGGCAAAAAAGGCTAATGGTGTCCTGGGCTGCATTAGGAGGAGTGTTGCCAGCAGGTGCAGAGAGGTGATCCTTTCTCTCTACTCAGCACTGGTGATACCACACCTGGAGCATTGTGTCCAGTTCTCTGTGTCCGGTACAAGCGACGCATGGACATACTGGAAAGTGTCCAGCAAAGGGCCACAAGGATTCTTAAGGGACTGGAGCATCTCCCCTATGATGAGAGGCTGAGAGAGCTGTCACTGTTCAGACTGGAGAAGGCTCAAGGGGAATCTCATCAATGTATAAATACCTGAAGGGAGAGTGCAAAGAGGATGGAGCCAGACTCATATCAGTGGTGCCCAATGACAGGATCAGAGGCAATGACCACAAGCTGTAACACAGGAGGTTCCCTCTGAACATCAGGAAGTGGTTTTTTCATTGTAAGGGTGGCTGAGCACTCTCACATGTTGCCCAGGGAGGTTGTGGAGTCTCCATCCTTGAACCTATTCAAAAGCCATCTGGACATGGCCCTGTGCAACCAGCTCTAGGTTGCCCTACTTGAGCAGGGGGGCAGACCAGATGACGTCCAGAGGTCCCTTCCAACCTCAGCCATTATGTGACTAGCCATTATGTGACTAGTTTTTATATTCATCCTCAGTGAAGAGTTCAAGATCTTGTAGCAACAAGCACCTTGGCTTTGGACTCCTGACAAACAGCATACCTCACAGGTGTCTACATTTAGCCCATACCTGGAGCTAAACTGTAGCAGTTGCTCTATCACCCAATATCCCCTCCCCAGCTGAGAAGGGGAATCAAGTAAAAAGGGGAGAAGCCCTATGGGTTGAAATTGAAACATATTTAATGAAATAACAAAGCTAATATAAATGTTAACAAAAAGTGTGCAACAAGCTTACACTCAGTCTGGTCCTTGGGAGCAGCAAAATGAGCAGGAGATCAAGAAGGAGAAACCCTAGGAGGAAGAACTCCTCACCCTCAGTAGACTGCCTCCTTTTATAATGAGCTGGATGTCAGTGCTATGGGATACACCTGTGAGTCGGCTTGGGGCAGCTGCCCTGACTGAATCTCCCAGCTGATTCAGGGCTCTACTCATGGCCTGCTGCTACGGCTGGTCCATGGGTCTGCTTCTGTGAAACCAGGACAACAGGACATCAGGTTGGTTCATAAAATCATCAAAGGGAGGACAGCCAACTGTTATCACCCTTCATATACTTCTAAGAGTTCTCATAGTGCCTGATCTCAAGGGAACAGAGCACTTTGTATCCCTAGTGTAGCCTATCAGGCAGGTGGCTGTTGTGGGGTAGGCAGTTTCTCTTCCACTGCTGATGGTGCTGCAAATGTTGGTAACATTTATTTTTTTTTTGTCCTTGGATATCTCTACTCACAAAATCTGATGAGCCTGAATATTTCTCATCCTAATCACTTCAGCCTATACTATTTCACCTGATATCCTTACTGTTCCTAAGAGATTACACCAACATGCACCTCCCACACCAAATATCTTCCCCTTCTTCACTTAGCAGAGAAAATTACAGCACAGCCCTAGAGATGGAGGGATGCATCCAATGCCTTTACTCCCTCACCCAATACCTGATCTTGTACTTTCCCACAGAATCCACGAGCTCAAGAAGGAAAACTAACAGCAGTTATAGTGCCACCAGCTTTACAGACCTCTTTGCTGTCCTTCCTACCATTTCTTCCCAAAGTATTTCCTGCAAAGAGTCTGATAAACCATTTATTGTTCCTCTCCGAGGATATTCTCTTAAAAGGCTCCAACAACATTAAGCAGGGTGTCAGATTCTGTTGTCACAACAGTCCTATCTTGTCTTAAAAACATACGCATTATTTAGGAAAGAATCAAAAACTATCAACATACAAAGCCCATAAAGCACATTTTAAAAGCTCTTTCAAATATACAGGTGCCAAGCATTACGTTTTATTCTGAAAGACTGGGGTGTTTTCAGGGTCTTGTTTTATGCATGCTGCAGGACAAGAGCACTGCATAAATCTGAGGCCAGGCACACAAATAACCGTAAGCTAATTCAACTCTGAAAACCCTAGAAATTTAAAGTTTAAACACAGAGAGGCAGGAGGACAGTAACCGTCCAGTCCCATCCAGTTGGAAGCACTGGAGTGATTTGTGTGTTTTAGCTTTGGGGACACTCAACAGATAGAAAGGGTGGGTAAAACTTTGGGCTGTTGAGATGCACAGGCTCATGCTCTCAATTACTCCTATTTGCAGCTGCACACATTGTCAATATGGTAATGTCCAGCTGTATGTGCAAATGAATCATGATGTAAAAATACACAGTTTAACACAGATATCTCATTTAAAATGGTGCCCACTTGGCAATATGGACATCTCGGAACGAAGGCAAGGAGAGGAACCACTGACTGGAAGCAATACTCAAATCCCCAACACCAGTGTGTCTTCTCCATTTGCTTCATTTCAATAGCCAGGAGCTTCAATAACCAGGAGCTCACCAAGTCTTTGCTGAGACATCTCTTTAAAGACAATTTCCCAAAAATACGAGGATGAAAAACATTAAGTGGAGCACGAGATTTGTGTAAAATTACAATCAGCTTCTACTCCTTTAGAAACATTCAAAACTTGCAAGTGACTTGCTCAGATTTTTACTTCAAGAGCTTTTCTTCTTACTTCTCCTTTCCTAACTAAATATCCTCAGGGCCTTGAATGATTGAAACCCACTAAGAAAGACAGATGGCCTTTTGATAATTTCTAATGGAATGTGTAATCTGAGTTTCCCTCCCACACTGAACTCTCTGACCCTGAATGAATATGTGAGAATTTCAGAATTCTAGTTCAATAATTAAATGGAAATATAATAAAGTAATTGAGCTGTTCTATCACAAGCTTACAGAGAGAGCTACTAGTATTGGAGTAAAATCGAAGATTTTACATGAGCAATGACTTTAGTACAGAATCATGTACAGAATATATGAAAAATATATTCTAGTTTTTAAGACAAAACTACATGTAAGGTAGTCTCCTTTCCAAAATAGTTAACTAATTACATAGATTAGCAGGGTCATTGGGATACTCAAATACATTATGGTCTATTCTTTCAAATGCAATTAGGAGCATTCAATTTAAGAACCAGTCTAAATGGGCTCATTTTAGTCCATTATTTCAATCTAGCTAAGAGTAAATCAGTGAATAAATCAACATTTCACCATTAGCTGATTGTTATGGGATTAACAGGAAGCTGATATTACCAAGCAGTTCTTTATAGATCGGCACTCTAATAAGCCGTATTCTGATTAAGCTGCCAGTGTGCTTTTGCACTATTTTATATTTCTGTGTGTTCTTATGTGCTTCTAAAAAGTGACAGTGACTGAGGAGGATATTGTATGTGGCCCAGATAAAGCCCATAATGCTCCTCACTGTTCCACGCAACGTATTTGTTGGCTTCTTTAAGCTCCTCTTTACAGTGCTTCTACTATGCATGACAAATTGGGCTTACTGGCTGTGTTTGCAAGTCTTACAGGTCCTTCAGTGCTCAAAATAAGACTAGCAAGAATCAACAACAATAAAAGCTTCAAGCCCCAAACACTGACTTCCTGAGCTAGAAAAATAAATGCCCTGTCTGCTAAGAGTAAAAACACTTTTCCCTTTAGGTGGATCAGCTCATGGAAGGAGACACAAAGCAATTACCCAGCACGTTCCACATGTGTAAGCATCTGACACCATGCTGTCAGCAGGCTCCAACCTGTCACGTACAATACCAGAAGGATTCAAGTACAGTCACTGGAATTTTTATGGAAGTCACAGTATCTACTTTATAATTTCAAAGTGTTTGACATTTCAAAGAGGCCTCTTGCATGGGAGCCAACTGAGTTAACAAGAATTAGGGTAGTAGAGAGGATTATTTGATTTTCTGTACTGTTTTCTGCCCCAACTTTCTCCCAAAAGTTAATTCCTCCATATAAGGTGTTTCCATCAAAACAATATCAGATTATGTAAAAAGGGAAAGGGAAATCTTCAGCAAAACCGTAAAATAAGCTGCTTAAAATTGTTGATGGACAACATCTGATGGACAACTAGAAGTAATTAATAGATTACTAATCATTAATAGCTGTTTTAAGTTTCAGGAAGAGATCACCATATTTAATCCCTAAACAGACCAGAAGTCAGCTGAAACTTTGCAACAGGGTTATGTTTTGTGTCTGTGATATGACATTGGCAAAGGACAGATAGACTTAATTTTCCTGGATGGAGTAATATCAGGCCAGTGCAGGAAGTGTTAAACCCTCCAACACGATTTCAGAAACACCAGTAAATAAAGGATCCTTAGAACAGAGGCATCCTAATCCAAAGCCCTATATATATACACCTCGGAACACAAAGATGTGCCACCAAATGTCCCTGGAAACTATGTGAGTGAAGCCAAACAAGCCCTGCAAACCAGACTGAATTCATATACACAAGTACAGGGCTACCCAGTTGCCGATAGCAGTGTTTCACAAAACAGCCATCCCATCTTCAACCTTAAGGAATATCTTCAGAAACACATCAAAAAATAGCCCCAGGAACTTCTGCACATAACTCCACTGAGTATTAAAAGTTGTATGTTCAAGGACAATAGTTTTTTTGCAACACTTTAAACTCTGGTTCCGCAGAAGCTTGCTGACAGGATTTTTTCTGTATTTTACACTGAACAGTTGTTGGATGCAGATGGGCATCACACTGTGACTGCTGACCTGAACAGAGAGCGCAACCACCTGAATTGCATTTTCTGCAGACCTGGATTCTGGGGTGAGTGACTGGTCTGGGACCAGGACAGGACCTCTGGGGACTTTGACAAGGAAAGCTTAATTATGGACCTCTTTCAGGCTCAGGTGTGAGGTGAAGTGAGGTAGGTATCAAGGAGCTTAGCTCTTTCGAGTGGTGGGCAGATATGGACATGGCCAGAGGCACAGCTTCAGAGAATCATAGAATGCTTTGGGTTGGAAGGGACCTTTAGAGGTCGTCTAGTTCACCCCCCCTGCAGTAAGCAGGGGCATCTTCATCTAGATCAGGTTGCTCAGAGCCCCATCCAACCTGGTCTTGAATGTTTCCAGGGATGGTGCCTCCACTACCTCTCTGGGCAACCTGTTCCAGCTATTCACCACTCTCAGTGTAAAAAATTTCCTCCTTATATCCAATCTTAACCTACCCTCCCTTAGTTTAAAACCATTACTCCTTGTCCTGTCACTATAGGCCTTGCTAAAAAGACTGACCTCATCTTTCCTATAGGCTGTCTTTAGGCACTGAAAGGCTGCAATAAGGTCTCCCTGCATCCTTCTCTTCTCCAGAGAGAAGAGGCCCTTGGGAACTTTAGAAGAAAAAATCTAAAGTGCTCATGGGGTTTAGGCACCTTCAATGCTTACTGATACCCACCTCCAACAGTGAAGCCCAAAGCAAACTCACATTCAAGGGATGGAGACAGTTATTGGATCTTGCCCAGAACTGCCCAGTTTTGCAGCTATACTGTGTGGAAGCTGATCAAAACAGTACAATAAAAATGTTCTTAACAAATAATGCAGACAGGTGCTAGATGAAGGTGTTATCCACATAGATGTGGTCCTAGCTCCAGACATTTTCTGGAAATCCACCACCTCTATCTTCTTCTACAAGGTGACTGATTCATGTATTTCTTTATCTCCTGCATTGCACTGTGTGGTACCCTTTAGGATGCAAGGACACTGAATTATCAGTTCTTTATCTAAATTTCTATGTTGTACAATGGGAAGAAAACAGAGAGGGCTGTTTCAACAACATAACAAAGTGTTCTGAAAATGGATGCTTTCAGAATAGAAACTATTTTGAGGAACTGTTTGTATATTTTAGTTTGGAAAGCACTTAGCACATTTTTGTTGACAGTGGAAAGATAGATAAATACCATACTAACATAAAATAGAATATGCACCTTCCCTAACATGAAAAAATAAAATAGAATAGAAAATACTGAAATAATATAAATAAGAATATGCTGATAGTTAAGTACTGTTCTTTCAGATGGAGCAGAAAACTAGTTCTCCCAGATGATAAGCTAATTATTGCTTTTCTGAAACAATATAAAGAAGCAGAATGTAACAGTCTAGAAATAGCTGCTGTCTTTAAAGATCACTACAGGAAGGAGAACACTAATTCAGAGGTCAAACATTTGGGACTTATATCAACAAAAATTAGCCCTAGTAAATGATGAAGTGACTGAAATATACTGGGGAAATTTGTTGGAGTCAAACGGACCAAGTACACTGCCTTGCCTGCTCTGTTCTGCATAATTAACTATCTTATTAACTAGACAATTGATTCACTACTTTATTGATTTATTGTTGCATTCATTCTCTCTTTCTGCTTTTTGCTTTGCTGCCAAATTTATCAGTTTCATTGCACAACTTTCTCCCTAAGTGATTCATTCCCTAATTAACTCTCTCATTCACTGACAAGCCTGTTTCTCACCCAGTTCACTGCTCAGCTGAATCTCAAATCCTTCACCTGCCTGATCTTCTCAGCATGTGTGACAAGTCACGGGGTCCCTCGGGGTTCAGACTAAGGGTTCTGTTTGATGCTTTGAGTGTTAGAAGATTTGATATTTATTCTACATGTGCCTGATGAAAAACTGCATTGTAAATCGGCATTGATCTACTTTTTGTGTTCTGATAGTTAACTGGAGCTAGGAAAAGTCACAGTACAGGGGCTGTAAAAAGTCAAGGATTCTCTGTTTACATGGATGCCTCTTTTAGACAGCACACTTGTCTACGTGACAACTGACTGTGATCATACTGCCCAAGGTAAAACTGCTTTTCAAATCTTAATTACAGAAGACAAAGCAAATCTGCGTATTGCAAGTCCAGAGGGGGATACTTTGACCACCTGACTAGCCTGGCTAGCTGGCCAGCTAACAAGGGCAGCAAAAGCCACTTAAAAATTAAATCGGCTTGCTTAGCGCATTGTATAGAATACCTCCAAGGATCCACCACTGATCTGGGCACCCTGTTTCCATGCTTGACCATCCTTTTTGGCAGATATTTTTTTTTCCCTGTCTCCACCCAGCATTTCCTCTGATGTAATTCATGACTGTTGCCTGTTCACCTTTCACTGTGCACCTCTCAGAGGAGCTGGGCTTCATCTTCTCCACAGTTCCCCTCCCAGTAGAAGAGGGCAGCACTCTCACTCTTCTGTACATCATGTGCTCCAGCAATATGACAATATGATAACAAAATAAGGAACTGGCAGATGCTGAGAGCAGCAGAAGGGGAAAAGTGGCTGGACAACCCCAACCTGGGGCTAAACTAATAAAACAACAGGATAAGCTGCCAGATATCACACACACGGAAAGGGGTGTATTGGGAACTCCTCTTGGATGAAGGACATCGGAAGTCAGTGGGAATAGAGAAGATTCCCAGGCTTACCAGGGTCACTGACTAAAGCCAGAATTACTAAATAATGTTCTAAAATCACCAAAACTGTGGGGAAAGACTAAACAGGAGTGGGTTGTTTATTTTGGAGGTGAGAAAAGAGGAAAAAAAGGTAAACCAAGTAGTGCAATTGGGAAGCTCATGAGTGGCCATCAAAGCAGCGCTGCCCAGTCCGACATTGCCCAGAAGGTGACAACAACCTTGGTTTTTTGTCCAGACCACATCTCCAACTTGCCTCTGTGTTCAGGGAGACCTAGAAGGTTTCTCTGAAGGTCAACAAGGGGAAGACCCAAAGGAGATGGAGGATCAACCAAACCTCTCCACCATACTCCCCTCCAGGCGCAGGACTTCTTTCTTTCCCTTTTACTTTTTGTTATCATCAACTTTCTATATACTTTCAGCTGCCCCTGCTCCTCTCCACCCTCTACCCCACCCTTCAGTCCTTCAAGTTTACTTGACTTTCCACCTACCACCTCATTTTTCTCCTCCTCTCTCTAGGTAAACTAAATCACAGTGCAAGCTACAACACGTAACCTTTTTCATCCTCTTGTCTACTATAGTTAATACTCCCTGATTCCAAAGGGATAAGTTAAACCACTGGATCTTTCTTAGCTTCTTCTCTTAAGAAAGTGAGGTTTAGGCAGTCACATTACATGTCCACCAGCTCTTCCTAACACTTCTTGAAGCCATTTGGCTTTTCAACCAAATGTGAAGGAGCCAAGGACAACAGAGTTCCTACAGGATTTGAGGATGCCCACAGCTAGGTGAAAGATGGACCCAGATCAGTGCTTCCAGTGGCAGAAAAGCAGTCCAAATTCACATATTGTATATCAATATTGGCTGGTAACAGTGCTTGCTGGTTCTTGCTGAGCAGAAGCACCATAGGAGACACAAGGGCGAGACGGAATATTGCAGAGGGATGGGTTAAATAAGAAGAGATACAAGTCTGCAGGAAAATCTGCTGCTCAGGGAATTACTTGCCTTTCAAATCCGTGAAAAGTTGCCAAAAAAAAAAAAAAAATCACATGAAATATTTCCACTGCTAAAGATACTCTCCATGTTTTACAAATGCCAGGTTGGAAGTATTTACTTAAAATCAGGTTTGTGATTAAAATCAAACTTATGCTGTTTCAAATTCACAATGAGTCATTTTTAAAAATTTAATTAAAAAATAAATCTAAAATAATTTAAAACAGTACTGCTGATCAGGCATTTTGTTTTAATCTGAGAAAATAGCTACAGGCAAAAGCCTGATTGAGTAATACACACGTATCTGTACCTGGAGAATATGCTCTCGGAGTTCAGTGATACTACATTTGGCATTAAACATGTATAGTATCAGCCTACACATCACCAGAGACTATTTTATTTTAAAACAACTGTTAGTGGCAAAAACTTAACAAGAACACAGTTCCATTGTGAAGTGACGGGCAATAAAACCTGCTTAGATTAATTTCAATCTACTAAATCAATGCAGATCATCTTACTTAAAAAAGGCAGCCAATATCCAAACCAAGCTGGTATCCTACACTCATATCTGAGCATCCTAAGTCTCAAAGGCATCTCAATGACTTCAGTGCCCAAGCCTCATGGACACAGGACACAGCCATCCCTACTAGAGCAGCCCCTGCACTGTTGGGCTCAACATCTCAGCCTTTCTCGGCGGAGGAGATGCAGCACACACACATCTAGCCCTCTTAGCAAGCGCTTGCCTTCCAGTTTTTTGCACAAATGCACGGCTTTCATGATCATGGTAAGTATGGTGATGAAATCCTGTCATGGACTCAGGCTCTCTCTTTCTACAGCAGGTGTGAACATTTTAAACTGGAGATTTCTGAGAGTAAAGTCATTTCTCCGTGAAATGTGAAATTTTAGAGGTGTTAGGAAACTGAAAAGGCAGCCACAGGTCTGCCACTTTTGAAATTTAAGATGATACAGCATGAATATTTCAACTTACAAATGGCTTAATCAGTAAATCAAATTTAATTATTTTACTTTCCTCCCCCCTGCCCCCGCTTTCACTATATTCACACCGTAACCTCCCGGGCTCTTGTGAGCTCTCTGCCACCACCTACTTGCCTACCCTCAGCAAAACTCCCCACATCATCTCCCCAGGCCTCTCTCTGAACATGCTGCTTTGTCGTTAGCTCCCACTACCAACTTCCACTTCGGGAACTTGGCAAATTAAGGCTTTTGGAATTAAAATATAAAAGACCACGTCTGCAACAGCATCTGTGTAGTGTCTATGACTAAAGAAGAGCCCTACACTTGCCGTTCACCACCACCTCCACGCTCTAGCTACACGAGTTTGCCTCTGGGTATGTGCTGTGTCCAAAAATGTTAACATAGATACAATTTTCCCAAAACACAAGACTTCAGAAGCTCAGCATTGAAATCAAACAGCAAAGACCATGAAACCCATGGTAAAATCTGGAGAAAGGGCACAAGTGCACCTCTGCATGATTTCCTCCTGGTGGGGATTTGCCCAAATTCCCCCCATGCAGGAGAAGCACAGCCACCCACAGACCCGCCATGGGAGGACCCTCCCAGCCCAGCAGATCCCTACAGGTCCCAGCCCTCCTGCAATTATGTCCCCCAGCCAGGGGGTTACATGGAAAATATAATGTGGCTCCCAGGTTTTGATTGTTAGTGGCAAGGGGAGTGATTAGCAAGTCATTTAAAAGACCTTTTTCTCTTGCTTGTCTATGCCTTTCATGAAAACAGATCAGCCACTGGAAAAGATGTTTACAAGCAAGCCCTAGCACATTGCAGTCTATGCAACTTTTGTGGAAAAACTGAGTAAATACATATGTAACTAATCTTTCATCTTCCTTGGGACTGGCTGATTACCGGAACAAGTTAAAAAAATACAATATAATTTTGGGGCCAAGCAATTTTATTTGGTGTATTTTGATTTCCAAACAGAAAAAGTATTGTTTCTCTAAAATTAAGGACAGACTCAATGTTGTGTGAGGTCTAAACAGGACTGCATGTTCGATCGTTTGCGGTTACAGACAAGGAGCCATGGGCCTTCTCTGACTAAGGTACACCAACATTTCTTTTTTTTTTTTTGATCTCCAGCTTTTTATAAAGAGTGTTTGTGTTCAAAAAGAGATGTTTTCATAAGCAAGCTTTTGTGTACAACAGTGCTTTTTCTGTCAGCTGTATTTCAGAAATTAAGAGTCATCCAAGATCTGCTTTAATGACTAATTTCCCTACCATAGAGTTTAAAGTACAAAGGACTGCCACTGACTGGCAGAGCCAAGCTTTCAGTTGCCATGCAACACCCCTGTCGCAGGTTTCCCTTCATCTTCTAGTGCTTTTACTCCAGCTCTGTTCCTCACGGATGAAAGTTATGCAATGCTGTCTAGATACTTAACAGCAAATATATTAAATTTCTAATCTGATATAAACCAGACTGCAATTTTCTACTGAAAAAGTCACATCAGTGAATTTAATAATGTTTTAAATTATAGTCTTTGATAGTAGAGTATCTAGTTTTCAAATTTACATTATGCTGATTTTGCTAGCATGTGAATCAGTGACAACTCCTTTTTGTCTATGTCCTCTTTTAAGTGCCCGTGGAATTTTTCCAATATTGGTGGGGGGCAGGGGGAAGATCTCATCTGAAACTTTGCAAAACCACCTGTTGACATGCTAATTGGTGGCAAACACAGAGCACAGCACTTGCTCACTGGGAGGCAAAGTTGGACACATGACTCCTGCCCCCTCCCCAGAAGTGTTTCACGCCAGGTTGGATGGGGTTTTGAGCAGCCTGGTTTAGTGGGAGGTGTCCCTGCCATGGCAGAGGGGTTGGAACTAGATGATCTTTGAGGTCCCTTCCAACCCAAACCATTCTATGATTCTATGACTCCTGTGATGATAGATAGCTGCTAGTCACCAGACTGGAAATACAAGCTGAAACCTCTTCACTTGAGTCACTGTAATGATCAGAAGCAAACGGGTTTGCCATTAACTTGGATCAGATTTGAAGCAAAGAAGTAGACACAAATAACCTGGTATTTTTCAGTGAGACTCTGAGTGACAGAGTTGTCTATGCTGTTGTCTTTTAATTCAGAGAGTATCTTCCTATATTGGAAAAAAGTAATTTATTATTAGTGAACTGTAACCAAAACTTAGAGTAATCTAGACATACTAATGCAGCTACACATTTACGCAAGGCTCCAGAGCAGCTCTGAATTGGCATAGGCAGCCATTTCTAAGCACAACAGACACCAGCCATCCAGAAAGCAGTGCTGTCACAGGCATAAAGATGATTTTCCTTTCTTTTCCCTATAGAGATGAACGCACAGGTTCTCCTATGGTGTTTCTGAAGTCTGTTTTGAAAACATAAGAGCCTAATTCTATAAATTAGCAGAACAGTTTAAATTTCACATAGGGTAAAACTGGTGTTAAATTTCATCTCTGCCGTGATGGTGAATATTCATAACATTAGTTCTGCTATTTAGGTGACAGAATTACATACTAGTATTTTTTACAATAA
The DNA here is from genome assembly GCA_028020825.1 of Podargus strigoides. Taxonomy (NCBI): domain Eukaryota; kingdom Metazoa; phylum Chordata; class Aves; order Caprimulgiformes; family Podargidae; genus Podargus; species Podargus strigoides. The sequence continues at coordinate 53,326,190 of CM051622.1, forward strand.
AATACATTTTTGAAAATAGACTATTTGCAGTATCTAAATTATGTTCAGAAATAGTCTAGAAAGATGCTGCCTGTCTACTTATTTTCTTCAGTTGCTGACCTGAGACTTATAACAAGTTTCACCACGTGATGCATTTGTATGGGTTCAATGACTCGCTTTCAATACAAATGTTAGGCTTTGTAAGGCATAAAGCTTAATAGGTGAAAGTGTTTTTAAAGGCAATAGTGCTTTAATAAGTTGGCATTTTAGAAAGTGGGTTTTGCTTTTTCCCACTGAAACCTTCATTCTGCTGCAGAGAAAAGTGCAGATGAGTCAACAAAAGAGAATAATTTTCATTGCATTCAGAGTCTTTGAGTGAAAGCTAATGTGTTCCTTGGTTCTGAGAAACATCATGTAAATCTTATCCTGTGCAGACTTTCACATGAGCCGTTCTAATTTTTATAAGCAACTCCTCCTCCTTCTCCCTGCTGTTCACTGGCCAAGGCTGGGTCAGCCCCAAAGGTACTGCTGAGAGCTCCCAGTGCCCATCAGTCCCACACATTTTCCCTCCTTGCCCTTTGGTTCCTGTGGAGAAGTGTATGAGGGTCAGAAAGGAGCCCTTCTCGTCCCTTGCATTCCTGTACACCTAGCCCTGACTTCATACCTGGCCTCTGTTGCTGTAAAAATTCAGGCAGACTACTTTCAAAGCAGTCCAAATCAAGCTGGTCTTAGCATTGTGTTCTTTATTTTTCCTCACAGCTGTTCCTATTTTTTTTGCATCATTTTTGTCACAGCAAGGCTTCTTAAAAAACAGAGGCCTTTATCCAGCAGGTAGGAAAGATTTTCTCTTTGTTGCTGTGTCATTGTTGCTCTGCTGATCGATCACAAACTCCATGCATTATATATCCTTTACATAAATTTGGGGAAGTGCAATCAGTGTTCAGCTGATAAAGTCAGTAAATGTGAATGTAAAATTTTCAGAAATCCTGACTCCAGTTTGGCCTGATAAAATATAGCAGTTAAATGCATTTGACAAGACAGGCTGAGTATAATACACAGGAGAGACTATAATAAATAGGTTTTTGTTAAGGAGCATTTAATTTGACAATGACCACCTATCAGCAGATATTTTCTCTTGCTCTGAATAAAACCTTTACCCATACTCCTTGCTTTATGTTGTTTCCCAAACTTATGATTCACTTATACAGCAAATTGCCTACTAGGTGGCTCTTAAGCCTCTCCATCTCTGTGAGGGCCATGATGGGGTTTTTAACTCAGCACCTCACAAAACAGAGCTTTTCATTGCTGCCATTTTCACTGTTTGCTCAGCCTTTGGCCTCCTAGGCTTGGGAAATAGCAGGACTCCTCTGCACAAACCAAGTCTGCATCCCTCCTGCACAAAAAGAACCAGGGCAGATGTTTCCACCACAGCATGGTGGTCTGGTGGACCTTCAGACCTGGTGAAGGTCCCCTTACACGAACAGGGAGGCACATTACACTCGTCCCGTTGCACGTGGGAGATGTGCAGCAAAATACAGCCCCAAGACAGAGGCATAAGAGCCCTTGGAAGGAAAACGTGGAGCCCGCCTTACAGCAAGCAAACTATCGCCTTCAGCCTCAATCTGGGTTGTAATAGGTCAAATCCAATAACTCTTGGTACTGTTTTTCCCAGGTTGTACCTATGCTAGTAAAAGAGATGGGGAAGGCATGGCCCTGGCACTGACTTTCCATCCTCTGTACTGCTTGCTAACTCACTTGCCAGCCTCTCCTTCAGCCCGTGCAAACCAGCAGTCTCGCAGATGATGCCCAGGTATGGTTCAAGAGAAAGTACACACTGTGGAGTACACACTATCCATACTATTTGATTCGGGGCCAGCGTATGGGCCCTGCTCTGCCTTGTTCAGTGGCGTAAGCAGAGCCTGAGACCATACCGCCAGCTTTGCATAGAGCTGCTGGATTCAGGAGTACGCAGCTGCCAATGTTTGCTGTTTCCAGCATGCTAATCTTGACTCGAGAGCTGGCTGCATTCCAGCAATGCACAACATCTCTCCTTTCTATATAACAATGCGATGAACTGTTGGGCTTCACTGTGTAAAAGGTGGCATTGTACACAGGTATGCCGTTTCCCCTCCCTCATTTAAAACAGCAGCAAAATAAAGCAAATCACAGAAAGTCGACATGCCAAAAATACATACAGCAACCCGGCAGTCATACTGTGTTTCCCATTTGTTTGTGATGCAGAAGTGTATTGCAGCACACTGCACGAAGGAGATTTGGGCATCAGTATGTACATGTGTGGAAACACCACCTGCATACATGTCCATGTGTTAAAGGATAGAGGATTTTGGTGAGCGCTATTGCATATAGCAACTCCTTCCTCTGTCATGCGAATACTGCACAATTTTTAAATTCTATATTTCAGCCTTCTTTATGTCATTTCTTTCTAGTGGAACCTTAGCAAGAGATAAAACTTCCTGCCCTATCCTTCATCTCTAACTAAAACTGGAAAACATTCATTAGTGTTTATACTGGAAACCATGGAAAGGAGAATCACCTATGTGTCATTTAAAATAATCATGTCAATTTAAAAAATTACGGGAAGAAATCAGATCACAGATGCCTCTTCCGGTGGTGAAACAAACATTTAACATTGGTTAATCTCCTATCAATCACGTGAGAATTGATTCTGAATGGACAAGCAAGTCCATATTTGCAGCAAATGCCAAGAACATTACATGAAGAGAATAAAATGTGTAGCTTGTGAGATATTCTAGTGTGCATGACAAAGGACAAAATAAGAAAGACGTGGGTATAATGAAGAGAAAGATACAATAATTGACAGTACAGAGTCACATGCATATACAAGTTTTTGTAAATGAAGATGTATAAATCAGGCAATTATTTCCTTAGTTTGCAGTTAGCAGAGCAGACTCATAAGTAAGAACGATTGTGGATAACTTACTGGAACACTATCAAAAGTATCCCCAAACCCTAGGAGTTTGAAGAGGATATTTGCTTGAAGTCCAGTTCAAAGCACCAATTTCCAAATTTGTTCCAATTAATAGCAAAAGACAAGAAGAAATCAAGATTGAAGTTGCTAGAATTCTAATTTTATTATTCTAAATATAGAGAATTGAGAATTAATTTTCTACCTTGGGCACAAAGTTAACACTTCAGTTAAGCTATGGTAATGGTGCAGCTCCTATTACTTAGAATTGTAAAATTCTTGCGGGTGATGCATTTATATGAAGCAGCTTCCAATGATGACACTGTAACTGAGACAATATAAATATTTTAATAATGTATTTAATAAAGGCAGCAATAAGGGAGGGAGTAAATTTTTACTTTTCCAGAACAGCTAATAGCACTAGAAGCCCAGGTCAAAACAGACTTTCCTTTTTTAAAGAAAAGCACTTCTCTTCTTCAGTGACTGGTCTCGCTTGTTTATTTTCAGCTATAAATATCAAGTTCTAAAATACCCTACATGTCAGTCAAACTATTGTTCCAATAAGTTGCATAAAGAAATGCAGCAATGACTTAAAATTATACATGCATATACAACTTAATCTGAGAGCAGCAAGTTTAGAATGACAGCAGTAACCTGACCCGTCTCAGAAGCAGAACACAAACTGGGCACAGGACTGCAACACAGGGGTTTGATTTACATACACAGACACATCGTTTTTTGCAGAGCAGCTAATGCCCAGCATCCCAGCAATATTATACTTCACTGGGAAAAACACAGCGCCAGAAATTTCCTGACAAACCACAGAAATCTCATAAATCCCCAAATACAGGAGTTTTTTCCTAGCATGTATTTTCTTCTACAAATAAGACATGAAGCTCTGGATGGAATATGGTCTTCTAACATGAGGCTAAACTTACAAAACTTGCAGCATGGAGACTCTCAACACCAAATAGCTTCTGCTTTGCTAAGTTCAGTACCTGAAGGTCCTGCTTGCCAGCAGCAGGGCTTTGCCTACCAAGTTGAGCTTATTTCTGTAGGTCCATGTAAGAAATAAATGTGCCGTAGTGTGGTGGTTTAGACCCTGCCGGGACCCGAGACCATGTTGCCGATGCCCCTCCGCCACCATCGGACGGGACAGGGAATAAAACACAAACCCCGGGGTTGAGATAAGGAAGATTTAATACAGCAGTGTAACAACAACAGACCGAACAACAACAATAACAGTGATAACAATGTACAGAACACGAGCTGTACCGCACGGACACAGCACGAGGGACAGACCCGGACAAAAGCCACTCCCGCACTGCCCGCGCCTGGGCACCCGGACATGACGTCAGCATGGGATGGAATAGCCCGGCTGGAGCTCCCTCTGACTGCTGGGGAAAATGCACCCCCATCCTAGCCGAACCAGGACACATAGGTAAGACATTCTCTGTTTATGAATATTATTTTGAAGTAGGAAGTCACAAAACCTATTTATTATGATTGATTTATTATCTAAAATGTATCAAAAGTAAAGCCTTGGCTATTCCATAGTTTAGACTGAGAAAGTCCTTTCCAAAAATAGGATCAGATCCTTCACTGCATTAAATCGCAGTGACAGCCAGGCTGTCCTGATCTGGCTCATAGCTCTTTTCTTTTTTTTTGCCTCCTTTAGTGCCAAAAAGGAAAAATTAGATTTCTGCCTGAGGTGGTCAAAAGAAAGAAGCAGAGAGTGTCTCCTACAGTATCAGGAACATCCATTCAAGTTTTGCACCATACGCTTCATGCAAGATCCGTTTCTCCTGCTTCAGGAAAGGTCTCAAACCCTGCAGGAGTGGGCTGGTAATGGCTGCTCATGATGGTCCCCCGTTGCTCTTAAACACATGAAAGACCTGTTGCACGTACACCAGCGGGGACAGGCTGGGGTGAGTTAGGCAGGTATACTTTGGGGCAGTTGAAGTACAGGAGCTGAGTGCAGCCCTTCTGTGCAATACGACTGTCTGGCAAAAAGTACTGCTTTAGCAGATTCTTATATAACAACTGCTATTGCTTATCAGCACGAGGCGGGTTTGACTGTTTCTGCCCCAGGAGTAGCCAAGGATTCTAATCTCCCAGTAGATATTTGGGCCAGTTTCAGACAAAGACAGCTCAAACCCAACCATTCATCCTGGGACAGTAATGCATTCTCCATAGGAGTCGTATTCATGCTGACACTGTTCCAGAAATGTGCAAAAAGCCAGTGTCTCCTCAGTAAATAGCACAGTGGGCAGAAACTACATCAGCCTCTTGTTATGCAGCATAGACTAAATGCCAGTAAATTCCTGGATTGATTTACAGGTGTCAATCACAGAATCACTCTACCCATGTAATCCTAAATACTTTGGAGTTTTTAATCTGCCCAGCTTTCTATAACATTGCTGGCGTAAAATGAAACCCAAACCACAGTCTCCTAAGGAGATCGGTTGGCCTAGCGCTCTCCTTGAAAACTGCTCCACCACATTTTCTCTACCTCAGCCTCCCCCCATCCCATGGTGTGTTTGGATGTCCTGGCCATTTCATTTTTTTGTTTGTTTAAATAGCATTTCACAATAGGTGGACACTGGCTGCATGAGAACTGCTGGCTGGATAACTCTCTGTGTTGATGTCGCATTTGCACCAGTGTTTGTCACTCCCTGAAGAGACGAGATGACAAACAGGAGAAGGGAGATGGAGCTGCTGGAGCTGTGAGGCCACTTGGCCTATATGAGGACATGAGGGACATGGACCTTAAAATGTGGGTGGTATTATTCTGCTTGGTAGACAGTCCCACTGTAAGGACCATTACAGAGTACCTGTAAATGGAATATGTTTCAATCCCTCTCTGTCCTCCAAGGCCCAGCATATTTACTAACACGGCTCCCAGCCCCTTGCTAAGGGACTCGCATTGGACAAAACTTTGAGAGCTGCCAGCCTAAATGTGGGGTCAAGTATCCCCCTCTCTGCCACATGGGTTTTTCAGAGGTGTTTTTCCTATCTGACCAGAGGCAAAATCTTTTTCACCTTACTTATACCTGAAAAATACTAGACTGAGGCACTCAAAAAGAGGATGCTCTGATTAGCACTCAGGGGTATGGTCTGACAGCAAGCAGCCTCAAGGTTTTTTGCAGCACAGTCCAGACTGATCTTTTCTCCCCAATATGTGTGAAGAATAATAATTTTTCAGCAGCTGAAGGTCTTGCTGTCAATGGTTTTATCAGCACGCAAAGGGGCAACCACTGCAACCTCTTCGTGGCCTCTGAGGTCTGTCATTCCGAGCAGGTCCTGCATGGACTTTGCTAGCTTTGCGCTGATGCAATAGGAGGGCAGTCACAAGCTTTTTGGGCTACAGCTGAGCTCCAAACACCTAAATTGCACCCTTTGATCCCAAAAAAGTATGAGGAAGCTGTCCAGGCTAGAAATGATGCTTGGGCAGTTCACCCTACCCTGAATGTCACTCAACTTCCTTGCCCAGCAGTGACTTTCATCTAGTCCCCCAGAAGTTTTTGCTGACGGTAAATGGGCCAAACTGCCCTCAACTGCAAGCACATTGCTTCAGGAGAGCGTGTGGGAACCAAGGCAGAGGACTGCAGACCCATCTGCAGCCCTTGTCCTCCTTTGTCTACACTGCATCTCTGCTAGTCCAGGTGATTTCAGGAATATGACCGTTAGATTTCCCAGATATTTAAGCATGTCTGCCTAGCCAAGCTGCTTGATGACAGTGCGGAAACTCTGTCCTCAGTGCCCTAACTCTCCTCTTGGGGAACAGTTACCCTTGGGCTCTCAGCTTTTGTCACCAGCTGATTGCATTGGGAAAGTTGTAGGCATTCACTAACAAAATATTGGCAACAACTGACAGAGGGCATGGACTGAGGTGATTTATTAGCTGTGATTTATTAGCACCAAGAGCCAGAGTGGGCTCTCCCAGGCATTGAAATCAGACCACTGAAGCAGTCGCTGACCCGTTGCTGGACTTTGCTCCCTGAAGGCAGATCTGCTTATGCACAGCTCCTGAGCTGCCATAGTTTGCAGTCCACAATTAAGTTAAACTGTATTTTTCTTTTTCCTCATTGTTCATAACTTGTAGTTTCTAAGTAAAACTCTTGACAATATTAAGCAATATTTGGGAGAATCAGTCAGGACTGTTGGTTCTCTGTCCTTCTCTACCTAATCTGTGATCAGTCCTTGGGTTACCTAAGTGAAAATTAGCTTTGGTACCTCTGCACTGTATGACTATACTAGCCATGTACCCTGACCAAGGAGTTCAGCAGCACCTGATGTGAGTAAGAAGCTCAAGACTGGATTGTTTTTTGAGAATGGTAGCTCTCAGAAGAAGCTTCTTCTCTTCCCAACACAACGAAATCTAACAGTATTTTGCAACGAATGGCTGATTAGCCTCAGATTAGATGCTGTGCTTCATACATTGAGTACTTTGCCTGTTCCTTTTTGGTCTTATTTATAACAAATTTAAGAAGCTGCATCACATTATTTCTGAATTCAAAAAAAAATCTGCAGTACTAATTACCGGATAGTTATCCCAGCTGGTAACCTTTTATCTTTGCTGGATATTTCCATTTACCAGTAAGGCAAAAAAATAGATTACTGCCATCACTACCATTACAGCAATCAAATGTTGCAGGCTGCCAAACACCATTTTTTCCCCCGATAAAACTTATTTCTTTTAATGAGAATAAATCTTTCCAAAGCACATTTTCTTTCTGATGTGAATAAGTGGTTTGAAACAGAAGCACACACATGCCTATGTGACGTCTTTTTAACATCAGATTTCTGGGCTCCAAGGAAACTAAGCATGCACACAATATACAGAACTAGAGAGGACAAGGTGGTGTTTTGCACCATGAGTGCATTTTATTTGAGCAAAACCAACGCACTTGCTGTGTCTGGATATGTAGTAGCACAGGATTAACATCTGAGAAAGCTTTTCCATTGTTGTTTTGCTGTATTTTCTGACCTGGGTGAAGAAGAATGCTGAATTCTTTGAGGATGCTTTGGGAGCCAAAGTTGTTTTCCCCCTGGTTCCACCCATATGAAAATGGAGGTTTTCAACCAAGCAACGAGCACAAGCAGGTCAGCCACTCAAAACTCCCCCTGCCAGGAGGCAGCTGCCCAGGCTCGAACAAAAGCCTCCTTGCAACTAACACTCCGAGCGATAAAGAACAGAACGAGAATGTAAAAAAGGGGTTTTAAAATGAGCCACACTTGAACTTGGCCCTACAGTACCCCTGCTAACGGACAGAAATTCCTTAATGTGCAGTGCAGGTAGCTACCCAGAGGGGGCTAGCTTACTACCCTTTTACTACCCTTACTACCCTTTAGTGGCAAGCTTAAAGGAAAAAGCTGTAGTGAAAATGGAGGGGGGGGAAAAGCAACACATCTAGAATGTGCAGAGTCAGTTCTAAGTATGCCAGGGTACAGAGAGCCAAAAAAGGCCCGGTTAGCTCTGTCCAAAGGAGTGAAGGGAACCAAAAAGGGCATTTACAAATATCGGGAGAAAACAAATTTTAATAAACCAAAGAGGGTAGACTGCATGGGGATTCTGAAATGCAAAATATTAATTTCTACATTGGGTTTGCTTTCATCAAAAATAATAGATAGATTTAATGCCTTGGCTTAAATGATTTATGATGAGTAAATGAATACACAAATCATACACAATCATTCATTCATTCAAGATAATGAATAAGAAGAATAATGAAGAGAAGAACAGTCTGATCATAGTTATCTGGTTTGATTCCCCATTTAACACAGTCTGTTTATCCTTGTTGGAAGGAGAACAGATCATTAGCTTGTGGATTGAGGTGTCTGACTTCTAGATGTCTCCTAGTGCACATCTGGAAAAAGCCCTTTCCCTTTCCTGGGACCCAGTAGCTGGAAACAGAATAGGCAAAGCTTTGTTTACATTTTCCCAAGAAACACAGTCCAGAGAGTGCTTGCTTTGTGAATCACATTATTTTCTGAATTCAAATTACTGTTTGCACAACCCCCATAACTCTGTGCTGCCTGGCTCAAAAGCAGGATGGGTTCCTCTTTTCCCAAAAGCCTTCCAGGAGCTTCCTGGGACTCTTCCTGGACCTCAAAGGGAGGATGACAGGAGCTGGGCCAGAGAATATCTCCCTCTGCCATGTGCTCCTCCAGAAAGTAAATGTTTTCCTATCAGAAACCCAGTTGCACAGTTGCAGCTGAGGCCTCTTCTTCCAACCCTTCCACAGCAGGTCCCATTTTAATAAAAGCAGAAGAATCCCATTTCTTCTCAAAAGACTTCTGGTCTGATCCCCACTTGAGTGAAATATGTTCCTTTATACCAACTCTAATATGGCAGGAAAGTCAGGTTCTCTATTTAGTACAAAGTTTAAAAATAGCTACTACTTCTTCAGTGGCAGAGAAGCAGCAGATAAGGAAGGGCTGTCCCACTTGGGCTCCATGTCGACCCCCAGGAACCACTCCATACCCTGCTAATGGCAGACCTACCCTGAAACTTACTTGTCCTGCAATGAGCCAAAACCACATAGTAATCCTGTAAATATCAAGGAGGGGAAAAGGCCAATATTTCAGGAAAAAAACAACAACCAAACAAAACCTTCTGTAATCCCAAAGAACAACAAATCTCCCTGAGGGCTCCAGTCTTTTGACACCAATCAATAACAGAATGAACGTGGCACTCAGACACTGCTGGTACTTTTTGCTGTGTTTGGCACCCACATTTGCAACTATCTCTCTCCTTGATTTTAGGAGCTTTCACACTAACAGAGTTTAGAAAGACTACCACTCTGAAAAGAGACGCATGCAGATTTATTTTCATAACACAGCAAGGTACAAAGAAGGAACAGTAATTTATTTAACACAGACAGTAATGCCTGTCTGAGGCTTACTTTTGTGAACTGCTTATTGTAGGCAAAACGTTAATTAATTGGGTATTTCAAGGGAACAGGCAGGCCTCCAGGAAGCCTTCGGATTTGTCTGACACTAGGAGCCAACATTTGTCATCAGCAACAATCACAAATACAATTTTATAGTGGAGTTTCTTGTGTGCATTAAGTGGATTGTGTTTAATCCCCTGATGACATGCAAAATGACATTAGTCACTATCACTTATATAATGAATCACAAACGTATCATTATAGAGTCAGCTTCCATGAGCACAGACTCCAGCAACAAAGAAAAACATGCCAGCCTAAATAAAGGGACACTGACTGCTGTGATGGGGAAAATAGAAAATTTTTGCCCTCTTTCTTATTGTCTTGCCTGTAGAAGAGCTTTATCAAGGCAACTGGCATCCTCCAAGAGGTTCTGCCCTTAAAGCTTATCACAAAAGCATTTGGTTAAACAGAGGTTTTGCCCGTGACCTGTCATGCATGTCCTCTCCACCTTACAAAGCCTGTGCTGGTGGCAGACAGTACATGGGAACTAGAGGTGCAATGCATTGCCTCACAAACCAACACAAGCAACCTTCTGTTGGCATTGACGTGGGATTTAAGATGTCGGTTTGGGAAAGGAGCTTGAGAGGCCTTTTTTATGTCTCTTGGTGGCCCAGTTTTGTGAGCAAATCCTTCATTTCACATGCACCGGCCCCTCTGGAGCCCCCAGGGGCACAGATGTAACCAACTTTCTCATGGCTCCTCAAAAGTTTGTATTTTAAGAGCTTCGGGGTCTCTTGTTAAAGAGTTCCTGCCTCAGTGTCCCCCACTGACTTTATCCCTGCCTATGGGAAAATGAGACATCACTTAAAGAAGATAAATTTCAAATAAATTAGGACATCCGTTACCTGTCTGACTACCAGCAGAACAACAGCCTCCATCTCACAGATATATATGAACACAGACAACTCCCACGTTCTTTCCCAGTGCTCATTACCTTCTCGACTCACCAGAACAGCTCAGAAATAATTTAGAGATTCAATAAACTCATTAAGTACTTCCATTTACAATTTAGGATGCTATAATCTGGTCTTGCTGATTTGCATAAATTAAATCTTTCTGACTCATATCACACCTGTTTCTTTCAACCTAAGTCTTTACTTAGGAGATTTACATTTATTCCTAATTGCACATACTAGAATTTTCTTATTCAAGTCAGGTTTTTTGTTAAAGTATTAAAATAATTTTAAAGATATGATTAGTGATTTGCCCTTTCTTATTAATCGGTCAGTCTCTCATTCTTTTCTATTTCTAAAACATTTTTTTAAAGCAGGATAAAAAGTCCTTTCATTGCCTTTAGTTAAAGCTATTGCTGCTGTTGCACTTGCACTGTTGTGCACCTTTAGTAGCTCTGTGCCAAGCACCTTCCATCAAAGACAATATCTACTCTGAAAGGGTCAAACCTAAGGGCAGACAAAGAAATAAACTGAAGTTTAAATGCGGGAGACAAAAGTACAGTCAACACATAAAGCAATTTGTTTCTCTGTAGCCAGGAGGCTATTTCTGAAAAGGTGTCAGTTCCAAAATTTCTTTGTATTCAACAAAGCTTTCAAGCATAGGATGTAGCTTAGTGTAGGGTGAGACTTATTGAATAAGAACAAACTTGGGCTCATGAGTGCCCTGTTTGCTGAGATGAGGGTTGGTACCATTCAGACTGAAGTCAGTGGGAGAACTCCTTAAATGAAGTGTGCAGGACACAGCAGCTGGGGACATCACATACAGAATTTCCAGGTCATGAAACTTGAGATTTGAGCCTTTCATTAGACACAGTGAACCCTGATTACCTTTTTTAAAAGAAAATGGACCAAATAAGTTTTTCATGATGATGGATAAAAGCTAGAAATATTGGTATCTAAGTCAAACCAAAACACATGTCTGCACTGGGCTTGCATAACCTGAGCTGATGGTGCAGATACTGCCCGTAATACTTGAAAACCAAAAAGTAAGGAATGTAAATGTATTATTTCAAAGATCTTGGAATTTTTAAGTTGCTGTCATGATTTGGAAGGCTTGCATCAAGAAGACAGCTTATCTGTGATAGGTTGTGCAGGAGGATGAAGTGAGCATAGGCATGACAGATGCACCTTGAAAGACTGAGCAGTGTACCATTGCTCTCTTGTCAGGCCTGGGGACAGCTATCACCAGGCCACAGCAAAATGGACCCTCTGCTGTCCCTTTCTCAGGCACATTCCACAATATAAATACTCAGAGGTCTATATGACAGAAAACAAACTACCCCAGGTAAAGCAAGCCGCAGGTCACAGGGGCTTTTCCCTTGGGTCCTTCAGCTCTGGGGAGAGGGTGTGCTCCAAACATGCCCTGAGTCATGGACCCCTTCTTCTTTGTGCAATACCCTTTCAGATAGCTCAAGGGTCTGTCACATGTCCCCACAGCCTTTTTGGCTCTGGGCTGAATGAGGCCATTTCATGTTTTCTGAAATCCTGACCATGTCCATTTGACTCCTCTGCACTGCCCACGCTGAGTCCTTGTGAAACCATGATCCTTCCAGATATGCAGTTCCCAGATATCCCATATATGCCATAAGCTGGGCACCTCTGAGTCCCTTCCAGTCCTGAGGAGAGGATTATTTTATGTATCTTGCAGGCTGTTTTCCTGTTTAGCTATTTGGGTAGGATATTCACCCTTTAGCAACAGTACATCATCACCGAATGTCCAGCTTGTTATCTCCAGCAGACCCAAATCTTTTCCTGTAGGATTGTTAACCTCTATAACCTTCTCACGTGAACCTTCACTGCTGAAGTCCTGATGATAGATAGTACACAGAGTACCCTGTCTCATTTGATTTTATTTCATTTCATCATTCTATTAAAGCATAATCTTGTATAATATTCGAGGCTTCAAGAAACATTTTCATGCTTTTGTGTATGACCTTTCTTTTTACTTTTTTCTCCATTTCTGTCATAAAGAACAAACGTAGTCCTCATGAGGGAAACAGAAAACAGGTACAGGGTTTATTATTTACTTTTCAATTCAAATTCTTTTTTCAAATGCCAAAGCAAGAGCAAATTAGCATAAGGGTGTGCTTGCTGATATAATGAGTGCAATAATGTGTTGTGTTACCAGAACTACAGGATGTGTTTTGTCTTCTCTCACCATTTTTCATGCTGAATGCATGTGCACTCAGGGTGGAACCAAGTTTCTAAGTGGAGCCTTATTTACATAAGAAGCACATGGTAGAGTATTTTAGCAGTTCCTGCAATGATGCTAAAATGGTGAGTCTTTGTTCAAGTAAAGTAATCTGACTGGAAGACCAAATATAAAGACAAAGATGAGCTTTCAGATGCCTCCTCCTGTGTGTGTTGATAATGTGTTTATTTTTTGAAATGGGGGTTACCAGCAGTGTCAGACACACACAAAGTCTGATGGTAGATCAGTTCCAGTGGAAAAGATTATTATAGCTTTTCTGAGGTTGGTGTGTTCAATCAAAAATAAAATGAATAAGCAACATGAATTTGAAGTATGTCATGAATATATCTTTTGTACTCTCTAGCCCTTAAGCAAATAATGAAAAGCAACTTTAGTTATGAGTCATGATATTTCCTTAACAATGAGAACTTATTCTTTATGCCTGCAATGACATTATTTAGTTAGATACTGTGCAGTCTCTATCTACATCTTTTTTGTAAATATAAAGTTATAGAAATGCACTAAAGGGTATTTAAATCCCTTTGAGATCCATCCATAAGCCCACATAAGGTACATTGCATTAGATATTCTAATAAAATGGATTTTCAGGTGCAGTATCTAGTCATCAGTGCAGTGTTGGTTTCTATCCAGATTTTTAGCTAATCTGAGTGCAGCTCAGTAAAGCTGAGTGGCTTGCTCTTGATTGCATAGCACCTTGAATCCATGGCTCAACTTTCCAGCACCAGCCACAATATCATGAAGCTACTTTAAGGCAGAACATGGAAACTTTTGGAGGCTCTGTGCAATATGACTGAAGAAGAATGAAATAGTAGGACACCGACACATCTGAGCCTTCTTTGACAACCCTTGGCAGACCTGGGTGAGCTGGTTCACATCAGAAGAATAGTGAGGACTCCAAATGGGTCTTTGTTGTGTGGGACTAGATGGTGGAAGAGCAGAAATGTGCTTGAAAGGAATACGGAAAAGTTTGGTTGCTGGTGAAGAACACTTTAATATTTGTCACAACTCTCAGGTTATTCCATGGTGGTTGTCTGCAGCTGCTTAAGACAGAAGAGTGCCATGTGTATGAGAACAGGTAAATCCAGCCACCTACACAGTGTAAGAAAACCTATATAGTGTCCTGAAAAGCCAACCTCTCCTGCAGGGAGGCTGGGATGGGAGGAGGACCCCCTCATCCAAATCTACAGCATCCATCACCTCCATCCTCCCCACGCCATTGCCAGGAGTGATCGTGGCAAGCCAGGCTGTCTGTTACAACTCATCTCATTCCCTCTGTTTTCCAGAAATAATATAGCTACAGACTGATTTCAGCCCCTAATTCAGGGGAAGTAAAATTCATGTATTTCTATGCAGCTGAGAAGCTCTGAGCTGATGCTGCTACAGGTTTTAGAGACACTACCTCCAGCTGAATCAGTGAGCCACTTGCACCAAGGTGGTCATCTTTTGATGTTAAAGCACCATGCACATTAATGCACAGTATTAAATAAGTCTTCTTGATAATCTTTATAATTTCTGCAGGTGGTAAGTCCTTTTTTGAACAGGCAGCAAAGTGACTGTAAAAGGCCTTATACATGTGTGGTTTGGGCCTCTTTTATTTTGGCTTTTTATCGCCCAGAAGAATGTGCTGTCCTGTCTATTCTGTGATCTGCAACTACTCCTGTCAACTGCTCTTATCACTTAACTGTACTGTAATCAGTTGTCACCTAGTTATGTGTTTATGGCATATACATTATACTGTTTTGGAGATAAGAAATGATTACTGACACACACACCTTCATTAATTCACTGACATAGGAATAATAGCAAATACAACTGCCAAGGTAAAATGACAGACTATATCAGCATTAGGGTGATCAAACAATGCAGGCAAATACCGCCTATAAACATAAACCTGTTACAACAGCAGTTGTTTATGACTTTTGGCAGCCACGAAGTCATCAATAAGATCCTAAAAACTCCGGTGACATGTAAACTCACTCTCAATAGATAAGTTGTCAGACCAATTTAATTTGCTTTGTGTTGGTGTCTCTCTTTGTTGGAGAAGGACCTTTCTCACCCTCAGAGTTCATTAATGGTAGTGTCAAAAACAATCTTATTGCCATGACAACAATGAAGAAAGTTGAATGGAGACTACTGGATAGCAGAAAGCAGATATTTCACGTGGATGTACTTGCCAGGCATGTTCATACAAGCAAAATGCTGCTGTTTCCAAAATATATTAAGGTGACTTCCAATTAAGTGTGCACAAGCAGCTTCTGAGGAACATGTCTCTTTGTGCATAAATTTTTTACAGACATTAACTTTTTTTAATAATTTTCGTATCAGAAAATTAGGAAAAACTAGGCAATGATTTAGGTCTGAAAAACCTGCTTGGTTTCATTGCTAATAGATTAAAGCACCTCTTGGACAATTTTAATCCATTTCATGTTTTCTTTCACAGCAATGATGACCTTGTTTGTTTATGTTGTTGGGTAGTGGTTATGGATGCTCTTTTATTTTGCAGTTTAGTCACACAATCAACATTTGATAGAGTATTAGTGGTAAACACAACTCTGGGTTAATGATTTTTGCGGTCTAATTATTTTTTCTGTGACAACAAGATTCCCTTCTCTCACTTTGTAATTTTCTCTCTGCGAGACTCATTGACTTTCCTCCACTAATGTAACAAGAAATGAAAAAGTCGGTAAGCCCAGATGTTTGGTGTCCTAGACTGGGGCAGTGAAAGACAGATACATACTCTATTATCCAAATTAGAAGTGAACTAATTCCAATTAACTGTGTTTGCCTTTGTCTAAACCATTGATTTTCCCTTATTTTTGTGTTCCCAAGATCACTGCTCCAGATCATCTGCTGTTTTCTATATTGCTGTCATACTCCCACTTCTCCTTGTTTCAAAGGCAAATGATCTTGGTCTTTTAAAACATGGTTTCTGCTGAATATTTTCACACACTCCCAATCCTTCCCATCACCCTGTGCAGAAGCCGACATAGATCTGCGTTGTCCCTTGAGAGCGCGAGCACCCAGTCCTGCACCCCGTCATGGTCTTCCCCATGGAGTGACACCGCCGACCACATAAAACACTGTCCTTTTTTCCCATGCCTTTATGACCTATGAACTTGTTTCATTCTTTGGACTGCAGCCATAGACAGCTGCCCACCACCATATCCAAGTCCCCTTCCTAACCTGACACAGGCAGAACTGTGTTAGGTTAATGAGTAAATTGTGTTTTCCTCTCCAGTTACTGTTATTTTGCATTTGTTGGCACTGAGCTCCATCTGCCATTTTGTCCACCCTTGTTCAGTTCTCTGGAGCTCCAACCAACCTTCCCCACTCATGAGACAGACTCCAAGAATATTATTCAAGAGATCAGTACTCAGGTACTCTACTCTTAATCTTTTGGTTTGTTGGAAATGGATTCACCTGATTCTTTATTTCCTATTTCTTAGCTTTTTCTCCCAGACAATACACTGCTTCTCTGAACAGAAACAAGTGATGTTTGTACACCTTCTTCCAAGGAACATTTTCATCCACCTTTTGAAAATTAAAATACATTATTTTTACTTTTTTTTTACACTTCTTTACACTTTTACATTGCATTACTGACAGATTCAAAAAAAATCTAATAGATTAGTGAGACGCAATTTCCCATTGCAGAAACTGGTGGATTGCCTTTTTCCCTTAATGCCTCCTTTTTAATATATTTTCTTAATGCTTCCTTTTGTAGAGGTATGAGACATCATTACAAAAGCTATTATTATAATTTTCAACAGCGGAAGCCTGAGATTGTTAGGAACAGAAGAGGCAATTCTAGGCCAGCCTTTGATATCTCACCGAGATATTATTCTGGCACTCTTTGCTGGGTTCATCTACTGACTGCAAGTTGATTAATCAAATTCTTTAAATATTAAACTGCAATGCAACCCAATTCTGCTAACTTATCACCTACTCAAAACACGGATTTTACTCCCTCACACAGGTACAACATATTTTCAATGCAAAATGTGAAGCAAGGAGGGAAATAAACTGAAGAGAAGCATCTTCATTGAAAACGAGCTCATGAGAAGACTCCCAGAACCCAAAGGCCAGACTGAACACTGCAGATATGTTTGCACCCATCATCTTCCTCATCAGGTGTAAATTCTCCACTTGTATTTCATCCTTTTTTTCTTTTTTTTTTTGCCAAAGAAAGGGAAACAGGTGTGTAAGATACAGCAGCTCGTCTTGTCAGAGATAGACATCCCACTTATCCTACCTTTGCTGCGCAAACGTCCTGCAGCACACCGTGGGTCTCAGTCTCTCAGACTGGAGACCCACCAAAGTGTGCCACAGGGGTTTCAACTTCAGTGCTTCTTTTTATGTCTGCCACATGTAGCATCTCACCCATGTGAGCCCCAGGAGGGACCAGCCTCCTCCAGCTGACCTGTCAGTTAAGCACCTGTAAGAGATGTGTGATCCTTGCTGACCACAGCTGTTCATTCCCTGCCAGTATCCTGCCTTTCAAAGTCAGGAATATGTTTTTCTCTAAATATTAATTGGCCTGGCTAATGAGGTTCTGAAAACACAATAAATGAATCAGCGGGCTCTTAGCCACTTTTACTTACTAAAGAGAGGATGCCAAGTGAGCTGTGTGTAAAGTACTGCTGTTCAAACTGCCGAGGAACCAAGGGCTTGCTCAGTGTGTCTGCAGAGCATGTGGGGAGGCTGTGACCAAGGGATGTTTCTACCCAATGCACTTGTATGGAATAAAAATGAAATACTGATGTATTTGTCTTCATTTAGCAGAAAAGAACAACAGTAAAAATTCACCCTTTTAGCTTGATGACATTTCTTTGCTATAGTTAAAGCTACTTGTTTTAGGTTATGGCTGATAAGAAATAACTAACAACTTGCCCTGTGCTTTGAAATTACCATTCTCAAGCCACAAAACCATTGCGTTTCTTACTTCATTGCAGCCAACTATTGTCACCATGCCTTTTTTGGGGAAAAATATTCTGGGTTTTTTTGCTCATTACTTACCAATGTCTGAGATCAAAAAGAAATAAAAGACCAGCCACCTAGCAATTAATGGTAGGCTGTTAGTGAAAGGTTCCTCATGAAATACTGTAATAAAAAAACAAATTAACAGCAGTGCCCTGTACAAGGAATGTGTCCCCAAGTTTTCACCACCAAAATACCTCACACTCACATTTTGTTGCCCTAAATTAAAGATTTTATCACGGTTTTTCCACTTGATTAAATTTGTACCTGAGTAGATGAAGGCATATCCTATGGCTCTTGCACTGTGCAACCTCAGTAAGCCCGTAATGGGGAGCAGACTGCCCTGAGCACAGCAGCATTTGATTTAAATTGGAACAGGTCTAGAAGGCCACAGTCAGGTTAGTCCAAGCAGTTAAGAGGTCTCTGTGAAAGTGTTCAGGGTCAAAGCTGAGCCATCTCAGCTTGCCGTTAGCTAAGGAGCCCTGTGTCCCACATGCAGGTCTCCCTGCCCACTGCTGCCATCACAAACACGCTTTCCTTAGCTCAAAGTGCTGCTTAGGCTGGTCTGTATCAGGGGATGCATCCCCTGACTGTGGTCCTCTACCTTCAGCTACTTCCCTCAGCGGGGTGTCTGAGTCTCTGGAGATGGTAACCTTGATTAGCTTTTTAATAGACAGGAATGACAAGAGCCCTGGTACACACCCTCTGCATATTCACTTCTCTATGCAGCAGACATTTTGCTCCATGTCCTCTGTTTGTATGTAGTAAAACAAGTGGCAAAAGATTAAAAGATAGCAAAAGGCATAAAATGTCATGTATGGATGTGTGAATGGAGAGATTTTAAAAGTTCTGTGAAGTAAGACAGGATCACAAGACACTAAGAGAGTCATTTTGTTCCTGCATAATCAAAGTTACAATCCAAAATAAAGTGATTGAAGTGTCCCTTGTTCCACATCTTCTGTGTGTAACCGTAGATTTGAAGTCCAATCTGCAATGGAGGGTGTATGGACTCCTGCTTCAGCATGGCAAACAACTACTAAGCATTTACATTTGTCTCATTGGGTTTTACAAATGCAAGTCCTAGATTCATACAATCATAGAATGGTTTGGGTTGGAAGGGACCTTAAAGATCACCTAGTTCCACCCCCCTGCCATGGCAGGGACACCTCCCACTAGACCAAGTTGCTCAAAGCCCCATCCAGCCTGGCCTTGAACACTTGAAGAGGGACGGAGCAGTCACAACTTCTCTAGGCAGAGTTCCAGTGTCTCACCACCCTCACAGTATGACCTAAATTCTAATAATGGATCACAGATGGGCCTGTGCACTAACCATAGCAAGGGAATGGGAAGGCAGGTCTCTCCCCTTTGCCTGGACAAGAGCACCTATAGACCTTCGTATGACCTGATCCAGCAAACGCACACCAGCTAGGGATTGTGTCCATGTGTAGGCACCTACATGTCAGCTAGGCCTGTTAGAGTCAGTCAATACAGTCAGTAGAGCCTGGAGAGCTATCAAACTAGGGAAATACTGGTGAGATCTGGCTTCCCCTGTACTGACCAAGGGCCTGAGTTGTCTAAAGATAGGCATCCAGTGCCATTTAAGGTATCCTGAATGGCCTCCAAATGCTTACCTGGAAGGACACAGATCCTGTGCTGTATCTGTCAGCCCAAATCAGATGTCTCAGATACCAAAGGGCATCTCAAATGCCACCAGAACCCTACATGCGGGCAGCTGAATCCAGCCCTGGATCTTGATTGAATATAATGGGAAGTTACACTTCTAGTTCACATGTCGACACATATATTGTGGGTAACCATATGGAGATGTCTGGATCTCTCTCCTAGTAAGAAACACCTAATTTTCTGTTTTATTTGTGCAACTTTAATTGTTTAATTTTTTTTTTTCCTAAAAAATAATCAGCTTCTTACATAAAGGTAAAGTAGTAGATTTATTTTATTTAGATTTAATGCATGTCAGATGGAGATTGTAGGAGTGAATACAGGAATTGCAAGGGCTCTAAAAGGGGACTAAATGGTTATTTTTTGACAGGGTAAATTTGCATGATTTTTACACTGTTTTTAATTAGATCCTTGTTTCAGGGTTTCTACTAGTTGCTTGCAGTGGGCAGGAAGTTGCTTTTTATTCTTGTCAATGTATAACTTGACTTCTTAGCTTTTTTCCTCCTCCCTTAAAAGCAGGACATGTGGTCTAGCTTCAGAAATAGGATGACAGGCAGAGTACATTGGTAGTCCTGAAAATCTCTAGCAAGCTGATTTATGTGTTTTGATAACTAGATCAGGCTTGGACAGAGCACCAGTCTAGGGGTAGGAAGGAATTTCCTCCCAGGTCAAAGTTACTGGGGGAGAGGTTCACTGCTTTTCTCTGTAATGTTGGCATAGCCCAGTCCCCAGCACGTTCTGGGCTTTTATTCCTTACAAACAAATCAGCTCCCACTGTAGCAGTCCAAGTCATTGGCTCTAGACCTGGATCTTTCCTTGCTCTGTTCTGTGACCTTTCAATGAATTTCTAGTACTTCAGCTTTTGTACTAAAGGTAATATTCATTTGCAATGGACAAAGGCGATGTTTCATGGCTTGTGGTATCTGCTCTGTGGGGAACGGGAATTCTGCAGATCCTTATGGTTTAAACATTGACCAGATGAGTGCTTTTCATGTCAGGGCACTGGACTGATGATTTAGGCAGTCCTAGTGGTCTGTGCCTGAGAAGTTCTACAAAACAGCATAGTCATAATCCCCCTGCTTGTGGAAGATGAGAATGAGGGGTCGCACCATGACAAACACAGAGCAGAAATTGCACAATTAGCTCAAGGCAGGTTTTTCCAAAACTATTTAGTAAAATTCTTCCTAAAAAATACATGCCCGTAGAAACTTGTTAGGGAGAACAGTCAGAGATTTCTCAGCATTGAGTTAAGGAAAAATAGCTTTGTTTTGGAGCAAATTTTTTTCCTATGAGGGTGCCATTGAAGTTTATGTTCATTAATGTCACTGGCAAATAGCATTAGTGATCACTGGCTGGTTCCTCAGGATCCCTTGCTGGAATCATGAGGCTATACATCCCATACTCTCTGCTTATCATGTGAGGTCACCAATTTACCCAAGTCTAAGATCAGTAGAGACAAATACAGAGCACACTTGCTCACTAGGCCTGGGGTTCACCTCCTTTTGCAGTCATCCAAATCCAGGTGTCTACCTAGGGGCTGAGTGCCTCGTCAACAGCAATCAAGCCAGTACAGTCAATGGAAGGTGAAGAGAGTTTGGGCTGACGGGCATCTGCGCTCATGTAAGGTGAGCAGCTCCCCTGCCTTGATGCATCAAGTCTCCACCACCCGTGACAGGAGCTTGGTGCAGTCACCCAGCTGGTGCAGAGGCAACCCAGACACAGACCCAGAGGCTGAGCAGATATAACCCATGCCTTCCGGAAGCATTGGCTGGATCTCATGTGGGATCCTTAACAGCACCCTGAATGACACCAGATACCTGTGATGAGGCAGCTGAAAAGGGCTACAAACTCACATGTCCACAAACTGCACTTACACACTGTGAGATGTCATACCCTATTGGTCTAAATCCCACCCTAGTTGCCTGTATCATGTCTGGCTTTCCCCAAAATCATTTCCTTAAAATGCATCATGAACACAACCATTCCCAGCCTGCTCTTTAACTAAAGAGGGTGTTTCAATGTCCCACCAGCTACAGTGCAGAGAAGATATAAAAAGAAGAAACAAGGTAGTTAATAGGTGTTTTGTTCTTTCCATTTTTCTGGATATGGAGCACCAGGGTATTTTTGTCTCCTTCGTCAGCAAGGATCCATATGGATGCACCAGTTGCTTCAAAAATAATTGTCAGTTTTCACCAGCATTCAGACGGGCCGTATTTCTGGCCCCACGCACATAGTAAACAAAAGGTGCCACCTAGTGTCTCTGAGCAGCATCCGAAACCACAAGGAGAAATCACTCAAATGGTGCATTTAATGTCTACTTTTGCATTGACAGACACAAAACCGGTCTTCAAAATGCTCAAACATTTAATTTCAGGGAAGCTTAAGCAAGCCTGGACTTAATTCTTCTCACTCCCTTTGTATCTCTGCACTGGTTTTGTCCAACGTCTGAGCCTGAGCCTAGTCCAAGACAGGGGCATTCAGGAGTTGGATCCATTGGTTCCTCTGGATTAAACAATTTAAAGTAATTCTAAGCAATAATGATTAACTTTTCAACATGTTGGGGCTTGAAAAATAGTTTTGCATATTACTAATAAATGTTTATCCCGAGGGGCTTAGTCCCATTTGAAGTGGTAAGCAATTTAGTCATTTGCTCTCCCACGAAGGGAAAACTAATAAGACAGACAGTAGAGCTGGATCTGTAAGAGGACTTAAAAGCCTAAATCTGCTTTTGTGGATGCCTTTGACAAAAAATCAGAGCTCTGAAAATCCACTCAGCCCCTGACTGTTCCTTGTAGGTGTATTTGCAGTGCTGTGTCCACTGACACAAAAGCCAGGCCAAGTGGTGTAGAGGGGCTGGGTCTACCCTGCTCAGTCCTCATCCCCAAAACTGTTGATCAGCTACATCCATCTAGTGCCACTCTTGGCCCTGGGTCTCATCACACAATCGGAGAAATGTCCCTATCATCCTACAAGTAAGAATGGTCTGTGCCTGCATTGTTTTAATCTCAAAGTATCTCAGATAACAGGACAGGGTGACACCCTCCAGACTGGTGGAGGCTTTCATAGCGTGAAACTGAGGAGGGGTCCTGTACGCCCTGGGGCATAGCAGAGTGGTACGTGGGAGTGCTGGGCAGTGGCAGCCAAAGCTCAGGGATGGTGCTGCAGGATGGTGGCCTCCAGCAGAGGTGATCAGACCTGGTGTGGACAGGTCCATGCTGCCTTTTGGCAGTATGAATGAAGGTTGGCTTGAACCAGCCCTTCTTGGTTCTTGTGTTGAAGAGGACTGGTTCCCTGGCAGTCAGCTGGGAAGCTGATATTTGAGAGTAAAAACTTCTATCATCTGCATCAACAGGTGCCTCTGCTATATCCAGCTCTAAAGGACCAACCTGAAACACCTGAAAGTTTACTCACACGTGCAAAATGGATGACATAAAGAAAAATCTGGCAGCTGTTGCCAGCTTTGACTCTGGTTCCACACTAAGGGACTCTGGCACTTTTTTTCAACAGAAACAATGGAAAACATTTTATCACTTCACAGAGACTCTTTGAAGGAACAGCCATAGGTACTACCTGCCCCTAATTTGCAGGTATCTTGCTACCTCCTAGGCTGAGATGAGGCCAGAGAGGATGGACAGACCATCTGAACATCTAGGAAGATATCTGAACATATTGCTTCTCACCCTTGCAGAGCTTAAGCAAAACAACTGCAATAAAACAAAAGAAAATGAAAGAATCCTGCAACAAATATATTTTTGCCTTTCATCCCTGCAGGATTAACTCCCTTATAGAACCTCTTGTCTGCTCTATGTTATTTATTGCGTGTATTCTTAAAGCTAAATAATCAAGGATTATTCTGTGAGAATAGATGTCATAAATTATACTGCTTTTTTTTTTTTTCCAGAATGGTTCATCATTTTACTGAAGATAAAATCTGTCAGGTGAGCTTACGTGGCAGTTACAGCTCTTTTTCCAAAAGCAAATTATATATAAAGTATTTTACAACACATTTTACTCTGCAGATCTTTTCCTTGATTACTGGGATATCTGTGTGTATAAATAGAAGCTGCTTGTTTTGCATGCCAGTTTCATTCTGCAATGCCACCATCCAGTGTTCATGATGCTTCACTGTCATTGCAATGATTATAAAACCCCAGATATTGAACTGGAACATCAGAAGATGGTAAAAGCTGATAAAGCTTTGAAATGAATGTACCAAGAAGCACATTAAAAGGAGAGGTGAGTTTGCACACCACAGTGAGTCAGATTTACTTGCCTTATTCACAAGCTGAATGTCATAGCTGGACACCTGTGGGCTTAAAGCATTCAGTTGCTTTCTTCTGGGGAGCAAAGATCATGCATATGTATGATTACCAGAAGGGCCTTTTATACCTTTGAGCCAAGTCCCCTGGAATCAGAAGAAAACATTCAGCATACCTTCCTAAACTGATCATATTCCTGCTTGGAGCCAGTTAGATTTGCATTTCGTATGGAAAACTGTCCCCGGATGGTTAGAAGCTTTCTTCTCATTTCCAGAATATTTGATGTGTAGCCTGAATTCACAGGCTTTTTTTTTTGGCAGTATTGTTCTTTAAAGTAAACAACTCTTCTTTCGTATGCGTTCATGAAGATCAAACATGGAGTCTTAGAACAATAAAGCTGGAAGAAATTCAAGAAGCTGTGTAAGCCATTTCCCTGCCTCAAGGTGGGATGACCAGTGTAGATCTATATCATTCCTGACAAATACTTGTCTTACCAGCAACTTAACGCCTTCAGTAATAGTGAATACAAAGAATATTTAGGCAACTTATTCCAGACTCTATTTGCAGGTATTATTTTATTTAATGTCTAATCTGCATCTTTCCTTCCTGAAAAATTAAGTCTGTTTCTTCTTGTCCCATCCACTGCAGACATGGAAACCTGCATGGAAACCTTCCTTTTACAAGCAGACTTTGAAGACTATTAGCATGCTTCCCTCTTTTTCTATAGAGTAAATCATACAAATTATTTCAGTCTTTTCTCCTAAATCACACTTTTGAGACACATAGCCATTCTGGGCTGTCTCCAGTTGGCCCACATCACTATGAGGTGTCCAAGAACAGACATAGTACTGCAACCAAGACCCTACCATGCTGAGAATTTCGAAATATTCTATTCCTCTTCATGTATGTACTAATATGATGTCTGAATTTTTGAATTGTGATTATGTTGGGATCCACTTTAGCTCCCATATCATTTTCTAAAGAGCTGCTATATGCTATATAATTACTGCTAATTGAACTGCATTCTCTTTTTCAGCTGATTCCTGAGAAAATAAAACATATGCTTTTAGGCAGCTGCTTTATCTGTTTACCGGATTATTTTTTTTTATTTCCTTCAATTTTCTTGGAGCTCATTTGCCTGTCTATCTGATTTAGTTGAAAAGCTGCAAAGGTATTAAGTTTTTTCAAGTTCTGTGAAAATCAATGACCTGATAGAGGGAAAATATCAAAATTATTGCCCCTGCTGAGGGCCAGGCTGCAGAGTGAGCTCACTGGCCATTTATTTCACCTGGCCTGCCAGCTGGCCCTTCTACCTGGGCTAGTTCAGGCCTAGCCCTGTAGCCCACTGCCCCTTGCCTGTGTCATAGCCAGGGAACACGGGGAAGAACCAGCCCCGGTGTGGAGCGGAGCTGGGAAATAATACATGGTGAGGGGAAATAGCATGTTACAGGGAGGGCAGAGAGACTAGGGGAAGGGCATGCTCACATAATGTGCAGGGCAGATATAGATATGGGAAAGAAACCCACAGCTCCATGGATTTCTGGGTTTTCAAATTGTTTCTCCAATCACCACTGTGGCAATTTCTCAGGTTTCAGTCACTGGCAAATTTAATAAGCATATCCTATTTCCTCATCTGAGTCATTAGTAAAAGGACAGAGTCAAAATGCACCAAGGATGGATGCCGCTGAACCCTCAGCACTGTTCCTTCCCTGCTGGCAGTGTAACAAGGATAATACTCTCCAAACACATTTTTTTCAAACCACTTTTGCTCCTATTCTCTCTCAGGTTGTTTAAGCAGACTAAGCAAGCAAAGCTTTCTCAATTTCTTCTTATGAAACAGGAGATAATGGTCCCAAGAGCAGTTTCCACTCATCTTTGTAGACCATCGGTCATTCAAATCTATCTTGAACACAGGTAACTTGAAATGCACACAGGAGTGCAGAGGTGCCACAGGAATATCACCACTGGCACACACTGCATCATCACTACTGGGAATGCTTGGCTTGACAGGCTCCAAGGTCACATTTTCATCTTCACTATCTCCCCATTTTCCCATTACCCTCATACATAACCTGCAATCAATTAATACATAAAGGTTTTGTACAGTTCTGCCATTTCCCACTGATGCATTCACAGCTTATAGGGACCCATAATATGAATTTATTTTTTGTAAATGCCCTGTACTGTTTCACTTTATGTCATTTCCCCTGCACCTTGGGAAGCAATTGGAGAAGTCATGTTTGGGAACTCATAAAACATTGGCTATTCTTGTTCTCCTTTGCATCAGAGTGCCTTTATATCAACCGTAAATTTTGTTTGTATACTACAGATACTTAAAATACTGATAAACTCCCTATCGTCTTCTTTTTCATTTTTAAACACAGCCTTTTACCATCCTTGTAACCAACTTGTATCCAACTTTAAAAATAATTTCATCAGTGTTAAGTAACAATTCTCCATGTTGGACGATGGCTTTTGCTTACCGACCCTCAAGCAGTTGTGACCTTCACATCTCATTTCACATCCTCATCTCATTAGAGTGTAATGAATTTTCATTTGTAATAATAACAATAACAACAACAATAACAAAAAAAAAAGTACTATACAAATTACTAGTAGAGCCATATCCACAGATGCAGTTGCATAGAAATAATGGGCATTGTCAGAACCACACTCACTGCAATTTTGATTCCTCTGGATCTCTCTTGGAAAATCCCCTCAGGCAAGTGGCCTTTATTCAACACGTCTGATGGAATAAACCCACTAGAGTTTCTCATTCTTGGATTAGGATCTCATTTGCAGCCTGCTGTGTATTACCTGCCACCAACCTCAGCAAATCTCACCCATTAGCAAGTCCCAAGTTGGGTCAGCCAATGCTAGTCCAGGTGCTTCTGCAACACAATTTACACTCATCCTAAATGATTCAATGGAAAAACAAAATAAATTTTCTTCTGAAGGAAATGGTTTGTTTTCTTCCTTCTGGCCATGCTATATATGACTGACGTGAAGACAGAGACAACACAAGGGTTCTTTCCCATCGACAAGATCCAATAGTCACCTAAGCACCCAGCAAACCTTATGCCCAAGCAGAATAACTGCACAGTGTCAGCTGAAAATGTTTATTTATGTTGTTACACCATTTATTATTGCAGGATCCTCTAGTTCTATTTCAATACTGGCCAAAGCTAGAAATTACAGAAATACTATTACTATTAGAGTGCTGCAGTTTTAACCTGGCAGGCCACTAAATACCATGCAGCTGCTTGCTCAGTCTCCCTTGAACCCCCCCAGGGAGTGGGGGAAAGAACTGGAAAGGTAAAAGTAAAGACACTCATCAGCTGAGATAAAAACAATTTCACAACTGAAATAAAATAAAATAGCAATAATAATAATATAGTTATAATATATTATACGAGCGATACACAGTGCAACTGCTAACGACCTGCTGATCAATGCCCAGCCTGTTCCTGGATAGTGATTCTGGAGCAGAGAAATCCTAAAACCACAATCTCAGAAAAGAGAGAGAACTTCCCAGCCAACTCTCATGCGTACACTGAGCATGATGTCACATGGAATGGAATATCCCTTTGGTCAGTTAGGGTCAGCTGTTCTGGCTGTGCTGTCTCCCAGCTTCTTGTGCACCTGCACACTGGCAAAGCATGGGAGGTTGAAAAGTTCTTGATTTCTTAGCAACAACTAAAAACATCAGTGTATTATCAACATTCTTCTCATACGAAATCCCATACAAAATCCAAAACACAATACTATTCTAGCTACTAAGAAGAAAATCAGCTCCATCCCAATTGAAACCAGGACATAGGAGAACTGGAAATCTCTGAAAAAGGATGATTTAAGTGTCACTCAATTAGCATCCAAAATGAACCACTGCAGTTTTTGAGTTTTATTTGTGAGGAGCTGAATAGGACGCAATTGTGTTCCCCATCTTGCTTTGCCTCTGGGAAGTCTAGCTTTCTTTATCAAGCTTCATTAAAAACAAACAAATAAAATGCTGCTTTTTTAAAAATTTTATTTCTGAATCCCAGATTCAAATGTTTTACATAAAAGCAAGTTCATTTATCCACCCTAAAATCCTTCTGCATTCAGAGCAGACAACTCCCAGGGCCTGTGACAGTGATTCTGTGTCACTCCCTTTCACACGGAAACATCATGAGAGCATGATTTTTTTCAAGATCTCAGTATCATTTCTGACTAAAATTATGACTTTAAAAATCTCTCACAATTGAGTGAGAACACATGGGGAACTGGCAAAACAAACCACGTCATTTAATTATCAAGACCTGAAAATATTTTTCTTCTAATAAATACTGATAGACCTCCCAAGCTGTTTCCAAATCAAGACATATCTCCAGTGTATTCGCCAAACATATTTCACACCTGCTTTTCATCATTTAATATTCTTTCTGTTCCACACGACAAAGAGGACATAACAGAATTCACTTCCTGCATTCACTTACATGCTCTGAACAACAGTTCTTAAAGCAGATGACAATGAAACTGGGAAGGACACGTGCTGCTCCTGGTTTCCATTTTAGGATAACCTTTGGTACCTCTTCCCTTGAAGATAAATTATTGCCCCTTTATTAAAACAGAAGTTTCAGATAAAATAGCATTTGGTTCCCTTCCCAGGACTCCAAGAGAAGGTTTGGAGGTTTCCACACCACACAATTCGACCCTATGCCCAAAGCCAAAGTGTTACCATAGTGCAAAGGGACAATGGTGTTCAGCAGAGCTCAGATCCAAGACAAAAAGAACAGCTGAAGATGAGCTCCCAAGATCCACCAGTAAATCTCATGAAAGCAGATCTCGATTATGAAGATACGTTATAGCTCTAAAACATGATAACCTGTGGTATGGAAGATTTTTCACATAAAACCTGCATGCTAGGTCAGATACTCAAGCTTAGGAAAGAATGTAGAGAAAAGGTTTTCCCCCAAAGGTTCTCCTGCATTAAGTGAATTTTTAGAGTACTGGTATCTTCTGAAATCTCACTGTTCTGTAGGGGACTGGCTTGTCACCTTACTGATAATTTCCCTCAATGTA
The DNA here is from genome assembly GCA_028020825.1 of Podargus strigoides. NCBI lineage: Eukaryota > Metazoa > Chordata > Aves > Caprimulgiformes > Podargidae > Podargus > Podargus strigoides. The sequence continues at coordinate 53,355,214 of CM051622.1, forward strand.
CAAGTGGAGACAGTCCTACTGACACAACATAGCCAATCTTTTGAAGAAAGTTCGTCTGTTTTCATTTTTTGTCTTCTTTCTTATTTCTCCTTTCCTTTGGCTAGTTGGAAAAAAATGGATATTTGGATTCAAAAATTCACCTGCGTTTTCTTTTTCTCCTGATGAAATAGACTGTAATCCATTATATGTGATATTATTACTCACTGTCAATAAGCACAATGTCAAGAAGAATAAAACTTCATATGAGGAATACTCTCTGGGAAGCAAAAGCATTTTAAGGATCAAATAGCTGGCTTTCATATTTTCAAGAACTGAAAAAGCAAGAACATCACTACATATCTCCATGATGAGAAGTATTTGTAAACAGAATATACAGGGCTTAAATCCCTCCAAAGACTTCTTGAGGAATTATAGAGCTGCCTTCTGTCTACTGAACAGCTTGCCTATTAAAATACTAGAAAGCCAATGCCTTCAAGCCAAAACTTAGATGTTCTCCTCAGTTGCAGTGACTCCACATCTATCTGCACACCCAAATCAGGATTTAGAAATCCTTTGCTTTATCTTTTTGAAAGCCTATATCTGAATTGAAATTAATCTTCAAATGTTCTGAAAAATACAAAGAATCATCTGAGAAAATAAAATACTTTAATTTCAGGAAAAATAAGACTTACTACCCATTCATCTAACAGTATGTTTCCCTCCTTTCTCACCAACCAAACACTTCAAAATAAAACTTCGGTGTAACGTTTTGGAAAACGAATTAAATAATATAATTTTAAAAGATGAGTATCTTACCCACAAGGATGTTGATCATTTGAATGGTTCTATCTACATTGTTATGCCTTGATGAAGTATACACAATTTATGTCACCCAGCTTATGTTCCCAGTGTATACTTCACACTCAGTGCCTGTGTACTCCATGGCAAAATCACTGTCAGCTGTACATCAAAGCACCTGGACTCTCAAAAGTGGGATGGAGTAGATCCGAGATTCTCCTGAGTTCAATGAAGAGAAGAATAGAGACTTTTACTGAATATAATACACCAATCAACAATGTCACTACAGCCCTCTTCATTTAATTTCATTTATCCTTGATATTAGTTTCAATTAATGAGAAGGCATCTTTAAAATTTCATCTTTAAAATAAACTGTGCTGCAGAAACCTGGATATAAAACTAAAATGTAGCATGTGGGAATTGGTTAAGTTGTACATTTGATGCTTTACAAACATATGAAGGAAGCATAGGCCTCATAAAACACATCAACTTTGCATGCCGTTACTCACAACCACAAATGTAGAGTGGTTCAGCCTCACTAGCATGGAACAGTGACACCTCTACAAAATGTTTTCCACAAGGGAAGAAAAATAAATCTATCACTTAAAGGAACCCTTATATCACTACAATTATCCCCTATTATGCATTATGCTAATATTGTCATCCGTTATTTGATTTATGGAAAAAATCAGATCTTGATATAAGTGGTACAGTTTGTTCTGGAAAACAGAGAGAAAATGTTGCTATGTGTATCAGTAGTGCTCATAGGTCCAAACCGCTGAGGGGAAAAGGCCTTTTTAATAAAGTTTGATGAAAACAGATAGGAGGAAGCATGTGTTTGCTAGCATTGGGAGTTAGGTGACTCTTGGTCTCCAGAGCAGATGAGGCCAATGCAAGCCAGGATTGCTTGCAGCTATTCAAGAGCAGCACTGGTGAAAGTGTTCAATTAACCCAAAATTGTTGGAAAAAGAACACAGCCACACATAGCTTCATTCTTTAGGAGATGCTTTGTTCTTTAAGAGTGTACAAGAAGCAGCTAGAGAAGGCTTTTGTAGATTTTATCCTTACCAGAGGCAAAAAGTGACTAAGAATGCAAGACTATTTGATGACACTCACATTCCCTAAGAAGGGAAGAGGCAGAAGGGATTTCAGGAAGACAGACTTCAATAAGCACAGCAAATTCACAGATAAAATTTCACAGGTCTCAAATATAAAGAGAAAAAGGGCTCTTGAAAACTTACCAGGGTACAGATGCTAGTCTGCAAGTGACAGTTTTCCCAATGCAGAGGGAGGACAGCAGCTGCAATGAGAAATCAGTTTAGCTGTCTTACAGTCTTTCCAATGACACCAAATGCAGGAAACAAGTACACAGCCATGGAAACCAGGTCAGATTGATTGGGTTGTATATAAAATAATAGCATATGCAACTAGAGGGAAAATTAGAAATGCCCAGGGAAAAAAACAGAGGAGATGCAAGTAGATGAGGGATTTCAAAGGTAACAAGAAATCAGACTGTAGGGATATCAAGTAGCAGGAAGACGTCCAAGAAAAATGTCAATCTGTTGCTTGATTGAAAAGACAATCTATTGGCAGATGACACAGGGAAAGACCAAATGCCCTTCTGGATTTGTCTTCACACAAAACCAGAAATCAATTAGCTAATGTATGAAAAAGAGTGACAAATCACTGTTCAGAATAGAGAAAAGACAAGTTAGAAAGCATTTAAATAAGAAAAGTAATTTTTTCAAATCAGCCTCATGAATACTATCCTAGCGGATTAAACAAATTGACGTTAGCAATCTTTGAGCACTCTTGGAGGACAAATGAGTTACTATAAAACTTGAAAGGAGGACTGTGGCACTTAGTATTAAAAAGAGACAAAGCCAAGAGTAAATACACGATAGCTAGTTGTCTTCGGTCCCCCTGAACCACTGAAACAAACCACCTAGTATCTTTAAGCATCTCTAAAACGAGATAAGTAACAGTCAATGTGGATTTGTCAAGGACAAACATTAATCTAAAACAGTTTCCTTCTGTGGATAGAGGAGAAATAGTAGATTTGACATAGCTGGACTTGGAAAAGGGAATTCTCATAAGTAAACTACAGATGAAATTACTTTAGGAGAAGAGCAAAAATAACTGGGAAAATATTCAAAAAAAAACCTACCGTGGATCCACAGAGAAACAATGAAAACATATTTCTGCAAGGCTGTCTTAGACATAGTGCTATCCATTACTGGCTGATGGAAAAGAGCATATTGCTATCAAACCTGCAAATTAAAAAAAAAAAAAAAAAAAAGAAAAGAAAAAAGAAGCAAAGAAGCTCTACGACACAGTTAGAATTCAAAGTAATTGTTAAACTGAAGAAACTTTTTCTAAATAGCATATGATTCAGCAAAGAAAAATATAAAAATCTAAGCAGAATAATGAGTTGCATGACTGGACTAGATAACAGGTCTGCAAAGAAAGATCTGGCATTTCAGTGGATCAGCAGCAGAACAGAAATCAATCATGTCATGCTGTCGCCAAAATTTATAAATCCTGCTGGGTCATTACAACAGGCGCATAACCCATAAAAATATTAAATGACCCATTTGGCTTTCTCACACTGGTTAGTTCTGAGAAAGTCCAGAGGACAGCAATCAGAATGACCAGAGATCTAGAAAACATGACCTATGAGGAAAGATTGAACGAACAGAAGTTGTTCAGTCTGGAGAGAAGACAACCTCCACTCAAGAAAATCCCAAACTAGGGACAGGGCTGTCTACAGGGATTACAGGAATGAATGGGCTTCAAATGCAACAAAGAAGATTCAGATTGGATATCAGGAAAAAAACCTTCTAACGCTGAGGATGCAGAAGCATAGAATAAGCTGTAGCGGGAATGTGGAAGATGCAACTTTTGAGATATTAAAGACTAGGCTGTATTACTACTTATAAAGGAATGTTGCTGATAGAGGAGGTACTGTTTTTTGGCACAGGAATAGAATATATGACCTCTTGGAGCCTCTCCCAACCAGATAATTTTATGATTCTGTGCTTCCAAGATGATGTAGCTAATCAAACAAGCTAATTAACATGTCTTTATACATGTCTTAATTCTAGTCTCAGAGTTGCATCAGTCTATTTCTAGAAAAACAGCTCCAGTAAACTTGCTTTGCAACCACAATGCTAGGAATGGTCTTCAATGAAAGCTGACTCTGCAGCACTAGTCTATGACAACTCTACAGGCAAACAGCAAGATTATAGCCTCCTAGGTAGAGGCATCAACCCAGAGCTAAATTCCATCCATGATGTCTTCAAGGCTGTGCAAGCCCCAGTGGCTAAATTTGGTCCCGTGGTATTGGGTACTCTCTGTCCCCAGACCCGCTGTCTGAGCTGGGCTTGGCTACAAAGCAAGGACCCAAGTAGCTGCTACCGTAGCCAGTCTGGGGTCCTACTGAGTGCTGCTGGTGGGACACATTCAATGGGGACTATTTTAAAGCCAAACAAGTTGCTATGTACATGACCTGTCATCTTACAGTCTCCTCCTATTGTTAACTGCATATATTAAAAGGGAAAAACAAAGCTAAGTCATAAAATCCTGGCCTAAATTTGTCTTAATTTTCTTTTGTACAAACACTGCCCAGTTACAGGTACAGAATCATGGTTTTGTTTTTCATTTTTACCTACTCAAGTAGGTTTACTTTAATTTAGAAGTTGTTTGTATGTAATCTTTAAGCAGCTCAGAGCTGATCTCTGCCACAAGCAAAGCTGCAGTAAAATCACTGTCTCCATGCTGTCATTTCTAGGAAAGGCAACACAAATTCCTGTAGTCTTAAAAAAAAAATCTAAAAATCATACCGTGCATTATTTGCCACTAGGTGGGAGTGGAACATAATATTCTAGTTAATCTTTATGGAGTATCAATAGAGAAAGTGAAAGACAAAGTATCTTTTCTCAGCTGATCACTAAAGAAGAATCATTCTGTCAATAGAGAATTACTTCAGCATTTCATAGGTGTCTATAGCTACAAGCTATGGGAGCAATGTTGAGCTTTTAAGCCTTTCATAAAGTACTGATAATTCATAAGAAAGCACTTTGATTCCTACTCAAAATGTATTTTTTTTTACTTGTTTTTCAGTCAACATTACAAATTAGAAGACTTAGTTCTTTTTCTAAACATATATACTTAGCTGATGCATTTTCAAGGAGGTGCCTTGAATAACATATTGCTAAGCCGTATCACATATTGTTAATGCTGCATCTTTTGTCAGTATTGAGAACACTGCATTTCTATATAAATATTCTTCAGATATATTTCACAACAACTTGTATACACCCAGAAATCATGCATTTCTTCTTATCACACAAGGCTCACTTGTGGGTTTTTGTGACCAGTGACATTTAGGATCACTTTTGAAAGCCTCCATGTTGTAAATAAGAAGGGTGCTTGCTCTGCAATAAAATACCCTGTCCAACAATCCTTCTGTCTGTGTCTGGAAGGTATCTGGAAAGGAAGAGGTATCCTTTTTTTTAAGTGTAACAACTTAGTCTCTCATTAGTAGTTACTGTTAGTTATCATATTAAACTACAGATGGACCACCAAAAAAAGAAAGAACTGCAATCATGGGTTGCAATCCTTTCTTCCTTCTTTAGAAAGCATAACATTAAAAAAATAAAAATTTTAAAAGTATTTTTACTATTTCTTGGAAAAATACAAAGTTAAGGTATATGTTAGGAGGAATGCACTGGAGATTTTTAACATCGTGAATGGTGTAAGGGAGGTGAAGATGGAAAGATCTGTCATCACCTCTCTTGGTACAAGAGTTTCAAGTGAAGTTAGTAAGGCACTGATTTAAACAAGCAAGAGGAAGCAACTTTTCATACAACATGCAGTTAAACCACAGAACACAGTGCTAAGGACTGCAATGAAGTCAAAATAAAATGAATTAAAACTTGATAACTATTCAAAACAAATTCTGGAAGGATAGATCTGTCAGGTTTTTGAGTCTTTTTTTTTTTTTTTTCCTATGTTCATCCATATTAAAAGCAATGGTTAAGACGGGAAAAAAAACCTGTAGCATCTCCATGTGGAACTAGTACTAGATGGAGTATATTTGCTCTGTTTCTTATGCTTTTTCCCCTTGCTTTAAGAGCATCTCAGTTCTTGCTTAAGCCTTGAACTGCTTTGGGAACAGTTCTCTAGTGGCATGAAGGAGGCATGTTGCCACTTTAGAAAATGTCGCCAGTGCTTTTCTCCAAGGCTGACTAAGTCCAGCATCTGCTGGGCAGGACAGGCTTGTATCTCACTATACATTAGCCTTTAGAGAGAGCTGCAGGCATGCAAAAGCATATCTGGTGTCACACGTATTTGTGGCCTTGTTTTGTCATTCTTCAGGGTACAGCCAGCTCTCTCTCGGTCAGCTTGCCCAGCCAGCTCTTACCATGTGCTAAGAGGCTCACACAGCTTAGTTGGGTATCCTCCAAGCAGCCATTTCTTTGTGAAGACACACAAAAGATAGCTGGGGTTTAATGAGTTACTAGGGATTAGCATGCTCCCCACCCTGATAAGAGCCTTAAGGAGCCTTTGCTGACCCAGCAGCATCAGGCAGGTGAGGAAGGGTCAGGCCTGCTGCTCCATGCTGCCAAGTTACCACCTCCTCACTATAGTTTTCCTTTAGGATTTCATACCTTTCCACCTTGCTCTTTTTTTCCTCTTGAATTGCTGCACAACAGCCCTACCTCCATCTGCAATATTGCCTTCCATATGTCACGTGGTTTGACTCACAGCTCGGCAATTTCAGTGGGAGCCTGAGCCAAGGCTGTGCAGCTGGCTTGAACCCATACCCAAGCAGGGTCTTGGACAGCCGAGTCCCCAGGGAGGGGACTCAACATGAGATAAAACAATGCAGTGGTTACACCGTGTGCTATTTCCAGGCAGTCCTAACATAAATTTAGCCACTCTGGGCCACTAGTGGGTACTTCTGTGGTCAAAAATAGTAGGGATGACACACACCCTGCTGCTTCTCGCCTCCCTGACTGCACACCCATGACAGCCGACCTGTGACAAGGGAATATAAAGCTGCTCTGCCAGCTCCAAGTCAAAAGAGGAGTCTCTTCGTGATAAATAAATTTATCTTTGTGATATGGAAAGTTCTTTTTAAGATAAGGAAATTCTTCTGCGACCACTTCCTCGTGTTTGTGCTTCCATCAGGCTGTGCTGCTGCACAAAATTTGGTGCCACAGAACTGTCCCCAGTGCAAAACCAGTTTCTTTTTTGACCAGGAGTCATTAGTAGGATGCCACTGAAACAGTTTGAGCGCTTAAAATCAGTATTTTATTTACATTAGAAAATTGTTTACACTAAGTTCAGGATAAAGTCTGAAGTGAAGCTGCTAAAATACCTTCTCTGAGCTTTGAGGACATCCAGTCCCTTGCATAACATTTTGACTGTTGAAAATTTGGGCCAAAAATGCAGCTAGTTTCAATGAAATCAGAATTTAAAAAGTTTCAAAGCATGCCCTCAAGTGAATCATCAAGTAGGCTTGCGAGCCTGTGCCTCAGCAGTTGCTCCAAGTGACCTGGGACTCTCCACCCATAGAAACACTGCATATGGCCCCAAGCCATGTAGGTGACCTGGGACCCTCCACAACATTCCTCCCCGTTCCCTCAAGTGAAACAGGATTCCCTGATGTCTTTTCTTTCCCCCATCCTTTTCCCAAGGAAAGATCCAGCATCCCCTCCCCTGCTTTACGTTTTAGCCTATTTTTTGTGCTTTCTGCTTGCAGCTGTGAGCTAATGGGAAAAGGGACACTTCCATAATTAGCAATTTTTAAGAGCAGGAGCGGTCGCTTCTGGGACATTGTGACTTCTGTGCAGCGGAGTTCAAAATTATAATCAGGGTGATTGACAGAGACACGGTGTCCTTGGGGACTGTGGAGGACAGTTAGTAGGACAGAGAATGCAGCGCATGCTGGCACCATCCCAGAGGAAGCTTCTTCTCCAAGGATGTGTTTCATTACGGGAGGTAGCATTACCGTGGTATCAAAAAGACCGTATCTTGTCAGCGTGGAACAGGCATACAGACCTTCACAAAGAAAAGGCAGTTTTTACCAGAAAAGCCTTGAATGCCCATGTTAGTTTATAAAATCTTGTTTTTCTAGTCCAGGTCTGTTTCAACCCAGCTAAGGCTAATTCTCTCCTGACCTATGCTTATACACTTTTAGCCACATGCCAGTCTAACTTGTAAGTCGGTCTTGCTTTGAGCAGGCTGTTGGACTAGACAGTCTTCCGAGACCCCTTTCCAGCTGAATTGTTTTGTCATTTGACATTTTAAATAGTTGAGAAGCACTATCATAGCCAACCAGTTCACTTTTAACATTCATTTTGCACTTGCGTTGCCTCCGTGTAAGTGACAAATGTAACACTGAGCACTCACAAAGCACACTTTAGGCGTTTCACCAGCCCGTGGGCTTTGACATTCCAGATCACTCCTCAGTAGTTTTCCTGGCTGGATTTGTCTGTTCGGGGCAAAGGGCAGGATCAGAGGCTGTCATCTCTGGGGGGATGACGGCTGCCTCTCATTTGACCTGTCTTCCTTTTTTAACAGCTGAGAGTAACCTGAACTCTGTTTCATCTCACAGATATTTACTCTCAGCTGCTTCAAACGAACAGCAGGCAAAGAAGAAAAGAATCTTAATGAAGAGATAAAATATTCTGTTTACAGGTATGAATTTTATGCAGTGAGATATCACTCATTTTTAATACTATTTATGTTTTTAAAACTTTACTCAGTTTGGTTAGTAATTCTATTTTTGCCCAGAGGAAATGCCTCTGGTGATTCAACTACTATTAAAGGAAGAATTCAAAGGATTTTCAGTATCATAATGCCAGCCAACAAAACACTGATACGCATTAGTTTGGAAATTATGGGGTGAGGCGCACGATAATTCTCATGAAGAATAAGCAGAAACTCCAATTAAAAGGAAAATTGCAAAATATATCCAATCGAATGATCCAAATGACAGGGAAATAGAACCATGTATTTTATTTGAGATAGTGACTGCTACAGCTAAAGTGATAGAATAACTTTTCTCTTGACATTTTGAAATAGCACTAGAGAGAAAAGCTTCAAAGCCTTATTATTAAAAAGCATTCAGAACAGAGGTATTTCTGGTGACTAGCTGCTTTGAGAATTTCACCTTCTCCCTGCCCAGCATCGCAGGGGGATGAGGAACGGGGGTTACAGTCAGTTCATCACACATTGTCTCTGCTGCTCCTTCCTCCTCAGGCGGAGGACTCCTCACACTCTTCCCCTGCTCCAGTGCGGGGTACTAGTTGGACTAAATGATCGTTGTAGGTCCCTACCAACTGAAATTATTCTATTCTATTCTATTCTATTCTATTCTATTCTATTCTATTCTATTCTATTCTATTCTATTCTATTCTATTCCTTACCATTACAACTGCCTGCATTTGTTTTTACTTTGATTTTTCATATAGCATTTTGACAGTTAAGACAGCAATCTCCATTGATATTAAATTTGTGTTTGTGTAAATGTGTGGGTTTAATGACACTGTTACTTTAATCACTAGCTGTTGTCCACTTAGTTGTGAAGAAATAAGAAGTGGTAGTCATACTCTTGAAGTTTGCTACAAGCATAATAAAGCAGCAAGCAACTGGCACAAGCCAGTAAAACCATGTCCAATAAACTGATGCTGCCACAGAGATGTACATACTATAGTTGGTAAATAAAACTGATACTTCATTAGGCAAATAAATCAACCATCAGTCAATGCAATACATAAAGTGAATCTGGCAGGGGATATTTGTGCAGAGTAACAGTCCTCACCTAGGGACTTTTAGACACTTGGTACACCATCCGTTATCCTCCACTGCCACCACACCTCCCCTCAAGAGACCCACACACATATTTCATGCTATTTGTTTAATCTCAAAGCAGCACATACACTGGTAATTGCTCAGTGCAATTTTCACATGTGGCATGGACATGTGCACAGACTATAGAGTTTTACAGGAAGACTTTCCAGTCATGCAAAATCATTGTTTGGGGTTCATTCCACAGGAAAAAAACAAACAAACAAAGAAACAAACAAACAAAAAACCCAAACAGAAAACTCAACAACAAAACAACAACAACAAAAATAACCTCTGGCTTCAGAGGTTTCCTTGAAAAATTTAACTAATCTCAAAAGCAGTCCTTTCAGCAGCAAACCATTATGGGAGAAAATTATTTAGCCACATTTGTTCATAATTGAGAAGCCCAGTTAAGCAACCCCATAATCTGTCTCACTTTTGTAAAAAAATCTTTTTTTCTGCTTCTTCTCCAAACCTATTTGTGCTATTTCTCTCTTCTGGGAGTGCTCAGGTGTTCCTCAGTTAGGTGAAGAAGTGGACATTGCCTGAGCATCCTGAGTATTCACTGAGCTCAGTGCTCCTGGGCAATCTTCAGCTCCTCCGTTCCCAAAGCCTTTGCTCTGCTGCATGACTTACCCTGACCACAATATGCAAGTGGTCCGATCCAGCTGTGGCTCCATTTGTCCTGCACAAGGCCTCCTCACTGAAGGCCCCTATTCCCAGAGCTTTGATGTTGCATCTTTCTCTTAATGGAAAAGTTGTTCCTCCCCATTGTGAAGCTCTTGGGACAATAGCAACTGATGCCTGCAGCTCTAGTTGTGCAAGATACAGCATCCCCCACGATAACATGGTACAATGGACCCTCTGCAGGCATAGACACTTCCAGGACAATGCCTCATAAGCACTTTGAGGAAGGTGGTGACTTTGCAGGAGGAAAGGGGGAGTCAGCTGTACAGGTTCTGAGTGGCTTTGACATGGAAATAAATCCACACAGCATAAGATATCTATAAGCAGAGATAACCAAACCATAGCATGGAAGCTGCTCTTGCTGCGTATGCTGCGTGTGTGCAAGAGGCAATGCTGAATGCCCTCAGAGCCTTATCATCTGAATCCAGATGGGTGGTGTTCCCAGAGGCTGTGTGCTTTTCTTAAAATGGGCTAATACTCAAGATTAATCACAGCCAAGCATTTTCTTGCCTAAAATATCAAGACATGTGCTCTTAGTCAAACCAACCACATCTTGCCTATCATGTCTTCAAAGCTGCTTGCTGCTATCACAGAAATTAGACTTGTGTTTTACCTGGGAAATTGAACTATTACCTGTGAAAAATCTTGCAGTCCTTGATTTAGCAGGAAAATAATTTTCTCCTTGGTGGATCCTCACACTTTTCTAGATCTAACCACTTAAAAAGTTCTTGAAACATATGCTTCACAAGGAGATGCTTTCATTGGACAACTCATGCCGGTGTAACGTAAATGACTTCTGAGACATGTGGGAGCACTACTCAGTATAACTACTGGAGAACGTTACATAAACCCTCAGTAAATTTGCAGATGACATGAAGTTGAGTGGGAGTGTTGATCTGCCTGAGGGTAGGGAGGCTCTGCAGTGGGATTTGGACAGGCTGGAGAGATGGGCTGAGGCCAATTGTATGAGGTTTAACAAGGGTAAGTGCCGGGTCATGCACTTTGGCCACAACAACCCCATGCAGCGCTACAGGCTTGGGGAAGAGTGGCTGGAAAGCTGCCTGGTGGAAAAGGACCTGGGGGTGTTGGTCGACAACCGACTGAACATGAGCCAGCAGTGTGCCCAGGTGGCCAAGAAGGCCAATGGCATCCTGGCCTGTATCAGAAACGATGTGACCAGCAGGAGTAGGGAGATGATCGTGCCCCTGTACTCAGCACTCGTGAGACCGCACCTTGAGTACTGTGTCCAGTTCTGGGCACCACAGGATAAGAAGGACATTGAGGTGCTGGAGCGAGTCCAGAGAAGGGCAACGAGGCTAGTGAGAGGTCTGGAAAACAGGCCTTGTGAAGACCAGCTGAAGGAACTGGGGTTATTTAGCCTGGAGAAGAGGAGACTTGAGAGGAGACCTCATTGCCCTCTACAGCTACCTAAAAGGAGGTTGTGGTGAGGCTGGTGTTGGTCTCTTCTCCCAAATTGCTAATGACAGGACGAGAGGAAATGGCCTCAAGTTACATCAGGGGAAGTTTAGATTGGATATTAGGAAGAAGTTCTTTACTGAGAGGGTGGTTAGACATTGGAACAGGCTGCCCAGGGAGGTGGTGGAGTCATCGTCCCTGGGGGTGTTCAAAAAACGGGTTGATGAGGCACTTGAGGCCATGGTCTAATGGTCTAATGGTTAGGAATATGATGGGATAAAGGTTGGACTTGATGACCCTGGAGGTCCCTTCCAACCATAATGATTCTATGATTCTATAAAAAGCAGGATTCTGGTTTCTTGCCTAACATTACAGAGGATAAGCAGAGATCTATTTGAATTCATAATCTATTTTGAGTAAAGGGTGTTTCTTTCTGGGAAATAACTTCAGGATACCCTGCAGGCAATATTTAAATAACTAAGTTTTCATGTTAAAAATTTTCCTATTAAGAACAAAAATTGACATATTGAATCCAGTATAAAAGCCTTCTAAGCTGGCACCCTCACTGTAATGTGAAGAAAACCCACACATTTCATGGGAAATCAGAAAGCTGAAAGGAACTCTCAGACTTCTGTTTTTAATGGCTGGAGAAAGGCATCTGCTCTAATGCCTCCAGTTTAATATCTCAGATGCTTTGTCATCACCCACTGATAAATATTCTAGATGGGCATGTGGCAGATGCTTGATATTAGAGGATAATGCGCCCAGCATAAGGAGACATACCTTACCACATAGGAGCAAAGCATGCAGGGGAGAAGGTAGGAGTGAGGAACTTCAGGCTCACAGGAGCAACCCTAATACAATTTTAAGTTTTCACCTGCCACCTCCATCATGGAATTTTCCCAGGGGTATTTCATTATTATTTTTTTCTTCTGGATCTTTGTTGCTATTTTCCAAAACAGAATTACATCCTCCTAAGGAAAGCACATTTATTTATGACTATGGCACCAAAGAAGGCCAAATATAGCAAGAGTCATGAAAATGGTTCTCTTCCTGTCCCTTTTTCTAAACAACCTACTTTCCAAGCTAGGCATGGGTTGCCTAGGAAGACTTATACAATTATAACACATCCAGGACCTGAAACTTGGACCGCAGCAGACAAAAACAGTGACTGAAACGTGCCAAGCATCCAAATAACAAGCACGGAAAACACAGAGGTAAAACATCACATATCTACTTTTTCCATAGATTTTTCTCATCATATTGCATTATACACCTAAAGGGAAAAATCTGGGGCAGAGTTTTTTGCTGATCCACTGTGTCCTTGATTTCCTTCAAGAATTTTTAAGAACAACAGAATGTGTCTGTCCCTACATTTTTGAAGTATTTGTATCAGCAAGTGAAAAAAACCATACACAAAAAAAGGTAATCTGAGGAAAACCAAGGAAAAACATTGCAGGAGACTTTTCTGCAGATGAATCATGCTGTCCTGCAGATAATTTTTATTCCATTTTCCTATGTTACTCTTAAAGAACAAACATGTTAATCCATTTTTTTCCAATCATTTTATTTGACCATTGCCATAGTGGGATTTTAGGAACAATAGAAACACTGGGAAAAAAAATAATAGGACTTCATTTACCAAAACTATCAGACTTTAAATACCCTCTCCCACAAAAGACTTTTATTAGATAAATGTGATCTTCCATGAAAGATCTTTATTTACCCACAGTGAGATTCTGTCAAAATCAAGCAAATACTGCTCTGTTAGGTTAACCAGAGGTATAGTGATTTCTAAACCATCTGTTTAGATAGTAGTTTCTGTTTGCCAGTATTTATTACTTGCAATATAGCTAACTTGAAAGAGATAAACCATCCATCAATAGGACATGTCCCTTTGGCAGTTGTTTTATCAACTGTTCCAAGCATCATTCTTTTTCATTAACTGTTCAATCAAACATCTGTCTGTCTTCCATCATCTTACAAAAACCTCCACGGCAAACTACCATTGACATATCACCCCTTGCAATGGATGATATTGTGAGAGTTTTTTATGGTTTGCATTATCCTTTTCAATCTCCCCCACAAAAAGAAGGCAAGCAAAAGTTAGTATGTTTACTGAACCATACGAAAATAAGTCCAATATGTATTTTCAAGGCATACAGCCCTTCAACTCATCAGTTTTTTTAAAAAAAGTCCTTGTACTATTTTCACTTATTTACATATTATATTAAAATATGTAAATGTTAGAATCATAAAACAAGAGAATACTACTAAAAAAAACATATTTCTGTGATTGTAGAAACTGAGCCTGATTTTTTCTGCTACACTACTAAGAAGCAATTGACATGCAAACTAACATCTTGGCACCTTGTCATTTTAGGTTAATTAAGGTGTAAGGCACAGCAAAGAGATATTTGAAATGTTTTCCTTAAAAGAATACAATAAAAAGTGTTTTCAGGTAGAGCTGGCGGAGAAGTCATTCTAAACTATAAAGGACAGAAACAACCACTAGCATAGAGAGAAGAGATACTGTACATTTTGTCCCAAATAGTATGTGCGATTCACAATATATTGTTCTAATTCTGATCTTTCAGTTTGACTGAAGTAACAAATATTGTGCCCTGTCTTTGGCATAAAACAGAATCACAGACTCCAAACAAATAAATTCAATGAGAGCATGAAGAACACAGACACCTGAACTACAAATAGCTTATGTGAGATTTATTTGATGAGAGCGCTATAATGTAATGTAATGTTAGGAAGCTAAAAGAGACAAGAAGAGAAATAAAGTACTTTCTAGACTTCTAAGATAAGTTTGGTATTCAGGGCAATTAAAACTAAATTAAATCTAAACTAGATTAAACTGAAACTCTTTGGAGCTCAATATGTCTTGCAGACTGTTCTCAGTCTCCATCCCTATTTTAAAAAAAAATCAAATCTTCTTTTAATTAAACAATTTGACCTTCATTCTTATTTGGGAACAACTTTCAGTTACTAAGGGATAATGAAAAACAAGTGAGTGGAGCCAACGCCACTTCATACTCTACGTCTAACAGACCCCAGGAGCCACAGGCAAGAATGGAATTTAATGGCTGGAAGAGGTGAGAATTACTACGTATCTTATAAATGAAAAGATAATTAAAGCATGATGCAAATTGAGCTGGTATCCTACTACTTTTTAAATTTTATCAGACTCTACAACCTGTACTGAAATTTTCCATGTTAGTATCAAGCACTTTTATTTTGATTTCTTGCAGAACAGTTGGCATTTCCAAGAATGGGACTAAAGGACAGTATTTTGGTTTGCCGACATTAACAAATTCTTACAAGTTTTTCTTTGAGACGTGGCTGCTTGGAAGGCCTTGAAATTTGTGCTGGGGAATTTTTTTAATGCAATTATATGGCATAAACTGTCTCTGGAAAAAAGCCATTTTAATTTAGCACACTTTCAAAATATTGTTCAACCTTAAAAAAAAGTAATAAATCATATACCCTGAACTGAGACTTGTTAAGACTTTTAAAAGAAAATTTGTCAAAATGTTGTTTAGACGGAGAATCCTATAGGCCACTGCTGAGCTGGATTTTTACTCTACAAGAGCACATCTGGACCAGCTTTGCTCAGGTTAACACCTGGAATCAATCTGCAGTACCTGAAGAGTATAGAGACACAGGTTCAAATACCCCCCTGGAAAACCAGGCCAGAGGGAAGACCATTTTCTGTCTTAATCTCATATGACAGATCTTTTTTTTAATAATAGTCTAGCAAAATATTCAAGTTTACAAAGCTAAGCACTCAGGACTAAAATGAAAGTTTCCTGTACAAACACATTTCAGACCGTTTATCAACATTACAGCAGTTACATATATGACCTCATATGATCAAGGAACTTTAAGGGAAATTTGCCAAAAATATCACCAAAGGATTTTTTTCCTTTAATTTAGCCCATGTGTAAAGATATGTAATACTTCATATAATTCTCAACAGCATAATCTATGTTTGTAATATCATAGTAATTACTGATTATCTCTTCTAGCTTTTCCTTTTAAATGCATCCTCCCAGTCCCCTAATTCTAGGTTAGAGTCTTTCCTGTGATAAACACATTCAATTTTCATCAAAGGGAATGGAAATGCCACATACGCAACCCGTAATCTGCACTTGCATTTGCTACTTTCCTCTGATCACATGAGGTAACTCTTCCACAGCAATGACCATATCTCCACTACAGAAAGCCATGCTCTGTTAGGGCAACCCAAATGCACATTGCTGGTTTTGCCACCCTATCACTTGACCAAATCATACCTAATTTTTTACGTGTCTTGTGTCCACAGGTCCTTCCATCTGCTTACCAAAGATAATGACTAAATGAATTTCAGGTCTTTTTTCTCCTCCCCCCCCACACCCCCCTCACACCCCCCAATTATTTAATAGTTTCTTTACAATGAGTCACATTTTCATGTTTTTCTTAATCTCTTATTAATACTGGCCCTTTTAAATTTGCAATTTTCTTTAATCTGAAGGTCTGAAAATGCTCTGTCAGAGGTATGTTAAATAAGGTTAACACTAGCTAAACTTTTATAACTGTGTGACAAATGCAATATATTATATGCAAAAAAATAGCAAGTGATATATGAGATAAATCATAGAATCAATGAAATCTGACATTCAACATGTTTTGGGCATGTAAACCTTATTAATTTGGAAACGCACTGTGTTACAATCATGCGCTTACAGGATATGCTTCCTTCCAATAGATTTCCCAATTATAAGCCAACTAATATGCCAAAACAATTAATGTTCTGTCTAATGCACAAAAAAATGAAAATTTGATTCCTACTGAAAGGTCTATTTTTCTATTAATATAGCAAAATGGGTTAAATTTTTACTATTTAGCAATCTCTTTTCTCCCACACACAGGGAAGCTGGAAGGAGAAATGAAGTTGTGCAACAGCAAGGCAGAATCAGTTCAGAGGGGAGCAGGAACTACAGCTGAAGTTTGAATTCTTTCAAGCCAGCCCAGATATAGTAGCAGTGCATTTCCACAATGGTTTTCAGGTTTCTGAATAACACCTGATGAAATGTCAAAGTACAGCTGACAGCAAGGAGGCTGTTAAGTTATCGTCTTGATACAGCAGGCAGCTTTCAACTTTTTCAGCAGGAAAAGCAAAAACTTCAGCAAGAGCTCAGCAGGTATCCCATGGTATCTTGTCCATTGCCTCAGAAAAAAAATATCACTTTACTTTTGTCCTGTATAGTTCTAAAGTATGCTACACAATAAAAAGGATAGTGACTAATAGAAATGCATGAAAAGGATTGTGAATCTGCCTATTCCCGCACAGCCTGACAAAATGCTTTGAGCACAGAGGCTTGCCAAAGAAATAAATATGTAATCAGACCTGCCAACATTCACTCATTCAAAACTGCACTCTTTCCTACTGAATTCATTTTAAGGTTGTCAAGTTTTGCCCTCTAGGAATAAAGGACATTAACTGTGGATATTATGAGACATTGACAAAAATCTGACTGCTGCTCATTCCCTAGGGACCCTGAACTTGTGATTGCAGAAATTGTTTCATCTAATACCCACTCAATGGCAATGCACTCATTTTGGAGTAATTCTGTTCATGTTCATATCTTGCTTTTAAAAGCAATGCTCCCTTTCCATGCCAAGAAAAGCTTCGTCCATAAACCTGCATCTGAAGCACTACAAGGTCATTCAAGTATTTTACCGTGTCTAGGTTAACACAGGGGGAGGGTCAGGAAGTTTCTTTACCCCGCTCAAAGCTTCTGCGACAAGGCTCTGTTCAGACCAACTTGTCAAACGGATGCTTTTGACAAAGTGACCTAATAAAAGCAACAATACCACTGAAGCCATCTACAGATATTCAATAATAATTGAATTCTATAATACTGAATTCAAACCTAAGAAAGGAAATCTATGAATGACAAATTTTTTGTTTGATTTTTGGTACAAGCTAATCCCCTGTGTCTTTATCTTAGTCTCTTAGAGAGTAGTTACATCTCTCTCTACCACCTCTTGCTGTTATTGACTAAAACTGATTTACATTTTCACACTTTATCCACTTTTTTCAATAGAAACCCTATGTTCTTCCCAATCTCTATGTTGTCAATACATCAAATCACACAGTCCTACAAACACTTGGCTCATATGTGTTGGAAAGGTGCCTCCTAAATTAACAAAATGACATGGTCTTGTCTTGAACTCAAAGGCCTATGTTCATGATGAATACAAACTACTATTTTTCCAGTGGGATTTGCATGTGCAGCTTTGTGAAGTTTGGCAGGTTGCAGCACTTGGTACTGTTCAGGCTGCTCAGTAAATTATCCACCTTGTCTTACCATACAGCAAGCACAGCCTCAGTGTAGCATTACCTGTAATCCACACAAAAACCTTGTCTTCTACATCTTCTGTTTTATCAGTCCTCTGTAAAACGACTTATCTCCACAGGTTATCCCAGCCCAGTATACTTTGTTCTGCATTGTCTGGTGGTGTCTGGTAAGGTTAGTGTGAACTCTTTTATCAAGTATACCTGGCCCCTCAGAAAATACTCCTAGACATATCTAGAAGTCCCTATGAGTTCTGCTTTCTAGGTGGAGCAAAATTCCCTCAGTCTGATGTCCCTAAAGGGATATTGACTTTCAGTAAGTATATCTGCCAGAGGGAAAGTCTGGGGTGCCTCTTCCCAGCTCTACATAATGTTCAAAGTTTCCTCACAGATACAGTAGCCTCTCAAATCCATAGTGTGCAGGGTCTACTGTATAACGTGCATGTGACACTTCCTTGTCTTGTCATTAAGCTCATTAGCCACTCCAATGACTTCAGAAAGTTCCTGCCCAGTAATTTTGGATCTCATTAGTGGTTGATGGCAATTCTCCAGACTCCCAGCATGTTCACCACCCTAGTACTCCTCTCAGCTCATGGCTAGACATGGTTGTATCACCTCCCTCAAGCCCATCTGTGCCTTCCCAATACAGAAAACCAGCAGGAAGCCACAGGTCAGGGCTTCTTGGACTAGAACTAAAAGAGCAGCATCTCTGTCAGCACCCTTTTTAGTTACAGGCATCCCACCTCCCGTGCTTTGGGCATGGGAATCGACCACTATGCCCTCCCTGAGCTGTAAGTACAAGAAAGAGATGAACGAAGGATTTGTGAAAACTGAAGTCCACTATGCATGCTCATTACTGACAGGCTTGTAATTCTTCACCTTACCCCACATTTTGGCCAGAACAATTCTCAGATACTGCATCCTCTTAGCAGATAGCTTGATCTGCCAAGACAGCTTCAGCCAGCCCCCGCTAGAGCATAGCTTGCCACTGACATCAACTAAATCCATTTTGTTGACTTCTGCTGGAAATTTGCCTTTGTGCACTTTTTTAACTCTTCTGTGGCCCCTCAGGCTATCATGGCTGCTTTTTTTGATATGTAGAGGATATCCATATCTTGCAGTTTATATTCTCTTCCTAACCCCTATCAGGTACCTCATTCTTTAGCTAACAATCCTACTACAGATTTATGGTGAAATTGCCATTAAGATGAAAGCAAACACGTTTATTTGTTTACATGTGCAAAACAGACCACAATGTTTTTAAAGTCTGTCAAACCGCAGCTGATGGAAAGGCAGGAAAATTATGTTTATTTCAAGATCACATCCCAAAGGCCCTCCAGAACGTGTGACACGCTGTAAACACCTAATCCACATAGCTGGGGTGTAAGGACATTTACAAAAGAGCACTTCACATTATAAAACATGCTTGCTTTCGTAATTCATCTTCACTTCTGGTCCTCCTGAGCTTTCAGTCGGCTTAAAATCATTCTCTAGCCCTGCCTGTAATTCTTTCTTACTTCAGTCACGAAGAGGTTTCTACTTTTCCTTTCCCCGCAGCTGGCTGGCTGCTGCCTCTTGCTCTCACAGCCCTCACCTCCCCGGCGTGCAGCCCGGCTCAGCGCCCACCCGGACGGGACCAGGCTGGGCCGGTCACTGCCTCCCGGCTGAACCCCAAACACCTCGTTAGCGCACCCTGAGGCAGAACGCCCCCCACCTTGAACCTCCTACCCCATGTAAGCCTTTACCCGCCCCGTGAGGCGAGGCACCGGCTGCCCCTAGCAGGGCTCCGGCGGTGGAGGCTCACAGACACGACTCCCCCCCGTCGCCCCCAGGGGGAAGGAGCACGCAGGGGGCAGAGCAGCAGCAGAACGTCACAGAGCAGGAGAGGGAGACAGCGACACCCCGCGAGGAGACGCCTTGCAATTTCCCGCGCTTTCCCTTCCTCCCCCCACAGCCCTGCCTCAGCTCGGCGTCCCGGCGCGACCCCTCCCTTCCCGCACCGCCCGACCGCGCCTCTCTCCCACGGAGATTGTCAGAGCCTCCCGCCAATGAGAGTGCCCTCCGGGGCGTTTCCCCGCCTCTGCCTCCCACCTCCGGCCCGGAGGCGCACCAATGAGACAAGAGCAGACGAACCCCCATTCAGGGATGGCTGTTCAGTCCTGCTCCGCTCCCCCCCCCCGACCAGAGTCGCCGGGACGTCACAGAGAAGGCAGGCCAATCGGGGGCGAGATCCCGTGCGCCCCAGCCAATGGAGGCGTGCGAGAGCGCGGCCCGCCCCAGGGGAGAGCTGGGAGCCGCGCGCGGCGGCGGTTACGCCTCCTTTCCCTCAGCTGGCGGCGAGGCCGGCTTCTCCCTCTCCACTTCCCCCTCCCCGCCTCCCTGTCCCCGCCCGGCCGGCCTCGCTCTCTTTCCCTTTCGCAGCAATGGCGGCGACAGCGGAGCAGGAGCAGTTCTACCTTCTCCTGGGCAACCTGCTCAGCCAAGACAATGTCGTCCGCAAACAGGCTGAGGTAACGGGCCCGCCTTTCCCCCACCCTGGGCGCCAAGCCGGCCTGTCAGACCTCGCAGACCTTGCCGGAGGGGGGGGGGCGGGAGGCGGCGGGGCGGCCGAGCCCCACGTGTGAGCAGCTGCCGGGGCGGGGCGGCCTGGGCCTTCACCCCGTCGGGGCCCGGCCCTCCGCCGGGGGAGCGGGGCGCGGAGGCCGCTGGCGCGTGAGGGCTCCGGCCGCTGACGCGTGAGGGCGCGAGGGGTCTCGTTCCCGCCTCCCCCGGCGGCCCTGCGTGTCTGGCACCGCTCGGCCCTCCGCCGCCACCTGTCCGCCCTCCCCGTCTGAAGCGCCGCGCCACCCCCCCCGGGGGCTGTTTCTGCCCGTTGGCCATGGCGAGACGGGGCCTGGGCTGGCTCCGGGCTGGCCGGCCTGACGGAGCGAGACCCTGGCTCCGCTGGGGTGAGGAGGCCAAGCCGGCGGCGGGTGGTGGGGCAGGTTCTCGCTGGCTCGGGAGCGGGGGGGGCCCAAACGAGGTCAGGGCGAGTGTCTGCCCTCGGTGGGTGTGGGGCTCGTAGGGGCGTGGTTGAAGCCCTCCGCCGGGCCCCAGGGGGTGGCCGCGCTTGTAGGCTCCTTTCTGCGGGGGCAGGAGCGGGGCCGCAGCCCTCCCCCTGCCCGCTGAGGACGACTTCTCTTTCCACACAGTAGTTTGGTTTTTAACTTCGGAATGGGCCGTGTATTCAAGTGTTTCGTCAGCTAGGAAATATTTCACTAAAAGAAGCGTTTTCAATGTACTGAGTTTCTCTGCTATCAGCAAAAACTTTTCAGATTTGTTATTTCAGCTGAAATTCTTTGTGATGCCTAAGCCACGTTAATTCTTTCTCTCTGTCATGCTTAAGACTCCATTGTCAAGCCTAGTGGGGACTCTCTCCCATTGAATTATGTACTAGCGTCTAGGTTCAGCATGAATTCCCACTGCATGGCTGCATCGGGTCTTTTATCACTCTCATCACTTCAGCGGTCAGCAGAGTTCAGCACATTGTGTGGCAAAGAATAAAGTATTAATCGTTCCTGATGCTGCAGTGAACATTCCCGAAGTATAATTTGGGAATGGGAGGGAGGGGAGACATGCATTTTTAGGAAACCAGTAAAGTTCAGTATTGATTGTTACAAATGCTTTCTAGAGAAGCAGCAAGAATTATTCCCAGACTCCTGAACATAGGGATGGAATGGAGGCAATTCCCTGAGAGCTGAATTTCTTTCTCTTTTCAACTGCCTGCATGTAACATAAGAACATTTCTCACAAGTTTTGAACTTTATTAAAATTGTAGCAAAGCAAATTTATTGGACAGCTGTGTCACAATGCCTGTGAAATAAAACATTCTTAGAAAAGAAAGTCTAAAACTTAGATTCTTACAACTGGCATCAGAAACTTGCTTGGAACTGAGTTGAAGTTTGTTTAGTCTTCATAGATACATATGCTCTATGGTCAATCAGAATAAGAAATCTTAACTGTCATGATAGATGACCAAGCTTTTCAAGTCCATTGATTTCATATATAGATACAAGGAAGTAGTATAATTTTTGCTTCTTTAACTGCCCTGAGCCTAGCATTGGTTTCTGCATATTTCCAAGGTTTATTTTTATGGTTTAGGATCATTCAGAGTGGAAAGGTCCTTGGGAGGTCTGTAGTGCAATCTCCTGCTCAAAGCACTGTCAGCTATCAGGTGAGATCAGGTCACTCAGGGCTTTGTCCTGTGGGGTTTTGAAAACCTCCAAGAATGGAGACTGCACAAGCTCTCTGAGCAACCCACTCCTGCTTGACTGTCCTCATTAGAGCAAAGAGGTCTGAACCTCCATACTGTCTGAACCTCCATTTTTTGTTTTATGCCTGTTGTCTTTCATTCTTTCACCATGCACGGCTGTGAAGACTCAAGCTCAGTCTTCTTTATGGTGGGTTAACGAACTTGTACCTAGAAACACAAATCTGTCTCTGTAGTGTAGGTAGACTGATATATTGTTTTTTCTTAAGTTACCTGTTTCTTGAAGGAAGATTTCTTCAGGCGAAAGGAAGGTATTGCATAGCCTTTAGAATATCTGCTTACTGAACTCCTATTTGACCTTAAACATCTGTGTATTCCAATCAGTTTTTTAAAATGTGCTTACTCTTAGAAGGCAATATTGAATACTAGAGGGATTTAAATAACTGCAGGTAAGTTGAATAGCAGGTTTTCATTTGTGTCCAAGGAAACACCAGTGAGAATGAGAAATAGATGGACAGGGAACCGAAGGAGACAGACTGGGGTTAATTCTAATAGGTCTGGTCATTGAAGTTAGGATGAGGGGTGTTATGTTGAAGAATAGATTTGATGGAGATGTAGTCATAGCCTTTTGGGTGGGGGTGTAGTGAAAGTTGTGGGGAAAAAAAAAAAGGGGGGGTGGAAGTCTAATCACCTAAACCCTGGTTTTATTTGAGTATTTATGTATATGCATCTATGTATGTGCTAGCACACTCATAACTTACTCTGACCAGTTTGCTGAAACGTGGTTCATTCATTTTATTTCCCATTAAAAATGACTGGAATGTTGTCTGTTGATGCTAAAAGCCTGTCTTTCTCTTGTTTGTGTGTCTGTCTTCTAATAGAGAAACTTTTATTCATTTGTCTTCATGATTTTATGTTCTTTTTAAAAACACATTTCTCAAGTTTGGAAGAACATGAGTACTGAGTGTAGATAATATTTGCTTGCATGTATTCTGAAAGGTAGTCATGGTGTTTGAGAAATTTATATCTCTGGATAAGGTAGCTGGGAAACTAACTGGACTAAAAGACTACAGTGAAGATATAGCAGAATCCAGGTACATAGTTAGGGGATAGCCAAGGCTGGTAGTAAGATGGGTGAAGCCAGCAAAGTAGTCTTCCACCAGCACAGACGGAAGGTTCTGGTTTGGCTGTATGTTCCTCTTGCCCTGGTGCTCTTTAGCATCCTCGAAATCCTGTTTACTGAGTTGACAGAATTATGCCAATAAACAACTGATTAGGTTGCTGCCATTTCTAGTGAGTTTAAGGAAGTCAAGATAGAATTTCATCATTAGCAGAATGGCATGAGGGGAACCAGCTTTTACAGAGCTTCAGCTGTCCTTGAAAGCACAGCTTCAGGTCGTGATGGGCTTCTGTTTAGGGAACCTTCCTGTTTCTGTATTTGTCTTTGTATTTGTAGATAATAGTGCAATATAAATATATGCATTCATGGAAAGAGTTAATCTGAGAAGACTTTCTATTCTCACCTTAAACCTCATTTAATTTTGCAGTCTCCATGAAATGATTAGATTAAATGCAGGGTTTCATAGGGGATTCAGAGTCTCGTTGACTGTGAGTGTATATTAGCAACTAGAAAGAATATGAAGTAAGAATTGAGTCTGTGAAGGAGGCCTACTAGGAAACAGGTACAAAGAGTGGAGGAAGATGATGTCTAATAATAAATGTGTGATGGGGAAACTACTTTGTTGAAAATAGGTATATTGTCAAGGTGTGTAAATTGCTAGAGTATTAAAAGTTGCTGCTGCAATGGTAAGAACAGGAAGTAGGCAGGCAAGAAACTGATTGAAATTAACCTGGGCTTTGTGTAGTGAGTTCAGGATGGGATAGTGAATGTTTGGAAAGGGTCGAGTAATTTATCTTCAAGATTGTCTTCACAGAAAATAACTCAGAGTTAGTAAGTATAGAACTATTTAGGAATGTTTTAAGTGGTTGCTCTTCAGCTTGTAATTCCCATGCACTTACCTCTGTATGTTTAGTATATTAGAAGCTAGCATTTATAGTTTTAAAATGCTCACGTATACCATGTTTTGGATAGCAAAAGTTATTTTGCTGTGTGCTCACTCTAGCTCCTAAGTGTCAATCTAATTTTACAAGTCATAGTGAATGAACTGCACACCAGAAGTGTGTAAGACAACGTAACTGAACTTCTCATTAAAATTCTGTTTTGTTAAGAGGGTTCCCTTAAGGGGAGACTAAATAGTCTCTCTGTCTGAAATTCAGGCAAGAGTTTAAAAACAAAAAGTTCTTCAAAATGTGTAGTTGAGATGTGTGGCTGCCACATGACATTGTAAAGGTCTTTAAAAGGTTCAAAAAAAACCCTCCAAAACATCACCTGAATAATTTTTTGGACAATACATTTGCTAGTGGTTATTAACCTGTTGGTCATGGTTGAGTCTCAGGCTTCCAAAGTTCTTAATCCTTTGGTGTGATAGACGTTGCGATGTATTCCCAGGAGGATATATGTTCCATATATGTTGTATTTCCAGAGGGATATGTGTTCTGTTTAAGTCGCATTTCTTAACTCATCTCATAAGTAGTAAGTAATGCGTATGTAGATCATTCTAATATGGTAGGTCTTATTAGGTAACTAAGACTTTACTCATGATTTTAAAATAGATTAGAAATTTTTTTTTTTGGTAGTTTTAATTTTTTTGTTATGTGATTTTTCTAGTAACTAGATGGATACTGAAGTTGTTTTAAAAGTAAAGTCAGTTCATATTAGTGCTTAACACATGCTTTCTAGTAATTGTTTACAATAAGCTGCCTCTGTTTTTATTCAGGAGACATATGAGAATATTCCAGGTCAATCTAAGATCACGTTCCTTCTACAAGCAATCAGGAATACTGCTGCTGCTGAGGAGGTATGTCTTGATAATCTTTGAATTCTGCAGAGTTTCAAGGGAACTTGGAGAAGGAGGGACGAAATTGGTGCTAGTCATTTTGGGGTAAAGGAACAAGTTGGACATTAACTGAATCTTCTTAATGTACTGCACATTTGTAGAGGGACCACTCATCTAGTTTGTTGCATGTCAAGTTCACTAGCTGAGACTTTTTGATGTAGGATATTTAGTTTCAAAAGTAGTCTTTCCTAAGTGTCTGCTTAGATCTCCGTTGTTTTCTGGCTGTGTTTTGCTTAACAAATGGGTTCTTGCCTTAAAATCTGTAACTAATATATGACTGTTACTGTGATGTTCCTTCAAGTTACAGTTGAGAAATGCTTCCCATTCTGGGGTCCTGTGCCTAAATGTGTTAAACTTGCATGTCATCTGCAACTTGTGCTTCTCAAATCGGAATTGAGGGGGAAATAAGGTAGCAGTTGTTTTGCATGTTTTGTTCGAATAGCTTTTGTATTTTGTCCTATTTGGGGAGGATATGCTCCTTAAGTCACCTAGCAGTGTTATAGAATGAATGGAGAGCTGTCTAAGCACTACATACATTTTTTTCTGTGGGCATATGGCAAGTGTGCCTTTTAGTTATTTCTTAGTTTCGTAAAGGCTCACATGTTTTAGCAGTCAGGTATAGTACTTATTGGTAAAACTATGGATATGCAGAGTGAAGAACTACTAAGCTTTCAAGATAGTACAAACTTCAGAGTAACTTAAAAGTAAAAACATCTGACTTTCCAAATCTAGAGTTTTATTGAACAAAGGGAGGATGTAGCGTGTAGAATTTCTGAACAACATTATGAGGAGAGTACAAGTGTGCTGTTTCTCTGTGGATAATGATCTCTTCCCATAGATTGTATTCAATTTAGAGGTAGAAGCTATTTGTGCTTTTTGATGCTTGGTAAGTATCAGCTTACTAGTACTGATGCTTATCTACCTACAAAGCAGTGTTCTTCTGATAGAATCCTTCAATATTATACTAGCAACTGATTGCATAAGAGCTGTGTAGTTTTCCCTCCTGCCCTTCTAAGATGTTTCAAATGATAGGAAGCTGTAGAGCAGTCTCTTCGGTATTTAAATTTGCCATGAAAAATAAGATCTACCAATGCCCCTTTTTCATCAGAGTAGTATCATTTATAATAGATAATACTGTGCCCTAGAAGTTGTACCTGCAGTGCACATGATTCTGTTTTGAATACACTTGATAAGTCTGAGTTGACAACTACAGAGTCATGCTTGTGTAAAGAAATACTTGCTCTGTGTATTTATTGATTTTATTTCCTTTACATCAGCTAAGGTAATAGCCCAGTCTAAAACTTGTTCAGAATCTTGCCAATGACTTGGCTTCCAACTTACTCAAGTGCAAAGAAACTTCATCTGTAGAAGTTACTTTTACAAAGACATCAGAGGTTAACATTTATAGAATAACTTGACATTTAATTCCACTAATGGATAAATCAAAGAAAGGTTTAAATGTTAGCTCATAACTTAAGTAGACATTAGGTGCTGGACTCAAAATATCCTGATAAATAAAACCTGCGAACAGCCTCTTTTCCTGTAAATCCAAATATATCGTATCCTAATTAGAGGCTAAATGAAGTCATGTTTGATCTAAACATTGCTTATAAATATGAAGAGAAGCACTCAATGCGTGTTCAGTATGGTGCTGGTATCAACAGCTAGGCATTTTGTGTATGCATATGTTTTATGTAGATCCAAATGTTGGGCAGAATAGTGCCTATGTCACCAGTGAATAGGACTTTGGGCCTGGCATGTGTTCTCTGAGCACGTTGGCTCAAATTCAAGTTTAAAGAAAAGCCTTTCATCATAGGTCTGCAAAAGGCTGAAAGTGTTTGTGTGGGGTTTTTTTTGTTCTGTTTTGTTTTGGTTTTGTTCAGAGTAGAGTTTTATTTGCCAAAATCTAACTCGAGGTTCCTGAATCCGTCGCATGAAGTTTGGTTATTGGAGAAAGTGAAGGAGGGTTTACAGGTTAATTGACAAAGTTGTCCCATTAAGTCACTTCTTAATCCAAAAAAGAACCTGTCTGGACTGTAATCTCATCAGCCCATTTAAAATAGAAAAAAGACATACTTTAAACATCTTTCAGTAATGCAGCTAAGTCCTTAACTTGCCACAAAATATGTCCAAGGCTCAGTATCGAAAAAACCTGAATACCTCAGTGGATTTCATGATTATTTCCTAGAAGAGGTGTAATTGTCAGAAACACAGTTGTAAGATGACATTTCTTTACTATGTTTTTACTTACTATCATAATTAGCATCTGTTGCTTGAGGGGTATTCCATTCACCAAACAAGTCTACGCAGTGAAAACTGATCATTTGGAAGCATGATGTCAGTCGTTTTTCCTCGTAAGAGCATGATTGTCATATCAGAACACTTTAACATACATACTTTCTTATTCTACAGGCTAGACAAATGGCAGCTGTTCTTCTACGACGTCTTTTGTCTTCCGCTTTCGAAGAGGTTTATCCAGCTCTTTCACCTGATGATCAGACCTCTATCAAAAGTGGATTGCTGTTGATTATTCAGTTGGAAACACAGTCTAGTATGAGGAAAAAAATCTGTGACATCGTTGCTGAGTTGGCCAGGAACTTAATAGGTACTTTGTATAAGCTGGTATTGTGCTAAAATGTTTATGTATGGATAGTAGTCGTATTTTTCTCATGTTCTCTAGTCTTCTGTAGACATTTGCACATGATGTACTAACTGATTTCGTGGTTTAAAATAAAACCTAATACTTGTTTACATTATCCTTGATCAGATAAAAATAAGATTCCTTAACTCTATTTTTTAAATTGCTTGAGTTAAGGTGGGATTATATTAAGGTTTAGAAAACCAGTTTTGTTTAAGTTGCCATGAATGTGATGCTAAACATCTGCATCAGTTTCTATTCTGAGTGCTGTTATATAACAGTAAATAGAGATCGTCTTCTGTTCCCAAGTGCCTTTAGATTTAACATTTCAGCCATATTTTACACTGTGACCTGGACATATCTTCAGGTCATTTTTTTAAAAAATAATTTCAGTAGTGATTACTGGTTGCCCTGCACAATTGATATCAAACCACTCTTAAGTTTACTTATCCTGGAACTTTGTTGTGTTTAATCTAGATGAAGACGGCAACAACCAGTGGCCAGAAGCTCTGAAATTCTTATTTGACTCTGTCAGCTCTCAGAATGTGGGACTGCGTGAGGCTGCTTTACATATTTTCTGGTGAGCTTTCAGACTTGCTACATTTTCTGCAGGTTAGCCAAATCATGTGTGTAAAAATGGAAGAAACACTGTCACAACTTAATTAATAAGCAATCCTATCTGTTTCATTTATTCTGTTGTATTGTGGTTTACTTAACTCGTATGTGTATAGTTACAATTTGTAGCTTAAACAATAGATAAGCTTAAAATAATAGTTAAGGTTAAACTGTGTGAATTTTTATTAATGTTTTGGTCTTTTCTTATTAGGAATTTTCCTGGGATTTTTGGGAATCAGCAGCAACACTATTTGGAGGTCATTAAGAGGATGCTGGTTCAGTGTATGCAAGATCAAGAGCATCCATCAGTAAGACCTTTATGATGTTGGCTTTTTTTGGTTGGCGGGGGGGGCGAGGTTTGTTTTGGGTTTTTTTACATATGTCCTGAGCTTATAAACTTAGTGTAGTAGTCTCAAACATAAAGGTTAAACCATAGGCCCCAACCAGAGAATTGCATTACCTGAAACTGATGTACATCTGGGGTTTTGAGTATGCCAGCTGCAAAACCAAAGGGTCCTAAAGCTGACTGGCTGGCTCATATCTGCACTGCTTAGGCCCAGACTCTTCCCTGGTAGTTGTGCTTGGAGAAACCTAGTTGTAGTGGCTCAAAGCAGAGCCAGGAGTTTTACCCAGCAACATGAGGGGTCAGAAACTCCTTGTTAAGCTCTCTTTCTGGCCCTTGTGTTTAATAGTACAGATATGTAGTATCTATATACAGTATGTCTCAAAGCTCTGAATATATGACAGCTCCTTGAACTGTTTGTGCATGCTTTGCTGTAAGGGCATGTTAGCAAGCCTTGCTTTTCTGGAAGGCTTCAGATTTATTGATTTGTGCAGAGAATTGTACTTTGAAAATGTTTCTCTTGTTGTGGAAAATGCTGGGCAAGGATAGGAAACCCTGCTGTGGTATGTGGGTTCAGTTTGCTGCTCCCCCATGGATTACTTTTTCTGACCTTTGAAAGTCAACTGAGTAACATTTTCTAAAGTACCACAAGTCATGCCTTTAAAGAAGCATGTTTTGAACCCTTAGATCGCACTTTTTGAAAAATGGGTCTTCGGCACTTGCATACGCATTTGAAATTGAGATGGAAGTTGAAAACAATAGTTTTTTTTCTTTTGTTAAAAAACCCCCAAACAACCCAAAACAAACAAAAAATCCAAAAAAAAAAAACCCCAAACAAACAAAACCAAGACTAGGGAATACTTGCCACCTTGTAATATGATAAACATTTTTATCATATCATGGAGGACATAGATGCTGAAGATCTTTATTATCTCTTTACCTTAATTTGAAGTAAGATGTAAAAGCCCATGTTAAAAAGTAATTACTATATCTATTAGGAAAATTTAAAAGGGAAATGATAATACAAAATGTAGTCTCATAATAGAACTAATGTTAAAAGAAAACAAAGGCATGTTTCATTACCAGTTCTTCACATTTCTTTCTCCAATCCTGCCTGTGTTCTAGATCAAGACTCTATCTGCTAGAGCTGCAGCTGCATTTGTGCTTGCTAATGAGCACAATCTTCCCCTTCTTAAACATTTTGCAGACTTGCTACCTGGAATCTTGCAGGTAAGAAATCACACAAGTAATGCTTAATGTGCCACTGCTGTCTGTGTTGACTCTGTATCCAAACGTAAATTATTGGTCTGCAAGTTTGTGTATCATATGCATTTTTGCTGAGACCTGGATTAACTTTATCTTAGCTAGCCTGACATCAGTCACCAGCAAGATACATTGGAAACTGATAGGGAATTTTAGAAACACAAGCTAATTGGTAGGCTTTTAAGGAAAATAGTTCAATGCTAATTAATTTGTACAGTGTTACCTAAATAAATGAGTTAAAATTCTTCATAAGGTATTTAACTCAAAATCATACAGCTTTTAAATTAACCATGATAAGGAGGACTCTCCCTTGGTTGAGGAGGATCAAGTTAGAGATCAGTTAAGTAAACTGGATATCCACAAGTCCATGAGTCCTGTTGGGATGCACCCATGAGTCATTGCTGGGCCACTTTTATCCAAAGTAGTCAACATGGATTCACCACGGGGAAGTCATGTCTGACTAACCCGATAGCCTTATACATTAGCATGACCGGATGGATAGATGAGGGGAGGGCAGTTGATGTTGTCTACCTTGACTTCAGCAAGGCTTTTGACACTGTCTCCCATAACATCCTCATAGGCAAGCTTAGGAAGTGTGGGTTAGATGAATGGACAGTGGGGTGGATTGAAAACTGGCTGAAAGATAGAGCTCAGAGGGTTGTGATTAGTGGCACAGAGTCTAGTTGGACATTTGTAACAAGCGGGGTTCCCCAGGGGTCAGTACTGGGTTCAGTCCTGTTCAAGATATTCATTGGTGACCTGGATGAAGGACAGAGTGTGCCCTCAGCAAGTTTGCTGATGACACTGGGAGGAGTGGCTGATACACCAGAAGGCTGTGCTGCCATCCAGTCAGACCTGGACAGACTGGAGAGTAGTGCAGAGAGTAACCTTATAAAATTTTTTTAGGATGGATGAATTTGAGCAAAAGTTGTAATTCTAATATAAGGTTGTTTACTTTTGGAGGAAAGACGATTGTAAACCAAACCAGAGACAGAAATGGTTTGAAATCTGAAGGACAATTTCACAGTACAGTTCTTTTTCTGTAAAGATAAAAGTGGAAATAACTAAGTACCTGTGATAACAGTGGCAGTGAACTTTTGTTGATTTTAAATTAGGCTAAATTTAGGTTAAAGACTTGAGTTCTTGTTAGTCAGTACAGCAGGTTCCTGTTGACAGTGTAAGCTATAAACCTTGTCTGTGTGTACTTTGTGGCAAGCTGAAGAAAAATTGTGTTAAGTTTACTGGCTTCTACAACTGACGGAGTTCTGCTTGATCTTAAATGGAAACTGAGAGGAATTTCTTGATAGCAACTGAACTTGAAAATCAGTTCTAGTGTGTACAAGATAAGTGTTTTGATATTGAGGTCACTATTGGTGGTTAGTCCCTGCCTGTGACTTTGGCAATGACAATTGTATTGTTCAGATATTGTAACTGGCTGAGAGGGCCTTGGCTACTGAGTACGGTATGAGTGGGAGTGAGGCAGGATTTGGGGTGGGCGTGCTATTTGTCTTGATGTTTGATAATGAAATAGTATGCTGTTTTTAGACTTCAGACTAATAAAAGTTTCAATGCTTCTATTTTAGGCTATAAAAACACACGCACTCAGCTTGTATTTTGAAGCTTTATTTTGCAAATATAGAGCACAGAACTATGCTACGAAATCTGTTTTTTTTTAAAGTACTTATTGCAAGAAGGGCTAGATTTTTCTGGCTGTGGTAACACAAGATGGATATGAAGATCTGAGTTTATAAATAGGAGATGGGATGTGTTAGAACAGTGGTGAGTGACCTTTGGAGACAGTTGGATGCTTTTTTTATTGCTGTTGAAGTTCATTTTGTTGAAATATTGGCGTGGTAAAAAAGCTAAAAATAAAATTCTGACTTGGCAATTCAGTCCTTTCAGTACAGTTTCTATAATGGTTATGCTGGAAGTTGAACTTGCAGAACTAATAGTTGAAAACTTGTATCCAAGAGGCTTATTTTGCAGTGGGGGTAAAAGCGGCTGGAACTTCAACTGACTTCTGTGGTTGTTGGTGTTTAGTGCTACAGAAAAGTGCCTCTGCATTTTAGGACTTACTGTGCATTTTGAACTTCTTTCTTCAGAAACCTTGTCTTGCTTTAAAAAACTATCAAAGCTGTAATGGATATAAAATACAGAGTTTTACAGAAATTTCCAGTAAATATTATATTATCCTTTGCCAGAATCAGGGGATGAGTGGTAACCATTACTCCAAAAGGCCTTAACCAAGATACATTTTCTTCTAGAACACTTCTGATACTAGAAGATGCTGCTTCAATGCTGAAAGTGTGGGCTGTTTGAGTGGCTTAAACACCTAACTATTCACTTCTAAAAAATATTTCAGCATTAAGAAGACATCAAGTACTTTGCTAATGAAAATTCCTTTCAAAACCCCAAAAGTGTGTTTAAAGCCTGTTTTTTCTTTGGAGGCTTGGGTTTTTGTGTCCTACTTCTAGAAGAGTTTTAACACCAGTGAATAACTGTGCTGTTTTGGTACTAGAGTATCAACCTGGTTAGTTAAAAGTAAGTTTTAAATTACTTTTTCAGACTGTAACTATGGGTTAGGAAATGATACTTGGAAAAAGCTTGATTTCTTTTTCTTTCCTGTGTCTGAAGGCTGAAAGGTCTGCTTTAATTTGGTGGCTTTTCTTTATTTAAAATGCATTTTGAAATTGTGCTTGTCAAAACACGGTATGTGTTTCTGCATGGTAGCACCTCTGATGCGTGACCTTAATTTTTTCCTGAGTGTCTGTCTACTGTGTTAGATTTAAACTAATAATGGTCAAAATTGATGGCATATAACATTGTGAGCCATAACTTAGTTGTAGAAGACTTGTAGTTTTCGACCCTGTATACTATCTCTTTGTAGTTATGGATTTATGCACACTGGCTGCTGTAGCAGGGTGTGACCCTAGGATCCTGTTGAAAATGCAAAGTCTGAGTGAAGGCTTCGAATCAGTCTTTTATTAGTTCTCAGGTTATAGCTCAAGCTGGGTGCCTCCAGAGAGGGACCTCTACCCCAATTAATGCTTCTCAGTACCCGTACCCACCCATCACCCAATCCCCAAGTCCAATCACTTAATTCTGGTTGGTGGTCTCTTGGTTTCTGAGTGGTTGCTGGGTTGGCCTTGTTCTGAAGTCACTGCATTCTCTTTGAATTGTCTCCTTGGTCCTTATCTTCTTCATTCTGCCCATCCAGATTCAGCTAGCTCTTTGTTAGCAGAATTAGTTTTACTAAAAAGTTTACTCTTTGTCAGTTCTTGCTGCCTAAGGCTTCAACTACTTTAGCTACTAATGCTAAGCCACTAATGCTCAATGAGACTATTTAGAGAGAGTAGAATAGAGTTAATCAAATTTCTTCTGTAACAGTGGTTCCATTCATAGTAATATTTGTTTTTATTTAATCTTATCTTCATCTTATCTCTTTATAGGCTGTAAATGATTCCTGCTACCAAAATGATGATTCTGTCCTGAAATCCCTTGTAGAAATTGCAGATTCTGTTCCCAAGTACTTACGACCACATTTAGAACCTACATTGCAACTGAGTCTGAAGGTAAAGCTAGGAATGTTTTTTAAAAATCACTCTTTCTGCCTCAATACTTCTGTTCTAACCATTTGCTCTAATCTTCTGGATTGTAGTTGTGTGCAGATGCCAGTCTCAGTAACATGCAGCGTCAGTTGGCACTTGAAGTAATTGTGACCTTGTCAGAAACTGCTGCTGCTATGCTGAGGAGGCATACAAACGTTGTTGCACAAGCCAGTAAGTATTTTGCTGATTTTCTTTGTTGAAACCATTTGTCTTCCTTTACAGTGTTAAACTGACTTTGCAGGAGGTCAGTGGCAAAACCATGTTTAACTCGAGTTTGCTGGTGCTAGTAACTTTAGGTGACACTGAATTGAGTTTTCTTATGGAGAAAACCCCTTCTTATTATGACTCTTTGTAAATTAATCTGTGATTATGCAGCCACCAACAATTTGAATAAAAATACAGTAGATTCTTCATTAGGTGTTTCAAAGGAAAATACTATTTTCATGCTTTTCTGCTGGCTTTGGAAATCTATGAAAAAAAAAAAAAGTTGAAGCATTGAGTTCTGAAGTTCTACGTTTGAAGTTTGGTGTGTAGGCCAGATACTCTGTGGTGCTGGCAGCTGAAGACTGAAGGAATTCAGCATGCATGTTGAGTGTCAGTGCTGAGTTAAAGCTGTGAATTAAAAATCAGATGCTCATATCAATACTTAGAGATAGTCTAATTATTTGATTTGACACATGAATTGTAAATTGTTTGGAATGGCACTTTTTAAATAGTGCATTATTATTTGAGATACTAAAAATAACTGTCTTCTGGACAGCCCCGGCAGCAATGCTTTATGCACTGGTATTTCTCTGCCTTTAAACCCTTTTTGTTAGTACACTGGGGCTCTGACACAGCAGTGTAGCCTGCTTTTTGGAAGGATTCTTTTCACTCCCTGTAACACTTGCATCTGTCCAGATTCTTGCTCGTTTCCTGAAACTTGCATAAAGACAACCTGTTAAGAGGCAATTTTTTTTTTTTTACACCTGTGCTCAGGCTGGGGAAAGTTGCGTATGTATGTATGTGTCACTAAAATCATTATGAAACTTCTGGAAAATGTTGTAAACTGGATCTGCTGGGCTTAAGTGTTCAGTTGACTAGAAGTTTTGTTTACTTGTAGAATAGTTTTTTAAAGAACGGGTTGTTTCAGAATATATTTTGAAAATGTTTAGAATGCTGTGTAGTTTGTTGGGAATATCAACGCTTGACACTTGTCCCCTAAATCATTACAAGCTTCTTATCTGGTCAGGCAGCATAGTGAAGAAATACCTCATATCTCCTTAGAATGTATTACTTTTATATTGGGTTGCTAGTTGCTGTTTAGGAATGAAATACTTGTGTTAAGACATTTTATTGAGATAAGGCACTGGGTAGGAATGAAATGCCTTTGGTTTGCAACCCATTGTAAAACAGTCTTAATATTAATGAATCACTAAGGTGAAATACATTTATTTTGCAGTGCTAGTAAAGCAGTTATGTTCAGAGAGTGCTAAAAAGGTAGCCAAAAAAGATTGCTTTTGTATTGGTTTTGTGCCTTAGTTTAAAAGGCTTTCTGTTTTCATTCAACTAAAAAGTTGCTAGATCACTTGATCCTCACAACTAGAACTGGGTCTTAGGCAAAACCGTCATCTTATGCTGGTTTTACTGAACATGATGCTGATTTAGGAATAAGTCTGTGTCCTGTGTACCTGTTTTCTGCTCAGGAATTCCATTTGGGTTCAGACTACCCTCCTTGAGCTCAGTATTCAAGATAGCAGAGTGTTTTACTGCTCTTCCCCTAGAAATTAGAGCTGCAGCCTATCTTTGGCTGTAGTTTTCCTCAGTCTCCAGAAAATGGAGAGTTGTGACATGCTCTGACAAGAAGCAGGCTTAGTGGGCTCATCCTTAACTTGTTTGTAGTCAGTCTACGTATCGGTAATAGTGATATTTTGAGAGCTTGTCAGGACAGTGTTGAAACTTTAATGCACAACTCTGCATTTAAAAAAATTCTTTGTGAAACTATACCTACTGACAACTACATTCATATTAAACATCAAGAAGAAGCAACATGTTTACAGGCTTTTGCAGGTTCTGGATATAATGATGGCCAGACAGCTTTGAATGACAGTTTGTTCTCAGCCTTGTTTGTTAGCAGCAATGAACACTATGAAATCAGCTTTCAGAACCGTGTAGCATTTGTGGCAGATGATGCTTGACTTCCGTATTTCAGAGGTGTGACGATACATCATTTTCACGTGTGTAATTATGAATGTCTGTCTGAAAAGCTTATGGACTATAATATTTTTTGGGGGGGGGGAAATTCTTGTCAGTGACTAGTAAGTATATAGAATGTGGGTGTCAAGCTAGAGAGTTCATAGTGTCCATTAAGTTACCTTGATATGTATATAAAAGCTCTGTGAAGGTTTTTGCAGCCATAGTATAATCTCTGGCTGAAGATACATAGCCACACAAGGAAATCTATCCATAATTAGATCTTTTCTTGCTACTTGCCCCGCAATACTGTCAGTAAGCAGTATTTTCTTCTGTCATCAATTGACCAGAAGTTTCTCATCTGTCCAGATACATGGTGAGGTGAGTTTGCTTAGGGTTGTGCCTCTAACGTGGATTACAGTACTCTAAGTATAATACGAAATTCAGGAGTTACAGTATAGCTCAACAGTTGCAGTAAATATCATCAGCTTGGACTACTGTATGCCTACTAGATGTTGAGGTAGGTTACTGTAAAGGACAGTTAACTATGATGCCTGTATTCAAGATGTGTTGTAGACCATCCTAAAAAGAGTCTTAAAGCTCAAATGTTGAGTATTTGACTGAAAACTTGTTTCCAGGGCAAAGTGAAGCTTTTTTTTTTTTTTTTTTTTTTTTTTCCCCATAAATTATGTTGAATTCAAACGACTGCTCTGAGCGGTTAATGTAATACTAAATAAAGAATACTTAAGAGCACTTTACTTTGCTCTGAAAGCACAAGGTATGCTTCTCACCCCTTGGGCTTCTGAAGTGCACAGGAACAGGCAGGCTTACAGTAGACAAATCACTGCACTCCTTGCTCCTGTGAGAACAACTCGGAAGAACAGGTGTTGCTTATTGCATAGTAGCTGAACATCGTGATAAAGATTGTGTAATAGCTTCTGTAAAGAAGTACACTGAGAAGAGCAAGCAGAATCCATCTACAGAGGCTGAAGTAGAAAACTGCTGGGTTATTATGTGCAAGATATTTTCACGATACAAAGCAAAAATTTACATTAAGTGGGGAAAACTCTCAAGTTCTAAATCATTACCTTATTGTAAAAGTAAAGCTTTATGCTAAATGACCACTGTACATACAGTTAACAAAATGTATCATGTTAGTAAAACTAAGGGTTGAGTATTATTCTTCCATAATGAACATAGTCTCTTTCATCAGTAAATATTCAAAGGATTATGTCAGAGTTTCAAATGAATGAAGTATATCCGAGTTCTCAAAGCATATAATACTATTTTTAACTCTTTCGAGGAACTGAGACTTTATTAAGGAATTTACTTTTTAGCAACCTGTATGATTTAAAAAAATCTTACCAAGACTCACAGTGCAATGCAAGAAATACACTTGATTTTTTTTTTTTTTTTTTACTCTTGATTTAAATGTTCTGAAAGTACTTTTCTACAAATCTATTCTGAATTACTGGCTGATGCAGTTTAACAAGGTTGGCTATCTGCTACTGGAAGAAGAGTCATTTTTCTTCAATGATTTTTTGAAAAAAGAGAACTTAAAATTTATGCTTGTTATTTGAGAATGTATTTTAAGAAAGCAACCTGAGTTTAATTTTTTTTTTTAGTTCCTCAAATGTTATCAATGATGGTTGACTTGGAAGAAGATGAAGATTGGGCAAATGCAGATGAGCTTGAAGATGATGATTTTGACAGGTAATTATGAAACTAGTTGTTTCAATAAATTATCGAGACTGTGTGACTGAAGGTAGATTTTAAATGCAGGATGCAAATATCTGCAGGGCATTACTTTTTCTTTACTCAAGTAACTCTTCTAACTTTGTTCTCTCGGTCATAAGTAGTGTATATGACTGTCCTCAGACAATTTATATGTAGGTTATTTAGGTAATGTTCAGCAAGGAAGTAAATTCTTTCAGTATTCATGTATTGCTGTAATTTACTTCTACAGGTTGCACATCTTCTCGTCTGCTGTTTTCTGCTGGTTTAACTTTTCAAACTTTTGTTTGTTCTGTTATTTGTGTTACTCGATTTGGAAGTCAGTGCTTCTTAACCCTTTAAATTGAAGGCTTATCCTGAAGTTAGCTGGAGTCAAAGCTCAAGGATACTGACCTGTTTAATCATCTACAATCAGTCTCTTCATATTTTTCTGTATCTGTGCCCTTGACAAGGTGGTGTTAAAGAAAAAAGCTGCCTACCTTTGAAAAGACATCAGAATGCATAGTGGAATTCCTTGCTGGATTTCATCTAGCTCAAAAATACTATGATTTTGCTATTATTTTAGATCCCTTGGTATGGCTAGCAGTAATATACCTTGTTGTGTCTTAGGTGAGAAAGATCTGCTAAAGATGTCTAGTCTTTCTGATTTGCTTATTCCTGTGTGCTTTGTAGCTTGTTCCAACTTTTCAGTAGAATGACAGTGGTTTGTCTGCAGCATCCTGTGAAATCTACTCTTGTCCAAATACAGTTAGAATGAAGTAGAAGAAAGCAGAACTATGTGTAGGAGACAGTTATCTCCACACTTCTGTAAAGACACGGATGCTCATTTACCAGTCTAGTCATTTT
This sequence comes from Podargus strigoides, assembly GCA_028020825.1. Classification (NCBI taxonomy): domain Eukaryota; kingdom Metazoa; phylum Chordata; class Aves; order Caprimulgiformes; family Podargidae; genus Podargus; species Podargus strigoides. The sequence goes on from CM051622.1 coordinate 53,393,727, forward strand.
TTTTTTTTTGCCACATTTGGCATCTCCTTCAAGACTCAGATGTAATTAGTTAATTGAAATAATTTGTCACAGAACACTTTAAGATCTTCATAGGAAGACAAGCAGTTGAAGAGGAGCTGATTTACCACTGAACTGTATAGCGACTTCTGCTAGGTATCAGGCATGTAAAGACACTTGCAGAACCAATGTGTAGGAATATATGGAAGAACCCGTTTCATACAGGTAGAACTGCAAGACACCATTGTGTTCAAGTTTGTCAAGTATTTGAATCTTTTAATTCAGATAAATTTTAAGGGGAAATAGAATATTAAAGTTCAAATCCTCATCAGGCCTTTCAGGGTGTGGAAGTTTATTCAGGTGGCCTGCTTTAGGCAGCTTAGTAAGTACTCTGAATCATACACTTGAGGCATTCCAATTTCTCTTTATTGTCAGCAGAATAATTTGTTCTTCTAAACAAGTTAGCTGCCTATGGATTTTAGAGTTTAAAGTTTTCTCTTCTTTTGTTACATGTTCCTAGTAGAACGAGCAAAGATCAGAAAACAAGATATGCTTGGCAACCTTAGCCGAAAGGAGAAATGTAGCTCCTTTGGCCCTCAAAGTAATAGGAGAGCTTGAGGCTTAGACACAAAATACTGGACATGCGCTAGTCTCTGGTGATGGTGTGTGTGGTTTTTCGTTTAGCAAGTTCACTCATGTTACTATGTGTTTCCCACCACTAAAGTTCACCTTTGTGCAGAGTTGTTGATCAGCTGATGTGCATGCTAACCTCTTCTGGTGCTTGAGTCTTTGTAGCTTCATAAGACGACTGGAATTTCTGTGCAGTCCCAAGAAATAGGCTAATGATCGTCAGACTGTAGCCTAGTTAGGGTTTGTTTGGGTCTGACTAAGGGGGATGTGAGTCAGCCTACACAAAAGCAGCAGAGAATATTTTGGCATTTCCAGGTTTTTGTTGCTCTGACTTCATAGAGCAGTGAAATTCTAAAGGAGGAAAAGGTTAATCCGACTTCCTCTCTTCCTGGCAAAAGCCTTGCAAACACTGCTGGGAGGTATGTGGTCATTTTTCTAAGATAGACTATTCTTTATTTCTTTTCACTGAATGTGTGAATTAATGGTGGGAGGAAAGAGCCCAAAGAACATAGTTTCGGACGAAAGCTGCTACTAACTTTAGTGAGTTTGTACCAATCTAAATCTGTGTGCCCATGCTCTGTTGTCCTGCTGGTGATGTGTCTGTTTATTTGAATGTGACTAATTTGAAGAACAAATACAATATTGTCAATATATTTGTGCAAACACTTTTTTGTTCACAGCATGTGAGTTTCTAAACTGTTCATAGTTTGTAATGAGGCTTAAGGATTCAAGCCTAATAGTTTGAAGACCTCTATTTCTGACCCAGATGACTGATACTTGAAAGAAGAGGGAGATTCATCCCTTTCTGAACTATTACTCAGCTTTTCCATCAGCATGATTGTCTAGGATGGACTGTAATAACCTTTAGGTATGGCTAGCACTGTAATAACTCAATTGTAACAATAGTTATCTGTGTCCTGGAGACTTTCTTGCTTTTTGGTAGGGAATTATTCTATTGGGTGGAACAAGTCGCTTTACACAGATAATGTTTGGCTATTCTCATTTCTGGAACTGACAGAGAGTCACAAATTCCTCACTCGGACTGGATGTTTTCAGCCTGAGTCATTGGCAAGAGAACACGCTACTAGAGTACTGGCACGGCAGCCATGCAAGAAAGGTCTCATATGTGCCAAAGCTTGAATTCTGCTGATTAATCTGATTCAGAGCAGGTCTGAACTGGTTTGTGTTCTCATGACGAAAAGATGATGGCCAGTATTATTGCTTAATTCACTGCAAATTTGGTTTGAGCTTTCTAGGTATGTGTAATTGTTGCGAAATTCAGTCTATACCTTCAGTGCTAGCAAGGCCCAAGTTTCTTTGGTACTAGACTTAAATCAATGGGCTACAGGTAATAAATGTTTAGGTGGAGGGTAAATAATGATTTTTGTGACTGGTGTGTGTGCTTTTAAGTTTGGATATGCTTTATTTACTTGTGGAGGCTCATATGTATTCAGATGGCAAAAGTTTGAAGACTTAGAACTGTAGGAAAGGGCTCATCTGTGCCTTGTTGGACTATTTGTTTTATTGTAGATATCAAACCACTGATATTTCTGTAACATATTTAGCAATGCAGTTGCTGGTGAGAGTGCACTGGACAGGATGGCGTGCGGCCTTGGAGGAAAACTTGTTTTACCTATGATTAAAGAACATATTATGCAAATGCTTCAGAATCGTAAGTAACTGCTTTTTCTTTTCTTTTCTTTTCTTTTTAACAAGTCTATTCTTTCCAGGAATTTTGGTACCTCTTAAATCTTCGTGCTTAGCGACTTGATATATTTTTAGACAGTTCTACTTTTGATTTCAGCGGCAAAAACTGTAAATGCTGTGAACTTGGAAGTTTATACCTTTTCTTAGGCTATGATTTATTAAACTTATATCCAGTGCCTCAGTCTGTGAATTAAATATAAATAAGGGAGGACTTTAGAATATTCTTTCTAAATCCCTATACAGTGTCTCTCAGTACCTTAAGTGTGCCTAAATTGCTACCTGTTACTCTGTAGCTCAATATTTTGTTGCTTCAGAAGTGCTGCATTTAAGTGACATTTTAATATACTACAGCCCATAGAGGAAAACTTGGCACTTTTTTTTTTTTTTTTTTTTTCCCCCCCCTGTAATTGGCTGTACCAAAATGCAGAAGTCTGTAGTAGGTTGCCTGTCTTTTGGTATGCTGATTTTAATGTTTGGTTTATGATGTGGTTCCGTATATTCTTATCAGTTGCTTTGTATGCTTATTTTCCTCTTAAAACACCTGTAATGCTTGCTCAGGCAATCATTCAAAAAAATACTGTGCATTTGTTGCATGTGGTTTCACTTGACCTGTGCTTTGAGCCTTGGAAGTAGAAGGTAATGCATAAGTTCTAGGTACTTTACCTATCTTTGTGATTTAAAACCCAGTCCAAAAATTGATGGTTACCATACTGGATATGAAACGTATCCAAGGTACCACTTGCAGAGTGTGAACTCTTATAAAGTCTGTTTGGAATAAAGGCTTTCTGTAAAGAAAGCTTTATTAAGGAAACGGATTAACCTGACTCTTCCAGTGTTAACAGCTTCAAGGCTAGCAAATGCCTAGTTTTGTAGTACCCACAGAAAAGTGTGGAGTCTAATGGCTACAAGACCTGACTCCTGAGAAGGGGAGAAGTCATGCTGTTGATGCCTGATGCTTGCTTTCTGATGGGTCAGAGCTTTCCGTAACCATTAGTACTCTTTGGAAAAGGGAAATGCAATAGATACTGTTTGGTTCAGAGGCTGTCACTGGTATGGAGTTGGGAGGAAAGATGACACTTAGATTAAAACATCATCTGTACTCGGAAATCAAACTTTCCCTTCTTCTGTCCCCACCGCTTTTCTCACAAATGTTTATTGAAATAATAATAATAAACTTCTGGGTTTGGATTGAGTAGTCAGATGGTCCAAACGTGACTGTGTTTCATTTTGTAGTGTCATTAATTTAAAGTCTGGAATGCATGCTAATAGTAATAATAGTGAGAGTAATGAGAGGTGCAGGCTTAACTAGGAACATCCAATGAGCTTAAATAGTGCAAAATAAACTGCGTCTTCACTGTACCTTCTGTCAAGATGGTGTTTCGTCTTGTCCTGATCAAACAAAAGCTTGAGTGTCAGGATTCCAGTGCTCTGAACTGTGGTGTTCTTCGTTCCAGGAATTTCATACATTACCAGCAATAATGAAATCTTGAATAATTTTGGGAAAGAAGTTCTGTCACATGCCTTTCCCACAGGTCGTTTGATAAACCTGTTTGTTCTTCTGGTTTTCTTTTCTGTGATCCCCATGCTTTCTAGCACAGAATGATTCTGTAAAAAAATAAAAGAAATTGGAATTTCTCATATATTCCTCTTGCCTAAAGAAAAAGGAGAGGAGTGCAAAAGATCCGTTTCAACAATACCCACTAGCCTGAGAACAGGCTAATAAGAGTAGGCTGATAGGACTTGGAGGCAGGGAAAGCTTTACATTCCTAAATGGAATGTTACTGTTCTTAAGCAGACTTGGGGAGGCTGCTGAAAAGTTTAGTACTGATTATTTATTTGTTTTAAATTTTGATACTGTTTGGTTCACTAGACCTTTTTCCCCTCCTGACCTAAAAAGGAAGGTATAGGCTTTCTGATACTATTAAAAAAAAAACCAAACCAAAACAAAACAAAAACCCCAAAAAACCCAAACCAAACAAACAAAAAACCAAACCAAACAAAAAAAATCCTTAAATATGGGGGAGAGGGAAAAAGAGATACTCTGTCCTGATGATTACAATGCAGTTCCCAGATGTTAGTACTGTGTACGTACTTGTATCGGGAATTAAGAATTCTTTGTTCTAGGTCTGGATTTGGCCTGGGTTAGAGACTCCAATTTTTGTACATCTCTGGAAGTATGTATCGGGAAAAGTGAAAAGTATTTAACGAATCAAGTAGATGTGTGAATTTCCCTTCTCTTTCTTGTTCTTCACTCATCTTCCTCCTGTCACCCCCAAAAAGGGGATTTGTTTTTGTGTGGTGCTATTTAGTTTCCAAAATGAATAACACATTCTCGATTTTACTCTTCTGTAGCTGACTGGAAATACCGGCATGCTGGCTTGATGGCGCTCTCAGCCATTGGAGAAGGTTGTCACCAACAGATGGAGGGAATTTTAAATGAGATAGTTAATTTTGTTTTGTTATTCCTCCAAGATCCTGTGAGTATAATTCTATTAATCATTTCAAAATGTTTTAATTTCTGCTTTCCTGACTACTTGTTAACTATTTGAGGGAAATACTTTTTCAGCATCCAAGGGTAAGATATGCCGCTTGTAATGCTATCGGACAAATGGCAACTGACTTCGCACCTGGATTTCAAAAGAAATTTCATGAGAAGGTAAGTCGTAGAATAGTAAAAAAAGTAGTAAAACTGTCCCTTGCAGAAACTTGATCTTCTGAAAATAATAATTTTCCTTTTCAGGTGATAGCAGCTCTTCTGCAAACCATGGAGGATCAAGGCAACCAGCGTGTTCAAGCCCATGCAGCTGCAGCACTCATAAACTTCACTGAAGACTGTCCCAAGTCACTGCTTATTCCATATTTGGATAATCTAGTGAAACATCTTCATTCCATTATGGTGATAAAATTACAAGAGGTATAATATACTGAACAAATTGTTTCATGGAGGGTAACCTTGTCACATACGCAGAATAAGTATAGCTGGACTAAGACCTCTGAACTAAGCCAGTGTGCATATCTGATGATCTTGATCCTAACTGACAAGAATTAGGATACATACAAGAGCAGATTTTTACACTTGGGATGCTTTTAAGTAAATTATGCGCTTTAGAAATATAACACTTTATTCTTCCTCTTTCCAAGTTGATACAGAAAGGCACTAAGCTAGTTTTGGAGCAAGTTGTGACTTCAATTGCATCAGTTGCAGATACAGCAGAGGAGAAGTTTGTTCCCTATTATGACTTATTTATGCCCTCTTTAAAACACATTGTTGAGAATGCTGTTCAGAAGGAATTAAGACTTTTACGAGGAAAGACTATTGAATGCATCAGCTTAATTGGTCTTGCTGTTGGTAAAGAAAAGGTAAGCTTAGCTCTCATCTAATGGTCTAAATATACTTTTAAATGCCTTTGTTTTTTGTAATGTTAACATTGAATTAATATATTCACTTGTTAAACATACAGCTATGTTGTTCCTGATTTCTGTGCTTGTCTTCCTGTTTTCATTTCTGAGATGACTATCTTGCTGGTTAGATTAACAAATTCACAGTAGAATCTTATGAAAATATTACAGCTTAGGTTATTCTTGTCTCACTGAACAATGTTGAAAGCAAGCATTTTTTCTTTATTTTTGGTTTTGAGTTGGGGGGGGGGCGTGCCTTAAGAGAAGTACTGGAGTATCTCATTTAGGCAGTGTCAGAATGGTGGGTAAAATGTATGTAGTTCAAAGGAAACTTAGCATAGTTTTTGTACGTGGATACCTGAAAAAGTTTAAATACATTTGTAATAGAACTTGAAGTACTTGTTTGTTGTGAAACTTGATGTATTTGGCAGGTTGAGTTGGGGTTTTTTTCTGATAAGGTAGTTAAAACATATCTCTGTAAAAGTACCAAGAAACAACTGTGAAGGACTAGATAAAAGCCTAAGTGATGTTCTGATATCAAGTTCGCATTACGGTTTACAGACTTTCATTTTATTGAGTGAAGAAAACAGAAAATCACACTTCAAAGTAAAATAATGTGATGTATGCAGCATGAAAATACTAATAGCTCCCCTGCAAAATTACCAGCCCTTTCCTTTGACTTAGAAGGACTACCAGTAAACTTACCATTCATGCAGCAAAATTTCAAACAGGTTTTAAACATAAATGATGTTTAATAATTTATTCTTGGAGGACTGCTGGGAACATACGGAGTGATAAGTGGGTAGATGTAACATCATGGGGGGCATCTGATGTGACCTAAAATATTACTAGCTCATGAGTACATAGTTCATGTTGTCAGCTTTTTTCCCAGTTTCATAAAGGAGTCAAAATAGTAAGGAAGATACCTGGGGAAGTTAGAATTGTCAGGTATTTTTTGTGAGTATTAGTACTTATTTATGTAGTGTTTTATTTAAATAGTCCTCTGCTTTTAAGTATATGAACAGAGGTACAGTGAAGATTAAAACAAGAACGACTTGGTGATGCTTCCAGAAAATGAACTTGTTTTCATTTTTATCTACATTTCAGTCTATTTCCAGCTTTAGCTTGTGTCTTGATAGTGTGTTGGACTTAACACTGGACAATTTAAGTGAGCATTTAAGTCTCTGAAAAGTACCCTTTTAACTTGCCTTTAAAAACATATAGTTGTTTCCTATATCTAGTTTATGCAGGATGCATCAGATGTAATGCAGCTGTTACTGAAGACACAAACAGACTTCAGTGATCTAGAAGATGATGATCCACAGGTACATTAAAATTGTGTCCTAATAGTGCACAACTCATTTGTTAGTATTAAAAACATTCTTTGTACGCATGACATTTCTTCCCCCCTTGCCACTTAATTACACCTTCAGACTAATTGTTCAGCATGTCTTGGAAAAATTGAGATTGATTGCCCTAAGATAGCCTTAGAATCTTTCACAGAAGTGTGTTTAGGAAATGAGATTTCCAGGACCCATATTTGCTGAAGAAATTTCAGTATGTAGATAATCGTTCCTTGTCTACTAGTAACTACTTTGTTTGGCATTCTATGACTTATTCCCTTGCTGTCACCTTCTTATAAATAGTTCAACAAGACCTGTTAGACAGCTGTTCTAATGAGTAGAAAGCTATTTTGACTTTCTCAACACAGTACTGCACTTTTTTTTTCCTCTATTTGCTACTTTCAGGAATGTGGCTCAGTAGTATCATTTAAATTCAGGAAGTTACTCGTTTGGGAAAGAAATCTTTCCAAGACAGTCATGACTGCGTTACAAGTACATAGTATACTGCTACATTTTTACATGTATAGCAACTTTGATCAGAGGTACTGTCAGTGCGTCGTTACAAATAGTCTTGGGTCTTTTGAAGATGTATTTTTATATGGATTGCATATTGGATGAGTTCTTCTCTTTGAAATAAGTTTTGCACACTGCTGACAGGTTCTTTTAAAAAGTCCTATTGTATAATAATAATCCTTTATGCTTTCCTTTTAAGTATGCATTAAAATAAAACATGGGACGTGGAAATTCTGAGACTCTTCTCTTTTATAGATTTCTTACATGATCTCAGCATGGGCAAGAATGTGTAAAATTCTTGGAAAGGAATTTCAGCAGTACCTTCCTGTTGTCATGGGACCTTTAATGAAGACTGCATCCATTAAACCTGAAGTAGCCCTTTTAGACAGTAGGTTTATGATAATGTTTTTCTTGAAAAAAATACTGAAATATGTGGTTTTGTAGCACTTTTAGAATTTTTTTTTTTTTCCCCTTCTGTATAACAGCACAAGATATGGAGAATATGAGTGATGATGATGGTTGGGAATTTGTAAACATAGGAGATCAGCAAAGTTTTGGAATTAAAACTGCAGGCCTTGAAGAAAAAGCAACTGCATGCCAGATGCTGGTAAGTAATAGGACAGTTCTGGTGATCCAGGTATTGCTGGACAATCAAGGCTGAACCCCAAATCTGTAATAAAAGTATTCTTTATCGTATCAAATGAAATACTTCTGTTTTTCTTCAGGTGATAATGTTAAGTTTGGATTTCAGGCACTTCATTGCATGGGACTTAGTTGATTAATAATAGTTTATTTGGAGCTTCAATTTTTAAGATGAACAGATAGTTTTCCTATGTTAGCAAAACTTTTAAGGAATTGGAGATGTTAGGGTAGTTACTTTTTGAAAATATTGGTATTTCTGAATTTGGTTTGAAAAATGCACGTGTGTACTAAGAGTGAGAACTCATGCTGCTATCAGGGTTTCTTAAAATACCACAGTTGGAGGGGGTAAGTAAACAGATTATTGCACGTTTTTTAAAATAAATTTGAAAAACTTAAGCTTTCAACGATCTTCCTGACCATTACATGGTTGAAAAATACTAGTAACAGTATTTTCCCTTAAAGGTGGCATTTCCATGCTTTGTGTTTCAGGTTTGCTATGCAAAAGAGCTAAAAGAAGGATTTGTGGAGTACACAGAGCAAGTTGTAAAGCTGATGGTTCCCTTGTTGAAGTTCTATTTCCATGATGATATCCTATTAATGAATTCTACTGTGAAAACGGAAACTTAGTTTGGAAGAATCAGTCATGCTTACTGCTTTCCTAAATTACTTGAAAGTGTTAGTGTTAAAATATTCTGTTGTTTCATAGCAGAAAAAGTTTCCAAGAATGTTATTTTACACACTATCTTAAGCAACGTATTTTACTTTTCCCCCTATTTTCTTTTTAGAGCATGTCTATAATACTATAATATTAAAAGCAAACAGTAGAGAAAGTGATGTTTGTGCCAACAAAGTGAAGGAGAACTTGAATAGTTTTTCTGTCATGGCCTGAAACAGGCTTGAAACAACACTTAAATAGCAAAGAGTATAATTTTCCTATGATCTTAATCTATACCTAATTAAGAAATCAAATGCACTGGACTGTAATTAAAAAAATCAGTTTCAGGTAGAAAACTAATAACTTCATTGTGGTGGCAAGTGCTTCATTTCTAAGCACTTTATGTTGGCCATGATTGTTTTATTTCCTTATTAATGAAACGTGTTCGAGTGGCGGCAGCAGAGTCGATGCCCCTCCTTCTTGAATGTGCTAGAGTTCGTGGGCCAGAATACCTCACACAGATGTGGCACTTCATGTGTGATGCGCTCATCAAAGCCATTGGGACAGAACCAGATTCAGATGTTCTCTCAGAAATAATGCATTCTTTTGCAAAGGTAACTTTCTTCCTTAAAAATTGTGTGGCATTACTGCTTGTAGCTTTTTACGGTAAGAATCTATGTGTGTTTGATGTTTGTTTAAATGGCTGGAAGAAATGCAAGGCTTCCTCTACGTGAATATTGGTTTGACCGTGAGTATTGTTATAGCTGATTGAAAAGCTTAGTTGTACTTCTTTTGCAAGAACCAAAATACCAAAGTATTGACCTAACGTAATTACCAGACTTGTTAATTTTAACCACAAACCACTGAAGCTATGTGCATGAAATGTGCAGTGGTGCTATGCCTTACTTGGATAATTTGAGCATTGATTACAGTATGAATGTTCTATTAGTAGTATTTCTGCTAGTGATCATTTAAAGCAGAGCATGTACTAATATTCTCTGTGTGCTTAGATTCCATTGAGACTGCTTGTGTAACTTGAAACTTGTGTAACTTATTTCACTAGTGCATTGAGGTAATGGGAGATGGATGCCTTAACAACGAACACTTTGAAGAACTTGGAGGAATATTGAAAGGAAAACTAGAAGAGCACTTTAAAAATCAAGAATTAAGACAGGGTAAGTTAACACAAATTCCTGTCACCATGTGATAATGGCTGTTCTTTAAAGCAGAATTCCTAATAATTTCTGAACACAAAAACCTTTAGTTAGATTTCTTTAATTTGCTTTGAAACAATAGAATCCATGACTTATCTTTGTCCTCCCAGAGTTTACAAATACAGCATCATTTGTAGAAATACTGTAGTTTAATCACAAGTTGATGGACAGATTTGCTTGAAGACAGTGCATGTATCTTTGTTGTCCTTTCTGTGGATTTTTTCATCTGACGTCTTTGCAGCTTTCTTCAAGCAATGGTAGTTTCTTATTTCTATGCACTTTTATTGCCCTTGTGGACAAGCTGGTGTGTTTATTTCTATTTCATGTGCTTTTACACATTCTTAAACTGAGTTGTCTCATACTTCTTGCTTTTCTGTGAAAGCTCCTTGAAGCTTCTTAAAGACAGAAAATTGCTGTTGCATCTTCAGCTACAGTTTCCTATTTTCTAAATTTGTTTCTGCATCATTTTTTCCCTGTCACAGGCTTCTTATGCACTTGTAGAAATGTAATGATTTAATATTTGTTTTTTTAATTTAGTGAAAAGACAAGATGAAGACTATGATGAACAAGTTGAAGAGTCATTACAGGATGAAGTAAGTTGGTTTGGGGAGTTTTTCCTCTCATAAAGCACCAGGATGGAAATATATTACGTGGATGTGCTATGCTATTTCATTAGAGCATAGCGAATCGTCAGAATTATTTCTTCCTTGAAGAACCATACCATAGTCCTTACCATAGTTACTACAGTCCATCAAAACTTGTAGTAAGAAATGGGTCCCACTACACATGTGAATTAGAACATATAAAAGGTTTCTTTGTCCAGTATGCTGAAGGATATAGCTCTTCATTTTCTTTATCCTCTCTCAATCCATCATATTCGTAGGTGACTTTAAATAGTCTGCTGTCCAATGCTGTATCAGTGATAATCTTAGGGCTAGCCCTGCTGACTTGCTTTTTTTTTTGTGCCTGATGGCCTAGGTGGCTCTTAACCTTGAGCATACCTCTGATACTTAGACCTCTGACATGTCAGGAACCCCTCTCTAAAAGAATAGACTTTTAATAGTATTAAAGGAGGAAGGCAGGATGAGTAGCTGGCATAATGTTTGCTTATGAGAGAACACCAAAGTGACTACTTTTTCTGCTTAGATACCAAACTGACTTTTTAGTTTGAAGTGGAGGTGACTGTAGGAGAGATACAATAGTTCTATTAAATCATTATTGGTATGGAGAGAGTAATAAAGAATAAGTCACTGCTGCTTATAATGTGAGACAAAGGATACTCGCTAAATTTAAGAACTAGGATTTTTTTGCCACACAATGCAGATGTGAAGCTCGTGAAGTTGAATTGTGAAGCTTATTCGCATGAGTCCAACCTGTGTGCAGACTCCAGAATATATCTTAACAGATCACGCACTCACATGTAAATACTTTCTTACATAACACTGCAGTTCTCGAGTCCCTTCCCTTTGGGAACATTCAGCCAGCATTCAGAAGAATAGATTTCTGGCACCTACATTGCTTGGGATCAAAAAATAGCAAAACTCAAGTTCTGAGCCAAGAGCCTTTCCTGATTTTTTTTTTTTTTTTTTTTTAACCCTTTCTTATTTGCAGTATTTACTGTTCGTTCTTGTAGCAGTGAGCTAGGCTGTTCTCTTTTTTGTCACTCTGTGCTGATAACAAGAGAAAATGATAGCAAGCAGCAGTTCCAGAAAAGCTGAATGCATACTGTGCAACAGAGTTGCAAGGCATTTTTAAAAATGCTTTAATTTGTATTTGACCTTGCTGATTATTTTTTTTTAAAGACTGCAAGGAAGACTTGTCTGCACTACCCTGTGAAAGTAGGAGTGGGACCAGAATGTCACTTGCCATATGGACAGAATTAACATATGGTAATGAGTAACATTTGGATATACACCTTTGGTCCTAGCATATGTTATGTAGCCCTTACCTCAAGGCAGCAGAAATATAAGGGAGTACAGAAGTCAAAAGATATTCAAACAGTACTTTCAGTAAGATATCCAGATATAAACCTAGCTTAGGCAGAAACTGAACTGCTGATTTGATAGAGGATGGGAGAAAGCATACCCTAAGCAAGTGTTACGCTCTCCCCCGAGTATCTGTTATCACCTATTAGTAAACAGGCAATACCAGGACAGGTCAATCTTGTGGCGTGCTGTAGCAGTTACCTGCTTCTATTTCATTTCTGCGTATGTTCCAGAGTTAATGCTTGAATTATGCTTTGACAATGCAGAAGCTGTCTAACCAGGGAGGGTTTAAATACACAGTTGTGGTAAGCTGCCTGTTGCATAAGAAATACTTACTCGTTTCACAGTAGGGACCAGAAACTAGCTGTATTCTGTTTTCATTGTCTGTTAGTTTAAACTGATTAAAGGAACCATATTGAGTACAACAGCTTGCTTTAAAACAAAATTAGAGGGTGTTCCCAACACAAATATGTCCAGGGAGCAATCCTCACTTACAGATATAACATGAATTTATAGCTGAATCCAAGCTAAGGATCTTTACTTTGCCAGTTTGATGCATTAATTGGGCAAGGTGAAAAATAAAGTTAAGCGATGAAAGGATTAATATTCTTTATATTTTTGCCACAGTCTTCTGTCACAAAGGCAGTTACCTATTTACTTTTCAACAAAAGCTTGTTACAGTATCTGTAAAGTACAGAAGAGGAAAAGGGCCTTCTGTGTCTATGGTTAGCCAGTACTCAGGGCTAAACCGTAGCAGTTAGTCTATCACCCAGGGCTCCCTCCCCAACTGGGAAGGAGAATTGGGTAAAAAAGAGGATAAGGCCTGTGAGTTGAACAGATTTAATAGAATGACAAAATTGAGACAATAATCAACATAAAGCATAAAGGGTTCTACTCAGCCTGCTTCTCAATGCTGCCAGCAGGAACAGAGCACCACCAACAAGGAGCTTCAGGGAGAGGAGGAACTCCACCCTCAGTGAGCTCCCTCCTTTTATAATGAGCATGATGAGGTGGTATGGGATACCCCTGTGAGTCAGCTGCCTTGACTGGATCTCCCAGCTGACTGGGGGCTACTCATGGCCTGCCTGCATGGCTGGCCCATGGGTCTGTGCCTGGGGAACCAGGATATTCTGTCTTCTGTAAAGTAGCAAATATGCACAAGTCAGTGTTTGTCTTGATAAAATTTTTCTGTCCCTGAAACAAACTTTGCAATCCTAGGCAACTGAGAGATGTCCCTCAGGGGTCTGTATTGGGACCAGTACTGTTTGATATCTTAATGACATAGGGGGATTGAGTGCACCCTCAGTAAGTTTGCAGACGACACCAAGCTGAGTGGTGCAGTTGAGTTGCACTTGAGGGATGGGATGCAATTCAGAGGGATGTGGACAGGCTGGAGAGGTGGGCCTCTGCAAACTGCATGAAGTTCAACAAGGCCAAGTGCAAGGTGCTGTGCTTGTGTCAGGGCAGTCCTCAGTATCAATACAAGGGATTGAGAGTAGCCCTGTGGAGAAGGACTTGTTGATACTGGCAATGTGTGCTTGCAGCCCAGAAAGCCAATTGTATCCAGAGCTGCATAAAAAGAAGTGTGGCCAACAGGTTGAGGGAGATGATTCTTCCTCTCTACTCTGCTCTTTTACGAGACACCCACCTGAGCATCCAGCTCTGGGATCCCCATTACAAGAAAGACATGGACCTGTTGGAGTGGATTCAGAGGAGGGCCACAAAAATGATCAGAGGGCTGGAGCATGTTTCCTGTGAAGACAGGCTGAGAGAGTTGGGGTTGTTCAGCCTGGAGAAGAGAAGGCTCTGGGGAGACCTCATTGCAGCCTTTCAATACATAAAGAGGGTTTACATGAAATATGGAAAGAGACCTTTTTCCAGGGCCTGTAGTGACAAGACAAGGGGCAGCACTTTTAAACTAAAAGAGAGTAGGTTCAGATTGGATGTAAGGAAGAACATTTTTACAGTGAGGGTGGTGAGATATTGCAACAGGTTGCCCAGAGAAGTTGTGGGTGCCACATCATTGGAAGTGTTCAAGGTCAGGTTGGATGGGGCTTTGAGAAACCTGTTCTAGTGAAAGATGAAGTTGGACTAAATGATCTTTGAAGGTCCCTTCCAACCCAAACCATTCTGTGATTCTATCGTTCTGATTAGACCAAGATTTGAAAAATAGTGAACTTAAAAAGATAGGTTTTACAAAACCAAATAATTAAACAACTTTGTTCCATTAGTTCAGACACCTTAGCATTTCATATGACTTCCTACTATTTGAAAGATTGTTAGTCTTAATGTGAGTTATATCCTTTTTCTGTCAGGATGACAGTGACGTTTATATTTTGACTAAAGTATCGGACATTTTGCACTCAATATTCAGCAGTTATAAGGAGAAGGTACTGCCATGGTTTGAAAGGATACTTCCACTAATTATCAACCTAATTGTAAGTACCTTGCTTCCTTTTAATTTGATTTATTTTTTTCTGATGTGTTAATTGGTCTTCCATGCTGGAATCTTGTTGAACTTGTTAGAATGTAGCAATTATTGTTTTACAAAATAGAGGCAGCTGAAGGTTTATTCTGGATCAAATATGAAGTTGTTATCCTATGCTTTTTGAACAGCTCCACTGCTGTGCTACTTCCAGTTTCTGTGTTGTAAGTCCCATGATCGTTGTCACACACAACTATTTTGAGAAATCTAATTTGCCTGGGAGTGTGTGATACTCTCTAAAATGAATTTCAAGAAGAGGAGTAAAAGAGTGTTGCAGACTAGTGGAGAAAATTGAGATTGAAATAGGTAGTGGGGTGTGAAATGGAAGTAAAGGATTTAGCCTAAAATCATTATTCTTTTAATTAGCTCAGATACACACCTGGATTTTATGTTTTATGATATTGCTGCAAGTATCACTACAGAAAAAAATTGTGTTTGTAGGATTAAATTTAATCCAGGAACATTTAAACAAAAATAGCAGACCACTGTTACTACGATTGTTCTGTTGATATAATCATTGATAGTACAAAAATTACCAATTTTAAGGTGGCTTAAATGTTACCTGTTTTTGATGCAGTGTCCACATAGGCCATGGCCAGACAGGCAGTGGGGGCTATGCATTTTTGACGATATTGTAGAGCACTGCAGCCCCTCCTCATTCAAATATGCTGAATACTTCCTGAGGCCAATGCTCCAGTCAATATGTGACAACAGGCCGGAGGTTAGGCAAGCAGCTGCCTACGGTGTTGGAGTTATGGCACAATTTGGTGGCGACAGCTATCGTCCTTTTTGCACAGGTACGTACGTGCATCTGATAAAAATATTTGAATGTGTGGGGGATTGTCTGGGGGGAGAAAATATAATTAAAAATTTCTTGCCTTTTGGTTAATGAAGTATCTTCCTTTTGGCAGCGAAATACATTGCAAGTGTAACCTGTGTGTCAGACTAGTCATGATTAGTAAAGTACCTGAATTCCTTGTGCTTTTAATGATGATTTGCTTAGTAGCATTTCTGCTGCAGCACTTGCTGCTCAGCAAACTTGATTGACATTTTTTTAAAAATATGGTCTGACATGCAAATGTTCATCTAATAAAAAATAAATTTCTGGTACACGCCTGTCTCACAGTTGCTTTTTACTTATACTAATGTGGTTACATGTTTGTGCAAGAAACCCTTTGGATGTCTGGAGAAATTATACAAGTGAACTGTATTAAGGAGTAGCCTAGAATACAACTAATGTGGCTCGCTGCTTTCCCATTATATAAAAAGAAGGAGCCTGATTTCTGTGACTAAGAAATAAAATAAGTATAATAATGCCTATCAGAAATGCTTTGTCTACTTGCTTTCTGAGTGCCTTGAGTTCCTCTAGAACTTCAGAATTGTCTTGAATTTAAAGAAATGTTTGTCTGCTGGCACTCTTCTTGCGAGTCAACAAAGCTAATTTTGCACACTAAATAACATCCCTTATCAGAGGGTTTTTTTTTCCTTTTTTTAAGAAAATATTTAGTCAGCTGTTTCAAATATGTATTTCTTAAATGAAAGCCAAATTAAATGATGCAAGAAAATGAGAATTATAGGGACAAATTAAGATTTTCGCACAAGGGGGTTTTTTACATCAAGAGAGGTTGTAATTTTCACTGTTCATGTAAATGTAATTCACATGGTGACAATCAAGATGGTGTCTTTTTTTTAAAAAAAGAAAAAGAAAAAAGCAAGGGGGAAGCATTGCACTTCCAATCCCTAACATTCTGTGATTCTGTGAAACATTAAGAGCATTAAAATTTCAAATTTTAGAGAAAAATACTTCCTAAGTTTTTTGGGGGTTTTTTTGTGAACTTTCCCGTTAGATTTTTGTCTCGTTCGAAGACTAGAGGAGTAGAGACTGAGGTCAAGGCAGTTCTGATCTTGGAGTTTTGAGTGTTTTTTAGCATGTCTTGAAGTCTAATTTTATTTTTCATTCATTAGACTTCACCTTGGCCCACTTAAACTTTGTAACAACTTTGATCCTTTTCTTTATATTTGGACAGATAATCCTTTGTTAAACCCAGACACATGGCTTCTCCTTTAGTTGGATGTTTAGATAAAATAATCTTTTTACTTTACAGTGTACAGCTTACTAGCAGGCACCTCAAAAGTATTTTAAATTCTTTTGTATGTACAGGGAAGAACTTTGTGATTTATTTTAATACATGAAGATGTTCTGTGATTAGAAACAAAGTAAATTTATCACATGAGAAGCTTTCTGCTCCATAGGTTTTACTGTCTTCTGTGAAAACATCATGTTTGTGAGCTCTTATTTATAATTTAATTTCTTTACTGTTTAATATATATCACTGGCATAATGTTCTGTTGCAAGTTTGTAGCAGTATGTAAAGACTTGAGACTTCTCAGAAAAAGCAGATGTATTAAAATCAGCGGTTTTAGCAGTTGGTTGAAAAAATACAGGGAGAACTTGTAAATGGCGTGAGCTACATTATGATGAAAGAAAAAGAATTAAAAATAGCTTTAGTAAAGAGCAAAGAAATAAGATTGAAGGAAAAACTACAGCAAACCAAGTAACTTTTCTCAATAGGGTTACAAGGTTACAATTTGTGTGCCTGTCAAGGTTGCTTCCATTTCTTATGTTGGTGGAAGAGTATAATCAGCTATTCTCTGTGAATAATGTATAATCAACTATATGCGTTTCTTCCTAAGTTGTATCGATAGCCTCAGCTTTTGGTAGTGCAAGCTGTCAGAACAGTCAGTCCATAGAAAAAACACTATCATTATTGTAGAAGACAACCTTTTATGGTCAAAAGAGTTTTTTGGGGATTATCTACCACAACAGCTATGTGCGAGTAAATCCATTTTTTAGACAAGAAAAAAACTTGTCTGCTAAGCTGTAGGGAGAGACTATGCAGATTCATTTTGATGTCTTCCTAATCTTATGGCTGCAAGGACATGCATATCTACAGTGTCATCCATTAGTATTACCAACTACAAGGAAGCACAGATGAGATTTAGCTTCAGCGGTCATGAAAACCTGAGGTAAAAATACACAGTCAGTTTGCCTGGACATTGTAGACTTCTGTGAAACAAACTCAGCTTTGCAGAAAAGTTCAGCATTGTTATCCTGCATGCAATACACAAGCTAGGGGGTCTGGCTGACCGATGTTTCTGCAGTTCTGTAATGTTTTATCAGCCTCATAGAAGTATCCTTGTCTAGCTTAGGGTTAATATTTTTCCATAGCTGCTAAATTCTTCAAAAATCTAATTCAGTGAAGTTAATATAGCAAGTGTCATTGTGTATTCCTTAACTGCAAAGCTGCTACTTACTCATCAAAATGTAGTAGTGTGAGATCTCACTCTTCCTCAGTAATTGGGAGTTATTTTGAAGTGTGCTTTGTGCACAATTCCACAACCTGTTTTCTGTGCTGATAGAGTTTCATAGCTTTAGCATTATATTTTTATTTGAAGAACACAAGGACAATTGTTCCTGCATGCATGTAGAGTGCTCTGAAGTCTGCATGGACACTAGTAACTAAAAACGTGACATTAATGTTCATTTACAAGTGTGTATGTGGTTACCTGCATTACTATTAAAAAATATATAATTGCTATTAACCTAGCAAGAAAATTGCCATTTTTCCTTGATGTCTGATTTTTATGATATAAACCATGCCAGGTGGGTTCACCAGATGAGATTACTCCTGTGAGCTTTTCCTAGTGCACCTTTTAGCGATGGGGGTGCGTGTATGTGTACATACACATACATGTTTTTATGTATGTGCACACAAGCATTAGATGTACAGCAGACATACACTGTAGACATGCTCTACAGTGCAAATTAATGTGAATGTCACTGTATCAGTGCTTTTCATGATCCCATGTTTATAGAACCTGTTAGATTAAAAAGATAATGCTTGTTATCTATGTTTTTACTATGAATTGCCATGTCTTGTATATTGTAAATTGCATAAGTCCAGTTGAGAAAGATGGGATTTTAATTTTTTTTTTCTTCTGAATTTATAAAGCAAATCCAAACTTTTACAGTAGCTGTTTTCTTGTGTTCCCTTGCTTAGCTTTATATGTCTGTTTTTCATGTGATGATTATTAAGCAGGGAAAAAACCTAGAAGTAGTAGGACATTGTGATGACTGGATTTTTTGGTGCTTGGGCCACAAAAAAAAAAATCTCGGTTTTATTACTGCACGCAGTATTCTCATGTAGAATTTGTGAGGTTAATAAAATATAACTTGATTGCATATTAAACTTTATTCTTGTTTTGTTTAACAATCAGAGGCGCTTCTATTGCTGGTGAGAGTCATTCAGTCACCAGATGCCAAAACCAAAGAGAATGTCAATGCAACAGAGAACTGCATTTCAGCTGTAGGAAAGATAATGAAGTTCAAGCCTGACTGTGTAAATGTTGAAGAAGTCCTGCCACACTGGTTATCATGGCTTCCACTTCATGAAGATAAAGAAGAAGCTGTTCATACTTTCAATTATCTGTGTGACTTAATTGAGAAGTAAGTCTCAACATTAATGCAGAAAGTAAGCCTGTATGCAGATTCTTTCCTTGCATTCATTTTCCAAAACTGAGAAACTGCCAGGTTCATCTGTGGTTTTGAGAAGATAATTTAGAATGTCAGAACTGAGCCTTCCACGATGTTATTGCTGTATTTTTAAACAGTCTGTGTTCTCATCCTAACTAATGTCTATATGGCTTAAAAAAATTCCTGGCTGCTTTATATGTATGTGATGGGAAAGGATCAGCTAGGAATTTCTACAGAAAATTTTAGGAAAATTTTTTTATGCTCATCTTGCATATCAGCATTAATAACTGGTCAGGTCTTTTTATTTAAGAGCAGCACACATGCCCTTGCAGCCTCCTTTTTATAACCTTTTAAAATAGCTTTGTACCTTACTGCTTTCTGAAGGCTTGAGTATCAACAAAATGAAGTATGAAGTAGAGAAATACTACAGATAAATTCATGGTACAGTGCTATCTCCCTTCGTAAATTTATAATAATAATTTCAGTTATCATTGAAAGTATCTTATCCCACAGCTTTTTCTTCAGATTTGTGCTTCCTGCCATAGGTCAATGGAGAAAAGAATATAATTTAGTGTGGGTGCAAGTTGCACTTCATAATTGAGTGGAAAGAATGTCAGCTTCTGAAGGATTATGTAGTAGACGTGTTCTGGCTGACACTGTATTGTATCTTAGTAGAAAAATAGAAAGGAAATAATTTGGATTTCCTACAGTCTTTTCTACTATGTGAATATCTTGTATCTCTTGGTGCTTTATAAGGCAAGGTCTCCAAATGGGTGGTGGCACCTGAGGTCCCCAGACTGATAATAGTACAGTTGTGTAGAGACACCGTAATAATACTGACATGTATGCATCTACACACGTATCTAGAGATCAGGAAGTGCAGCACTAGTACCCAGTTCTGTGCAGGAGGCTCAGCTTGCTAGGTACTTCTCTGGAGTTCTACATTCTCAGCCTCTGCGTTCCAGCAGTGGTAGGTGGCAGGGTTGGAAAGTAGATCGTGTTTTCCACCCAGGTCCCTGATTGCCAGCACTCCTCTGCTCCAACACTTGGCTGGGAAAGAGGGAGCAGAACTGCTTACTTGCTGTGTCAGTGTGAGTGCTGGCAGAGAGCTGAAGTCACTGTTGCTCCTGATGCCAGAAACACAACCTCCTCCCGCTTGCAGCACTGAGAGAGGAGTAAGCCCTTTTAGGCAGGGTATTTCTGTCACACTGTTGACAATTTCATCTGCATGGAACTCAGCCATTCTGTAAAGTTTGGAACTTCTTCCTGACAAAGTGTAATCTGATTAAAGAATCAACTGGTTAAATATTAACAGGAGAGGGAACATTCTGTCAGCAGGCACCAAAGCTATGCATACTTCTTCAGCTGAGTGAAACTTGGATGTAAATAAGCAGGTCTAGAATAAGAGATTTCAGAATCACTTGACTGACATGTAAAATGCTTACATTAATTTTTTTAAATGTTAATTTATTTGTAATATGTTATTTGATTTTTAACAGCAACAACCCAGTGGTCCTCGGTCCCAACAACTCTAACCTTCCCAGAATATTTAGTATAATTGCGGATGGTGAAATTCATGAAGCTATTAAACATGAAGATCCATGTACCAAGCGGTTGGCTAATGTTGTTCGCCAAGTGCAGGTAAATAAATGCTTGTGTAGGTATAAAGGGGATGTTTAGAATCTACTTTCAGAAGTAACCAAACTGTTAAACTAATTTTGAGAGCCTTGTCTCCTTAGAGAGTAATACTTCAATGAGTGATCTTGGAGATCCTTGGACATTCCTTGAACCATTAATGATAAAACTTGGTAACATTTGCACTTGAATAAAGTCTGTCTCTTCTGATGAAGTTCAGAAACTTATTAATTAAAAAAAAAAAAGTTTTAGGATCTATGCAGCTAGATGGTTAACATGCTAGCTAGCTGTTTGTGGGTTTGGGTTGGTTTGTTAGTTTGGGGTTTTTTTCTGAGCCAGAAAATAAAATCTGGAGAGAAATCTGCCTATCTTTATATCAGTGTACTGTACTGCTGCACGATTTGATCCAACATGTGGTTCATGTAAGGGTCCCCAGCACCCTGTGGTGACTTAATAATATAGCAGAGGCTTGGGATCTTTGCTAGAGAATGAGCACAAACCACAAGTAATTTTACTACTGCCTTCTTTAATCCAGTGCAAATATAGGCAGCTGTTCAATGTTTCCCTACCTTTGGGGAACTGCCTCAAGGGTTCACTTCCTTTATCCTACAATGAGTGCTTATGGTGATGGGGATGTCCAAGTATAAGCTGCACCTCTCTACAGTGTTGTGTGTGATAGTGCTCACAGGGCAGATCTGATCTGGGGCCAAATGTTATCAGGTGGACATGCTTGACAGTTGGAGCACCTAATGACAAAGTAATATGCCTGGCAAGCACAGAGCTTATAAAAATGCATAGAGGATTTGCAATTATTGTCCATTCTACCTGGTGTGCTTTGGCCAAACTCTAGTTCAAGAATTTTAGGAATACTTGATTTTGGAAAGGATTCACTTGGATGAGTATATCAGCCTGTGAGATCCATTTATGTCGGGTAGAAAATGACTTGTTAAAACTCTGAAGGCATAAAGAGAATGAAACCAAGCAAAGTTTCAAATAGTATAAGTGGCTGTGCTAGATTCCAGCTGACAAATAGGAATCCTTGCTGTTAGTACTTAAGGTCTGTGTATGGAACTTTATATTAAGGTATGCTAATGCATTTATTCACTGTACCTTAAACACTCACAGTTAGTTGATTTTTAATTAACTTTTTTTGACAGTACAGTGGCACATATATGTATAGATTAGTTGTGTATAGCAAAGTCTTGTTTTGACCAGGAATGATAGGAACATTAAGATGGAAACGAGACTCTTGCATTGGTTAAATGATTGCCTTCAAACTGTAGGAGAAAAATCTTAAAGGTCATGTTTTTTAAAAAATACAACTTTAGCATACTGTTACCAATCCTATCTCTCTTCACACATAGTGCTTCAGCTTCAGTAAACACTGCAAATGTTTTACACCATGGTAGGGACTTTAAAGGCTGCGCAGTTGCTAACAGTCTGCCTGATGTTGCTTCCCAGATTCCCAGAGAAAGACTTTTTTTTTTTTTTTATGATCTCTGTAAGCTGTTCCACTGCCAGTATCTGACATGAGCAATATTATGGTCATAGTTGGAATTCAACATAAACTTATTTCTTCATGCTTAGCTATTTTCAGGCCAGAAATATTTCAGTGTAGAGTATCAATTTAAATGTGTGTCAGAAATGCTGGAAGAGCACATTGAATTCTGCAATATTTCATTACACATTGAAAGTCTAAAATGCCTAATATTATTTAAAACTAAAATCAGAAACCCAAACTCAACTTGTGGACTTGGTTTTCAAATGCTTTCAAATTCTGTGAATCCACTTTTGACTTTTTAAAAAGTGTTTGAGAAAATGGCATTAGAATAGAGCAGAACATAAAATATAGCAAATATAAATTGAAACAATTTTTTAAAATTTACTTCAAGTATACCGCTATCGCAGAAGCCAATCTGAAGACCTACAGCCAGTCACCTGCAATTTTTTTTCCTATTATTGTCCTTTTAAAGAAAGCAGGATGCCAGTTGCTTCCAGCTTCTATTGATAAATATTTTTTCCCAACCCTTTTTAATTTTCATCATGTTCTGGAACCATTAGAACCAGTCGCTACTGATGGTGACTTTAAAAGCAGATGTCTCAGATGAGGGCTGTGGTGACACAGGTACACTGAGGGGCAGGAAAGCTTGGGTTTACATTTACCCAGACAGATGTTATGTACGTTCTCTTCTCTCTGGGAAGTAATTTAGCTTAATGCTCTGTGTTGGCAGCAGAATTTTGCACACGCACACATCATGTATGTAGCATTTCTTGCTGTAATCACAGTGCTCCCTTCCTCTGAATGCATGACTGGTGCACCAGTGCCCAAAAGATACTTTCTCATTTAGGCATAGTTCAGCTTTGCCTGAAAAATGATCTTTTAACTTCAGAGCAAAGCAGAGCAAATGGTTGGGCTATGGTTAACTTCAGTGTTAGTTGTCATTTGACCCACTTAGTTATGGGGAGTTTTCAGGAGTTTCAAATCTATTACAATGGTGCTATTTAACCACAGCTTGCCTCTGTTTCGAGCACCTCTAGTTGAACCTATCTAGGACTGTGTATAACTGAAGGTTTCAGTCTGTTCTCTTTGGCATGTACATTACAGGAATAAGCCCAGTGATTGTTGAGCTTTGTAAACATACAAAAGTTTGGTATGTGCCTTAGAAGCTTGTCAGCCTGCATAAAGACAACTTCTCATTTGTTTTCTAGACATCTGGAGGACTGTGGACAGAATGCATATCACAGCTCAATGCAGATCAACAGGCAGCCATACAGGAGCTCCTGAACTCTGCTTGAAGGGCCTTAATTAACATCTGCAAGAAAACTAACTCCAAATAAACATTTACCCTGTTTAGGTTTCTTTTGTTTCTTTTTTGAGTAAAACCAGAACTGTAGTGCGTGTAGACCATTCTTCTGCAACCTACAGGCAGTGGCAGCAGGAAGAAGCATTCTTTCAGAACGGTGTTTAAATCGGTTTTTATCCCACAACATGGAAGACCTTTCCTGTAAACTCTACAATAGCACTGAAGAGTATTTTTTTAATGGTATAAGCCATCCATACGATGGTGAAAGGGAAACAAGTTGAATTTCCTCATTAGACATAATGAATTAAAAAACAGCTTTAAGACCTTGTATTCAGCAGTAGATGTAGAGAAACGTTTATCTGTTATACCGTACATCTAGTGTTAATTGTATTAATTGGAGTGTGAGTCTTTGTAGGGTAGAAAGTGTCCTTCTGCCCAACAAGTTAGATCAAAAGATGAAAAACTGAAGACAAACATCAAGCATGAAGACCTCATTGATCGCACTTTCAGATTCCCAAAAACAACTTGTACAGTGACTCAATGAGGAAAGCTGTTCAGCTTCCAGCCCTTGAATGTGAAGTCTCTTTGGCATGTCTGACAGTATCTCATTCACTCCTCAATAAATGACATTGAAACACAAGAAGCTTGTGTACAAGTTCAGTGATGTGTGGTTCTTTTAATTTTCTCTTGTGAAAAGATGCAAGTAACAAACTATACAAGTCATGATTTTATATATTTGAAACTTTGTATATTGTTGCCTATTACAGATTTTATGCATTTGTTTGTTGACTTTTTAACAAATTTTTCACATGAGTCTGTAGAATGGAAACTTAATGCCGTTCCTTTTATGACAGTAAATTTACATATCTTGACTTAAGTGTTTTTCATGTTCAGGTGCAATTGCATTTTTCATAACTTATAAAATGAAGTGGTGTTCCAGCTGTAAATGTGCAACATGATCTGGCAGCCAGCGATGCTGTTAGTGGTCTGTGTTTTGTTTAAAACAATCAGATAGTTGATAGCCTGACCTGAAAGAATCAAAAAACTTTTCAGGTCTTTTTGGTACTGCAAGAGCAATACATCATTTACCAGCAAACATAAGAATCAAGTACCTGATTTCTAACAAAGGTAGGTGAGGTTTTTGTATGCTATTACTTTGAAGATGTCAGTATGCGCATTGATCTTTAAAAACTTCAGTTTACTGAAGTGTTCAAGTCAATCTCAATATTCTCATGAAACCTACAGATCATTTCAAAGAGGATGTAAGTTTTCTTTATAATGAGAAAAGCTAGAGCTTTATATGTAATAAATTCCTCTCTTACTAATGAATGAACTTAGTTTTGCCTTTGAAAATATTTCAAAAAAAAACCAAAAAAAACCAACCCCGGTACAAAATGAGGTCTGTCAAAAACTGCCTAGGACCCTTCTATCCACATGTCTGTGATGCAGACTACCTTAACCATATGGTTTGACCCTAGTTTGTTGAAATGCAGCTGAAATGGTGTAACAAAGTGTCTACTGGTCCAGTTTCCACTTTGTTAAATATTGTTAATCTTGTATTTGCAGAAATTAAAGCATTCCTACATCTGGAAAACATACTGTTAAGGTTTAGATACCAGTACTGTGAGAGAGCTAGTGAGTCAGGTCAGTTATGTCAAGCACTGGTCCTGACTACAAAAATTGGGGTATTTCGTATCTTTCATATTTCCTGTTGATTTTTTTTTTTTTTTTTTAGGTATTCTTTATTTGCATTTTCTCTCAGTCTAAAACATTTAATTTTTTCCCTGCAGTTGCTTTTTGTAATTTTTCTCAAAGCTTCAGCCTTAGAATTTTGTTTTTTTTTTTTTCATTTTCCTTCTTTGGACTGCCACTATATGGACAAAATAGTAGTAGTACATCTGGTATCTTCCTGAAACAGCATCAACTTTGGCTCTCTGTAATGTAAGAGAGCAGCATTCTAGTTGCTCTCCTAACAGACTAACTTTAAACTTCTTCCTTTCAGTCCAAGTAAATGAGAACAAAACGAACTAGGCAATGGGGTTGCTCTGTGCGCCAGAGCCAGAGTAGTGTGACTTTGTGCTGTTCCTTCTACCTTGTTAACAGTCATTTTATCAAAGAAAAGAGCACCGAGTTAGTCACTGATCAGTGCCAGCCTGACAGGCAAGTTGGTTCCAGGGAGTACCTGGAGATCTCTTCTTGCCTGTCCCCACTAAACTTGTCAGGGTTAATCCAAAAGCTGTAGCATTTTCTCAACTCAGGCAAACTTTAAAAACTTTACACTCCCTTTCCACCTGGCTGAATTGCTAATCTTAGCTTTTCAGGTTCCTTAATTGATGCTTACAGGAGTACAGAATTTTTAAGCAGTCAATTATTCTTGGCCTTCCACAGCACTGAAGTATTCATGCCCAAAGTATAGTAGAACAGAGCTATAAAAAAATAAAAAGTCATCCTTAGGAAGGAGCTGAAGGAATCTAACTGTGGTATTGATATGGGAAGGACCATAGTTTTATTTCAGCCATTTTTCCCAACTCCAATTGTACTTGTCAAAATGCTCAGCCACTGCATTTGGTAAGAGATGTACCTAATGGAGCATGAAGACCACTGCAAACAATAGTGGTGCTCTGCTTTGGCAGAACAGAGGTATCGAATCCACCCTAGACACCCAAGCAAGTGTTCCAAGTTGTACTCGGTAACAACAAACAACAACTAGGAAACTGCGCTTTGGACACTGTTCCAGTATTGTAGTTTCATTAGGTTATTTGAGCATATAATAGTAACTAGTGTTGATGAGCACTGCTTTCAAAAGTAGCTCATCTCCTGAAGCTGAGGTGAGTTCCCATCTAAAGTAATTTGTTCTTACTGTTCTGAAGGTGAAACTACTTGGTTTTTGTTTGCAGCTCTAGGTTGTTCATGAAAGATATTAATACAGATAAATCGTAGAATCATAGAATCGTTTTGGTTGGAAAAGACCTCCAAGATCATCAAGTCCAACCATTAACCCAGCACTGCCAAGTCACCACTACACGATGTCCCTCAGCACCTCATCTACACATCTCTTAAATCCCTCCAGGGATGGGGACTCCACCACTGCCCTGGGCAGCCTGTGCCAGTGCCTGACAACCCTTTCAGTGAAGAAATGTCTCCTAATATCCAGGATGTCTAGTCTTTGCCTGGCTTTGTCTACAAGATCTCCCTGAGAATCCTGTTCCAAGATCTGTGTATGAAAGTGACTTGTAGACTTCATGTTTTCAACACGGGGTTTGTGTACTGCTGTGGCATTCTGTCATTGCCTTTTCTCTGCAGAGACTTCAAAGTAATGCTGAGTGCAGGGGCTGCTATTCCCCAGCATAGAGCAGTTGTTATGCCAAATGTTGTCTGTTGTTCTCTACACATCTAGATCTTTCAGTCTCGTGTATGGAGTACATGCACGAGAGTAAGACGTGTTGCACGGCTGGGATTTTTGATGAAATATAGAAGGAAGGTGAAATTTCCTGATGACTGTATGCATGTATGTACTGGGTATGCAGCTGCCTTGGACTCCAACTGGAGCCTTGTTTTTGCTTTAATGGTGTCTGTTAGGGGTGCACACATACACTGAGTCCTCCAATGAGGGTGGTATTAAAAATAATACAGAAGTTGGGTGTTTGCCACCCAGTTGGTTGGGGGTTTTTTTCAACTTGGAAGTATTTTTCTGTGCATCAGAGCAGCCTTGGCCTTTGCTATTTAATCATTCAGCCCACTCTTATTTGCTTAGCCAATTGTACTTACTTGCATGGGGCTTGATGGCCTCTTAAATGCTAAGAAATGCATTTGTTCTCTTCTGAGATGCAGTAAACAGAACCTAAGCTTTTGTCAAGCAGAGGTCCTTTTTCCCTTTTTTTGATTATCATGATGTTTGTATACTTCAAGAAAGAACATCTCACAGGACAGCTTAACACCTGTTGAGACTTCAGAGGTCTGGGCTCAATATTGGATAGAAGTCAGGGGATTCTTCTCACCTGATACTGGATATCTGTAACCAAGTTTGCACGTAAAAAATTGCCTGTTCAGTGAAGGAAATGGGTGTGTCTAGATGGTGATAGATTTTGTCATAAGGAAGTGTTTGAGAGCAAAGGAGGCTACTGTCTGAGTTGGTGCTGACAGATGAGAAATTAGTGTCTCGGGTGGTCCTTGGGATGGTGTTTATTATTGGCAGTTCAATGGCTCACTGGATAGCCTCAGTAGTTTTACTACAATGCAGCTACTTGGAAACACTTCAATATCCTAGAATCTATTTTCTTCCTACTCCTAAAATCAACCAGTAAACAAAATAACCTTTCTGTAAAAGTCAGACAGGCCCCCTGCTGCCTCATCGTGTCAGTTCTGAAGGAGATTTCAGTAATGCTTGAGGTGTTTCACATTGACAGGTAAATTACCTGCTATTTAATCCCTTTTCAAAGGTGCAATTCAGAAGATGCTTTTATTTCTGGAGGGTGTAAGCTACTTCCATCGGTATCTCCTTTTGTCATCAGGTTGGTTAGTTTTCTCTCTGATTTATGTTAGCCTCAGACTAACATACTATTAACACGCTAGCAGGTATAACACCAGGTTTGTGCCTCGTTGCTACTACTGAATTAATTTTCCTCGTTCACAGGAGCCTCACTCAGGAGACATTTACCCACTGCTATAGCCCTAGAAGCCATAAATTTGGTTTGCTTTTAGTTCAGGAAAAGGTTTCTACAGCATCTTGTCTGACTCAAGAGATAAGAGGAAGCTGTGTGTTTTATGTCTTTGCATACAAAATGCTAAGCTCAGTAACAGTATGGTTATTCCAGTAGAAATCTAGGGTTTTTTCCTCTTGAATTTTAGAACTTTTCTGTATCAGTATTTGCTTTTGGAAAGCGGTGTCTTGTTCCTTCACAGTCCACGAGGCCCAGATGTTTGGTCTTTATGTTTGTATGCATTCACAGTTTTTGCTTGCAGCACTGACTGATCTTTCTAATTACCTGATTGATAGAGAAAGAACCAAACAGCCTCTCAGCTATTCTGAGTCTATTTAGAAAATCTACCTGGGAGTGGCAGCCTGGGATGATGATCTCCAAGTGCTCTTGAAAGGCTGGAGTTAGTGTGAAATTCCCCTCTTCGGTTTGCAGACAAGAAACGTCAATTTTTGATCTAAGGAGACTGTTTCTACAATCTCTGTCAGATCTGTTCCTGTCATTCCAGTTCAGACTCATGATGTAATTTTCTCTGTACGTTTTCAAGAAGGTAAGGTAGGACCTAGTATGTTCAAGTCAGTTTTGATTTTTATGATTTTGCTTTCTCACTGAAGAGGCTGCCCATGACCTCATTTCAGGTGCAGGGAATTTTTGCAGCTGCTAAACTATGAAATCAAAATGTCTTTTGAGTTTAGTATTGGTACAGTTCTTGGTTTAAGCATAACTTAAGCTAATGTAACACTAGATGCACACAAGTATTTGTAGTGGAGTTTCAGTTATTTAGCAATAGTAACTGAAAATTCACCAGTAAGCAGTGAATGCCTTAAGGGTTGGGGGTTTTGGGGGGTTTTTAGAAGGATGTGGTGTCATGTCTAAACGGCTCATAGCTTAGACAGGTGGAGTCTTCACTGGGTTAAAAACTGGCTGGCTGGCCGAGCCCAGAGAGTTGTGGTGAATGGAGTTAAATCCAGATGGAGACCGGTCATGAGTGGTGTCCCTCAGGGCTCGGTCTTGGGGTCAGTCTTGTTTAATATCTTTATTGATGACCTGGATGAGGGGATCGAATGCACCCTCAGTAAATTTGCAGATGACACGAAATTGAGTGGGAGTGTCGATCTGCCTGAGGGTAGGGAGG
The DNA here is from genome assembly GCA_028020825.1 of Podargus strigoides. NCBI lineage: Eukaryota > Metazoa > Chordata > Aves > Caprimulgiformes > Podargidae > Podargus > Podargus strigoides. The sequence goes on from CM051622.1 coordinate 53,423,102, forward strand.
CTCTGCAGCGGGATTTGGACAGGCTGGAGTGATGGGCTGAGGCCAATTGTATGAGGTTTAACAAAGGCAAGTGCCAGGTCATGCACTTGGGTCACAACAACCCCATGCAGTACTACAGGCTTGGGGAAGAGTGGCTGGAAAGCTGCCTGGTGGAAAAGGACCTGGGGGTGTTGGTTGACAGCCGGCTGAACATGAGCCAGCAGTGTGCCCAGGTGGCCAAGAAGGCCAATGGCATCCTGGGTGTTGCAGAATGGCGGAGAAGGCGAGGGAAGCAAGACGCAACTCAGTATGAGTTATAAGCAAGCTTCTACTTTATTCGAGTTCTGCTATGCCTTTTATACACTGGAGGTTAATTATGCCTACTTATGTTAAATTATGCCTACATATCTATGTCTAATTGGCTAAGCACAAATTATGCCTACTCGTCTACATTTGATTAGTTAAGCATAGAGCTACATTTGCATATTCCAGCCTCTTGCGGTTATCTACTTCCGGATTCTTCCCGCAGGTTCTACCTTGCAACTTTCCACCAGCTTTGGACTTGTCAGGACTTGCCTCGGGCTTGTCCTGACTTGGAGCTTTCTGCAAGCTTCCAGGTCAGAGTGACCCTGGGAAGCTACAGCTATCAGCAGTACAGCTCCCGTTATCAGTACTGCTCGCTCACAGCTGCTACATTCAGCCCTGTGCTCACAGTTGTTACATTCGGCCCTGTTCAGCAAGCCATTCCTCCACACCTGGGCTGTATCAGAAACGGTGTGACCAGCAGGAGTAGGGAGGTGATCGTGCCCCTGTACTCGGCACTTGTGAGACCGCACCTTGAGTACTTTGTCCAGTTCTGGGCACCACAGGATAAGAAGGACATTGAGGTACTGGAGTGAGTCCAGAGAAGGGCAACGAGGCTGGTGAGAGGTCTGGAAAACAGGCCTTATGAAGACCGGTTGAGGGAACTGGGGTTGTTTAGTCTGGAGAAGAGGAGACTGAGACTCATTGCTGTCTACAACTACCTAAAAGGAGGTTGTGGTGAGGCTGGTGTTGGTCTCTTCTCCCAAACTACTAATGATAGGATGAGAGGAAATGGCCTCAAGTTGCGTCAGGGGAAGTTTAGATTGGATATTAGGAAGAAGTTCTTTACTGAGAGGGTGGTTAGACATTGGAACAGGCTGCCCAGGGAGGTGATGGAGTTGCCATCCCTGGAGGTGCTTAAAAAACGAGTGGATGAAGCACTTGAGGCCATGGTCTAGTGGTTAGGGAGATGATGGGAAAAAGGTTGGACTTGATACTGGAGGTCCTTTCCAACCATACTGGTTCTATGATTCTATGTTTTGCTCCTAGCAGAGGAGGTTCAAGGCTCTCCTGAGGCACCAGATGAGCAATACTGGTTGCTGAAATGGAATTTTTGAATTTTCTTTTCAGAAAAGCAGGAAGAGGATGCATGTTGGCTGACAGTCCCCAGGGGTAAATACTGAAGTATTTCTGAGTTAGCAGTGACTGATGGGAATTACAAGTTTAACTTCAGTCAGTTTTGCTCAGGAGGTTGTTGTCTCTCATTTTGCCAACACCATTACCACTGGTTGCTACCTTTTGGGGATGGCTAGTGTCTTTTGAGGATGGGGAAGGAGAGAAAAAAAGAAAGGGGATATTTTTTCGACTTACTCTTCCTGCCTTAAATGTGTGACTGCTTTTTTCCTAAGTAGCAACAGAAAGTTATATTTTAAATATATCTTTTATATTTATATTTTAAATATATATTTAAAATATATCTGAAGTATGTTTTTCATGTAATATGTGCTGTTAACAAAATGTTGTTCTTTTATAGCTGCACAGTCCTATCTTGAGGTGATAGGATTGGATGTAAATTAATTAAAAGGTTTAATATCCATTCATATACCATCTTAAAAACTAATGCAAATCTTCCAACCAATAATAAAATTGGAATAAAACTCACGTTTTGGATTCAGACCTGTGAAAAATATGATCATAAACACAGGATCTTGAATCAGGGAAGCTAACCTTGCCTGAATTACTTGAAGTAAAATTGTGCAACGTCACCATTTTTAAATATCTGAGAATAAAATGCCAGGAACCATTTTTACTCCAGAGTTTCGTCTGTTTAGGAATTGGTATTCCTGGGTGAACGGGAGGAAACAAACTAAAGAACAAAACAATCCATCCCCCAAAAAAACAAATCCCAAAAAACATCAAACCCCCCAAAACTGCTAAAATGGGAGTCTTACCAACAATTAGCATAAAGTAGCATGTGGATGCAGTGGTTATATTTCACCAGTTCTGTGCTCCAGCTGAAGTTCCTTCTGGCCAGTAGATGGAGATGATACAATTGAATATTAGAAGGCCATGCACTTGTACCAGGGAAGTTTGCTACTGTACAGTCCGTTTCTTTGGGAGGGTGTTTCTTAATAGTTCCATTTTATAGGTAAGAGTGTTAACCCGTAACTTCGGTTTACTGGAAGCATATGCACAGAGCAGGTAGTTTGTCTTGAGAACTGCCCATTGCAACTCTAGAGAAAGAAAACAGAGAAAGGGGGAGTGTTAAATCAACATAGGTTTAACCAAGTCTTCTCCCTATTCCCGTTTCTCCCATCATTAAAAGTCTGAATAAACTACATGCCCATAAACGTCTCGTAGAATGAGACAGCCATAGCAACTTTCTCTTTGCCATTATGAAGGCAAACTCTGTCTTTGGAACCTGCCACCTCTCCTCATCTGCAGGGTAACTTCTATTTTCTAAAGACACATTTAATAATGTTTTACAGGTCCTAACGTAAGTGCAGTAGATAATTTTATTCCTGCCTCATTTTCCAGCTACCTCATCTGCAGTATGTGGTTTCCTGGAACCCAAGTCCCTTGCTAGTCCTGTAGAAAAGATGGTCTAGTTTCAGCTGGGATGTTTTGTGGGTCTATTTTCCTTCTTTAACTCAGCTGCCAATGTTTTTTCTTTATGAAAAGTGTATTGAAAATTCAAACAAATTTTTAAAATGAACTTACTGACAACAAATCACATGGACTTTGTGTCTAAACTGTGAGATATGGACACCTAAATTTATGTTTTTCTTGCCCCTACTCTGAAATACCATCCTTAACTTCTAAAACGCAAGCAAGCTTTTATCAGATCATCTAAAAGAACAATTGTAGTTAATTTCCCCCAAATCCTAATTTTCTCTGGTAATACTGTAATTATGGCGGAAAAGTATGATTGTTCTGGTTGGAAAAAAATGTGATTCTCAATGACTTTAGGCTGGTTTTCCTTCTAAGAACTCATTTTCCTTCCTAAAGAGGGAGCTGAGCAGCAGGTGCTGCAGTTATCACTGCCAGGGCTGTTCTGTGCAAACATCCGTGTGCCCCTGCCTTGACTTTGCACGCATTCCTGGTGCCAGAAAAGGGATATAGCAGAACTGGAAAGGCTGAGAAAGAGGTGAAAAGTTTAAGTAAGTAGTATGCAGTGCACCCATCTGAAGTGAAACTAAAGAGGTTAGGGCTCTTCACATTGGAAAAAAGTCACAATGCCAGGGAAAGTAGGAGTTATCTACACAGCTATGGAAGCAGGGGAGTAGGTGAAAGAGGGAGCAATTCACTGTTTCTCCTAACATAAGATCAAATGCTACCCAGATAAAGTATTAGGATGTTTAAAACCAACAAGAAGTATTTTTTTTCACACACTGCAATCAAAGCACAAAACTAATTTCTGATGGATGGGTCTGGAAGTCAAAAAAAGAATGGGACCAGTTCTTTAAGGGTAGGTTTGTGAACGGTTAATACGCAAGGTGCTTCTGAGGAAACTTCTTGCTCAAGAAGTCCATAAATCATGGCTGTCAGAAACTGGGGGAGTAGGCTAGGGAAAGGATCACTCCACATTTGTCCCATTTCTTGTATTCTTTCCCCGAGGCTCCCTTACTGTATCTCCTGTCAGGCACTCAGTTCTCTGATCAGGCTTCATGTGGCCATTTGTACACATCCTTCATTACAACATTCCTCTCCTCACTTTCTCCCTCCCTGGTTTTATTTATACAGATCAGAATCTCCTCACTATGTTTGCGTGGGACTTTGTGAGATACAAACAATGCTTCACCTAGGTTGTCCAGGATCAACTAGAACAGGAATCACTTCATATAAAACATATCTTGGTGCTAATATTCATGTAGACACTTGCTCTGGGGCCCGAGAAGGAAAAAATGTTGAGCATTATGTGGGTTCTAAATAAAAGACAAAGGAAAAATACATAATCAGATAAAAGCATAATAAAATGTTCTAACCTTTTTTCTCTGCACCATTTTGAAGGAGCTAATGGATTTTTCATGTATTCAAATGTGGCGAATCTGAAATGCTGAATTTTAGTAACTTACAGAAAGGATCAAAGTGCAGTAGAAAGTAAAGCGTGTGGTGAGACTCTCTGGCTTTCCCTAGTAGAAGATTAAACTATTTTAATATTTGAGTGGTTTTATGAGAACTGCAGCTCCTTTGTTACTGATCTGCCTCTTCAGGAGGAGAGGAGGAAACAGGGATTAAGATTTCTTCCCCAGTGCCAGTGGGAGATACACACAGTACAGATGTGCAATACCCAGTGTTGTCAACAGCTGTGGAGGGAACAAACTAAACAGGCAGTGGTGAAACAATTGGAAATCTCAAAGAAAAGAATGCATTTCAGAATTTAAAAGCATGAGATGATAGGCATCTTTACTATAAAGAAATGGTTAAATTTAGTACTGACTATTATTAAAACTCCTGGTGCTTTAAAACATTTCCCGGGAACTACTCTAGTTAAGCCTGTCCTATTTCAGCAGAATGCAGTTCAGTTATATATTAAGTTCGTGTTCATTTTGAAATCTAATACTTAAAAAATAAGATTTTTTTTTTTTTTCTTTCTTCTTTTGGTAAGAGAAAATTACCATATTTTTAAAGGACAAGTGTATCTTAGAGATTACTGATAAACCAGAAACAATTGCTTTCTGTGTTTCATTGTCAGAGCAAACAGTGAATCTCACATTTAAAATATTTATAAAGTGGAAAACTATACAATAAACTGAAAGACTATGGAACACCATAATGCTGAAGGAAATGCAGACATACATGACATGCAGACCACTAACTGAGGAAACAGAAAAAAAACACTAGTAACAACAGACATAAGGGATTTTTTTTTTTCTTCAGTAGAGTGGGAAAATTATCTAACTGGAATCAGTGGTAATGAAATATGAATGATATTAGGTGGAAAAACCTGGGCATGGGGAAAAACTCATACCACCTTTACCTGTACCCTGCATCTCAGAAAATTACTTTCCACTTTCTGAACAGAAAGTTTCAAAGATCCCTTTTGAGGAAGGAATTTCATTAATGATACAAAACCCAGATAGAAAATAGATGGTCTTGTTTCTCTTCATTCTGCTACATTTCTCACATGGGAAGCAAATAAATTACCACCCTTAGAAGATCCAGCTCCTGGCCTGGCATTTAGGAATGGGCTAATTTCTGAGGCTGCATTCTGAAATAGCAAAATCATATGTTGAATTTATCTTTACTTTGACAGGTTTTGTAGTTGCCCCCTCCAGCCAGGTGTAGGTGTTCTAAAAATTAAAACAGAAGAATGTGACAATGCAGAGAACAGTAATGAAGCCACTTGTTGTAACTAGCCGTTGTAAAAATAACGTCTATCATCCAGCATGAAGTCTGAAAGGACCCATAGGAGATCCTGAATGCAACAGAGCACTAAATAAGGTTCCCCCATCAGCACTTTAAAGTGGGGATTATCCCAGAAGGATTTATTCAGACACACTGATATGTTCCAGATGTATTTCCTTGCAGAAGGTCATGGCAAAAAAATTGGCGAGGGGGAGAGGAGAGCAAGCGAGTTATTATTTTCATGGGAATCTTTAAGTCTGATAATGCTAAAAGCCATGTTTAATGTTCTGTATTCTTCTCATTTTTATATTTGCAAGGGGACTCTTTTCAGCTGTGTTTACTCATAGTATAAATTTTGAGGGGCTGCAGAAACAGCATTTTTTCTCTGTTTTGGAACCGTATTTGCTTATATCAGTCCAGGTACTTAAATAGTTCTTCTTCTTTACCACAGTATTAAATGGTCTCAAAATCATTGAATGAATTTAGTTGCACTGTCCTTCTAGAAAGTAGCGCCCGCCCCCCCCCCCCCCCCCCTTTTTTTTTTTAACAGATAAACAATTTGCTATGTCCAAAATGACAGAAGTACTAGAGGAGAATGAACTATGGTTCATTTATGGTACCATAAACTCTGAATTCTAAGGGTGCATTCCTATTTCAAACAACACACTTGGCTTCCTTCTCAAAACTAGTACTGAAAGATTAACATGGTTCTTTGGTTGTTTTCTAAGAGCCATATTCAACAAGATTATGAGCTTTCATTCCTGCCCAATACACTGCGTCTTGCACAGCAGGCTCAATGGCACTCGATGAAGACAGCAGCCTTCATTTTTATTTGTTCTTATTTTTGTTGCTCAGCATGTGAAATCATTTTGTATCTGCAAGTATTTTCTCTTTCCATTACCACTTCTCTCTCCTCACCACGACAGAAGACCTACATTGTTTCTGATAGAAATACTGATGTGGAATACATATTTTTGTCCTGATATCCAGTGTTCAGTTTCCCATCTTTTGGGTTAAAATGCATTGCAGGAGAGAAAACCTTAATAGTAAAAGGATTTTTGATTTTTTTTCCCCACAGACCTCTGTATTTTTCCTTGGCTTCTATTTTCTTGAAGGTTCTGATATTTGTAATTTGATAAATGATTATTTTATAGCTAACTATAATAAATTATTATGAATGGTTTTATTTATATTGCAGTAGTTGACAATTTTGTTCATTATTGAATATTCTGGAATCCTCAATGTCGTTTAAAAAATGAGCTTTTTTTTTTTCCCTTTGGATTTGCAGAAGGGAAAAAGCAACCACAAAGCAAGTAAAAGCTGACGCAATCTATGTAGTTTTGAGGAGTATAAATTGTCCATGAATTTCAAGTGAACTTTTTAGCTCTGAAGCTTCAGGGATGATTCACCTTTTAACTATTGCACTGGTGATCATCTTAGCACAAATATGCAGCTAATGTAACAAATGCATTAATCCTGAAACAGGCAAATATGTGGACAATACAAGGTAAATACGATGATACGTAACAGAGGTGATGGTGTGCAGTATTAATAGAGAGATTAGGGAGAGGGGCTTGTTCCAACAGCTTGATAGGCAAAAGCTCTCTTTATATAAATTCTTAAGGACTTGGGAAACTTTTGCATATAGCATAAAAAGGCTCTCTTTTAATTCATTATATTATACACATTGAGCAGGCAGTAAACCAAATCTGTTAATTAGCTGGGTCTATATGCTTAAATGGCTTCTTTTCAATGGCTGAGTATCTCTTTCACATGGAAATCCTGAAGTTTGAGAATGGAAATGGGCTCCTTTGCTAACTGGCTAAATATTTATTTGTTGTTTGTTTTTTTTTTCCCCCCCTCAAAAGTTAAGAAGATATGGTGTACTGCTATTATTGTACACTATTATGAAAATTTTTAACTATCACTGCTTTTAGCTATAGTTTGACATTGCATTCTGATGTAGAAGCAAGCAAGACATACTAGTTCAACATTAGTAACCTTACCAGAAGAGCTAGTGGTATGATCATCTTAACAACTGATGACCGTAATAATATTTTGATAAGTCATGGATAAAAATATACTGCACTGAAATGGTGGGAAGCATCTATGCCACGAAACACATAATAAAAATATGAATGAAATGATCCTGAAAGAACTGGATGGATAATTCTGTCATGCTGTTGCAATGAAATTAGCAAAAACAGGTAAGTTAACTCGTGTTAACATAAAGACATAGGAGAAAGAGCCTAAAACTGACCAATCAAATGCCATAGGTTTGCAAGATTGAGCCCCAAACCACATTTATACAAGAACACACTGATAAATCTAGCATGAAAGTATTTGCTGAAAGGGTCTTTGAAACAAAATTTCAGGCTCCAGGGAAAACATCTGTGGAATGTTTTATGAAAAAGAATTACTGGACAAAAGACACAGCCGAAATACACAGATTTTGATTAGGGCAGCATCTTGGCTTCTCACCTTAATAAAACACAGAAAAATATTTGAACTCAACACATATTTTAAAGCAGTTCACAAAAGAGGCACAGATTTTAAGGCCAGAAGGACCACTGAAGAACCTAGTCTGACCTTAGTGTAAACCAAACCAAAGAACTCAATCCGCATACTTGGGTTTCGAGTCCAATAATTTAGTCTGATAAGCACACAGATAGGCAAACGAGTTACCAGACGGAAGGTGCAAATGTGACTGTGCAGGTCCCCTGCCATAACTGCCTGCATACATGCGTACCTTCTACAACCTCACAACAAATACGAGAAAATGTTAATGAAAAAATAACCACAAATCATCCCAGCATATGAAGGCTGTAAAAAGTGAAGGCTTTCCAGAGATCTGTATTTGCATTCTATTGTAGCTGTTGCTATTTCTTTCCTAACAGGGAAGAAGGCATAAGGTGCAGAGAGGCAGTCTCTCAAGACAACAGAACCCTTTAAACATATTTCTCTACTTCCCTTCCTTTCTCTTGGGCTCTCTCTTATCAGGTAAGGCAGAAATGAATGATCATGCCAGCTTGGTCTTGCTTAATCTGAAATCCAGTTCCAGCTCTTCTCTTCTTTCTCAGTGGATGTAGACAAAGCTTATCTGTTTTCTTTCAGAAAAAAAAGAAATAACTAGAAACATTTTTCTAATTGCAGCGACTTTTCAAAAACAAATGCTGTTTCTCTCAAATTCTCGCAGTTATTTGATGTCCCAACAAATTTCAAATCCCATTCAACACGAAGTAATGTAAACCTACGTACTACAGGAAAATAACAGCAGCAATGAGTGCTTTTCTTAGTAATCACATCAGAAGAGTGCAAGTTGCTGCCATGTGTAATTTACAAGAGAGAAATCTTTTTTAGAGAAAAATTGTTGCTTAAGAATTGTAGAGAGCATCGATGGGAACACATTGGTGAAAAGTTAGTTTGTGACCAACTAGATAAACATCAAGAGACGGTAAAAAAGTCTTTTTAGATGTCAGTCCCTAGCTGCCCTTGATACCTTCAGAAGATTCAAGAATCAAGGGTTAACTAAACAAACACATGCAAGCTTGTCTGTGGCTCCTGGAAAAATGACCAACATATTACCATCTTTGATGCTTCAGTAGCTATGCCATTCAATATAGTATTTCACTGTTGCTTTTTGGAGCTCAGTAATAAATGATCTGTATCTGCATGGCAACCTGTAACTTCTGTTCAGTACTGAGAAATGTCTCAAGGTCACTCAGACTTGGAAGGCATTGAAGATGACCTCATTCATTTGATGTAGATTACGACTGTGAAGGAGGCATCAGTGATCTGGAAGTGTACATAAAAAGTACCAGGAAATTGTAAATGCTGCAACTGGCCCTTGCAGTGCTGCTGTTATCCTAACTGCAACTCAAGTAAGAGTTAAGCTGCTAACAAAATAAGTATTTTGGAAAAGGCAATCTTTTTTTATTATGTCAGTGTTTTTAACTACAGTTCATATGATCAGGCAGTTGGACTAGATGGTCATTGTAGGTCCCTTCCAACTGAAATAATTTTATTCTATTCTATATTGTCAGAATGAGAGCATAATCTTTCTTCTTGATCTTCTACAGACAGACCATGCATTTTGGGTGGAAGAAGTCTGGGGGAAAATAACAATAATTACTAACTTTTTAAGTATTGACAGCTAAAGGCAATTTCCAGCCCTTCAGTCAGTAACATATGTACTTCAATCAAGTTTTCAGGGCTGACCAAAGAAATTAAGTTCTCTTAATCTCACAAGGTTGGTTGGCATATGCATTGAGGTATTTGTAGCAAGGTGTTTGTGCATGGAGGCATTGCTATTGACAGCAAGGAATTTGTCTTTTGCGGATTAAGCTAGGCGAAGGCTTAGACGAAAAAAATATGTATAGTGTTTACATATCATTTCTCTTTCCTCCAGTGATTAAAAACTAGGGATAGTAGTTGGGCTCCTCAGATGGTCTTTAAATTATAGGTGCTCAGAAGGGTTATTTATAATACACACCTATTTTACTGCTCCCTCCTGGGTCACTGAGAGATCTTCAAGGACCTGAAGTGTCTCCCCTGCATCACTCATTTGTGTGCACCACCCAGCCTTCTTCCTGAAAAAAAATGGATAAAGGCTGAAAGAGATGCACACCCTAACACGTAAGTTATGCAAATAGCTAGTGGTGTTTTAAGAGTAGCTGTATGCAGCCAGCTATGCTGGTCCCAGATGTCCTAGGACCTTTTTGCTATAGCTTCAAATTTTCTCTGAGGGAATGTACAGGGTTCCGGAAAAGGGACATCCCCAGCCCCAGCCTTTGTCTGGGGGTCTCCTTTCTACTCGCACTCTGGACTGGAGACTTTTGAGAGACAGACCTTGAAGCCCAGACTGCTACTACTTGTTAAATTTTACTGTGCCGTGATCTGTGGTTGCCTGACGAGGAAGAAGATACAGGTTACTAACTAGTAACCATAAATATGAATACACTGCCCATACACCTAGTCCTTTGGTTTCTCTGGCACCTCAGGCGAGCACTCGGGAGTACGGTGAGCGTGGAAGGATACCTCATGCTAAATCAAGCATTGATCTGTTCTCTGCTGATTCCTGAAGCCTTCCCCTAAAAGCTGGGGTATTACTGGGTTTGCACAGACCCTTTGAGGCAAAGTCCTGGCTCCTCCAGAACCGGCCACCCAGTTTAAATTCCCTCTCCCAAGGACAGCAGGAGACAGCCTGCCTGGAGGGACCCGTGCCGCTGAGGGCACCTCCTCCGGATGGTCCCCGAACTCCACAGAAAGGGGCGGTGATGGCGTAGGGCCTCTGCGCCCCCTTGCCCCGGGCAGCCGCTGGCGGCGGGAAGGGAGCCCACACCGCCCTTACGGCCGCCTCGCCCCTCGGAGCCGCCGTCCAGACCCCGCCGCGGGGCTGCAGCGTGCTTTAGCTCTTCCCTCCACGGCCACCTGGGCACTGCACCCAGCAGGAGCAGGAGGAGGGTACCTGGAGCTCCCTCCGGCACCGCCCCGCCGCAGGGCGGTGGGCGCTGCTCCCCGCTTCCGCCCCTCGACCGGCTGCCCGGGTACCTGCGGCCGGGCGGCACCGCCGAGGCGGGCGCTCCACTCCCTCCGCCCCGGGCAGCGCTGAGGCAAGCAGCCATAGCGAGCCGCCGCCGCCTGTGAACGCTGGAGGGGGCTCTCGGCCTCCTCCTCCCGCCGGCGGCTCCCCCTCCGGGAGGGGGCAGGGTTAGGGGAGGTGCGGCCGCGGCGAGCGGCGTCCAGTTCCCGCTCCTCCGGTCTGCAGGCGGCAGCAGGACTTCCCCCCTCCGGCGCTGCCTGCCCCTTCTCCCCAGCGCCTGGCCCGGTGGGCTCCCCCCGCTGCGAAGCTGGACATGGCGACCCTTCTCCTGCGAGCCCCACGCTGTCCTCCTCTCCCCCTCGCCGCCACCACTTCTGCCGCCGCCTTCTCCTTCTCCTCCCCGCGGAGCTTTTAATGGCTCGGACCTCCGGCAGCCAAGCGCGACTGCCCCTGCACCAGCCGCAGCGAGGAGAGCCCGCGGCAGCTCGCGCAGCCCCAGCCCCGCGATCGGTAAGGGCGGCACGGCGAACAATGGGGCCGGGCGGGAGCGGCGGCGGGTGGCGAGGGCTGCAGGGCAGGCGGCGGGACCCGCCCGCGGGGCGGCCGGGGCGTGAGGGAGCCGGCGACCGGGAGCGACGCCCCCTCCCCGGGCAGTGACAGCCGCGGGGCCGCGCTGCCTGACGGTCTCCCGGCGGGCGCCGCTCAGCCCCGTTTAATGCCATTACCGCGGGTAATCCGCGGGGAGGCACCGCGCCGAGCGGCGCCCAGTCCGCCCTCCTTCCCCCGCTGCCCGGGGCCACCGCGGCCGGGCGCAGTCCGGGCGGCGGCGAGGGCGGCCGCTCAACTTGGTACCTTTTGTTTCGCCCCCGGGCTGGGACCCGGCCCCGGTAGCGGGGCGTCCCCCCGGCGGCGGATGGGACTCCCCGGGCGTCCCTGGGGCGGGGCGGGAGCCCTGAGGGGACGCTTGGTGACGGGCGGAGTTGGAGGGACGGACGTTCCCCCCCGAGGAGCGGCTTAGCCCAGGCCGGCAGTCGGTGGGGAGGTGCCGCTCGGCTCGGGGAGGACGGGCCGGCCCGCGCGGGGAGGCGGCGGGTGTGGGCTCCCTGCTCGCCCCCGGCCAGTGCCGGCCCCCTGGGTTCCCTGCGGGGTGTAACGCCGCCGCCGCCCGGTGCTCCCTCCGCCTTCACACGCAGTGAGGCGCTCCGGCCTGCTTCCCTCGACGCCTCTGCCATCGCCTCGCCCGCGCCCGAGTGGAAAGTTGGGCTCTTTGGGAGCTCGAGTGCTTCCCGCCCGCTGTGACCGGCCTGACACCGCCGTGAGCCGCTGGGGAAAGTTCGGAGCGAACAGAAGTTTATTTTAAAGGCGGGAGCTGGTGTGCAGTAGGCCTTATCTTTGTGATTCGTCGGTTTTTCTTTTTTCTTTTAAAGCTCACGCAAACTCATTGGAGGTGTTTTTTGAGTTTTGTTTTGTTTTGTTTTTTTAAGTTGCGGCATTTGCTTGATTGCTGGCATGAAATAAATGAAATGTGTAGCATATCTTTTTTCGGTCATAGCCTTCTTACCAGGGTTTCCTCCAAAGAGATCTGTCCTTAGAGAGCAGAAAGATGATTTCTCTAAAGGAACAGTATTGCTCAGCTGGTTTATTATTTGTATCTCCCAGATACTTTGACTTTTGTTCCTTGTATTGCTTCCAATATGCATTTACAGCATGCAGCTGATGTTGGAATCCAGCCAACAAAAATAAAATTCTGAAGGAGTCCAGTTTAGAAAAGCCCCAAATATAAATTAAGCTATCCCTTTCCCCTACTTACAGATGTTTATGTGAGAATTGCAGTACCTAGCTAGTTAGTGGATCTGAGTGTTTTAGAAATGGTCCTGCGTACCAAGAAAGTACAAAATCCTCTTAGCTATGCCTCATGTGTCTGACCTGCTGGGGTCTTGAAACTCTGTGCTGGCTGACACGACAGGACAGGATCTGTGTATGCTGTGCCCAATGCGTTGCATCCTGGGGCTTGTAGTTACCCTGGCATGCACCTCACTGGGAAGCTCTGCGTGCAGGACCAGGCTGTTAACGTGCTGCCAGGTGAGAGCTTCTTTCCCCTTTGTCCAGGCCTTCCCCGGTGTCAGAAGTGTCTGGTGCTGAGCAAGGTGTAACAGCTGAGTGGCTTGGGTATGCCCCTTAATGTTTTTCCTTTCTGAATCAGAACTTCAACCTCTTGGGTATGGTTTTGCTCTAGGATTGGGTAGAGTCTCTTTCCTTTCCTTTGCAAATAGCAAAGATGAGGGCTTAAGTGCAATAAAACTGAATTACAATGGCTGTTTTTGAAAGCTTAGACATTTCTATACCAGCCCATACTCACTGTAAGTTCTTTAACTGCACAGACTTAAGTTCAAGTGCAGTTGTGAAAGGGATTGTTGGCAGTGAGGCCAACTGTCATTATCACAGGAAGGGGTTAGAAAGCTGTATTTCTCTGTTTATTTTTTGCTGTATCTTCATTATAGCCAATTTTTATTTTTTTTTCTGCTTCTGGTTTCTTGAACAAACAAAATAAACTAGGAAAGTGGGCAGAATGTTTAACACACAGTAATGTGGGACTTTGAAATGTCAAAAGTTGGTAAGATATCAAATGTATAATACCAAAGCCTGACTATAATGACTGGACTTCAAATTGGATTTCTTCCCCCGTCCACCCCCCCAGGTTGATACAGTTCATTAGTCATTGTGAAATCAATATCTTAAAACATGCTACTTGTAACCAAATTTTTTGAAAGAAAATTGTGTATGATAAATGACCAAATGGAAAACATGACTTAAATGGTGGTTTGGAAAAGAAAAAAGAAGGGCTTGCTTTAGGAGATGTATTTCTGCATTGAAATTCAAATAGAGAATTCTGAATTTATAGAGCTAGTCAGTAATTTTCCCTGCTGATTTTAGATTAATTTAACTTTGGATTTTTTCCTAACTTCCTCTTAAGAAATTCATATATGATGAAAATTAGCATCTGTCTTTAAAAAATACAAAAATTCTTGACACTGATGAATACGATGCTGCCAGTGCTGTCAGCTTTTTAGATTATGAATGCTTCATGATGGAGCTTCTCTGGTTTGAATTGCTTCTCTGGTTTGAAATATCTTTGCATTAAGTCTTTGGCTTGCTCTTTGGGCATGGATTTCTAAAAGGGACTGACTGGTACAGTGACTCCCAGACTGGGATCTGTTAGTGCAGGAAGCTGGGGAAGATGGTCTGTGGGACCATATTGTTTTCACAGTGTTTGTAGCGAAAAGTTGGCTGGTGAGCAGAGAAATTGCATGGCTGCCAGTGGGCTAAAGAATCATGTCGCTTTACCTGGAAGTGTTCCAGGCCAGGTTGGACGGGGCTTTGACCAACATGGTCTAGTGGGAGGTGTTCCTGCCCATGGCAGGGGGGTTGGAACTGACTGATCTCTGAGGTCCCTTCCAACCCAAACCATTCTAGGATTCTTTGTGCATGTCACCATCTGAGTGTGTCCCCTCAGGTTTTGCAAGGTGGAAAACTGTCCAGAGAATGACATTACATCTTCGCTGGTTGTTAATGGTCATCTGTCCCTCTTTCCCAAGGCTGGAATTTGAAGTGCAGGTCAGTGTTCTGACCTCATCCTCCCCTCTACTTTGCTTGGGGAAATGCAGATCTGTGTCTTGCTGACTGCAGCGGAGATCCAGATCCAGAGCTTCACTTCAGTAGAATTGACTCAACTTATCTTTTCAAACTTATGTGCATAATTAGGAAGCATTTTTTGTAACTAAGATTGTGTTGCAAAACCTGATTATATACCTAGTGAAGTTCTAGTGGATGTTTTCTGCATTTAAACCTCTGTATTATTAATCTTGTTTACTTTCTAGTGCAGAATCAATGTATTTGTATTATACTTTTTCATACTGTGCTGTGATGTTAGTGATAGGGGCTAAACTTACAGGATTTGTTGGGGTTTTTTTCATTATTTTTTTCATGGTGCTTGTCTATGCCAATGTCCTTATTTTATATTATCTTTTTTAGAAAGGCATGATAAAAATGCCGTTTATTGAATTTGAGTCCACCAATTTGTCCTGCTTTTTCTGTTTCTTCTTTTAGAAATTGGTATGTTTATCTTAAAAGGGGCTTTCCAGACTTAATTTCATGACTTTGAAAGATTGCAGTTTGTGTATTTTCTTTTTGTGTGTGTGTGTACTCTTCTGACTGGTACATGCTGAGTAGATGGTGAAGTTTATATTTTACAGATGGACTGCTGAATTAGTGAAGGGGTGACTTGCTTTTCTGGTTGTAAAGGCACAGAACACTAATTACAGGGGTATAAAAGGTCATCAGGCTCAGTCAGCTTTGAATTTGTACAAAATGTCAGTAAATTTGGCCTGCAGAAATGTAGGTGGATCAGACAATTAGGTCAGTCTTTATCAGATGTGGGCACTATGTTGTTTGTAATCAATTGCAGCATGATGAGCTTTTTAGCCTTGTCTGTAATGAAGTGGACTTGATTAAATATTATGGGAAATGAAAATATGATACGCCTTTTGGGGGATTTAAGAAACAGGGTATACAACTGTTTTAATTTTTTTTAGTCTGGAAATATAAATGAGGTAAATTATTTTTAATGTTTGGTTGTCAGAAAGGACTTAAAAAAGAATGGTGGCTCTGTTGGTTGGTTCTCAAATAAAATGAAGAAGATTTCTCAAATGAGTAGTAATGTTAATGATGATTTCAATCCCAGTTTCCTTCCAAATATGCTGACCTCGGTGGCCAAAGTAATGGTTTGGACCTTGCAGGGTGACTGGATTTGCCATGATGAGAATACGTTAAGAGACTATTACACTCCAATTTGCTGTGTGATTCTACTGCCTTGTGAGGATCTTTAAATTGCCCTTGCAAGCTCTTTCCCTCATTGGGTGTGTTAACAACTGAAGGGGTAAGTTGTGTAAGCAAAGGGGAGCTTCCCCTCCTCCCCCAAATCATAGGTCTCCCCAAAGCGTCTTTTTCTACAATTCATGAGGTATTATAGAAATTCTGCAGCTGGAAATGTATCATATGGACAACTTTGAGGAAAAGCCCTGACTTCCTGAATGGAGACATGAGTAGCAAGCCATCCCTGCTTGAAACAACTCTTGAGTGCAGGTGATATACTTTATAAATAGAGGAAATAGGATTGCTGCCTCTGGGACAAGCAGATCAGGTACCTGGATTTTCTTGTACAAAAAATTTCTAGGGAAGAGCACACATTTTTATAAGTCTAAAGATGACTTACTGTTAAGCTGGAAAACCTAACAGCAATTGGCAAGAGTTGATACTGCTGGCTCCTTCCTTCTCTGGTCTGGGGCTGCTGCTTCTTCTGCTGGCCGCTGTCAGTCTTTCTGCATCTTTCACTCCTGATTATTGCAGGACCAGTTGTTTGATTGCTGGTCACTAATAATATGGACATCTCCTTAATTCACAGAACCTTATTTTCAGTTGCCTGCACCACAGGCACAGGTCAAGAAGACATTTGTCAATTTATTCAAAGCAGATGTGGCACAATGGATCTAGCTGCTCAGTAACCTGTGTACAGTTTAATTGGCTCTTTCTGTTCCACATCGTGCATTTTTCTGTTGGTTACCCTCTCTCAAATAATTTTTTCTGTGCCTGGATTAAGCACTTGAGCTGCAGACATTGTGTGTTCATTTCTTCCACCTCTGAATGTTATTTTTGGACATGTCCCAGCCTCCGTTTCCCCACTGAACAATACCAAAGGTGTTCTGCAGGGACCTTTGCTAGCCCAGCAATGGAGCACAGGCAGGCTGCTCATTAGTCTTTTATGTCTCTCCTTATCAGTTTTACTGTGAAACTCCCTATCGCTTTGGTTGCACATGTTAGAATAATTAGGCTTTCTGTTCGACAGGTTTGTATGGCATTGATTTTGGCCTGAAAGTTTAGGGGAGGGGAAGGTTACTGTTAAATTATATGAAATGACAAGTACGTCTTTGGTTGCCTTTTTCCATTACAAGGTGGGTTTAAAACAGTCTTGCACAAAGAGAGGCAGGAATGCCAAGCAGAATTTCATGCTGTTTATATAGGAGGCATTTTTCCTTGCATTAGTAAGTAAATGAAAATCTTGAAAATAAACCTCTCTTAAGATGAAAAGAGAGGCTGTGGTGATACCACTATTCGGTTGGAACAGGGCTTCCCCATCATTCCCATCATTCAGAAGCTCTGGGAACACAGCAGGTATCACACAGACTTGGAGCATTTCCCTGGCCACCCTGGTCTTCCTACAATTATGGGTAAGGGGAATGGGGTGTCTTTCAGAGGTTGAGGGTTGTTTTTATTTCTGTTCATATCTCTCTTTCTCATTTCTCAAATTGTCCTGGAGTTTGCTGCTGCTTATGGCTAACTATCAAAGTGAAATGAATTTGATTTGTTAATTCTCTCCAGTCTTATGATTGCAATAACAATGATTACAACTGAGAAGGCTCTGGCCAGCTCTTGCTGTGGTGTATAATAATAGTGTCTTTTTCAGATTAGGGAAAAGTATGATTTGTTTAGTTTGTCCTGCCTGAGGATATTTTCTCAAACATCAAGACTAAAAAGGAAAGTAAAGCTCTTGTAAAAGTCAGAATCTGCAGAAGTTGTGGGTTTTTTTCAGAGGTTTCCTATTTTCCAGGGAGAGGTTAACAATATGAAAACATTGAAGTGAGAATGAGGAAAGGGGGATTCAGTTGCTGTACCTTTTGGAGAATTAAGAGTTTGTACAACTTCAATGTTCCAAGTAGTCTCAGTACATTAGAGAAGTCAGACTTTTTTTGTGTGTGTGAACCTGTAAGATTAGCCTCCTTGGAGGTAATTTTTAGTCTTTATTTGAAGACCTCAGCTCCTGTCTTGTCTTTGAGGAAGTTCTTCCTGTAAATCTCTGTTTAGCATTGTGTTTGTAAGACCTGAAACCATTGGCGTTTACCTTTAACATATTAAA
This sequence comes from Podargus strigoides, assembly GCA_028020825.1. Lineage (NCBI taxonomy): Eukaryota > Metazoa > Chordata > Aves > Caprimulgiformes > Podargidae > Podargus > Podargus strigoides. Next base: position 53,441,245 of record CM051622.1, read on the forward strand.
GGTTCAGTAGTCGTGTTGCTTTTTAAACACAGGCATCAATATGTACATGTAGGAAGATCAACTGTATAGTAACCCTTGTAACCTGTGTTGTTCATTAGCCTTTTTTTTACAGTTTAGCTGAATTAACTGGTGTAATGTGGAAAATACAATTGTTTAATGTTTTGGTGCAGAACACCATTTTTTCCCCCCGTGTCCTTTGAAATGTTGAGCATAATTTTCAGTCCTATGAAAAATAAAATACTAGAAACCATGAAAAGAAATATAAAACAAGCAGAAAGAAGATACAGAGAATGTTTAGTCAATAAATATTGAACCTGAAGTTAGCAGAAAATATCCTTGAAGTGCCTCAATAGCAAATAAATAACTAAAACAAAGGCGAAGCAGATGGTATGATAGTATTGCAGTGGAGAGAAGGGCAAGTGACTCTGCCATTTGAATATAAAAAAGGTTTTAAAAGGCATTCTAATTAAGTGCTGCTCACAGCTCTGCATGGACTAATAATATTTGAATTTTGAGATAAGTCACAAACAACACAATTCCAAGGATATAGGATCCGTTTGCCTAAAATGAGTGAGTTGGAAGTTAACTTCCAAGAGAAGACTTTCTAAATAGATATATGGGAGAGAAGTTGCTGCTCGTAATTTTATGGGGCAGATTTTTCCATTTCAGTCTTTTTCCATATTATTTACAGTTAAGACTTGGACCTCAGTTGTAAGAAGTAATGCTTCCTCTTTGTTTCTGATTACAGATGTATAGACAGAGAATAAACTGTTGAGCAGCTTCAACCGTAATAGACCAACAATAAAGCTTAATTAAAAAATAAGTGCTAGATTGTGGAGAGAAACAAATCACTGCAGCTGTTGATGGAGGTCATCTGTGTAGCCTGTCAGCTGCCTGGTCAGCACATGTGTGTTGGCTGGGCAGTCACATAGGTACTGCTCAAAGCACCAGCAGCCTCACACCATCTAATTAGCAGTGAGTGAATGGGGCAGTGTTGAGAAGAGGGGTCGGGAAGGCTGGCAGGACAGGAGGTGTGTGGAATGAGCTATGCAGCAGCTGGCTTGTCATTGTGCAGGGAAAGAATATCAGTTGGGTGGAAACCAATTTTTATTAGCTCTGTTAGTCACTATGCGTGAGCACGTTTACATAGGCTCTTAGTGGGGAGGAAAGAAACCTAGCACTAACAAAGCCTTTCCAGAAAGTGAAATCTTTACCAAAAACCTTGGCCACGTTGACACCAAGTGCAATTTCCCACAGTTACCTGGAAGTGCTTCCTATAGCCATGAGGTAGTGTGCTTTTATCCAATGATGTACCAAAGCAATGGTGCGAGAGCAGGATATCTGTGTGAAGTTTACCTCCAGTTGTCTGGCTTTTTAAGCGCAAATCAAGGACTATTTCAGACTCTGAACTAAGAAATCATCAGTCGGGCAGTACCTTGAACATGAGCATTTCTCCCTTAGTTTTGTGTACAGTGACTGCACACTAAGGCACCAGAGAAACCACTGGAGCAGCTTCTAGTTGTAATAACGCTTCAAAGATCACTTGAAGCAGTGGACGATCAAATGACACTTGATGGCAGCTCTCTGCTTGAGAAAACCCTACACAGGGAAAGCCATTCGTGTCCTCCTGCATGAAGAGAAAGTATATGATGAGGGAGAGCTAGGGACCAATAGCAGCATGCTACGAGCGTATGACTGAAAAATTAGATCACCATTATGATGGAATAGTGTGTAGGTATGTGTTTGTACACATGATGAGAAGATAGAGTTCAGAAGCATTTTCTTTTTCTGGAGCCAAGTTGTAGACTTTTCATTTCCCTCTGATTTAAAAAAAAACAAACCAGAAAAGACCCGACAGTCTACATATTCAAGAAAATTCAGATGTGCGTATGAAAGCATTAAAACTGAACGCAGTATTATTCTTAATCAAATATTTGCTACGATTGCTTTGACTCCCTCTAGATCTGTTGGTAAAATTTATTTAGGCAGTAGATAAAGCTGTCAAATTTTCCTTCAAATTTTCTTTCCGTAAAATTGAGAGTAATGTTTGAAAATGCATCTTTTGTGTTATTATTTTAAATAAAGTGGAAAATAGCTGATGAGATGAGAACATCTAATAGACAAAAAATAACCTAATTAAAGCTGAAGTGGTTGGCTGTAGAGGTGGTGAGCTGTTTGAGTGTGTACCACAATAGATGGATGTGAGTAACAGCACTACATTTTCCCTCATGTAAGGAAAATAACAGAGAGAGCTAGGTGTACTCTGGATTCAGGTTCTATGCAAAATGAGTGTGCTATGAGGATATTTATAGCTGCAAGATCAGATGATGTCTGTCCTTCAAGAAAGCTCAAAAGAATTTTCATTTTAGTGTAAACGTAATTCAATAGAAAAAAATCCTGAGGAAGACTCTATGTTCTACTTTTCTGCCTGCTTTTGTCAAAACAAAATGCCTAAACAAAGTTCTTTCCACTTAAAAGCACCCTAAGATTGGAACTGAAGCTTGGGTGTGTGCTGTGAGGGGAAGGTACGTACATGTAAAATGCTTCTAGAAGTTTTAAAGCCTTGTATCTGTGGCAGTTCTGGGCTAACCTCGAAGCAGAATGAGTTGGAGAGAATGGTGATCTGAGAAGGGTTCCAGCTTGGCAACGGAATTGTAATTTGGAGACACGGAAGAGAAAATTAATCAGAATAATAGATCTGGCCTTTGCAAGTAGATTGAGCCCAATGAAATTTATATCTGAAAATTAATTGTAAAACCAACCTGCTAATATATAACAGGACCTAAGAGGATGTTTGAAAATCTGCAAGTTACTTCAGGGTTTTTCTGCAGAGGAGTTCCCAGGAGTGGAATAAGAATAATCTGCTTTTGTTTTCCTGTAGAATATTCGAATTGCAGTAAGCAACCCCGCTCTGTTGCTGTGTGCATGTTTCCTGTTGCAATCAAGTGACAATTTGGCTCAACTTGGAAAAGGCTGAAATGCCTGGGAGCTGGATTGTACACCATCAGCTGGGTGAAAGTTTCCTGAAGTCTTTTGGCAGTGTCTGACTTTTGTGAAGTAAAATACACTGCAGCAACTTATAGTTTGTGTGTCTGTTAACAAATGATGAATTAATTCTAAGCTTTAACTTGCTTGTTTATGACAAGTCCTGGAATAGCCTATTTTTTTCGTTAGATTTCCAGGCTAATTTAATTGGAATCCAGTCAGGAGGACTAGCTAGTCTGTTTTCTTTTGAGTGTGTTTAAGGAAGGTTTCATAACTCCTTCTTTGGTATTCCTCCAGTAAGGCCTGATCCTTTTTCATCTGTGAAGTTTAAAGCTTGAGGGGACAATAAAGAACTCAAATCAATTGGAAGTAATTGCAACTAGATCGTCAGCATAGTTTTGTTTAATTTACAGTGTTTATTTAGTGCTCTCCTGTTGAGGAAGTTTAATCAAATTCCTCATGCTGTGAGGGAATACAGGGAGGAATACCAGCAGTCCAGGTGCTTGTTTTGAGGACTCTCCCTGATGCATATGTAATTCTGTGTTTGGGAAAGGAAGACCTGGTGCAGAGGCTGGAGTGGTTCCTCTGTAGCTGGGCATGGGGTCACAGGGGCACCCTTTTGGCTGGGTGGTTTCAGTGGGGCCAGGCTTGTCCCCCATTGATGCTCTTAAAGCTCAAGAGAGAGGAGCTCCGCTTTTAAATTAAATCACACAGCAATGTAGATGAAATGAGTCATTTGTTAATACAGTGAATACAGTTGTGTTAATACCATGTTCCTGGTATTTTGGAATAGACAGAATAGCCTCTAGAAGCTCTTGGCTTCTTGCTTGTTGTTTGTACTTCTTAAGTGTACTGTTACACTGCTTGTCCTTGAGGGCTGTATTGGTGGTGCCTGATGCACTAGTACACTGCAGAGCTAGAGTCCATAACCCCCAAGTTTGAGAGTGTGAGTGCGATGGGGCAGCTTCAGGCTGTTTTCTTCAGGGAATAAGATTTGATGGGGACAGTTGAAAAGCAAAAATCTTGACCTTTGAACACATGGAACGTCACGGGGTGGGGGTGGGAAGAACAGTAATCCTGTTTCCTGTGTCTACCCTTTATTTCCCACTTATTTCCCCTCCTTGAAATTCCCATGTGCATATACTCTTAGTGTTTTAGCAGTATTTGGTTTTTTTTTTTTTTTTCTGATTCACTAATAAAGTTGAATTTCTTTCAGGGTGAAAGAAAAACATGATGTAAATCAAGGTTGTGTAATTCTATTTCTGCACATCGTGTGTGCTGCTGTTGGCAGTCCTGGGAAGAACCATTCCTCTTCTCTTAGTTTCAATGCCAGTTTATGAGAAAAAATAAACCCAACAATACTGTTGCCATTGCAAGGCTGAGATTAGGGAAATGTATTTAATCACTAGAAATTAATGAATATATGTCTTGTCTTCTTGAAATAAAGGGCGAAGAGTGTGAAATCTGAATAATTCCTTTAATGAAGATGGGATATTACTGATGCTATTTCTGTCAGGTTTTCAGTATTCCATAAGAATTATTTGATGTTCTTCAAACCTGGCTATATTCATTATTTGTACAATATTTACTTGTTTTTCCCTCTTGAGTTCTGTGCATGTTTTTATTTCCCAACCCCCTTTTTTTTAATGCAGTAACTCTCTTACAGCATTCTCTAGTATTTATCCATAGTATTTGTATTTATCTCTTCCATTGATAAGCTAAATGTGATGGAAGGACATACTCTTTATGTTTTGTAAAGTTTCGGTAACCTTATAGCAAAAACTGTTGCTGGTATAGGTCCTGGAACTTGTTAACGCTTCATTTACATCTTCAACAACAGTGCAACTATGTACGTTTTGAGTAATACTCTTTTTCTATTAGTCCTACTTCATTCCTTCCTTCCTGTTAAGAAAGCTAATCTTTGGAGGCTCATTTGGGGTTTTGATGGCCCAATAAAACTAAAACTTTTTTTGGCATAAAACCTTTAAATTCTGCAACAGATCTTGTATATGATTGGTATGATTTAGAAAGACTGCAAATGCCAAGCCCAATATTGGACAGTTATCTTGATGGATTTCTTGGAGGCTTTTTTCCCCTTCTCCCCTGTGGCAGAATACAGACAGCTAAAGATTTTCTTTGTGATGATGGCAAGATTCAAATTTTAAATGTTTTTTAAATTCTTTACTTTGTCATGTAAGGTCTACATACATTGTTCTGTAACACCTGATTAAGAAAGAAAAACTTTTACCATCAGTGCATATTTTTTAGACAGTTATCAACTGTTAAGAGAATCTGACTATTATTGTCCCTGGTTGTTTATTCATTTATTTATTTATTTTACTCAGTCATTTTCCCAGTAAGAGAAATACATCTGTTGTTGGGGTTTTTTTGTTTGTTTGTTTTTTCCTTGGATTTGCAAGTCAGTATCTTTTTCTGTCACTTAACAGATTAGGCACCTTGAACAGTAAAAATGTGTCTTTTACTCTGTAATGGACAGGACCTTATATTCTGACTGATAATTACCCTTGATATTATTACCTGCTTCAATTTTTGTTCAGTGATTTGTAGGACGAGGTTCCTGTTGTTCCCATTGCCTGCAGAGCTGTATTTTCAGTGATTGACTGAAGGACAAGTTTTAGGTAGCTACAGCCTTGAGCCAGTGTATGTAGGAATCTTGGCAATGGTCCTAAATTGAATCGGATTATGGATACAGAAGATACAAGGGTGCTCCCTATAAGGACTGGTGTTTTTGTTCAGGCTTCTTTCAGATGTCTTAAGTACTGCTGCTTCCATTAAAAGAAAAAAAAGAAAAAGCTACTCCATAGTTTACACTCTTACTGTTGGAGATTTTTCCTGCTGGTAAACTGGCCTATGTAATTCCTGTTATTCCTAAATCTTTAAACTTCCTACTCAACTTGAAGACCACATACATGGTCCTACACTTCATTACCCTGCAAATGATTTGTTCCCTTGCAGCTCTGCTGTGGCAGTCTCCTTGGTTCCCTGGGAAGCTTTTGTTCTGCTACACATGATCCAGTTCTAGTACAGAAGGTTACCTGCAGGACAGAGCCCTTCAGGAGGACTCACTGTGCAGGGGTTTGTCTTCATGGCAATTGATTTTCCAGAAAGATCATGTGTAACCTAGTTACTGGTCCAGTAGATCTGTCAGTCTTTCTGCTTCTGAATTTTAATAATTCTTTTCTAACTGCTATCTTCAGCATTATATAAAATATTCTATACATTTGTTTTCTTGAAATATAATTACTCATTATTTTTATGCTGAGTTAAAACAGTTTGTGATTAATAACCTCAAGGTTCCCTTCTGATACCATATACCTAGCCATTTTATCTGTCTTAGTAAGGGACGATGAACTATTTTGTTAGCATGTCTGTTTTTCGAGCTGAAGGATGATGAAAGAAATGTATCTTGGAATTTCTTGGGTATGCTAGAGACAGAAAAGGGAAGTATATACGAATACCAAAAAATATTAGTGGAGCATAGATTTTGTTCCATAAGATGTTAGAATCATGTTAGACTATGAAAGCTTTAAAGTATCACCCTTGTTTTTAAAAGCTGTCTTTAATAAGAAGTTAATTTATATACTTCTGATCATTCTAAGACCCTTCAAGCAAGCCTGACTTTGCTACAGGAATTCAGTAAGGTGCCACAATGCCTTACATCTATTAATGGAGGTTCTTGGTTGCCTGGCAGTACATATTCCTTACTGAGACAGCCACTAATTTTTTTTTTTCATTTATTAGATGAATGCAACTTTGAACGCTCCTGACTGAATTAAACCATTAAGAGGATATCTTATTTTTGCAGAGCACAGTCAGAGTCACTTTGCAAGCTGAGGGCTGTAATAGCATACTGTTTATTTCCCTTAAAGCAGTATTGCATTTGGCTGTTCTGCTGGTTCTTCATGCTTAGAATTTACTAACTGGGGGGAAAAGACTTTAAAAGGATTGAATATTTATACCCATACTTTTTGTTTGTTTGTTTGTTTCCATTATGCTATCTTCCATTAAAAAACCCCCACAACCTTTTTTTCATATCTTACAAGATCTAACAACTTAATCCGTAGTAACAGCTACATTTCCATTTTAAGCACTTCAGACAGGTGAGAACCAAGCCGTAAGCCAAATTGTACACATAGTTAGTATTCCGTAACTGACTAGTCCTAGTAGTTGCAAGACTCATATTTTGTGGCAAGAAGGGTGAAAATGTCAGGTTCATGACTGCCTGTCTGCTTTGTTTAGTAACAACCTCAGTGGTTTTTCTAGTATTTTATTTAAACTTGACTCTGAGAACAATGAGGTGCTATTCATTAGAGGCTGAACTTTCTGAGGCACCAATACAGGAAAAACTGTGTAGGCTTGGTAAAGGGGGGTGAAACCCAGGATCCATCAGAGCAAACCCAGGAGATAACGTGAATGGTGAAACTGCAGGGTTTGGCCTTGAATGGAGCTGATAGCTGAAGGGTAGGAACAGTTTATCCTCTGTCCGTGGGATGGTCCTGCTGACCTTGCTGCCTTGCACAAGCTGAAAATAGTATGGCTTTCCCAAACATGCCAGAGGTGATCTGGGGAAATCTTATTGGGAGAAGGTGAGAATTAGGGCTTGCATAGTGTTGCGTGTAGCCTTTTTCTTTATTTTTTTTCCCCTGTAGTCCCTTACTGCAAAGAATAAGTGTGTTGGTAGCTTTTCAGTATTGTGGTACAGTTACTGAGCAAAATGAGTTCTATTTCTATAATCCGTAACAGCAAGTAGAGCTTATCAAAATTATTGCATGGCTAAAAAATAAATAGGTTGGTTTGTATTTAGAGTTTATTTTAGCATGGTTAGGACTTCACATCCTTTCTGGTGTGAACCTTTTATTCTACGTATGAGTTGCTGTGTGCAGCTGGGCCGCTTGCACACGTTCCAGGGATTGCTTATACCTCCCCTGAAGTGTTAACCTAGTTGGTCGGTTAAAACTTGCAGTTGGTACTACAGTTGATATCTTCTCTTTGGTACCATTTTATAAGTACTTGAAAAGTTGACATACGTTGCCTGTGTACAGCCTTCTCTTGATTTCTGCAGAAACATCATTTTTTTTCAGGCAGAAATATTCCAGGTGGCATTTCTTGGAGGGGCAGGAGTGAAGAAGGGCTTCCATGCCTCTCTTCAGGTAAATGGGCTGTCTTCCAACACCTGCTTTTTCTGTGCTTGATTCCTGGATAATTGTCTAGCTGAGAGCATCCTTGTCTGCACAGTGAGCCAGAAAGGCTGGTGTTCTTTAGCTGCGCGCAACTTGAAATTCAGCCTTTACTGGTAGGAAAATAGAAATTGAGCCATATTTGCTCTTTTGTAACCTTACAAAACAACCAGGTTTAGAAGCGTGGAAACAATTAAGATTTCTTTCCAAAGCAGGGGGGTAACATCCCGCTTTCTGAAGCGTTTGAGCATTCTTATGGGCTATTTTGGCACAGATGGGTTGGGAATCTCCTGTAACACAAAACGTTCATTTATGGTCTTACTCTGTGGCCTCGTTGAGACAGAGCACTGGTTTTATGGCTGCTGCACACTGTGTTTCTGCGTGTGCTTCCTTGGAGCCCCATCAGAGTCTGTGGGCTCTGCTGGGACGGCCTGGAGGCTGCTGTGCCATCCCTGCCGTGGCAGCATGCGTTGGGAAGGAACTGAAATGAGGTGCTGTGAATGCACCGAGAAACTAACAAAGAAAATTTTTAACTTCTTGAATGTGTTTTCTTTAAATAGTAATGAGAAGCCAGATCTCAAATGCTGGCACCAGTCTGCTAGTGTTTCACCAGGATTTTGAGTAAAATTGTTTCGGTTTGGAAGCAACAACTTGGAAACATTAACTTAAAATTGGTAATGTGAGATGGCTGTAATGTTTAACACAGAACTTGTGAAGTAGCAACGCTGTGGACACCAGGGTGGATAAAAAATTATGCAAACGTCATTTTAAAAAAAACCTTTCTCTTCAGAATAAAACTGGCAAATTAAATTTCAGCTGTAATTCCTACTTTTGGGAAGGCCTAAGGTGTTAATTTCACTTGAATGAAACACTTGGTTTCAGTGACTTCTCCAGTTAAGGAGGTCAAAAGATGCACCTTTTGTATTGTCATTTATTGTATCCATTGTGTACAGTCATTTAAAATTTATAAGGCAGCGGAAGGGGAGCTACCCTTTAAATGTTTTAGATCTCTATTTTAATGTCTTTACACTGGATAAAATTCGGCTTTTTACATTTTTTCAAGTGTAAGTAGTTTTCATTTTTTGAGAAGCTGAAAAACTTTTGTGTTATGTATTTGTTTTCAGATGCAGAAAGAGTATTTTCTTTTTGAATAAACTCAGGACTGAGAACTCATCTGGGAGCTCGGAAAGTAGGAAAGCTTTTTCTTCTTCCTTTTTCCCTTCTAATCTATGAAAAAATTAATTAGATGGGAGAAAATTAGGATTATGTACGTTGAAGCTTGAAGCACACAAAGAACTCCAGGTATCTAACTGAAGGCATCATGCAAATTTAGGCACCTCACAGGCTTAGTGCTTTTAGCTACCTAATGGAATTTCTTGATATTTCAGTAAATTTGACTATTAGTGAATTGAAAAATTAATTATGTTCACCAAATCTTAATCTCTCCATTGTATAATAAATCATTCTGTTTTAAATAGCAGTTTTGTTTGTGGTAAAGTTTGGGGTTTTTTTTTCATTTTCTGATGTGTTTTCAGGGTGACTTTTAAGACTTTTTTTCAGGGTGACATCTTTCAGGGTGAAGTTGGAGGATAAAGAAACATTCTTGGTGCTGTGATGGAGCTTTGCAGTGTTGTTTCACATCTTTCTTCTCTTCCTTCCCCCAGCTGTTCCCCTTGTGGTTACATCCAAGCCTTAACTTTACACTGTTGAGGCTTTTTGTAGTTTTTGCTTGGATACTGCTTGATACAGAAATTTGCTGCTTTGCACAGGTATGTCTGCTGACCTCCTTTAACCATATGAAAACTTTAGCACTTCCTCTTTCTGCAGTTGGATCTAGAAAGGATAGTCATACTGGTAGCAGTGGTTCCCAGAATATTCATCTTTGATTTATGGGTAGTCACAGACCCTTACAAAGACAACTGCAATGACAATAGCTTTCCGTTTGGGTTAAATGAGGGAGCAGTTAAATACCCTTTTGTTTAGGTGAGACGATAGTCTAATTTTTTTTTTCTTAACGGTGGTCTTGAGAAAGAACACAGAGGCTTGTGCTGAGCAGCCACAGCACTGCTGGTGGTTGGCTTCATTGTCTGACTCCCTGACTCTGAATGATTCCTGAACAACACAGAGAAGCATATTAAAAATCATGTCTTTTTATGACAGTGAATGTTGTGTTACTGTTACCAAAAATGTTTAGCAAATTTCCCTGGAAAATGTTTTTTTGCTACAGCAGGTCAGCTTGCAAATTGAACCTGAATACAGAAAAGGCTTGGTGCTTGCAGAGACACCTTGTAGATGGAGCACCTAGCAGTTTAGAGGAGCAAAGTCTACAGGCTGTATATAAAAACAAATTGTGGCAGAGGGTGCAGTAACCCCAAAATATCCCTCCAGGCAGTGGTACATTAAAAACAACTTGTCAAGAATATGTCTGATATTGGGCAAAGTGTGAACTATTATGGCAAAGTTTCCTGCTGGTGAGGAAGTCTTGCAGAAGGCTGTGAAGCATGGTGCAGCATTGTTTCCATTCCTTCATAAGGTTTGTTTGAAAAATACCAGGATCATAAGCTACTGAAATTGGAAACATGAAAGGAATTTCAGGGGCTGAAAAAACCCAGGACGGACAAATATATCTTAACATTAACTTCAGAGGGTCTGTAATACAGAGGACGTTGTTAAGGCAGATTTTTTGACTATATGTTTAGTACAAAGGAAGAAGAGTTAGTGTTGAAAGCAGAAGAGCATGGAACAAGGTAATACTGACCTCTGGCCTGAGAGGGAAAAACTGGCCTCCTCCTCCTTTTGTAAGATAGTTTTAAAATATCTTCTATTCGGACTGAACAGTTGATCACACTAATGAGGTCTGGTTTTCCTACATCTGTTACACTTGCCATAAAAGTGTGTGGTGGTGGATCCTATGACTGAATCAGCATGATTCTGGGTGTTTATAGGAAAGTACAGGTCAGAACTTCTAATGGCCAGTATCTGTCCAGTTGGACTGATTGGCTAAAAGTGGCCCCAGACTAATAAATTACCTGCTATTAAATGATCTGGAGTCATATATTCTGATCTGTATCTAGCACTGGTAAGTTACAGAGTAGTACCAGTGAAACATTCACGGAGAAACGTCTCATTCTGTCCATTTGAAAACAAAGCAACAGTTCTTTTATTTAAGAAATGGTCTCAGAATTAGTGGAAGCTCAGAGACGTGCAAAGAGAAATGAGGTACCAAGAACTAGACTAGAGCTGTAGTCCAAATGCTTCTATGGTCTTGCAGAAGCTGTAGGTAAGGCCAAGTGTTGTGGGAACACGGCATTATCGCAAGAGGTAGGGCAGCAGTTACGTGAAGTTGATGCTCTGGATGGAGCAGTGCTTTGGTGAGATAAGTGACGCCGTTTTGAAATCACAGTGGAGAAGTAGGGGCGAGTCACTGAATAAGTCATCTTAGTGCCAATATTGAAATTTGCGGGATAATCACAGCTGAGACAAGTAAGCCCAAGAACATGATAAAATAAGCACTAACAGACTTACTGCCATCTGACAAGTGCTGCTAATATCTCAAGGAAGAGTTGACCTCTTCGCACAGCAGCATAAGGCACATCAGTGACTGAGCTTTGTTGTTTTATAAGCTGCTCAGATGTATTTCATATCATCCTAAGAGTTATTGTTAGTGTTATCTTTGGCACAGGAAGGAAAATGTGTGCAACTGTTCCATTGCAAGTCTATCATCGGAGCCAGTAGGAACCAATTGTGGTTTTATGTGGAGGTTTGTGTGGTTGCCACTGTACAGCTGGCAGCCTGGCAGTGGATGAACGTGATCTCCTCCAGCCTCTGTGGCTCTTAGTGATTTGTGCAGAACAAGAAAGCCACCACCCACTTTAGAAGTTATGGGGCAGCTGAAATGGCAGTTGAGCCCAATACAGTGTTAGAACAGATTGATTTATTGGTGGTGCTGGGGTTTTTTTGTCTTTTTTTAAAACTGTATGCCTGCATGCAGAACACAATAGAAAAGTGTAAGAGGTGGTGTGTGGAAGCAGAGAGTGCATGAGGCAAGAGAGATCTTGTTGAGTGGGCTGCTATCTAGAAAGAGATTTCAAGTTCGAAGTTTCCACGTGACTGATTCCCACTTCACAGGGGAAGGATTTTCCCTGGGTTTCAGCTCTGTTGGTTTCTCCTCAGAGATGTAGTACAGCTAAGCTCTAAATATTTTCTAGGTACTTCAGCTAAAAATGGGTGATACTGAGAAATGCAAATTCACTTCTCACTGAAAGCTCACTTAGTATTTCTGAAACTGAACTGCCATGGTTTAACCCCAGCCGGCAACTAAGCCCCACACAGCCGCTCGCTCACGCCGACCCGGTGGGATGGGGGAGAGAATCGGAAGAATAAAAGTGAGAAAACTCGTGGGTTGAGATAAAGACAGTCTAATAGGTAAAGCAAAAGCTGTGCATAAGAAAAGTAAAACAAGGAATTCATTCACTACTTCCCATGGGCAGGCAGGTGTTCAGCCATCCCCAGGCCAGCAGGACTCCATCACGTATAATGGTTACTTGGAAAGACAAATGCCACAACTCTGAACTTCCCCCCTTCCTTCTTCCCCCAGCTCTATACGCTTAGCATGACATCATATGGTGTGGGATATCCCTTTGGTCAGTTGGGGTCAGCTGTCCCAGCTGTGTCCCCTCCCAACCTCTTGTGCACCCCCAGCCCACTCGCTGGTGGGGCAGCGTGAGGGGCAGAAAAGGCCTTGGTGCTGTGTGAGCATTGCTCAGCAACAGCTAAAACATCTCTGTGTTATCAACACTGTTTTCAGCACTAATCCAAAACACAGCCCCATACCAGCTACTGAGAAGAAAATTAACTCTATCCCAGCTGGAGGATCCAACCAGCACAGGAACCGAAGTTTATATACTTTCTTTAAAGCACTTCAAGCATGTTTTTAACACAGGTGAGAAATCTCAACAGGTTAGCTGCTAGGCACAAAATGTAACTATATTTATAATGTACTAAGGCTGTGCAAGTGGGAATATATCTCACCTTAGAAGTGGCTGCATAAATTTATTAGTGCCTCATAAATCTCATCAAGAGGCCATTTTCTTGCTGTGTCTCAGATTTGTAGTTTGTCTGCCAGGCATTTTAGGAGGCTTTTAGGAGGAGAGCTGCATGGAGTGGCAGGGGACATGAAGGCAGAACAAGCTTTAGTTCTGTCTGTAGTGCCTCCCTTCCTGATCCACTTCTGAGTCCCTGCAGAAGTAGAGTGGCCTCTTTCTTATTCCTCCTTTGTCTTCCCCATCCCCTTCTGCTACCACCTTTCAGAAATAGTGCAACTTCTGAAGTGACTTTCACATTCACTAGCACAGCACTGGAATTGAGCTCAGCCACCTAAAGTAGGGGACAGGAGCTCTTGTTGTATGACTCAGCTCTAATGAGGTTTTTAGTATGAGGACACAAAACAGAAGTAGATAAATGTGATTGTTTAATATAGGAAAAATTACAGGTTGGTCACAACTAACCCAGTCTAGAAACGTAGCACAGCTGTGTTCGTGTAACGGGAACATGCTTAATCAAGCGCAGCTCTCCAAGAGGAAGCAAATCTTTGTCTTGTGGCTTCAGCAGGTGCTGCTTATGGATGTTTTTGCACAGCCTGGGAGGAACCCTCAAGAAGAGAGCGGAAGAGGTAATGCTTTAGGAGATGGACTTCAAAAGAGGAGGCTTCCCAGCACTGCACATCTTGCTGAAGATTCCTGGGCCTGTAACGGGGTTTAGCTCTGATGTTTCCAGCCAGAGATCTGATTTAGCCCAGCATCCTAGCTATAATAATGGCCAGTAGCAATGCTTAGGGGAAAAAGTTTTAGGAAAGACAGCGATCTCTCTCAACTTTTGGTAAGCTGCAGTTCAAGGACTTGGAGCAAGAAAGTCATGTCTGCACCTTTGTTTAACAGTCCTTGACAGTCTTTCTTTTATGAATACATCTAATCATGTGTTAATCTGTTTTAAATGTTTGTCTTCACAATATCATGTGACAATGGGTTCTGCAATTAACTGTCATATGGAAAAAAATACCTCCTTTTCCTCTTGTTTTTAAACAAGCTACCTGATAAACTTCATTTTAAACCGCCTAATTAATTTGTTCCGTTAGGAAAAATTTTTTCACCGGAAGGGTTATCAGGCTGCCCAGGGCAGTGGTGGAGTCCCCATCCCTGGAGGTATTTAAGAGACGTGTAGATGTGGTGCTGAGGGACGTGGTGCAGTGGTGAATTGGCAGTGCTGGGTTAATGGCTGGACTTGATTTGATCTTAGAGGTCTCTTCCAACCAAGGCTATTGTATGATTCTATGGTTTCCTATTTGCTTTCTCTATAATACCATTCATGGTTTTATGTCTGTCATCTTATCCGCCTCTCCTAATCTAAAACCACTTGTTTGTTTAGTTCTCCTTAGATTAAAGCTGCTCCAGACCTCCCATTGTTGTCACCCTTCTTTGAACCTTTTCTCATTCTGCTATATCCTTCTCCAAGGAGGGTTTCTCAGAGCACCCTCTCTAGGCTGCACTAATGACTTGCAGTGGCACAGTGGCATTCCCTGTTGTGTTGGGTATCCTTGACCTGCTCACTCTGACGTTCCCTTTGCTCTCCCAGCCCGCACCAAGCTTTGCCATCTGTGAGTGAGTGGCTCCTCACTTTAATTGAACTGCAGTGGTTCCAGGGTTTCCATTCACTATATTGGCTATTACTTTGTGTTGTGCGTGTATAAATACCTGAAAAATCTATCTGCGGCTCTTCACAGTTAGTTCTCCTTGTTCTGTAATCACCAACAAACCTTATCTTCTTATTGCTTGCTCCATTTTCCACGTAAATAATGAATATATTGAGTAACACATATGCCAAACCAGAGCTGTTGTATGAACTGGCTATTTATTCCTGTTATGTTTCTTTTAATCTAACCAGTTGTTAATTTGCAGAAGTACCTTCCATCTTATCCCATGACAATTCAATTTCTTTAAAAGGCTGTGATGAGGAACACTGTCAAAGGTTTGTTAGAGATTCAGGCACACACTATATATATCCTACATACCACACTTACAGCAAACTTCCCATGATGTATATGGGTAAAAGAGGCCATGCCATGATGGCACTCGCACCAGTATATCGTATTTATTTGCATACCTGCTAATTCTGTTTTTACAATTTCTGTCAGTTTTCTCATTGTAGGTGTGAGCCTATAGCTACCAGCCTGTAGTTCCCTGGAGCCCTTTTATTGAAAATGGCAGCACATCCTCAGCTTTTTATATCTTGTTTGTTAAGTTTGTCATAGAGGGAAGCTAGGCAGCGTGGTTAATAGTTCAGGGGTTGTATGTTGGAGTGCCTTTAAAATTCCTGAGTGAATAGCATCCAATTCTGGTAGCCTGCTGTTGGTCCTAAAGCCTGATCTAATTATCCGGTCGTTTTGACAGTCTTTTTGTGTCTGTATTGTCTTCTTGCTCCCGTACACACCTTGCATTTTTTCACGAGAGTGGTGGCCAATTTGTCTCCCTTGTCCCAGCCCAGTAGGTGCAGGCAGACCTTCCTTCTCCCATGTTGCTGCCCCGAGTGCCTCCTATGCGTGAAACGGGAGCTGGAAAGGAGGAGGCTGCTGGGAGGCAGGAATTGCAGCCTTGGGGCAGCACCTTTTTCTGCCTCATTCCTGGTTTATGTTGGTTTAAGCAGGTCCAGAAGCCATGGCAATAATTATATATATATATATAAAAATTGGCTTTTATTGCATGAATGAATTGCCTGGCAATATAGTTGAGTGTAGTTGTTTCCAGTCCTTATCACTCAGAATAAATCTGATTTTCAATTAAACTTATATGGATGAGCTTTTTCAAGTTTTTGCATAGATAATGGATTTATTTAGTATAATATGTACTGTTCTGTTTTGGATTATATTCATAGTAAGATTTTAATGCAACTCTTGAAATGTGTCAGACATTCATGGAATTTAGAATCAGAGTGAAGGAGAGGTTGTTTATTCGGAAGAGTTAATATACATTTTGATTGTGAAGCAGTTAAAAATTCAATGTTTCATATTTATTCCTGCCATCGATCTTGAATATTTGTAACAAAAGTCCTCAGTTGTGTGCAAGCTCTGTTTCCAATGTAGATCAGACTTATACTTGCATGTCTCTAGTGGCTTTCTGGCTGTTTTTCTGGTTTTTACTCCCTGGAAAGAAAGATGTAATTCATTGTTCTAGTCTCACAATACCTGAGGTGAGACAGCAGTGCTGTTTTCCTCCTCTCTTACCTGCTTCGTTTTCTCCTTCTGGCTTTCTGTATGTGGGTATTTTTTATTCTGCTTCAGTTTGTGTGTGTGTGTTCCCCATAGTTTTCCTTAATTGCTTTTTGCTCTGACTGCACAGGATCCTGGCTTGTGTGTTTGAGGTTTGCGCAACCATTTTTATCTAGTTTCTGCCTTTTTCAATGGCTTCTGAATCAACTTTTCTCCCTTGAATCAATTGAGGTAATGTGGCATGGTGTTGCTTAGCAATGCCGGGAAGCTGATACTGCTTGGGTGGTGTATGCGCTGTAACCACTCAGCAAAAGAGACTACCTGTCCTCTGTGGTCCATGCAGAGAAGAAAACTCGCAATTTCTAACATCTTCAGCATTCTTTCCTTTGTGTTTGGGTTTTTTTTTTTTTTCTTTTAATGTTGCTGAGTAACAGTTTTATAGACTTAGAGATGTTCCTTCCCCCTTTTTCCCTTCTTCCTGATATATGCAAGTGTAAAAAACTTTGTAGTATGTAGAATCAAAATATAATTGGGCTGTTGATCTTTGAAGATCTGGGTATCTTATTAACTGTCTTGAGATAGGTATGTTTTCTGTCTTCCTCCTCCACAGGCCAGGCAAAGTTGTTGGGAAGGCAGAGCTGAGCTTTGTAGGTTGTTTCAGTCCTCCAAAGCAGCACAGACTCGCAGCCAATCTAGTGTGCATGGCAGAGGATTAAAAACCAGGATGAATTTGAGATTTTCAACCATGTAAGAATATAGAATGAGTTATTTCAGCAGCAGATGTAAAGGTTTATTGGAAGTTATTAGCTCTGAAATATTTCTTTAAAATTGTTGATGTTTCCATTGAAATCTCTAAATTTTCAGCTGTGGATAGATTTTAGTCTCATTTAAATGGCAAAAGAACTAAAGTATTTTTTCCAACTTTCTTGTTTTGTTTTTTTTTCCAAAGCCAAGGGAGTATACATTAAGAAAAAAAACAAACTTGCTAGTTTCCATCTCTCCCTTGCCTTGTTTTTAGTAAGAAGCACCACAAAAATTACATATGAGTGAATCAAATACCTCTGAGCCACCGTTTTATCAGGTGGTTGCTCTCATTCTTCACAAAATATCAAATAGTGTGGGATAGCCCCGTATGTAAGTCATGGGGTAGGATAAATGTGAAGGTGTCACAAGCCCACCATTCTTTTTCAGGGACTCTCCCTTGGTGTAAGAAAGGCTTGCAGATTCCTTGGAAACCTGGGTACAGTTAGCCAAAGCAACTGGGTAAGCGATCAAAGCCTTCAGGTGCCTGGTACCCGCTGTCTCAGCGCCATCAGGTCATCAGATCAACGCAGCACAGGATCATTTTAGAGAGAAATCTGGCGAACAGCTGTGCCTCTGGCACAGAGGAAAGGTAATGTCAAGACAGGGGCATGAACCTCTGTGGCCAGATTGTGGGGGGGCAGCCTGAAGAATGAATCTAGGTCCTGAGGGTACAACTGTTGATTATCAAAATACACCCAGAGGCAGACAGTGGTGGTGGAGAGATGCTGTCTGGAGGCTGCCCCCTCTTCAGTGCTCTTTATTAGAGCTGTGAAGGATTTCCTACTAGGTATGAGATTGTTGAGCAGTTGGTCTCTCTGATCAGCTACTCCTACCTCTCATAACCTGTAGTTTTCGTAACTGACACATGCATTTCCAGTAGCCTGCTAGTTGATTCATTCCTGGTTTAGACCATTTAATCTGTTGTACGTACTCATTTATCCTTGTCTATAAGGAAACAAAGCATCGAGCCAGTGAAGGGATTTACAGCAGGTTCATTGCCATGGTTTCAGCCAGCCTTACGTATCCTAAAAATAGATACAGGAAAGAATATTCTCTTCCCTTCTCTCCCTCTCCCAGCTCTCTAACTAATTGGAATCTCCTTTTTTGTTTGTATCTTTTCATTGTTATGGATTTACTGACTGACCTGTCAAGCAAATTTGTTTAATGTTTTGTTGGGAAAAGGAAAGTTCATTGTAGTATCTAATACATTGGGGAGTGACTTCCCTGGTTGTGTGCCAAGGCTATTACCTCCTGCTCCTGTCTCTTCAACTTGAGTAGTGCTGTTCTGGTAGACTGTAGCTTATTACAAGCCAGTGCAATAGTCCAAGCTGTGTAAGGGACCATCTTGGGGATACCTTTGAAAATTATGACCGTGACATTGCCCTGTGCTCAGCAGGGAAACATACAGAGTATGTAATGATGGAGACACTTTAGCAGCCTGTGCTGCTGCCTGAATGGGCTTCTTTTCCAGAGTCAGGCTGGCTGCTTTAACGAGTGAGTAACTCTGTCCTGCAACCCCACAACTAGGATGTTGCAAACAGGATAAGGATCATGGCTGTAACTGGAGCAGGGTAAGTTCTAAACTGCTGCTTTGTGTATAATGGTGCTTGGGCTGCATTAGCAAGGAGCTAGGGGAGGCAAACCGGGTGACCGCTGCTTCCCCTTCTCAGTATCCTTGCTGAGACAGCACTACAGCTACACAACCTTGGCTGGCTTGCTTCAAGCTTGCTTGGGCATGGCTCCACTACCTCCTGAGTGCAGTGTTGTTTGTGTACGTCAGAAAAACGGAGGTGGAACACTGACTGGCAGTTAAGATGGTCTCTTCTGGTATGTACTGGCTGAACTATGTTTAGCTTTGGGTTGGGTAGTTGAATTTTCCTCCTCCCCTTCAGCAGAGGTGTTGACTGTTTCTGTTAGCAGGAGTTCCGGATGCTTTTAGATCTCTCCCCAGACAGGAAGGGCATGGACTGGAATCACAGCGATGCCTTGGATTTCCTGCATTGCTTCCTGTTGAATTGATGGGCCAGAAGCTACGAGGGGAGATA
The DNA here is from genome assembly GCA_028020825.1 of Podargus strigoides. Taxonomy (NCBI): domain Eukaryota; kingdom Metazoa; phylum Chordata; class Aves; order Caprimulgiformes; family Podargidae; genus Podargus; species Podargus strigoides. Next base: position 53,460,537 of record CM051622.1, read on the forward strand.
CTGTGTTACAGGGCCTATATTCAACTGTGCGACTCCTGAGGTTCACACTGTGCCTGTTTATGTTGGAAAGCAAGTAAATAGCCCCACAGCAGACTTACCAGCTTGTATCTTTTTGACAAGTTTTGGAGCAAGGGGAAGGTGTTCCGGGTTGAATTGCAAAGGGGGGAAAATCCTGTGTGGTCTCTTAGCAGATTGCTAGTTCTGCTGATCCATTTTTCACGACCAAGGCTTTGAGTGCCCAAGAAAATCTGTGGTAAGTTTATTGATTTGTATGTGTAGCTACTGGTACCAGGCATTTTCTTTCTTCCTACTGCTTTTTTTTTGTGGTCAGGGTGCCCTAACCTTTCTCTGTGGGTGCTAAATGGAGCACGGCTGATGTGATGTCAGGGTGCAAATACGTTAGTGAATGGCGTCAGAGTAGTGCTATTTCCTTCATTTTCTTGGCTTATTTACTGGTTGGAAATACTTTCAAATTTTCCCATGTTTCTCAACTGGTCAGAGTTGTGTCTTCTTTTTCCATGCACCATACTGGACAAACTATGTGTATTTAGGAAGAAGGTGGTACAGGATAAATAAGACTGTGGGTAGTGATTCTTCTTTTCTGGTTGGACAGTATAAATGTGTTTAGGACAACTTAAGGGAGGAACTGGTATTCAGCAGAGATTAAACCTTATCCAGGAGCGTGTGTGTATGTAGGGGTAAAAGGGTCAGGTATAGCCTGACAGTTCAATTTTTGACGTTTTGCTATGAAGTATTTTCTGTTGCTTGTGTGCTGCATTGCACTCGGTGCCTACAACATGTGCCTACGCTTTCCTGTTCCTCTGTGTGGTATTCTGCAGTATTTGTGTGCCTGACTTTGGCAGCTGGAGAGCAGAAGAAAAGCAGCCCCCAAGTACAGATAAGGGAAATGTGCTTCTTAGCGTTCCACAGAGGCAGGGACCTGCCTTGGCCAGTTCAACACCAGACAGAGTATTTGGGACAGGGGCACAGGCATGGGCAGGTTGGAGTGGCTGTTTTGTTGTTGTTCTGAAGAACCGCTCTGTTCTTCTTGGGGCAGAGGTGAGTTTGCCATCCTTTTGAAGGATGCACAGTTGGATTCCCAGAAAATACAGGGTTTCATGGCTATAAGAGGTAGCAGTGTAATGTTTTCACATTTAGTGATTCTTTTTCCATTTCCCAACCCAGACTGAAGCTGAAGGTGATCCTAGAGACCCCCAGACATGAGGGGATGACTACCACATGTCTTTGGTCGTGTGCTCCCTAGGAAGAAGTGCAGCCTGCTTCATGCAGGCCAGCCCAGAGTGCACAGCCAGGTCATGTTAGATACCCTATGAAAATATAATCTCGTCTGATGCTAGAAGGGAAAATTTTCCATACTTTGCAGATATTTACATATTCTTTAAGTGAACCTTCCTTCTGCTGTGATGATTTAAACCCCTGTGAAGATCCTATGGATGAATTTACATAAATCAACCTGCATAATACTACATCAACGCACAGTAGTTGATCATCTCTTTCCCATCCCATCTATTCAACACTTGTTTCAAGTGCTGTCATTGTACATCCATTTTTGTTCCCTCCAACCCTTCCAGCCAGTTCCTTGCTCCTGGACACTGCACATTGTGCATCAGCACACTCCACATGGGAATGCTTCTGTGTGTGCACGCTCCTGAAATATGCCCAGAGCTTTGCATGATTGCTTGCCTCCTCTGTTGAAAGATGCAGAGACTGGGGGCGGGGGGGGGGGGGGGGGGCATGTGTGTGTCTGGGGATGGGGGTGGCGGTGGCAGAAGGCTAGAAGCAGAGGCTGGGAAGAGATGAGAGAGTATGTATGGAAGAGCTCTTAGGTGGCTGTGTGCATCTACAGGAGTAGAGAAGTTGGGGACAAGGTGAAAGCAATGCCAAAGGCATCAAATGATATGCTGTTTGTTTTGTCTGGATAATGAGTTGTTATTTGAAGCCAGATGCTTCCTTTGTAGACCTTGTAGGAATTGGAGTATTCATAGTCAGGAAGGTTGAAAATAAAGATGCTTTTTTCTGGACCCTCGAGGTAGTGCCAGTCATGTTACCTGCTTTCTTTAGTGCTCACTCAAGAAGTCAAAACATCTTAATATGTCCAACATAACTGTAGATTAGATTCTGTTTAAAGAACATGTTGCAAAGCAAAAGTCCATAGCGAAAATCTGTAATTCTCCCTTTCTGTGACTTATGACACAATCTTTAATTATTTAGTTACAGTTTTCTCCATTTCACAATCTCCATCTTGTTTATTTGATATGGTGGTTCTCCCACAGCAAGACACTGTTTTGCATTATGTTGTCTGTGAGAAAGGTCTCATTTCTTGCTTTTTGCAGATATTGGAAGGGGAAAGTGGGTGAAGAGGGCTGATGGCCTCCTGCTCTTAAGGAATAGGATTCAATTCTTGACAGAGTTCCCTGCGTTGTTAGAAGTGGCTTAAACACCCAGAAAATAGTTAAACTCTTGATAAAACTTGAGAGCTGTGAGCTAATTTTCAGAAAGCCTCATGCTCCTGGATGCAGCCTGTAGGAAAGTGATCTGTAATCATGGGTAAAGCAATCTGGGATGTGAAATACTTGAAGAGTGAGTTGCCCCTAAGAGTCTCAGTTTGGGAATACAGAGTCAGTGGGTTTGCTTTGGACTTCAGTCTGTTTGACCTGGATCAGTAAATGGATTTAGACTCCAAACTCCCAGTGGAGCCAATATCTACGTGTCTTGAGGACCTGGGTTTTCTGTCTGTAATTTCCTATGTAGGAAGTAAAGATAATGTGATGCCTCCTTCTCTCACAGGGGTATTGTGAAGTGAGAGTAAGTGATTTTTTGAGAGAGTAAACCAGCCTGGTATTCAGAAAGCGCAGACATATAGTTCTTAATTCTGTCTTAATAGCAGAGTACAGGTAGTTAATAAGCCTTAAAGATAGAATGGGGAGGAAAAATTAAATCCTGAGTGCCTTCCCCATAACTGGCTTTGCTCCCTTGTTTGTTGAATGAGGCAGAGTGGTCTTTGGCAGGGCCAAGGAGGGAAATCAGTGAAGGGATTCTGTGGGGACATGTTGGTGTGCAAGAACAGGAAGGGGTAACCCATGGTTTGGTGGTGTGCTTTAACACAAACAATTCGTGATTCTTAACTCTTCCTGTAAGTTGTGCAATTTCTCTTACTTAAACAAAAAATGAAAATCAGTTCTGTTTGAAAATGAAAGCTGCCATAGCAGCTGTAAAATTTACATCCTCACTGAAGTTTTGTGGCACTGGGGTGAGAGGTGGCATTGGCAGCAGACCGTTTGTGCTCCTCTGTGTGGCTCTGCACTGTGAGAGGGGGAGGCACCTGTGTTGCCCACAGGACAGGACTGTTGACTTTGTGTCTCGGCTCTGGAGGGAAATGGACTTAGTCCTCTGTCAAAAAGCACTTTCTTCCTATCTCTCATTTGTCTTGTCTTTCCAGACGATCCTTTTGTGGTTTTGGGGCCTGTCTTCAGTTCTTGGCTTCTTATTCTCTTAATTTCTCCTCCTTTTCAGAATCATTGTCAGAGACCAGACACCTTGCCTGTCCCAGCCCCACTTCCTCAGCCTTGTCCAGTTTTTCTCACGTGTGCAGTCACCTTTTTCCTTTTTTCTGCCTTGTTTTGTGCCCTGCCTTGGGATCTCTAGCTCCCTTCCCTGCCTGCTTTGCTCTCTCCCGCTCCTGTTCTGGGCCCTTGTCCCAGTCTACTCCTTCACCTCACTTGGGTCTGGCACCCTTTCCCACTGTGCTCCAGATGCGTGCCTTCTGCTTCCGCACTGACTGGATGCCAGCAGCCCTGCCAGAGCCAGTGTGGGAAAGATGGGCTCCCTCCTCTCCAGGACCTGGAGTCACTCCAGTTTAGGTAGCCATGGAAATGAAAGGCATCTTGGGTTCCTCTGTTCCCAGTCTGGTGCATGCTCACCCACTCTGTGGGGACACATTTGGTTGCCATTACGAAAGCGTGCAAAGTTCAAGCCTGCTCAGCAAGGAAAAACTCCTGAGAAATACTAGTTATTTACTCTGAAGAGGTCTTTGCCTGCCATGGATGTGCTATATACTACTATCAGATATGGGTATAAAAGCTGCTTTCCGTGTTCAGCATAATCTAAGATTACTTGAGACTCAGGAGCCAAGAAAGGAATATCAGTATAGGATGTTCTCCAAAGGAAGAGCAATCTTACCCAGTCTCCCTGTTTGCCTGGCGCAGCCGTGCACTCTGCCGTGCTGCTTTATTGGGAGCCCTGTATTTAGCGAGGAAACCTGTCAAAATCTTTCAGGCAGCATTCACTTTGATTTGAAATGTATTATTTACCATGTCCCTCTTTCTGCTTGATCTTTCACTGACAACTTCTACCACTCGATGTCTTAATTTTAAAGAAGGATCCGAGCCTTACACCTCGCTGACCTGCTTGGATTGCAAAAGGTGTTTTGGAGTGTTACTTCTTAGGGTATTTTGAGGAGACTGGTGCTGACTGGTAGGCCACTTTGGTGGTATTTCTGCTTTCTCTCCCTGCAAACACTGCAAAGAAGAGAGCAGAACAAGGGAATCGATGCTTTTCATTGTCCCTGTCAATAGTAAAAAGTACAGATTCCACAGATAATGCTTTTTTCACACTTCTAAGCAAGTGAGTAATTAGTTTTGAAATATAACAGAAGCCACAGGGATGGAATCTGCACTGAAACAGGTTTGTTGAAGGGTGATGGAGTAGTTGAACAGGCAGGCCCTTCTCTAGGTACAGCTTCTAAAGCTTGCAATAGTAGTGCTGTGCTTTGGAGCAACATGCCAGTTTTCATTGTGAAGTAAGTTAGGGTGGGAAAAGTAGTTTATTTTGCAGACACAACAGCAGCTAATAGAGTTTTTTTGGTCTAAATCTGTCTTACATGAAAACTAACCCTAGACTGTCTTCATGCAGCATGTATAATATTTATATTTTAGCCAGACATAAAATGAGGACTTACCTGTGGCAGCAATATAATCTGTATCTCTGATAGCTGTTCACAGAATAAAAGCAACATTATCAATTATCTAAAGACAGAGAAGTACTGTATCTTGAAAGATCAGGAGAGCTGTCATCAGACAAATGGGGCAGACAGTGTTTAGACTGTGCTGTTCAGCACAGGTTGAGTTTTTCCGGGGATCTTTTAGTGGTTCAAGTATTTGCATCAAGAGAAATGAGACAGAAACCCAAGCAAGTTTGAAAGTTTTGCTATAATTTTAAAAATAATTTTAAAAGGAGGCATAAAGACATAATTTTAGAACACTGTAGGATATTTGAATCTGGATATTATACAATCATTCCTCATGACCTGTTACATCTCCACCAGGGTGCCAAGGAACCTATTAAGTTGTTTTCTAAACAGCAGTACATAACACAATTTTTTTTCCTGATGGTACGAGCATTTCGTAGTGGAAACTGTCATTACCAAGTATGGATTTCCTTGGTCAAGCATGATAAAGGCTTTTGGTGAAAGAATTTAAAAAATATTATATATTCAATTATATAAGTCTGTAAAACTGCTCAATAAAAAGTCTCTTTTGGGAACAGATGTTTAAATATTTAAAGCCTGCAGGAATTTTTTCTGTTTTTACAGTGGGTTGTATACTGAGCATACAACTGTGACCATAAGTTTGTTTTTTCTGGTGGAAGACCTATGTAATAATTTTGTGGGAGTCTGATCACAAGCTTTGGGCAAAAAGGAAACTAGGCAAGGCCACTGTGGCTTCAATTTAGCATGTTTGGATAGGCGTTTTCCCTGGGTGCATAATGCTGAACACTGATGTCATTGTCCTCAGTGGTTTCAAGCCACTGGGCCATAAGGGTACCCCTTTTGTGCAGTGCAGTGTGAGTGGTGGCAAGATCATGAGCTTCTGTGCTGTACTTGTGCAACACACCATCAATGCAACGAATCATAACCAGTCTCTCTCAACAGGAGACAGAAAGGGGCCTTGGCATGCTGACCACTGCATTTTGGTCTTCTGCTAGGTGTTCGCATGCTCAAGGAAGGCAGAAGCTCCTTGGAAGGGCAAATGAACACCTGAATTAGGCTCTGGTGCCTGACAGCTCTCTGGAGGAGCCAGCCTGCGTTTTGGCAGTGTAAATACCTCTCCTATGTACTCATACTTGGTTCAGAGAAATAGTATTTCCCCTGAGCTGTTTTATTTCTCAAAACCAGGACTGTATCAGATTTTCCCCCAACTGCTGAACAGTAGTATTAATGTAGTGTGTTATTTATTCTTTTGACATGTTTTTATTTCATGGAAAAATGTCTACGTTATGCTTGAGGCTGGGTATGAGTTGCTGGATCCCTTTCAGAATTCTGTTAAATCTGGAAGTAAATCAGATTACTTTCTTCTACTATAAGCACATTCGACTTGGCTTTCACATGAGGTGTTGTATGGGTGAATGAGCTCAGAGCACTCCAGCTGGTGCAACAGCTTTATTTATGCAGAGTGATGGCATGAAAGGGTTTTGAAAAATGCTTTTAATGGCTTCAGGAGTGATTTGTACTACTACTGAACCACCAAACTGCTTTAAGTTCTTACCCACTTTGCTTATGTTTTCCAGTGACAAACTATGGGCTCAGGTGGTGACCCATTTGATCAAGAAACTCTGTGCTGGCTGGAAACACAAAAAAGAGAGGTTTTCTTAAACTCTCTTTATATGTTCCTAGTGTTTACCATGTGGCAATAAAGCTTCCACAGTCTTTCTGTCCATAATGTGAAATAGCTTTTTGCCCATGTGATGATGCTTTTATATCTCAACTTTAAAATGCTTTAGGTCTTCATAAAATGATAACATGTACTTTATCACTTCTACAACACATTTTATCATCAGTGAAGGACTAGCTGGGTGTCTTCAACGTTTATTTCATGCACTCTTCACTCCTGAATTTTTCCCCCCATGGATTTTTTTTAAATTCCATTTTGTCACTTGTTCAAGCATTTTAAGTTTGACTTTTTCATAAGTTTTAGTGCTGAAATTGACACGAACAGGTTATGCAAAATGAAAGGGGTGTCATTGAAATAGAATACAAGTATATCATACCAGTAGCTTGAAACTTCTTCCTAAGCGTCATTCATTTCTTTTGCAGGCACTTTTGGCAGCGGGTGGAAAAACATCTCAGAAAGCAGGTTGTGAGTTTCACAGTAAAGAAGAAATATCCTCCCCCTGCCCTGAGATAAAGCAGAGATTTTGTAGAAACGATGTGGTCTGTTCAGTTGGGAAAGTAAAGTTGCAGGAAGGTATTTTGGAAGAAAACCACTGTGCTGAATTTCATGTACGAGTAAATTATAAACACATACATGGTAGTTAAATGGTGATACAATAAATGAAAAGCAAGCAGGCAATATTTAATTCCAATTTTTATGTGTCTAATAACAAGTGAAGTGTTTGTGTAGAAGGATCTCTCTCTGGGCTATTAAGGGGTTAATGGCTCCATGCCCTGGTTCCCCAGGCACAGACCCATGGGCCAGCCATGCAGGCAGGCCATGAGTAGCCCTGAGTCAGCTGGGAGATCCAATCAAGGCAGCTGACCCACAGGGGTATCCCATACCACTGACATCATGCTCACTATAAAAGGAGGGAGCTCAGTGAGGGTGGAGAGTTCCTTTTCCTGGGGCTCCTCCATCCTGGCCTTCTGCTCCTGCTGTTGACCTCAAGGACCAGGCTGAGTAGAACCTTGTATACTTTACGTTGGTGACTATTACTTTTGTTATTTCTTTAAATCTGTTTCTACTTCAACCCATGGGGCTTCTCCCTTTTTTCCCCAATTTCCCTTCTAAGCTGGGGAGGGATCATCAGGTGGTAGAACAGCTGCTACAGTTTAGCCTGGGGTACTGGCTAAACGTAGACACTCCAGGAGCTCCCCATTTTGCTCAGACTGTGCCCTTGAATTTGAAAGGAAAATACAGTTGAGAAGAGTCACTAACTGAGCAATTGGAGCTAATCATCCCCTTGTCTCAGCAGATGGGACACTGATTTTCCTTCCAGGAATAACCAGAATTACCTGTTTGTACAGTGACTTCAAGTTGGCTGATTTAAAATCTGAAGAAAAAACGAAAAAGTTGTCTGTGCTGGTTTTAGTAGGGTTTGGGCAGTTCTGATGCAAGTAAATAATGTTGATAATGCTACAAGGGTACGTAGTGAAGAATAAATAGTGAATACAACTCCCTAGAGGTTGGGAAATGGTCACAGCCAGTCCCAAGAGTAACTTGTATGAAGAGCTTTCCAAGAGGCTCCTTTGAAAGGGTGAGCATATGAACGTTTCACTTATATAATTGCTCGCATACGTATATGTGATGGTTTGTTTGCTTGTGTGAGATGCAGGGAAGAAAATGAAGTGTTCCTTGTCTGTATGAAGTTTCTGATGCAGGGTTGTCCAGAAAATGTAGCATGCAGTGGATCAATATGTTTACTGCCTTGTTTAATATCATTGACAGTCATCAAAAATAATTTTAGTTTAAATTTGTAGACTAGAGTGGCTTGATTCACCAATTAATCTGTATTTATGCTTAAAGGATGAGGGTTTTTCACTGAGGCAATTGCAAAAGCATATGGAAATCTATTACTGCACTTGTTGATAGATCTACTGACAGGTGTGTATGTTGAGGCAAAAAGATAGCATACATCAGATTTGTGCAGGATGGGCCTGCTCCTTGCTGACATCTGGCAGAAGATCTGGAATCGGACAGCTGCTAGCGCCACAGAATTGCAAACAGCTTTAAGACCTGAATGCAATGAAGATAAATGAGCTCCAGTTGGAAGCTGAATGGCCCTAAAGGTAGAAGCAGTAATGAATGTGGGCACTCGGAATGCTGTACAGATAGGTTTGCAAGAGGCCTTTTTTTTTTTAATCCTGTATGTACATAAATGTTTTTTATTCTGGATTGCAGGCTACATTATCAGTGTACTGAATAGCTTGAGTTTGTAAAGCCATGTGTTACTGCTTAGGTTGCTGAATTTGGCATTGGTTTCGTATTCTAGCTAGTTTGATGTTATGCTGGATTGCTCTACAAATCTGAGTACTTAGTCTGTCCATGACCTTGCCATAGAAGCTGAGTCAAGTGATGAGACACTGTGATTTAGGGGTTTTTAGAGTCTGACCAAGATGGGCAGCTTTGTGGGTTAACTTTTTTTCATGACAGGTGATGAATTTTATTCTATCATTGATGCATACTCTGCCTTAACTGAGGACATTTCTTACTGCTGCAAATTTTAGGAAGTCTGTAGAATGCTAGAGTATCCAGTTGCAAAATGTAGACAGCAATGGTCTTGGGCAGGCAAGTTTTAAGAGTTTAATTTTGTGTGTCTTTAGGAACAGGAACAAGAAAAAATAAATCTGTGTTTAGAAATTAAGTCCAGTTTAGGAGCTCCCCCTCCCTCGTCCATCCTGTTCTCCACTGGCTGTGCAGAGGATTAGACATGAACTTCTAAAGCTCAACTTCTTGACCATACCTCACCTAGAGCCTCCCTACTTCTGACTTCATGAAACAGCCATGATTTACAACATTTTTTATTTTTTTTTTTTTTTTCAATCCCAGAAGATAACCAAGCACTACAGAAGAATTGACTTTTTATAAGACATCCTTCTCTATCTGAATATTGTGGATGTGAGCAGAAAGATCAGACAGCAGTCTGAACAGGAATCCAGAAAACACCTTCTCTTGCAATGTTTCCATTAGAGGCTGAGCAATGGAACTGCATCTGCTGGGTACAAGCAGAGAAGCAGACACACAGCATCTGTGTCTGGACTTGATGATCTTAGAGGTCTCTTCCAACCAAGGCTATTCTGTGATTCTGTGTGTCTGTACTACTGCCCTTCAGGCTTGAGCTGTTTTTCTGTTAAGAGGTTTTTGTGTCACGTTTTCTTTGCTTCCACAAAAATGCAGATCCATTTGCCTAATGAGAAGTTTCTGGATTTATGTCTGATTTCTAATGTATGTTTTTCTTTGTAAGAACCTTCATGTAATTTCAAGGGTGTGTGAGATTCTGTGTGGAATAACATGAAGCATGAATGCTGTGTTAGTGCTGTATTAGTTGGTTTGGGAGTTTGGTAGTTCCTTAAGAAAATTAGACTTTCAGGAGAAGATTTTCCAAGATCTGTTCAATTTTCTCCCATGAGAAACTGCCAAAGACTTGTAAGACAATGGTAACTTCAAAGCTCTCAAAAAAATCCCCCCTTGTTTTCTGTGGACTTCTTCCTCTGGTTTGTTTTTGTTTTGTATTTGTGAAATGGATAAATCTGTCACCTCTAGGTGTTCTCACACGGCTGTCCTGTCCAGTGACTCCTGCTCAAGAACCAGATTTGGGTTGTTGTTGTTTGCCTGGAATGAGACTGACCCAGTCACTTCATTTAGCATGACTTGAAAATTTGCTTTTTATTGCTGCTGCCACTAGCCATCTTCATTGTGTCTGCTACCTTGCAGGCTGACTTTCACCGCTGCTGTGCCTCATGTGCATGAACTCTCTGTTGAGCAAGTACTGAGGATGGTTTCTTTCTTTGGCACTGATTCGTTGTGACTTTTGAAACTGTGGGTTTTTTTAGGGAAGAAATGTTACTGATTTTGTTTAGATAAATTGCTTAAATTTTTGTAATCGCCGTATTTGCTTAGTACAAGTCTGCTACGGACTTGCAGAAATTAACTGGGATAATGTTTCATAAAACATAAAAACCTGAGTTGTATTGACCTTCTGTCTGCTCCCTATAATTTCAGACTTTGTTGGGTTTCAGTCTTCCTGGTCCTCTTGCCTTGTTATACTATTTTATTATTATTTTTTTTAAATGTGAGTTCAGGAAACTTGCTCTCTTATTTCATGTTTATAGTAATTCTGTTATATTAATGAAAATAGAGCTTCACTGACAAATTGTGCTACAAGTATAGAATTCTCCCTTACTGGAGATGTATGGATCTGATACGTGCTTTTGGCAGGGCTATACATTTATACTTACTGTGCTGTTGTCCATGGGGAGGTAAAAGGAAATATGAAGGATCAGCACATGAGATGAGAAGTGGACTTTGTTGATAAATTAGCCTCTGCAGTGGGGTAGCTGAGGTGCAGCCATGTCCTGCTCCTTCTGCTTTGGAGCATTCATGTCTGGTGCAGGGGTGGACTGGGCCTCGGAGAAGAGTAGGATCTTCACCCTCATGGCTAGATTTGCCATGGCTTCTCTCTCTTAGCCCTCCTTGTGTGACCTGTGCATATTATCCTGTCTTTCTTTAGAACTTACTTATTATGGTTCCTTAAACTTACTCCAGTTTGTCAAGTTTTATGTTTTTCTGCAAATATGAAGGTGCTTAGAACTGAAGATGAGTACTTGACAGGAGTGTTAGCTAGCAGTATTCGCTGTAGACCTCTCCACAGCTGAGGCTTTCCAAAAGTTCTGCAAGAAGCTGAGAGTTAAAAAATGTGTGAGCATATTGCCCTTCTTCTTGCTGCTTCACATTCATTATCCTTTAGAAGATCTGGATTGAATTTGTTCCTTTTTAGTCCTCTGGTGTCTTCCTAGTTCTTACTGATGGTTTATAAGCCATTGAGTCAGTTCAAGTCATCTCATCTGGTATTATATCGATTACTTTGATCTCTTTCAAATGTTCATTGCCATACGATGTGGGAAACGGTGTTGGGCCAGGATCTGAGAGCCGTTGACTGCAGCTTTAGCTCTGTGGCTGGTCTACTTGATGACTTTACAGGCCAGTCACACCGTCCCACTGGGCCTCAGGCTTCCCCACCTTTAAAAGGAGAATAGTAAGCAGTGTGCAGCCTTCTGTTTCGTGCTGTGAAAATGCGTGTAAATAAAGCAAAAGAAGTGGAAAAGGCCTAGATACCTGGTACCATTCTCCCCCTATGACAGGAGTCTTCAGGCTTCAGGAACCTCTTGCACTGAATGTGCATACCTCACTGCCCGATCTAGAAGAGCAGAGTAGTTAACAGATTAACATCTATTCCAGCGTGAGCTCTGCTCACATTTCTAGCAGTGGCTTATTGCTTCTCTTTTCCTCAGTATTTTGTAATTTTTGTAACTCTTTATCCCCCCTTCCAAAAAAAAAAATAGTGTCATTCATACTCCTAGCTCCATTTAGACAAAGTCAGTTTGATTGTTCATCCTGCCAAAGAAAAATATGTGGAAACTTTAATTGGCCTGAATCGTTCCAATTCTATAAAATGTGCTGGTTTTGAATACAGAGAACTAAAATTAAAATGGCCTTGTGCTGAATCACATCATGGCCTTTCTCCAGCTACTGCATAAGTATATAGCAAACTTAGAATTTTCATCTAAGTATGTAGTATCTGTGTTAAAGGATTGTTGACATGTGATTAGGACAAAAACGTATTTATTAATCTATCTAATGGCAATTGTAGCTTTTTGTGCCTTCCAGATGTTTTAGGTAGAGTTAGGTGAGATGGCTTCAGTCAGTCTAGTGGCCTGCCAGCAGCTGGCTGGGCTTAGCTCACCCCAGCCTTAGGCTTGCCAGCCTGCTGAGAGATGATTTAGTTTGATAACCCAGTGAAGAATGAACAGAGAGTTGTTTTCTTTTGGGTTAGTGAGGTGCGTTGGCTCAGCAGAGGGCCTGAGGAGGGTGAGAGTTGGTACACACCATGAGGAAGGGAAGGAGCAGGAGGATAAAAGGTTCCTTCATGGGCAGATCAGCCATCTTGAGTAACTTCTCCCTTGCACAGGCTCTCTGCAGCAGTCTTTCTCTGTCTTTGCAGATGCTACAGCACTACTGAGAAGGGCATTGACACTCGGTGAATCTGCAGCGGGAATGATAGATGCGATTTTGGCCCTGGGTTTCACCAGCTGGCAAAAAGAACAGGCAGAAACTTTTAATTTTCAGAGTTCAGATGAGTCCTTTTTATTTGTTGCTCTCTTGTACTGGTTGTCTACCTCCACTTAGGTTTTGTGTGTGTTGGACTCTTGACAGCCACTACTGCTGATTCTCCATTAATACCCTCCCCAATTTGTCAACGTCATCTTTTTACTAGAGTGTCTTTAAAATTCTCCATCCTCTGTCCAAACTTGATCTTTCTCTTCATCATGACAGATGTTATATATCCTAATCCACCCAGGTTTGCTCAATATTTGCATAATACTCTCCTGTTGCATTCTGTGAACTTACTTCGCTGCCTTCTAGATCCAAGTGATTTGGAGAAAGGTATGCAGCTTGACCTATGTGCTGCATTATTTTAGAAAGTGTAACTGTGATAGTTTTTAAGGCCTCTTACATAAAAGCATAATAAAGATATTATGCCGACGTTATGACAGCACCATAGTGAGCCTAGTGTCATACAGGAAAAAACCTTACATAAAGTCCAATGCAGCATGCTGATGTTCAGATATACATAGAGATTAAAAAAGGAAAGGTATGCTTTTAATTTTGTAAGTAGCAGATGCATGTGATCAGCCTGGCCAATATTTCTTAGATCTTTGCTTCCAAAGGGAAGTGTGTGTCTGTAATTGAATGGTTCAATGTATATGTATTACAAGAGTTTCTGTATTACTGTTAACAATAATAAAAAATCTCTCAGCTGTATATATGGAGTGGTCTGGCTCATACCTTTCCTCCGTGATTTTTTTGGCTCCTAAATTTGGGTCTTTTTTCTTTGTTTCAGTAAGTTTTTATTGGCCTGTCTGAATGTAGGTGTGGGCTACTAGATCATCTAGTCAGAAGAACATTTATAGAAAGGTTCAAACTCTGTAATATTTCATTGTGTTGATTTTTTTAATGGTATCACTTGAACTAACTGGATTGATTCCTATGTTTAGGATTTAATGGAAGGAACAGATTTCTTCATCCCCTTTAAATGTCCGTAACTAGCCAAAACTTACCATAGTAAACCAGCAATTGTAGATGTCCTTTCTGCCATGTTGGTGCTGTCTGTGGTATATGGTGGCTTCAGAAGAGCTCTTAAAACAGCTTTTGAATTAATAAGGACATGGACCAGTAAATTTCTGTGCAGTGGCACTTCCAGACAAGGTGCATTTGTTAGCTTTTTACATGTCCCTGTGTACTTCACATGTGTGAAAACCAGATTTATTTGTAAGTAGGCCTGGAGTCTTGCTACATAGATCTTGGTGTCTTTTCTTCTGGAATTCCTGCCTCCAACTGCAGCTTTCTTGGTGGCACTTCTTGTCTCATAAAAAGGCTTTACTTTAATTCAATTAAATGGATTTTACTCTTTTAAGTTATTCCTTTAACATTTTAGATTACAATGCCAATGGAGGAAAAATTGCCTCTCAGTAGTATTTGGCATGCACTTACGTAGGTTTCACTAGTATCTTTGACCCTGTGGGTAGAATAGTGCTGGTTCATTGCAAGAGTTTGCCTGCATTTTTTTGTTCTTCTTCTCTTGTGCCCGTTCAGATGATATGTAGAAGTGTGTGATACCTAATTTTTCATTCCCTTCCTTCTCAGCCAACACTTTTTTTCTTTTTAATCAATGTGCTGTTTTAATAGTTTTTAATCTAAGCCACTTGCTGCATAAAAAAAAATTGTGGGAGCAAAGTAGTCAGGACACATAAGAGTGGACTAAATAGTATATCCTGCTGAAGACAGGACAGGACTGTTTTTATTTTGTCCTTTTAGAGGGAACTGGTATTTTATTATGTGACAGTGTTCTTTGTAGTATTCTGTAGAACTGGTGATGCATTCACTAATACATAGGCTATCTTGTGCTTCCTGTTTTTCCCATAGGCTTCTCAATATTTGTAACCTCAGAGTAAAAGCCAGACAGTGATTGGCACTACTCTTCTTGTGCCTCTGTGCAGCTGGAAAGTTATGTTTCCATTCTTCTGCTCCTTTTTTAATGGTCATTGATCAGCATCCAAAAGTCATGCAGAATGGCAATGCAATTACCAAGAAAGATAAATAGACAGTAGTAGCGGGTTTCATCAAAAACCCAGCTAAAGTGTCACAAGGCAGGGGGGGAAAAAAGTGAAATAAAATTCTAGTATGATGTGTAACATTTGACAAGTAAAACTAATGGTCCTTGAATGAAAAAAGAAGGTTGAAAGTTGTGCCAGTTAATGAAAAATCATACTGAATCACTGTTGTAGCTCTGCTCCCTTTTTAGGATAATTATTTAGCAGAAATGTGCTGTGTAATGTGGTGTGAAAGCTGCATGGAAACAAAATTAGCAAGCCAGTTTCTGAGGTTACTTTCCATGGATACGAAGCAGACATCCACATTCAGCAAGTGGTGCAGGCAAGCTGGTGCAGGTTTAGTTTTCCCCTAGCATAGCGAGAAAGGTGCGTTCCTTTTTGTTCCCCTCCTGCTCACAGGGCTCCGTAGGAAATCAGATTTCCCTTGATTTTCCCAACCAGTGTTTTTACTCTGGTTTCTTCTGGACTTCCCAGTAGCACATCCTCATAGTCCCTGGACCATCAGTGGGATCAAGCCAAGCTCCAGGTTCTAGAGCAGTTCTGGTCCCCAAAGGAAACAAAATATTTAGGCCATGTAGCTGGGGTCATCTTGTACCGCTTTGGATTCCCTGCTTTGCAGACCCCTAAGGAAGGTGTCAGCTGCAAAAGGGCTGGAGAAGGCTGGAAGGACCAAAGGAAGAAGTACGGATAGAGCCAGGAGGGGCTGATGGTTGCCAAGTGGTGAATTGTCGCACCTCTCCTCACCATCCTCCCTTTTCCGGGAGCCCTGGCTGTTGCTGCTAACAGCCTGATTCATAAATGCATAAAAACTAGCATAATTCATTGAAATCTGGGTTCTGTTGTGCTCTATTTCCAATGTGGTCTTGTTTCTTTTTCCAGGAGAAAATAAGTATTTTCCCATTGTGCAGAATTGTAGCCAGTCTATCAGACTGAGCCCCAGCAGATGATTAGCCTGTGTATTTTGAAAATATATTATAAAGTTTGCCTGGTTTTCTTGTCTTCATATGAGACATTTAAAAAAATAATGGTTATTATTTTGTGTTACTGGGCATATGCTTTATTAGCTGTAGGTATATATACCGTAATGATTATGTGCAACAATTCTTATTTATAAGTGATACGGTCTTCTTTGCCTTTATTATTTTTTTATCAGATATAAGAAACGTGTTTCTCTAAACATGGGTGAAACAGAGCAGAGACCAACAGCAGGATCCCGGTTGGGAGCTCAGGAAAATGCTGGGATCAGTACCTTGGAGCATGGACAGAAACCACCTACAACACCTCCAGGAAAACTCATCTCCATCAAAATTCAGATGCTGGATGACTCACAAGAAACTTTTGATGTTCCGGTAAGAATGTGGATGTTGGATTGGCTAAAGATTATTCAGGCTTTTCGAAACCCACATATTTTCAAACCAATTCTCTCTTTATTTCAACTGTGATTCCTTGGCTGATGAATTCATGTTGTGGAGGAAATGGCTGTTGTATGAGCATTAAATAGATGATGGTGCAATAGAATAACATTAAACAGTGAACTGCAAATTACAGTAATTATTTTGTTTCTATTGGAACAGCTTTAGAAGAGGTGAAAGTCCTTGGTGTGTTTTTTCTTTAAATATTATATTAGTGGTTTCCTCTGATTTCTGAACAGCTGATGTATTTCCTTGGTGCTGTTTTGCTCTTGATCCAGTAAATTGTAGTTCTATACAGATGATTTTTTTCTTTTCCTCTGACAAGTCCTTAGGATAGTAACTTGGAATCATCAAAGTTTTCACTAATTGGTATCACTGTTACAGGCACCAAGTGCTCACATGCAGGTTGAGTGCAAGGAAAGAATCAAAGGAATTTCATCTGAAGTTTCTCTGTACCCCACTGAAATTAATCTACGTTTGTACTTGCCAAGGAAACATGGTCACTGCTGCTTTTGTGTGTGCATGATCAGAAGAGTTAGAATCGGTCTTTGTATCAAAACTGTTTCACACTATCTTGCTGTTAGGAACCACTAATGATTTTAACATGCAATGCTTAGGTAATTAACATGTGAGGTTGTTGAACACTGTTGCTGTTATGAAAGTGTATTGGAATGTATATTTTTCACAGTCCTCAGGGTTCAGTGAATGGGAAACTGGAAACCTGAGTTCAAATTTCATCCTTTGTTACTTGCATTTTATGTAGCTATGGTAACTTCCATGCCTTCATTGGCTCAGTTTTCCCTTCTGTGAAATGGGGGGATTACCAGTGAGGTGCATAGATCTTACACATATAGTGCTCTGTGAAAGCACTTATGGCCACTGAAGAAATGAAGGAATTCTGATCAGGAACATCCTCATTATAAAATATATTTTTACCTGTTTATAAGATTTTATTTTTCTGTTTTGTGTGTGTAAACGCACATGTTTTTTGGTCTGCTCTCTGCTGCTGTTTGTGACCCAACTACAACTGTGTGCTCTGTCTCAAATTTTGTTGTAGTAGAAAGTAAGTTCTCTGGATAGGCAGGTATGTGTGAACTGAACTGTCATCAAGTGGAATGCCTGTGTTTGTAGCAGCTTGTTATGCTTTTGTGCCCTTCAGAACGCCTGTCCATAGCAAACAGACTCAAAATAGCAGTATTTAGGTAATCATTGCTGTTCAGAAGTGTAGTTCTAGTTTAAAATAGCAAATGCTAATGAAAGTTCTGCTGCTCATCTTACATGGTACAAATATCCCTATTACTGCAGAGACAACCTTTCTTCGCCCCCTTACCCCTCCCGCAGCTGCTACTTTACCATACTTCGGAAAGGATATGTGCAATTTGTGAGAGTTAATAATTTAACAAACGCTTAGTAGGAACCATTTTGAGATCAAGTCCCTTTCATTAAATTGTTTTGAAGCAAACATAAGTATCGTGTGGAAGCAGTGCACCTGTTTAACTCCAGCTTTGCTTCTGGGAGCTTAAGAAAACACTGTTTTCTCTATCTTAGTGTTGGAAGACATCAACATTACTTGTTTTTAAACTTCAGCAACACCTGGAAGGCCTGGGTGTTTAAGCAACTCTCTGCTCAGACCACTTCAATATGATTATTTTCTGAGGCTTTTATTTCATAACTATCTCTATTCAGGGAAAGCCCGGTTGATTTTTAAGTCAGATCTTGTGATGAAATTTGCAGGGTGCTTAGATTATGAAGAGCAGATTCCTAAAGCCTTTGTCTTTAAGGTATGCGCAGTCAAATGGAACAATACACATTGTTTTCAGTCAGCTTTAAAAGGCATTAATTTTTTAGTCCCATGTCACAAAACTGAAAAACTTAATACATATAAATTGAGATGTTTATTCATGTTGGAAAACCCATGTTCCCATTTACAAGCTTGCTATTTTTAGTCAGATTGGTGCAGTATACACAGAAAAAGAAAGCGGCACCATTTCAACAAAATATTTTAGGAGCAGCAAGTGTGGCTGTGGGCAGAGGATGTTAAACATACATGCCTAAGCACATCTGTGGGTTTGCTTTTCAGTGGAGAATTAAGGGCTTTTTGCATGATTGAAGGTCTGAACTACTCTTTCCAAAACTTGAGCGGCCATGGTTATAAAAATACCCTTCCAAATATGATACAAGTATAAACTACATTTTCAGGGATTTTGCTGGATTGTCTTTTCTCTATTAGCAAATGGGCCAGATTTTATTGCTGCCTGTAATGTGTTTTTTAGGATGGTATGAAGTTTAAGTCATGCCAGTTTATTATTTGCTCATGAAGTTTTGTAAAAATAGAAACAGATACTGATGCTACTTCTTCATTAATTTGGGGGAAGTAGTAAAGTAGTCAGGACTATCTGTCTGTCTAGTCCTCTTTCCTTGCTACTCATACAATTTATTTTGTTATAGGTTCACCACCTCCCCCATTAGTTAAAACTGGAAAAAGATCTTATCCGTGTGGTGTTTTTCTTGAGTTTGTTTTTGTTTTGGAGTTGTGTGTTTTTCTTTTTTTTGTGGTTCTTTGGTTTGTTAGGTTTGGTTTTGTGTTCTTAAATTTATCTTTTCAAGCACATTTTTGTCTATTCTGCTATAAGAAGATAAATTATGTAGAATATCCTTCCCCTTTTAAGTTATTCAGCTTTTTGTGGCTGAATTTCTGTACCATTAGTTTGAGTCTGTTGTGAACTCTCAGACAAGAGTTGGCTTCAGCTGCAGTTGTAGGTGATTTATGTCTGAAAATCAGGCCATGTGTTGAAAGTTCATGATCATTCAGCACATGCAGCTGTTGGTCATGGTGTTAGCTTTATGGAGGGTTGCATGCAAGTGTGCAATAGATTTTTGTCCCTTGCTTTTTGTTTTTAATTTCCAGTTTCACTCTACTTACTGAAAAATTAGTTAGATATGCTAATTGAAGACGGCAGAGGTCCAAAATACAGCAGTTTGTTTCAGCTAGTGTTTGGCTGAGTTACAACTACATGATAGAATGAGCAAATATGATCTCTTTCTGCTAGGTAAGAGGACAACAGCTTTAGCTAAAATGACTAATGTGAAGGAGGAAGAACAATTTTTTCATCCTTGTACATGTAATGATAATTGTACATAGATCTTGGGCATTTTGAAAGGTTGATACTTGTACCATAAGACTTGCAAAACCCAACACTGGCCAATAGGAGCGTATTTTACAAGAGAGGATGGAGGGGTACAGTTGTGCTTGATTTTGCTCTGGTTTTATTTCTGCCAGTCTCGTCTAAGTTAGGTGGAAGGGAATGGAATTGTTTCCGTAAAATGTTAGTAAAACTTACGGATTTTCTTATGTTTGTTTTAATATGGTCTCCTCTGTAGATTAAAACCAGTTTGGGTAAAACAGAAATACAGTTTTTAAGAAACAGTAAAAATACCATCTACTTCTTCTGGGGAAGAAAACCCTTTAACATCTACTGTTTATGCCATTTATATTATATTTACTTTTTTAGTTGTTTCAAGGCCAGAAGTAATCTGCTTTAAAACTACTCCTAAGCAGAAGGAGGTGGTGTGTTCCTTTCTAGGTAGTGCTGAAGATATGACTCATGTTAGACTGCTGGAACGATTTGGTGACTCAGACGAGGTTTAACCTTGACTGACATGATGCTTGTCGCTGATCATACCCTACTCTCTGGTGAATGATGCTGATGTGACTGGAATGATACTACTGATGTTAAATAGGAAGTCAGAGTTGTTACTTTCCCGTTAGCATCAAAGGGGTGATCAGAGTATATCACAGGAGGTAAGGATTCTTCTTTCACTTCAGATCCAGTCTCTTCAATTAAAACCAAACTGAAGTCCTCTTTATCATATCTGGAAGAAAGCAGTTGCTACTTCTTTGTGGCTGTCTTTTAGAAAGACCAAAACATACCTGCCTGTCAGATTGCTCCAGTTTATTAAACATCTGGTTTGTGTCTTATGTAAACCTTCCCTCTGAATGTGTTCAAGCTTTGTGAAATATGCAGGGTTGGAAAATGTCATCCGCTTTGAGGGATTAACACCTGGTTTCTTAAGCAACAAGAGTCTCTTAATAGAAAGCAGAGTGAGGATATAATCCTTAGTAAACATTGGTTGTAAACATTTAATTTCATTTTGTGTTTCTTTCAGAAGAAAAAGGCTTCCTCATCTTTAGGTTATCTGACAATAAACAGAATAAAGACCAAATGGTCTTGGTCTGCAACTATTTATCTTCCACTGGAGTTCAGATGTAGTACCTTGGCAGGGAATTTTTTGTGCCTCAAGTCTCAAATTTTCAGAGGGAAAGACTTCATAATCCTGTTGGGACTGTGTTTCTTAAGGCTGACGTTCTAGGTGAGGTGTTTTGCCTGGTTTTGTTTGTTCGTGCAGCCATATAACGGTGGTTCATATTCCTTTTGTGGGGAAAATGCTTTCTATTAAGTGTAGTCCCCACCAACTTCAGGCCAGCGTAAGTATGCCAGAAAAAGCTTAATATTTGTAAGTCCTGATACTTAACAATAAAGATTACTTGTGCTTTGTTATAAATTTGCACAAGCATTGTGTTATCCTATTAAAGTCAAAATTTCAGCCATGGTTTTATAAATGTTTAAATTATTTTCTGTAACATTTGTGGTTTGTGGTAATTGCTTTGTGCTAGGTATTTACTCCTCTCCTTAATATGCATGTTATAACCAGTGAGTAAAACAATTTTTTAAAAAGAGCATGAGACAGTAAGGCAGTGCAGAAACATTGAACAGTGTTTTATGCTTTCTTAGTCAGCTTCAACTTCAATATGAATTGCATTTTTTTTCCAGTTTAGGAAGTGAACAGCAGGTCAAATGTCAGTTATTCATCAGTCTGAGACTTTCTTTTCTTCTCATGCCTGAAATTATTTGGCCATCACTGTCAGACTATTTCCAATGAATATCAAGTATTTAAATATTCACTAATTATCTCACCAACCCTGCTGGATCTTCTGAATTTACAAGAAGAAAAGCTTTTTATTTCCCTATAATTCTGAAACACATCAGTTATGTTTTTTCTCAGCAGATTATTATTAGTGGATACCCAGTAAACTGCGAGTTTTGTTGACAAATGATTAGAATGTCCTTGCTGAAAGACATGGAATTTTAGTGACATGTGTTAGTAATTTATGTGCTTTTCAAAAAGGAAGACAGAATAATCCACAACCAAACTTCTGTAGCCTGAGGCAGCAGGCTGTTTAAACTGCTGATTTCTTTGTTACGATATTCTGTAGAATGAAAAAAGTGGGAATATAATTTTAAGTGCCCACAGATCCAGTCCATTTTCAGACTAGATTGATGTATTTGAAGATAACTGGGAAATGAATGTAATTTTCTTGAATGAATTAGCCTAACTTGTAATCAAAGAAGACTTCTCAAGTAGTGCCTTTTCACCTCTCTCAGTTCAGTGGACTCACCCCAGTCATGCACCAGTGTGTGAGACGGCGCAAAGCAGAGGACAGAGCTGGCACAGGGAAGGGCAGCTGTGGGTGCCGAGGCAGCACGTGAGCGTTTCTGAACACTGATGCCCTGACTGAAGGGGTCACTGAAATCGTGCTGTTAATTTTGGTAACCATGTCTCTGCCTGTAAGTTGGTTTACACAGTACTAAGGAGGCTGGATTGGTGCTGGGGATTGGCGGGGCAGGGTGGGACACATGGGCTTCATCCTCAGCTATGAGGTGCTCCCCTTGGCCACCCTGTTTGGAGGTGGCAGCTGTCCAAGGAACAGTGGGAGGTGTTTTCCTCTTCAAAGTGTACACGTATGGGTGAGTGTGTAGGTAGCGACAGAAGTGGAGGCTGATTCTGCTAGAATGTGTTCCTGTTTCAGGAGTGATGGGAGGGATGTTCTGCCTCTGGTCAGAGGAAGGAGGGGAGCTGAACTGCCTGTTGTGTGCTTCCTTCTTTCTCCCTGAGGTTGAGGTTCATCTCTTCTGGCTTTAAAGATTTTAAAACTAGATGCCAAAGCCTCAGCTAATCTTTCCAGTTGAAAAGAAAGACTTTCTGAGCAACCTGGTCTAGTGGGAAGTGTCTGTGCCTATGACTAGGGGGTTGGAACTAGATGATCTTGAAGGTCCCTTCCAACCCAAACCATTCTATGATTCATAGGGTGAAAACATGGTACCTTAACAGGCTGTTCTTCATGCCTGTCTTGAATATGTATTTTAGGATGAGATTAATTGCCCTCTGAAGGTGCTTGTATATCCCTATAAGAGGAGTGTAGGGTGATAACTTAGACTTCATTTATTGTCCAGGCACCTAACTTATTCCACAGAAGTTCCTTTGTTTCCTTTTAGTTCCCAACCATGCCAAAGTGATATGTGAGTCTGCTCTGCACCCCGTAGCTGGCCAGCAGTGCTGTCTAGCTCTGATGTGCTGGGGTGGGAGAATTATACCTGCCGCAGTGCTGTTTCTCTACATCCTAGTTGTAGCAGCGAAGTTGCAAAATAATGCACAGTGGAGGAACAGTGCATTGGTGCCATGCTGCAGCGGTGCACGTGCATGCTGTGATTTACTTAAGCCCATTCTTTGTCAGCACAAGGTGGTCGAGCTTAAGTTACTTTCCTTAAGCTCTGTATGAAAAATAGTTGTCTTTACTTCTGGCCATATGCTCTGGAGGGGCATAATAAATGAACAGAATAAGCTTCTGGGAAAAAATAGCTGCCTTCCTCTTGAATTAAATAAGTGTGTGTTGTTCATAGCTGAATAAATGCAGCATAAGTGTGATGCTTTGCCAAGAGCACAATCTCCTGTTAGACTTCAGGCATTTCAAAGCACACCCAGCTTAAAGTCCTGCACTGAGCAAAAGATCAGAAAACGTGGGCTCAGATGTAAAGCACTACTGGTATGTGATTATAGCACACAGCATGATAAACAGTGGTTTTAGAGCACTGTGAATTTCAGAACTTAATTGTAAGTAAAAGTGTATCTCCCTGTAACTTGTTCTCTTACCTGATTGAGAGATGAAGGAACCTTTATTGTGGCATCCCTGTGCAGTTGCTTTCCTCCATTATTTTGGACGGAATGGAAAGCTACCTATGTAAACAAAGGCTTAAGCACTACAGGATAAAAGAATAGCAAAATGTTATAAATTGTCATTGTTATAAATTAATTTCTCTTTCAGTTCATTCTCAGTTGTATGTGGTCTTGTGTTGACAATTTTTGGCAGATGGTAACACAACCTGTTGAAATACCTCTCTCCAGGTTTAGTTGCCTACTATGGATTCTTTGCTCTGCATCCAACCTTGCTTTGCCTTTTAGCTTGGTGTGGTTGGGTTTTTTTTCTCTTTTTGCACTGGGATTTTTCTCCGTATGTTTGTCAGAGGTCATCACCTGTGCTTTTCCTTTCCTCAAACCGTAAGTCTGCCACAAGCCCTCTCTTCCTCCCTGCTTCTGCAGGGTGCCTGGGTTGCTCAGCTGGTGGAGCTAGTGGAGCCCCACAGCCTTAGCAGCTACCCGAGGTGGTGTTCCCAGATGCTCATGTATGTGCAACAGAGGGAAGGGAAGGGACAAGACTGTGTTAGCAGTGGTTCAGAATCAGGTGAAGCGGCTGTGGAAGTACGCAGCTGCAGAGATGGGAGAGAAATGTTAGGAACTCCTCCAACCCTTGAAATGCTTAAGAATATGACTTCATATGGGTTTGTATTTTGGCACTTCCTGGGTTTTCTCATTGGTATTTCTTGTTCCTTCCTTGCTTGGTCCTAGAACATACCACCTTACATTGCTTATCCTCCTTGTCCTCTCTGCAGCTCCTTTGCAAGTGCTGGTTCAATTCCTTGCTATTGGTATTCTCCAAACAAACAGGACATGGGAGTGCAGAAAGATGCAGGAGTCCTGGGTGTATCTCCTAGGTCTTCAACCAACTTCATTCTGATGATGATCTCCTTCCTCAGCACAATACCAACACATGTTACAAGTGATGTGTTGGACTGTATAGGGGAGCCAGCACTCATCACTTTTAAAGACACTAACTGCACTGCAGAACTAGGGTTGCTTTCTGCAATGTCATAGTCGAATTCTCATCCATACCTAAACGTTCCAAGTGGGATGATCTATCCAAATTTTACCTAATATAATTTGTGGTTTAAAAGTGAAATTTGACCAGTTTTAAAAAAACTAAAAAACCTGCAACTAGGATGGAGTAATAAAAGCAGTATGTCTTTGTCTAATATTAGTACAAGTGAAAGGGGGTCCACCAGTTCCTGGGTTTAAAAGCCTTCAGAAAGGCTTAGTAATAGGATGCTTACCTGTAAAGTTGTCTCCACTGCTCCAGCAAGGTACCTTGACAAGGCTGTGATTACAGTATATATGCACAATTAAATGTTGCCTTTTACATGCCAATGCATAAATCGTATAAAGTGCATGGCTAAAAATGTGTGCCAAAGCCTTTGTGCATATTTGAATAAGGCTAGTATGTTAAAATAATTCTTGGGTTAATATGTCAATTTTTGAATAAAAAGCAATGCATGAGGCACACATCAAGCACCAGGTAACCCAGTGAACACAAACAGCAATAGCAGTAGATTACAGTATCTCCTTTTCTTATCCCTGTCCCCAAAAAAGAGGCTTTGACTGATAGAAATTGCACAAGCATAATGCTACCAGAATATTAATAGCAAATGGTGAGTTATAACTTAGTGCCAATTTGCTTTTTGACATTCTGTTGGCAGATGCAAATATTCATGCAGCGCACAGCAGCAGGCAGGTTTTTCTTGTTTCTTTCACTCTTACCTTCTCACCTGGTTTTCTGTTTGAACCTGGAGTTCGTTCGTTTTTTTTCCTTCAGTTTGCCTTGCTTTTATAATTCTGGTCCTGTTCTCATGTCATATCTTCATGTGGTTCTTGCTGAATTTATTTGTAATGATCTCCATTTAGTAGATAGTGGCCATTATTTGCATGTAGACATTACTTAGTATTCAGAGGCTAGTTCTTTGTGCATAACATCTGCTTATAAACAACTTCACATTTCATTGTTTCATTATCTGATGCAGATGCTCAGTTTTATTCTCTTTTGTCATCTCATCCTCATCTAACTTCCCGGTTTTGTGTTTTCTTAGAAAACATCAATTTTTGTTCCTTTATATGGACAAGCTGTATAGTTCTTCATAATACTTTGTTGCAGAGCTCTCTGGTCTTTTACAAGGAGTGCATTTGGGAGAACAGTCAATACTGGATCTGGAGTGACTGTAAGTTAAGGAAACTCCTTCCTTTCTGATTACTGACGGGGATGAACCAGATCCTCACCCAATGTACATTCTTAGGTTGGCTGGAGTTACTGGAATAAGCTGGATTACATTATGAGATGATGAGATCCAGGGATCTCCTCTGGGAGTGTCACCTGTTGGAATTAGTCTCAGATACCACAATTTTCGTGAACAAAATTGAAATAAAAGGGATTTGGTAGAATTAAGTAAGTTAATACGTGTAAATTGAGGTGAAAGAGAATGCTTTGTCAGACTTTATATAAACATATCTTACAGAAATTGTAAAAGGACCTTACAAACTAGTTTCTAGTGCTGAATTCACACAGATTCAAGCTGCAAACAGAAATAAACATAGCCTGGTGTTATATGTTCTTAGACATTCCAGAGTAATTCAGAAACACCTCTGCACCCAGGGACAAACACTGGCAGCTGGCAAAAGAAAATGCTTTCCAGAAAAGCACATGAATGCTCACTCATGAAGTGATACAGGTTGGAAGGGACCTCTGGAGGTAGTCTGGTCTGACTCTTCGCTCAGGACAGGGCCAGCTGTGAACAGATTGCTGAAGTTCCCTAAGAAACACTTAACTGTGAGGATTCACAGTACTGTATTTTAGGATCTTTTTTTCTTTGAGAGCCTTAGTTGAAGTTCAGAGTTACCAGTTGAAGATTCTAAAAATAAAATTCTTGTGGAAAGCAGATGCTTCAAATGGCTGATTGTGTCACAACACGTTCAATTCTGTGATTTTTGGCAATCTCAGAAAGAACAAGGTAGAAATATCAACCTGCAGGAGATCTGGCTTTGCAAACAAGGTAGACATTCGTAACTGCAGCTGTTTTAAAAAGCCAAATGCCCCCAATTCCCCCCAAAATCTCGCAAAAACTTTTTGGAGTCTCACCAGCTGAGGAAGAGCTATGTTTTCAGACTTTTTCTGTCAAGTCAAACTAGATTGCTCTTGTTAGAGAAATAGAATTAGGAGCAGGTAGTCTTTTTGTTTCACTAACATAAGTCTAGCCATTGCCGTTTCTTTTTGTATCTGTTTCACAAAACAAATAACTTTGAACAGATATATGCCTTTCAGTGGAAAGGTCATTTCTTTGTAGAGTGTTTCAGATCTGTACTGCTTACGTTTCATTACAGGGAAGATCACATACGCACAACTTAGCCAGGAGAAGTGACAAAAGGTTACTGAGGAAACAGTTCAGCATTTTCATGGGCGGAGGGAACGAATCTTTGAGGGGTCAGTTAACACTGTTGTTGCTAGTTGCACTGAAATGGCTGATTTCCCATATAGTTATAGCTGTGAAGTAAATGGTTGTATCTGTTTTGGATTTGGTGGGGTTTTTTTTCTCTTTCAGCTGCTTCTTTTTAAGATGCTGTGGGGGAATTAAAAAAAACACCCAGAACTCAAGTCCTCAGCCTCTGTGGTACTATTTTATTGAGAGTTAAACTGAAAGTTAACTCCTGCAGCACTATCAGAATTAATTCACTAGCCACTGCCTGTTAAATGATTACTTGAAAACAGAAATTTTTGACAAAATGGAACATGACAATAAAGGACCATGAAAGGATTAAATAGCTAAAATGACTAACACAAACTAATACTTCTAAATCTGTTGATAGCTTAGGTGTTAACATGTAAATTTTCTATTTCAAATTAGCAAGATGTTTTAACAGGAGATGTTTATTTAACAGGAGATGCCTGGCTAATTTGACTGTAAATTATGATTATTCCTGAAGACAAATAACTTGTCTTCTTCTTCCACAGACATCTTAGCACCATTCATGGGTAATTAATTTGTCCTTCTTAGCCGTGAGGTCTTCACACTGATATTTCCCAGGTGAACAGATGTTACCAATTACTGTTTTTTTCATCTGGGAGTATTTGAAGGCCCTGAAAGGCTGTCTAATGGTTTTGCAGATACCTTTGAGAAGGTCACACTATATTGGAAGGCAATACTATATCAATGAACTTGCTTCTTGTAGAAATGGTTCATGGATTCCTGGGCACGTGTTGCCATAGACTGAAATCCACTGCACTAGGACATGAGGTGCTTGGGTATGTATACAGCCCTGTTACCTCAGCACATAAACTGTTTTTCACTCTTCTTCTGTCAAAATTGTACACAAAATTCTGGCCCTGAAGAGCACTGTAGCAATGAGTGGAGTCCTCTCTGTAGAGGGCTTGCCTTTGCCTTTACTTTCAGGAATGGATTTCTTTTGCATTCCTATACTGGTAGCTAAGAGGACCAGAATGTCCAGAGAGCTGGAGCACTAGACCCATGACTTTCCACACTCCATAGCTGTTAGCTGAGTTTCTGGCTGTGTTTTATGCTGTTCCCAGGAGACCTCTCTGAGATAAGTCTAGTTTTGAGTGAGGAGGACTCCTGATCTGCAAGACTATAAATTGCAAGCCTTTTACTTTGATATGATTAATTTGAACTAAAAGCTGCAGCTAAGATACTGGTAAGGGACAGTTGTGTATAGAGCTGTAAGGTTGCATGTGCAGCCATAGCATAACTGCCTGTTCCTTTCTCTCTATATTCTCAAAGGGACTGATCTGTTAATTTTATTTTTGGCAGTATCAATATAGGTGTTGGGAGAATGATCTTTTAAATAATATAATTACAATGGTCTAAAGTATATTTGAGTGAAGAAAATGCCAAAATAAATGGATCAGTAGAGGCCATTACAGTTATCCCAAAAAAATGGGCACTTGACTTCCAAAACAAAACCCAAGTGGTACAACTTAACAGTGAGGTGATGCAAATCAGCTTATGCCAGCTCTATACTTTGAAACACCGCAAGCTGCAGAAGTTGGAAAGAGAAACTCGGGCTTCTGAAAATGTGAGTGATAGAGAAAAGAACTATGATTTGGGTTTATTCTGATTTTTGAACCTGTTTGTCTGAGAGGCAGTTTAATGTTTTGAGTTCTCAGGATGTTAAAAGATTGGGGTATTTCAGTGTCCTCCAGGAACTCCCTGTCCCAGCTGCTTGAGGGAGATCATCTCTTACTTTGCTTCACATCTGCTCACTGCCTCTCTCTGCTGTCCCCATCTTCACACTGGAGTAGGAGCCCTGTGGCTCTCCTGTCCCCTTTTGCCTGTTCCAAGACTCAGCTTCTTATTTCCTAGGCTCCTGTCTATTTCAGCCTGCTGCCAGCTACCCAGGGAAGAGCTGCCATAAGATACTGAGTATTGCTTGCTGTGTGAGTGCTGACCCTTGGGCAGGAGATGGGTGATGATACAGTCTGGCTCTTGTAGGATGGACTGTCTTCTCCAGAAGGGCAGGGAAGCAAGGCAAGAGCATCTGGAGTGTTTCCCAGCATCCAGCTAAAATGACCAACAAGGTAATTCCAGATTACTAGAAATGTAGACTTCCTGCTGCCATGGCAACAGAAGTTCCAGTCCTGACTGAATTTGTGATTCATGGAAAAAATAAGGTAAGAATTAGCAAGGCTAGAGCTGCTTATTTGTCTACGCTTTCATTTTCAGTTTCTCGGTGATGCAGTGTTTGAGGTAGAGACATAGAAAGGGAATGTTCATGTTTAAAACAAAATTGGAAATGTTTGGTTTTCTTGCATTCTTTTTAAGAGAGTGGAAACAGTTTCATCCTTGGTACAAGAAAGCTTTTATTGAGCCAAGCTTGAGCTATGTATGATGAGAAGTCAGTAAAACTTGTAAGTAGCTTGAAGGTTTTTCAAGTTTGCATGAACTTTTGTCTGGTGAGCCTTTGTCCTGGAAAGAAAATGTTTAGCTTGAAGGTTAAGATGAATTAAGTGACTTTTGATTATCCAAAGAATGAAGGCTGTGTTCGTACCCTCATTCCTGTTCCTTTGCATATGGTTCTTTTATCCATTCAGTCTGTGCTAGTCAAGGAGGAGGACTGTTAGAAGAAGGCACTATAGAACATTCTGTCTCTCATCCAGCAACAACTGAATACTTTATAGAAGTGTATTAAGTCCTTGACAGGAGAAGGTAGCCAGCTGGCTGCTGCAGCAGGATGTTCTTGTTCTCCCTCACAACCAAAAAGAAGTTGGCAGAGCGCCTGCTGAGCTTGCTGGGGAAGAGGGAAGGCACAGACTCTTGCAGTATTTTAACTAGGTGGGCCATTAACTGAAAAAATAAAACAGAAAACACGCATTTCAAGTCTGTCCAGGCCACCAACTGGAAAGTGGTAAAAGGCTGACTTTAATATTAATCTCCATGGTTTGAGGTAGCTTAAGAATCTGCTTGCCTAAAGGTTGCAAACAAGTAAAGTAACTCCAGCAGTATTTGTCCTGCTTGAAACAGCATGCAGCATGGTGCTGTCTCACTGGTTAAAATAGTAATGTGACAGTTCTACAAAATTGAGAGTTTGGAGGTTATTTTACTGTCCTTTCTTGTCCTAATGAGTATAGTTTAAGTCAAGATGTCAGTGTGGGTTACCAGAAAAGATAACTGAAAGGAAAGGAACTCGCATTATAATTGGCAAGTTCAGAAAAGAGAGAGCACTAGAACAGCGCTCACCATTTCGTTATGCCAATTTTTGAAACATGAGAAGCTATCCAGTCAATCATCCATTTCCAAAAAGCAAGCAGGTGAAAATAGCTTTAAGGCACAGCCAATTAGCATGGAAATAGATATATATTTTGGGAGTGAATGACCGAATGTGCTGAGGTACAAGTATTTGAAACAAACCAAGCCTCAGGTCATTAATTTATAGCCTGTTCTTCCCTCTATGCTTCCTTGAAGGAAATCTCCCAGGAAACTCTGTGTGGATGCTCCATTGACTGATAAAGTGAAGCTCCTCATTTAAGCACTGAAGTTGGTGTTCAGGAGATGTTTTCAGTAATGTAATGAAGGAATCCTGCTGGCTTATATAGACTCAAAGAACAAACCAGATCTGGGTTCTGTGTTCATAGATGCTGTTTAATGACCTCAGGGCTCAGTTTTGGGGCTTGTCTTGTTTAATATCTTTATCAATTATTTGGATGAGGGGATTGAGTGCACCCTCGGTAAGTTTGTAGATGACACCAAGTTGGGTGGGAGTGTTGGTCTGCCTGAGGGTAGGGAGGCTCTGCAGAGGGATCTGGACAGGCTGGATTGATGGACCAAGGCCAATTGTATGAGGTTCAATAAGGCCAAGTGCCAGATCCTGTGCTTGGGTCACAACAACCCCAGGAAATGCCAGAGGCTTGGGGAAGAGTGGCTGGAAAGCTGCCTGGTGGAAAAGGACCTGGGGGCGTTGGTCCACAGCCAGCTGAACATGAGCCAGCAGTGTGCCCAGGTGACCAAGAAGGTCAACAGCATCCTGGCCTGTATCAGAAATGGTGTGACCAGCAGAAGTTGGGAAGTGATTGTGCCCCTGTACTCAGCTCTGGTGAAGCTGCACCTTTAATACTGTGTTCAGTTTTGGGCCCCTCACTACAAGAAGGACATTGAACTACTGGAGCGTGTATAAAGAAGGGCAGTGAAGCTGGTGAAGGGTCTGGAGCACAAGTCTTATGAGGAGCAGTTGAGGGAACTGTGGTTGTTTAGTCTGGAGAAGAGGAGGCTGAGGGGAGACCTCATTGCTCTCTACAATTACCTGAAAGGAGGGTGTAGCGAGGCAGGGGTCAGTCTCTTCTCCCAGGTAACAGTGATAGGACGAGGGGTAATGGCCTCAAGTTGTGCCGGGGGAGGTTTAGATTGGATATTAGGAAAAATTTCTTCACTGAAAGGGTTATCAGGCATTGGAACAGGCTGCCCAGGGCAGTGGTGGAGTCCCCATCCCTGGATGTATTTGAGATGCGTAGATGTGGTGCTGAGGGACATGGATAGTGGTGGATTGGCAGTGCTGGATTAATGGTTGGACTTGATGATCTTAGAGGTCTCTTCCAACCAAGGCTATTCTGTGATTCTATGACCTCCACTGTATTTTGGAACAGACCTTCTCCCAGGTTTTTCACGAGTACTGAAGAAAAAGATATTAACTATAAGTGCCTGTATGTATTTTTGGTGATGGAATTTGTGTACTCCAAAGGTATTTGAAACAAACATGTCATAGAGGTTCAACCATTACAAATATGCATTCGGGTAATTTAGTTCTTTGAATACATAGTCATACTAAACCTCCATGTCAAAGACCTAGATCACCATTTATAAAGATGACTATATACCCATGTGGTCTGGATTGACCTTTTAAAGGCAGGAAATATTGCTCCAAATTGCTTTTCCCTAATTTTTTTTTTTTAATTAGCCTTGTGGATAGAATTGGGGAAAAAAACTTGAATGCTGGAATCAGTTTACCTTCTCAAATTGGCAAAATTAAAATAAGCACTGATACTTTTGTGCTAATTCACAGTGAATCAGATGTATTAATTAAAAAAGTACTTTTGACTCCTAAATGAGCTGGTTATGGCACTGGTTTAAGATTGCAAGTTGTTATAATAGGTGCTGTATTTACTGCTGTCTTGGTCACTGTTTGTCCACTTCACAGGGTTAAAGTTATCCAGCACTGCTTGATGCAAATAACCAGTCTGCCTCAAAATAGCAGAGCCATACAGAGGTGGGCGAGCTGTGTTGTACATCCACCTGGAGTCTGTTTTTCGTTACCTTTCATTAGCAGCAAACACACTCACACTGGAAGTAATTAAAAATTTGGAAATACTTTGTGTTTAATGTAGATGTGACTGCTAATTGAGTTGTTGAAAGTAACTTTAATTACTTGTCAAGATACTGTGTAGTCTGTGCTTGCAAATTTATTTTGCATCTTGCAGACCCGTGGGTTCTGTGGGCAAAGGTTGAGAGGAGGGTTCAGAATTTATTGTGCTTTTTCAGTTGTTCAGAGAAGAGGGAAAGGATACAGCTCAGGTTTCTCTTAGCAAGTTGAAGGAATTTCAGCCCTTGTTTTTAGGCTCACAACTGCTTGAGGCTTCAAAGGTGCCTATGTGTGAAAGAGAGCGAAGGAGGAATACATAACGGTGCTGATCTTAAATTAACATAAACATAAGGATTGAAACCCCAGCTGTAATAAAACATCTGTGGCAGCAAAGGGGATATTCAAAACACATGCACTCAGTGCTCTCCCAAACAAGTAACGCATCATAAATACCTCAGTATCCTGTTCAGCGGGACATTGATAGTATGTTTTTAAAAAAATTGTAGCTGTTTTTCAGTTTTATTTCCAAGAAAACTAGCATATTTTTAGTTATAGAATTTGACCAGCAATTTTGTTACTGAACAACCTGTATGTAATCTATGGTAAGGAGAACACTTGAAAGAGTTTGTCATACATTTATGAATTGGATATAAGGAAGGAGGTTAACTTAAAAACAAATAACCTCTAGTTTCATTTGGAGGAAGAAAATAGGAAGCTTTAGTTGCTTATTTTTACTTCTGGTCTAAGTGCTGGGGGCACTTAAATCTCTCTTTCTCTCTCTCTCTCCTGTTTTTTGCTGTGTGTGTTGTCAGACTTCTAATGGCTCCAGCTGAAAAAGGAAATTAAGCTGGAATCCCAGTTTCGTCTGTTCTTTTGTGCAGTGGCACTTTCTCACAACAGGGCAGCTACTTGAAGCAGAGCAGGAATGTGTTGCCAGTTTGTCTCAAACTCTTACTAACCACATGGGAAAAGCTCAAGAGCAGGGAGAAGAATCCTAAGCATAGTCTGTTTTGTCCGCTTTTGCACAGGGGCAGAAGAACTCTCAAAACTGAAGAAGTGCTTGTTACTGGGTACAAGAGCTAAAAGTATTGCTTGTTTTTGAGAGAGAGGTAGCTCTGCAAAAAATCTAGTTCTGTAGGCCGCATTGAAAAGAATGTAGTTAATTTGGATTAGGGATCAGTTGAGCAATCTGGATATCCATAAATCGATGGGACCAGATGGAATGCACCCAAGGGTGCTGAGGGAGCTGGCAGAGGTCATTGCTAGGCCACTCTCCATCATCTTCGGTAAGTCATGGACAACAGGAGAGGTGCCTGAGGACTGCAGGATAGCAAATGTCACTCCAATCTATAAGAAGGGCAAGAAGGAGGACCCGGGTAACTATAGACCGATCAGCCTCACCTCCATCCCTGGAAAGGTGATGGAACAGCTTGTTCTTGGCGCTATCTCTAGGCATATCAAGGATGAGGGGGTCATTAAGAGCAGTCAACATGGTTTTACCAAGGGTAAGTCATGTTTGACCAACCTTATTGCCTTCTATGAGGAAATAACTAGGTGGATAGATGATGGTAGAGCGGTAGATGTGGCTTATCTTGATTTCAGTAAAGCATTTGACACTGTCTCCCACAGCATCCTTGTAGATAAGCTGATAAAGTATGGGTTTGGTGATCAGGTAGTGAGGTGGATTGTGAACTGGCTGAAGGAAAGAAGCCAGAGAGCTGTGGTCAATGGGACAGAGTCTAGTTGGAGACCTGTGACTAGTGGAGTCCCTCAGGGGTCGGTACTGGGACCAGTGTTGTTCGATATTTTCATCAGTGACCTGGATGAGGGTACAGAATGTATCCTCAGCAAGTTTGCTGATGACACCAAACTAGGAGGAGTGGCTGACACACCAGAGGGTTGTGCTGCCATTCAACGAGACCTTGATAGGCTGGAGAGTTGGGCGGGGAGAAACTTAATGAAATTCAACAAGGGCAAGTGTAGAGTTTTGCATCTGGGGAAGAACAACCCCATGTACCAGTACAGGTTGGGGGCTGACCTGCTGGAGAGCAGTGTAGGGGAAAGGGACCTGGGGGTCCTGGTGGACAGCAGGATGACCATGAGCCAGCAATGTGCCCTTGTGGCCAAGAAGGCCAATGGCATCCTGGGGTGTATTAGAAAGGGGGTGGTTAGTAGGTCAAGAGAGGTTCTCCTTCCCCTCTATTCTGCCTTGGTGAGGCCGCATCTGGAGTATTGTGTCCAGTTCTGGGCCCCCCAGTTCAAGAAGGACAGGGAACTGCTTGAGAGAGTCCAGCGTAGAGCCACAAAGATGATTAAGGGAGTGAAACATCTCCCTTATGAGGAAAGGCTGAGGGAGCTGGGTCTCTTTAGCTTGGAGGAGACTGAGGGGTGACCTTATTAATGTTTATAAATATGTAAAGGGTGAGTGTCATGAGGATGGAGCCAGGCTCTTCTCAGTGGCATCCAATGATAGGACAAGGGGCAACGGGTGTAAGCTGGAACATAGGAGGTTCCACATAAATGTGAGGAAGAATTTCTTCACAGTGAGGGTAACAGAGCACTGGCACAGGCTGCCCAGAGAGGTTGTGGAGTCTCCTTCTCTGGAGACATTCAAAACCCACCTGGACATGTTCCTG
The DNA here is from genome assembly GCA_028020825.1 of Podargus strigoides. NCBI lineage: Eukaryota > Metazoa > Chordata > Aves > Caprimulgiformes > Podargidae > Podargus > Podargus strigoides. The sequence continues at coordinate 53,495,348 of CM051622.1, forward strand.
TGTGACCTGACCTAGGTATTCCTGCTCTGGCAGGGGGATTGGACTAGATGATCTTTTGAGGTCCCTTCCAGTCCCTAACATTCTGTGATTCTGTAATAGGCAGAATAAACCCGATGGTTACTAGGTAATCTGTTTCAAATTCTAGATCACTGAGCATAAGTTAGATTATTTTTTTATCAAACAGTAGTGTTGTATTAATATACTATTTAAAGATAAAGTGAGAGAGTGCATGTGTATTAGTATATGACATTACAGGATTGTAGACGGTGAGGTTGGAAGAGACCTCTGGGGGTCCTCTGGTCAAACCCCCCTGCTCAAGTAGGGCCACTCGGAACTGGTGCCCGGGGCCATGTTCAGGTATCTCCACGGATGGAGACTCCACAGCCTCTCTGGGCAGCCTGCACCGGTGCTCGATCACGCTCACAATTTGTATGTCATTTGTGGCTGTACTGACAATTGATCTGCAGGGCCCCTTGTATACACTTGTCACTATGGAGTATGAGGGCTGTATCATTGGCAAGGAAATCTCACTGAATGCATTAGGTTTCTTTTACTATTTAGCTGATGAATTCTCAGGAGTGAAGTTAAGGGATGAAACTGCATTTGAGCTCCTGCTACGTGTGGAACATAAAGATACAGGATCTCTTATCAGGAAGGCTTCAAAGGCACCTGTCATCAACTGCATAGAAATCTTTGACACATGATCCAGTTCCTCCATGAAACTAGGTGGACTGGATGCCATGCATGTGTTTTGAAATAAAACAGAATTATCGCCAGAAGTCTTCAGACTTACATGTCTTAGAGGTGTCTTTTGTTTTTTTACATTGGAGTGATGATTTTGTTACAGGACTTGATGTAAGTCGCTGGAGAAATGCACGTTAGATTTTGCAGTTTCAAACTGCATGGAAGAAAGGTTGATGATTCAGCTAGTACAGCTTTCAATGTTCCTGCTATGAGAAAAGAGAAGTTTTACAAAATGTATTTGAACATATAAGTGTTAGCATTGGAATTTATTATTTGCAATTTGGAGTTAATCAATAATGCATATCATACAAGCCCTGGAGTACACTGGCTTGTCGTGTTAGACACAGTAACTACAGACAGGGATAGAAAGTTCCTGCTTAATCTTCAAATTTGTAATCTATATAGAGAAGACAGAATTGTTTTCTCTCTGCTTCCGTTCATCCTTTGCAAAAGAAGAGAGATCAAGGGATGTGATCTGAGGGGTGACAAAAGAGTTTTGTACCAGAACTGTGAAAGAGAAGTGGTTTCTTGGGACTAAGTGGAGTGCAGTAGTCACAAAATAACCGTTTTCTTTCATGTGAGAAATTAGGGATATTTTAGCAGGGTTCCTTGCCAAAGATAAAGCATTTACATGCTTTTCTAACAGTTAAAGATATCTGGAAGCACTAGTGCCTCATCCCATGGAATTACTTCATAAGCTGCAAAACCATTAGGTAAGTAGGTATTTAGGCTTGGCTAGGATTTTGTCCCCTAGAGCCATACTAAACTTGGGTTTATCTCATGAGTCATTTGTTTGGGATGCTTTTATTCAATAAACTGTCTCTGATTAATCATAACATTTACTTAAAACCACTCTGTTTAATGTGCCTTTGTTTTGTTGGTTTGTTTGGGGTTTTTTTCCCAGCTAGCAAGAACACTGTTCGTGTAGGGTTGTAAGTGCCCCTTCACTGCAGAAATTCTTTTCCAAGAGTCCAAAGTAGCCCAGGTCCAAGACTTACACTGCAAACACTCCAAATATCAGTTTTAGTAGGCCAGAAATGCTGGGTTACTAACTTCATTGATTGTTTTTGTCACATTAACCTTGAACTACTAAACCAGGCAGTAGTTGCTGTCTTGAATGTAAGAAGAACCATGGCTGGCATCAGCAGCTACTGTGCTATTTTGCATTCTCTGTTTGTACTCAGGTTATTCTGTTTCACTTTGGTACCTGCTGGCATTTACAGACCTAAGTTCTTGAATGGCAAGTGCACTGTGACAGTCAAAAATACACGTGCACAAACTTATAAAATGGAGATTATATTTAAATGCCTTACAAGGGAAGGGAGCCCAAAGTGCAAAGCCGAGACAAATTATTTGTATAACTTAATACTATTAGCAGCTGTTGTCAACTTCTATCAGACAAGTCATTCAAAGTTAAGTGTTTATAAAGCATCCCATATCCAGCTACCCGAATAATTTACTGTTAAGAATATTCAGAAAGTTCAAATAGAATTCTTTTCAAATATCTGTAGAACAGGATAATCTAAAATAGTCAGACTGCTTCTATCATTTTTAAAAGTGCCCAAAAATATTTATGTTCTGAACACTGAGATATACATACTTTTTCTTTATATTAAAGAGACAGGCAAGTCTTTTTCCTTCTATTTTATCCACTGCCCATTCTTTTGCAACCAGGCAAAAATCTGAATCTTCTGTTTTTGAAGCATCTCTATCTGGAAATATCCCACTGATTAAGCTCCAAATGAGACAATGTTTATTTCGTTTTCAAGTGAGAGGAAAATACCACCATAAACCAGGCATCTTTAGCTTTATCGTTCTTGTTCCAGTGGCTGCCAAACCATTGGTTTCCCACCATGGTTCTGGTTTTTGAATATCCATCAGTTACAATTTCATGAATTCTCACTGCTGGCAGTAACACACATGTTTTCATTTAGTGCATTACGGGTATTCTCTAGACAACCAGTCTGTTGAAAAGAAATTAATCCCGGCAGTGAACTAAGATACTGAATTCTCAGCAGTTTGTGAATTCATGTTTTTACATTGAGGCTATTTATATCTGGATTGAATTAATTTGAATATGTAACCAGGTGGTTGTGGTTACGTCTTTTATTATCCGTTGGATGTGAAAAGCCAGCAGAATGCAACTGCAGGATGGGAAAACTCAGTAAATGCAGTTGGGAAATACAGCATTGTATTGTTGAAAACTCAGCTTGTATTTCTCTCATTTCTGCCCATGATTTCAGGCATGACCAGAATCAAGGAATACAATTATACAATATATTGTAACTAGAGTATCCTAAGTAAGACATACTGTATACAATTTTTAGACCTGACTCATTTTAAAATTTCACTGAAGAAGAAAATCTAATAACTTCTTGCTATTTTATCCTGTGGTACCCATTTCAGCAACGATGAAAAGTGGCAAAATATCCAGACAACATCTTGGACAACCTCTTTTGAAAGAGAGTGGAGACTTTATAGATAGATAACTTGGAAACTTGTTACTAAGCTGCAAATTCATACTCAGCAGGGCTGTGCTTTTTATGTCTGTCTTCTCCAATGGATATTCAAAATTGTTGGCTCAAGGAAGAAACAGGCTTAGTTCTGAACTGTTTTACATGGAGTAAAGAAAGTAAAAAGCTTTAAGTTTGCTTCTGTTAGATATTAAGCACTTTACCCTATCAATTTTCTTAAAACTGGATTGCTCCTTTTAGGAGGAAGCTCGCTTAAAATCAACTTCTGTCTGTAATTATCTCCTCTAATTTATTTCAACAAGATTGAAGGTTAAAGGAAAGTGAAAACACAAAGGGATTTTTATCTCAATCCTTGATTTGGTTTTGTGCAGTTTGAGAGAATTTCATAGCAAAAATTGGAGAAACTGACAAACTTGGGAGATTGTAAAGGCAAGTAAAAACTCTACTGGCAAATTCTTCAGGATTGTATTAAGTCCCAGTTAGACATGTCCCCATGATGTTAGTCTTAGCTGTAATACTCAGTCATTCTTGCTGTAACTAAACAGCAACTACATGGAGTGGGTAGTAGTGATTTCTGAAATCTCTACCTCTCTCTGCCACAAGAAGTACCTGTTCCGGAGGTTGCCATTGGTAGGACATGGCTGATATGCTTCCTAACACTAAGCAGTTTCTGATCTTTGCACAAGAAGGGATTCGGGGTGATAAATACACTGGACTTTTTTTTTTTTTTTTTCCCCCCCAGAGGTTGCTTTGAAACTAGTCTTGCTTCTCTCTTGGAGACTTGTACTGGGAATTCACTGTTTAAGATGTAGCCTGGAATCAAAAGCTTCTGAAGTATTAGTAAATAATTGCATAGTTTGTTTGCAGAGAAGTATGCAGGCAGTGAATTTGAATACATGCAGATGGTTCAGCATTTTTGATAATAAGAGTATGCATAGCTAGAGGATTAGAAAATAGCAGTTTTAGAAAGTGTTCTGTCGGTTTCTTTTTCACTGTATTGATTTTACAAATTCTTTTTATCTAGTGACTAATATGTGCATGAGGAATGTTTTTGTAATCCCTTGGGTCTGAGGGGCAGCATCACTGTTGAAATGTGTTTCCCAGATCAGTCTCAAACAGAATACTCCCTTTTGTCTTGAGTCAATATACAAAGGAGAGAAAAACTCATTCAGTTTTATTTTGTAAGTGGTAAAGAGAAAAGAAGCTATATAGTTGGTTTGATATGGAAACACTAGGATGCTTTTTTCCTCCTATGTGTGTACAAGATACACGTTGATAAAGCAGTACAAATGATTCTGAGAATAGCCATAAGACTCTCTAATCTCACAGAAAACTTCTGACATACATTTGTTTTAGAGAACATTGTAGTGTGTTCTAGTTTTCCTTCTGCAAATTGCGGTATTTGAATGCAGTCAGTATCTTTGTTTCTCATTCACCTACTCCTGTGTCTGTCTTGAATTAAATAATTTTGACAGGAACAGTTTGGAAATAGTGGTGATGCTTTCTTATGCCACAGCAAATAACACTAAACAGAGAAAGTACTTTGGAAGAAACTTTTTTATTAAGAATAACTGCCTCTATATATTTTGGCAATGGAGAGAAATACATCTGACAGAGAAACAGGTTTTGAGGTTTAATTTATTTATGCTTCAGGGAGCAGCCTAACACCAGTGACTCACACTTGTGCGGATGGTGGGCCTCCCTGAGTGTTCTCTCCGTGAAGAGCAGCTCTCTGAGGCTTAGTTCCCCTTGGTGGGAAGCGCAGGGACCGAAAGTAGCTGCCAGGATATGGCCACTCCTTCCACAGAAAAGAGGGAATCAAAAGGTGCAAGCCTTGGTTGGTGTCCATCAGGCCTCCACCACGGATGTAATGCAGCTGCTGTTGACAGCAGCCCTGAAAACTGAGATGCAAAAGAGCATACTGTAGTTGTTCTTTGTGTCTTCCTGGCATCGTCTTGTCTACAAGGAGGGCCATAACTGGGAGAGCTATATTAATTATAGTACATATAATCAGACCAAAGCTGAGGCTGAGGTAGGGTAGAAGGGATGGAGAAAGGTCAGAAAGCTGATTTGGGGATGGCAGTTGGGCTAGTGCAGTATGTTGTCTGTCCATGAGGTTAAGTCCTGTTCCCCAGGGGATCAGCAGTATTGAATGGCAAGTGTGCTCCTGACATGCCCCGCTGATTCAGTGGGATGGTTACAAGTAAGGAACTCCTTACTTGTGCCTGCTCCTTCCTTCCCGCTGCCCCTTGCAAAGCTGCAGCATCACTCTTGGCTAAAAGTTGAATAGCAAGTTCTGTAAAGTTATATACTGCCTTAAGTGGTTCTGTAGCCATCTTCTCTTTCTGCTATCTTATTTAATGCAGTGATTTCTTAGACGGTATACCTAAGAGTTTAAATAAATACAAAAATTCTCAGTAATTCCTGAGGTTCTCTTTGATTCTTCTGGTCTCGGCAGGAATGCCACCAGGCTCTATCTTCCCATTTTATGCATGAGAGAGTGTATGCAGGGCATACTAAATCACTGCCTGGAAGTGCAGGACAATGTAGAACATACACAGAGCACAATTAGGTTATTCAGAGCAGTCAATTTTGTTTTTTCTCCCAACTTACAAAATATATTTTGGGGGTGGGGCACGGGAAGGCTCCTACAGAAGGTTGTTAGACTGCAAATGTAGATACAGTTCTGTAACTATAAAAGCAAATACAAATATTTTCTAATAGATATCTGAACAGAAATAGGTATCTGTGAAAGCTTTTGTATTCTTAGATTTTTCTAGCTAATCCATATACTTTGGGAGGGGGAAACAGGCTGGGAAAAATTGTGTGTTCGTGAAACTGAGGAATGACCCTAGGCAGCTCTGTGTAAAAGGCATCAATTGTTTGCACACCAATTAAAGGCTAAATGGCCTACTTCTTATTAGCTAAGTCTAATTTTGTTTCTAATCAGGAAACTAAATATCAAGGCAGAAAGGGCTTTTCTGATTTTTTTCAGTGGCTATTACGTAAACATTTCATTTCAATGCACTATCTAGGAAACAATACGTGAATGGAGCAGTTCTGAATCCTTGCATTGTTGTTGGAGTTGGTCTTTTTTACTGCTAACACTGTGATTTAGAAGAGCTTCTAACTTCTGAAAAATGGTTAGCAGATGTATCATCTAAGTAAAAAAAGCATTCAACACAGCAATAAAAAAGCTCTGCTCTTTCCAGTGCACCGCTGTTTTGGTTCTCTCCCAAAGTTAAAATATCACCCTACTAAGGCTATCAGCAATGTCACTTTTTTTCTTCCTAATCAATCAAATCAAGTGTCCTTTAAGAAGAAAAATCAATTTAGCCCATTAATTAGCTGAACTCAGTATAGTGCCCGAAGGCCAGAATGTCATTTCCCATAAGGTTTACTTAAAAAATACAAACTAAATTGGAGCAATCACAGCTTGTCATCAAAAAAGGGCTCTTAATATTTCAAAACACACAAGTAATCTTATCCTACCTGATACAAACCTATTGGAATATTCTGATTTGTTATTTTTGGTTGTATTTGATTTGGTTTTCTTTCTGCCACATGTTAAATACAGGAACTTCAGTTAGCTAGTATGAACAGTGTCTGGGCAAAATTTTACTACAGCAAGCTACCAGAAGATTGTACCTGATGATGGGTTATTTTCCCATGGTATAAGGCTCTTTAGTTTCTCAGCCCTCAACAAAAGTGATTACAAAATTTAGATTACCAACTCATAAATAAAGGAAAACAGAATGAAAAAAGTTATCAAATGGAAATGGATGTGTTGTAACTGTTACTGTATATTCATACTTATCAGTGTTCCTCCATTGCACTGGCTCTCAAAGCCGTGTGGAGAGAGTAATACTTCTTAGTGAAAATCTGCTTTACCATTTTATCTTTTTTTGGTGACAGTAATAGAATGTATTGCGATGGAGGTTCAGAGCGATTTGTCTTCTGAACCCAGTAGTTGGTACATGTAGTGTGATTTGAATGGCTGTCAGGAATAGAGACAGTAAATTCATCTCGGAGTCAAAGCTCTCTACAGAAAATCTCAGCTAATACTCAGTATCTTATAGTCCATGAAGCAGAAGGAATTCAATTACTAGTCAGAAAGACAGTGTAAAGGCTTGTATGTCCCTGGTTTCACCACGAGCAGAATTCAAAGCTAACACGGTTCTTGTGCAGAGGCTTGCCAACCTTTCAGCAAGCCGTCTGTACTAAACACCATATTGGTAACAGCAGCAACTCAATAGCGCATTGGTTTTTCTTGCCCGCTGAGCCTGCCAACTAAATGCTGTAGGAAAGGAAACTTTTACATATTCAACTTCGAGTAAACTGAAGCTGCAAGCATATAGTCCCTGCTTTCTATGTGTGCTTGTAACTGTTCACCAGCTAGAAGCTTCTAAAACTCTTGTTAGAACTGAACTATGCTAACCCAAGCCAAGAAGGGTCCTATTCAAACAAACAAAAACCCACAAAAAAAGACCCAGCAAAAAACCTGCTTAATGATTAAAATGTTTTATCAGTCAAGTCACCTCACTTTTCCCTTGACTTTGGTATAAATTTTAGGCCATGTTTAGAACTTCCAACTCTAATGATTAACTTAGAATAATCATGAGCAATGCAGCTTAGCTTTAGTTTGCAGGGATTGTATGATTAAAGTAATAAACTCTTACTTTGGACACATCAGCAGTATGGTCTTTCATCACTTTCCCTGGTCATACTGTTTGAGAAATTTAGTTCCCTCATTTGCCCTGATTTGTGTCTGTACCGTACAGTATATTTTTCCCAGAGGTTCACATGGCTTGCACTTCTTACAATAAGAAAGAAAAAGAAAACCTCAAGAACTATTTGTCCATTAAGTGCATGTTAACCACTTGAGGAACTTCCCTCTGGGGAAATGGATCTGAGTATCATTTAGGCAAAGATCATGTTCTGCAGCTGATCTGGCCAGGCAAATACCAGTGGGATTCTGCATGGCCACTCACAAAGCAGCTTGTGGGATTGGGAGTGAAGATTCAATAAAACCATTCCAATATTAAAATCACATGCAGGAGGAAACAGGAAAAGAAAAATGGAAACCACAATAATTAAAAAAATGTGGAGTTTATTCTTGCTTTTTCAAGTTACAAGTTAAAAAAAAAGCATTTGCAGAAATATTCTCAGATTTGCCAAACCCAGGAGTTTAAACACCCAGTTGACAAGACTTAACAATAATGTTGGTAGTTCTTACATTCATAAAAATCTTTCTTCTTCAAGCTTCTAAACTTTCTCTGACCTTCCCGACAATGCATGTATGAGAGTTATAAATTGAAAAACTCAACTTGTAGCGCATACAGAATATTCACATGAAGATTCTCCACCTTTCTCAGGTGCCTTCCCCACCTTGTCAAAGGTCCCCAAAGTGATGGCATCCTTCTGCCTCTTGCCTGTGCAAGGAGTTGTTACTGGTCTGACTCTTCTCCTCCCAGATGGTGGGTGAAAAGTAGTTCATGTTACTGCTACCAAGTTCAGAATTGTGTCTGCTTTGGAAGTGGTTGGCATGGGAAAGCTATCCTGGTTACATGGGAACAGTTTACATCAGTACCTGTTGGGCAAGTAGATCACAGTCCTATCACATTCTGACAAGGTTTTGTTGTTTCTAGTTTTTTCTTCAGTCCCTTGCTGGGTGATGTAAGCTAGAGCAAAGAAGATAAACTTTTACATAAAAAAGTGCCTGCATAGAGTGATGAGCTATGGTGGTATAAATTAGAACTTTGTTCCACCTATTGTTGAAGTTTCATGATATTTTCACACAATGATACCATTTTTAAACACTTGTTACTGTACTGGGTTTTAAAAATATGCACGGTGCTTTTCATTAAGGGTGTTTGCCTGACCCTAAATTTGTCTCAATTTTTTTCAACATGAAGTCAAAGAAATTCAATTAAGTTATGAGGTGTTGTGCATCATCTTAATCACGTTCTTATTCCTGTTCCTAGCTCTCAACAAATGTAATGTAAATACAGAGGCTTCATGGAATTTTAAAGTAACACATTTTATTCTGTTATTTTTGGTTGTGCTGCGTTGTGAGCTAGGAAAAAAGCTTTATTCTTCCTGGGATTTTTTTTTTTATTTTTTTTTTTATTTTGTTGTTGTTGTTGTTTTTTGTTTTTTTTGAAAGCTCCTAATGTCGGAGTGCTCTAGAGCAGAGCACACATTTAGGATAAAGAATCATAGAAGGGTTTGGGTTGGAAGGGACCTCAAAGATCATCTAGTTCCAGCCTCCCTGCCATGGCAGGGACACCTTCCACTAGACCAGGTTGCTCACGGCTCCATCCAACCTGGCTTTGAACACTTCCACGGATGGAGCATCTACAACTTCCTTGGGCAATCTGTTCCAGTGCCTCACCACCCTCAGGGTAAAGAACTTCTTCCTTGTATCTAGTGTAAACCTACCCTCTCTCAGCTTCCACCCATTACCCCTTGTCCTATCATTACAGTCCCTTGTAAAAAGTCCCTCCCCAGCTTTCTTGTAGGCGTCCTTCAGGTACTGGAAGGCCTCTATGAGGTCTCCCCGGAGCCTTCTCTTTTCCAGGCTGAACAAGCCTAACTCTCTCAGCCTGTCCTCAGAGGAGAGGTGCTCCAACCCTCTGACCATCTTGGTAGCCCTCCTCTGAACTCGCTTCAACAGCTCCATATCTTTTTTGTGTTGGGGGCTCCAGACCTGGATGCTGTATTCCATGTGGGGTCTCACAAGGGCAGAGTAGAGGGGCTGAATCACCTCCCTTGACCTGCTGGTCACACATCTTTTGATGCATCCCAGGATACGGTCGGCTTTCTGGACTGCAAGTGCACACTGTTGGCTCATATTGATCTTTTCATCCACCAACATGCCCAAGTCCTTTTCCTCAGGACTGTTCTCAATCCACTTGTTGCCCAGCCTGTATCTGTGCTTGGGATTGCCTTGCCCCAGGTGTAAGACCTTACACATGGCCTTTTAAAACTTCATGAGGTTGGTTTGGGCCCACCTCTACAGCCTGTCAAGGTCCCTCTGAATGGCATCCCTTCCCTCCATCATGTCAACCACACCACAGAGCTTGGTGTAATCAGCAGACTTGCTGAGGGTGTACTCGATGCCACTGTCCATGTTGCCGACAAAGATGTTAAATAGCACTGGTCCCAGTACTGATCCCTGAGGGACACCACTTGTCACTGGTCTCCACTTGGACTTCAGGCCATTAAGGGTTGACTCTGCTACATTAGTACTAGCTAATGTAGCCTTATGTCACCTAAGTTATTCTTCCCTTTTTTTATGGATGGAGAACTGTATGAGAGCACACATCCACAAGCATGAGCTCTCAGATTTTCTCTTGATTCAGCTGGGCAGGCTTTACACTAGCATTTCAATTTTCTCAGGACAGTGACTCTCAATGCTAAGCAGAGATGGGAAAGGGTACTCTAGGAAGATATTCAAGGTCTGTGCCGCATTTAAAACACCACTGCCAAAAAACCCCACATCCTCAAAACCAGATGAAGTAACTGAGAGAAGGGAATCTGCAGTTCTTGGTTCCTTCTGCAAGAGCAGATTTTGCCTTAAACAATCACTGGATAATGTCTGAAATCTGAAGAGATATTTCCAAAAATTCAGCTGTATGGTAGAAAGCAAACATGGTTTTAGTCTTTGAATTAGCAGGACCTTTGCTTGATTGCCCACACATTGGGACTGACGATTCTTGTGCTTGGAGGAGGATATCCTGGTTGCTTTTTTTGGGAAAAAATCAGAATCTCCTGATTGGGAACAGTCCATCCCAATATACAGGAAATCAAGCAAAGGTGGCAGGAGGCCTGCATGGATGAACGAGGAGCTCCTGACTAAACTCAGACATAAAAAAGGAAGCACACAAGAGTTGGAAGCAGGGGCGTATGCAGCAAATCCAGGAGGAATATAGATACATGGTTCAAGTATGCAGGGATGGAGTTAAGAAAGACAAAGCCCACCTGGAATTTAATCTGTCAAGGTACATGAAGGGCAACAAGAAGTGCTTCTCCAGATATATCAGCAGCAAAAGGAAGACTAGGGAAAATATAGGCCTGCTGCTGAATGGGAATGGAGGCTTGATCACCGTAGACGTAGGGAAGACTGAAGTACTCAATGACTTCTTCACTTCAGTCTTCACTGATGTAAAACTTGCCTTTGGGAAGTGCATGAGGCCCCTAAGATCAGTGAAAAAACCTGGGACAAAGAAGATTTACTCTTGCTAGAGGAGGATCAACTTGGAGAACATTTAAACAAGCTGGACATGGGATGGACTTACGGGATGCATGCATGGGTGCTGAAGGAGCTGGCCAGTATTTTTGCAAGGCCTCTCTTGGAAGGTTATGGTGATCAGGGGAGGCTCCTGAGGACTGGAAGAAAGCAAATGGCTCCCCTATCTTTGAGAGTGGTAAGAAGGAAGATTTGGGGAATCTACAGACTACAGTCTGATCAGCCTCATCTTGACCCCTGGGAAGATGATGGAGCAAATAATTCTGGGAACCATTTTGAATAAATGAAGAACAAGAAGGTGATTTGGAGTAGTCAGCATGGATTTATAAAGGAGAAGTTAGGCTTAACCAGCCTGATAGCCTTCTGCAGTGAGATGACTGACACAGTGGTTGAGGAGGAAGTAGTGGATGTTGTTTATCTCGACATTAGCAAAGCTTTCGATACCGTCTCCCATAACACTCTCATAGACACTGGTGAAGTCTGAGTTAGGTAAGCCGATTTCAGTCCACCCTACAAGGACTGAAACCTGTCTGAACTTCTGGTGCTCAAAAGCCCTCAAAGATCAGCAGCATAAAGTTCAGCTAGAAGCAAGTCACTATTTGACACTGAGGCTGCTACTGTTGAACATCCTTTTTGATGACCTGGATGATGGGGCAGGATGCACCCTTAACAAGTCTGCAGCTGATTCAAAATTGGGAGTAGTAGTTAACACACCAGTTGCTTGTGCTGCTGTTTAGGTGGACCTCAACAGGCTGAAGAAAGGGGCCAACGGGAACCTCATGAAGTTCAGAAAAGGCAAAGTCATGCCCCTGGAAGGAATAACCCTGCATACCAGTACAAGCTGGGGACAGACTGACTGGAAAGCACATTTGTAGAAAAGGCTCTGGGGGTCCTAGTGGACAAGAAGTTGATATATCACTGTGACAGAGAAAAAGCTTTTTTTCCAGTGAAGATGGTCAAACACTAGAACAAGTTACCTGCAGAGGCTGTGGTGTCTCCAATCTTGGAGGAGATATTCAGCTTTAATTGAACAGGGCCCAAATTTTGAAATTGGATCTAGCTTTGAAGTTGACCTTGCTTAGAGGGGGTGGGAGGGAGGGAGGTTGAACCAGATGATCTTCAGAGCTTCCATCCAACCTAAGTTATTTTGTAATTCTCTGATTGTAGCACAAATGTTTTAAACAGCACTCCTTTCACCCCAAAAAAGCCCTGGGGAAAATACAGGCAATGGTCTTTCATGTTTGTGTACTGTGACACAAACTAAATCAAAACACATGTTTCTGTAGCTTATAGTTTAGTAAAGATTTTCCCACGTGTTGAATGTATTTAGACTAAAAATGCACAGTTTACTCCAGTGTCATCTTCAATGTTATGCAGTTTCTTTGCTGCTTTCTGTTGTTTAAGCTGTGCCAAATGCTGTTCCAAGTCACTTTTTTCCTTTCTCATGAACAGTGTGTTTCTCTTTTTTTCATTGTAAATTGTTCTATTTGAAGGAATTCATTATTGCGGTTCCCCAGGACGCAAACATTTGCTTTATTATTGCAATTTCTTTTCAACAGATACAAAGGTACTTTGCTGAAGATGTCGCAGACCAAGCTCTCCTCAGTTTTTATTGTGACTTAATTTTAATGGGGGAGAATGTATGGCAGAATTACAAAATTTCTTCTTTGCCACCTTTCCCCCCCCCCCCCCCCCCGCACCTTCCTCAGTGAAGTTGGTTTGATCTTGCTTTCACGGGCTAATCTGTGAAAATTAATTCTAGATAAGAAGTTGACATTCAGTTGACTTGAGTCTGAAAAAGATTAGAAAAGGCATATTTATTCTCAGGGGAGCCTATTTTTAATATGAAATAGAATTCTTCTCAGTCCCCTGTAATGTTATTATTCTCTGAATCCATGAAGTCTTATGCAATAGTATTAGATCTTTGCTTGTGTGCAATTCTCAGTCTTTGTTATCTAGATCTTTGAGTAGATTGAAAGTTTTGCAAAGAAAAATTCCATCTACGTTTGTTGAGTCAGTACCAACCCTGAGCTGTTTGTTTTAATCGAGAACACTTCAGATCTGGCAAATTTTTAGCCAGTCTAAATTAGGATACCTCCTGTTCCCTTGAATTTGTGTTGGTCTGTCTGAGGGCTGGATATAAATGACTAAGATAGAAAGAAGTAGTTAAGGTCCTAATTTTCTGTAGATCTTGGTGGAGAGTTAGGATTATTAGTGATTCATTGGACTTAGACCAATATGCTTATTATTTTGTTTTGATGGGAAATAACATCAAAATTCCTGAGGTGTCTGGAGGGAAGGGATTGTAAGGACTTTGCATGGGCTTGCTCTGTTTTATCCTTGAGATAAGAGGAGAAAAGTAAGTTTGGGCATGTGGATTCTAGAAGTACTTTATCTGAAATTATCCTAATAGAGGAGATGAAGGATGTTTGGGAAGTACTAATTTTGCCATGAGACATCACGACGAAGAAACATCAGTTTGCATAAGACATGTTCAGTATTCCCCACACTGTGAATCTCAAGGGTTAGTAAAAGTCATCCACTGTCAATAAGAAAACCAAGCCCCAAATTTGGCAAATATTAACTCAGAGATTATTTTTGCCTGTGAGATGTTGAGGTTTTTTTAAATTATAAATTCAGCCTTGGTCATAACTCTTCGGAGGATCTGGGCCAAAATTTGTTGCGGTTGAAGCTAATAGGTTCTAACATTTTGGATTGAAAGAAATTTTAAAATTTGGAACCTTTTGGAAGCCTAGGAAGCAAGTGATAAAACTCAGTAAAGTACCTGGTTTTGTTTAAAGGGAATTAAAGTCTGGATGTTTTCTCTACCCACTCTGACAAGCTAATGATTTGTGGAATGAGCAGGAGACATGCTAAACATCCCTGCTCAGTCATGTCATTTATTGCATCCTACATTCATGTGCACTGATGTAACTCTAGACTCTAACCTGTTCTGGTTGTTGACCTTGTAAGCCAATTAATGCTCTTCTGTTGCTATATATAAATATTGTTTTATTTTGACCTTTTGAGACACCACTTTTTTTTTTTTTTTTTTTTTTTAAAGATATGTAAGAGCCAAAATGTTTTAGCATTCCAGTTGGTATTTACATTAATTTGAGTTCAATTTGTTCCCTGAGTTTTTGAGATCAGATATTTTTAGCTTGGTTTCCTGAGGAACTGAAGTTTATAGGATGGGTGTATCTATCCATCTGTCTTCCACCAGGTTGCTGAAGCCAGTTATCAACTATCCTGATTTGGTGAAGAGAGTGAGGTCTCAATGCTGTTAAGCTCTGGCAAGTTCTGTTAATAGCCTTGGTTTGGTAGAGGAGAGACACACAAATGACTCGCCCATCTAAGGGAAAAGGTGCAAGATAAGCTCAGCAGTTGTGTTGTGTATGGTTTGGTGGGAAACTGGTTGAGCCTCCAGTCAGTGCTGCTTCTCACTGGTGGGGTAGTGACAGAACATGAGCGAGAACTGTGGTTGCTGTGGGGGTTGAACTGGAACTATTTAGATAGTGAGACATGGGCTGTGGTTTCTCACAGTTGGGAGATGCATGGAGATTATGGGCCGTGTTCCTGTGGTGAGAATGTGTGAGTACGTAGCAAGAGGTCTGTAGGGCATCAGTTTTATTGCTCTGAAAACTGCTTGCCTTTAACAAGGGAAGCTACTGTATGGACACTTCATAATCCTGGAAGCCCGTAAAGACACAATGTAGTTTATTCTTCATGTTAGGAGAGGGTTTGTGGATATGGCACACAGGCTTTGATATGGAGAATTTGCACCTACAAAACAAGTTATTGCAAAGTCCTTTAGAAACAAGTTGGACTTTGTTTCTCCTTAGCCCCTATATATAAGAAGTTAAGATTTATTTCTCTTTGGGAAACTGGGAACAAGGGAAAAAATGAGACCCAGAATTTTGGTTATGAATGGTAACATGGCTGTGGAAATGAGCTCTGAGCTGAGCTCTTAAAGTCAGCTCTCAAAGACACTACACTGAGTGATGATTTTTAAAAAAAAATGTTTCCTGGCAAAGATTCTGCCAGTAGAGTTTACTGCCAGAAGACTGTTCTCTGGTTTCAATGACTGAACTTAAACTATTTATGTACTGAAATAAAGCAGAGATTCTAATTTTTCAGAAGGTGTTTACCTTCTTTGGTATTTAAACACTTTTTGAGAAGCTCAGCATCTAGATAATCAGTAACTGTGATACTTGTTAAAGGAAGAACATTTCCCCTACATGCAAAAACAAAGCAAAACCAAATGAAGTTCCACGCGCTCCTATGAAGGGAGGATTAGCACTAAGAATCATCACATGGCCTCTGCAATTGTGCTCATCCTAAAGTATAGGATGCGAGTTTTGTGGAAATGCCTGTCAGCTGTGATACTGTTTCATAAGCTGTGTTACCAGCAAAATCTGTTCAGCTTTAATAAAAGGCCTTCTTGGGCCTTACACTGACTTGCAGTTATATGAATGCTTATAAACAAAGAGTACAACACAGGACTAGAATGTTGCATTGCATTTTTCTGTCTTCTTCTCATGCCTAAAGAAAACATGCATTTATCTGTCTAATTGCAGATAAGCTTCCATGACAGGTAGACACTCTGTGTTTCAATCTGTTTTGGTAAATTTTGTTTTACTTCACAGAAGTAATTTCTGGAGGAACAGATAAGATAGATTTTGATTATAACAAACTATAAAAGCAAGACAAAACTAGGATTCTTCTTTAAAGCTGATTACCTCTTCAATTTTCAGAATCCAAGTCAAAACCCCTGCTTAAAAGCCTTAAGTCGGCTTGTGTATCTATCCATTCAACTCCAAGCAGGGCTGGATAATTTGTAACGGAAACGTAGAGATCACGCACTAGTCAGCTGGAATGCAGAAAATGAGGTCATGTTTTTTGACCTACAGTTGATTCTCCCTTGCTCTGTTGTATCATTGAAATGCATTAGTAAAATTCAATGCTTGTACAGTTCCAAGCATCTGGAGTTTTTATACTTCTTTTATTTTACTACTTATTTCTGCAGTCACATTTGGGATATCTATCCTAACTGACCTTTACATGTATCTCATGTACAAACACAGATTCTATAAAATATGAAGAAATCAGTCTGCTGCACAGATCTGTCTACAGTAAAGACCTGTCATTTGTGAGTTTGTCTTATGGAAAAGCTTCTCAATTTTGGTAGTGATGGTATATTAGGAGCTATGCTTTTGATGCAGCAATTCCTAGAGTCACTACCTATTCTGTTGTGCCAGCAAAGCTGTTCCGGCAGCGAAGAAGATCAGGATTTAATCTGGCCCAATAGTAACACCCTTTTTTTTTTTTTGTCAGGCTGTTGTTTTAGCTGATTCAGCTCCCTGAATTGCTTTGCCAGCTAGAGAATTTCTGCCATGTATGTGAAGTTGGTCAGGCTAATCTGCAATGCTGAAACTTGAGAATTAGTGAGAACTGGGCTCCAAGAGCCTGGTAGGTGTGGGTTTGATTGCCTGTCCTCTTGGTGCTGAGAGTTTGTTCTGCCATTGCATAGCCTGACTGTGAGTGAACGATCACTAGGAGATAGCTCTGCTTAGAAGGTCTCTCCGCCTCATTTCCTTATTGCCTTCTCCAGGAGAACATTTGACTGGCCTTCTTCAGGGCCTGGAGTTTGTTATTGACCTTCCTGGGAGAGTAGCAAGAGCTGAAAGGAGAGAGGTGTGGGGTTAAGCTAGAAGAGCTTTGGGAGGTGCCACCCTGACCTGGAAAAGCATCTGCAACTCCCTACACTGGAAGTGGTTGGCTGCTTTTCCAGAGGAAAGGAAGGGAGGCACAGGTGCTGAACAGCCTAGTTTGGAATGGGGTTATGCATGAGGTATTACAGGGTCAAGCAGTTGTCATGGTGCTCTGTTTTAGGTAGAGCAGCACCTCTGCATCCGTGTACTGTGGTCCCCCATTCTGCTGTAGTCAGTAGCTGACAGGACCCAGTGAGCTGAAGGGCAGGCGTCTGCATGGTGAGAGAAGAGGCTGAGATCCTCATTACCTGCATGAATGAAGAGCTCAACTGCGGAACAGAGTAAGGAGAAGAGTAGAAAATGTTTATTAATTGATTTCTTACTGCTTTTGTTCCTTCTTTCTCCTACCTTAAAAATAGGGTATGCTTTGCTTTCACTTCTATCCCGTTCACGGCTTTAATCACAGAGAAACCCATGCCTTACCATGAAATTTGTTCCTGACAGTTAGTTTCAGGTGCAGCCACACTGTAATTCTTGAAGATACTGAATGTAACAAAAGGAATGAGGACACCAGGCAGGAAAGGAGGATTACTGTGGACAAAAGGGAAGGAAGGGGAAGATCAGACAAAATGTTAAATCAGAATGGCCCACATGAAAACTATTGGTTCATGCATGCCTATGTCAGATGTACTTCTGCTCCACAAAAGTGGTTTTTTCAATGCAGAACATAGCTTCACCTGAAGGGGTGAGGCTGGGCTTTTTGCTTTTGCCTTGTGCCACTTTCAAGACACTTTCCTTACCAACAGGTATTAAAAAATTCCAGATGGTATTAATGACAGAATTTCTTGCATCATTTACTTGTGAAAACTCAGTTAACTGAAACTTGTGTTTAAATGCCTGTTTGAGAGTTCATTGATCAAATTGCCAGTGTACCAACTTTATTTTTTTGAGGAAATTTAATACGCTGAACATATTAGTAATTCCTTGGCTGCTTAGTTACATATAGAACATACAAAAACATTTTTCACCTTTGTGTCAAATAAATATTGCTATAAGAGGGTAAATACAGTTATGTGCAAATACATTGGCAGTTCTCTGTAATAATAGATGCGTGTACTGACTTACAGGTGCACGGGCAGAAAATTGTATTTAAAGACGTGCTGAGAATCAAGTGCTAAGTATGTAGTGATAGTAGCAGTGTATTTGTCACAAAGCTTGATGTCATGTTAGCAATGTATATAGGCTGTAAACAGCACTTTTCATAAAATGAGCAGAAACAAGGATGACAAGCATGAAAGTTTAATGGTCTTAGCTTGACATTTCCCTAATTAAGTGTCTAAGCATACCATTGTTACTTTGCTTCACAAAAGAGCCTTATGTGTTTCCAATATTTGATACGCATCAAATCCATTGCACTTAATTTCTGTTGATGCATTTACCTAAACTGTAATTTGGCCCATAGTTCATATTTGAAGGCCACAACTACTCTCAAAGCTGAAAAAAAATTTAAAAAATCTAGAAGTGAATTGCATTTATTTATCAAATTTATATGTCGTACACCTTTCCATTTCTTTTATACTAGTTTGTGCTGCTCTGAAGCTGGAGACGCGGTTAGCAGAGCAGTGCTATATAAGCAAGAAGTTTTGAAGCTATCAATAGCCACTACTTACATTTAATGTCATTATTCAAATCTTTACGCTCTCTTCTAGGCTTTAAAAAATCCTTTAGGTAATCGAAAGCTCAGCTGACAAAATTAACTGTATTATTTCCATTACAATACTTGCTGCTACAGGAAGATAAGGAATGAAATATTTCTGCACATTTTTTAAGAGCTAGGTAATTTTCCATCTTATGAAGAACTATGTATGCTAAGGTAATTGTAATAAAAATCAAAATTTAATCAAAATAAGCCAGGGCATAAAGTAGTTGTGTTAGGAAGGCTGAGAAAAAAATCTGTGTTCTCTTGGACCTTAAGTTCAGTAGATCATAACTGGCCTGGGAGGTGACTAAAGTCTTTGCTCTCCTCTGAAGGGTCACATCAGAGGCCGGGTATTGAAATGGATTGACTGTTTGATAGGATTTGCCATACTGGATCATGCTTTCAACTGTGTGCTTCTCTTCTAGCCTATTACAAGCAGGCAGGCTAAACACAAAGGCTGTATTGAAATATAGGTTAGCTTATATATAGTACAATAGTTGAGAAGAGCCTCTATTTCATGCGAAGTAGTCTGAAAGTGTTGTTTTTATTGTTATCTGCAACAAGGATCTGTTCAGAATTTGTATTGGGATGTTTCACAAGTATTTTCCAAGTATTTCAGAAAATTAAGAATAGAATCAACATAAATGTAAAGGTTGAATAGATACATTTTAAGTGTTTGAAGCTTATTCTTTTGCATTGGAGAGCAGATGAGGTACACGGGAGGGAGAAAATAATAGCACATTTTATTGTTTTCTGAAAAAAACCCTTACTGTTCCTTAGTTCTTCCTCCCAAAGAGAATATAAATTGCTGGTTAGAGCTTTAAAAGCTGATAGAATGCGTTCAGAGTTTTTCAAACTGTTTTTGGATTTGCTTTCAAAAAAAAATCTAGGACTTGTCACTTTCATAGAGTTTAGAGATGGTAGGTTTTATTTCTTTCAATTACCTTACATTGTTGGTCAGCTTCATCTAGTTCAGTAATTCAAAGAATATCAGCATGGCAAAGCAAGCTGGAGTCAGCAGAGCGATGGGAGAGCAGGTTGATCTGGTAACGAGGCTGAGGTTTGAAACTGGAGTGTTATATTCATGCTTCTGCTGGTGTCAGCGTTTCTGGGCAGAGCTCCCTGGGATGATCGTAAGTTGTTCTTTATGAATTACAACTCTTCCGCATGGAGTGCTCTGTTTTCTGCCCATATGTGCAGGGGCACCGCCACCAGGTGCTGGGTGCAGTTTTCCTGTAGCTTAGAATTCTTCTGTCTTCTGATAGATGTTCCATGACCGAATTCAGATATGCTTTTCAACATGGTCAGTAATTCGAGGTAATTTGATGATGATCTAGAAGCGTTTTGACTCTTGAGGCTGAGAGCAAGAACCTAAGCTAAAGGCATAAGAGCAAGTGACCACCAGTAGAAATGGACATGCCTTGTCAGCTTCAACACTGGAAACCGGTGATTTCATCCTAGTGCCATCAGTGACCACTGACACCTGGAAGAGCTGCTGAGATACAGAGCTGCATCCCGGCCCCAATCCAGTGAGGCACTCTAAGCCTACACGCTTGCTAAACTGCAGGATATTTCTGGCTGAAAACAACCCGAGTGATGACAGTGACAAAGAAAAGGCTTTTCTGACAACTCGCTTAAACACCCGGCACAGTTAGAGAACGTATGGCAGTGTTTTGTGTGCTAGATAAGAAATAGTGATCTGAGAGGCCGAAACGTCTGTGATCTGCTTGCATGAACACCACAGTCCTTGCAGGATCTAACAAGATAATTAGATAAAAGCCTATTATACCTTGTCACGAAAAGAGGAAGAGATATCCTATAGCATATCATGAAGTGATAAAGAAATAAACAGAAGATAGAGGTAAAATCAAAAGGGAGAGGATATCAGAGAGAGGAAAGGATTGCACACAACAATGCTAAATGTTTTGGTTACTCAGCATTATATTCTTGTTTGCATGTGACTTAGTTTTGCTGGAGCGCAGGGTGACAAAACTGAGCAAATTGCTGTCAGTGAGGGAATGCTTAAAGGCCAGGTTTCTTAGGAGATTGTAACTCACTCCTGACAAGGAAAAAGACATCTCTTGTCCTAACCACTTGTGTTAGTGCGAGTTGTTTGTTTGTTTTTAGGAGAACCAAATGCTAGCAGTAAAGATGAGAAAGAACAAGTCATCAGTAATTCCTTTCTGCATCTGCTGCCTTTGTCTATCTGCTTCATTTCTGCATCTGCTGCCTTATTTTACAGAACATTTAATTTACAGAGATTAGACAAAAACCAGAAATACAATAAGCTGGTTCTGTTACCTGTTTACCATGCTTTCACCCCAGACCTACTTGCAGGCTTTCTTTATTCTCATTCTCACTGTTTTGCTCATTCCTATCTGTTAATTCAAAACTCATATGCATAATGCAGTCTCTCTGCAGGGCCCTTGTTCTGTTTATATTTAAATCTCTCTTGACTCAGTTCAGAGAAAGTGAATCTTCAAATATTATTTACATATATTGCCAATTTGTTTCATTTCCCTTAAATTCTTTATACTACTTTGTCTAGCTTTAGGTTTTGACTTACTCTAAGACAGTAGGTCCCACCTTGAAAAACTAGAAAGACCTTTGCATGGGGTGTTAGCCTTCATAAACTGACAGCTGAATATTGAAGCACTGTTGAGGCAAATGGGACCATGACTGAGTTGTTGCCCACTGAATAAAAAAGAATGGCGATGGTGCTCTAAGACAAAGCTGTTTGGGTTACCATGATAATTTTTCTAGCACATAGAGCTGGTTGAATAGATTTACCAGCTGCGGACACAGTAAATGAGGCACAGATCGTGCCCACTAGATTGGATGGTTTCAGGAGGAGGATGAAATTTGCAGTGACACTTCTGCACATATTAGAGTAAAGCTCTGATCTGTAAAAGAAGTGAAAGTGTTTGCTCACAGGTCCTGCCCTGTGGTGAAAGCACATAGCAATATGAGAAAATTACAATTACCACAGTCTGTGGGTTGTCCTAAATACATGACTCTACAAATGCACTTGCCTCAGATAATTAAAAATCCCGAAACCCAATCATCTTTTTTCACAGTAATAATTTGTTATTTGAAGTGACCAGTGTCATGGGGTAGCTGCAAAGCATGCTCTGTCTCTGACCTCTCTTAAGAGCTTCCTTTTCAGACCCAGGGTGGTATTTTGAAGTTTGTCTCTGTTAGCTCCTGCCTGATGTCCGCCAGCTCCCTACAGCTGCTGCCAGGTCTGACCCTTGTCCTTTGGGCAGGCTCTCTTGTTGGTGGGCCACATCTTGTCCAACTTAACCATACAGCATCAGGAAATCATTCATCCACATCTGTTTGCCCTGTAAACATTCACACTGCTTTGCTGGGCTGAGCACAGGGTACAACTTTCATCCTTTGTAGCCTATCCTTTGAAAAATGCTAATTCAGAGTAGTCTAGCACTGCTTACCTGTTATCTCCTGCTCAGATCACAGCTTTTGCTTATTTAGTTTCGCTTAATGGCTGCCTGCCTGAGCTGTGGCTTCTTCTTTCTGCTTGAGGATTCCTCTGGGAGCTCTGCTCAATGCAAGTAAGATATACTGCAGCTTTATAAGAGGCCTTTCTTGTCTGCACATTGCATGTTATATAGCTCCGTAGGGATTCAGCTGCAATAGTTAAGTACTACAGCAGACTTTGAGCATCCTGATGTTACGTATAGATCACTTAATTGCATTTTGAATGCCTGATGTTTACAGGCTTAAGAGATGTTTCTCTTTTGCAAAACTACCAGGCAGTAAGAGGTATTTTCAAATTAAAGCCCCAATTAGATTTTTTAAAAAACCTATGTTGGAACGTACCCACTGTTGGATAAGTATCATTTGTTTCAAATGTTACTGCACATACTGGGGCCTTTCTCAAGAGCTGTATGAAAAGATGATACTTTGTTCTGATCTGAAGTTGGATCACTTTGAGAAACATTTTCTGCATGAAATGAAGAATTGTTCTGTATCAACAAGGGAAATGAATTAAGAGGAGACGACTTTTTTTTTTTCCCCCCAATGTCTCTTAATCCATTATACAAGAAGGGGCATTTATTTCAGTCCAAAAGTATAAGATCTAGTCAGTAGATTATGTGAGTTTTGTTGTTGTTTATCCACAAAAAGACTTGAGGGGAAAAATGTGATAGTGATTGCTTGTTAATGAGATCCTTTTCTCTTGGAGAACTGAGCCAGAGCCTAAAGTAAAAATGGCATTTTCTTGTACTTGTGAATTTGGTTTTTTTCAATGGTTAGTAACAAAAATGACTTTTTAAACATGAAAGAATTTAAATTAAACTCGCAACAGCAGGTTGTTGTAGGCAGGAATGTGATTTCTGGTTTAAGCGTGATAGTGTATTTAAAAAAAACACACCCCAAAACTGGAGAATTGTTTTTCCTCAAACACAGTAAAATTAAATATGCTAGTAGCATGGACAAAAATCTCACAAATCTGGCTGAAGCAAAAACTGGTGTTGACCTTAGCGTAAAGATACAGCAGTGTTTAAAATGTTCCAGGCAGCATTAATTCCCGCTTAGTCAGAAGCAAATTTAAGGTTAGGGGGGGGTTGGAAGGAGACAGATATATAAATAATTGCCTCCTGATCTGGAATTTCCGCTTGAAATAAACTTGGGTTTATCTCATGAGTCATTTGTTTGGGATGCTTTTATTCAATAAACTGTCTCTGATTAATCATAACATTTACTTAAAACCACTCTGTTTAATGTGCCTTTGTTTTGTTGGTTTGTTTGGGGTTTTTTTCCCAGCTAGCAAGAACACTGTTCGTGTAGGGTTGTAAGTGTCCCTTCACTGCAGAAATTCTTTTCCAAGAGTCCAAGAGTCCAAAGTAGCCCAGGTCCAAGACTTACACTGCAAACACTCCAAATATCAGTTTTAGTAGGCCAGAAATGCTGGGTTACTAACTTCATTGATTGTTTTTGTCACATTAACCTTGAACTACTAAACCAGGCAGTAGTTGCTGTCTTGAATGTAAGAAGAACCATGGCTGGCATCAGCAGCTACTGTGCTATTTTGCATTCTCTGTTTGTACTCAGGTTATTCTGTTTCACTTTGGTACCTGCTGGCATTTACAGACCTAAGTTCTTGAATGGCAAGTGCACTGTGACAGTCAAAAATACACGTGCACAAACTTATAAAATGGAGATTATATTTAAATTGCCTTACAAGGGAAGGGAGCCCAAAGTGCAAAGCCGAGACAAATTATTTGTATAACTTAATACTATTAGCAGCTGTTGTCAACTTCTATCAGACAAGTCATTCAAAGTTAAGTGTTTATAAAGCATCCCATATCCAGCTACCCGAATAATTTACTGTTAAGAATATTCAGAAAGTTCAAATAGAATTCTTTTCAAATATCTGTAGAACAGGATAATCTAAAATAGTCAGACTGCTTCTATCATTTTTAAAAGTGCCCAAAAATATTTATGTTCTGAACACTGAGATATACATACTTTTTCTTTATATTAAAGAGACAGGCAAGTCTTTTTCCTTCTATTTTATCCACTGCCCATTCTTTTGCAACCAGGCAAAAATCTGAATCTTCTGTTTTTGAAGCATCTCTATCTGGAAATATCCCACTGATTAAGCTCCAAATGAGACAATGTTTATTTCGTTTTCAAGTGAGAGGAAAATACCACCATAAACCAGGCATCTTTAGCTTTATCGTTCTTGTTCCAGTGGCTGCCAAACCATTGGTTTCCCACCATGGTTCTGGTTTTTGAATATCCATCAGTTACAATTTCATGAATTCTCACTGCTGGCAGTAACACACATGTTTTCATTTAGTGCATTACGGGTATTCTCTAGACAACCAGTCTGTTGAAAAGAAATTAATCCCGGCAGTGAACTAAGATACTGAATTCTCAGCAGTTTGTGAATTCATGTTTTTACATTGAGGCTATTTATATCTGGATTGAATTAATTTGAATATGTAACCAGGTGGTTGTGGTTACGTCTTTTATTATCCGTTGGATGTGAAAAGCCAGCAGAATGCAACTGCAGGATGGGAAAACTCAGTAAATGCAGTTGGGAAATACAGCATTGTATTGTTGAAAACTCAGCTTGTATTTCTCTCATTTCTGCCCATGATTTCAGGCATGACCAGAATCAAGGAATACAATTATACAATATATTGTAACTAGAGTATCCTAAGTAAGACATACTGTATACAATTTTTAGACCTGACTCATTTTAAAATTTCACTGAAGAAGAAAATCTAATAACTTCTTGCTATTTTATCCTGTGGTACCCATTTCAGCAACGATGAAAAGTGGCAAAATATCCAGACAACATCTTGGACAACCTCTTTTGAAAGAGAGTGGAGACTTTATAGATAGATAACTTGGAAACTTGTTACTAAGCTGCAAATTCATACTCAGCAGGGCTGTGCTTTTTATGTCTGTCTTCTCCAATGGATATTCAAAATTGTTGGCTCAAGGAAGAAACAGGCTTAGTTCTGAACTGTTTTACATGGAGTAAAGAAAGTAAAAAGCTTTAAGTTTGCTTCTGTTAGATATTAAGCACTTTACCCTATC
The DNA here is from genome assembly GCA_028020825.1 of Podargus strigoides. NCBI lineage: Eukaryota > Metazoa > Chordata > Aves > Caprimulgiformes > Podargidae > Podargus > Podargus strigoides. The sequence continues at coordinate 53,520,800 of CM051622.1, forward strand.
AATTTTCTTAAAACTGGATTGCTCCTTTTAGGAGGAAGCTCGCTTAAAATCAACTTCTGTCTGTAATTATCTCCTCTAATTTATTTCAACAAGATTGAAGGTTAAAGGAAAGTGAAAACACAAAGGGATTTTTATCTCAATCCTTGATTTGGTTTTGTGCAGTTTGAGAGAATTTCATAGCAAAAATTGGAGAAACTGACAAACTTGGGAGATTGTAAAGGCAAGTAAAAACTCTACTGGCAAATTCTTCAGGATTGTATTAAGTCCCAGTTAGACATGTCCCCATGATGTTAGTCTTAGCTGTAATACTCAGTCATTCTTGCTGTAACTAAACAGCAACTACATGGAGTGGGTAGTAGTGATTTCTGAAATCTCTACCTCTCTCTGCCACAAGAAGTACCTGTTCCGGAGGTTGCCATTGGTAGGACATGGCTGATATGCTTCCTAACACTAAGCAGTTTCTGATCTTTGCACAAGAAGGGATTCGGGGTGATAAATACACTGGACTTTTTTTTTTTTTTTTTCCCCCCCAGAGGTTGCTTTGAAACTAGTCTTGCTTCTCTCTTGGAGACTTGTACTGGGAATTCACTGTTTAAGATGTAGCCTGGAATCAAAAGCTTCTGAAGTATTAGTAAATAATTGCATAGTTTGTTTGCAGAGAAGTATGCAGGCAGTGAATTTGAATACATGCAGATGGTTCAGCATTTTTGATAATAAGAGTATGCATAGCTAGAGGATTAGAAAATAGCAGTTTTAGAAAGTGTTCTGTCGGTTTCTTTTTCACTGTATTGATTTTACAAATTCTTTTTATCTAGTGACTAATATGTGCATGAGGAATGTTTTTGTAATCCCTTGGGTCTGAGGGGCAGCATCACTGTTGAAATGTGTTTCCCAGATCAGTCTCAAACAGAATACTCCCTTTTGTCTTGAGTCAATATACAAAGGAGAGAAAAACTCATTCAGTTTTATTTTGTAAGTGGTAAAGAGAAAAGAAGCTATATAGTTGGTTTGATATGGAAACACTAGGATGCTTTTTTCCTCCTATGTGTGTACAAGATACACGTTGATAAAGCAGTACAAATGATTCTGAGAATAGCCATAAGACTCTCTAATCTCACAGAAAACTTCTGACATACATTTGTTTTAGAGAACATTGTAGTGTGTTCTAGTTTTCCTTCTGCAAATTGCGGTATTTGAATGCAGTCAGTATCTTTGTTTCTCATTCACCTACTCCTGTGTCTGTCTTGAATTAAATAATTTTGACAGGAACAGTTTGGAAATAGTGGTGATGCTTTCTTATGCCACAGCAAATAACACTAAACAGAGAAAGTACTTTGGAAGAAACTTTTTTATTAAGAATAACTGCCTCTATATATTTTGGCAATGGAGAGAAATACATCTGACAGAGAAACAGGTTTTGAGGTTTAATTTATTTATGCTTCAGGGAGCAGCCTAACACCAGTGACTCACACTTGTGCGGATGGTGGGCCTCCCTGAGTGTTCTCTCCGTGAAGAGCAGCTCTCTGAGGCTTAGTTCCCCTTGGTGGGAAGCGCAGGGACCGAAAGTAGCTGCCAGGATATGGCCACTCCTTCCACAGAAAAGAGGGAATCAAAAGGTGCAAGCCTTGGTTGGTGTCCATCAGGCCTCCACCACGGATGTAATGCAGCTGCTGTTGACAGCAGCCCTGAAAACTGAGATGCAAAAGAGCATACTGTAGTTGTTCTTTGTGTCTTCCTGGCATCGTCTTGTCTACAAGGAGGGCCATAACTGGGAGAGCTATATTAATTATAGTACATATAATCAGACCAAAGCTGAGGCTGAGGTAGGGTAGAAGGGATGGAGAAAGGTCAGAAAGCTGATTTGGGGATGGCAGTTGGGCTAGTGCAGTATGTTGTCTGTCCATGAGGTTAAGTCCTGTTCCCCAGGGGATCAGCAGTATTGAATGGCAAGTGTGCTCCTGACATGCCCCGCTGATTCAGTGGGATGGTTACAAGTAAGGAACTCCTTACTTGTGCCTGCTCCTTCCTTCCCGCTGCCCCTTGCAAAGCTGCAGCATCACTCTTGGCTAAAAGTTGAATAGCAAGTTCTGTAAAGTTATATACTGCCTTAAGTGGTTCTGTAGCCATCTTCTCTTTCTGCTATCTTATTTAATGCAGTGATTTCTTAGACGGTATACCTAAGAGTTTAAATAAATACAAAAATTCTCAGTAATTCCTGAGGTTCTCTTTGATTCTTCTGGTCTCGGCAGGAATGCCACCAGGCTCTATCTTCCCATTTTATGCATGAGAGAGTGTATGCAGGGCATACTAAATCACTGCCTGGAAGTGCAGGACAATGTAGAACATACACAGAGCACAATTAGGTTATTCAGAGCAGTCAATTTTGTTTTTTCTCCCAACTTACAAAATATATTTTGGGGGTGGGGCACGGGAAGGCTCCTACAGAAGGTTGTTAGACTGCAAATGTAGATACAGTTCTGTAACTATAAAAGCAAATACAAATATTTTCTAATAGATATCTGAACAGAAATAGGTATCTGTGAAAGCTTTTGTATTCTTAGATTTTTCTAGCTAATCCATATACTTTGGGAGGGGGAAACAGGCTGGGAAAAATTGTGTGTTCGTGAAACTGAGGAATGACCCTAGGCAGCTCTGTGTAAAAGGCATCAATTGTTTGCACACCAATTAAAGGCTAAATGGCCTACTTCTTATTAGCTAAGTCTAATTTTGTTTCTAATCAGGAAACTAAATATCAAGGCAGAAAGGGCTTTTCTGATTTTTTTCAGTGGCTATTACGTAAACATTTCATTTCAATGCACTATCTAGGAAACAATACGTGAATGGAGCAGTTCTGAATCCTTGCATTGTTGTTGGAGTTGGTCTTTTTTACTGCTAACACTGTGATTTAGAAGAGCTTCTAACTTCTGAAAAATGGTTAGCAGATGTATCATCTAAGTAAAAAAAGCATTCAACACAGCAATAAAAAAGCTCTGCTCTTTCCAGTGCACCGCTGTTTTGGTTCTCTCCCAAAGTTAAAATATCACCCTACTAAGGCTATCAGCAATGTCACTTTTTTTCTTCCTAATCAATCAAATCAAGTGTCCTTTAAGAAGAAAAATCAATTTAGCCCATTAATTAGCTGAACTCAGTATAGTGCCCGAAGGCCAGAATGTCATTTCCCATAAGGTTTACTTAAAAAATACAAACTAAATTGGAGCAATCACAGCTTGTCATCAAAAAAGGGCTCTTAATATTTCAAAACACACAAGTAATCTTATCCTACCTGATACAAACCTATTGGAATATTCTGATTTGTTATTTTTGGTTGTATTTGATTTGGTTTTCTTTCTGCCACATGTTAAATACAGGAACTTCAGTTAGCTAGTATGAACAGTGTCTGGGCAAAATTTTACTACAGCAAGCTACCAGAAGATTGTACCTGATGATGGGTTATTTTCCCATGGTATAAGGCTCTTTAGTTTCTCAGCCCTCAACAAAAGTGATTACAAAATTTAGATTACCAACTCATAAATAAAGGAAAACAGAATGAAAAAAGTTATCAAATGGAAATGGATGTGTTGTAACTGTTACTGTATATTCATACTTATCAGTGTTCCTCCATTGCACTGGCTCTCAAAGCCGTGTGGAGAGAGTAATACTTCTTAGTGAAAATCTGCTTTACCATTTTATCTTTTTTTGGTGACAGTAATAGAATGTATTGCGATGGAGGTTCAGAGCGATTTGTCTTCTGAACCCAGTAGTTGGTACATGTAGTGTGATTTGAATGGCTGTCAGGAATAGAGACAGTAAATTCATCTCGGAGTCAAAGCTCTCTACAGAAAATCTCAGCTAATACTCAGTATCTTATAGTCCATGAAGCAGAAGGAATTCAATTACTAGTCAGAAAGACAGTGTAAAGGCTTGTATGTCCCTGGTTTCACCACGAGCAGAATTCAAAGCTAACACGGTTCTTGTGCAGAGGCTTGCCAACCTTTCAGCAAGCCGTCTGTACTAAACACCATATTGGTAACAGCAGCAACTCAATAGCGCATTGGTTTTTCTTGCCCGCTGAGCCTGCCAACTAAATGCTGTAGGAAAGGAAACTTTTACATATTCAACTTCGAGTAAACTGAAGCTGCAAGCATATAGTCCCTGCTTTCTATGTGTGCTTGTAACTGTTCACCAGCTAGAAGCTTCTAAAACTCTTGTTAGAACTGAACTATGCTAACCCAAGCCAAGAAGGGTCCTATTCAAACAAACAAAAACCCACAAAAAAAGACCCAGCAAAAAACCTGCTTAATGATTAAAATGTTTTATCAGTCAAGTCACCTCACTTTTCCCTTGACTTTGGTATAAATTTTAGGCCATGTTTAGAACTTCCAACTCTAATGATTAACTTAGAATAATCATGAGCAATGCAGCTTAGCTTTAGTTTGCAGGGATTGTATGATTAAAGTAATAAACTCTTACTTTGGACACATCAGCAGTATGGTCTTTCATCACTTTCCCTGGTCATACTGTTTGAGAAATTTAGTTCCCTCATTTGCCCTGATTTGTGTCTGTACCGTACAGTATATTTTTCCCAGAGGTTCACATGGCTTGCACTTCTTACAATAAGAAAGAAAAAGAAAACCTCAAGAACTATTTGTCCATTAAGTGCATGTTAACCACTTGAGGAACTTCCCTCTGGGGAAATGGATCTGAGTATCATTTAGGCAAAGATCATGTTCTGCAGCTGATCTGGCCAGGCAAATACCAGTGGGATTCTGCATGGCCACTCACAAAGCAGCTTGTGGGATTGGGAGTGAAGATTCAATAAAACCATTCCAATATTAAAATCACATGCAGGAGGAAACAGGAAAAGAAAAATGGAAACCACAATAATTAAAAAAATGTGGAGTTTATTCTTGCTTTTTCAAGTTACAAGTTAAAAAAAAAGCATTTGCAGAAATATTCTCAGATTTGCCAAACCCAGGAGTTTAAACACCCAGTTGACAAGACTTAACAATAATGTTGGTAGTTCTTACATTCATAAAAATCTTTCTTCTTCAAGCTTCTAAACTTTCTCTGACCTTCCCGACAATGCATGTATGAGAGTTATAAATTGAAAAACTCAACTTGTAGCGCATACAGAATATTCACATGAAGATTCTCCACCTTTCTCAGGTGCCTTCCCCACCTTGTCAAAGGTCCCCAAAGTGATGGCATCCTTCTGCCTCTTGCCTGTGCAAGGAGTTGTTACTGGTCTGACTCTTCTCCTCCCAGATGGTGGGTGAAAAGTAGTTCATGTTACTGCTACCAAGTTCAGAATTGTGTCTGCTTTGGAAGTGGTTGGCATGGGAAAGCTATCCTGGTTACATGGGAACAGTTTACATCAGTACCTGTTGGGCAAGTAGATCACAGTCCTATCACATTCTGACAAGGTTTTGTTGTTTCTAGTTTTTTCTTCAGTCCCTTGCTGGGTGATGTAAGCTAGAGCAAAGAAGATAAACTTTTACATAAAAAAGTGCCTGCATAGAGTGATGAGCTATGGTGGTATAAATTAGAACTTTGTTCCACCTATTGTTGAAGTTTCATGATATTTTCACACAATGATACCATTTTTAAACACTTGTTACTGTACTGGGTTTTAAAAATATGCACGGTGCTTTTCATTAAGGGTGTTTGCCTGACCCTAAATTTGTCTCAATTTTTTTCAACATGAAGTCAAAGAAATTCAATTAAGTTATGAGGTGTTGTGCATCATCTTAATCACGTTCTTATTCCTGTTCCTAGCTCTCAACAAATGTAATGTAAATACAGAGGCTTCATGGAATTTTAAAGTAACACATTTTATTCTGTTATTTTTGGTTGTGCTGCGTTGTGAGCTAGGAAAAAAGCTTTATTCTTCCTGGGATTTTTTTTTTTATTTTTTTTTTTATTTTGTTGTTGTTGTTGTTTTTTGTTTTTTTTGAAAGCTCCTAATGTCGGAGTGCTCTAGAGCAGAGCACACATTTAGGATAAAGAATCATAGAAGGGTTTGGGTTGGAAGGGACCTCAAAGATCATCTAGTTCCAGCCTCCCTGCCATGGCAGGGACACCTTCCACTAGACCAGGTTGCTCACGGCTCCATCCAACCTGGCTTTGAACACTTCCACGGATGGAGCATCTACAACTTCCTTGGGCAATCTGTTCCAGTGCCTCACCACCCTCAGGGTAAAGAACTTCTTCCTTGTATCTAGTGTAAACCTACCCTCTCTCAGCTTCCACCCATTACCCCTTGTCCTATCATTACAGTCCCTTGTAAAAAGTCCCTCCCCAGCTTTCTTGTAGGCGTCCTTCAGGTACTGGAAGGCCTCTATGAGGTCTCCCCGGAGCCTTCTCTTTTCCAGGCTGAACAAGCCTAACTCTCTCAGCCTGTCCTCAGAGGAGAGGTGCTCCAACCCTCTGACCATCTTGGTAGCCCTCCTCTGAACTCGCTTCAACAGCTCCATATCTTTTTTGTGTTGGGGGCTCCAGACCTGGATGCTGTATTCCATGTGGGGTCTCACAAGGGCAGAGTAGAGGGGCTGAATCACCTCCCTTGACCTGCTGGTCACACATCTTTTGATGCATCCCAGGATACGGTCGGCTTTCTGGACTGCAAGTGCACACTGTTGGCTCATATTGATCTTTTCATCCACCAACATGCCCAAGTCCTTTTCCTCAGGACTGTTCTCAATCCACTTGTTGCCCAGCCTGTATCTGTGCTTGGGATTGCCTTGCCCCAGGTGTAAGACCTTACACATGGCCTTTTAAAACTTCATGAGGTTGGTTTGGGCCCACCTCTACAGCCTGTCAAGGTCCCTCTGAATGGCATCCCTTCCCTCCATCATGTCAACCACACCACAGAGCTTGGTGTAATCAGCAGACTTGCTGAGGGTGTACTCGATGCCACTGTCCATGTTGCCGACAAAGATGTTAAATAGCACTGGTCCCAGTACTGATCCCTGAGGGACACCACTTGTCACTGGTCTCCACTTGGACTTCAGGCCATTAAGGGTTGACTCTGCTACATTAGTACTAGCTAATGTAGCCTTATGTCACCTAAGTTATTCTTCCCTTTTTTTATGGATGGAGAACTGTATGAGAGCACACATCCACAAGCATGAGCTCTCAGATTTTCTCTTGATTCAGCTGGGCAGGCTTTACACTAGCATTTCAATTTTCTCAGGACAGTGACTCTCAATGCTAAGCAGAGATGGGAAAGGGTACTCTAGGAAGATATTCAAGGTCTGTGCCGCATTTAAAACACCACTGCCAAAAAACCCCACATCCTCAAAACCAGATGAAGTAACTGAGAGAAGGGAATCTGCAGTTCTTGGTTCCTTCTGCAAGAGCAGATTTTGCCTTAAACAATCACTGGATAATGTCTGAAATCTGAAGAGATATTTCCAAAAATTCAGCTGTATGGTAGAAAGCAAACATGGTTTTAGTCTTTGAATTAGCAGGACCTTTGCTTGATTGCCCACACATTGGGACTGACGATTCTTGTGCTTGGAGGAGGATATCCTGGTTGCTTTTTTTGGGAAAAAATCAGAATCTCCTGATTGGGAACAGTCCATCCCAATATACAGGAAATCAAGCAAAGGTGGCAGGAGGCCTGCATGGATGAACGAGGAGCTCCTGACTAAACTCAGACATAAAAAAGGAAGCACACAAGAGTTGGAAGCAGGGGCGTATGCAGCAAATCCAGGAGGAATATAGATACATGGTTCAAGTATGCAGGGATGGAGTTAAGAAAGACAAAGCCCACCTGGAATTTAATCTGTCAAGGTACATGAAGGGCAACAAGAAGTGCTTCTCCAGATATATCAGCAGCAAAAGGAAGACTAGGGAAAATATAGGCCTGCTGCTGAATGGGAATGGAGGCTTGATCACCGTAGACGTAGGGAAGACTGAAGTACTCAATGACTTCTTCACTTCAGTCTTCACTGATGTAAAACTTGCCTTTGGGAAGTGCATGAGGCCCCTAAGATCAGTGAAAAAACCTGGGACAAAGAAGATTTACTCTTGCTAGAGGAGGATCAACTTGGAGAACATTTAAACAAGCTGGACATGGGATGGACTTACGGGATGCATGCATGGGTGCTGAAGGAGCTGGCCAGTATTTTTGCAAGGCCTCTCTTGGAAGGTTATGGTGATCAGGGGAGGCTCCTGAGGACTGGAAGAAAGCAAATGGCTCCCCTATCTTTGAGAGTGGTAAGAAGGAAGATTTGGGGAATCTACAGACTACAGTCTGATCAGCCTCATCTTGACCCCTGGGAAGATGATGGAGCAAATAATTCTGGGAACCATTTTGAATAAATGAAGAACAAGAAGGTGATTTGGAGTAGTCAGCATGGATTTATAAAGGAGAAGTTAGGCTTAACCAGCCTGATAGCCTTCTGCAGTGAGATGACTGACACAGTGGTTGAGGAGGAAGTAGTGGATGTTGTTTATCTCGACATTAGCAAAGCTTTCGATACCGTCTCCCATAACACTCTCATAGACACTGGTGAAGTCTGAGTTAGGTAAGCCGATTTCAGTCCACCCTACAAGGACTGAAACCTGTCTGAACTTCTGGTGCTCAAAAGCCCTCAAAGATCAGCAGCATAAAGTTCAGCTAGAAGCAAGTCACTATTTGACACTGAGGCTGCTACTGTTGAACATCCTTTTTGATGACCTGGATGATGGGGCAGGATGCACCCTTAACAAGTCTGCAGCTGATTCAAAATTGGGAGTAGTAGTTAACACACCAGTTGCTTGTGCTGCTGTTTAGGTGGACCTCAACAGGCTGAAGAAAGGGGCCAACGGGAACCTCATGAAGTTCAGAAAAGGCAAAGTCATGCCCCTGGAAGGAATAACCCTGCATACCAGTACAAGCTGGGGACAGACTGACTGGAAAGCACATTTGTAGAAAAGGCTCTGGGGGTCCTAGTGGACAAGAAGTTGATATATCACTGTGACAGAGAAAAAGCTTTTTTTCCAGTGAAGATGGTCAAACACTAGAACAAGTTACCTGCAGAGGCTGTGGTGTCTCCAATCTTGGAGGAGATATTCAGCTTTAATTGAACAGGGCCCAAATTTTGAAATTGGATCTAGCTTTGAAGTTGACCTTGCTTAGAGGGGGTGGGAGGGAGGGAGGTTGAACCAGATGATCTTCAGAGCTTCCATCCAACCTAAGTTATTTTGTAATTCTCTGATTGTAGCACAAATGTTTTAAACAGCACTCCTTTCACCCCAAAAAAGCCCTGGGGAAAATACAGGCAATGGTCTTTCATGTTTGTGTACTGTGACACAAACTAAATCAAAACACATGTTTCTGTAGCTTATAGTTTAGTAAAGATTTTCCCACGTGTTGAATGTATTTAGACTAAAAATGCACAGTTTACTCCAGTGTCATCTTCAATGTTATGCAGTTTCTTTGCTGCTTTCTGTTGTTTAAGCTGTGCCAAATGCTGTTCCAAGTCACTTTTTTCCTTTCTCATGAACAGTGTGTTTCTCTTTTTTTCATTGTAAATTGTTCTATTTGAAGGAATTCATTATTGCGGTTCCCCAGGACGCAAACATTTGCTTTATTATTGCAATTTCTTTTCAACAGATACAAAGGTACTTTGCTGAAGATGTCGCAGACCAAGCTCTCCTCAGTTTTTATTGTGACTTAATTTTAATGGGGGAGAATGTATGGCAGAATTACAAAATTTCTTCTTTGCCACCTTTCCCCCCCCCCCCCCCCCCGCACCTTCCTCAGTGAAGTTGGTTTGATCTTGCTTTCACGGGCTAATCTGTGAAAATTAATTCTAGATAAGAAGTTGACATTCAGTTGACTTGAGTCTGAAAAAGATTAGAAAAGGCATATTTATTCTCAGGGGAGCCTATTTTTAATATGAAATAGAATTCTTCTCAGTCCCCTGTAATGTTATTATTCTCTGAATCCATGAAGTCTTATGCAATAGTATTAGATCTTTGCTTGTGTGCAATTCTCAGTCTTTGTTATCTAGATCTTTGAGTAGATTGAAAGTTTTGCAAAGAAAAATTCCATCTACGTTTGTTGAGTCAGTACCAACCCTGAGCTGTTTGTTTTAATCGAGAACACTTCAGATCTGGCAAATTTTTAGCCAGTCTAAATTAGGATACCTCCTGTTCCCTTGAATTTGTGTTGGTCTGTCTGAGGGCTGGATATAAATGACTAAGATAGAAAGAAGTAGTTAAGGTCCTAATTTTCTGTAGATCTTGGTGGAGAGTTAGGATTATTAGTGATTCATTGGACTTAGACCAATATGCTTATTATTTTGTTTTGATGGGAAATAACATCAAAATTCCTGAGGTGTCTGGAGGGAAGGGATTGTAAGGACTTTGCATGGGCTTGCTCTGTTTTATCCTTGAGATAAGAGGAGAAAAGTAAGTTTGGGCATGTGGATTCTAGAAGTACTTTATCTGAAATTATCCTAATAGAGGAGATGAAGGATGTTTGGGAAGTACTAATTTTGCCATGAGACATCACGACGAAGAAACATCAGTTTGCATAAGACATGTTCAGTATTCCCCACACTGTGAATCTCAAGGGTTAGTAAAAGTCATCCACTGTCAATAAGAAAACCAAGCCCCAAATTTGGCAAATATTAACTCAGAGATTATTTTTGCCTGTGAGATGTTGAGGTTTTTTTAAATTATAAATTCAGCCTTGGTCATAACTCTTCGGAGGATCTGGGCCAAAATTTGTTGCGGTTGAAGCTAATAGGTTCTAACATTTTGGATTGAAAGAAATTTTAAAATTTGGAACCTTTTGGAAGCCTAGGAAGCAAGTGATAAAACTCAGTAAAGTACCTGGTTTTGTTTAAAGGGAATTAAAGTCTGGATGTTTTCTCTACCCACTCTGACAAGCTAATGATTTGTGGAATGAGCAGGAGACATGCTAAACATCCCTGCTCAGTCATGTCATTTATTGCATCCTACATTCATGTGCACTGATGTAACTCTAGACTCTAACCTGTTCTGGTTGTTGACCTTGTAAGCCAATTAATGCTCTTCTGTTGCTATATATAAATATTGTTTTATTTTGACCTTTTGAGACACCACTTTTTTTTTTTTTTTTTTTTTTTAAAGATATGTAAGAGCCAAAATGTTTTAGCATTCCAGTTGGTATTTACATTAATTTGAGTTCAATTTGTTCCCTGAGTTTTTGAGATCAGATATTTTTAGCTTGGTTTCCTGAGGAACTGAAGTTTATAGGATGGGTGTATCTATCCATCTGTCTTCCACCAGGTTGCTGAAGCCAGTTATCAACTATCCTGATTTGGTGAAGAGAGTGAGGTCTCAATGCTGTTAAGCTCTGGCAAGTTCTGTTAATAGCCTTGGTTTGGTAGAGGAGAGACACACAAATGACTCGCCCATCTAAGGGAAAAGGTGCAAGATAAGCTCAGCAGTTGTGTTGTGTATGGTTTGGTGGGAAACTGGTTGAGCCTCCAGTCAGTGCTGCTTCTCACTGGTGGGGTAGTGACAGAACATGAGCGAGAACTGTGGTTGCTGTGGGGGTTGAACTGGAACTATTTAGATAGTGAGACATGGGCTGTGGTTTCTCACAGTTGGGAGATGCATGGAGATTATGGGCCGTGTTCCTGTGGTGAGAATGTGTGAGTACGTAGCAAGAGGTCTGTAGGGCATCAGTTTTATTGCTCTGAAAACTGCTTGCCTTTAACAAGGGAAGCTACTGTATGGACACTTCATAATCCTGGAAGCCCGTAAAGACACAATGTAGTTTATTCTTCATGTTAGGAGAGGGTTTGTGGATATGGCACACAGGCTTTGATATGGAGAATTTGCACCTACAAAACAAGTTATTGCAAAGTCCTTTAGAAACAAGTTGGACTTTGTTTCTCCTTAGCCCCTATATATAAGAAGTTAAGATTTATTTCTCTTTGGGAAACTGGGAACAAGGGAAAAAATGAGACCCAGAATTTTGGTTATGAATGGTAACATGGCTGTGGAAATGAGCTCTGAGCTGAGCTCTTAAAGTCAGCTCTCAAAGACACTACACTGAGTGATGATTTTTAAAAAAAAATGTTTCCTGGCAAAGATTCTGCCAGTAGAGTTTACTGCCAGAAGACTGTTCTCTGGTTTCAATGACTGAACTTAAACTATTTATGTACTGAAATAAAGCAGAGATTCTAATTTTTCAGAAGGTGTTTACCTTCTTTGGTATTTAAACACTTTTTGAGAAGCTCAGCATCTAGATAATCAGTAACTGTGATACTTGTTAAAGGAAGAACATTTCCCCTACATGCAAAAACAAAGCAAAACCAAATGAAGTTCCACGCGCTCCTATGAAGGGAGGATTAGCACTAAGAATCATCACATGGCCTCTGCAATTGTGCTCATCCTAAAGTATAGGATGCGAGTTTTGTGGAAATGCCTGTCAGCTGTGATACTGTTTCATAAGCTGTGTTACCAGCAAAATCTGTTCAGCTTTAATAAAAGGCCTTCTTGGGCCTTACACTGACTTGCAGTTATATGAATGCTTATAAACAAAGAGTACAACACAGGACTAGAATGTTGCATTGCATTTTTCTGTCTTCTTCTCATGCCTAAAGAAAACATGCATTTATCTGTCTAATTGCAGATAAGCTTCCATGACAGGTAGACACTCTGTGTTTCAATCTGTTTTGGTAAATTTTGTTTTACTTCACAGAAGTAATTTCTGGAGGAACAGATAAGATAGATTTTGATTATAACAAACTATAAAAGCAAGACAAAACTAGGATTCTTCTTTAAAGCTGATTACCTCTTCAATTTTCAGAATCCAAGTCAAAACCCCTGCTTAAAAGCCTTAAGTCGGCTTGTGTATCTATCCATTCAACTCCAAGCAGGGCTGGATAATTTGTAACGGAAACGTAGAGATCACGCACTAGTCAGCTGGAATGCAGAAAATGAGGTCATGTTTTTTGACCTACAGTTGATTCTCCCTTGCTCTGTTGTATCATTGAAATGCATTAGTAAAATTCAATGCTTGTACAGTTCCAAGCATCTGGAGTTTTTATACTTCTTTTATTTTACTACTTATTTCTGCAGTCACATTTGGGATATCTATCCTAACTGACCTTTACATGTATCTCATGTACAAACACAGATTCTATAAAATATGAAGAAATCAGTCTGCTGCACAGATCTGTCTACAGTAAAGACCTGTCATTTGTGAGTTTGTCTTATGGAAAAGCTTCTCAATTTTGGTAGTGATGGTATATTAGGAGCTATGCTTTTGATGCAGCAATTCCTAGAGTCACTACCTATTCTGTTGTGCCAGCAAAGCTGTTCCGGCAGCGAAGAAGATCAGGATTTAATCTGGCCCAATAGTAACACCCTTTTTTTTTTTTTGTCAGGCTGTTGTTTTAGCTGATTCAGCTCCCTGAATTGCTTTGCCAGCTAGAGAATTTCTGCCATGTATGTGAAGTTGGTCAGGCTAATCTGCAATGCTGAAACTTGAGAATTAGTGAGAACTGGGCTCCAAGAGCCTGGTAGGTGTGGGTTTGATTGCCTGTCCTCTTGGTGCTGAGAGTTTGTTCTGCCATTGCATAGCCTGACTGTGAGTGAACGATCACTAGGAGATAGCTCTGCTTAGAAGGTCTCTCCGCCTCATTTCCTTATTGCCTTCTCCAGGAGAACATTTGACTGGCCTTCTTCAGGGCCTGGAGTTTGTTATTGACCTTCCTGGGAGAGTAGCAAGAGCTGAAAGGAGAGAGGTGTGGGGTTAAGCTAGAAGAGCTTTGGGAGGTGCCACCCTGACCTGGAAAAGCATCTGCAACTCCCTACACTGGAAGTGGTTGGCTGCTTTTCCAGAGGAAAGGAAGGGAGGCACAGGTGCTGAACAGCCTAGTTTGGAATGGGGTTATGCATGAGGTATTACAGGGTCAAGCAGTTGTCATGGTGCTCTGTTTTAGGTAGAGCAGCACCTCTGCATCCGTGTACTGTGGTCCCCCATTCTGCTGTAGTCAGTAGCTGACAGGACCCAGTGAGCTGAAGGGCAGGCGTCTGCATGGTGAGAGAAGAGGCTGAGATCCTCATTACCTGCATGAATGAAGAGCTCAACTGCGGAACAGAGTAAGGAGAAGAGTAGAAAATGTTTATTAATTGATTTCTTACTGCTTTTGTTCCTTCTTTCTCCTACCTTAAAAATAGGGTATGCTTTGCTTTCACTTCTATCCCGTTCACGGCTTTAATCACAGAGAAACCCATGCCTTACCATGAAATTTGTTCCTGACAGTTAGTTTCAGGTGCAGCCACACTGTAATTCTTGAAGATACTGAATGTAACAAAAGGAATGAGGACACCAGGCAGGAAAGGAGGATTACTGTGGACAAAAGGGAAGGAAGGGGAAGATCAGACAAAATGTTAAATCAGAATGGCCCACATGAAAACTATTGGTTCATGCATGCCTATGTCAGATGTACTTCTGCTCCACAAAAGTGGTTTTTTCAATGCAGAACATAGCTTCACCTGAAGGGGTGAGGCTGGGCTTTTTGCTTTTGCCTTGTGCCACTTTCAAGACACTTTCCTTACCAACAGGTATTAAAAAATTCCAGATGGTATTAATGACAGAATTTCTTGCATCATTTACTTGTGAAAACTCAGTTAACTGAAACTTGTGTTTAAATGCCTGTTTGAGAGTTCATTGATCAAATTGCCAGTGTACCAACTTTATTTTTTTGAGGAAATTTAATACGCTGAACATATTAGTAATTCCTTGGCTGCTTAGTTACATATAGAACATACAAAAACATTTTTCACCTTTGTGTCAAATAAATATTGCTATAAGAGGGTAAATACAGTTATGTGCAAATACATTGGCAGTTCTCTGTAATAATAGATGCGTGTACTGACTTACAGGTGCACGGGCAGAAAATTGTATTTAAAGACGTGCTGAGAATCAAGTGCTAAGTATGTAGTGATAGTAGCAGTGTATTTGTCACAAAGCTTGATGTCATGTTAGCAATGTATATAGGCTGTAAACAGCACTTTTCATAAAATGAGCAGAAACAAGGATGACAAGCATGAAAGTTTAATGGTCTTAGCTTGACATTTCCCTAATTAAGTGTCTAAGCATACCATTGTTACTTTGCTTCACAAAAGAGCCTTATGTGTTTCCAATATTTGATACGCATCAAATCCATTGCACTTAATTTCTGTTGATGCATTTACCTAAACTGTAATTTGGCCCATAGTTCATATTTGAAGGCCACAACTACTCTCAAAGCTGAAAAAAAATTTAAAAAATCTAGAAGTGAATTGCATTTATTTATCAAATTTATATGTCGTACACCTTTCCATTTCTTTTATACTAGTTTGTGCTGCTCTGAAGCTGGAGACGCGGTTAGCAGAGCAGTGCTATATAAGCAAGAAGTTTTGAAGCTATCAATAGCCACTACTTACATTTAATGTCATTATTCAAATCTTTACGCTCTCTTCTAGGCTTTAAAAAATCCTTTAGGTAATCGAAAGCTCAGCTGACAAAATTAACTGTATTATTTCCATTACAATACTTGCTGCTACAGGAAGATAAGGAATGAAATATTTCTGCACATTTTTTAAGAGCTAGGTAATTTTCCATCTTATGAAGAACTATGTATGCTAAGGTAATTGTAATAAAAATCAAAATTTAATCAAAATAAGCCAGGGCATAAAGTAGTTGTGTTAGGAAGGCTGAGAAAAAAATCTGTGTTCTCTTGGACCTTAAGTTCAGTAGATCATAACTGGCCTGGGAGGTGACTAAAGTCTTTGCTCTCCTCTGAAGGGTCACATCAGAGGCCGGGTATTGAAATGGATTGACTGTTTGATAGGATTTGCCATACTGGATCATGCTTTCAACTGTGTGCTTCTCTTCTAGCCTATTACAAGCAGGCAGGCTAAACACAAAGGCTGTATTGAAATATAGGTTAGCTTATATATAGTACAATAGTTGAGAAGAGCCTCTATTTCATGCGAAGTAGTCTGAAAGTGTTGTTTTTATTGTTATCTGCAACAAGGATCTGTTCAGAATTTGTATTGGGATGTTTCACAAGTATTTTCCAAGTATTTCAGAAAATTAAGAATAGAATCAACATAAATGTAAAGGTTGAATAGATACATTTTAAGTGTTTGAAGCTTATTCTTTTGCATTGGAGAGCAGATGAGGTACACGGGAGGGAGAAAATAATAGCACATTTTATTGTTTTCTGAAAAAAACCCTTACTGTTCCTTAGTTCTTCCTCCCAAAGAGAATATAAATTGCTGGTTAGAGCTTTAAAAGCTGATAGAATGCGTTCAGAGTTTTTCAAACTGTTTTTGGATTTGCTTTCAAAAAAAAATCTAGGACTTGTCACTTTCATAGAGTTTAGAGATGGTAGGTTTTATTTCTTTCAATTACCTTACATTGTTGGTCAGCTTCATCTAGTTCAGTAATTCAAAGAATATCAGCATGGCAAAGCAAGCTGGAGTCAGCAGAGCGATGGGAGAGCAGGTTGATCTGGTAACGAGGCTGAGGTTTGAAACTGGAGTGTTATATTCATGCTTCTGCTGGTGTCAGCGTTTCTGGGCAGAGCTCCCTGGGATGATCGTAAGTTGTTCTTTATGAATTACAACTCTTCCGCATGGAGTGCTCTGTTTTCTGCCCATATGTGCAGGGGCACCGCCACCAGGTGCTGGGTGCAGTTTTCCTGTAGCTTAGAATTCTTCTGTCTTCTGATAGATGTTCCATGACCGAATTCAGATATGCTTTTCAACATGGTCAGTAATTCGAGGTAATTTGATGATGATCTAGAAGCGTTTTGACTCTTGAGGCTGAGAGCAAGAACCTAAGCTAAAGGCATAAGAGCAAGTGACCACCAGTAGAAATGGACATGCCTTGTCAGCTTCAACACTGGAAACCGGTGATTTCATCCTAGTGCCATCAGTGACCACTGACACCTGGAAGAGCTGCTGAGATACAGAGCTGCATCCCGGCCCCAATCCAGTGAGGCACTCTAAGCCTACACGCTTGCTAAACTGCAGGATATTTCTGGCTGAAAACAACCCGAGTGATGACAGTGACAAAGAAAAGGCTTTTCTGACAACTCGCTTAAACACCCGGCACAGTTAGAGAACGTATGGCAGTGTTTTGTGTGCTAGATAAGAAATAGTGATCTGAGAGGCCGAAACGTCTGTGATCTGCTTGCATGAACACCACAGTCCTTGCAGGATCTAACAAGATAATTAGATAAAAGCCTATTATACCTTGTCACGAAAAGAGGAAGAGATATCCTATAGCATATCATGAAGTGATAAAGAAATAAACAGAAGATAGAGGTAAAATCAAAAGGGAGAGGATATCAGAGAGAGGAAAGGATTGCACACAACAATGCTAAATGTTTTGGTTACTCAGCATTATATTCTTGTTTGCATGTGACTTAGTTTTGCTGGAGCGCAGGGTGACAAAACTGAGCAAATTGCTGTCAGTGAGGGAATGCTTAAAGGCCAGGTTTCTTAGGAGATTGTAACTCACTCCTGACAAGGAAAAAGACATCTCTTGTCCTAACCACTTGTGTTAGTGCGAGTTGTTTGTTTGTTTTTAGGAGAACCAAATGCTAGCAGTAAAGATGAGAAAGAACAAGTCATCAGTAATTCCTTTCTGCATCTGCTGCCTTTGTCTATCTGCTTCATTTCTGCATCTGCTGCCTTATTTTACAGAACATTTAATTTACAGAGATTAGACAAAAACCAGAAATACAATAAGCTGGTTCTGTTACCTGTTTACCATGCTTTCACCCCAGACCTACTTGCAGGCTTTCTTTATTCTCATTCTCACTGTTTTGCTCATTCCTATCTGTTAATTCAAAACTCATATGCATAATGCAGTCTCTCTGCAGGGCCCTTGTTCTGTTTATATTTAAATCTCTCTTGACTCAGTTCAGAGAAAGTGAATCTTCAAATATTATTTACATATATTGCCAATTTGTTTCATTTCCCTTAAATTCTTTATACTACTTTGTCTAGCTTTAGGTTTTGACTTACTCTAAGACAGTAGGTCCCACCTTGAAAAACTAGAAAGACCTTTGCATGGGGTGTTAGCCTTCATAAACTGACAGCTGAATATTGAAGCACTGTTGAGGCAAATGGGACCATGACTGAGTTGTTGCCCACTGAATAAAAAAGAATGGCGATGGTGCTCTAAGACAAAGCTGTTTGGGTTACCATGATAATTTTTCTAGCACATAGAGCTGGTTGAATAGATTTACCAGCTGCGGACACAGTAAATGAGGCACAGATCGTGCCCACTAGATTGGATGGTTTCAGGAGGAGGATGAAATTTGCAGTGACACTTCTGCACATATTAGAGTAAAGCTCTGATCTGTAAAAGAAGTGAAAGTGTTTGCTCACAGGTCCTGCCCTGTGGTGAAAGCACATAGCAATATGAGAAAATTACAATTACCACAGTCTGTGGGTTGTCCTAAATACATGACTCTACAAATGCACTTGCCTCAGATAATTAAAAATCCCGAAACCCAATCATCTTTTTTCACAGTAATAATTTGTTATTTGAAGTGACCAGTGTCATGGGGTAGCTGCAAAGCATGCTCTGTCTCTGACCTCTCTTAAGAGCTTCCTTTTCAGACCCAGGGTGGTATTTTGAAGTTTGTCTCTGTTAGCTCCTGCCTGATGTCCGCCAGCTCCCTACAGCTGCTGCCAGGTCTGACCCTTGTCCTTTGGGCAGGCTCTCTTGTTGGTGGGCCACATCTTGTCCAACTTAACCATACAGCATCAGGAAATCATTCATCCACATCTGTTTGCCCTGTAAACATTCACACTGCTTTGCTGGGCTGAGCACAGGGTACAACTTTCATCCTTTGTAGCCTATCCTTTGAAAAATGCTAATTCAGAGTAGTCTAGCACTGCTTACCTGTTATCTCCTGCTCAGATCACAGCTTTTGCTTATTTAGTTTCGCTTAATGGCTGCCTGCCTGAGCTGTGGCTTCTTCTTTCTGCTTGAGGATTCCTCTGGGAGCTCTGCTCAATGCAAGTAAGATATACTGCAGCTTTATAAGAGGCCTTTCTTGTCTGCACATTGCATGTTATATAGCTCCGTAGGGATTCAGCTGCAATAGTTAAGTACTACAGCAGACTTTGAGCATCCTGATGTTACGTATAGATCACTTAATTGCATTTTGAATGCCTGATGTTTACAGGCTTAAGAGATGTTTCTCTTTTGCAAAACTACCAGGCAGTAAGAGGTATTTTCAAATTAAAGCCCCAATTAGATTTTTTAAAAAACCTATGTTGGAACGTACCCACTGTTGGATAAGTATCATTTGTTTCAAATGTTACTGCACATACTGGGGCCTTTCTCAAGAGCTGTATGAAAAGATGATACTTTGTTCTGATCTGAAGTTGGATCACTTTGAGAAACATTTTCTGCATGAAATGAAGAATTGTTCTGTATCAACAAGGGAAATGAATTAAGAGGAGACGACTTTTTTTTTTTCCCCCCAATGTCTCTTAATCCATTATACAAGAAGGGGCATTTATTTCAGTCCAAAAGTATAAGATCTAGTCAGTAGATTATGTGAGTTTTGTTGTTGTTTATCCACAAAAAGACTTGAGGGGAAAAATGTGATAGTGATTGCTTGTTAATGAGATCCTTTTCTCTTGGAGAACTGAGCCAGAGCCTAAAGTAAAAATGGCATTTTCTTGTACTTGTGAATTTGGTTTTTTTCAATGGTTAGTAACAAAAATGACTTTTTAAACATGAAAGAATTTAAATTAAACTCGCAACAGCAGGTTGTTGTAGGCAGGAATGTGATTTCTGGTTTAAGCGTGATAGTGTATTTAAAAAAAACACACCCCAAAACTGGAGAATTGTTTTTCCTCAAACACAGTAAAATTAAATATGCTAGTAGCATGGACAAAAATCTCACAAATCTGGCTGAAGCAAAAACTGGTGTTGACCTTAGCGTAAAGATACAGCAGTGTTTAAAATGTTCCAGGCAGCATTAATTCCCGCTTAGTCAGAAGCAAATTTAAGGTTAGGGGGGGGTTGGAAGGAGACAGATATATAAATAATTGCCTCCTGATCTGGAATTTCCGCTTGATTCGTGGCCAGCTGGAGGAGTGAACGTCTTGAGGCAGGACAGCAGTTGTTAGTTTTTCTCATCATTAACAGTCTAGAAAGTTTGTCTTTTGACTTGCTGTTAACTGAGAAAAGACTTTTAATGGTTAAAAATTGAGCTGTCCACAGGCATGCTCTGTTTATGCAACAAACCACATATTTTAAATGCATTATATTAAATTAGTCATTAAAAAGTGTTACCTTTGACAGGACAGAGGTGTATCTCATCTGCAGTGTTTCCTTACATATGCAAGACCTATTTTACTACATATTTAAATAGCTGTGTAGTATAGTATTGGTATCACAGACTTTCTTAAATGCTGGTGGTGCTGTGTGTGCATAGATGCGACCACGTTAGTAGATACGTGAAATGCTGAAGCCTCTGACATTAGGGACAGGCCTTGCTGGGTCAGGGCTCAGGGAACAGGTTAGTGGCATCTTGAGCCTTGTCCGTATTCTTGGTGCTGGGAAGCATCTGGTAGCTTTTCCCTCCCCGCATGGGCCCAGCCTCTGTGCCCTCTCCCTCTCATGGCCCTAGCTGGCCTGGCAGGGCAGGGGATCGTGATTTCTGCCTGTATGCCCAGGCTCCGAGGGCACTGCCAGGCCTGGCTGTCCCTGCGCATGGCCCAAGACCCCATGTCAGCCCGCAGGCCATCAGCCCCTGCTGCAGTGATGCTCTAGCAGGGCTAGTCTCTGACTCCCCACAGCCTGGCCTGGCCAGGGACCCCTGAGCCAGGCTCACGTCCTGGCCCAGCCTTGACTGGGGCTACCCCAGTGTCCACTGGCTGCTCTGCTCCTGACTGGGGTGGTGGGACAGGCCCTGGCTGCCAGACCTTGCCCTGCTGCCTCATGGGGAGCCCCCATTCCTCCTGGTGCCCCAACCCATGGGAGGCCACCGGGCAATGCTGCTTCTTGACACTGTGAGACCAGGAGTCGTCTTCAGACTGTTAATGTTTATTGTAGCCAGTAGACCAAGAAGGGTTTTGTCAGCAAAATGCACCACAAAGCCTAGGGATACACCCTGCTCTTCTGCGTGGTGCGCCTGCCCCTGCCTAAGCTTGTCCACAGCTTGCAGGGATTCAGGGGACAGTGGAGCTGGGTGATCCTCGGTGTGCTCTCTGCAGCCTCACCACTGACTTCTTCCAGGTGTTTCTTACTGCTAGGTCTCTCAAGCACTAAGGAAGGAGCTGTTATCATTTTCCTTCTTTAATGCACTGTGAGAGTAGGAGGGATTGAGGTTTTTTTCTGTTGCCATACAGTGCTTTCAGTGCCAGGAGCCCCACTCCAGCTCCCTTTAATTACTCTGAGTCAATGTCTGACTTTCTCCTGAGCCATTTCTGTTTTATCCTCCCCCTAACCTTCAGGAAAAAGTTGTCCTTCTCCGCTACTCACCTCCCCCACACCCTTTAAATGAAAACTCGTTCACTGACTTTCCATCCCTAGCAGAACAAAGAGAAATTTAAGAGACTTATTTATTGAAGATGTGCTGCAGTAAACAGAGATTATTCATAGCAGAATTAAACCTTGATGAGTAAAAAACTTGCAGTTCATCTGTGGAAAAATAAATGTGATGCAGATCGCAAATAAAGCCAATTAAAGCCAATCAGTGACTTCTATGAGCACTACTGTCTGCTGCTAATCAAAGCTGTTATTTTAGAAAAAAACCCATATTGTGATCATTAAACAAGTTACTTCCTACATGTCAAGACACTTGTATCTTCAGTATACTACTTATTCATATTACATGTTCAGTTTTCTATTGCCAAAACTCCATGGATTCTGTGTAACAAAAATTGGAACATGTGCCACAATACTGCGTATTTAAATATTGTAGTGTGACATAATCCAAAACAGTAATGAACAAGAGGTGCAATGAGCGACCACCTCATTGCAAAACTTTCTATCATCCCCATTGTTCAGTCTATGGAAATAGGAATAACAACCATTTTGACCACAAACAATGCACTTACTTGTTAAATTGCCATGAGAGAAGACCACCTGTATATTGCTGTCTGCCTTACGCCTCCCTGTAGGGCATAATGCATGCATAAGATCCTTATATAAGGAACACACACTTTGTTGCACAGAAGATTTATGTAGTAAATATTATCTATGCCTGGAATCCTTTTGTTATTAATGATTATAATTATTGGTGCATGTGAGCAACAGCTAGCATTCCCACAGGCAGCAGACCCTCACCCCCGTCTTCACATCCGTGCAGGAGCAGCATTGTTTTAGCAGCAAGCTTAGATTTCCAGTTTTTTTCAACTCATCCTGTTCTTTCCATCCCTTTTTTGCTTTCCCCTCCTGTCAGTGATCCTAGCTCTGCCCTGTCCACTGCCTACTGCGGGCTCTCAACATAGACGAGGGTGGTATAATGCATTTTCCCAGCACTGCATTGTAAACCATATTTGAAATGGTTTTTCTTGGTATTTCTATTGCTTCCAGGGACCAGCTATTAATGTGTGGGATAAGCAGCAATTCTTTTTCAGGTTATATTTGAGGAGTCCTAAGTTTTTTGCAAATGTTTTTCAGGTCAGGTTAGATTTCTTTCAAACATATTATATGCTTTTAAAGTGTAATTTAAAAACAGAAGATCCTTAATAATTTCCAGTGTTCTTTCTTCAAAGGCAAACTCACCAAAAGAAAAGTTAAGTTGTTGGTTTTCTCCTGAAATTGTAGACCTTGTGTATTATAACTTACCTTGGTTACTCCAGACTCCTGTTGATGGGTGTGTGTCAAGTTAGTCTGACAGTGAAGCATCAAGGAAGATATAAGCCATTCAGAAACATTTGTATGTGAGACAAGTACTGAAGAAACTTTTCTGGAGTCTAGAAGAAAAGTCATGAACGGTGCTGCAGAAAAAGACGACTGTAGAAGTGAT
Organism: Podargus strigoides; assembly: GCA_028020825.1. NCBI lineage: Eukaryota > Metazoa > Chordata > Aves > Caprimulgiformes > Podargidae > Podargus > Podargus strigoides. The sequence continues at coordinate 53,543,794 of CM051622.1, forward strand.
TGGCTTGTGTATGCAGGAAGTGTTAACCAGCTTCCCTGTCCTTCAGGTTTCTAATTGAGTAGAAAAATGAGCAGTACTGTGAAAATCAGAGAGACAGTGGGTGGCATCCTCACAAGTGTTCATTTACCTGTTGGAATAAGGGTTTGCAGGTGCTTCAAGCTTTCAAGGCTATACTTGGTGTTGATAAACAAAATGTTGTCTTTTTTGAACATCAGAGGATGTCAAGAACCTGTGCTCCATAAGCATAGTCAAATCCAGAACTATTCAGTATTTCTCTTGCTTTCTCCTGAACGTTTACTGCATGTTTGGAGTGCAAACCCAGCCTCTTGAGAATGAGTCAACCTGTCTCCATAAACCTGGTGAGTGGTCTAGTCTCCACTTCTCCTGGACCTTTGTCTCCTGGCCCCTGTAGTGGATGCCTTTGTAGGCAGTGTGTCTTTGCAGTGGGACACTGTCCTTCGGTGAAGCATAATGTGAGACCTGAGAGTTAATTTTAGCTCAAACAATGGCCTCTTATGTTGCCAATCTGATAACAGCCATCCTGGTTTATGGAGATCACTATCTATTTTATGCTTTGTGCACTGTCAGTCTTTTGCACGTTAAAAATCAAATACTGTTTATATAAAGAATCGAAGTGGAAAAAAATGGTTTCGTTCCTGTGGAGAACTTGTCGATTTATGTTACTAAATGTCATATGTTTTTCCTGCCTGTGATCGTATTTTGCTCTGTGAACTTGCGAGGGAAGCGCTGAGTAGCATCTTGCAGGGAGGAAGCTGCTCATTCGCCACCCTGACCTCAAAGCGTCTCCTGGCAGCCTGTCCTCAGCCTGCTTCCTACAGCTTTTCCCACTGCAGAGCCCTTCTTCTGGGGACTGATCACAAGGGGCTGATGCAGCTTCTGCCTTGGGATGCGCAAAGTCTGCTCAGTCTCTGCACAGCCTGGGAGGTTTCTAGAAGCTGTTTGCTGAGCAGCATTAGTGTAGCGGCTTCTCTCCTTTGATGTGGAGAGCTGAGGATGAGTTCCTAACCACAGAGATGCAGCCTCCAGCGGTCTTGCTGCCCACCTCTAGCTGGGTGTTTGACATTCCGACAAGCTGCTGTGAGCCAGCTGGCCACCCCTCCCACATCAGCTCCAGCTCAGGGTGGAGAAACACTGGTGGCACAAGACAGGGAAGAGCAGGGACAGTAATCCAGAAAGGTACCCATGCAGTCCCTGGGTACCTCAACCAGGTCCTAGGCTGCAGTCTTATCAAACTCAAATTCTCTTAATCCTGCAGCCCATGCTACTGTATCTATAAAGCATCTATTGCCTATTCATGAGAACAAAAGCCTCTGAAATCCTATTTACACAATTAAAAGCATTCCCACCAAGTAGCGTACAGATGCTCTTGCCTACCCCCTGATACTCTGAGGTGCAGTGGGAGACTGTTTCTGGTTGTGCTGCAGAAACAACTGGTGAGCAGAAGCTGTCTCATGCTTTTGCATCATCTTTTAGTAATTAAAGGCCAATCTTATAGCTGCCCAAACAGCAAAATGGGAGCTAACTCTGCCATCTTCAGACTTTTTTTTTTTTTTAAATTAATAGATTGCAGTGCAGCATGCCTTTAAAATCCTTTTTTCCAAATATATTCTTTGCTATTTGACTGCTTAATAGGTATCCCATAGTCTTACTATATGTTGTTGAACTGACAGCTCTAGGTCATTATATGATACGTGGGAATATTTTACCAGTGTGAAGCAATGGCATCTGTTTTACAGGTCTGGCAATTTGGAGTCAAATTACATTCCTGTCAGTAAGGGCACAACGTTCCTTCACGCCCTTAATGAAGAGGAAATTAAATCTAAAAGTATTTACATTTCAAATACTGAAAGATGGTAAAGGTCTGCTCTGAATTGCCTCAGGAAAAAAAAAAAAAAGGCACCCAGTCCTTTTTTCATATACCAGAGCACAATTATTTAGATATCTAAACCCATTCCTTGTTGGACAAAGACTGCAGGATCAAGCTTTACAGTGCCTCGTTTGAAGGTCTGCCATGGTATCAAGGTGTGATGTGATGAAATCAAGACAAAGAGCAGCTCACACTGCCTCTTTCTTTCCTTTTTCGGGGGGATTCTGTTTTGTTCAAGCAGCACTTGGTGTTTGGTGCAGTCTGTTCCTCACCCCGCCACACCAAGAATAAATTTTCAAAGATTTCTCAGCCTTCTGAATGCAATTGATCTCACAACAGTATGTGTTTTTTCATTATTCAGTATTTTTAAGAAGGTTTGTAGGAGAGGTGGATTTACTGTAATGGCGGCTAAGTAGTTTAACTTAATCCTGAATAAACAAACAGATGCTCTCACCAAGGACCTGGCATCTGGGGCTGTCAACATTTATTACTGCAAGGCTCAGAAGAGATAAAATTGTCATTAGCCTTCACAGAAAGACCATGGGTATCTTCTGAGAGGAACGTACTTCAAACCACAAGCTAGCCCCTCAGAGAATCTAGTTTAGCTATTTAGATGCCTGTATTAGTAATAACACAAACAAAATGCTGCTTTCCTCGCTTGATTTATGCTTCAAAGCTCGCATTTTACATGTTTGTGGTTCTTCCCTGGGGGCTAAGGTTGAAATAGGTGTGCGTTTATGATTGTATGTATTGTGCATTTACGGTTGTGTGTGTGTGTCCTGCTGTGAGTTTATACTCAAAGTTTTCTCTACGACTTCTGCTGGTTTCTTCTAAAAACATCTCCGTTGAGGAAACTGAATGTCTTTTAATTAGCTGAGGTTTGGTAGGGAGCAGCCATGTGGCAGCATGCTGCTGTCTATAAGCAGGCTGGGATGCAGTGCCCATGGACTGCCAGGACCGGGGGACCACGTTGAGCATCCTTATTACATACGCCTGTCTAAAATACCAGGGTCTAGGATTGTTCAAGCTTCATGCCATCAGTTTAAAACCTGAATCTATCAAAAACCCTAAATCCACAGCTGCAGGCTTTGTTGAATGCAATAAGGTGGGTTTGTTTTCCCTGTGATAATTGTTCTTGTCGATGGTTTAACTAGAGAACTTCAAATGCAGATTTCATCCCAAAGAAAGGTATTTTAGCAAGATTTGCATAAGTACTTGAAAATGAATTTGTAATAAAAATAATGGGGTTTAAATTTACTCTTAATTATTTCTCTGAGGTGGAACACCTCCCACTCCAGCCTCCAACAATGCTTGGATTTCAATGAGTGGACTAATATTCCTTATAAGCCTGGGTGTAAGAGCCATACTGCAGTTCCTGTGAGACAGAAAATGTTCTCTGAAGAAATTTCTTTTCCTTCAACCCATAAGATCTCCCTCTTTTATAGTAAAGCTTTTCAGGACTTTGCCAGGAATGCGTGTGCAGAAGGACTGTTGACTGCTGCTGCTTGTGCTGTGTGTGCTGCAGCCTGGGTCAGAGAGCTGCTGTGTGTGTTTTACATATGAAAACCAAATACTCAGTGGAATTTTATGCCATCCCAGGGTCTGATCTTCTATTTATAGCTGTCCTTCCCTAAAAAAAAAAGCAATATATATACATCCCAAAGCAGTTCTGTCTTCCTGAAAGGTCGGAGAGTCATGTGTGATATATTCAAACTGTGACTTAAAGTGAAGTTTACCAATAATATATTAGGTGAATGGGTTTTGAAAGGGTCAAGTTATCCACAAGAGGGAAGGGTGACTTTCTGGTCAAGGTTGTCATGAACAACTTTGCTTGATAGACTGGAAAGTATTTTTATTAGGAATTCTTCACCAAAATTAGACATTGGATTTATTTTGAGAGAGTATCTGTAGCAGGAGTCTGAGTATTGGAAAATGGATTGAATTAAAAAATGTCTCGTTGCATCAGTAGACTTTGGTTCTTGATTTCCCATAAAATTGAACTTAAAATTTGTAGAACACGGATTGAGCAGGTCGGAGCAATTTGGGTAAAACATTTGGAAACTGTGTGAAAATTCCCCCCAACATCATCTGAGAGCTCTCCAGTCTGCATTGCTTCTGTTTTCTTCTTGCTCACAGTTGGCAGTACCTTATGCTAGAGATAGTTGAATTAAAGTCAGTAGGCTAGATTATGTCCCAAGGACTTGACCCACAGTAATTGTGGTATGTTGCTGGGCAACATCACAGGACTCCCAAGGAACGAACTGTGCTTAGGGACCTACAATTTACTCTTCTTCTTCTTTCCCCCCCCAAGGGTTTTAGCAATTCATTGCCAGTAAAATGCTTCTACTTAGCTTTTTTCCAGTACTTGCTCAATTTTAAACCTCAGCTGTTCCCCAGTTACTTGTCCTAGGAGAAGCAAATGGGGGTCTGTCCCCTGGTCCCCCACACGCTTGTGTTTCAGCAAGGAGCAGAAAGGGGCTACTTACAGCTCTTGTTCAGAAGCCCACCATATCAAAATCAATCTTGCAAGGATTGAGTTGCTCACTAGTTGTAAAAAGATGAATTACATTTCAGGTTAACATTCTGATTTAAAAATTACCTTTTTTTTTTTTTTTTTTTTTTGGTGTCTATCAAGGCAAACAACTTTTTAGTTTTCCTTGAGCAAGTTATTTGCATGAAGTTCATATTCTGTGGCTCTTTGTGTTATGAGCTGAAAAGACTCAGTTCTTTCAAGGCCAGATTTACCGCTGAGCTTTGGAGGGAAATAATTATTTTCAGAATAAAGTGACTTTTATTTCAGATCAGTGTGTATGCAGGGAGAGTGGAGCTATTCCAACGTAGTTTATTTTTCAATACCTCTTCCCATTAACTTCTCCATATAAAGAGGTCATCTGTTCTAGCACTCTTCAGGAGCTATGCCACTGCCACTTAAACTGGATACTCGTTTATCAGGGGAACAGTTTGTAGAGCAAACCAGCACCATGACTAGAGTTGTGGTATGTCATGGTGCAGAGATATAGGCATTTGTCCACAGGCACAAACTGGTACTATGAATAGCTTACAGGAAAATATTTTTGTTTCTGCAAATAGTTAGCAAACATTTTTTAGGCTTTCTTCCTGGACTGAACTGTTAGGCAAGAGAAACAGCTTGGCAATGGGGCCTTAAACGTTTCAAAACCATGTTGCAGTAAACCTGTGATATATGCTGTTAATATACAGGAGGGAAACCAAACCTCTGTAATTTTAATGTTCTTACTCATTACGTGAATTATATGTGTTAGGACCTATGTGACTGCTGTGAGCTGCTTTTTCATTCCATTAATGCACAGAATTTCATGTCTCTTGTCTCTGTGTAAACTGCATAAACTTGCAAGGGGTTTGTAGCTTGTAGGAGTAGGTTTTCAAAATAGCTGCTTTGGTGACAGGAATGAAATTTGCTCCTGGAAAGGTGAAATCTCTCCTGTGATGTCTTCCCCATGAGAAGCAGTACCATTAAACTCCAGATGAGGATTCGTAGTGTTGGGGGCCATCTGTCTGTATGTGAATTTTACTTGACAGCACACTTTCTGTTCAGTCACCTGTTGGGAAGGTACAAAAGCAGTCTCAGGAAGAGCCTTTCCCACAGAAAAGGTTTGAAATATATAAACAGGAGTGCAGGGATCTTTTTGTTTAGTGATGCTAGAATTACATAAAGAAATCACTGCTCAGTCTGCTCACTTTTTCTTTGCAAAACTCTTTTGTTTTTCTTGACTTTGATAAAGGGGAAGCTAAGAGACAACGGAATGAAATGAAACGATGGAAAAGCTAGAAAATGGCATTTTAGGCCCTTGATGTTAGCAAATTCATCTCCTTGTCAGGGTAGAGGCAAGGACTGCAAAATCACAGATAATAGAAATGAGTTGTAGTTAGCCAGCACTGTTAAAGGAGTACTTGGGGTTTCTGCCTCTGTAGAAGTCTCTAGAAACTGAGCCATGTGGTAGCTGTTGCTGGCATCTGATCTCCCACTGAGAAAGCACTGTGTTTTCTGTCCTTACGAATTACAGACTGCTGCAATTCTGTTCAGGAACTGTCTGTAAATCATTATGGACTCTTATCAGGTTTGGGTTTGGGAATCTGTAAATAATCAAACCGGTTTTATCTTTAGCTTTGTCTACCACTTGTTCAGTCATCCCTACTGTCGCACAGAAAATGCAGAGTAGTTGGCCCAACGTTTCACAGCAACCGGCTATCTCATTTCATGGACCTGTGGTATATAGTGCTTAAGCAGGCGTGTTCACAAATGTCTTTTTAAATGGGTGCAGTGTTAGACTCTATGTGTACCTGTATCGTGGGAGGAGGGAAAGAGATGACAGTTCATTGCTCAACTTGAAAATCTGTTTACTTAGTCCTAGTATTAGTACACTTCAGACAAATACTTGGGAAACAAACCTGCTTGCAGGCTCCCTGAAGGCTTTTTACTGCTGTGTTGCTTCTGTGCTAAGTTACCCTCACCATGACAGTCTGTAGAAAACAAAAAGCCAGCATGACATGATGCAGAATCGTGGCTGATAGTCAGATCAGCAGAAGCTGCAACTTTCTTCCAGCTGCTGGTTCTTCCATCGTGACATCTAATGTGCTCCATGCATCCGTCACCAGGAAAATGACAGACAGGTCTTGCAAGGCTGTGTTATGTCTGCATTTGGTATTAGAGAAGTACCATTGGAATGTTGTGTCTGGTTTTGGTGCACAGCATTGAAGAAGATAGCTGGTTAATCTGCAGACATTTTAGAAAATTCACTGCAAGCGTGAATAAAAGAAAGAGATAAAATAGCTCACTGTGGAAAACAGGAGATCATCTAGCAGACAAAGCTTGAAGTGATATTTGGGTTGTGGTAATGAACAGCACAATGTGAAGCATTATACTGCAGCGAAGGAAAGAAAGTGCTGGTGTGCAGCTGAAGTACAAGCAGCAGGTGGACCTGTCCTAAATGTGGCACAGGGATTACTCAACAGCAAGATCAGAGGTAAAAATGAGAATTTGAGACACCTGTAGAAAGCAGCTGGAATGGGATGTCATTCCAGCCATCCATCACAATTTTTCCTTATACTTGTTGGAAACCTGTTCTCATCACTCTGAAATGAACCAGACCTTTTCCAAATAGTGTCAGTCTGTCAGAAGTTCGCAATCACATCCATAAATTCTCTTCCATCTTTGCTTGGCAGAACTCCTCTGGATTGTCTGGCTTCTGCAAGCTTAAAATAATTAATTGGTTTCTTGCTTCCAAGACTGAGATTCACTGATTTCTGATACCACTAGATACTGAAGTGTGAATCCATCTGCTCACCCTGCAGAGGAGAAATGAAGTACCAAGGTAAAAGCTTGGTAGCTGAAGCCTCCTTGGTGGTATTTCTTCTCATGTCCATTCTTCCATATGTGTAAATCCTTTCTACCAGCCCTTTTTTGTCAGATTTTGAACATTCAGAGAATATAAACTGGAGGAGCAGCCTAAGTCAAAATCCATTACTGACGCAGAAAATCAGAATGCTATAAAAGTAGCTGAATTGACACAGTTTGCAGAATGATATAAATTATTGTTGGCCATATTGGCTGGAAGCAGGTGGTGATTGTCGCTCTGAAATCTGCTTTTGGCTATTGGTTCTGGATACCTTTCTTGGTGGCCAAGTTTGGGGTTTTTTTTCAACAAAAAATGATTTGGTAAACTGCTGTCTCCTACTCACAATGTGGTATGCATATCAGCATAGTGTCAAATTGCACCTTGCTACAATTTTTTTAGTGTCGTGGCAGTCTCCTAAGGCACATGCAGCTTGTTAAAAAAATTAAAATTTGCATAAAGTAATAAGAGCACTTAAGGGTGAGGGGAAGCCTATGTTTTGGTGAAGCCATTCTGAATTTCTTTCTTTCTGATTCAGGGAGTTTCCAAATTGCTTGACACTAAATTGCTGACATTTTTGCTTTGTTTAATGTTTTCCATGTGGCTGGGGCGGTAAGGAGAAAGTTGTATTTTATTGGTGCCTCCCCTGTGACTTTGTGACAGAAGCATCTTAGGGGTTACGCATATTTTTCTTTCACTGTCTGAGATGTAAATGCATTAGGCTGTCTGTGCAGAGGTCCAAGTTAAAACAACCTCTGAAGCAGAATGGGATGCCGCTGCTGTGGAATGCTGTTTTTAAAGCTGTAGTCAAGGAGGATTTCAAGGGCATGTTCACCTTCATCATTCATCGCCATCTCTGAAGCCGAAGAAGTTAACTTTAGAAGAAAACTTTAATGAAATAACAGATAGCTTTCTATCTTGCGTTGCTTTATTTGTGGCTCCTGTTAATCTGGTGACATTTTAGGAATTCTCCTATTTTTTTTTTGACTCATTGCTCATAACTAATGTGTTTTAAACTCAGACCAATCTTAATGCAAACTGACCTTCCACGTATCGGTGAGTCCTTTCCTTAAACTTCTAAGCTGCGTGAAATCCAGCTATGAATGACACAATATGTTCCAGTACTTATATTACTAAGTGATAAGTTGGTCAATGGTGTGACCTTTTAAGAATGAACAAAATATGACCAACTTAATATATTGCATCCTGGTTTTGCAGTCATAATCATGAATAGCAACTGTGGTTTCTCTGTCATTGTTATATACTGAAAGCAAATGGAAGGTTTTGTCATTCATTGCTAGATTTTGCAGTACGATAGCATATACATTAATGGAGTAAGGAGTAGAAAGGCAGGTTTTAATTAAAACTTTCTCTGCTACACCAGGAAAACTTACACCACTAATAGTTTAGCACCTGGCACAGGAGAGACTTGGTATGAAAGCAAATACATCACAAAGCAACACTGCGTCACTTAGGAATGCTCTGAATTATGTAGTTCATGGAAAAAACTCCAGTAGAAGTTAGATACCATTGTACAAGCTCCTTACAGTGTAATTGACATTGATGAACGTTTATGTGCTAGTATAACTGGATGTGAGATGAAAAATATTATTTGTGTGTGCAGTGCGTGCAGTGACTGGGAAAAGGCAAACTGGTAGCCAGCTTTATATATACTGGAAAAGTGCAATCTTATAACCACTGAAAGGACTTACTCAGCCAGCTATAGATGTGAACTAAGCCGGCAGCATCTTACATAATAGTGTTTCAAGCTGAGAAAACTTGTAGAGCTCATTTGAAAACAAATTCCTGAACACTACTCTAAACCCCAAAAATTTAGCATGAGGCCCAACCTTTCTATCCAGTAAAACCTTTCCACCTTGAGCAGAATACCTGCAAAATTGACTTTTCTACTCTCTGTCTTTTCTATTTTCAGTCAAAACAGACAAGCTTAAGTCCAACAGAGGGAGGTGTGTGAGTGACTCTGTAGACACCACTAGGCACATTAGGGCAACCAGTCTTTTGATTTGGAAGGTAATCAGATAATTATGAGTTTGGGTAAGAGTAAAGTCCTGTAAATTAGGAAAATTTTAAAATTAATAATGTATCATAATTAGCATACAACGAGTGTAAGATGTAACCATACTTTTATGATGATTGTTTCCGATGTAAAAAGTAGTAAAGGAAGAAGAAAATATGGTGTTTTAAACCATACAGTTCTATCCTGGAATTCTTCTTTTATCTGTTGTGCATTTTGGAAACATTGCCTTTATTTATGAACTTGTACATTAAGCCCTTTGACTTCAGTGCTACAGATTAGCCACTGTGTGAGACACTGGAAAAACACAGAAGCAAAAGAAAACACAAGAATCTGCTGTTTTCACTTTGCACAGTGTGAGTGCTGATGCATGTAAGATGTCTGTCATTTTTTAATACTTTTTGCATTACTGTAAGGATAGTCATCTTGATATGAACAAGAGCATGTCTGTGCTGCATCCAATAGTGTAGTGTAGCCTAGTTAGATATGAAAATAGCAGTAGTGCTATGACTGTGGCAACAGGTAGCTTTGTGTAAAAGGATTTATCTTCCTCAGTAGAGAACATCAGCCTACACTTCTGTGTTCCCAGTGGTACATCTTTTCTGGTACCCTGGTTAGCTGAGGTATCACATAGGTGTCACATTTAGCATATCTTTATCTTGAATTGTCAGTGACTAAACTCACTGTTTCCCAGTCATACAGGAAAATAAAAAGGCAATTAACTCCAGCGGTAAGTTTATTGGTCAACTCCTACAGGGTCCCTAATCCTGAGAGTCGGTGTGACTCTTATGTGAACTATTCAGTTTACATAATAATCTGCATTAACTTCTCTTACCTTTCATGTGAACCAAGCCGCTGTTAGTCTCCAATGGAATATATAGTACTGGCAGTTCAGGCCAAGAAGCTCTTTGCTCTTTTGATAATAACTTAATTTTGATGTTAATAAATTTACATGTGGTGACTAGTCCCCACAAGGATTTTGACTACGTTAACTACTCATCTTGCGAATATGCCTCCCCGAAAAGCTAGCTTTGTGTGCAGTCTTCCTGTATCTGTCTTGACCTTTCCTATGTGCTGCTTTGTACAGAGCATGAACAACACCTTTGCTCCTGCTAGGGTGGGGAGGGGAAACAGCACCTTGCACAAATGACATGTTGAGGTCAGATGGTACTAAGAAAATGAAGCCAGTTTGTTTTTCAAAAGATGGTTGCCTGTATTTATGGACCTAAACAGTAAAATGAATATAACTGCATGTCTTGGAGGTTCTTTCCCCAATTTAGTTAAGTATCTGTAGCTCTCGTTGCTTTCACTAACAACTGATACTGATATTGCTCAAATTTTGTGTGAATTTTGAATTCCAAACTAAGACACTTTATTCTGAAATTTTGTCTGAGTTGCTCTGATTTTACTGCATCTTCCCTGCTCGGCTTGCACCTTCTTCGTAGGAGGTATTTCTGCAAAACAGATGAACTTTCTGTGCTGAAAATTGAGATTTTTTCCCCAGTGCACTGTTGAAATTTCCTTTTGCTCCCTGTTTTCTGTCCCTGCAACAGTTGCAATGGAAGATAGAGGCAGTGTACTTTTCATTTGTACAAGCTTGCAGTAATGCCATTGCTTAGGGGCATGTTGTGAAAAGCCTTAGCACATCCTTTTCAGTGCTTGGAATTCTACATTCCTACAGCAGAGAGACATTCACTCCAAGTGTAAGCTTTGGTCTGAAGTTTAAATATAGCACAAATATTCGGAAGGATTTTTCTCTTCTCATGCCCTCCTACCCTCAAGCAATCCTCTTGGATGGTGTTGGTTTCCAGATGTTCTGATGAGAGGCAGAGGGGAATCACTGAGGTTTGCACAATGGGAGATAAGTTGTGGGTTTTTTTCCATTAGCTCTGCCTGACAACCTGATGTGTGAGATCCCGACAATTTAGATTGGCTTCAAACCTGGGATGAAGGAGAGGGGACAGGTACTCTGTCAATAACAAACAATTGATCTTGCTGGCTTGTTCTTTAAGTTTTTTGGATTATTGCTGTTCTCTATGCAAACAATAAGCACTGGTGTAAAGGTGAAGACTGTAAGTAATGAGAGGTCTGTAGACTCTGCATAGGTCATTTCGCATTCCGGGTTTGCAAATGAATTTCCATGTACAGCTAAATATAAATGTAGAGATTCAGTTATGCCAGTCCTGAGCCTCTAAGGCATGAATCCAAACCTTGCACTTCAGTGGCAAGCTGCAAGCGTCACAAGTTGTTCTGCCGTCTCTGAGGTCTTTGAAGGAAGGGGTTGAATACTAACTATGGAAACAGGACAAATCTCTTCAGAGTCGAGGTGTTATTGCGTTCCATTCCTGGCAATTTCACTCTTTGAAAAGCTGGACCCTTTCCTTTTGGAATATATGACATACCCTGATTGTCAGGAAAAGTCTTCTGAAATAAAACTCCTGCTCTCTAGTTTGTTCCTCCCTGCCGTTTGGAGAGCTGTAATGGAGAACCTGCTGACCTGCACCATCCTGTCTTCTTCCTTTTGCTGTCTCATGAGCTTGTACAGAGACTGAATTCGTTGCTTTGCTAGTATTGAGTTTTTCTCTGACTGTATCTACTTGCAAAGGTCATTAAAGAAGTATTCCTGGTGGTATTCTACAACATTAGGATCTGAGTTAATATACAACACACTAATACATTTTTTGTTGCCTTTCATAGTGCAGAAGGGTGTGCCAAGCACCTCCCAAAACAGATAAGAAACCACACTATGTAAGACACCACAGTCTGATTTTCACCATAGTTTAAAGTAGGTCAGGTATAGAATATGTATTCAGAACAGAGAGGAAGGGCCCTGACTTGCTGTTGTAAATTTTTAGCTTATTAAGAAATTAAAAATACATGTCTTTGACTCTCTTTTTGTATGGATACTATGGAAAAATGGTTGTTCTGGAGACTTAGGCAAGGTAGGTACTGTCTACATAAAGAAGAATGAAAAAGCTAAAGCAGAAGTTGAGAGAAATGAGTATATGGGATGTTGCAGATAGAATTAATGATGGACCTGTGTCAGTAATAAGGTGCACAGTTTAGGTTTGACCCATAGGAGCTTCAGCAGGGAATCTTAATAGTTTCTAAAGAGCTTTCAAGATTTCCCTTGATTTCCACAAGAACTTGCAGTTACCGCAGTGTGCTGGAAACGTGGAGGAGCTTACTTTGTGGCACTGCACTTTATGTTCCCAGGACACTTTTCCTGAAAATGAGGAGTTCTGCAATGAATTCAGTATTGGGTTTGCTTCTGTCATTTCCAAGATTTAAGTATTTTCCAACTGAAGTGGTAACGTAAGTCAGATGAATACTTCTTCCATTGGATCTGACCCTGAAAGGTGTTACGCGCCATTCATTTCTACTGACTCCAAATGAGATCAGGATAGCAAAGGATCTTGCTGATTCTTGCCTTTTAGTTGCAAATTAATGTAGTGCTTTTGATGTTGAACACTCAGGGATACCCTTCTTTTTATAGAGTTGCTAATTAAAAGTAAAACAGCAATGCAGATTTATGAAGTTTCATAGAGCGGAATTGTTACATATTGATAGATTTGGAAGATGATGGTGAAATGCAATCTTCCTTCTCATAGGTTTCTGATAAATTTGAAGCTCTACTACCCTCTAGCTGCTGTTCTGTCCCTGTTTTCTCATTGTTGAGGGGGCCAGCAGAATTTCTAGTTTTCTTCTCAGTTGCATGCTAGGTTGTTCCCCCTGTAGCAGTGTCTTGCCACCTTCTTTGGCTGCTCTTACCTCAGTCACACAACTGTCAGTGTTAAGTAGGCATTACTCCCAACTGGTTTGGTTTTGACCCAGTTGATGTAGCAGCAGCTATGCTACTTGGTGTTTTGATAATTCCATACTGCAGCTCCTTAACAAAGCTAAGCCTCAGAGCATTCAGTTTACTTCAGACTCTGGAATGTGGCATTGCATTGGTATATGCTTGGTTGAGTATCCCTGAAGGTATTTTTGCAGCCATAAGAAGCCAAGAAAAATCCTAGCTTCTGTAGAAATGCGTGTATTAGGTCCATGCACAGAGCATGCAGAGCCTCTCAGATGTTCCTGGTGAGTTGAATTTCCATGCATCTTGAGTGGATTTTGGCCGAGCAGTGCCAGCGTGATCTGTAACAGTAAAAACTGATCATGCAAACACTGTTCAGCAGAAAATAACTGTGGTAGTACAGGTAATCTCACGTAGTTGGCGTTTTGATCGTTTCAGCTCTGCTGCACATTTACAAGTGATTTTTTTACAATCTAGTATGTTGTTTTAAGTGGAAGGCAGAACTTTCATTTGAGCTCAGCCACTGGATCAGTTCATACAGTTGGTCTGATTTATTTTCTGCTAGCTCAGCTGCTTACTTTCGTTGCCGTCACAAATAAAATGTGCTTAGAATAAGCCTAAAGATTACTCTATCAAAGAATAATATGTGACTGTAAATTTACAACAGTGATGTAGGCTACACCTTCATAATACTATGGAAGTAACAGAGCAGTAAGCTGGCACATCACTGCGGATCAAAATTTATCAGTTAGTTTCTGGATTCCTCTGCTGCTAAAAACTGTCCAAAGATCTAATGAAGGCTCCACTGGTTAATAACATGTGAGTCTATTTGCCACATGGTCCTTAGGTGGTTGCCTGGTAAGTTGTATCAGACAAGTTACTCTTTGGATTTGCAGTCTTGCTGGAAATTCAAGGTATGATATGTATGAGTATGTATTGTAAGCACTGTCTAAATCTCTCCATCTCACATGTTTGATTCCTCTGGATTAATGGTAATGCAGCATGAGAAAATCAGCACTCAGTCTCTCTCATGTTGACATCACACTGGGGTTTAGGAAGGCCACCCCTGTTCTGTGCTAGCTTAAAGCCCTCCAAAATGACTTTGCTGTTGCACATCATCACAGCCACACAGTTACAACTTTGTCCCAGCCATTGGAGTGCTAAGTGCAGTTGATAAGCCTTTTAGGTTGGAAGGCACCTCCCTCATTGCTGGTAGGCTGGATCATTACATTTGCAGGAGTGATTTTTTTGGCCTCACACAGTGGTGCGCTTGAGAAAACAGGCACCCGGGGTAGCTTGTGTACCAAGGTCCCTGCCCCGACAGGAGGTAAAGGAGTCCACCTGCCTCCTCTGCTGCCAGGCCATGTGGGGATTTGCATGAACAGGTGAAAATACCTGTTGTTCTAGGGACTGGAAAAGCAGGCCCAGGAGACTGCGTGGTTTCACGTGTGCACCTTGGTTCAGCATGCCAGCCCTGACCTTGTGAGTAGAGAGGAAAGGTTGCTTGGGTGCCAGGATCCCACTCCCCTGGCGACCAGAAGCACAAATGAGCCCACCTCCTCTTGTGACTGGTGGGTGAGTCATTCCTTAGAACAGCTGATATTTTTAACACTGTTGCAGCCCTGCGTTTACAAAAGCTGATTTTTGCTGGGCTTTGATACCTCTCAACAGCATGTAAACCTGGTACATCGTCCTGTTGCACATGGGCTAAACTGTTATGTTAAAACAGAAACACTGTGCTTATGGTGGTCTGCAAAAAGACCACGTAAGACTTTTTTTGTTTGTTTTGTTTGAGGTCTGAGGCTGTGACTTGAACGAATGTTAGCTTTGCTGTGCCCATGAATATGGGGTGAGGCCACAGTTCCCCTGGTGTTTCCACTCTGCTCAGGCCTGCCGGCATGACTGCCACTGCTGCTACTGGCCCTGGCTGTCACAGCCAGTCTGCTGAGAACAGGAGCCATGGCCTTCTCTCCCCTCAGCCTCCCCAGCTGTATTCGTTGGTCTAAATAAATAAAAAAACCCACCTCTCCTTCCTCCTGCAGATCACGCCTCTGGATGAAAGCATGCCATATAAATTCAAGCAACAGATGATTGTGTGCAACTGATGTGGCATTTGGCGCCACAGCCCGTTTGAGCTACTCACATTCCCTTCTGAGCTTTCTTCCCCCTCTCCCCTTCATTTACATAGACCAATTACCGGTGGGCTCATTCTGTAAATAGGCTGCAGTTCCTATCGATCAGAGAATTGTTTGGGCTAAAACCTAATTCCTCCCCACCTTTCCTGCCCCTGAAGCCCCATTCAGGTAGGCTGGCACCCTGCCCCAGTGCACTGAATGGCTCTGTGGGTGCAGGTGCCAGTGGCAGGAGGGAGCTGAGGTGAACCCGCTCCTTTCCGTGGGAGGTCAGAGTGGGCTTTGATCTGCTCTCTTTGTGAGACTCGGCCTCGGGAGGATGGTGATGGGCCATGTGAGGAGAGAGATTGATTTTTGTCACCAGTGAAAGCATATGGGTAACTACATTCAGAGTGAGTCAGATCACATGGGTTTATATCATTAATGAATGATTTCTTGTGTTGACCTCTAACTGCTAATTAACATGGAAAAATAAACTGAGATGGCCTAACCATTTTCACTGGTAATTGATGTTGCTGGTCAGAGCAAAAAGCAAACAAACCCTTTATTGTTTTTTTTTATTTTGTGTTTACCTGGAGCAGGTAAGTGTTTGCTGAACTGCCCAGAGCTTGTGAGAACAGGATTGAGATGCAGAAGGCATTCTCCTCATAGCATAACTGCTTCAAATGGTTGTGGTAGAAGAAAAGAGCTGCATGCCCTTTGCAAAAGTGTCTGGCTTTAATCAGCAGCGATTTTTTCACCTTTTCTCAGCACTGTGTACCTTGTTTTAATACTCTCCCCACCCCTGCCTGCTTCACTACACCTACTTTTTCTGTTGGAGAGAAGCAAAGAATCTTGCCACTTCTTCCTCTTCTGTTTTGAAGTTGTTCCCTCTCCCCCCACTCCCCTTGCAGCTCATGATTTGTAAAGGAGTGTGTGTGTGTGTGTGTGTGTGTGTGTAGCTACTATGGAACACTTTTTCGATTAGAGGTTCTTGTTCTGTGTATTCAAACTGCGCAGAAGAAGTAATTACTTAAATATACCTTGGTGACAGAGTCTACAAATCATGCTTTACACCAAGAGATTTCCTTTTGATCTCTCAGATAGCTCAGCTCTTGGATAGAAATGTATTTCTGTATTCTTTTTCAAGGATGTTTTACTTGGTCCTTTCTAGACTCTGCATTAGGAAATAAATTTGGGGAGTTGAAATAGGATGCTATTTACCACCTGGAGTTTTGTCTCCCCTTAGAACTGTGTGGCTTTGCATATGTAAAACCCAACTTCAGTGCTGAAAAGGCAGCCTCAACAAGCCTTACCAAGAATTGCAAGTTCACGTTCTGTTAAGCTGCTTCTTATTTTTCTTAGTCAGTATGGCTTGGTGAGTGAACTTTGTTCTTCAAAGAGTCTATTTTGCAGAGTCTATATAAATCCCATTTTTTAAAAAAAGATGGTTTTTACTGGCTCTGATGCACAGGGAAAAAAAGAACCCTAATTGAAAGACTGCACTGGGTTTTTTTCCAGATGAGCAGCCAAAACACCTTCTTAATTTGTACATGGGGTAAATTGGATGTACAAGATGCCAAGGAAGCAATGTGTATGGATGGGGCCCCATGCCACCTCTCCAAGGAATGGTTTTTGGGTATTACTGAATTGTGAGCAATCAGTGGTTTCAGATGAGATGGTGGTGAGAATGCAACCCGTTCACAATCATTGCTTCTTACCTGCCTCCAAGATTTTCTTTTCCTTCTGCCTGCATTTCTGCCACTACCACTGACCTTTCTGCTTTAATGATGCCTCCACATTCTTTCCTAAAAAAGTTCTGATTTGGGTGAAAAGAGAATTCGCAAGTAGTTGGGGGTTAGTGTAAGGGGAAATTTAATTGATGCACGTATTCTCCTTCCTTCGCCCTTGATACTAGGGAAGTTCACATATGGTGAACTGTTAACAGAGTTTGTTTGCATTTGTGGTGACTATTAGACAACAAACCCCACTGTATTGATAATTGTATTTATTTGGTTTTGGCATCGTGCTCAGTTTGAATTGCATCTTCAATTCAAGATAAAGGTGTTTTCAGCTTCCTGTTTTGGCTTTTTCCTTCTTTTTGTCTAAAACTGCAGGGAAGCAAATCAATGCACTTGAATTTCAGGTTTTGTACAGATTATCCTCAAACAAACGCCTACTTTTCCAGTCAGGCTGGAGAAATCTTTATGACTCAGTGTTTGCTTGATGGGCCATGTAAATTTTTTTTCATGCTGAGAGAAAAGACTTTTTGAAATATGATGATTTTATTCTCTGTTGATAAATTTGCAGTGTTATCTCTATTGCCTTAAAAATATTAATACCTGGCCAACACATCTCACATTTTTAATAGCACTTCTGTTCTAAAGTATTTTCATTTATTTTCATTGCCTTCCCTTCAACCTTCTAGCCTTTATTTTGCAGTGCAGGTCAACTACATGTCTTGTCTGGGTAATCACTTCCTCTGGAAATCTCTGAGTTGTAGCCTTTGGGGTTTTTTGACACTGCCAAGCTAATTACTAGCTCCTTGCGGTTTCCTTTACAGGCTTCTGGGCTGGCTAAGTAAGAGATACCAGCCTTCAGCAGGGGGCTGCTCTTTGCCAACAATGTGGTTCTCCTAAATCCAGGGGGAAAGGGAAATTTTGCTTCCTAAACTTGGCAGCATTTTCGGGCAACTGATTTTCCATTGAAGCAGTGAGGTAGTCAGGTCCCTGTGATAAGCATCTCTGTTGTGTTTATCCGGTAGCTGATCTTGACTGGGTGAATAGACCCAGAAATGGAACCGAGTCCAGACTGTATCTCCTGAGATGCCTCTGGTGGTGTGAGCACCATTGTGTTCAGAAGTGAAAATCATCTTGATCTGGTAATTCCCTGTTATCATTTAAAGCTGTGGCGTACCATACACTGGTACATGTATGTGAGGATCCAGATACATATCTGAGGAAACAACAGACAGAAGTTTCTGATCGCTCTTGTTCTCCAGTTTCTGGATTCTTGGAAAATCTCCAATTCTCTCCTTAATGTCTGAGAAATAAGGACACGTCCCTTTTTCTCTTTCCATCCCCCAGCTTTTGTGGATGGATGATTGTAATTACACATTGACTTACTGAGGGTGAAATTCGCTGCAGTTGAATACAGTTGAAGGGAAGTCACTCAAGTTTTCTTTCCAAGGAGATGTAAGCAGTGCTTTGAAGTTGGAGTTTGGAATGGGAGTCGGTATTTATTAACAGGAGTGCAGGTTGTTCACCCCACGAATGTGCTCCCTACCCTGTGAAGCCCTCGGCACCATGAGGGATGTAAGAAGCCAGATCAGCTGTGAGAGAGCATTGCTAATCACATACTGCCCCGGGTAAGTGTGTATAGATTGCCGTTGTAAATCACCCTCAGAAATCCTTTTAACTGGATCATGGGCCTTAATTTTGTTTTATGACATCTGTTCTGGCAGGTCAGTAACTTTATGGATTTGATGACATTTCTGCTCTTGCAGGTGTCCTAACAGAAATCACACTGTTTGCTTAGTTGTCCTGAGAAGCCACGGGCATTTGGCAGAAAGCCCAACCAGTTGGATTTTTTTTTCTCCCCAACAGGGTTTTAACTGAATCACTTCTCTTTGTGCCAGTTGCTCTTTCTCAAATATGGAGACAAGGAGCATCCCAATGGAGAGTGGCCAGCATGGATGAAAGTCAGAAGCAAAGGAATGTTTTAAATTTAGTGACAAATTCAGTGAATTTCATTACCTTTACACTAAAACAAGATTTCAAGATTTTTGAAAAAGAGGTAACTTCAGAATATTTCTGGTGAACCTTTTTTTTTAAATTTGGTTTGGTTTGGGTTTTTGGTATCATTTACACTTTCTGTAAATGGTAGTCAGAATTTATATTCCTTATGAAGCACTTATCATAGACAGTAACACACCGTAATCTGCACTTACATTGCAAGATGTAGAAGTATGTGTCTAGAATAACTTACTTGACATACATATTCCGCTCCCCCAAGGGTTTTAGATTTAGAAGGAAGGATTTTGATTATGTTTTTGTCCTGTCAGCAAAATTTTCCATTTTAACATGCAAGTCCTGGACCCTTGCAGATTAACTGTTACAGTTCTTTTACTTGTGCAATAGTGCAAAACTTGCATTAAAATCTTCTGAATGTGCATTTTTCTCATCAGTTCTCTTTGCCCTGTGGTACAGAAACAGGCCTAGAGGTCTTTTACAGCACTAAAATTATCTACTGCTCTGTGGGAAAGTCACCGAGAGGAGCTGCTCTGGAGATGGCCCGAGCCACAGGAGAGCAGCAGATCTCGGTGTACAGAGGGGTTTTCCTGAGGTTTTTCCTGAGGTAGGGAAACTCCAGTGGAGCAGACAGACCCATCAGGAGCCGGCAGCTCTCGTGGGAGATGCTGACAAGGCCTGGGCATTGCCAGGGCAGTGGTGATCTCCCCACACTTATAAAAAGCAGCCTAGAGAGTGCGAGCCGCCAGAAGACCTGCAACCAGAGCGGGCAAACAGAGTATGGAGAGTCAGCCAGAGTATCGGGGAGTATGAGAGAGAGAGAGAGAGACATCTGGAGTGGCATCCTACCTTCCTTGAGGCAGGGCCAACAGGCAGACAAGGATGCATGATACCAAGGATTCCCTGTCCTCTCTCTGCAGGGCTGAACACAATGCTTTAAAGGGTAGGGGGCAATGGCTACAAGTTCCTGCCTGGCACAGCAGGCACACCTGCCCCTGTTGTTACCCCACCTTCCCAGGTGCCCTTGCATAACTGGTACGAGGCTTTGCAAGTGGAACTGAACAGTAATGAG
Organism: Podargus strigoides; assembly: GCA_028020825.1. Lineage (NCBI taxonomy): Eukaryota > Metazoa > Chordata > Aves > Caprimulgiformes > Podargidae > Podargus > Podargus strigoides. The sequence continues at coordinate 53,563,820 of CM051622.1, forward strand.
GATGATGGTTCACCCGGCTTGGAAGTGTCGCCAAGGTTAAGTTAGCCTACGCCCTGCATCAAAACTGCTTCCATAAAGAAAAAAAGATGGGTCATTGTCATAGGTGATGCCCTTCTAAAGGGAACAGAAGGCCCAATATGCTGACTGGACCCACTTCTTAGTGTGCTGCCTCCTTGGAGCTCAGGTTAAGGATATGAAGAGAAAGCTTCCTACCCTGGTACAGCCCTCAGATTATTATCGATTACGGACCTTTCAGGTAGGCAGTGATGAAATTGCAATAGGAATTGCTCTCTTTGTTTTCCTGGTTGAGAGGGACTGGTTTTCTTAAAAGAACATTTGATATTTTTAACTTCTGTTGCTGAGATGAGCAAGAGTGGTGTTTAAAGCCCTGAATGGATCAATGCTGATGTTGGGGCATCTGATAAATTCTTATTTAGGTCAGGCCTCCTTAGGGCAAGCTGTGGAGAGCAGTATGTTAGATCCTGTGGCAGCTATAACATAGTCCAGCTCGCTGAGTGACATAAGTCAACTCTCTGTAACTGGCCTACTTTAAGATTTTCTTTAATAGACCTGACAGCAGACAGATGATTTTTTTAAATTTTTTTTTTTTAAACAGGTAGACAGTTCTGCTCAATCGGTGCTTTCCTCTTATTTAGCAAGATAACTGTGTGCAACAGGTACTCTTTATCCTTTTGCTTTTGCAGGCACTGTAGGGACATTGGAGGAACAAGGGGTGCTTTGAAATGCAGCCTTATCTCTAAATATGGTTCTGCCTCTTTTCCAGCCTGAGTACTGGAGAAACTGAGCAGAGTCTGGGTAGGCAAATGTTGCTAAAAGCATCTAACCGCAGCCTCTGTCACTGGAGTACCTACTTGCCACTCATTGTCCTGCTTCGGAGACTATGAATTTTCAAGAGCTTGAGCAGATTTCTTAGACCCAAGCGTCAGAGAGAAATACGTTTGTTGTAAAAGGCAAGGGCACCCTCTTCCTGCCTGGAACAGCCTGAGCTGGTTATGAACACAGAGCCGCTATTGTTCTGCCCTGGGAGATTGTGCTAAAAGCTTTGAAGCAGTGTTTGCATGTAGGTGTCAGTTTTCTAAGCAGGTTTTTTTTTCTTTCCTTGTTAAAAAAGAAAATGAAAGAAAGAACCCTGCCACCTTCCCTTCCCAGCCTTTTCTTGGCAGTGGCTGTTTGACTTGTTAATTGTTGAATTTATGATGTGTTGTTCAGGCTTCCCAGTTTTCCTTTGGCCTAGCTATTTAACTTCTTTTCCTTGTTGGATCAAAATCAGCATATACTCATTGAGTTGGTGCAGGAATAATGGATATTCATGGAATATCCAGGAATAATGGAGATTCATAACGTTATATTATGCAATATGATTTGTGGAGTATTACAGGTGATATGTGATAAACTATTGTGCTTGTCCAGCACTTATAATTTAAAATTTCGTTGTGAAATCAAAAGATTATTTGAATGGTTGTAGTATGAAATGTGGGCAGGAGCTTAAGAAACTAATACACTGTACTGCTATTGTGTCTCAGCTGCGCTGCACAGCTCCTGGCCTGCTTGAGCCTAGCTCATGTGAACAGGGTTCATCAAAGTTTGAATCTAGTGTCACTTTGAAAGTTGTTATCCTGCTCTGCCTCTGCATAAATCTTAGTCAAGTGCTAGAGGACACAATGAAACTGTTTTTAATCTAGAGACTCACTTCAGATTGAGTCGTGTTGGAAAGTTTCAGGGCTGCTGCAGTTACAGTAGGATAACCAATAACCTCCCTTCCTGCATGACTTTTCACAGCCTCCTAACCTGCACCCAACTTGCGTTATATAGGGAACAGCAATCAGGGGAAGTTCTAAAACATTCAGGTTCAACCATTGTTTGATAAGGGCTAGGGAATAAATTTTCTTCTGCTTCACCATGTGACAACTTCCTGTTCCCTCTTAACAAAATGTAAGATCCTACCCAAAATGGAAGAGAGGCACCTGTTTACAGATGAAGACATGAAAGACAGTCGGGGGTGGGAGGGTGGGGGTAGAATCATAGAATCGTTTTGGTTGGAAAACACCTTTAAGATCATCAAGTCCAACCATTAACCCAGCACTGCCAATTCACCACTAAACGATGTCCCTCAGCACCACATCTACACCTCCAGGGATGGGGACTCAATCACTTCCCTGGGCAGCCTGTGCCAATGTTTGACAACCCTTTCAGCGAAGAAATGTTTCCTAATATCCAATCTAAACCTCCCGTGGCACAACTTGAGGCCGTTTCCTCTTGTCCTGTTGCTTGTTACATGGGAGAAGAGACCGATCCCTGCCTCGCTACAGCCTCCTTTCAGGTAGTCATAGAAGGTAATAAGGTCTCCCCTCAGCTTCCTTTTCTCCAGGCTAAACAACCCTGGTTCCCTCAGCTGCTGCTCATAAGACTTGTGCTCCAGACCCTTCACCAGCTTTGTTGCTCTTCTTTGGACACGCTCCAGCAGCTCAGTGTCCTTCTCATAACGAGGAGCCCAAAACTGAACACAGCATTCGAGGTGCGGCCACACCAGTGCCGAGTACAGGGGCACAATCACTTCCCTGCTCCTGCTGGTCACACCATTTCTGATACAGACCAGCATACTATTGGCCTTCTTGGCCACCTGGGCACACTGCTGGCTCATGTTCAGTCGGCTGTCCACCAGCACCCCCAGGTCCTTTTCCACCAGGCAGCTTTCCAGCCACTCTTCCCCAAGCCTGTAGCGCTGCATGGGGTTGTTGTGACCCAAGTGCAGGGCCTGACACTTGGCCTTCTTAAACCTCATACAATTGGCCTCAGCCCATCGATCCAGCCTGTCCAGATGCCTCTGCAGAGCCTCCCTACCCTCAGGCAGATCAACACTCCCACCCAGCTTGATGTTGTCTGCAAACTTTCTGAGGGTGCACTCAATCCCCTCATTCAGATCATTGATAAAGATATTAAACAGAACTGGCCCCAGTAGTACAGGAAAGAGCCTGGTATGTCATGCTTTATTAATCTGATCTCTTTCAGAAGGCAAATCTAGGGAGTTAGAGCAAATGTCGGAAGGGTGACTTTCTTCATAGAGCCTGCAGAGAACATGGGGTGATTGAGCACTGGTGGAGAGATAGTTCTGAGCAGGTACGTGCAAGCCATAGGCTGTGCAAGATGGAGTCCCTGAGGTCTGTGCAAGAACATGATACTGCTATTTCAAACATCAGAAAATAAGTTTTAAAAACATAAAAAGTGGGAAAAGTCACTCAACTTTTATATGTGTTTTCTTGAGATTTTTAGATTGTGCATGGATTGGGTTTTTAATCTGTCATATGAAACTGTGAAAGCTAGACTCTGTTCTTCTGAATGAAATATCAGTGTTTTGGACATGTGATTCTAGATTCTGGAGTTTTAGAAAAATCACCAGGACTTGTGTTTAAGGGATCAGAGTTGGCAGAGTGGGATAGGGCTTACCAGAGGGGTCCCCATAGTGATTCCTTTAAGCGAGGAGGAAAGACTTGACTTCTTTTCTGTGTTACTCCCTTGGATAAATATGAATTTACTCTCTTGTTTTCATAAATGTCCTGGTATTTTTCAAGCAGTGCAACTATGGCATGAGGAAGATTGTATGTGTTCCTATTTGCCTAGGTGTGAGTGTACTGGGAGAAACAAGGAGAAAAGTGAAGGAGATCACTGCCAGGAATGGTGTGGTGCTCTTGCAGAGGTTACACTGGCTTTCCTTAGAGCCCTCCTGACCTAGGCTACCATTAGGCCCTTGATTTAGCACTGCTTCAGACAGATGGAGAAGGCTTCTGGAGCAATGGGGCGATGCTGTATGAGTTGGTGGTGGCCAAGCAGGTTAGAGCTGTTGTGAACCTGAAAGAATTCACACGGAAGGGTCCATGAGAGCCACAAATAAGTGTCTCAGACAATCAAGGGTTTGTGGTGTCTCACGGCTTGCCTTTACCGCATCTTTCTGTTGCCATCCTATGTCCTTGCTCAGAAGCTGCAGTCCATTGGTTAGCCTGGTACTGCCTCATCTTTCAGCCCAGGTAGGAATAACGCAACTGAGAAAGTAAAATCTGTGAAACTTCACTTTATGGTTAATAAATACATTTCTCTGAGATGCTGATTAGGGGTGTTGAATTAACAGCACTGGAAATGAGGCCATTTGCCACCTTCAAATGTAAAGGGTTTTTTTTTTGTTCTCAACTAAATAATTCAATAGCTTCTTATAAGCTTTAGTGAGCAAGCCCTAGTGTGGCAAAGTTAAGCTCTTTATCATCTCTTTTGATCTCTGCTAACTTGCTGTTGTGAGAAGTGCAACTTGTCCTTGAGTTGCAGCTGCTGTACGCTGATTGCAGCAAGTAAGTGTTTATTTAACTGGGACTGTGCTGCCTTTGCTCCAGCCAGCTGAGGGGAATTAGAAATTCTTAGGCTACATTTTACCAAACAGGGGGTATGTGTGTGTGTGCAAAAGTTTAAGCTGCAGCAGATCTGGTGCTTTGTCTCTGCTGTTTCAGAAGAGGTAAAGGTGTTGAGGAGCTGAGGAAGATGTTGGTTAACATGTTTCAAAAGAATAGTGCAGAACCCAGCAGACAAAAAAAAAAAAACAGTGTGTGTAAAGCGGGCGTATGTGTATGTTGTTTTGCCCGTTCAGAGAGCAGATGTGCCCAGAGAAATGTGATCTGGAGAACAGCAGTGCTTTCCCTTGACTGAGGAGGTGGAACTGGGCTTGGCAGCTCTCCCCCAATGGCTTGAGTGAGAGGAAAAATGTAGTTTCTAGGTGGCAAGGGATAGACTGATCAAAGCACGGAGGGGCAAAGTATTTTCAGCAGGTATAAGACATGTGCTTTCTTTTTTGTCCCCTGAGAAAGCCTTGTCTGCTTTAAATTCTGAAAAGTACACATCTACGTTTGCTAAAAATGCTCTTTAAATTATACCTTCCTTCTTACTTTAATCTGATTTTTATTGTGTAGGTTTCAAAACAACTCTGTAAACAATCTTAAGTATGTGTAAACCATAATAAGGGAGAATTTCCTTGTGTTTGTGTGTCTCTTCCTAGCTTCCGCCGGGGAACCTGGAGGAAGGTTCTCTAATGAGCTGTGGTGAGACCATGTGGCAAGATAGAAAGGGGAGAGCCAGCATGCCAGCAGCAGGGGTGTTTGGCAATACAATCCTAAAATGAAGAAACGATGCATTTTGATGTGTTTTTTCAAACAGCACAGAGAAAAAAGTGTTTAATCTGTCTATGTCTGAACTCTCAATTTTGTATTTGATGTAGCAAAATTATTTCTAAAGGGTAGGTTACAAGGAAATAAACTCAAGTGACTTTATAGAACATGTTACTTCTTTCCTTTTTAGATAGGAAAAAGCTAGTAAGTGAGCCTACCAGGGATGGTGCCTCGCTTGATGTGCTGTTCACAAACAGAGAAAGACTGGTGGGAGATGTGGTGGTCGGAGGCCATCTTGGGCTTAGTGACCATTAAATGATAGAGTTCTCAATTCCTGGTGAAGTAAGGAGGGGGGCCAGCAAAACCGCTGCCACAGACTTCTGGAGGGCAGACTTTGGCCTTTTCAGGGCACTGGTTGAGAGAGTCCCTTGGGAGACAGTCCTGAAGGGCAGAGGGGTCCAGGAAGGCTGGACACTCTTCAAGAAGGAAGTCTTAACGGTGCAGGAGCAGGCTGTCCCCATGTGCCGTAAGATGAACAGGTGGGAAAGGTGACCAGCCTGGCTGAACAAGGAGCTTTTGCTGGGACTCAGGAAAAAAAAGGGGAGTTTACCACCTTTGGAAGAAGGGGCAGGCGACTCAAGAATAGTACAGGGATCTCGTTAGGTCATGCAAAGAAAAAATTAGAAAGGCAAAAGCCCAGCTTGAACTCAGCCTGGCCATTGTTGTAAGAAATAACAAAAAATGTTTTTACAAATACATTAACAACAAAAAGCCAGGGAGAATCTCTGTCCTTTTTTGGATGTGAGAGGGAATGTTGCCACCAAGGATGAGGGAAAGGCTGAGGTACTTAATGCCTTCTTTGCCTCAGTCTTTAGTAGTCAGACCAGTTATCCTCAGCCTCCTGAGCTGGAAGACAAGGATGGGGAGCAGAGTAAACCCCCCCATAATCCAGGAGGAAGCAGTTAACAACTTGCTGTGCTGCCTGGACACTCACAAGTCTATGGGGCCATATGGGATCCACCTGGGAGTACTGAGGGAGCTGGCAGAAGAGCTTGCCAAGCCACTTTCTATCATTTACCAGCAGTCTGGTCAATGAAGGAGGTCCCAGATGACTGGAGGCTTGTCAGTGTGACATCTGTCTACAAGAAGGGCTGGAAGGAGGATCTGGGGAACTACAGGCCTGTCAGCCTGACCTCGGTACTAGGGAAGATTATGGAGTGGCTCATCTTGAGTGCACTCACACAGCAAGTGCAGGACAACTGGGGGATCAGGCCCAGCCAGCATGGCTTTATGAAAGGCAGGTCCTGCTTGACTAACCTGATCTCCTTCTGTGAACAGGTGACCGGCCCAGTGGAATAGGGGAAGGCTGTGGATGTTGTCTACTTGGGCTTGAGTAAAGCCTTTGACACTGTTTCCCACAGCATTCTGCTGGAGAAGCTGGCTGCTCATGGCTTAGACAGGTGGACTCTTTGCTGGGTTAAAAGCTGCCTGGCTGGCCGAGCCCAAAGAGTTGCAGCGAATGGGGTTAAATCAAGTTGGCGGCCAGTCACAACTGATGTTCCCCAGGGCTCAGTGGTGGGGCCGGTCTTGCTTAATATCTTTATCAATGATCTGGATGAGGGGATTGAGTGCACCCTCAGGAAGTTTGCAGATGACACCAGGTTGGGTGGGAGTGTTGATCTGCCTGAGGGTAGGAACGCTTTGCAGAGGGATCTGGACAGGCTGGATTGATGGGCCGAGGCCAATTGTATGAAGTGTTCCTGATGTGTCATTCACAAAATTGATGTTAAATATTTATGCATATTTTAGTTTGCCATTCAGAGTACTGAGTACTTTTAGGGGGAAGAGAAGTCTAGCATAATCCAGGCTCAGAAATGTTCCCAGTTAATCTTCTTCATTTCTGCTTGCATAACATGGCATATTAGTTTCTTTGTACCCTACCTGAGTGATCTTCATACATCTTAGTGAGGCATTTGACAGTAACCATAATTTTTCTTCTCTTGACAGCTGAGTGAGTAACAAGACGTTTATCTCAGTCATTATCTTAACTTTATCATTAGAAAGATTCATGTGATATTGATAAATATGACTATGAGATGTTTCTTCTTATGCCTGATTCTGTCCTTGGCATGGTGCAATGAATGCTTGAAAGCAAAAGGAAAATAAACCCATAATTGCTTCTTGAGTTCTGACAGTTCTGAATACCGCAGGGCTTGCTAGTGCACACTTAAGGGCTCACTGCCCAAAGAATCAAAAAATGTGTCTCTGCCAGTTTCCCTTCTCCTATAATTGTAGAATAGGGATGACAAAGCTGTTCAACACAGGAATTCTGTTTCTTGTGTGTGGTAGCTTTCTTGATGAATTAATAGAAGTACAAGCAGATACTATGCTGTTTGTGGTTGCTGTACAATAGGAAAGGAAGATGTAATCCTCAGATTAATTAGCAATTTACAGTCCCTATCGGTAGAATTTGTATTGGTGAAGATTTTGCAGATTTTTTTTTTTTTTTTTTTTTCATTTTTGAACGGCAGGGAAGGGAGGGAAAATGATTTGTGAACCCAGTTGAGAGCAGGGTCTTTGTAGGAAAATGTAAATGTACATCTGTGAAGTTGCATGTAATGCTGCAGAAATGTTATAAATTTTCATGGTTGAATATGCAGTTGGTTTTGTATGATAAAAATCATGATACTGTACTTCAGAAGCAGTGCTTCAAACACAGCTGAAGTATAACTGAATGCTTGTAATTATTTTTCTGGTCTCCTCAAGGAGTGTCTCTTCAGACTGATGAACTTGCCTAAAATTCACTTTGAGAGAAACCAGGTCAGAGAGTCATATAGTAAGGTAAGGTGGGGAGGGTGTTTGGCACACTATAATAGCAGAGGAGAAGCTCCACATGGTAACAGAGAGTACGCTGCCCAGAAAATATCTTTTCTAGTGAAGGCCTTGCCAAGGAGCCACAGCCCAAATGACAGCCATGCTGAGCAGAAGGAAAACAATAGTTCAGCTGGTGTGTAAAGAGCTTGGAAAGCTGCAGGAGGCCAACTGCAAGTTTCATGGTATGAGTGTGAGACTTAGCAGGCCTGTACCTTGCTTACGCTTTGAAGTTTAAATGTAAGAGAAATATGGATCTGTGTTTCCAACAAGTAAAATGTATTGTAGATTTCTGGGGATTATTCATTGCTCCAAAAGGGAGGGGGAGTTTTATACATAAACCAGTCATATAACTCTGGATGTCACCACTATATATCTTTAACTCCAAGTAACAGCCTAAAAAGTAAAAGAAGAAATATCCTCTTGTCTTGAGGTGAGGATGACCAAGTGGGAGTTTACCTACCAGCTAGGGTCACCCCACCACAAGGCAGTGTCCTGGTTCCCCAGGCACAGACCCATGGGCCAGCCATGCAGGCAGGCCATGAGTAGCCCCGAGTCAGCTGGGAGATCCAATCAAGGCAGCTGACTCACAGGGATATCCCATACCACCTCGTCATGCTCATTATAACAGGAGGGAGCTCAGTGAGGGTGGAGTTCCTCCTCTTCCTACGCTCCTCCCTCCTGGCCTTCTGCTCCTGCTGTTGACCTCAAGAACCAGGCTGAATAGAACCTTGTATACTTTATGTCGATTGTTGTATCAGTTTTATTATTTCATCAAATCTGTTTCTACTTCAACCCATGGGGCTTCTCCCTTTTTTCCCCAATTTCCCTTCTCAGCTGGGGAGGGAGCATCAGGTGGTAGAGCAACTGCTATAGTTTAGCCCAGGGTACTGGCTAAATGTAGACAGGCAGAAGGTTCAGCAGAGAGAAATCAGTATGACATGTTTAAAAGGGCCAACTCATTTCAAGAAAGCTTGCTTGTTTCAAGCAGCACCCATGTCCAGCAAACCCACTCGGGTGCACCAGGTATGGGCACTGTGTATGAAGGTGGCCCTGGAGCAGAAGCTTGAGGATGATAGTGGCCACGAATCCAGCCGTTCCTTAGAGGTGCTGCCGCCAGTATGGATGTAAGAACAGAGCAAACCTTGAAGCCCATTTCAGAAGCTCTGGGATTTTTTTGCCTGGATTTGGTTCTGCCAAGTTATATGTGCCATGATCAGCAGTGGGAATCATGGTTTCTGACTCTTGTTTTTATTGCAAAATTATGAGCATTGCTCGCTCTCAAAGAAGAGCTAGCAATGAACTGTAGCATGCAGTAATGCTCTTTGTTTGCTTTGATAGAGTACACTTGTCAAGGACCCAATGTTTGAGATCTGTTTCAGCACTGGAAAAGGCTTCACCTTCAGATTTCAACTTCATCGTGCCAAAGAGAAAGAAGCATTTTCCTCCTAACAGATTGTTTCTTCTTGGTTAAGCAGCAGGCAGACACTATCTTGTTCAGTTTACTTCTGAAGGAAAGACGAGTCAGTTTAATCCTACCTAAAGAGAATTAACATTTCTACAAGTTTGTTGAGGGCAGTATGTAATCTATCAGGAAAAAAACATTTTAATTAATGTTCTTTCTGTCCTTCTGAGTAGTGGAAGATTTGAATGAAGGTGAACCCCCAGGAAGGGTCATTTTATAAAATGTGCTGTCCCTGGGGCAGGCAAACCTCAGGAGCTGGCAGGGCTTTGTGCCTTCAGAGCTGGGAGATACAGGCGAAGGGAAAACCTCCTGGCTCTGATCTGCAGTACAGCTAAAGTTAATTTTGGTCTCCTATTCGCATATTGCTAAAGAAATTATTGTCACTACACTCTATCTGTGTTCAGATTGTGTAAGGAAGTTTTTAACTCTCACACTTTTCTGCTTTTAGGGGCAATTTCAGGGTGACTGTCACACACAAAGATCTTCAGTTGTCATAGTTGCGGGGACATTCAGATGTTGGGCATCCCAGCACAGCTCTCCTGTGTATTCGAGAGGCGGTACACCAACAAACTGCAGTCCCTGTTGGGAATTACAAATGCAAGCTTCTCTGTGATTGAGATGACTTGTAATGGGACACAGCATTGTAGTTGTGGGGAGAGAGGGAGCTTGAAACGTAGGGATCTCCTGGAGGATTTTGAACAATATCTCAGTTTGATTTTGCATGCTTGTCTAAGTATATGCAAATGACAGCTTCAAAATAATTTCAGTGTGTGTTCCTTTCTATTGCCAAGACATCTGATGCTGCAGTAGATTCCATGGTCATAAAGCGAAGTCCTACATTAGTTTCAGACTATAAGAAGCTGCAATCATTAAGCTTTCCAGAAGACAATGTTGGAGTCAAAGAGAAAGAGAACATCTGATAATAATTTTCACTCTGTTCAGTGTCTTCAGCTCTCAGTCAACCTTTTGAATGTTCTCTGGTGGGAGGCGGTAGAAGTATATTTGTATTGATTCACTTATTGTGGAGCATTTTGGTTCACTGGGATGGAACTTTCACAAAAGTGATTTTTTAAAAAAATAAATCTGAAATAATTGAGTAAAAGTGTCTAAAAGAATGTTCCTGTTAACTTGGGCCTTCAAACATAAGCCCATTGTAGAATTAAAGCCGCAGCCTTATTCCAGGTTCTGATACAGGTGTATTATGCCATAAAGTAGACTTTGTCAAAACAGTATTCTTCCTGGAATAGTTCTGACCTGAGGCTATTCCTTCTTCAGATATCAAGCCCTTTCTCAGAAGCATGATACCAACTGAACTTTTGCAAAGAAATACTTGCAAGACTGGTTAAGATGAGGAAACAGCGGATATTTCTCTCGGTTTTAGTAGTTTGCCTAAACTGCTGTGGTTGAAACTTTCCTAAGAAAATCCACTTAGTGAGGAACACAACCTACCAAAATTTTAAAAGTAACTGAAAACAATGTTTAATAATGGAATGTGCTTGACAAACCCAATTGTAGATGGCACTACCTAGTTCTATGGCACATAGCATGTTTTTCATATACTGTCTACTTAAAATAAGTTATCCAAATAAATGTAGGACCATTTGGAGGCTTTAAGGCTTGCATACCTGCCAGTTGTGCCTTTGCTTGCAAGCATTGTTGCATCCAAACTGAATCCAAATAGAAATACTAACACTTGACCGTTTTCATCTGTCTCCAATCTCCTTCAGTGGTAGTGGCTACCTAGAGTTGCCATATTCAAGTTTTTGTGGATGGAGCATTGTAAAGACTAAAAAAATCTTCCTGCTGCCATATCCAGTTGAGTTTTCCAGTACTGATGGTTCAACAACAAATGCTACAACAATGTTGACACGTCTTCTTGTATTGGAATGTAGAGCTTTCCTTTTGTGTGTCTTGACCCCGGTGATTTGTATATATATATATCCCTCTCCGTAGCAGAGCTGAAGTGTATGCCCTCTCTTAACTGATAGCAAGAGAGTCCTGTGTTCAGTGACAGGACATTCCTGTAAGGACTTGGAGTCTTGCAAGTATTGAGACTAAATCTGAGTGTCTTCACTAGAAGAAGACAGATTCAAATGGGGGTCAAAAAAAATTATTTTCTTGAAAAACTTTCGGGTTGCGGAGTTCAGGAGAAAGGCAATGAGGTAGAGAAAGAGTAATGGTTTTATTACCAAAGCAACAGTTTCATGAGCTGTAGGCACTAGTTGCAGAAAGAGTGGCCAATAGTGAGTTGATTATTTTTTGAAATGGACTTTACTGGTTGCTTTTAAAATGTGACTGCATCTTTTTAAAGTGAGTGGGCATGACTCAGAAAGTATCGTACATTGTATGTGTTTAAAAATTCACAGCACATCAACACATTGCTGAATGTTAGGTTTGATGGAGAAAAATTAGTTCACAGCATCATCCAATGCCTGTAGTGGATTGAGGAACACTAGCATGCAAACTTATGATCATAAATAAGCAGACAAAATAAAATTAAAAGGTTAGAGATTGTAACTTTAACAAGTGGTGCTTAACATTTTTTTTCTTAATTTTAAAGAAAAAATGAGTTCCCACCTTATGAAAACCAGTGGTATTTATATTGTTGTCTGTTAAATGTAATGCTATTTCATTAATTTTTAAACTGTCTCCATACCCAGCATAACTCAGAACTACTGTACCTTTAAAATATGAATGTGAGATGCAAGAATTACAGACTTTAAAGGTTGTTGACATTAATTATAGATTAAGGACTTTTTGAAGATGTTAGCAGATTTTTCTTCTCCTAGCTGTATTGTAGTTTGCTTTTAAGAATGGAAGGAGGACAGACAGGGTTATGCTTGTGTAATTTTCTTCCGAATGTGCATTCAGAAACAGTGTTTAAAAAAAAATATGGAAAGGGATTTGAATTCTCATCTTCTGGATCTCCTGGCACAACAGGCTAATGCAGCTGTAGAGATGTGCTCAAGTTAAAAGAGTTTATGTTATGAAAAAGTTATTTCTGAGTAATTATAAACAAAATCATGGCCCTTGGGATAATATAAAACTGTTACTCATAGAACAGTTTTTTTGTTACTACTGAAATATTTAACCTTTTCATGCAAATTCAAGGTCAGCAACTGCTTCCAAGGTCCAAAGCAGCAATTCTGTTGTAGCAGCCACAGTGCTTGAGGGAAACTAATGGCTCAGACTGTGTCCTAATGGCCACTTTTCGCTAATCCACAAGCAGTAAGCAGCAAATACCGACTAACAAGAATTTTTAAAATAGTCTTGGTTTCTGTTTCTATAATTATCTTCTAAAATACAGAGGGGAGCTGAAAAGTGAAAATAAATCTATAAATCTTTCTATTCACAGATGTGACACCGTTTGTTACTGGTTCTTTAGGTAGCAACTTTGTGTTACAGATTCATTGAGAGGCTTTGGCTTTGCTCTGCTGGGCGTTATGCATCTGGAGAGGAATAAACACTCAGAGTTAGCCATGTGGAATGTTGACCAGCAAGAGCAGAGTGCTTTAGATAAGTGTCATTCCTTGCACTGAGTGGGGACCCTGAACCCAGCCGTCAGAAAGAGCCAAGAGAGTTTTAGATGCTCGTCTGTGTTTTTGTGGCCTCGAGAGCAGACTGCAGTGACCTGGCTTTGGACCTTGCTGATGAAAATGCTTTAGTTGCAGTCATGAGCTCAGAGGCTGTGGATATATTTTCTTGCTAAACTTGAATTTGATATGAAGTGTACTTGGTGTTGGGATGGATAAGACCAAAGCCCACATGGAATGTATTTGTGAAGGGGTTTAGAGGTTACCTCATTATCTCCTGCCTCAGATTGCTCATTAACATAAGGTGGGGTAAAGGTAGAAAAGTTTTGAGTATGACTTAGCAGCTTTAAAAAAGAAAACCAGTCTAAACCAGGAGCTTATTGTTTTACTGCTGACACACTGAAGTGTTCTTTTTTATGTAGCCCATTTTTAGAGGAATTTTCCAATGCCCTGTTTATCAAAGCTGCCTGAAATATCTTCCCCAAATTTTCTTTTTGGAGTATATAAGAATGTTTTCCCATGTTTGGTGTTGATACCCAGTGGGCTCTTTTTACTTAGACAAACGTTCTCATTGGACAGTAGTGGGATGCTTGCTTACCCACTGTAGTATGAGTCCAAAGTGCCTTCAGACTCATCATACATGATTTGACTGCAAAGCCTACAGTGTGGCACCTGTATTGCATGAAATTCCAACCAAAATAGAATTATTTGTCATGAGAGAGTGAGAGATTTGGAGGTTTGATCTTTCCATCAAGAATCTGATCTACTGTCGAAGTACTTTTGCTCTTTAAGTAATGGAGGGCTTTCTGCTCTTAGTGTAGCAGAATGCATGGCTGGTTTTTATTGGGTTTTTTTTCTTTCCCTTATAGCTGCACTTTGTTCAGACTGTCAAGGTGATGCTAAGGTCTTACAGTGTCCTGCTGTTGTACCCTAGGAAGAGATTCCTGCTTCTCTGATACGTCATGTCAAAGGTAGAAGACGATATAAAGAGACAGAGCAGTCAAAATTGGGAAAATATCAGGGAAATGTGAAGAAATGAGACCAGAGAGCCGCAGCAGCTGTGGAAGTACTGTGGGCAGGACAGCACAGGGGAGAAAGGAGTTCTTTAGTGACCCACCATTTGTGCTTGAAATTTGTGTCTGCCCACATCTTGAAAAACAAATGAGAACTCTCAGTCATCCTCATTACATCTACCAAATACTTGTGTTTGATCCTGCCTTGAAGGTTGAACAAATTGCTCTCAGGAGGCTGCTGGGAATAATAAAAATTAATTTTATAATTTTAACAAATAATTATTTTTCATATTACTGCAGTGCATTGGTATCATTTGAGTGCAGGTATGCAGAAACTGTGTGAGTAAACATTTGAGAGGTAAGTTGTCTTTTAAAAACTGAGGTGAAGAAGCAGTCCTAAACCTGAAAAGTGCTGGAGTTTTAAATATTAACTGGAGTTTTATGAGTCTATTAGTACCAGGATTGAGTCCATGGTTTGCCTCATATATCAGCATAATTTTAAAAGATTTTGCTTAATAGGTCCATTGACTTTTGCTTAGAAACGACCAACTTTCAAGGAGGAGGAACTGTGGCTGGCAATGAATCAGGATGAAATCAAGGGAGAAGACCTCAAAGCAGCTGAAAAACAAAAAAACATTGTGGCCAGGACAACAGGCTGAGAGAGAGTTCTTGAGCAACCAGAGGGCTGTGGTCAAAGCTCATAGCTGCTTCCTGCTCAAAAGCAGCAGCAGCAAAGAAGTTCGAGAAGCCTCATTTGAAAGTTGAATGTTTAAATTGGGCATCTATACTCTTCCATTTTTAGGCATGCTAGTGCTTTTGTGTGCTAAGTTTTGGACTCCTTCACACTTTGCTTCTTTGAATTGTCAACCTAAGCATTCAGAAAACATGAATCGGCCTCCCTCTGCCCCCAGTGACTTAGAAACCATGAGATTTTAAGAAGTAACAGATGTTTTGTTCTTTTTATTTGCCTTCTGGTTTTTGATCTTGCTGAGTTCATATTTTAAACGTGTTTCTCCTCGAACCCCAGGCTAACACTTTATTTATTCACTCTTTAAATTTAAAACAGATTCTCCCATCACCCTCAGTAATGGGGGCTTAGAGAAGAAAAATTCCCTGCTCATGACAAAATCATGAGTTGGCATTGCTTGGCTCCTTTAGGTTGTCTTTGGGAATGTAGCATGGGACTTGATTTTCTGAGTTACTGAGCACAGTCCTCTTATTGCAAGCAGCCGTGTTGCATAATCCCATCCAAAATTTATTTTGACTCTATATTAAATGTACTTAGGTTTATTGCCCTGTATATTCACTATGGAAAACTCTTCCAGAACCTCACTAATTCGCCAGTTATAAAATTTCTTCTAATTTCTAGTCTAAACATTCATAGCCAGGTTAATACCCATTTATTCTTGCATTAACGTCATGCTTCAGCTGATGTGAGTGTATAATGTCCCTTGGGTTTTATTTCTGCTTTTGTTCTCTTTCCTGATACCTAGCTTTTGTTCAGGTGTTGTCAGCATCATCTTCATCATTGCGAACTATGAGAAAAATTGCACTAAATCAGTATAGCCTCCAGCTATCTTAAGCTTGTAAACTATCCCCAGTACACAGTGGCCTGTCTTTCTTTCACATCTTTGATGTGAGCAAATTTTAGTGATTTGACGCATTTATATAAATACAGTGTTCAAGCATTGACTTATTAGTTACAATAAAAGTAGTCTAGAACAAGATAAGGTTATGCTGCCCCTAGGAAGCAGAGCAGTCAAAAGTATGCATATGCTTTTGATTAACAGTACATCCTAAAGATTAAGTAGACAATTTAATGGCAGAATGAGAATGAAGTGGGGAAAGTATGCTGCTTACCTCCCAGGTGATGTAGTCTAGCCTAGTATGTAACTAGTTTTAACTGGTGATGTGTGGAAAGTTGTAGTGGAAATGATGTAAGCATTCAGGCAGAAGGGCATTCTCTGGAGATTTTCCCAGCTAATTGTTGCAGATTTTATTACCTCACATTTCTGTCGTACTTTGAGAACATGCTTTTTAAACTTGAATACTAAAAATAAGAAAATTAAGTTGATGTCTTGGGGCTTTCAGTGGCAATTTCAATGCTGATTAAGCTGAAGACCTGCACCTCAGTTGGCGAAAGATTTCTTTTGAAATTTCTGTCAGTGCCCTGGGCTTGTTTGGTGCACTTAAAGCGATGTCTGTGGACATACAGGGCATTGTGTCAGATCCTTTGTGGTTAGGTTTCCAATTGATTAGCTCTATGGAAGCTTCTACTTCCATCTCAGACTTTCACCTGTGTGTCTCAAATTCAGTTTTGGTCAAGGAAGGTAATACCTGAAAGTGAGATACCTTTTCCATGACTATTTGTTGTCTGTTAATAAAATATCTTTTGATAATCTGGTTCCTAAAGGATCATAATTGCTAGTGGTTGGCAGAAAAGATGTCTATAGAGAAAGACTTTCAAGGCATGAGTTTGGAATGGGAAAATGAAGGAAGTCGGACAGTTGCTGCTTGTGTTACCGCTTTCCTAAAGGGCAACTGGAAGGTGTTAGTGAGGCATCTCTTATGCAGATAAGTCATCATATGTTATTCCATGCTCACCAGTCTGGTGTGTTTTGACTATACCCAGGTTAATTGCATGAGAGTTCACAGTACCACATTTTCTGGAATTGATTTGCCTAGTTTTTACTAAACACTTGAACTATAATAATAGTGGTAGGGGGTTGTTTTTCTCTTTCTTTTTCTTCTTTTTTTTTTTTCCTGGATAAGTGTCACTGTATATA
The DNA here is from genome assembly GCA_028020825.1 of Podargus strigoides. NCBI lineage: Eukaryota > Metazoa > Chordata > Aves > Caprimulgiformes > Podargidae > Podargus > Podargus strigoides. Next base: position 53,580,653 of record CM051622.1, read on the forward strand.
GGAACAGCAGTATCTGATCAGACATGCTGGATTTCACCTGGGTTTGTTAAAAACTTGTTCATTTGGGCCATCTTGGTCTCACTGGCTACCATATTTTGAATTACTTCTCTGAGAATTTGTTTTAATTTTGGGAAGATTTCTTATATTTTGTATTGCACATAGAGGATGGTAATAGCAGTCGGGAAATGTTATTCAAAAAGGCATAAGGGGTTTATTTATTTTTTTAGGCGTCTCTTTGAGAAAAGGCTTACTGCTTTGAAGCTAAAGTGGCAAGATAAGGGAAATATATGTGCTTGTTTTTATTTTCTTCTGTTTCCCTCCCACCCTAAATACAGTTTGTTTGTTGTTCAGCACTCTGCTTTTGTTTAGCACAGGTCTTCTCTGAAATAGACTTACACTTTCTCCTCTTCCCTCCTACTTCAGTGAAGGAATACCATTACTTTCAATTTGCTATGGTAGGTATGAGTTACTACTCCTCATAGGGCGAGGAGTTTCAGGTGCTTCTGCTCTTGACGCTTGCCAGTCCTAGGGGGAAAGGATGGCAAGGTGACCTCCACTTCCAACCCAGCATCTGAGAAAATTTATCACCTATGTAAGTCCCTGCACCTGGGATAAGTTAGGAGGCTTATTGCCACTCCTGTGGCAGGGTCTGCTTATAGGCTTTGCTTTCTTGTGAGACGCGAAAAAAGAAGGTAGCTCAGAAACTGACCGCTGTAAGTTAGGTCACATTCCTCATCAGAGCTCCTGCTTAGACTTCTGTTCATCTCTCAGGGAATCGACAGTAAGTTGCTTTATTTTTTTTGTTGCAGGCATTCAGGCTTTTGAGGTGAAAACGCTAGTCAAACTGGGATTCAGCTCAGAGCAGCTGTTGCATTAGCTGTTCTCTGTGTCATGGTACTTGGCTAAAAGGCTGGGTTTTTTGCTGTTTGTTTGTTTTAACTGTATAAACAAATGCCAAGAAAGCAAGAAGATGTGCTTCCAAGGCTGAGGAAATGTAATGTTTATTGTTTCAGTCCTGACATAATCAGAAATTAATTTTTATTGTACTGGACATAAACTTTTAACTGTGAATAAAGGGTTATGGACTGGGAGAAGCTGCCTCTTCTCTTTTTTTTTTGAAATGTGCTTGGCTGTGATAGTGTGTGCCTTTTTGTAACAACACTGACTACAGGTAAAACATATGTGTACACACATCAGAAATGAAGTAGAACAACCATTTCCAAATGTGTGCTTGGCCCTTTCCGTGGCCTTGTGAGAGCCTAGGGGGAATTTCCACAGAGAGAGCTGCCACCAAGTCCTAGTGGATGTTAGGAACCCCGCCCTCTTGCTTCCCCTGTGCTTGTTCTTTGTTTAAGGACACAAACCAGTTTTACACTAGCAGTAAGTAACTTCTGGGCAGTGTTTTGGTGTGAAGGCTGGTGCCCCTAATGTGGTTGATGCCACGGGTGCAGGCTTTCCCCAGCTCAACTGGTGAGCACAAGTGTGTGCTGCCTCCTGGGCGCCTGTGTGTTGGTAGAGCAGTTAGCTGGGGTTGCAGCGGCTACAGTAGAGTAGCCTTCCAGTTATGGACAAAGTGTCCTCTTGTCTTTGTGACCAGGAACCGCATGTTTAAAAAACGTGTGTGTACAACCAGCACAATGATTGCTAAGTTTGGTTTTGTTTTTTAAAAAAATGTTGTTGAGTGTGAAAAAACCACCATTTGGTGAAAACGGTACTCACAAAGTAATTCAGACATAGTGATGATCTTGGGTTAGGAGACATTGTGAAGGCATTAAGAGTTTCTCATTCAAAGTACATTGTTGTAAGGAACCAGTGTCTGTAGTTCTGGGGTTTTTTTAATATGAGAAGTGAAACTCCTCAGAAAAGTAAAGCAAAATAGTAAGTACTGAAAGGTGAGCTTGAACACAAATTTTTATGTGAAATTTTTCGTCAATCTTTGTGTAGGTGATTGACAGTTTGAAAATGTAATACTTGGTGTTGTAGCAGTGGCTTGTGATTCTATATGAATAGTGCCTGTTGTTTCCATATAAAAGCCATCGGAAATAGCAGTATATCATGTGTACAGAGTATTACATTGATTACTCTAACTGCAGGATCAGGTCTCTAGTTTATGACACCTCTTGAAAACTTAGTGAGTGATATTTTTCTTTCCAAAGCATGGTTCTTGGTAACCTAGCATGCAACTGTGTTACTACATTATTAGACTGTTATTTCTATGAATACCTAAAGGTTGAAGGTGCAGTTTTGTTAGAGACGTACTGCTGTAGGGATCCAAAGTTTAGGCTCTTTTTGTTGTCAACTTCAGGTAGCTTCAGACATTCTCAACAAAGAAAGCAAAGCCTTGTTTGTTTGCTTGATTTTATTTATCTGTTTATTTATGATATATGGGCTTCTGTGATGCTTGAAGACATGGTTTACAGTGTAGCATTTCAAGCCTATTGTGAGTATTTTAGAGGTCCCTCCTGCCCCTACATAGGATACTTGTCTAGTAGTGACTGCACAAAACATCTTGAATGTAATCACAAAACCAGATTTCACAAACCACTTAGCAGCAACATAAAAGGATAGTATATGTTTTCTGCTGATTCTTTTTCTACACAAGGTTGCCTGTTTAGTAAAGTATACTATTGCTAGAAATAACAGTAAGCAGATTTTTGCCTTTGGCAAATAGAGTCATTAAAACAGGGCTATAAATTGCCCCTTGTATAACTGCATGCATTATATGTGCCAAGGGTATCTTTCAGTCTGTTACTCTAAAGTGGTGAAGGAAAAAAAAAAAAGATGCATACATGTATTTTCAGTATAGCTATCTAATGATTTTTAGAAGGTACATTTTTCCAAATCTCACTTATTGATCCATCAGTGTGGAGAAACTGGAATCAGTGACTGAGTATATCAGTTACTTAAGTGTTTATTTTAATTGATAATGCCAGTTCTTCATAACTAGAAAAGTATAGCTATTAGACAGACACGATCCATTATTTGGCATCTATTTTAAGACCTTAGGCAGCAGCCTACGCATAAAGCACTTTATTTACATTTTTCCTATTTGAGTTTCTTTATTGTTCTTGAAAACCGTTGCTGAGCAATTTTCTGCTAGCAAAATTTTGCCTGTGGGGCCATTGCAGCCGGCTGGCTCTGCAAGCGGCTCAGTTCCTGAAGAGCAGTGCCACATGTCTGCAGGGCTCAGATCAGTCGTTCAGGTTGGGTGCTCAGCACCTTACAGGGTGGGTCTGCTCAGTCAAAATTTCATCCTTATTCAGTAGGCTACTGTGAGACTGAATCTCCTTAAAGCCATCACTTGAAGTCTGAAAGAACATGGAAGTCCTTCTTTTGATCAGAGTAGTGCTACTGAATATTGCATTGTTGAGTCTTAAGTTTCCTTTCATCAGTGCTCTAGGTGTAGAAAACTGCTCAGTGTTTGTGTTTAGGTAACAAACTTACTGGAGCTCTTTGTCAATATAGGCCTCAACGCAATACTGAGTGGAATCAGTTTTTTTTTTACTGTGAGAAAACATGGGATTTACATTTTGCTTCTAGTTCTGGTTCACATGTGCTGGGCAACATATTTAGAAAACAGAGGATTTTGTTACTCGTAGCCTGCACTGTAACTCTGCTTTGGAAGCCTGTTCTTCTTGTAATGCATTCTCAATGCTGCTCTCTTTATTTCTACTTTGTCTGCCATTGTCTTTTTAAGCCCTTTTGAGACCATTACCTTGCTTAAAACAAATACACAGCTTTATAAGAACATATCTTTCTTCTATTTGACCCTCTTTCCCCAGAAGAAAATGCTACATGTATCCTATCTCAGGCATGTGGAAAAAAATGCAAGCGAAAAGTGTGCCAGACCATAAAATCTGACTCTGCTAAAGCTTTGGAGCAAGATTATCTCACCTGATTTTAGTTGTTTGAACATCAGATTCACAGAGAGCAGGAAAGGCTCCCCCAGTTGTCAGTGGAATGAGGGGTGCACCTCATAGGCAGCTCACCCCAGGCGTGTGATTCATCTGTTTCCAGATGGGATGGATTTTCTCTCATGATACTTCTTGTTCGACTGCAGAGAGACAACCTGGACAATGATCTTAGACTAAACACATAACTTCTAGACAGCTGAAGTTGAGTGTGTTGAATTCCACTGTGGCCACTGGTGCAGCTGTGGGAGCGCTCTGCATGAGCCCACAGCTCAGCCCTGACACAAATCCATTGCTTTTATTGCAGTCGTTGCCCTAGTTAAAGCTGTATTTAGGAACATTTGGTGGCATTGTTGCCAGCAGTTAGGAGGAGTGGAATGCATTTTTATAGTGTCTTCTCTTGGTCGTAAGTATCAGGAGTGTAAGAATGACAGTCATGCTTTTGTTGAAGAAGTGCAGTTGATGGGGCAAGTTCAAGTTTCCACTGCTTTCAGGATGAATGGCTTTTTTGCACATCAGCAAACATGTGGTCTGTGGAATTTTTATGTTCAGTATTGGATCCACATGTGATGTCAGACAAATGACCTCAACAGATCTTGTGATTTCTCAAGCTTTTAAAATTACTCAGTATAATGCTAACCCTAAATCTCCAGCAAGGGCATATATCCAGATATATTCAGCATCACTCAAAAAGAAATGTAAGCCCTTCCTTAAATATTTGATTTAATGTCAGGATATCCTGAAATAGCTGGTGGTGAGAGCAGCTTAATGGATATGAATTACACTTCTTTTATTGGAAAATGTTTGTCTTTAGTAGTTTGGTCATCTGAATTCAGTTTTGGGAGATTGTTTAAAATATGCTGATGATGTCAGCTAATCTGCGTAGTATCTTTGTGTAAGTAGCTCTCTGTTTCCTAACAGCACGGTAGACAAAATAAATAACTCATGTATGTTAATGATAACAAGAAATAACCATACCACCATGTTAAAGATTGCATAATCCAGATGGAGGAGCAAAGTAGCAATGAGATGAAGGCCAAGTTCGTCTGTTCAGTTTTGGCTGGCCTGAGTGTTTTTGTGGAAGTACCATTTCTTTCCTTTTGTCATGAAGAAAGTCCAGGGCAACTGGATGCTTAATTGGAGTTAAAAAGGGATGAATCTCAACCCAAGCAAGGCTCTGAGGGTCATGGGGGGAAAATATACATTCTAGTAAATAACATGAAAACACGTCTCCTGGCTAGCACTGGAGGTGGAGAAAGGTAATTTCTGAAGCTGGTAGCAAGACAGTGTTTTAGTGGAGGTGGCTCAACGTATGTGTACATGCTGTCCCAGCACTTCACTGGAGAGTTGATGAGAACATGGATAACCTAAACATTTTATAAATAGGCAAGGATGAAGGATATGTATTAAATCTTATAATAGGTACAAAAGTATTTCTCAATTTAGAAAAAAACAAATCTGGAGGAATTTTCTGTTGAACTAATTAATATAGCAGACAATCAGTGGTAAATTCTAAGCAACATTCTGCTGGCTTTTATCTCCGGATATTTGTTGTCTTTTAAACAATGAAGATTTGATGGAAGTGGCTGTTAATACCTGACATTTGTCATAAGGTGTCTGTATCCTGTTAAAACTGTTCCTAGAAAAAAATTGTCATCCATTTCAGTGTTTTGGCAATTCTAATCTCAGCAGTGCAGTGCTGGGCAGGCAGGCCCTCACTGCTTTGTAGAAGCCCATTGCCTTTTCTGCTTAGGTGCCCAGTCAGGAGTGGATAGTTGCTCTCCAGTAAGCAATAGCTGATGGTATTGAATTCTGTTACAGGTGGAGCCATCCTTCCACTGGTTCAGTCTCCGTCTGGAGGCACCCTCAGTAAGCAGTGCGCTCTCTTTGCATGTTGGTTTACGTAGTTTTATCTGTCTTGCCTTTCTGCTGGGGAATTTCAAAGTCTATGTAAGGAAGGAGTGGGAACACTGCTATTATTTTGTTCATCGTCTGAAATGTCTTATTGTAGGAGCCAAAATTCTGTTTTAAATAAATCTGAACCTCTTTAAGTTATAAAGATTCCTCAGTTCTTATTTTTTCTTTTAAAACTTAAATATCATAAAGAATATATTTCCATGTAAAATTGTCTTTCAGTAAGACATTTATGCCAGCTGTAGTTACTTTAGTTACAAAAAAAATGGAAGAAGAGGGGCCTCTTCTCAGATGATTCAGATTTTAGGTTGACTGACTGGTAGTCTGAAAGCATTTATTTCCCCTTTGTTGATTAGACAGGAGTCTGGGAAAATTACTCTTCTGCCTTAGGCAGCTCAGTTAAGTTCTTAGGATTAGGTGGGATTAATTTAGACTTACCTTTAAGATAAAAAGCAGAAGATGGAGAAGTTTATTTCTGACAAATTGCTGGAACCCTGATAGATAATAATTCTGTGGCAGTCTTTATTGATACACTCAAATGACATCTCGGTAATAATCACTTGTAGCATCCAATTATGTTGTTATGTTGTAAACAAAAGTCTCACTCTTGCTTACCTCAGGAATCTGAAAATTACCTGAATATTAACACTAAATAAAGCGTATTTGTAAATGTAAATTTAAAATGAGATGCATACCATCATTAAGCACATAACAACTTGGTTTTCTTCACTAAGAAAAAAACCCACAAATTAGATAAAATCAAATTCTTTTCTGGTTACATACATTATCCTCAAGGTTAGATGAATTAAAACTCTCTTTCTGGAGGAATTCAACCTAAGACTGAAAATGTGATCAAAAAAGTCTCATTGTGTCAGCCTGATATTTGACTTTTGATAGCACATCCCCAAAGACTTCTCTTTGACGTACCCTGAACAGAGAACGCTTGTTTCCCACGAAGCCTGTTGTTGCTGATAAGGCTCATCTATATCAAAGTGGTATCTAATATGGCACTGCTGTACTCTGGCCTTAAGAAAAAAAACACTCGAGTGGCTCGTTTGCCTTTGTAAATCTGCTGTGCCTAAGATTTATTTTAACAATTCCATCCAAAACCTAAATCACAGTAACTAAGTCTGTACAACACATGTTTTCAAACAGCATAAAAGAAAACAGTATTGCACGTTAAAACAAAATAGAAGCCATAAAAGTTGTGTTTCAGAGACTGTGTTAATGTACTTGTGATGATAACATGGTGTTGCTTTCCTTTGATATTTGAAGCCTCTCTGTCTGAGTGACAGAAAGCAGTTCTCTTAGGAATCTCCTTAGCGTGAATGTTTTTGTGTGGTTAAAGGAGCAATGAAGCAGAAGGGTGTAACCTATTTCCCTCTGAAGTATTGCACACTGACTGCAAGCAAAGGTAATTCTGTAAGACACACAGGCACACATATGTATGCACACATATACACATATATTGACAGACACGCAAGCAGCACACGCGCATGCAGAAGGGGTGGGAAATAGGTGAAAGTTGAATGTCCCTAGTTCAACGCAGGTAAGAGTAAAACCTTGCTCATAGTCAGGAGGAAGCACTCTTCAGAGTGATGAGAGGCTTTTTGCCCAGCTCAGACCACGTGCTGTTAACAGACAACATTGTGTGCAACTTAGAAGTCCTACTGGCCTTTCTTGCCCCTCCACCTCTCCTTGCCCTGCAAATACAAGCACAAATCCCTTCTTTTCCTGGTTTGCCACAGATGCATAAGCAGATCTCTGCTCTCTGCACTGCTTTGCTGTTTAATGCTGGATTCAGCATATGGGTCAGTCCCAGCAGCTTTGGATTGTGAAGTGGCTGTAGGCTAAGTCACTGTTTCTCTGGTGCACACTGGCACCACTTCTCTGTTTGCACTCCCCAATGATTGCTTCAGTTGTGTTGTTTGCTAATATAACCGTTCATCAGCCTTTTACAATCCAGAGTCAATTTCATCTTTCAGAGACCTGGGATGACTCATGGGTGGATTTTTCAAAGCGCCTGCTGTGTTAGGAGCCACTGTGAGTTGCAGGCAGGCTGCAGAGAATGAGCAGAAAAGCTCCTGAGGATCATTCTGAAAAATTGTGTTGCTGTATTAAAAAGGGAGGTGGTTATTTTTTATCTTTTCTTGAAAATGTGATTTGACTACATTGTTACGAGGTGCCTCTTGACATCTATTGGTAGAAGCAGCCGTTATTGCAACATCCACTACACCAGTTCCCTTTATTCTTCTTTCACTCTGGTTTGTGTCCCACCAAAGGTAGCACTTTACAGTGATGCACAAAACACAGAGTTTGTACCTTCCCTTGTAAATCCAGTAACTGCCATTCTCACTTTTTTTCCTGCATCTTTCTTTACATGTTTAAAAGACAGTTCAGACTCCCGGTGTATTCGGTCTTAAGGTCTTTTGAGGCTGCTTGGACAAACACTGAATACATTTCCTCTACATCCGTGTTACAGAGGTTACAAGCTGTTTGGGTCTGTCAGCTTGATGATAGATCTTGCATGACCAGACAAGATTTGGTCAGACAAGATCTGGTTAACTCAATAATGAGTTCCCATGTGTATTGGGAACTTGACTGGCAAAAAAAACCCCAAAACTTCTGCCTTTCAGGTGCTTAAAGATGGCATAGCTTTTGAGACTTTTGAGACTAGGTTTTGTACTTAGAGGTTTCATTTTTTCAAAGACATTTTGTGGGTATGAATTTTACTCATTAGCAATGAACTCAGAATTATCTCTGTTCCAGTTTCACACGTAAAATACAGTATTACTCCACATCCAATCTGGAGTAGTTGTAGGATACTGCAGCCAAGCTTTTCCTTAGCCAGTCCACATTGGTTTTGCAAGACAGGCTGGTATCAAGCAGGTCCTACAGAAGCTCTTAATTCTTTACATTTTGTGCAAGGTTGCCTACCTTGCCCTACCTCGTGTTGTGGCTGTAGAAGCACTAGATCCAGATGGAGCAGTGACCTGGCTGAAGGCAAGAGTTGAGGTGTAATGTGAATGTGTTATAGGTTAGCAGCAGCCACAGGCTGAAGGCTTCATCTAAGGGCGTCCTTTCAAGTTAGCAATCTGGTCATGAAAAGTTCCATATCCTATTGTTAAAATGTGCTTTCCTTCCTCTAGTAAAGTAAAAAGTAAAATATGTACAGTCCTGGATGGTGTCAGCTCTTGCACAGATTAATAGTCGTGTTGAGACTAATGCAGGGCTGAACAGGGATTATCAGAAGCTTTTTCCTATTATGTTTGATTTTGCTTTGGATTTAGGATTCAGTATTTTGCCTGAAGATCTCATCTTTTGTTTTTCTGGGCCTAAGAGTTCTTGCATTTAGATTATTTATTTTCTTCAAAGGGTTTTACTACAACCATGTCTGAACTAAAATGTATCCAAATAAAAATAGTGAATAATCACTTTGAATCTCAATCTGGTTTTGTAGTTAATAACTCCCATATAGTCATAACACTCCATATTCTCATGTTTCCAGGCTGCATATAAGAGTTTTGTTTCCACATTTGATGACTTTAGAATTGCCTACTCCTTCATTCTAGTAAAGTGTTTGCTTATGGCTAAACAAAATGAGGAAAAATGAGCCGGCAAAGAAAACAGACCAGAGAAGAAAGTGGTCTGAATAATAGAATGATTTTATTTTCTTCTCAAGCACTACTTAATGTTAAAAAAAGAGAACATGAGAAGGTGGTTAGACAGTTTTTTGCTATGAAACAGAGAAGAGTGGAGAAGTGGGAGGCAGAGGGTGGGGGGTGTCACAGTGATTGGGGTTTCCATCCCCAATTATGCACTGACTGCTACGCTGCTGAATTACACTGAAAGCACTGAATGGTGCCATTATATTCCTTTTCAAAAGTTGTGGGCTATGAAATTCAATCTGAGGTATTTTTAATGAGTGTTCTGAGCCTCAGTTGCAGCTCTTCCCAAGAAACAAGGAGCACAGTGTGTTGCTAAATAGCACCGAGGCCGGGGGTTAAAGTCCTTCAGTTTTTTGCTCACAGGGAGGGAAAGTAATGTCAACATTTATATGACAGGTATATACTTGCTTCCAGAGTTGAGCTTCAATAAAACAGCTTTCCATAAAGAAAATGTTCTGAAAAATGAGGTTCTATCAGCTTTGCATCAAACTCCCATCTAGTTTCTGAAAACAAGTCTTGTGTATTTTCCAAAGCCAGCGTCTGCCCTGCAAGCACTGGGCTACTGCCCATAACCATTGGGCACATCTCTGGGCAGAGGCTTGTGATGGAGGTGCAGCTTATGCCAGATGGGGACAGCTGCCCAGTTAAACCCTCTGGCTGTCAATTAAACATAGATCATTCAGAGGTAACCTTTGTCAGAGAGGTGCCTGCTGGCATCCCTGGGTCTTCATTAAAGGTTTTGTTGTCATAGTTGTGATGGCTTTGGGGTGACTTCTTCCCTTCTCACACCTCTTGGTGAGACATAGCTTCTCAGGGAAGTATTTTTAGCATGCACCTTATTTTAGAAAAGCCATGTAGCACAAAAGTATTGTTGCCTTCCATTTGTCTTACATTTTGATTTGCAAGGTAGTTTGTTTCAGGCTGTGAGGAAAGGACTCTTTAATGCATCTGCCCTGCAACTCACTCCAAGATCTGAAGTTCATGATGGGCTGGCTCTGTATCTTGCAAGCTATCACCATTCAGTGTCAAGGCTCTGAAGATGGAATACATTGTGCTGACCATATTCTTCAGAAAGGAAAGTTGTCTGTTCCAGCAGTGGGTGTTTGCTTTGCTAACAGGATAAAGAACAGCCACAAACCACTTTTTAGTTTTGCTCATAAAATTAGGGAGAGATGACTCAGCATTTGCAAGAGCTAATTTAGGGAGTAAGATGACATATTAGTAGTAAGCTTTTTCATTCTTCTTTTAACGCCTTGTTTTCCTTGTCCACACTGTGCATTTGAAATGATGTTCAAGGAAAGTAGTTTTGTTTTAGTAACAGCAGCTCTGGAAAAAGTCTCCTGCTGGAAGTCTGCAAGAACTGAACGGTTGGTGTGTGAAATTTTGCAACCTTAAACAGTTACTTAAGACTCACTCTGCCACTACTGATTTCCCACAAATGTTTTACACCTGTCTGAAGGAAGTTAGCGGTAATGATTGTAATAAAAGAAACAAGGTTTGGTTTTGGTTTGTTTCTTTTTCAGGAGGACTAATTAGCTAGTGCAGAGACCTGTTGTTGCAGTCAGATATTTTCTGGGGTTGGGGTTTTTTGGCAGTTACTGAGATCAGCATTCACATTTCATGTGAAGGCATGCATTGTCCCCATCTGCACAATTTCTTAAAGGATTGTTAGACAGACAATGAAATTTTTCAGCTGAATTCATTAGCAGAGGGGAACAGAGCATCTCTTTTAAGTTGATAAAGGGATTTTTAAGTGCATATGTGTCAAATATAGGGGGCTTTTTTCAAATCAGTACAGAAAAGTTAAGACAAAGTCAGTTGTACTTGCTAACTGAGAGTTAGGTATCAGCTAGTTAAAATGCTGTAAATACAGGTAAAGGAATCAGTGTACCAGGAAACTAGTCATGAATTATTTTGTTAATGCTTTTCACCATGAATAACATTTTGTAATAAACAGATGTGTACTTAAACTGCAGTTACCAAAGGCTGAATATTTTTTGTTCTAGGATTTGTGGTGTTTAGCTGATGAGAAGTTCCAGGTTTCCTTTGACATTGACAGTGGGATGGACAGTGCAAAATAAATCTCCTGTGGGATTCTGTCCCTACAGCTACCCAGGGAGGAAATTCTCCGGGCTACAACAATCTGCCTCTTTATTCTACTTTCTTCTTCTTTACAAAGGGCTCCACTAGCTTAGTGGTGGTTGCTGCTGGCTCTGCAGTAACAAACTCCTTGTCAGGTAGAGAGTAATTTGAAGGTGGGAAATAAATCCGTATTAATATCAGTTTGCATTTGTAAGAACTGCAAAGAAATCGAATGATTGGGTCATTACATCTGAAGATGACAGGTTAGTCTGTGGTGTGAAAGGCTCAGTGCACCTTATGAAGGTGCCCAGCCAATCTCTTCTGCTTATTTCCTCACTTGCACATTGAAATGGCATATATAATATTGCGTAGGTGGTATTTGCCCATTAAGTTACAAAGCTATGATTTTATGACCCAAGTGAAAAGAGACCAAGCAGAGCCTCCTATTCCAGTAGCTTTACTGTTCTGTAATTATGGAGATGTACAGTTACCTGAGGATTTACTGTAGCTGAATTTTGTATCAATCTGACTCTGCTGTACGAGAAAGTTTAACCAAGCACTACTGAAAATAACCTCATCATAATACTTTACATTAGCTATCCTAGATAATTATGTTTTTCTTTCCATACTATTTAACTGCTAAAGAGGATTATTTAGTTATTTCTTTTCCTGACAAGTATTTAATTTTTACCTGAATTTTACTGTTTGCTCTTTCTAGGAAAGTTGATTTTGGGCATTGAAAGAGAGTTTAAAGTCTAGTCAGAGCAATCCTTCTGCTTTTGCCTATTTTAGAAAATATTTTGACATAAGCCAGTTTGTCATGATCAGAAATCCAAGAGCATGGTTACAATAACAAGTCTGTGTATGTTCAAATGTAGAAAATTGCAAGTGCTAGACATACAAGTGAATGAGATGCTTATTAAAATCATTATCTTTGTATTTTTGCCATGATAGTTGCTGTGCTGATTTTTTGGTTAGCAATTACGTACTGAAAATAGCCATTTTTGAAGTCAGTCTTGTTTGTCATAGTTGGTTAATGGTTGTCCTTGATGATCTTAGAGGTCTCTTCCAACCAAGGCTATTCTGTGATTCTGTGAAAATTGACTGAAAGGTAAAACTGTACATCAGAGACTATGGAAAGCAAGCACTGGCATTAAAGGGAATACAGCTTATGTGGTGAGTGTAAAGTGGCAAAGCAGTCCACTAAAACCTTGAAAGAAAGGAACACTAAATAGTCTTATTGTACACACACAGCAGATGATCAATCACCCATTTTTAAGGCAGTATAAGAGACTTATTTTGTTACTGCATTTGGCCTTGGTCCTGCTTTTGATGGTGTGTGCGCAGTCTGTGCAAAAGCATGTGGGATACATGCCAGGAGTGGAGCCTTCAGCTGCATTCAAATGGAAAATATCATAAAAGGAATGAGGTGCCTTTAGGTTATCACGAAAATTTGCCTCTTCTACAGCCTCCCTCCAAATGGGGTGGATACGTGGTGGCTGTAGGTACAGAGTGGGAATCTGCACACTTAGAAGTAGCAGTGGGAGTGTTTGGCTGCTCTGTTAAAAAGTGTTGCTTCTCTGTGCTTTGACCTGGTATGTAGGGGTGACGAATCATGCTTCTTCCAATGCTCTGTAACTACCCAGCCTAAGCTGAGCAGCAAAGTGAAAACTAGTAAGTCCAGGTGTAAGAGCTATCTTTATGGTCTAAAGCTATTTTTGTAATCATCTAATCCTTCCTATAGGATTAACACCTACACTTTGAAAGGGAGGAGAGGAGAAAAAGGGCAGAGGATCTCTTAAGTGTCTTGGCAGTGTTAGGTCCAGAGCAACAACACTCAGACCAGAGTTTACCGCTTTTAATCCCACCCTTCGAGCAATAGACTATTGCAAAATATGAATTATGCATTTCATTTTACGAAAGAAAGAAGAACTGTTTAAAATATGAAATTTGGCTTTGGATGCTGACAGCATTGTACTCTCTGAGTAGTTTTCAAGCCTCCTTTGAAGTCTAAATTTCTGGCAGGGTTATTTGTTTAAGAACCCTGTTGCTCCGTTTCATCTTTGAGGTTATTTTTATGCTATTTGCTTATCAAGAACACTTGTTGGTTGTTTTTTATTTTTCCTTTCAGAGCTGTAGACACATACGTAATTTTTAACAGCTTCGAATAACTGAGAAAATTCATGCTGTTAAGAATTTGGGGGTGTTATTTTCATATTGATTATGACTGTATATGACTTCAGAAATAGTCATGAAAATACTGGGTGAAGTTTTCACTGTCATTTCAGTGCAGTTGTTAAACTGGAGTATAAAAATACTTTGGGAATCAGACTGATGTGAAATACAAGGGATTTTCAGGGTGATTTCCTGCTAAAGAAGAACCACAGTTTTAAACTTTGTATTTGTAAAATATTTAGCTTGACTGCATTGTCACATTTCACTTTCAAGCACTCAAAATGTGACAGGAACAAGACATTAGTGAAAGCAATGTCTGCCTTTGTATTGTGGCAGGTATGAATGTGACTTTTGCTTTTAGATGAATATAAAGGAGTTATTTTCTCTCCTTAACAGCTGTTACTAATGTGCAAGCAAGTGTGATTTTAAAAAAAAAACAAAACAAAACAAAACTTTTTTTTTCTGATCCATTTGTAGCAGTTTCGAGGAAGAAAAGGAAAATAGAATAGTCTGTGCTGCCACACGAAACTATTTTACTTTGACTGAAGCACTGATGGGACTTATATTTTTCAGATGTTCCAAAGGAAGTGCTTATTTAGTGTGTTTTTTTAACCTGGTAACATAAAAACTAACAAATGAACAAAATCTTCAATTAAATATCTGTTCAATCTGAGATTAGTTGGCTAGACAGATTAAAAATGGTAAAATCACTATTTGATTCTAAACAGATGCTTTTTTCCTTTTTTGGTAGATAGTTAGTGAAATAATTGCTAAATTAACTGTGGGGTAGGGGAATACGTCCAAACCCACTTCTTTTAGGGTCCTGGATATCTTCCAGATACTGCTATGCTTTTTTTTTTTTTTTAAAAATAAGTCTATATTGCAGTCTGTGCCAAAGAAGGGTGTAAGCTAGTATGTAGAGGGAGATTTTTATTTTTTTTTTAATAATTGGCGATCACTAGAACATTAAAGAACTGCTGACCCTATTAAAAAATTCACCACTGGAAGATCATAACCAATGTACTGTTTTGGATTTTGGTGGAAACAGAGGGAGGGTGAATTGAGTAGGACTGGAATGATGAGCAGACCCCAAACACTGAATGCACAGTGCATAGAGGAGGCTACTCGGACTGGGTACCTTCATGGCTTGCAGCTAAATGTGATGACGCACATTATTCATAATTTAGAACTTAGTGGCCTGACACTCCATGAAAAATGTAAAGTGGCTTTTAAAATGTGATTTCACAGAGCTAAATGAAAGGCCAGTTCAAAATGCATTAAGCAATAAGGCTTGAAATCAGTGAGCTTCTTTTCACTGCAATAAATTTATAATGTTATTTTACTGTAACTAAATACCACCTCAAGAGAATAATAGTAATTCCCTGCTATCAGTGCGACTGGGATTCACCTCATCTAAAATGAACCTTGTAACATGGGTGCCTGGGCTCCTTGTCACCAAGAGTGAAATAGTACAACTGTATTGCTAAGGAAAAGTTCATTGCCAGCATGCTCAGACGGCTGGTTTGGGGTAGGAACAATTGCCCTATGGGGCTGCAGTATTTCTTCATTGATCATAGAAGAATCTGGCAGCCAACAGAAAAAGGAGCAGGGGACCACCATCTGCTGCGGCTGGTTGCCAGCTCCAGGGTGTTGCATGTGACCATCCCCCAGTTCTGTTCCACCACTATACCTCCTGTTTCCTTTCTCCCACTGCCTTACAGTGTGGCATCTGTGATAGCAGATGATTTGGAGGTATAGTCTTGCCATCAGCCTTCATCATGGCAACTTCCTTGTCAACATTCCATTGCGTGCCTCGTCCTCCTTTGATCTTCACCTTCAAGTCAGTTTTTTCCCTCCCTGGTGCAAGCTCTCATTTGATGATGCTCAGGGAGGGCAGGAGCTAGGTCTCCTGGCTCTCCTTTCCCATCTCTTCCATGTTTGGCCACACTGATGACCTTCTCTCATCCCAATGTAGGAGGCTTTCATGATGGTCATGTAATGGGAAGTGGCCTGTACTTTCTCGCTGTGGTAGGGAAAAGCCTTCCGATATTGGAGCCTTTCCCCACCCTGCAACCTTACATGCATGTGTAGCAGTTTGGGGGAGCTTATGAGCCCCTGTGGATCAGACCCATGCTGGTGAGGAGCAGGGAAAACGGCCAAGGTGTGGCTCATGGGACGTGGGTGCAGCCGCAGGGCTGTGGGATGGGAGCCGGTGAAGCTTGCCTTGTGCTTGCTGTCTGAGGCATGGCAGCAAGGCCACGCTTGATGGTTGGAAAATGCCTTCCAAGTTCTGGGGAAAACTTGTATTGTCCCATAGGCCTTGTAACCACGTTCAAGTCAAACATGACTGTTGACTACAGATGATGTCATCAGTGTGGTGCACTTGTTCCTGAATGCTTCCTCTGTCAGCTCATGTTTGCTGTGATTGAGTGACTGCTGGTTTGCTTCCATGTCCAGCAGAATGAGATTTTAATTTATTGTGTTTAAATTTTTTAGTAGGGATGTCATGGAACTGCGCTGAATCAACATCTCTGTGAGACCAAATTGTTTCTCCTTTTGTGGACGGTGTACCTCTCCTTCTGGTCCTGCAAGACCAGAGTGCCATAAGCCTCTAAATCTCAGCAGATTTTATAAGCACAGTGTTTTCCTTGAATAAACTGTCAGATTTTATTTTGAGGTAGACTGATCAAAGCTGAGTTTAGAATAATAATCTTATTTACAAATACTTGAGTGAGAAGCATTTCATGTTACCGAGGCACACTCTGGAGAAAATGCCAAGTAACATAAATGCTACAAGACTGCTATTCCATCATCTAAATGCATGTAAGGAAAAAAACTTTATGAAAACACTCAGCAAGTTTTAATAAGCTGCTTTTACTCATGGTCTGAGATCAGACAGGCTTACTTTCCTCAACTAACCTTGGGCAGTGTGATGGCACAGGTGGGCTCTGTCTTCAAGTTAGTCAAAAATCTCTGTGCTCCCAAAGGCACCTATTTTCCCCAGAAGGAACAATGAAATTTGGACTTTGTCAGACAGGAATACATCAGGTACTTTAGTAAGACATATATATAAGTGTGCAGAGGCACATTTCTGTTTTTCTGGCTGTGCACTTGGATAAAAGCAAATATCCTCTGTCTCTTGCTACAAGATTGGCTGTTAAACATGTCCTTCTGCTCTTCCCAGCCAAACTGAGGAGAACTGAGACTAGACTGGGAGTAGGAGCATTTGCCTGAAGTTTTGAAATCATTTGTAGGTGTATTTTTGGAGCAGTAAACTTATATTGTTATTACACTCTAATGTCTTTTTAATATTACTGTGTTGCCTTACTGGGAAGCTGTGTCATTCAGAGATGATATATGTTTGGATCTGCTTACATACAGTGATTGATGGAGTGGAAAATGTGGGAAGTTTTCTGTTAGAACAGACGCATGAGGCGCAATGGCTGGCACAGGCTGAGTGGTGGTCATCAGGTTGCTTTTGGATTAATGAAGCTGGAGAATATGAAGTGAGTGTAATCAAATATATTTGCACTTGGCAGTTATTTTGGATGGCATTACGTCAGATCAGAAGTGCTCTGTCTAGAAAAATAGATGTCTTTTTTTCCTTGCCCTCTCTGTATCTTATTTGGCATTTTGGTATTAATTACTTTAGGTACTACAGGGTTGGTTATGATGAATGCTTAAGAAAATTAGTAGTCCTGTCTGCGATCGTTGACCTGTTTTCTGACAATATTCCTGAGGCTAATGTTTGCTACAGGTAACATTAACAAACAGTTAATAAAATAATCAAATTGAACATTGTTTCCTGGTGGGATGGGTCTGTTTGAGGCACTGAATATGTTGGGCAAAAACCTGCTCAGCAGGTTCCCTTCCCACTTTCAAAACCAGCCAGCCTTGAAGGATTCGGTCACCGTGTCCTGCATCACCGGGCTGTAGTGGCACATATATCCTGTGCCTTCCCTAGAAAAATGTCGTCCTTTTAATTCCTCTGGTGTAAGCCTTGTGACTGGGTGTTTACTTCTCGCAATTCGTATTAGACAACGTTGGATAAATTGCCTTTGGAAAGATGATTTGTACTTACGATTGTAGTTGGAAACCAGGTATTGCCCTAGGTGGAAAAAAACCTGGGGGTTTGTTTTTTGGTATCCCAGTGAAACAGAGACCAAACTCCACAGTGATACGTGTGGGAGGAGGTGGGATTGAGCGGCTGCCCACTTGCAAGTAACCTGTTGGTGCAGGCACTGGATGGAGATGCAGGGACCTGGGTTTGGGCTCAGGTTTGAGCCAGGTCGGTTGGACTGCCCACCTCTAATGGTTTTCTTTTCTTCGCTTGGTTACTGCTGGTTTATTTTGCTCTGGTAATTATTTACTGGGCAGAGAGGGAAAGGGCCAATCTGTAGGTTGAGTGCAAGGGCACTTGTCTGGGGTATGATGGGTCTCTTGTAACAGTGGAGTTTGTGCAGTTTAATGGCTTATTTTTTGTTCCGAAATGAGTGAAGATCTGTGTTTCAGGGCCTCTTGAGTTAAAATAGGTGCATTTGTCCAAGGAACAAAAATACTTGATTTCAGTGATTGGCCTTTTTATACAGAAACAGTGTTTTTTCCTGAAGACTTGCTGGTGAGCTGTAATTTACAGTATTTGCTGCAGGTGTGGATTTAACCGATGTGCTGATGAGATGAATCCTTACAATCAGCAAAGCAGCGGCTCTGGGAGCTAGTATTGGGCTAGAACATCTGGTCTTTATAGAGGGAAGACTTCCGGTGTGTGGAAGGAAATGCTTTGTCTTGATGCCTCCAAATTACTCAACAACCTTGTAAGGGTAGCACAGAGGGACCTTGACCAGCCTCAGTGCCTCACAGTAGGAGGCTCAGGATAAGCCCATATGAAGTCAGCACCCAGGACTTGAGCCTGTTGCATATGAAGTGGTGTCCAGCAAACACTCAGACCCTTGCATTTTGTATGACAAGTCTGTCCGTGAATGTTTTGGTTTCAGTGATTTGTGCACAGATGTACGGAGCACCACCTGACATGACTTGAAGGGCCTGTGGGATGAAATGGCTGTCTTCTGCAATTCACAGTAGCAATATAGACTAGAGATTGACACCTCACTGCATTGCATGTTTACCGGGCAGACATAAGAAAGCCATATCCAAAGTCCCCCTCTTCTACCTCTCTTGTTTCATGGTATTTTCCCCTCAAGAATAAAAATGCACTAAAGATGGACTCTGAGCTGCCATCCAGGGATGGATGAATATTTTCTGTAGCTTTAAAACCGGTGTAATTATTGTCAACTGCCCTCTGGGTATGGTTGGAATATCCACTGATTTTGTAAATTGTTTTGACAGTGTTGTTTTCTGGACAATTTCTTAGTGCAGTAATTTTTCTGCCACTAATTAAAAGCATCTTTGTAACCTTAGGCTTTGTTTTCTTCTTACAGCAAAGAGCTCCGGGGAAAGTTTTGCATGATGCAGTTTGCAGCCACCTGAACCTTGTTGAAGGCGACTATTTTGGCCTTGAATTTCCAGATCATAAAAAGATGATGGTATGTAAAAGGATTAATTTTCAGCTTGTGTTCGTCTACATACACACTGTATTCTCTTCTGTTCCTTACTTACAAGGTGTGTTTAATCTTCAGGCTCCAAAAGGAAGAAGGATTTTTTAAAAAAATCGTTCTTGCTCGCTGGACTTGAAGAAATGTTTTTAAAATTACTGATTACTCCTGTCAGATTTCATCTGTGTTGAAAGTAACAGCCAATTCAGACACAAGTTGGAAAAGCATTTTGTCTTTATCAGTTGCAGTAGAGAAGCCAAAGACTGGACTGTTGCAGAGTCTCAGTTCTGTTTTTACAGCCCTGCTTAATTTAGAGGGCTGAAATAATCTTTCTTCACCGACAGAGATGTTGTGATGATTGTGACACAGTTCCATGGGGCAAGAAAATGGATAGGTAAAATATAACAAGGTTAATAAAAAGGAAAGCAAAGCCAAAAAACCCAAATAGATTGATGAAAGTCCTCTCTGGGGAGCTGTTCTGGTCTTGACACTTTGGACCCTGAGAACATGCCGGCAACATTCAGGCATTGCACTAATGCTTCTAGGGGGGAAACAGTATTGCGTAGCAGAGAAAGCCAAAGGCTGATGACTTCTCAGCTGCTAATGACTTTCTGAAGTTTCTTTTACTTTAGACCTAATGTGTGTGACCTACTGGCATGTGTGCTAGTTATCTGGATTGTTTGACCAGTACATTCTGGTGTATACTGGATTTCTTGCCTGTTCGGTGAGTTCTGCACCAGTAGCCTGGCTGACCTAAAGCACATGACTTTGGGCAATTAGAAAAAAACTATTCTCTGACCATCTTTATAAAAATTCTGTAAGGAGCAGTATTTCTTAACAAAAGAAACAAAAGAGGGTTTATCTACTGCTGCAGTAATCTGTTGTCATGCCTTAGTGCAGGCTTACATAGACACTAAAATTGAACACTAGTGGTCCTAATAATAGAATCATAGAATAGCCTTGGTTGGGAGAGACCTCTAAGATCATCAAGTCCATCCATTAACCCAGCACTGCCAAGTCACCACTACACCACGTACCTCAGCACCTTATCTATATGTGTGTTAAATCCCTCCAGGGATGGGGACTCTGCCACCGCCCTGGGCAGCTGAAGCTCCTCTCCTTGCCATCCTCCAGAAGTCCCAATGCTGTTCTTTGCTGCCCACAGACACCACATATCTGCACTGAAACACACTTAGCTGAACTTGAGCTCCCTGATAAGAATCTTAACTTGCTGACATCTAACTCATGTATGCATGCAGTGCATGCCATCAGCTCATATAGATGACTCTGCAACGTAAACACCATTAATGTTTTAGGCTAACTATAATTAAAGAGGAAATTTGAAAAAAAATGGACATCAATCTTTAGAAATGCTTCATAGTTTTACTCCTGACTTTACATGAAACAGTTTACTAGAAAGTTTCATATGCTGCCAGATATCCTTGGGTAATGCTTTAGGTAAATTGAGAGCTTAACATAAATTCTTCAAAACAGTGCAACTGTACAATACAATTACAACAGAGAGTTTCTGTAGCCTTATTAATAATGACATACTGACATTCCTGATGTATGTAAGTATGTAAAGCTGAAACAAAGCCTAACAGCTTGTGTATATACAGTTGCTTTTTAGTTTTCTAGAAAATGGAAAAGGTCATTTGATAGACCTCTATTTCACAGGTCATTAAGTTTCGAATAGATAACCCTCTGTGTTTTGCTCAGGGACCTAAAGTAAACTAGCAGTTCTCAGTCTTGTGAAAACAAAATGGTGTATTTGCTTGAGGCAGAACATGGGAGACATTGAGGTGCTGCCAGTGCCTGAGGCAGTGGCAGGAGTTGACCAATTGGAAATATGTCCAGATGATCACAGTGGGAAAGACAGGGCTCTGATGAAAAGAAAGGTGAAGAAAACCCCCTAAGGCTGTTGCCAGTTTGACCTGAAGGAAAATGCCCCCATGCACTGAGCGTGGTAACTCACCTGGCCCCTACTCTACTCTTGCAAAAGGAAATAATACCCAAGTATCTGAGTGCTGGTCCATGTTCCTGGTGGTTGTTCCAGTCTTTGCTTCTGAAAAAGGAGGAGATCCCCAAATCTTGCCCGCATGTAGTCAGCTGTGCCCCAAAAATGGTGAGATTCAGTGGAAGGGAAGTAAAACCTTCAACCACCTAAAAGCAACTCACAGAAACTCTGAAGCAGGAGATTTGATTATGAATTGTTGATTCAATGCAGAGCAGTGCTCTGAGAGTAATATTTACGCTTAAATTATACTAACCACTTTATATGATGCGGTTGAGGTGAATGTCCCCATTGGATTTAAAACTTTTTGAGCTTTGTAGTGGCCATAACGTAGAACTCAAGCATTATACAAATTAAAAAAAATGCAGTTAGTGGTGTGTCTAAGAAATAACACACACATGCGTATTTTACATTCATATCATGTGAAGAGAATGAGTTTCTTTTCCAATGCAGAGTTCAGTGTAAAAGGAAAAATAAATATTTGGAGCATATTTGTTTGGATGTAATCATATGTATGTGAAGTCATGTATTCACAGTTCAGCTGTGTTTGTTTCAACGTGCAAGGCTCCAGACCTTATATCTGACATATTGACAGTTGTATGTCAATATACTTGGCAGCTGTATAAGTTCAAGTGTGCCGTGCCTTGTAGCAGACAAGATCTGCATGGGAAATGAATGTGGAGGGGCTGCACTTCCTGCTGGGACACAGAGAAACAAAGCACTGTTGCCAAGCCTGGGGTTTCACAGAGTTTTGTCACCCTTGATGACTGCCCTAGTTCTCCAGCTGCTGAAATCTGGCCACTATCGCAGAATGACAGACTTAACTTAAAAAAAAAAGTAACCTAGCCTTTGTAGTTCCAGCTAAAATTGAAAACATGAATCTTAATTGAATCCTCACATTATTTTTCATTTCCAGTTTATAAACCAGTCTCAGGTTGGCTGTGTTTAGATGCAGTGTGGCAGTTGCGTGATGCATAAGTTTTGATTTCTTGAGTTTGGTGATAGTGGTGAGGTCTTCATTTTGCCCCACCTTTCTCCTTACACATGTTCAAACACACATTTCTAGTATCCAGCATTCTGATCAAGGATGTTGTAACTTGCTTGTAGGATGATTGGGAAAGTGGAGAAAGGAATGATGCACTTGTGTGCTCATGCTGTGTCTCTGGAGGGAGAGAGAAGTTTGGTTGTTCTTTTCTTTTTTGGTGTCAAGTGAAATACATCACTCCCATATTCTTATAAACTGTTTGTTTCCTATTCAAGATTTTTTTTTTTCCCACTAAACTTGGCAAAATCCCTGACCTTTGTTGCAGATTATGTACATGCCAACTTTCTGAAACTAAACAGTTTCAAGTTACTGAAATGCCAAAAAGTGTCAGAACCAGTTTAATGTGTGATAAGCACTTGTGTTTTGTGTTCCTGTTCTTGGATAACCAAGTTTCTTGAGCCCTTACAAACAAAAAAAAAAAAAAAAGGAAGACTTTCATAAGCTGAGAAACATTAAAAAATTACATTGAGAAACATTACTGAGTGTGAAGGGGCAGGAATGTGAGGTCTTTGCTAATTGGAAGCACTCGTATTAGTAATGCTAAAAATAGAAAACAGCAGTTATACCAGCAATACAGGGCTGTTCCTGTCTGACTTCTCAGGTGATTTTCTAAAATGGGTACGTTTCAGTCTCTGCTTGATCTAAAATTATTAAAGGTCGAAGGTGTATTCATTTCAATACATATTCTTTTTCCAGAGGAAGATTCAGTTAATTTGTTTTTTAATGGCTTTAACCTTTGTGATGGTGGTAGGATGTTCCT
The DNA here is from genome assembly GCA_028020825.1 of Podargus strigoides. Classification (NCBI taxonomy): domain Eukaryota; kingdom Metazoa; phylum Chordata; class Aves; order Caprimulgiformes; family Podargidae; genus Podargus; species Podargus strigoides. The sequence goes on from CM051622.1 coordinate 53,603,774, forward strand.
CCACAAATTCCAGACGTCTCCAAGGGAGGCTTTGGGCAATTTAATGAGATAACAAAATACAGGAGATGACTCCTGTTGGTTCCCCAAAGCCGCCTTCTCGTTTCTCCGTTTACCCAGCATTCCCAGCTTAAAGGCAAGCACCAGCCTCTTTCATTTGCCTTTCTGGAGATTAATTCAGGTGAGGACCACAATGACAGCATAGGACTGTCTTTTTCTGAACTCCTTATTTCAGTTTTTCTCTCCAGAAAACAAATCGTTCCTGACCAAGTGTGCTGTGATTGTTAGTATCTGAGACAACTGGGGGGGAGATTTCTTCACTGTTTCCCAGCTCTCTGAATCTCTACTGCTTCAAAAGCTGTGCCACGGTGACGGCCCATTAACAGTGCTCTTTCCTGAGCATCTTCCAGAGTTTTAGGGAGACAATCTACTATATATTATTAGGGAGAACATGATGACCACACTGGAAAAAATACCTGAGTAAATGAAAATCTAAGTAATACGATGAAAAATGCTCTCTTGCAAGCGGTAGTTTGTTCAGAGATGATAACAGCACCTTATTTTGTTTTCAGGTGTGGCTTGATCTTTTGAAGCCTGTTATGAAACAGATTAGAAGTAAGTACTTCCTTGCTGTCATTTATTTTGTCAGTCTGAGAGTACTTGAGTAAATGAGGGCTCTGTTAATTGTGATCTTTATCTTCTCGCTTTTCTTCACTGAATTTTGTTTGGATTATTTTTTATTTGTCTTCTGTCCTTAAAAGATGTGCATACTGTGAAATTATGTCACATGAACATATGAAGGGGCTGGCCCAGTAGGAGACAGAGGTTTAGTCCGTCACTAGAAGGGGCAGTGGTGTCAATGGAGGAAACAGTTTTGTAGTGGGAAAAAAAGCATGCAGTTAAAGGAGGACTGAAGGAAGTACAGATTGCTGAAAGGTAACAGTAATAAAAGAAAAAGAACAGAAAGACATTATTGCTGGGAAGGAGCTACCGAATATGTTACAGCTCTCTGAGACTTGCTGCAGAACTTGGAACTATCTGATACTGAGAGGAGGAAACAGTTGGGTTAGGGGCATCAGAGAAAGTTATGGTGGGTGGCAATTTGTAAATAGCCTTCAGCTCTTGAAAGAGTGAAAATGAACAGGAAAGGTTTTGGCAATTTTGTTTCTTTGTCAAATAGCAGCAACGTTCTTAATTTATTGAGCTTTGCCATTGAGATTAAGGTTTCCTAGATGCCTCTCTGGTCATATTAGTCTGAGTGTACGTTCTGGCACCTCTCCCTTTTGCGAGAGACAGATGCATCACTCCTTTTGTCACTGGTCATACTTAACAGAGTTGGAACAAATGTGCTGCTGTTAAAATAGAAATAGTAATTTGTTAATGGACTTGAAACATAGAGTGTATTTTAGCTCCCTCCTGTTCTGATGCAAGAAAAATAGACACACATAATATATTTAATTCAATCAACTGATGTAATTACTAAAAACAGACACAGTTTTGTCAAGTAACCCTCCACCAACTTACTGTTCGCTTTTATTGTGTGTAAATTTTACTGTGCAATCTCTGAATAACCCAAATACTAACAAAGGACAGGAGATTAACATGTATGCATGCACTGCAGCTTCCATGAATTCCTCGTACATCATTCTGCATAATGAAATTTGGCCAGCATGTTACTGATGTTCACTCTCTGCCTTTGACATTTCCTCTAGGACCGAAGCACGTTGTTGTAAAATTTGTGGTAAAATTCTTCCCACCTGACCACGCTCAGCTGCAGGAGGAACTGACAAGGTTTGTAGCTGCTTTACTCACCCCAAAAGAAGGCAGTTCAGCAACAGAGTTCTCCAAGCCCCTTTGGCAGTGGTGTTGGAAGGGACCTGACTGAGGCATGTGTTGGTGCCCTGGGATGCTCCTCTGCTGAGAGACATGTGGGACTGCACCCCCATTTGGGAGAGAGTGGTTTCTCATGACTTGCCAAGTTGCAGCAGCTGGGAGACCCTATTCATATAGGGGAAGGTAGAAAAAGATACACACGTATGCAGAAAGAGTACCTTAAAGGTGTGTTTATTTTCAGTACGTTTCAAAAACTTCATTTAAGCTCTGAATTTTACACTGCATTGCCATATTTCTCTGTGAATAAATATGTATATGAGGGACTTATTAAGGTCCTCCTCATTAGGAGGTCCTTTGTTTATGGTCAAAAACATTGTTTTGTTGCAGTATTTCTTCACTGAAACTTTTCAACTCTTTTTCCAATCTACAATATTATTTTTTAATTATATTTTCCATTATGATTAAGTATTTTCATTATTAGTTTTTGTTTTCAATCTTCCCACAAGATGAAGTCCTCTTTTATGAAGAGCTCTTGTGACCTGTTTTATAAAGACCAAGTCCACCTTTGTTGTGTTCTGTGTTTATCTCTGTCTTGTTTTATTTTGCTAATAGAGCAATGGAATGGAAAAAAGGTAATGGTTGGTATCTCTTGCTGGCCAGGAGTAAAGTAGAAAAGTGGGGTAGGAAGAAGGAATATTTACTTGAAAGACTGAGTAGATACCGTAAAGGGATGAATGAAAACTCACTAATGAAAAATTTCTGTTTCCAAATAGATACTCTGCATATCAGGTGCTTAGCATGTGAACTGTAAATTGATTTTTGGTGATGTCTTTCCACACCTGGAGATGTCTCTGAATCCTAATGACTCTTTTGGTTAGATCTTTAAAGCATATGCTAGGGAACTTGAATGTTTGTACACAGCAGTGTGTAGGATGTAAAAACATATCCACAGGGAAGAGCTTTACCACTTGAAGAAGCAGAGAATATATTTTTGTGCTATATTTGTCTTCTACGGTGAAGTTTATATGTTTTCAAAGTTTTGCAGGTTTCAAAGGGACATTATTTAGGTCTGCTGTATTATTTCAGTGTGTGTTGTATATGTTTCCATACTCCTCAAATCTCGCCCTTTTCATTTAATTTACCTACATCTCCTCATTCAGAAATTCACTGTTCAAATGAGAGCTTTTCACTGAACCTATTAAAATCTAGTCTTACTAAAAACTATTGAGATCCTAGTAAGGCTTCTCCAGAGGAGCTGCACTTTTGGGAGTGTTGGTAAGGTGTCCCAACCAGTTCAGGTTTCATACCAACTGTAGGAGAAATGCTTACTGCTAGGTCATTTTTTTTCTAGGGAAGAATTTAATGCTGGGTAGAACTCAGCCGTTTCAATTCCTATTGAAGCGAGAAGAAATTTAAATTTTGAAATAATGTCGTGGACCTGTGATGTCTCTGCACTTAAGCTGTCTGTATAGATTTGCCCTACATGGCCGAGATGGTTTGGAAGCTAATATGTTAAAAAATGGCTGGTGCACGGGTGGTGAAGGTAATCAGGCCACAGGAGTATCAGAGCTAACTAGAGTTGTTTGATTGAGATCCTGCTTCTCGTTCTCAAGTGAGTGTCAAGGTGAAAGTTTAGGGTTCTCCTTGTGTTCTACAAGAACTAACTGATAACTTGAAATCACTGGTTTATCTGGCATTTCTTCATAGTTACAAGCAGCTCCATTATCTAGTGCTGCTTGCTGTGTGATTGCTGAGCACTTAATAGCTGTCACATTTGCTTCCAGTGTCATATCGCTTCTAGATCTCATTGCTTTGATTCAGAGAGAGGGAAGGAGAAAGAAAACGAGAGATATCTCAGTTCTCCAAAGCAGCCACCATGAAAGACTCTAATGGCTGTAATACAGTATCTGTTATGTTTTATTTAGCCTCTAAACTTAAGAAATTCAGATCACTTCTGTAGATTTCGAAAAGTGAAAGGAACACATAGCCAAAATCAGAGCTTGCATTGAAATACTTTCCCCTCTTTCTCCCATGTTTTGAGTAACTCTTTGTTCGCTTTTGTTTTGCAGGTACCTATTTGCATTGCAAGTGAAGCAGGACCTGGCACAGGGAAGGCTAACATGTAATGATACCAGCACTGCCCTCTTAGTCTCACACATAGTACAGTGTAAGTTCCCTTTTTTTTTATTTCCAGTAGGATAAACAGGATGATTGGTGAGACATGCTTTGCTGGGTTACCCATTAATAGCTGCCATAGGGGGGACAGGTTTAAGCCATTTGATCAGTTTATTGTATTTCTGTATAATGGCATTCAAATACAGGAAATTTACTCTCTCAAATAAAAAGAGCTGCCGGACACTGGATTTGCATTTTTAAAGCACTACATTTGATGATCTGCCTAGGATCATTTAAAAAGCAAACTTTGCAGGCAGTGGCAAACTGGTTGAATTCTTCTCCTGGATTCCTGTTTTATTATACATTTTATCATGTCAGCAGAGTACTCAAATTCCTGGAGATCTGTATGCCATCTAGAGAATGTAGTAAATAAATATGCTTAGAATGCCAAACTAAATCACAGTACTAAGAGGAAGCTGATAGGGAAGAAGAAAAAAACAACAACAGATGTTAAGCTTTTTTTAAAACTTTAATTGCAAATTATGCACAATAAGACTGTTCAGTAAAATCAGACATTAACTTTGTTCATCGCATCCATCAAAGCTTCTTTTAGCTTCCAGATCACTTGAAAGGCAGTGCGTGTTTTCCATTTCAAGATTTCACTGATACTTGTATTGAGAATAACATTAGGAAAAAACCACTCAGTTGCATGTATAATGGTTGTAATAGACTGTTGTTTTGAATGGTTGCTGTACAATTCAGTATTGCATATTTCCACTGACGTGCTGTTGTATGGAAATTGCAGTCAACAAAGACGTTCAGAAGCTCTTTAGTGGTGAACAGATAAATGTCATGATCTTTTGTCAAAGACTGTTTGAGTGTTAGGACAGTTTGTCAATAGTTGCTGTTGGAAAGGCAGATATTGCATGGTTTTCTATTTGTCGTGGTTATCATTGCCCAGTGTGACTGAGGAGCAATAAGGAGCTGTACGGGAGCCTCTGTGAAATTCTGTATTTCTCATACCATTTTAAGGCTGAGTATTTTTGTAGCACAGATCTAAAAAAAAAAAATAAACTAAAAATATCCTTAGCTAGCAATATTTTTGTGGTCTTTAGTCTTTTAGTTGTGTCTTTTAGTTACGGTGTCCAGCACACCAGCTGTATTTCTTTCCTCGGTTAAGCTATTTCTAACTTCCTTTCATCCCAGGTGAGTGTCATTTGTTACACTGCTTTCTAGGAGGATGAGTTTTCATACTAAATGTATGTGCACCAAAGAAAGATGTTGGGAATAGAGCACACTAATCATGTGTTTCTCTTCACTGGAGGTATTGCTTCATGATCATTATCTCTTGAGTACTTATACTTTGTATGCTTCGTTTTCTGTATGATTTCTCCTTAAATCCTATTTCATGTCTGTTACTGATTACTGAAGCTCTTCACTGAACCATCTACAGCTCTGGTGTCTGAACTGCTCAGAGTGCAAATGCTAGCTTGTTTTCCTAAAACAACAGCCTAAGAGGATAAAATACAGGATATTCTTTCACCTTTACAAGCTGTCCCTTTCACTTCTCCCCACAGCCAAACTCAAATTTAATTCAGAGTTTTTTCAAAATTCCTCTGTTACACATCTGGCCATTCCTCCTGACACCTGTGCAGGTCAGAGAGAAGCATTCATTTCAAAGTATGCAAAAATGGCAAATCACCCCCTCGCCATCTTGTGTTGCTGAGATGTGTTACACTGTTTGATTAAATAATTTTCCGCAGTTGCTAGAAAGAATGATGATGCATTTGAAATCTTCCTAGTTCTTTGTCCCCTTCACCTTGAGCTTGAGGTGCAGAGTGATTCTGAGCTGGGATTTTAGGAATCATTTAGTACTCTCCTTATGGGGAGAGTAAGGTAAGATACTTCTCTACTGAAAAATGGAGTTTTTCCATCGTGTCAGAAGGAGAGAGGCGAGAGATTCATCATGCAGAAGTGAGACAGTATTCACAGAATCTGAACTGCCATTTTGGGCAGAGGGATGTTGTGCCTCATGGTGCACCTGCACTGCTGCTTCACCTTGCCATCTACTCACTGCTAGCTGGACCTTTTTTATTTTTTGCTGTTTATATTTTTTCCCCACTTCCTTTTCTGTGTAACAGTATTTGCTAGAAACCAACCTCTGCTAGAAGTTTGTGACTATCTCATTTATTTATCCATCTCGTGTCTCATGCACGTTTTTCTGTGAAAATTCTCTCTGGTAAGAGTCTATAGCTATGTCTTACCCACATGGCTGTCTTTTGTATTTATTTTCTCTCTAGCTTATTATTCAGTAGCGAAGGAAAAAAAAAGGTATTTGTCTTTAACAAAAATAAATCTAGACAGCTGATAAGAGTAATGATATCAAAGTGGAAAGACTGGGAATGCAGGAGGTTAGGTATTGTACGTCTTATCAATGCTGTTCCTACAGGCAGTTTCTGTGGGGGATATCTGATTCCGGGATGCCCTATATTATGTTAGGTATACAGGCTTATGTCAGTGTTATAGACTGTTATTTATATGAAATCATAATAAGACAGCAAATAGGTTTGTGTTACATTAGCATGCGTATTACAGAATTAAATTTATATTTGAAACATTGTATTTAAAAATACCTTAAAAGGATTGCAGAAAGTGGTAGAAGTGAGAGGACACTTTGGTACTGCAAGTGATGCAGTAAAGTGAGTGTGTGAAGCAAGAAGATGGACTGATTAAAGGAAAAGAGCTGAAATACAAAGCATTAGACATATCAGAAGTGCTAATGCAGACAGAATACAGTGTGGTGTTAATGCACTTGCAAGATAAGAGAAAAGGGAGCATCAGTGGAAATCAATCTTTGGCTAAAAGACATGAGAAGATTTTAAAGAAGAGTTATATGTGAGGCTGACTATTCAAAATCTAACTCTTTCAGAGGGAGTGCTACTAGGAAGGCATTTGAAGTGGAAGAGGAGGGCTAAGGAGAAAAGAAGGAAAAGCTCTTGAGTACAAGGTCAGAGAGAACAAATTCAGAAGTAACTTGAAAGCCAAGAGGACAATTTTGGTAATGGATTTGCAGTTGACAGATGCAGAGAACGTTGTTGAAATCATGTAGAGGTGAAATAAGTGTCTCTATACTCCTGACTCAAAGCCCTACAGAGGGTGGTTTAAATCCATCCATGTACAAGGATGTACCCGGTATGAACTACATTATAAAGAATCAAGGCCCATGTTATTTGAGGTGTTGCAAACCTAGTTGGGCTTATGGCTTCATTAAAGAAGGGAAACTTGCGTTTCATTTGTGTAGGGTTAAAAGCAGACCCTAGATTTGTGACACTGGGGTGGGTAAAACTGGAGTGAGGGGGTGGTTTCTGAGAAGGGGCTAAAAGGGACATTTTACAAAGGGGAATTCTTGAAGATTCTGTATTTCTGCTGTCTCAAGGAATGATTCAGAGCAGATGGGATGAGCGAGGGGGTAGAAATAGACAGTCTCAGTTGTCAGCTCTTTTCCACTTCTGACCTCCAAAGCATAAAAAGTCATCATGCCTGATCTCAGGCAAACTTTTGTCAGAAATCACCTGCAGTGTTTTAAACATCATCTCGAACCTTTCTTTATTTTAGACCAGCTTATTTTGGACAGAACTGGATTAAGGGATCATTTACGTGGGTGTAACTGACATGAGGATGAGGCAATGATACGAGTTTGGGTCTGTGACATCCTCATCAACTGTGCAGCAACATGTCTGACTGCAACCTGGATTTAATTGGAAGACCCTGTGTTTTAATTTTACTGGCATGATTAAGGTAGCAGCCTTTCTCATAGCATTTTTGCTATTATTCCAGCAGATTTGCAGGCAGAGGCTGCTATGCTGTTCAGTGAAAAAGCTAATAGCAAGATTTTCAGAGGCATTCCAAGAATAGCAGGCAACAAGATAGTAATCTGGCACCTACACATAGGTTGCCTGCTATGTTCCCCCCTCAAAAAAAAAGAGGTAATCTCACTGAATGGGCTGCAAAATGGAAGGTGGGTGGTGGCATACTGTTGCACACAGTACTGAATAACTGCAGCAGATGGTAGCAACTTTGAGGAGGAGGGTGACAGAATGTGTCTCAAACTGCTGCAAAATTAGAGGGAGACACATGTTTCATAATCCCATGAGGTGGAATACATGTCCGTGTTCAAACAAGCAAATAAACCCATCTCTCCAGATTTTCCCCCAAAGATTACAGTGTGAGAGGAGGAAGCTTTTGCGTGGTACTCTGGGAAAAGCACCTGAGCACCGCCATGCATGTGGGAGAGATGGATGACTTCTGGATTAGTGCTGTCCTCCCTGTCTCACACACGCACACATGCACACGTACATACAAACCTTATCCCACACACAAGTCAAGGCAGCACTGTGATGGCTTCATTTGTTCAGTTGACATCCAACAGCTACTTACTTGGTTTTGGTGGATGGGAGGAATCGTTTGGCGGTTTCTCGCATATCAGTTACTTACACAGAGGAGAAAGGGAGGTATGTGTGGAAGATAATGTAGTGGGCATCTGAATCATAAAAACGTGACGCAGCTTGCAAGAAAATATGTTTGCTTCTCTGCCCTCTTCCCAGCTGTCTGCACTTTTTAGATTGCTTGAATAATTCAGATTTAATACAATGTTTTAATAGACCTTCCTTAAAATTCTCTATAGCTGAGATTGGGGATTTCGATGAAACCATAGATCGTGAACACTTAGCGAAGAACAAGTATATACCTCAGCAAGAAGCACTAGAAGACAAAATCATGGAATTTCACCGTAATCACATGTAAGACTTTTTTGTTCTTGTTACTGGCCTTCTTTTCCTGTAGAGTAGTTCTAACTGTAAATATATGCTAGATCGTAAGTACAAAAGAGATTTGGACCTGTGAGTTTCTCAAAGGTTACTTCTCAAAAAACGTTCAAGCTTCAGAATTTCCTGCAGGTTGCTTCTGCCTTTCTCCCGCCATCATAACAAGACGTTTAAAGAGCAATTGATTTTTGTATTCATTCAAGCGTGCCATTATTTTACAGTCTATTTCATACAAAATGCTTCACTGCTGATTTTGTGCATGCAGGTATGATTGCAAATGATGACTGATCAGGCAGGCACTTCTAACACCAGTCTTTTTGATTTCAAGGACATTGAATGTTGCTTTTTCACCTTTCTGTGCTGTATTTATAGATGAGTGAAGAAGGGGTTTAATGATAGTTTTAGGAAAAACACAAAGTGCTTGCAGAATTAGAGATTGGGAGAATAGGATTCAGGATGATGATGCAAATTTAATTAGATATGAGTGGTAGGGAATTCTATAGCAGTAATAATCAAAACTTTTGTATAATTTTGTCATGGTTTGTTTAGTGCTTATGGGTTCCCAACATTTATGTTAATATTTTCATGTCTTCCGTTTTACTCATTTTGGTATTGCATTCAGTTTTACAACGAACAACATCCTTATACCTTTCTGTTTATGATTTTTTTTTTTTTTTGGAATACAGCATGTTTTTCCAATGGAAAATACAGAGAGGTGGTGAATTCTATTGAAGTTAATGGTTCAAAATCTAGCTGTTTCAGGTGTCACAGAACTGGAGCGATTAAAATTTCTAGTAGATTGGAAAACCTGTGGACTTTGGTATTGGTTTAGATTAAGATAAAGTGTTGTTCTAGCTTTGAATCTGGTGACATAGAATAACCGTATGGGTATTCTACCTCTGACAGGTTTCAGTCTCTTTGATGAAATGTGTCTTTGTTCTCTGGAGGACCTGTTGATCTCTATTAAAATGTGTGAAGAATTTGTGTGTCTTCTATCTTTTCTTTCTCAAGGGGACAGACACCAGCAGAGTCTGATTTCCAGCTTTTGGAGATTGCCCGTCGACTGGAGATGTATGGAATACGCTTGCATCCAGCCAAGGACAGGGAAGGGACAAAAATCAACCTGGCTGTTGCCAACACAGGCATTCTGGTGTTTCAGGTTAGAGCTCTCAGGACATGACTTTGTGCTTTATAAAGCAGAGAGATTTCTTAGAATGGTAAGAATGCAGGACCTCAACCATGTCTAGAAGAATTGGTTGGGAAAATTCAGGAGCTTCCACTTTTTTTCTAACAATCACTTTAAACCCTTTATAGCTGGATTAGGTCCTTCACTTCCAGGGGCTCTTATGTTATTTGCATGCACAGGGTAGAACTCCATCTGTAGCCACAATGTGCTGTTCAAGATGCAGACTGATCTGCAGCTCACAATTTACAATTTGGTCGTGATGACACCTCCTACATATAGGAGCAGGTAGGTCTTGCAGGCATGGTGCATAATAAATGGGTGTGAAGCAGGGGCGAATAAAACAACAGACAACTGGAGTACATGGAGAAGGATGGTAGGAAGTAAATGTAAACTCTCCATAGTGTTTCTTTGTCAGAGTTTTTACAGTTTTCTTGACAGGCCTTGGCCATTCTACCTTTGCTGAATCCATGAATCTTCTTTCCCTAAAAGGTCCAAATTATTTGCCTTAAATTTCTTTGCTCTCCTCTCCTACCCCAGTCAGCCTAGTAAATGTTTGTGAAGCGTCATGAGTAAGTTTATCAAGTTCTTGTTCTGCAGTTTGCCTTAGGTATGTAAGAAATTGGGCTTTTACAGTTGTGAAGGTACAGATAGTCAGCTAGTGTAAACTGCTTTCACTTCAAATTAACTTATGTCTGCTAGCATCCGAAATGCTACTTCCCTCACTGTGTGTTAAAAACAGTAGGTGAACTGTTGTTTAAAATGTCCATTTTTACAACTGTCTAAAAAGACTTCATTTTAACTGTTTGACTTCAGTTAAAATAATACTGTTTCCAACCTTATATAGTACTTTGAGTCCTCTTATAAAGAAAAACAGCAGCAACAAACAAACATAGAAATATGTCTGACCCAAATGCTCTGAGATGTAAATTTAAAAAACATCAAAACAAAAAACCCTCTGCTCACCTAAGTGGGTTGCTAGTAAAACGCCCAAACTGAAGAATAGCTTGAAGCATAAGAACACTAGGATGTTGTTAGAAATGCACATAACTCAGACAATTGTATGTTCAGGCCCTTCCCCTGCTCCCACACAGTATTTTCATCACTTGAATTAATTAATTGCAAAGCCTTATAAATTAAGACTGTCTTACAGCTGAAAGTCCACACAAAACAGCATGGACCTCACTGAGTACCAGCAGACAGCTGGGATCCTTCCATAAAGATGTAGCTGCTGATTGAAGGCCCAAGGCCTGATTTGTAGAGCTCTGAAACTCAGTCATCTCTACTTGTCATAATGTGTTTGGGACTTTCAAAACAGGTTTTTATTGAATTTTCAGAAAAACTTGGAAATTTTGCAGGATCACGCTCCAAGACTGAATGCCAAAAAGGAAGTCAGGCTCTGACCTGCTGCAGTATGCCCAGCAATTGGCATCTGGCAGTAGGCTTAAGGCTTCCTTCAAGCACGGCGTACAGCAAGTGCCTTAAGTTCATCTTTTTATTTTGGATGTAACTGAGAGGAATTGAAATAATGAAGACCTCATTAGAATGACCTCAAGGAAAATAAAGGTTCACTCACAAATGACATAAGCAGTACTCAGACAGACTTCCTTTTTAAAGCCTGCCATTTATTTAGAAATCAGTGTCAGTGCTGCTGAATATTCTAAGGGAGATTAATTATGTGATTCTTAGACAGCAGGTTGACTCAGCAGAGATCATCACACTGTCATACTCCTACGTCCGTCTGGTGATGGCGCCCAAATCAGCATGGGTTTCTGCATTTAGCAATCCTGTAGTAGCTCTCTGAAACTTCTGTGCTGTGCTGCAGGCACGTTCGTATTTAAGTCTTTACTGAACAAATTACTGTAATGAATATTTTAAAATAATACCTCCAATGCCTTCTAATGTAGATTAAGAACAAGACTTCTGGGGAGTAGGGGCTAATGATGCAGTGGCTGGGATCTATAATATTTTGAAAATAATTTCTCTTGGGCTTCCTGTTTGCTTCTAGTTTTTGGTTGCTTTTTCGGGGGAAAAGCATTTTGTGACTCTTCAGAGACAAGTGATTTATTTAGGTTCCTTTTACTTCTGTTGCTCCCTATGGAAGGTCAAAATACCTGAGAGTATTTTGCACTTCCAATACCAAACTTTCAGTTGCTGTTTTCCGCTGCTGCCCACCCAAGTTAAGTTTAAAGAGCTGTTTATTTTGCCCTCTAGACAAGGAGGAAAGAAATCTATCCCACCCAAAGTGAGGTGACCATGTTAGGTGTCCGGATTCCCTGCATTCTCTGTAGCTGGTAGAAAGAGAAAGGGGCACCTCTGGGAGGTGGTTTAATCCACAAGGAACAAGGTAACATCATTTGGGCAAAAGCTGGGCCATGCTGTTTTGTGCAGTGGTACTGGGTTGGATACTTTCACATTAACTCAGGATACCTAGTCCTATGAATATACAACAGTTTAACCATAAGTACCTGCCTTCAGTGACAGCACCAGATGCTTATGGTTTGCATTATAAGATGAATTATAAGAAGTATCATCATTTCAAGTGAAGTAAATAGATGATTAATTTATGATGAGCTTTCTTTAGTGGTTTAGATTTCTTCATTAAGATCTCTAATGCTTAAACTCTACTGGCTTTATTCTCTGTAGGGTCACACCAAGATCAATGCCTTCAACTGGGCTAAGGTTCGAAAGCTGAGCTTCAAGAGGAAACGTTTCCTTATCAAACTACGGCCTGATGTGAATGTAAGTACTTGTCAGGAATTGATGCAGTTGACAAGAGGTTAATTGGTAAATTTCTACTCATAGATCAAACATATGTTTTTATCACCTCAAGAAGATTTTTTTTTTTTTTTAATGAATTGCTTATGTTCACTCTTGGTACTGCATGCATCCACCTGGCATCTCAGGTGAGCAGTTCTCACAGAGGAAACTTAAACTGGATGTCACAGAGTTGTCTTCTGGCTTCAACTCTGGTACTGTATCATCAGTTCTTAAGTTATAGCAAGTAAACCATCTCTTTGCTGTATTGTTAAGACCACTGCTTTATCTCTGTCATATTTGTCAATGAAAGGAAGTTTGACCAATAGCTCTGATAGAAGGGAAGGATAGGGACTGTTAAGCCTGAAAACCAATGAGTTGGGAGACAAAGGGGTTTTTTGTAATATAGCATCTGCTTTACCAATGCATTTCTGTAATGTAGGTTGCTTGCTTGCTTACATTGCAAACGCTATCTCAATTTTCAGAGTTCATTCCAGGACACCCTGGAATTCCTTATGGCCAGTCGAGATTTTTGCAAGTCTTTCTGGAAGATCTGTGTGGAGCATCACGCCTTTTTCAGGCTTTTTGAGGAACCTAAACCAAAGCCTAAACCCGTTCTTTTTTCTAGAGGATCATCATTTAGGTTCAGGTAAGACCTGTATTCTTCTTTTCACTTCTGTTGCCTCCTCATTTCAAAATAGCATCTACTTGTTATTTTCAGCTCCCCTTTTTACATTGTATACTCCTTTATGTTTTTAATTGCATCTTCTCAGACAGAACAGTGCAAAGAAAACTGTAGGGAAAAATCTTGTGTTCATTTATAATAGCTGTTGCAAAGTAGCTTTCTGGAGGTAAGATATAGGTTCCAACTGGTTTCACATCAGGAGATCCTCCTGTGTCCTAAGGAACACCAGCTAGCAACTTTTTGGTGCTCTTTGTATTCTGTGCTTCTAGAATGGGATCTTTCCTGTGTATCACATTAGAGATTTGTATTTTTATTGCACATCCCTGTGGTAAACTCGTATCTATGCAGTTAAAAGCAATGGCTTTTCTTTATGCTGAGACCTTTATGCTTGCAAAGGATTTATGTGAGATGACCACCTATGCTAAGACCAACTCTACCTGCGATATTGGAGCTGTAGCAAAGTTTTTAATAGCTGTTTTGTTGGGGTTTTTCTTACACTGACTGAAGTCTCATTGTAGATACCATATTGTGTATGCCAGGAGGGGAAATTCTTTTATTCATACAGTTCATTTTGTTTGCAAAGCTGATGTAAGCTGAACAGCCAGAAACCCTCTTTGCTGAGATAAACTGTACACTCTAGTTGCCTTGCACAAGAATGTGGTAGATATGGCCATTCTAACTCTCTTCTCACTTTGCTGCCTACAAAGTAAAGTAATTAAGATGGAAGGACCTGTGTTAGGGTGAAGACACAACAACTTGTGAAGTTTCTGCCTGAGTAAATAGAAGACTGTAGATGAATTCAACTTACCTCCTGGTCTGGAAAACAAGTTTTGGTGACATCCTCCACTCACTGTGATCTGTGCTACATCTACTCACTAACTTTTTCCAGGCCTTGTGGTAATTCAGTTAGTTGAAAGTCTCTAATGAATGGGAAGGATTTAGTTCTCTATTGAGCGTTCTTGGGGTGTGGGTTTCCTTTATTGCTCTTGGTTCCCTTTGGAGTTTATAACTTTGCACAATAGGAAGTGCTGGGATTTCTTACTATTTTTTCATGGCTTGTAGCAGAAGAGGAGAAAGGGATTTCAGCCTAAATATCTGCAGAAAATGTATGTATGTTTAGTTGATGTGTTTAATAGTAGCAACTTAGGCATGAAATGCATTTCAGTGGTTTTCATCTTGGTTCCAGGGTTTACTGATACCAGGTAAGGATGGTATTTGACTCAAATGATTCAAGAATGGTTTTTGTTCATGAGAGGAAGACTTAACTCCTGCTTCTCTTTCTATTGTGGTGACTTCCCAGTAATGTAGTACCCTATAAAAGGCACACAGCTGAAATTAAGCAGTTCTGAAATGGCATCAAAAACTAGCTTCATAGCAAAAGGAGAGGCAAGTAACATGCAAAATTATAAAAATCTGTGTATATATGACCAGGTCCCCTTCCTTATGATCTTACGTGAGTTTCTGCTTCTCTGATTTCTGTGACTTTGTATGCAGGCCGCATACATGTTTAAGATAACCAGGCGGTATATTGTATTAAATGTTTTAACTGTGGTTTTCTTTCAGTGGTCGGACTCAGAAGCAAGTTCTTGACTATGTTAAAGAAGGAGGGCACAAAAAAGTGCAGTTTGAAAGGTGAGAGGAAATAAATGAACTATCCCAATATATTTTAATCAAATAAAAGTCAGGATTTCCAGTTAGTTATAGTCCAGGATCTTGGTACCAGTCCAAGTGAAAAATTTCTTCTTTGCTGGTTTGGCAGTTTATCACTTGTATTTGGTTCTAAATGTTTTGGCAGAAGTTGGCGTAACCTATAGTTTACTTAAAATCAATAGTCTTCAATCTGTTTTTCAGCAGTGAGTATCCTGCCATCACAGGTAACTCCCTCCCATATTGATTTGCACTCTCTTTGGTGGGATGTGGTTAATGGTTAAGAGATATATTCACCTCAGAATAAAACTGAAGGTAACAGGAAGAGGTATAGCCAACCTCAAGGGAGAGGTCTCCAAGGAAAGCTTCCAACTTGCTAAAGGCAGTTCTGTCTGAACTCATCTTGCTCCTGGTGAGCTGAAAGTAATGGCCAAAATACTACAAAGACCATGACAACAGTTTATTGCTTATGACTCATGTTCTGATGACCATTTTTGCTTCAGTGCCTCTCCCTTGTCTTACAATGGTATTAAATTTTACAGAAAGGAGGAATGTTAATCTGTTTTGGAGCAAACTTTTATGAAAGCTGCTATTCATAGGTTTCATTTTAAAGGAGGCATGTCTCTTGATGCCTATTTCTAGAAAAAAATGAAATGGCTTCTTACTGTGATTTTTCCTTTTATCTCCAGGAAACACAGCAAGATTCATTCCATCAGGAGTCTGACTGCACAGCCTTCAGAACAGCATACAGAGGTGCCAAAACAAGTCAGTGATGTTGATGAAACCCTGGATCATGCCTTTTAAACATTTCTTGTTAGACTACCCTCCACTGATTGCTGTTTTGAAACTCGGAACATAGTTTTCTGCTCACTTTCCATTTAAGTGGGAGCTGAGGAGCCCTGGGTGTCATAAGTTTTAGGTTTTGCAAGTGGAACAGGTTCATTTCCACTGTGGAACAGTATTGCTTCCAGCCAACCAGACAAATATAAATAGTGAGCTTGTCTGAGCTGTACTAATGGCCATCTGAAAAATCGCAATCCACAGTGTTACTGCTGGGGTCCTAGTTTGTAGCTGGTTAGTGCATCTGGGAAAATTTTTATTCTTTTTCTTCACCAGTGTGGTGGTTTAGACCCTGCCAGGACCCGAGACCACCCCTTATTCTATACCATCTACGTCATGCCCAGCAGCCATTTAACAATCAACAAAAAAACCCCAAAAAACCCTAATTAACAAAATGCAGTATAATTCACGGCATATTCTCACCCAAAATCAAGTCCCCTTGTGGTACACATCGGACCTCCCCATCCTCCCACATCACCCACCAGGTGCACCCAGGTCCTTGAGCAAAAGCAATCCCGTGGATGGGTTTGCTTTTGCCTGGTGCAGGACTAACCCAGACCATTTTTCCCAATACATCCCTCATGCGCACTACAGGGACTCTATCCCCGTCTACTGTACGTGGAAGTTTTGACTGAGCCAGGCCAGCACGATTGGCAGATCCTCTTGTGTTGACTAACCAGGTGGCCTTTGCCAGATGTGTGTCCCAGTGTTTGAAGGTTCCACCTCCCATTGCTTTCAGTGTAGTTTTTAGCAGTCCATTGTAGCATTCAATTTTTCCAGAGGCTGGTGCGTGGTAGGGGATGTGGCAGACCCACTCGATGCCGTGTTCTTCTGCCCAGGTGTCTATGAGGTTTTTTCGGAAGTGAGTCCCATTGTCAGACTCAATTCTCTCTGGGGTGCCGTGTCACCACAGGACTTGCTTCTCAAGGCCCAGGATGGTGTTCCGGGCGGTGGCATGGGGCACTGGATAAGTTTCCAGCCATCCAGTGGTTGCTTCCACCATTGTGAGCACGTGGCGCTTGCCTTGGCGGGTCTGTGGCAGTGTGATGTAGTCGATCTGCCAGGCCTCTCCGTATTTATATTTCAGCCACCGTTCTCAATTCCACTGGGGCTTGTCTGATTGCAGCACACGTTTCACATTCGTGGATGACCTCTGTGATGGTGTCAGTGGTGAGGTCCACCCCTCGATCTCAAGCCCACCTGTATGTTGCATCTCTACCTTGGTTGCCCGAGGTCTCATGGGCCCACCGGGCTATGAACAATTCACCTTTACGCTGCCAGTCCAAATCCACTTGAGCCCCTCTGATCTTAGCAGCCTGGTCCGCCTGCTGGTTGTTTTGATGTTCATCAGAGGCCCGACTTTTGGGCACGTGGGCATCCACATGGTGCACTTTCACGACGAGCTTCTCCACCTGAGCTGCAGTATCCTGCCATACTCCAGCGACCCAGGTGGGTTTACCTCTGCGTTGCCGGTTGCTCTGTTTCCACGGCTGCAACCACCCCCACAGGACATTTGCCACCACCCATGAGTCAGTGTAGAGACAGAGCCTCGGCCACTTTTCTTGCTCAGCAATACCCAAAGCTAGCTGGGTGGCTTTCACCTCTGCAAACTGGCTCAATTCACCTTGCCCCTCAGCAGCTTCAGCGACTCGTTGTGTGGGACTCCACACAGCAGCCTTCCATTGCTGATGCTTTCCCACAATGCAACAAGACCCATCAGTGAACAGGGCATACCGCTTCTCCTCGTCTAGCAGCTTGTCATATGGTGGGGCTTCCTCAGCACGTGTCACCTCCTGCTCTGGTGACATCCCAGAATCTTTGCTCTCTGGTCAGTTTGTGATCACCTCCAATATTCTTGGGTGGCTGGGGTTCCCTATTCGAGCCCGTTGTGTTATCAATGCAACCCATTTACTCCGTGTGGCATCTGTTGCATGATGTGTAGAGGAAGCCCTTCCTTTGAACACCCAGCCCAGCACCGGCAGTTGGGGTGCCAGAAGGAGCTGTGTTTCAGTGCCGACCACTTCTGAGGCAGCTCGAACTCCTTCGTGTGCTGCCAGTATCTCCTTTTCAGTTGGTGTATAGTTAGCTTCAGAGCCTCTGTATCCCTGGCTCCAGAAACCTAGAGGTTGGCCTCGGGTTTCCCCAGGTGCTCTCTGCCAGAGGCTCCAGGTAGGACCATTCTCCCTGGCTGTGGTGTAGAGTGTGTTTTTAACCTCTTGTCCTGCCTGGACTGGCCCGAGGGCTACTGCCTGAGCAATTTCCCATTTAATTTGTTCAAAAGCTTGTTTTTGCTGAGGGCCCCATTCAAAATCATTCTTCTTACAGGTCACATGGTAGAGAGGGCTCACAATCAGGCTGTAGTTTGGGATGTGCATCCTCCAGAACCCCACAGCGCCCAGCAAAGACTGAGTCTCCTTTTTACTAGTTGGTGGGGCCATGGCTGCTGTCTTGTTTATCACCTCCATTGGGATGTGATGATGCCCATCTTGCTGTTTTATTCCTAGGAATTGAATCTCCTTTGCAGGCCCCTTAACTTTCCTTCATTTGATGGTGAAACCGGCCTTCAGGAGGATTCCAATTATCTTCTTTCCTTTTTCAAAGACTTCTTCGGCTGTGTCCCCCCATACAATGATGTCGTCAATGTACTGCAGGTGTTCTGGAGCCCCACCTTTCTCCAGTGCAGTATGGACCAGTCCATGGCAAATGGTGGAGCTGTGGTTCCACTGCTGGGGCAATCAATTCCAGGTGTACTGGATGCCCCTCCAAGTGAACACAAACTATGGCCTATGAGTTTTGCTAATCACCTTCTGGCTTTCTAGTTGATGGATCAGCTGATGGATGAGGACCAGGGAGTCTCGGTTGGTACAGCACTGCCGCCGGTGCACTGTCTTGGTAGCAGTTGGCACCTGCTGCTCTTCAGCCTTCAGCAACCCCACCACTGAAGGGTCCTCTGAGAGGCCGGGTAAGGTGGACAATTACAACAAAACAAGGTTCAACTTCCTCCTGGGCAGCTATACCAAAGGCCCACCAGTACCCTTTTGGGTCTTTAAAGTACCCTCTCCTGAGATAGTCTATGCCCAGGATGCACAGGGCTGTCTGGACCAGTCACAATGGGGTGTTTATGCCAGTTCTTCCCAGTTAGGCTCACTTCAGCTTCCAATAGGGTCAGCTGTTGGGATCCCCCTGTCTCTCCGGAGATACAGATGGGTTTAACCCCACTATAGCTTGATGGCATCAGGGTGCACTGTGTGCCAGTATCCACCAAGGCCTTATATTCTTGTTGGTCTGATGTGCCAGGCCATCAGATCCACACTGTCCAGTAAATCCAGTTATCCCTTTTCTCCACCTGGCTGGAGGCAGGGCCCCTCTAATGCTGCTCAGCATCACTCACTTCTTCTAAGAATGACTCTTGTAGGAATGTCTCAGAGGTCCCCTCAAGAGGGTCAGGCATAAGACCGGACATTCTATTCTGTCTGGGGGATTTCCGGCTGGAAACTGGAGGGACGTTTTTCTTGGACGACTCCCCTTTCAGCTGCTGTACTCATGCAGCTAGGGTGGAAGTGGGTTTTCCATCCCACATCCTCATGTCTTCTCCGTGGTCATGGAGGCAGAACCACAGGGTACCCCATGGTGTGTACCTTCCACTGTCTTTCTCTTGGGTGGGGAGGCGTCTGCTTCTAATGGCCAAGACATCGGCCTGTGCAGGAGGAGTGCAGGACATGTTCTCTTCCATTCTCTGAAGCCTCTGAGACAGTTCCCTCACAGCTGAAACCAAGGCCTGTGGAGAGGAAGGGAGACTTCCTTCATATTGCCGGAGCTGGCCAGCCACTTCATCCACTGTTTGAACCTGGCCGTGTCTCCAAGACACCACTGCCAGTGCATTGGCATGTGATCGTGGTGCGCTTTGCAGGAACTTCCGCCACATGGAGGGTGTGCAGTGGGCCTGATCTGGGTCCATGGGTGATCTCTCATCATTCAGATCACCGTAAAACATGTCAAACACAGCTAATTCCCTGATACTGAATACCTCTCTCCGTGTTGGTCCACTTGTTTAACTGACGTAGGATGTCATCCCTGTAGGGGTACCTTTCCCTTACACTGAACAGGAGTCGCCTCCAAAGGCTGAGGGGTTGGACCTGTCTCCCTACTACCTTGTCAATGCCAGCTTCCCTGGACAAGGATCCCAGCTGCCTGGCCTCTTTCCCCTCTAATTCCGAAACACCAGCTCCACTATCCCAGCATCGGAGCAGCCAGGTGATAATCTGCTGAAATCCTTCTGCATATCTCACAACTCACTCAGGGACAGAGATGGGGTGATCACCTCTGGCTCTTCCTCCCGTTCTCCTGGTGGGCCTGGTTCTTCTCTGTCCCTCACTATACAAGCTGATTTTTTGGTATATTTCGTTTTCTGTGTAGGGGCAACTGATACTGGCACTGGCTCTCTCTGGCCCAGCTGCCGTACTAGTTGGTTCGTTTTTAGGTCCCGAGACCCTTTCTTCCCCTTGAGGGCACTGAGTAGTGTTAAGGAGGACACAGTAGGCATGGGGAAGTCCCCAACACACTGCAGTGAGTCGTGTCTTCCCGGATTTGTCAGATTGGCAACACACCTTTTCTAAATGCTCCACTATTTTATCAGGAGTCTGCACTTGTTTGGGGGTGAAATTCCAAAGCATTGGGGGTGACCACTGACCTAGGTACTTGCCCATTCTTTCACACACACCTTGCCACTTGTAACTATCTGGCCTCAGGGCAGGTCTCCGGGTGATACTGTTATTGGAGATGAACCGTATAACCCAAAACAGGATACAGCAGATATTCGGAAAACAGTGTGCTGCGAACACGCTGGCCTGGACACTCCAAGGGTAGCCAAAACTCTCAACTGGGCAGGTCTCTTCCACTGGCTCACCCATAGATGGGGTGAGACCACTAACAATGCCCAGGCCACATACAGGTACCGGTTCACCCCCACAAATAGTGATGCAGCCATATTGTAAGCAGTCAGTATCCAGTACAGCAAAACAAGACTCTTGACACATTTTCCACAGACAATAAACACCAGCACTGAAAATACACCCCAGTGGATATAAAGATTATTCCAGCCCCACCACGCAAGCAAATTGGCCAGCGTTGTAAATATACCTTATTCAAACAATACAAAGATATAAACAGAAAATTGCACCTAACAGATTGTTTTAACACACCCTGGTTAGGTTTTTTTGTCCTTATCTCAACCCTCTCGTGCCCCACATTGGACGCCAGAAAAGCTGTGGTGGTTTAGACCCTGCCGGGACCTGAGACCACGTTGCCGCTGCCCCTTCCCCACCCGCGGATGGGGATGGGACAGGGAGTAAAACACAAACCCTGGGGCTGAGATAAGGAAAGTTTAATACAGCAGTGTAACAACAACAGACCGAGCAACAGCAACAACTATAACAGTGATAACAACGTACAGAGCACGAGCTGTACCGCACGGACACAGCACGAGGGACAGACCCGGACAAAAGCCGCTCCCGCACTGCCTGCGCCTGGGCACCCGGACATGACGTCAGCATGGGATGGAATAGCCCGGCTGTAGCTCCCTCCAACTGCTGGGGAAATTAACCCTGTCCTAGCTGAACCAGGACAACCAGGGAGTCTTTGTTGCCCATGACAAGGTGTTTTGTTGTATTAATCAAGGAGGAAAAAAATTATTTCCTCAGAAAAATTACAGCTCTGGACTTTGAAGCTATTGTTTCTGGTAGATACTTAATGTATTTGTCTTATGTTAATAGCTGTCATGCATTAGGAGTTTGCAAATCCCATACCCCAATATTGTCGAGGTTGCAGCACCTGCATGTTCCCAGGTCCTGCTGGTAGTAAGGGTGAGCATGTATTCACAATAGGCACCTGCATAAATGTACTTATACAATATATATACACATATACACACAGCCAGCCACACAGGTAAACATAAACAGAAAGCATCACTCCCACAAGTGCAAACAGTGGCCTCATCCTGTTCCACCTTTTGGCTGCTCCAGTACTTGGCTCCCAACTCTCTTATCCTACTTGCCAACTAGTCCATTTTATTGTTTGCTAGCAATTGCACATTGACCTACCCACCCAACCAATATGCATGTGCTTTGGTCTCTCCAGTTGCTGGCATCCCAGACACACCTAGACTATAGGCTGATGGCTCTACTGGGACAACACCCAGAGGAGCTGGATCAGGGAGCTCCATTTCCCTGACTAGGCTATTGAGGTTGCTCCACCTGCCAGTGTTGTCTGTGTTCATCTGTGTTTGTGGAGGTGAACCTTTAATCACCGAACCTTACATTAGGTAGAGGGTAGAGCTTAAATGGCAGGAGCAAGCTACTAGGTTAATGTATTTAGGAATGCTTCTCACACCTTCACTTTCCTTGCATTGCTTCTTTTTGATACTCACAGACTCTCATGCCTGCAAATCCAAGAGTTTCAGAGAATTCTGCTGTAAATGCAACCCTTTTCAAATATCTTTTAGCATTTTAATATTGCTAAGACAAGGTCAGGTAGATGGAGCATAGCTACTGGACAGATGCAACATATTTCTGTGTGCAGAAAAGCCAGCCCAGAAATTAGTGGCAGGTGTGCTCCAGGGATTGAATGTGGGGTGTTCAAAAGCCCACACATGTTTTTTTTAGTGTATGTAAGTAGGCTGTGCAAAATTAGCCTTATGCATTCATCTTCTTTGTCCCTCTAGCTTCTCAGATCAGCATGAACAGGTTCAGGGCATTGAAACACCTCAAATGCTCCTTTTTACATATCACCACATTCTGTCTGCCTTTTCTTTCCTTGCTTAGATTATGTATTTTTCTGTTCTTAAGATCAGAGACCTCTTTTTTTTCTTCTAATTCATTTTGAAGCTTGGGTTACCTCTTCCGCTTTCAAGAGACTCCTATGTTGCTGCAAGATGCAGTGCAAAATTCTGGTGGATAATTACACATAGCCTTTTCCCTCTGGCCCCCTTCCCTCCCAAACCTCTCCCCTCCCACTCCTCCCTCCCCCTTTGTCTCCCCCTTGCCTTCCCTCCTTTATCTTTCCAGACCTTTGCCTATGGAGACGACAATGACGCTGTAACAGTGCAGAGCTGCCGGCAAGGGAAGGAACTGAAGGCTTCAACAGAAGACACTGGACAGCATAAGAGCCCTTCCTTGAAGAAGAGCCCAAAGGAAGGCAAAAAGGTGGATGGAGCAGTGGTCTCAACAGTGGAGGAAGAAGAGGAGGCTGCTAAGGACAGGATGCAGGAGAACAGACCTCAGTCACAGCAACCAAGCACAGGTCCAGCTTCCAGGGCTGCTCATGGCAGCAGCACCTCCATTCCTTTCATTGACTGCAGTGATGTAGATAGCGAGTATGATCTCCTCAGAGGACAAATAACCCGGTCATATTCCCAAACAAATGACAATTATGAGGGTGATTTGACCAGTGGTGCCTATATTCACTGTGGAGATGAAAATCGCAATAGAACTAGATACAGGGATTCTTCAGCCTCTATAAAGTCTTCCCAGTATCTCTCTGAAGAGTACCTTGATGATAACCCAGCTAATCTCTCCTTCCACACTGGGGGAAGCCCCAGAATGCCAAGGCACAGCTCATTGGTTGACGAAATGTTTAAAGGGCCAGGGAGCCGTAGTCCACTGGCCACTCCATTGCCTCCCAGTAGCAAAGGGTCAAGCCCTAACATGAGCCTGAGTAGAACTGGCTCTCAGGGTTATGTCTCAGAAAATGGGCATGACTGCAGGGGGAGGACTGGGGAGGAGGATAGCCGTGCCAGTAGCTGCCATGGATATGGCAGATATTCTCCAGGTTCTCAATGGCCTCATGCACAGAAAAGCCCAAATCTCTGCAATAAATCAGTTACAGATCCATTTTTCCTGAGCCAGATGTCCTCAACCCCTGGGCAAGAGTATAGATCAGAGAGACATTTTAAAGGAGGCGAGGTGACTAAGATGTCTTCTCCAGAAGGCAAAATTATGGCCAACGGTATGCTGGCTGGGGCACAGTCAAAGCAGAGCCCAGTCATACAGTCACTGCATGCCAGTGATGTGATGGATCACATGGCTGCAATCCAGATGATGGAGGGCTCCACCAGCAGTGGGACAGAATCTAGCGATTCTGACTTGGAAGTCATTAACCCCTTCACTCACTCCCTGGTGTTTGGAAATCCCATTGTGCTGAGTTCCTCTCCCATGCCTAGCAATAAGTACTCCTTTGGAAGCCTTCAGCTTGATGAGGAAGTAGAGGAGGATGTGTCTGTTGGCCTCAGTGATGAAGATGGCATGCAGGTCTTCAGCTGCTAGGGGCTGTGGCATATGAGACCAGTGTATATTGTGGTTGCTCATTAGAGTGATTGCATCTTCTGGGGCTCATGAGGAGAGCCTGGTAATAATTTCTGCATATGGTCTATTTCTAGTGTTATCATTGTACTGACCAGCCAGAGAGAAGGGATGCTAGAAATACAATAATAATAATAAGTCTCAGTCTAAGCTTAATGGTAATACATCTCCTCTGAAGGGCAGGAGGAGGGGAAAATTAGTACTGATTTAGGTACCTTTGTAAGACTTTATAAACTCACCTTTCTTTGTATTAATTCATATTTTAGGTATATATTGTAGCTTCTTTGACACTTGACTTGTTATTTTGACTAACAAAAATGAAACTAGCTACATTGTGCTCTTTTGTATGTCTATTACAGTTTTTTTTTTCTCTCCTGTGTAAGGAGAGCAACTTATGAGTGCCTCATCAGAGTTAGGGGAAAAAAAATAAATTTACAGCCAAATCCAGGCAGCTTGATATTTGAGAACAAGACTTGTTTGACATCTTAAAATATGCTGGAGAATCTTTTCATAGCAAGAATGTTTGGTCTACTCATCTTCATAACGCATTTTATAATCATAACTGATGAACCGAGGATGCAAATCAGGCATGTTTACAGGAACAATGACAGTATTGGCTTTTTCTTCAGTGAGTTCAACAGGCTGATTTGGTGATGGAGGTTTTGAAACTCCAAACTCTTCCTTGGGCAAGAAAGAGATCAAGATGAAAGATATAATTCAAGTGAAAAAAACTTAGGCTGGAACAGCTCTAATGAAGAGTGGTGCAAGTAGTACTTGCTAGGCAATTATTTCTATCCTTTATCAGTGTGGTGTAAAGATTAATCGCAGGAGATTTTGTTTCCCCCTTGTTCTTTCAGTGGAATTATTCACAGAGACATCTGTTGTGGGTGAATTTTTTGGTAGGGGGTTTGGAGATGGTGGCTGTTTGATTTTATTTTTTACTTTGATCATGAAAAATCTTTATCTGTACAGGATTCAATTAGTCTGTTGTAGGATATTTTTTTAATAATGCCACCTCATAAATTTTTCATCCCCTGACACAGAGAATCGTGGGACTAACTGTGGTCCAGGGTGATTGTCTTCTATCTTGTACATAGAGTAGCGAGATTTTGGCACATGTGCAGCAGGACAGTGAGACTAATTCTTTGTAAACATCCTTTTCACAGACTAAAAGTATTCAGAATTAAGGCTGTATCCTAATGAAATCTGATTCTAGTTTCTCCGAGTTAATTAAGAAAATCTAGATGAAAGGTCTCCAGTATGGAAAGTGTCCTGCAGTTATTAGAGCTGGGAGACAAGATGGCCTTAATTTTAACTTTTATATATTTTTCTTGTGGTGGAAAGGGACTAAATTTGAGAATTTTAAGTGATGAACAACAGCATGGACTGAACTCTTAACTGCAGGTCACTTGCAGTGATCTGCCTCATGCAGTACATGTATGCCGCAGTGATGAATCCACCCACATAAGTACTGATGAACAAGTTACACGACTTTGTAAATCTAGGCAATATAAAATTTTCAAGATCGTTTTTACAAAAATAGTAAGAAGTCTTTTGAATTTTTCTAATGCCTTGGTCTATGCACATTTTAACAGAGTTTAATCTGATTGAAGGATATTTAAAAAGATACCTACAGTAGTTAGGCATGTCTTCTTATGTACTTTACTTTTTAAAGTAAAATATATCTTTGTGTAAATATAAGTTTCAACCTGCTCATCCAATTTAGTGTGTTGGTTTTCTTAAAGATTAGATACCTCGTATTTGAACAGGAATGATTTAAAGCATCTCTTTAAGACAGTGATATTTGGATGACAGGGAATGATCTCGTTTGTTCCCATAGTTTAAAGCATGAGCCTAGAAACAGTGAGACTGATAATTAGGGAAAAGCTTGCTTGTATATTATTCTAAAATAAGGTGGTTTGTGTTTTGGATTTAGAATAGCTGTAAAATAATTGCCTTGAACTTCTCAAGATTTAAGATGAAATATAGTTAGTTGAAGCCTGCATTAGCAGATGACGTGAGCATGGGGACTCGGTGCATGAGTCTCCTTCTGCTTTTTTTGCTGCCTGTGCAGCAAAGTACCAGTAGTTGTTTTGTACAGTAAAGTAATAGCAAATACAGTTGAATTAATTGCTTTGTTAGCCAGTAAAATTAGCGTTCAAGTAATGAATTTTCAACAAAAAGATTTGCAGTAGTTTCTGCTACTTAAGAAAAGTGAATAGATTTCATATTGTTTGGATTTAAGAGAATATAAAATTCTGTAAGTGGTGTTTACTATTTTGCATCCTTTCAAATACAGTTTTCAGGCCTGATTTCTTCTCTCATATGCCTACAAAGATAATGGATTTATAATTTTACAAGAACAGACCTGCTGGTAGCTGGAGTTAGCTTGGTTGATAATAAAGTCTCTCAACAGCTTTTTTTTTTTTTTTTTTTCCCCCGAATATTATTCTCAAAAATGAAATATGAGGATTTCTCTCCAACTATTTTCTGTCATCATTTTTTCAACTTCAAATGCTTAAGTGGTTGTCATTTTAACACATGGATTTCTTCCAAGTTGAAGAAATAAAGTTTGTAAATTAACTAGGAAATAACTTCAACCATTTTTTGCAGCATTCTTATGCCACTGAAGTGCAGTTTAACATCAATAGGCAAGCATTTAATTAAAAACAGTCTGAGGGCCAAATTCCCCCACCAGACATGTGATTCATATCTGGGCACTTGCCAAGAATGTTAAGTGAGAGAACAGTTTTAAATTGACATTTACACATAGGATCAGGTCCCTCAGAATTCGTCCGGGAGTTTGTTTCTATGAGACAAATACAGAAGGGCCTTGGAGGAAAGAACAGAAACCTTTGGGTAAGACTGTGGATGAGATGAGATAGGGAAATTGTTGTTCAAGTTCAGCAAGCATACAGGGGAAGAGGAGCTGTCAGTTCACATTAGCCGTTGCAAGCATTGATTAATCTGCATGCTCTGGTCGATAGCAGCAGTCTAAGCATACCCATGTCTCAAGTCTAACAGAGGTAGCTATAGACAAAGTAAAAGTTTTGATTCTCCCGCCAATTCCAGTAGGTTTTGGAGTGTGGCTGACGGTACTTCAGATTCACTGCTGTAAAGTTTTTTTATTCACAGTAATTAACTTTTACATCCCGTACTCATGAAGTGCCCACATATCCTTAGGCAGCTGCTACAAATGAGTTGCTGAATCCCAGCATGATTGAGTAGCTATGTCTACTCCAAATGAGTAGTCCTGAGCCAGCCATCTTCTGTCCTTCCAGAGGACGAGGAGGAATCCTCTTGTTGAACTGTCCAGACAGCTTCTCGCTATGCTGAATGAATGAATATGGATGGAGTCTAGTTGCAAAAGCAGTTTAAGAGTTTGTCCAAAAAAAATGTGTAGATGTGGTTAGCAACTTAGTCTATGGATAAAAAGCACTCTGATTCTTTCTTTGCTATTCCAAGTACTTGACCATGTTCAGTCATCTGCTATAGGGAATTAAAAGAAACATATAGGACAATTTGTTTCCTCCAACTCACCAGCAGCTCAAACATACTATGTCCTGAGATATTCAGGAGGTGTTTTTTTTTCATATCAGCCTTTCCTGGAACCTAGTTTTTCTCAGTGACCTGGAATATAAAATTGGAGAATAAATGTGGCTAGATGAAGGAAACATGGATAGTGGCAAGTTGACGTAGGAGCCAGGACCTAAGTAGGATATTGCAGATATGTTTTGAATAATTGATATCTGAATGGCCTAGACTGCACTGTTTTCAGTTTAAGTCCATATTCCCTAGCAAACATATTCCTTGTGCTTCACAGATAGGTGTGTTCTCTGAAGGTGATTTGCACCTAGTGCTGCTATTGTCTCAAATCACCTATAGGCCTGCATAGCAGGTACCATCCCATTAACCATTGTAGTGCACGCTAAATATAAATCATATCAAAGAAAAACTGGAAGAGAAATTTCTGTGACTGAAAAATGTCAACATGTAACTGAAAGTTTTTAGGTTTGCTCTATTTGCATGTACATTGTGTGAGCCATATGGAGCTCAGTTATAAAGTAGACGGATGAGTATAATGAAAAGGTTGCGTGCTAATAATCTGAAAAATTGGATCGATCTACTAGTTTGCTTCAAGATTAAAGGGCATGCAAAACTAGACAGAATTTTCTCAAGAGAGCAGCATTGGCAATGCTGAGTGGTATCGTTAGAACTTAGCAAAGGGTGGAAAAACAATGGTTTGTGAATTAGTTCACTAAATGAGACATTCAAAACCCGCCTGGACATGTTCCTATGTGACCTGACCTAGATGTTCCTGCTCTGGCAGGGGGATTGGACTAGATGATCTTTTGAGGTCCCTTCCATCCCTAACATTCTGTGATTCTGTGAAATGGGGCTAGTATTACTAGACCAAACTGCCTCAAGACTTGTATTCTCCCCCTTGAATATTTGCAGGGTTAGTTTCTGTTTGCAGAAGCAAAGAGAAGCTGTTTGTGAAGCAACTTTTACTAGTTGCAGCAGCTGTATTCATTCTGAAGCAGTAGCACTCATGCCAGAAGTTCCTGTCTGGCCTATCTGTATGTGCAATTGGTGGTGACCAGAGAAAGTCAAATGGAAAATGGGTTAGACAGATCTGAAACCTCTTTATAGCTCCTCCTTTTCTTCATGAAGAAGCAGAGATGTTTTGAATTCTGTTGTCTTCTGTCCCACAATTAACACACACAGATGCAGAGTCTCCATGATCAACTACAAGTCTCTTCTGGGGGCTCCAGGGCTGGGAAGACAAAGGAAAATAGAAGAACACGAAATGCCTTAAGCATAGTAAAAATGTCTAGCCTTACTTATTTACAGTTCCCTTTGGCATAGGGTGCTTCCCACTCTTTTCCTGAGAGTTTAAAGCCCCAGTAATTTCTTAGGTACTCAGAGAGCAAGAACTCTCTTGATCAGTGGAACTGATGAAAAAGACCTGATACTGAACATTGAAAACCACTGATTCAGATCTCATCAGTATGATTTGTATGCAATTAACATGAATTGTGACTATTTCTGGAACAGTTCTCCAACAGAAGAAAGGATATCTGACCTATAAATTGTGTCAAATACCATGTTTGTTTAACTAGCCTCATTTGTCATAATGAGGCATTAGACTGCTGTCTGAGGTGACTTCAGAATGAAATTTTAATTGCTGCAATTTAACTTCTAATGATGAAAAACAAATTAACAATCCAAGTTTTTCCCGACTTCCACATGCTTGTGAAGGAATTGGGTATCACCTACCTTTGTGCATGCACAAGGATGTGGACCGCTGGAGATCCACCTTGTTCAGCAATGTGGTTGTTACGAGCTGGAAACAGCAGTGAATGTGAAGGAAAGAGGTTCTGTGTTCAAGCATGTACAAAGTGAAGGAAGCCAAAGTACCTTTTAGTATCCCAGTAATGCTTCTCTCTCTGAACAGTGTAGTTTCTTAAGGCAGTTTCTGTACGTTTTAGCACATTTCTTTCCTCTTCATTTGCGATATCAAGCCTTAGCTCCATACTAAATAAGAGAGACCTTAAATATATGAGGGAAATTGAATCTTCTGGAGCAATTTTTAATATATACACCTTTCTTTTGCTAGCTGCTGTCAGACACAAGTGGTAGGAGAACAGCCCTTTTGTCGGAAACCCGGCTGCTTGTTGGCGTCTTCTACTTTTGGTGATGATGATTTCAAGTTTTCTGATTGTAAGTGGCTGATGCACAGTGTTAATATCAGGAGGTCCCAAAGATTAGACTGATGTGTAACTTTTCTCAAATGTGGGTAGCAGTAGACTCTGTTTTCATTCAAGCTACATTAGGAAAAAATTTTGCCCATGCGGTCAGGCTCTGGAAAGGAAGGAAATTTAAAACCTAGAAAGTTAAAATTAACAAAATCTTTCCTCTTTTATTTCAGTAATTTCTATAGTTGCTGAAATATGCCTAGACAAGGGCACATGTCTTATTTACTTACTCATAAGGGAAATAGTTCTTGTGCAACATGTCGATCCTGAACAAAGGCATCTTCTGAATTCCTCCCTACAGTTAGACTGTGTGGTGCCATTGATATTTTAAAATACAGAACTTCTACTTAAAAATCAAAGGCATCATATGAATCAGAAGCCTAGTCTGGGTGACATGTAGCAGTTCTTTAGAGGATTTTGTCTTCTGTTCTAATTCTGTGGTCTATAAAGAGCATGTAGAATAAGCTTGGGTTTTGTTGTTTGTTATTAAAAGCAGTGAGCACTTTCTTTTGAATGCTATGAGATCTGGAAAGCCTGTGTGCCTGGCTGAGCTGTGTATCCACAGGCATGGTTTTTAGAAGTATGAGTGTAAATAATGGTGGATTTACTACGGTAAAGGGAGTAAAGACCTTAGGATCATAAACTTGCATGACATGATGGTAAATACTTAGTTTGCTCTAGAATGATTAGAGTTTTAAGGTGTAATTTTTATTGATGCTTTTTTGTAAAGTTTTGGGCCCTGAGAAACACAAAAATCCACAGTTCCTACTGATAAAAATTAACTCTAGAGCCAGTAGTGATACAACTGTCACTGACTGAACATGGAAGGTTGAAAGGAAATGAATGCTTTCTGATTCAAGAGCTTTCGAGCTTGTTAAAATTAGATTAGATGCTTTCTTTAAAATGCTGCAAATCCAGTTTTGAGAAGAAAAGAGGTTTTTGCCTTTGATGTTTTACAGCAAGATCAGAGGTAGGTGTTTCTCTTTAGTTCAGTGAATGTTAGAGCTCATGCCTGTTGCTTTTCCATGAGGCACTTAAAAATCCTTGATTAGCTGAATCCTTATTTTTCCCCTTTCCTGCTAAAAAACGCACCTGGACCCACTAACAAGAGTTCATAAGCTTGCCCGTGTTTCGCCTATCCAGCCTTTTCCTGATTTCTGTGTGTACACATGCATAGATTTTTTTTTAATAAATCTCGACAGTAAAAATTAATTTTTAAAATTGAAAATGCTGGGGACTTCATTCTCATTTTTGTCATTTGTTTAATACCGTTTAAAGAGAAACATTTTTTGTTTCATTGTATGCACTGTTTTGTCAGCATGTACCTCTCTGGGAGAAAAAGCCTTTTCAATGTTCTGTCTATCCTCAAAGCATGGTGTATCTTCTGTTCCTTACACTGTTTGGAGCACTGTCTCAATGTCCTTTTACTGCAGAAATACCTATTTGTATTGGGAGTACCTAATTCCTCTTATTACAGTGATCCTGTCTCATAAAACACTCCTTAATTTAGAATTGGAGAAAACCCCCATCGGGCTGTGAGTCTCAAGTTGAGAAACCACACCATGTTGAAGAGTGGAGGGAGGGGGGGAGATGATCTGTTTTTCAGGGCCTTTTGGCTCCATTGAGCACAATCAGACTGCCCTTCATTTCCTGATGAAGGCTGTACCCAACAATGATGAAGTCTGCCTGACGTAGCTCATAAACAGGATCACTGCAGTCTTGGGGAGATGTCTTGTTGAAATGGACAGTATCTGTGGCATAAGCTTACATGGGGGCTGAACATTTTCAATTTAATTGTAGCACTGTCTCTTGTTGGTTTAAAGACAAACAAAAGCAAACTAACCCTAACCCTGGGTACAGGGTTATAGAATCCTTCTATAGGCTGCTCTATTTCTGTCTGGAAAGATCAAGGCTAGACAAAGGACTGATGCCCAGTGACCTTGTATTCTTACCAGGCTGTAATGTTCACTCTTTGTTTTCAAGATGTGAATATACCCTGATGTAGGCCAACAGCAGTTACTGTCTCATTTCACACTCACTGCTGTCTAATACTGCAGTACACCAATAAAGCATGGGCCTTTACAAACTGGAGGGGTTGCTGGCTACTAAACCAACACTAAGCTTGATAAGACTATAAGCATGTCAAGCCATTTAACTGTGTATGCATGGAATTAAATTTTTTTTATTATTATTTTTAGTTTTACCTGTACTGAAGGCTTTTACTCATTCTAACTGGTATTTTGCTGTAAAACTGTGACTGGTTTAATTGTTCTGTCCATTTGCTGGCTGATGCTTTGTCCTAAATACGAGGAAATTGGTTCATTGAGAAGGTGCATCATTCTCCCAAATCCCTGCCGCTCACTGCCACTCCTGCCATGGGCACGCATTTTGAAGCTGTGAAGTCAATGTGAACCTTTCTCCCTATCATGTTCCTCTTCAAGCCAGACAGTTGCTGGTTATGTGTGACATCTTGCTGAGTTGTTTTTCCTTCCTGTTCCTCCTCAAATTCTTTGGTACTGCATTCAGGGATGTTTGTACATAAATTTATGGTTGACGTATAACTACTTTTCAAGATCTTTGATTCTAACACAGTGTATCCACCACTCCAGCTTGTTTTGTTTACTGAGGAAGAAGAGTGTGCAGCCTGAGGAGCTGGTCCCCCTCAAGCTTTCCTGGAAGTCAATGGGGGTTTGTTCTTGTGTTGAGGGAGAACAGAGCAGAATCTCCATCCCGTATCTCTTTTAGCCCCACAGCATGACTGTGCCTGGTTCACAGCTGGGGAGAGAAGGGGTGGACACCCTTATTAAACTTCTCCAATCTAAGGTACTTCAGTCATCAGTGAAGTGCATATGAAAACTCCTGCCACTTCATCTGGTGCTGTCTGTCCCCTGTGTCATTTTGTATTATGTGTTTTTCTCTGACCAAAACTTTTAGGTAGCAGTTAGAGATATGCAACTGCTGTGACTATTTATCTTCCTCACAACAAGGGGAGCTCTCTCATGTTAGGTTGAAATCTCTAGCTAGGGCTTTCAGGTCATCTTACGCTAAGTAGTCAACAAAGAAAGAGGCAGCAGGTTGTTCAGCTCGCCTGTGATTTGAACTGACCTCTGGGAGGGCCTTTCTTCATCAGCTGAAAAGTACTGATTTGAACTGTTTTATCAGTGGCAGTGGACATGTTTCAAACCTGTATAGCTCAGGCAGCCCAAGTCTCTCTCAGCACCAGTCCCTATGGGTTAACATCTGTGTGTGATGGGAGCCTAGAGTAAAGCAGATACTGCTGGTGGGATGGATCACAGCTGCCCAGCCAAGCGCAGAGCCCAGCCTACCCCTCTCCAGCTGGGCACCCACAGCTTGCCAGCACTCCCATGCATGGTGGTGCACTCCCACCACCAACTTGTAGCAAGCAACTGTGATGTGTTGTTTTGATAGAGGTATAGCTATTATGTATTTGATTTTAACCACTGGCTTAATTTTACTTAGCACATGGAACATGTATGTTGATGAGGAGTGATTTGAGACACATGTAAAGCTAGGATGATAACCCATAGTTTCATGTCCTGTGGCTGTGTAAAATGGCAGTGTTGTTTTGTAGATCTTTTGTTTTCAAGTTAGCTTTCGATCAAAGTTTACTTTTTCTGTCACCTTCCCTGCTGCAGCACCTTTCCCCAGTGTCTCAGTGGAACTAAGAACCACTCCAGGTGTCTTGGCATTGATGGGCTAATCTGGCATACCATGGTAAAGTGCATTCTCATTATTTGCTTGTCATCAACCAGCATTTGTTTCTCCTGTTAAACACCAAGCTCAGAAAAGAATTGAAGCACATGCTTAATTCCTGCCCACTCCACCAAGGATGTAATTTTGGTAGGTGCTCAAGCAGTCCTTAGGTGAACATCCTTTTGTACTTGTCTCTTGGTTTATGTGTATATAGTTGGCACCATTATATTTGACAGACGGCCCAAGTCTAAATCTAAATAAAAATCATTTGAAGTATGAGCAAAGACAGTTCCATGTTACCAGCCACAAACCTTTTAGGCTTCCAATGTGCTGTGCAGTACCACTTGATATCTGGTAACTGACATCCTAATAATTGCCTGTCAATCAGTGAATCCTTTAGGGTAAAATGTGAGGAATTTCAGTACCTTGTAAATAAGACTGGTCTTCTCCTTTCTGCTTCTGTTTATATTCTGCAGTACACAGTTGACAAGTAGAACCTGTATGAATATACTCTTCTGTGGCAGAAGGTCAGATGAAACACTAAAAAAGACCATTTGGTTAATGCAGATTATTTGTTCCTCACCTCTGTGAAAAAAGAGAAAGTTGCAGCATTGCCATAACCCATCAGCATGACACGTGTCCTGATTGATTGGCAATGGGGGAGAGAAGACCTTCCATTTTCGTTTCTTCATGACTTACTGATTTTCTCACAACACAATGAGTTTGTTTCCCACCTTTAGCAGAACAACATCCAATGTGTTGATCTTTATGTGTGTGTTGGTTGTAATTAGGCCCCCAGAATGTGCTAACATAACTGTTTTGAGGCCCTTTTGTAATATAGCCCCTTTCTTATACCTAGCTTTAATTTTCACTTGTTCGGCTTTTTGGCAGATGGGGTCTAACTGAGCTCTTGCTTGTAGATGGTGGTGGTTGGATTTGGTCACTGCTTCTGATACCAAAAAAGAGGGTGTAGCATTTCAGCTTACTGCAAAATAACTTTGAGAATGTCAGTGATGTATTGATGTGCAAGTCTTTAATCAATGGGGTGTATACTCAATGCTATGAGCCACCAGGCACATTTTTTTGTGATACTTTCCATAATACTTTTCCCAAGCCGTGTCTTCCAAGTGTAGGTTAGGAAGTCTTTTTAATGCATTGTACATTTGATATTTTATAGTTTGAAATACTTGAGTTGTACTGATAAAAATTGCAGTATATCAGAAGTTAGACCTAGGATTATAAATAGGTGGGTAGATATGTCTATATCTATATCTATCTATCACAGATAGGTGCTATTTAACTTCTAGACTATAATGCCTGTGAACTTCTCACAGAGGTGCAAATCATTTATTTGCTGTCGTATGACAGGCATAGTGCCAGAATTTCTTTGTTTCCACGTTTGAGGTGATATCACTTTTCTTATGTCTTTTGTAATGTAGAGTTAAGTACTTTCAACCTTACAACCCTGCTATTAATCTGTTTCACTTTTTCTCAATGATGAATTCCATTTCTTTTGAAAACACTGTATACAGTTGTGTGCTAGTGTCAATAAAATTGACATTTGTGTAACAAGCTGTGGCATTTTCTCAAATTTCACTGAACATTGATTTAGTGTGAAACTGTTGGTAAATCATAGCTGTAACAATACAGACCTTTATTTCAGACAAATACTGCTTTGATTTATAATAGGGTATATCACTGTCATTACATAAACTGATAACTGTATTGGTTTTTTCCTTTTCAAAGAAATGACATATAAACATGAACTTGTTTGGAATTGGAAAACATTCATGTTCTATCAATGAATCTTGAGTTCTTCCAGATAATAAATAGGTTTTACTACTGGCCTAATTATATTTATTGGTGCCTCTGTTTACTGGAGTATCTCAGTTGTGTTGTAGCAGCAAGAGAATTTACATATCATAAGCTAGGCAGGACATAAACACATAAGAGTAAAATGTATTTGACTTTCATTATATACAGCGATGTATGTGTTTTACATTTAATCCTAGACAGCCTATTAGCTATGCTAATCAAGAGCTTGTCACATTTTTTTTTCGGTTGGATTTTAATGTATGATGCCAAAACAGTACACACTATAAATGTTCTTCCACGTGACAGACTTCTAAAACAGATTTAGATTTTCAGAGGTTTGGAGGAGAGGATAACTGGGAGAACACTGGGCACTTTTGGCAGACTCTTTCCTCGGTGCAGTCAGTAGCCTGGCTGCCTCCCAGAAGACAAAATGCTAATTTCAGTAATATGTCATGTAGTGTATATGAATCCGTGGAAGTGTAATTAATTGTCTATTCTTTAATATTTTTAATTCACAATTAAATGGGACTTTATATCTGTAATAACCTGAAGTCATGTGTTGTGCATTAAAAGTACTGCTTTTGTTATGTAAATGTAATGCTAGCATTTCCATCCCAAACAATCAGAGGAGCATGGAAAGACCTACAAGGTATAATATACATACTTGTGTTGTGTGTAGAAATTGAGGAACTAGTAGTTTTCTCCCTTCATGTTAGATCTGGCTGGTCTTAGCTGCAACACTGCTGTAGAAAGTCACGTTTCTTTTTCTCTAGACTTCCTGTAGCTAAAACCGTTCTAACTTGTGTCCTGTAGCTCCCTATGAAGTACTGATTTGAGTCTTTGAAGTTCTACTTTGCTAGAAAGAATGGCACTCCTAGGGTGACTCCCTTATTGTTGTATTTATTCTCTTTCAAAGAGTGGATTACAATGGTGAAAAATTTGATATTAATTTGATGTTTAGCAGTAAGCATTGCAGCTCAGTCACGTATGCTTTGATCCCTTCCCTACAAAGACACTAATTTCAGCCAGTTTCATCAGCTAAAAGAAGGCTCCAGTCCCTTGGTTAATGCAAGTGGATACAGTTCCTCTGGCATCAAGTCCATTTGGACTAGTTTGAGGACCCTAATGGCTGTGCCTTGTAGTGTAATTTCACATGCTGCAATTTAAGGTTGTAACTTTTTTTGGTACTTTCTAGAGAGAGCCTGTCCTAACTGATTTCTCTTTTACCATTTTTTAGCAGGTTCTCTGACTGGCAGCCCTCACCTTTCAGAGCTTTCCATCAGTTCCCAAGGAGGACCATCGGTTGCAAATATGTCTTTATCTCCAAACTTGAGCCCTGATGCCAAGCAGTCATCTCCCTTGATCAGCCCTTTGCTGAATGACCCATCATGCATCAGGACTGATGATGAGGAAGAGGTCAAAAGGAAGGTAAGGCAGAGGCAGTTGGCCTTGGCTCTCTTCTCCATGTTGTGTTGCGAGTACTACTGTTTTTAAAAGTGAGTAATATCTAGCCCCCCTCCAGCTTCCTTATCTTAGATCCACACAGATAACTTGAGTTGAGTCGCTTGATATCTGCTGTCCTCAGCCACGGTGTGTCCAAGAGCATCCCTGCCCTCCTGAGGGCAAACTCATAGTTTGAGGCAGGTCAGGTGAGAACCACAGAACTGCTGTAGCTGAGGACTCAGTGCCCTGGATTCATCCTTCTGACCAGAGGTGCAGAAGTGAGGGGACCCAGCTCAAATTTAAGCAGCAGAGAGAAGATAGGTAGTTCTGTGACCCTGAGGTTAACGTGGGATAAATCTGGGCCAGTCCTGTTGGTTGCAACCTTGTTTTTAAATAGTGTAGTTTGGTAGTTTGTTGTAACAAAAGAGTCAACTCAGTATGTTATTGGAGGGAAAATATCCAGATGACAGAAGGGAAAGGAACAGCATTGTGCCTGTGCAGGAGTGTCAAACCCAGACTCTCCAGTCGGTCTCTGCTGGGAGCACCACTGGGAGCATTTGGTTGTGGGAGTAGAAGACACTTTCTTTTGAGCCACAGCCTGCCGCATTCAGCTGGGAGTGTTTGGCTCAGCCCCATCATTGCAGCAAAACCATGAGGGAGCATCACATCCCAGAACTGCTTTTTGAAGATAGAAGTGATTCTGTCTGAGCCAGGGTGTTCTAGGTGTCTGTTGGCTCATCCCTCCTGTCCTGCAGGGTGGGAGGGGGTTGCTCTTGTCCTTCTGTTGCCTGCTTTTTCTCCTGAGCTTAGAGCATGTCAGGAGGAAGAAGGTAGGAACTCAGATGGCTTTGCTGCAAAGTGGGAGCATGTGCCAGGAAGATCTTTCTCACTGTGCATAGTTAGCAAGATACATGAGGGAAATTTGAGAAGAAAAGCCAAGAATCAGTTAATAGACTCACAATTTTCTGTGTCAGTCCAAGTTACAGCAGCTAGTGACTACTGTAGCTTATACCAGCTGATGATGGCTCCTATGGGGTTGTATACTGATTAGGAAATGCCCTTGCATCCTTTTCTAAGTGTATTCTCTGCATCATAGATCTTTAGGGAGGCAATGTAGAAGCAAAAGATTTATGGATGTTTTGCTCTTGCTGTTTGCTTCCTGAGCAACACACAGCAAGATCACTTGGGATCTTTTGGCTCTTGAGAATTAAGAGGACAAAACCACTTTTGCCTCTTGGGTAACACAGGAGGATTTGTTTGGGTTTTTTTTCCTGAAATCTTCCTGAAATGTGACATCTGTAGCTTACCCCTCTTGTACTGTTAGGTTGTCCAGCACTGGGAAAATCTTACAGATTTTTTTTTTTTTTTTTTTTTTTTGAGTATTTTTACCATGGATTCTTATCCTGACAATGAAACTTACAATAATCAGACACTATTTTTTTTGTCATTTTGCCAGATTTGACTTTTGTCAAATTTGATTCAAATGGTTATCTAGCCTGCAAAGGATTTCTTTGTGAACTTCAGAATATAGCCACTCCAGATGTGTGGAATAAGCTGAAAAGGAACATCAGAACTCTAAAGCTGTAGAAATCACCTTGGCAGAAAAAAAAAAGTCTCTCAAGAACTTACAGAAAGTGCATGTTCTCTTGTGTTTGCAAGGAAAGATTGTTTTCAGGGCTTCAGGGCTTAGGAACATTCAAGCATGAGTCATAGTAACCACAAGCAAGGGTCACTGGTTTGTAACTCTCTTGGTGATTGTTGTCTGCAGTTTCTTCGTACCGAAAGCAGCTCCATAAAAGCAGATGAAAACCTAATGTGTTTGCAATTTGCAGAGATTCCCAACTGAGAAAGCTTACTTCATTGCTAAAGAAGTAGCAACCACAGAACGAACATACCTGAAGGACCTTGAAGTCATCACATCGGTATGTTTACTTGAGCATTACTCATGAAACACGTGAAGCTCTCGTTAGCAGTAATATTTCATCTGCTCCATTTAACATCGTAGTTGTTCCATGCTACTTTTGTATTCTGCACTGTAGGTATTCTCTGCAGTGCACAGGAGTACAGCTCTAGGGAGGAAATAACACAAAAAGCAGAAAGTAGAGATTTGCACTGTGATTAGTAACATGCACTATGAAACTATATTGGGTTGAGGAACTTGGGACACAGTTCAGTTATTTTTTTCTTGCTCTCATACTTTTGTGGTTGTAATTACTAAAAATGCCTGTGGGTTTTCAATGACTTTTAAAACTGAAGTAGCTCCCTTAGGGGACATAAAAGTGTTTTCTCCTGGATTAAATGCCCTCCATTTAACATGAAATATTGTGGAGTACCTATTTGAATGATTCTGATTTTTTAGTAAGTGAAACTATTTGTTAAATGAGTCAATAATTTGTAGCATCTGATCAGAGTGTGATTGTTAAAATCACCAAGTCAAATATCTGCCTTTGCACACACACCAACAATCTTGTTTTACTTCCAAGAGTGATATACGCAAGATTTGGCCTTAAATAACAGTTGTCTATAAAAGGGCACTGGATCCAAAATCTCTCATGGTATTTCAGCAGCGCTGCCAGCTCCAGACCTCCCGTCTCTTTAATTGCTCAGTGTGTGAAGCTCTGTGAGGTGCGTTGCCACCTCCTATGTTGAATGTTGTGGTAAGGAGGACATGCTGCAGGGAAGAGTCTGTTGGTACCAGCTGGGAACCAGGAAGAGACACCTTCTCTCCAGTTTCTCGTCTGTTCCGGGAGCCCACATGGCAGACGCAGTTGATCTGACGCCAACTTAGACATAGT
This sequence comes from Podargus strigoides, assembly GCA_028020825.1. Lineage (NCBI taxonomy): Eukaryota > Metazoa > Chordata > Aves > Caprimulgiformes > Podargidae > Podargus > Podargus strigoides. The sequence goes on from CM051622.1 coordinate 53,643,534, forward strand.
GAATGTAGTCTGGAGCAGCATGGTGATTCCAGGCAGCAAGATAGCTGTGACTCCACTGCCTACATACCTTGGCTTTCTGGGGACCTCAGGCAAATGAGGGAAGAGGCCAGGGGGGACAGTGGTCATTGCTGCAGTCTGTTTTAGCTTTCTATTTTGCCCAGTGGCTGCGGAAACAGAAAGTTTTAGCTCTTCAGAGCTAAATGCCATTTCCCACTGTGGCCTTTATTCTTGTGATAGGGAAATTCAAATTTGCGTCACCAGGAGGCATGCAACTAGCTCTAAGCTGATCATCAGGCCCATCAGCTGAGCTCCACAGATGACTGGCCCAGGAGGCCACTGAGAGTGAAAACATAGCCAGCATCATTGGAAAAAGTAGAAGGAACAAGTGTTGTGCATGAATTTTGAGACTTGGTAGGTGTGCAGTTTTTCAACCTTAGCTCTGCTCAGTGCAGAGATAAAGCAGAGGAGAGGGAGGCTTGGGAGGTGTCTCTCTTTATCCCAGGTCTGGATCAGCTCCAGCTGATGCAGTGTCAATCAAGACTGCTGTAATAGCCTTCTGTGGTCCCAGCAGCCTTCTAGGCACTGCTGGAAGTCAACCATAGATAGCTGGAACCCCTGAGGGCAACAAGGAGTAGTGTTACCATGTTGAAGATAATAGTTTGTGCCACCTTGGTAAGCCTATGGCTTTGTGTTTCCCCTGTGTCTACTAGAGTGAAATAAAAAGAACATGGAGCAAAACTGAGCAGGAGCCTGTTGCAGTCTTAACAGTGTTTGGCACTGACCTTCCTATTTTTTGTTATTAGCATCTTGTCTTGAAAGTGCAAAGTACCATACTTCTACTTGTTCACTTTGCAAAGTGCATTATGTCCTCTGTCCACACACAGCAACATGGGCTTGAGTGCTTACTGTACCAGCTCCTGTCAGAGGGATTTCAGACAGAACTTGGCAAAAGAAAATGTAGAGCATATTTTTTTGTTTTTTCTGGAACGTTTGCAAATGTTGTATTACAATACTCTTTCTCTTGCACCTACAGCATTGGAAAATTCAGTTTGTATTGATCAACCAGTTTGAGCTTGAGATTTTTCAAGATTTGATCAACAGAGGCCAAGGGGAAGGGAGTTTTTTTTAACCATGCAGGGCCTGACTGCTGATAAGAGCAGCAGTTCAGTGTGTGGGAGTTTAAGGAGTAGCCTGGGTGCCAGCTAAATAAGGGCCTTACTGGGTTAGGTGTATGAAGACTGCAAATGATCATACCTGCTGCAATCCACCCTCCTCATAATTTTGCTTCTTTTTTTCTTTGTAGTGGTTTCAGAGTGCAGTGAACAAAGAGGATTGTATGCCTGAAACACTGAAAAATCTCATTTTCTCCAACTTTGAACCTTTGCACAAATTTCACACTGGTTTTCTCAAGGAAATTGAGCAGAGACTTGCTCTGTGGTAAGACTGTTGTTTGTTATTTAGCTGTGCTATTTCATGCAGTTTAGCTTTTTGACATTCCCTTTTTGCTAACTCTTTGTGATCTACTGTAGTGATTCAGTTGTGAAAGTCACAGATGTTGGTTATTAACAGACTGGGTATATTGAATCATGCTTTGTTTGTGTTTACTCGACAAACTCTGTTTGTGTGATCTCAGCCAGGTACAGACGTATGCAAATGAGATCATAATTCTGGATGAAGCTTTCTCTTGCCAAATGTCAGTGTTTCTATATGGCAGCTCTTCTGAAAAACGTGTTGCAAGCAAGGCTTATCAGTAGTAAGAGGGAGCGGCGAAGGACCAAGCCCTGTTTCTGTCAAATAGGTGTAGACTGGGAGGGATTTCAGAGACCAGCTTTCCATTGTGTAGCACCACAGCTTTGACACTCTCAGGGTCTACAGTGCACTCTACAGATTGACAGAGTGTTTGAAGAGGACACTGGGCTTAAAATTATCTATCCTTACCATAATAGTGACAGTAAAACATGTCATTTTTTGTGAAATAGCTACCAAGCGAGTAATTCTTCCCTGAAAGGACTCTTAATTCAGCTCATTTGACCACTAATACCTGAGCAAAGGCAACACATAGAAGTCTTCTCCTTGCTCTGGTTAGACCTGGCTGGACTAGATTGTCTTGCTCTATGTAGGCATTTTTTGGTAGTTTATCTTCAGTGCTGGGAGCCCAACATTTCCTTCTCAATTAGAAAAGTGACAGTGGAAAGTCACGTGAAAGCAGAGCAGGCAGACCTAATGAGTGCTGGTCAGTTTAATGCCTCTTTGACTGATTAATAGAAACAAAAGCAAAGCACAGTCTTAGAGTATGTGAGTTTAGCTTTTACTTGTGATGTGATGAGCAAGGTCACTGAATGAGAGCACAACACATTGCAGACTAGTGTTATCCAAACCCGCCCCACACAGTTCCAGAATTTGTGGGCGTTTTCTGGAAAAAGGAGAATGTGGTACTGCCTCTTAGAGCTGGCTCTGTGGCTGATGGTTGACGTAAGGTTATTCGTAAGGCAATGTGCTGTGCAGCAACTCTGCCTCTATCTCCCTTTTTTCATTAGGGTGCTACTGTTTTAACCCAGTCAGGATTCTTACTGGTGTTAGTTGCTTTCCAGTAAGGAACGTTTATTGCAGGTACTCTAAGAAGCCTCTTTCAAGTATTATAAAATAGTGATTGTTTCTCCAACTATGGTGTAGGATTAACAGTAGTTGGTCTTAATCCCCAACTGCTCAGGGTTAAGGGTGCATGGCAAGAAAAGGAAAATATATACAGTTAGTAAAGGGCCAAGTTCTGTTCTCTATCAGACAGTCTAATCTAGGGAGCTTGCTGGGTGCTGATTCCTGGGGCAAATGTTGAAATAGAGATTCACCCTATATCCTTCTGGTTACTGGTGGCATTACAAGTGTGATGTTTTTCAAAACTTGGGTGATGCTGCAATAACAGCCTACTGTGGAAAGGTGACATTGCAGTTAGTAGGGGGAGATAAGTTAAAGAAAGAATATTTAGGCCTTCAGACTTTCCATGGTTTTCTTTTGTTTCTCCGTTTCAGTTAGCTTCTTTCAGACCTGAGTAAGCCTTTTGTTTCCCAGCTTTTCCTTGTGTCCTAAAGCTATGGTTTCACAAAGCAGTAAACCGCAGTTTAAGGCTCTTAATATCATATTTAAACTGCAGTTACTCTATGATACAAAGTGCTGATCTCCTACTAAGTTACTTTGCAATCCAAATTTGTTCAAAAATATTCTGCTGAGGTAACTGTGTCCCAGCTGGGCACCTCATTCTGCCTTTATCAGTTCAGCTATTGCATGCCCTTCCACAGTAAAGCCACTGGGGATTCTCTGCCAGCTGCTCCGATTCATTTGACAGATATGCAGTTACATTCCTGCCCCTGCTTTGCATTCAGTTTGCAATCAACAGCATGGTTTTACCTAACATAACACAACTGTTGTAGATGATGTTTGTTTTTAAAGTTCTGGAAGATTTTAATAAGTGCCTTAGTAAGGGAGATGAATTTACTGGCAGGTGTTATTTTGGAGGTGTTGGTATTTTTATATGATGCCGCAGATGCCAAGGTAAGCTGCAAGCAATAAACTATCCTATAGAGACTACTGTTTAATTAAATGGTGAGTGACAAAAGTAAACAGCCCCTCAGCGTGTAGAAGAAGCTGGTGGCAATGTGGTAGGGTATTTCTTCAGCAGTGTGGTCAAGGTCACTTAGCTCAGTGTCTGTACTGTCATGATTGTACCTCTGTCTTGGGCCCCAGGTGGTTTTAAGCCAGCGAGGCTCTATTTACCACCACAGTGCAGAGCCTCTACATCGTTAGTGTAGCTCCTAGCAGGCCTGGGTGCACCAGTGGCACTGCTGCAGGCAGATGCAGGCAGGATTCAAACCAACTCATTTAAATCTGACTCTTCTATGTCAGCTCTTTTAAATTTCCAGGTAGGTGGAGGGGGAGGAAGGTGGAATGCTTGTCCTGAGACATGAGCATGTTCTGCATTTGTCAGATGGTGGCATGTCATACCAAAATAGGGCCTTTGAATGAAAGGACTGTGGACTTTATCAAGCTACTGGAAGCCCCTAGCTACCCACATGTGTTGTGGGAGCTTGTCTGAGAGGAGGAGCTTCCTGTGACCAGTCCATCTGTGTTCCCCTAATGAGTAGGATGCTGGGGTTTATCAACTTCAAGTGCAGTTCAGCTGCCTCTCTCTGCCTAGACACCAGTGTGTTTGTCTAAGGTTTGTTTCAAATCTTCATGCTGCATGTTGAAGGGTCTTGCGTGAGGCCATTCCCTGGTCTCTTAGGATTTGCATCACGTTGAAGCTGATGCTCTGCAAAAGAGCTGTGAGGAGAGCCAGGCCGGGGAGGATTGAGCATAACAATTGTTAGATGGCTCTGTGCTTTTAATTTGTTAAAACATCTATAGACTTTTAGTATTTGTCTCTAAGAAGCTCAAGTTGTGCACATTATTAAAAGCATTTCTGGCTTGCTCGAAGGCTTCTGAACTGTTTGAATCTGCCATCAGAGGCAGACTTTGCTACTGAACATTTTAAGGGCTGGTATCCTTTTGACCCAGTTATAGATTGTGGCAGGTCTGATTTGTTTCTTGACAGAATTCGCCCATTTTTCTCTTTAGTACTGCATTTCCTAAGAGCAGCAGATCTCTGTGTCTAGAGCATAGGGAGAAAGTTTTTAACAAGATGTGAATTGATGCTGACACCAATACCCAACTTGCAGTATCACAGAATCACAGAATGGTTGGGGTTGGAAGGGACCTCCAAAGATCATCTAGTCCAGCCCCCCTGCTAGAGCAGGATCCTAGAGTAGATCACACAGGAAGTTGCTGGATTTTTCACCGGAGTTTCTTTCTGGCCATGAAACTGAGCAGATTCCTGGTGTTTTTATTGCACAGCATCGTAAGGTCAGTCATACTGTGCTCTGGCTGATGTTTCTGCTCTGTCTGTGCTGTTGCTGGGTCAGTGAAGCATCTGTGAATCCCATTGTTTGCCCTGACTGTGCTGAGCTCTCTGTTTACAAGAGTGACCATGTTCCTAGGACCAAGTGAAAATACCTCACTAGAGGCCCTGTGGTTTGAGGGGAGGAAGGATGATCTTCAGTGGAGGCAGGCAGGCATGGTTGCTCCTTCAGCAAGACTTTGCATGCAGGGCTAGGCAGTTCCCAACCCTTTTTGCTGGGAGGACGTATGGGAGGCATATCTCAGTGACTGAATGCTGGCTTCTATTTCCCAGGACCTGAGAGATTTTTATGTCAAGGGGGAAGAGGTGTGGGCAGTGCAGGCAGAGCATGACATGCTCTGTTAACATCTGGGCAGTTAAATCTGAGAAGTTAGGTTTTGCTCCTTCTTTTATCTAAGCTTTCTAATATGCTATTAATTTGGGCCACAAGCACCATTTTCCAGCCAAAAAAAATTGAATTCATCTTCCCACACACCTTTAAATATTTGTATTACAAGTTTCCAAACTGGTTCCTGTAAATTCTGACAGAAGGTGGCAAATGGGGGACCATAAATTCCCCCCCGTGTTCAACTGCTAAGCACTGCAGAGAGCAATGTCCAGGCAAGCCAGGATAGCCATTTCTGCCCTAGGAAGCCCTATCAGGTAAGTGTGAAGCTGTGTTTTGGGCCTTATCTATGAGCTAGGAAGAAAAAGTGCTACATACTTTCCAGAAAAGCCTGCAGACTCATCTTCTCCCAGGGAAGCCAGTGATTTGACTCCGAGTTCACAGGCATGTCTGAGGAAAGCTGCTACTCAGTACTAGCAGATGTGTCTGAGAAATGTGCGGCTGGTAATTTGCAAAAAAGCCCTCAGCTCTTAGATCTTAGCATATGAAAGAAGAAGGCTCAATCAGGACTCATGGAAACCAGTTTGAAAACCTGTAATAAAAAGCACTCAGAGCGGTGTAGGAAGATGAGCTAAATGTTGATTTATTAACCATTTTTTGTTTGGGAAGTAGTACTTGAGGTCAGGAAGAACAGCCTAATAAACAGTTTATATAAACAAGGCAGCAATCCTTATCTACCTCCTCAAATGCATGACTGATGACTTTTCAGCTGGTTCTGTGTGCCTAGTGAAGAGGGATGAAGAGGACAGTTTTGAAAGTGTCTTTGTCCTGTGTACAGAAATGAAGTGTGTATTGTAATGTAAATCTTGGAGTCACACAGTGTGGATTGCTGAGAAAAAGACATTGTGGGGGGCAGGGCTTGGTGCCAGTGCATTGCACTCACTTTTGAGAGGACAGTTTGCATTGCTGAATTCACTTTTGGGTACTTCTTGGGATTGGAGCCATGCGACACTCAAATGAATGTGAAATGGTGGGAGAGAAGTAGCTGGTCCAGGATCCATTAGTCACAACCAGAGCCACGTTACATTCATCTGTGCATCTCTCTCAGGTGAGATGTGCCCAGGATTGCCTCTGAGGAGGTGCCACGGCAAGGTATGAAACGTTGTGTTTTCAGCGTATTTCCATGCGATGGTGTTATTTCCTCTGATCTCTTACTGTTTAAAAGCATTACTGACAAATGCTTGCTGTAGATTGGGTTTCTCCCACAACAGGCATTGCCAGCCCGAAGTCTTTGAATGTGTGCACACTCGCTGAAGGCTTGGTGGGACTCTGAGAAACTCCGGTGGCTTTAGCAATACGTTTTGTAGGCTCTCCACAGCATTTTGTGCACCACTTACTACTGAAAGGACAGCTGCAGCATCAGCTGGAATGGGCCAGGCAATGAGAGGCATATGTAATGGCAGGCTGTGAGGAAGGAAAAGGGTGTTTGCTTTTATCGAGGTTTTTTTCCTAGTTACAAAATGTTCCTCTTATTTAAAAGGCAGCTGTAATGGGGAATGTTTAAGGTATTTCTTTTATTTTAGAACTTTAGTTAATAATACTCTTAAAAAGTCAGAAGTGTCCAAGTGCTCAAAAGACAACCTATAGTATCCAGGAGGCAGATGCTGTTCCTGAGCGTGTAACAGAGGGTCACACACTGTGAATATCATTTGCTGCAATTGATTTTTTTCTTTTTTTTTTTGCTGCAATTGAAGGGCTGCAGAGTTTTTTGTGTTCACCTGTGAAAAAAAATAATCTCTGTTGAGATATTTTTCTCAACTTCTTTGCCTTCCCACCATCCCCATCAGATTTCTGTTCCTTCTGCTACCATTCCTAGATGACTGAGGATAGTATGGGCTGACTTGAGATTTCTTTCTGTTCATTTTCCAGTGATGTACACTGAGAAGTTATGTAATTCAAAAATCCAACATAGCTGCTTGCGTAGTCCCTGTAAGTCGAGCTGGTAGCCATTTTTAGTAATATATAAGGTAGTGTCTCAGTTTCTTATCAGGTATAACTAAGTCATTCTCCTGCTCTTTGCTTGCAGTGTACTTACATTGCTGTAAAAAGGAAGAGACTACTTGGAGAAAAATGGGAAACAAGCTTATGATAGAATAATATCTCCACCATTCAGCATGATTTTCAGTGGCTTTAGATCTCCCCACACAATGTCAGTGGAGTGAGGGCACATTATGTATGGGGAAACCAGCTCTTACACCTTCTATGGAGCTGGGGGTGATAAATCATCTCCTGATGAAAATTTCTAAGAACCTCGTCCCTGAGTTCTGTCCCTTGTCACTAGCAGATAGGTACCATGTTCAAACAGTGACCCATGAAAACAAGGAGTAAGAAAAACAAAATTAGCCATCAATGCACAACAAATGAGCAGCTTCCTCCTCCCCAGCAAGCTGAGTGTTGTTATTCAAAACATGCACCACAAGGAGTGCTCTCTGCTGCTGTGCTTCGTATTGTTGAAGTAGTAAGATACCATCTGATGGATTGGGTGTTTGGGTTTTTTTTTAATATTCTGTGTGTTTGGGTGCTCTTTTCTTGGGGTTTCTTTTCTTCTTGTTTACTTAGGGTCTGTGTGTTCAGTTGCTGGGGAAGAGGGCAGTGTAGTGTAGGCGTTACTGTGAAGTCCCAGCAGAGAGCTGGGGTGGAGTGGAGGATGACGTTTAGGAGGCAGATGTGAAGCTGTCACATTCCCCCGTGCCTGGCTTTAGCTTTCCCTGCCCTTCTGCTCTACATCACAGCCTGCATGCGTACACACCATCCCAGTAGGAAAATTATCGCTGTTGCAAGATGAAGCATTTGTGTGGAAATAAATAACCAAAGCAGGGAGAATGGCTGGAACACAAGGAGCAGTACCCAGCTATCACATTTCTGGATTTTTTTAGAATTTTATTTCTTCCAGCAGCATGTATCTGCCTATAGCACAGGTTATCTCTGTTGGCCTGGGCTGAGGACTCTGGTACAATTCAGCTCTTTGCTGTTCAGCCAGCAGCTAGAGAATCACAGAATTTTCAGAGTTGGAAGGGACCTCTAGAGATCATGTAGTCCAAGTCTCCTGCTTAAAAGCAGGATCCCCTAGAGCACATCACTCAGGACTGCATCCAGGCGAGTCTTGAAAACCTCCAGAGAGGGAGACTCCACAACCTCTCTGGGCAGCCTGTTCCAGTGCTTTGTCACCCACACCAAAAAGAAGGTTTTTCTCATATTCAAATTGAACTTCCTTTGTTCCAGCCTGTGTCCATTGCCCCTCGTCCTGCCATTGGGAACCACTGAAAAGAGTCTGGCTCCATCCAACTCCCTTCTCTCCCTGTTTGTCACTGCCAAGATGCAGCGTAAGATTTGAAAGCCCTCAAACTGTTTAAAAAAAAAAAAGCCTTGGACCAGTCTGTGGCCAAATACAATGAAGGGGAATGTTCCGGATGCTTTCGTGTGACTGATGTGATGAGATGCTGTGCAAGGAGTCGGTGCTGGCTGTGCTGAAGAGGGACCAGGGGTCAACTTTTAGGAAATAAGGACCTGTCTGTTCAATGAACAACTGCACTAAATATTAGTTGAAGTTCACAAAGTCAGTGGAAGCTCTTACTATGACTTTGCTAGGTTTTGGGTCAGCCTTTGAGTAGATAGCTAGTAGGTAAGAAATTTGCAACAAGTATTCCAGCCAACATTTAATGAGATCAGAAAAGCAATTTCTATTTAGAAATCGCAGTCTGTAATGATGTGCTTTATCTTGGCAGTAAATCGGAAAGGTACCAAACTGCTGAATTCCATTAGATTAACTCAAATGTAGAGACATAAAAAAGGATCCAGGCAATGCCAGAGAGTTAGAGAATATCACACAAAGCAAGAATTCTTCTAGAGATAATTACCAAATACCACGTTGTTACTGGCAGCAGCACAAATTCATCTGGCTTTGACATTTCTGGGATTGTGTGCTGCAGCACAGCGTGAGCCGTTTGGGATGGGTTGCTGCACGCTGGCTGCACGGGTGGAGGGCGACTTTCCCGTGCTTCCTGACAGTGCAGTGCTACTGCCTTGGACTTCAAATGGTTGTGGTTTTCAGTTGGGGGCACTTTGATATGCACCAATTTGAGCACAGCTTTAGTGGCTGGAAAGTTTTATTTACAACCTCTCAGAAGAAATCTCAGTGGGGAAGAGCTGCCGGGTGCATAGAACATGGGGGGAAGGTAAAGGCAGGGGACAGCACAGAGTGGAGATTACTTGACAGGCAGAGGCTTCCTGGAGAGAAAAATTGGACTTTTATTCTTGCTTAATGTGGAGACTGTAGTCTTGTAACGTCTATCCATACTTCTGCTGTTCCCTGCAATATAGACCGTTTCTTGGGCATGTTTTGACTATGGCAGTGTTTATATAATGTAGTGCTTTTGCAAAACTGGTGATGCTAATTAAGGTTGCCATTGACACAACCCAACTCCCTACCCTGATGTAACCTTTGGGTTCAGAAAAAAACATAAAAGTCTTGTTGAGAACTGTATTTTTCTTGTTTAAAAGGCATATGAGTGCCTGGGAGACTTAACACAATAGGAAATAATTAAAGACAGCCTATGAAACTGGATTTTGTTCAAATAAACATGGAGCAATCCCTTGTTTATCAGCTGGGTCTCTTTGTCTGTTGAAGGATAAAATAGGAGATGTTACTGTGTAGTATTCATAAGCTTTGCCCTCCACATTTCCCAGTTAGAAAAGCATGCAGAGGGATTATCCAGCACAGACATAACCATATTTAACTTTACAAAACAAAATATATGTCTGAATATGCATCTGTTCATGTAATAATAAGGATTAAAGAATAAAGTTCTATGTGTCTTAGTAGTGAAAGTATATTCCTAAAATGTTTTGTGTCTTACCAGTGAAAGTATATTCCTAACAACAGCTGCATCCTCAGTGATTTGGTGAGTGTGGGACCTCTCTGGCTAAATTGTTGGTACTAAGGAATGCAGAGATTTACCACCTGGTTGTCCACTTATTCCTTCACTGCACACAGAATTTTCTTAAAAGACTGAACTACTGCAAGTGGGTGAAAAACAATATATCCATATAGCAGAAACACAAAACAGAGGTCCTGTTATCGTTAGGTTCATCTACAGCTTGATTATATTTCTGTCCTCTTCTAAGGTAGTGCATTTCTTTGGCTGAATTGCAGCTGCTCACATCAGGACTAGATCTGTCTCCCAATACTTGGATGTGGGAGTTGAACTGAATTTTAAAACTTGAGGACAGTATGTAAAAAGCCATGCTGCAGGAAACTTGATGCCGTATTAGAAGTTGGAAAGGGGAAGGGGACAGTGCTTCTCCCCACCCCACCCCAGTGATTTTCTTTAGAAAATTTAACTTGGTTGGAACAAGTCTGTAACAGTTAGGTTCTTATATACATGGTTTTTCTTCCTGTGTTTTCTAAAAGATGTGCTTGGATTCCGTCAGAGGGTGGTATCTCTGCCTGTCTCACACATGGGTTTAGAAGCAGGAATATCTTTTTCATCAGGAGCTGGATTTCTCCCAAGTGGAGCACCCACCCAAGTGCAGCTGGCTGGGTGGGAGGGAGCAGTTTGCATTTTTAATACCAAAAGCAACACACTAAAGAAAGTTCCCTGCCAGTATGTAACACTTATGAGTCAAACCCAGATGCTGGATGGATTTATTGGTGGTTTTTTTCCCCCACTGTCCCTTAGAAAGCAGAAAGCTTTTCAGAGGAGGAGCATCTGCAGGTCCTATGCTGGGGTGCAATTCTTGTTTCTGAACAGAATCGTCCTTCTGTTCTAAGCCCATGTACTGTCATGGAATTTTGATGTCTTCCTTTTTCTCAAGCCATTTCCAGCCTTCTCTGGTGTGTTGTAAAATGCTAGCGATTTTCTTTAAAGGTCTAATCCTTCTGTTAAGTGTCTGCCCTCTCTGTTGTTAGGGGAGCAAGCCAGGCTGGGTGAAGGGTGTACTGTACCTGGGAATTACATGCCCGTCAGGAAGATTCCTCACACGCTCCTGAGTGAAGGGGGTCAGGAATTTAAAAGGAATAAGCTATTGAGTTCCTTTCTGTGCTTATAAGTGATTATGGTATTTTATTGCATGACTGAAGTGTGCAATATTTCTGTTGCTGACAGGGAAGGCCGCTCTAATGCTCACATTAAAGGAGATTACCAAAGAATCGGAGATGTTATGCTAAAGAACATTCAGAGTATGAAGGTAGGAATGATTCTATAAGTATTAAGCTTTGACACATATGAGAATTATTGTGCTTTTCATTTTCAGGTGATATTGCACTTTGTGATGGTTTTTGCCAGTTGTAATCAAAGCTTATGCTCTGTAAATTTCTTTTGATGAAATATCAAGTGTTTGTGAGCCCTGAGATTTCAGAATTGCTAGCTGATTTTAAATTGTACTGCCCCTTTCCTCAATCACCTCTCCAGATATAGGAACAACAAACACAGAAGTATAGGAACATTTCATTTTCAGTTCTTTTTTTCTTTCAAATAAGAAGGCAAAATGTTGAAATTTGTATGGCTGAAGAGACTGTTCAAATGCTGGGAGTGTCTACTTGTGCATGCAACTGTAAATGTTAAGATATTGCAGGAGTAGTGACCATAGCCTGGATATTGATTTGATTTCGAAGACTTATATTTGTGCACTACGGTGCCAAGTTAGATAAAACATTTTTGAATGAATGCAAATGAATGCTTTAAAGCTAAGAGCAAAAATACATGTATGAAGTGTAAATCTAGGTGTAAAGGCCAGCAGACTTTGCATTGGTTCTTAATCTGGCTGGAGTAGTATTTTTGATACTCTGTGTTACTGAACAAACGGCATGGAAGGCAGGCACAAGAGCCTGTGAAAATGTTATGGACTTTTACAGTGTGGATGGATAACACAGAGCTCACCTTATTAATGTAGCTATGCATCCAAGTCAGTGTGTGGCAAAACATGGCTCTGCACCTTCAGAATGTGGATCTGAAAGTGCTTTTGAAACTGTCTGATAAATCTTTCCTTAGTGATTCCACTTCAGCACTCTGCCATTAGTAAATGGAGCAGCCTTGAGTCCTTGGCTGGAGGAAAGGGCAGTTTAATCCTTACAGCTCTCCTGGGACATTAGTTACTACTGGGCTTATCTTTCAGAAGGAGAGAGAGAGATGAAGAGAAGTTAAGTGACATGCAAGTGATTATACAACAAATCATTAAAAGATAATGTAGAAATCTTGATTTACAGTCCCCAACGCAAACAACTCTGTCACCAATAAGGTGACAGTACCCTTTCTACTCTACTTAGCAGGAACTGCTTTTGCCCCTCAAGACATGATTAAGAGGCATTGGAAGAAGCATAGGGGGACTTTTCTACCTCCATCTCTACTCTCAAGAAGTACACAGCTTTTCACAAGCAGTTTTTGGAATCTCAGCTTCTGTCAGACTTTGCTTCTGCTCTTGGTACCTTGCAACACTAAATTGTCTGTCCTTCACTGTCTGCAGGTCCTTCTGTGGCACTGGTCTAAAGGCAGTGTACAGTCCTCACTATAACTTAGACCTGTCAGCATGCTTACACCTTTACCATTCTCCCTTTCCAGTTAGAAGATTCATTTGCTTTGAGATCTACCACCACTGATAAGCACAGATGTGTGGAAGACAGAGACAAAACCTGGTTTGTCTTAAAGAACTGCACAGGAAACAATGAAGTTAGTTAAAACTCTACATATTTATCAGGAGACCTGTTAAAAGACCTGCAAACTGACACTGCTTGTTTAACATAGGAAAGAAGTCAAGAGCAAGTAATTAATGGGCAGCCTCTGTAGTAGTCCAGAGCGTCTGCTGTGTCTTTGCCTGAGTTACAGGCTTGTAAAATGAATATGCAGTGTACCAGGGAAGCAGCTTGGCTGTAGGGAAGGTATGTTTCTGGTAAAGATGTAACAAATCACAGGAGAGTGAGTTGATTGGAAATGTGTCAAAAAGCACAAGCTTTAGATTCAGCCAAACTCTCAAGTCCGTTCAACATTCACATTCAATTTCTTTTTGTTGCTGGTTAATATTCTCCAGAGAAGCTCCGTGCATCCTGAAGACCCAGTTTGCCTTTTGCAAAACACAAATGAAGCCCCTGTGTTAACTGTTAAAAAAAATACTGCTGAATTGTTTTAAATGGGACCCTGTCCAGGAAGGCAGAAGGGTTAACAGAGCATCTGCCATCCTTTTAGTGGCCGGCCCAGCCCCAAACCACAGCAGTCTGTGAAACTGAGACCTAAATGATGTTACGTATTTCATGCAAACTGCACTCATTTGCTAGTGCATAACTCCCCTGCTGCCGGCAAGAGAGTGACTGCACTAAGGTGAAGAGGATGTAATCCAAGAATGAAGAACTCCAACTTTATGACAGACAACGACTCTATTTTTGTGTTTGTTTGGATTCTCAGGAGATGCAACTTCTCATTAATAATAGGGGAGCAGAAGCTAGAAGTCCAGTTGCCTGTGCCTCTGTTCCCCAAAAGCACCTAAGGGAGCTGGGGCAGCTAAATCTCTTCATCCTCCTAGAAAATCCCATTTTGTATCCTAGCTCTGCATTCTAATTGTCTAGTGCTCTCCCTGCTGTACCTACACTTGCAGGAGCTATGTTCATGTCATCTCCTTGCCTTTGGATTTCTCACTGATGTGACACTTAGATTTGTTTACTCGTACTCTTGTTTTACAGGGAATGCAGAGGGGGTGGGGGTGTACTTCAAACAAGTAATGTCATTTCTCCTTTTCAAGTGAATATCAGAAATGTTGTGTTGCATGGTGATTTTGTTTGCAAAATCCCAACTGCTGTACTGGTTGGATCTTTTATTGGAATAGATTTGGTCTGACTCACGTCTCACAGTGACTGCTAATAGCTCTACCACATATTATTTTCTTTGTGCATATAAGCAACTGACAATTCACCTGTGGAAGCACAATGAGATTTTAATGGAGTTGGAGAATGGGATCAAGAACTCTCGCAAGCTGGAGACCTTTTGCAGGGATTTTGAGCTACAAAAAGTCTGCTACTTGCCTCTCAATACGTTCCTTCTCAGACCTTTACACAGGCTTATGCATTACAAGCAGATAATGGAGAGGCTTTGCAAGCACTACCCACCAAGCCACACAGACTTCAGGGATTCAAGAGGTAAGTAAGAGAAAAGACGCCAGTTCCTGGAGCTGGAGAGTGGCATCCAAATCCATTAGAGGTGCATGGCTGGACAAAAAGAAGTTGTAGAGAGCAATGAGGTCTCCCCTCAGCCTCCTCCAGACTAAACAACCCCAGTTCCCTCAGCCACTCCTCATCAGACTTATGCTCCAGACCCTTCACCAGCTTCGTTGCCCTTCTTTGGACACGCTCCAGCAGCTCAGTGTCCTTCTTGTAGTGAGGGGCCCAAAACTGAACACAGTATTCAAGGTGTTGTCTCACGAGTGCCGAGTACAGGGGCATGATCACCTCCGTACTCCTGCTGGTCACACCGTTTCTGACACAGGCCAGGATGCCGTTGGCCTTCTTGGCCACCTGGGCACACTGCTGGCTCCTGTTCAGTCAGCTGTGGACCAGCTGTTACAGATGAAATATTTTGACACAGTCAAAATATTCAGCAGCAATTCAAGTTTTATTAATGGTATGAGGTAAATCAAAATCTTGAATTTTAACAGCATTTAATCATTAACCAATTTAAAGATTAACAAGGCGGTTCAGTAGAATAGGTTATAATTAAACCAGCAACTTAATTACAGATTCACAAATGACAAGATTCACACTAACTTAATGTATTAGGTATCCTAAATCAAAATATATGTATATATTTAAAACACAAAACATACAAACGTACACAGGCAGGCAGAAATATCTAGATCGCATGAAATACATAGACACCCACACTCCTGAAGGCAAATGTGTATATTCAGACACCTAGATAAGTAGAGAGGTGGATGGAAGAAGCTAGCCTTAGAATTTCCCTCTTCTGGAGTTTGAGTAAATACTCACAATGCGTTGGCATTCCTCAATGGGTAATAAGTGACCCTTAAGGCTGACTCACACTGGCCAGTTGCTGAACCTTGAGGAGTCTGTGGCTGAGCTGGGACACCTCTTGAGCACAGACTTCTCAAGGTTCAGTGACTGGAGGTCCCAGCTCAGGGGAGATGCTGGTCAAAGCCTACTGTGATCCAGGAGAGGTCAAAGGGTGTTGCTTAGGATCATTATTTATAAGGTCCGAGATAGTTGACTTTGGTCAGTACTTTTCCATCGTGGCCACAATTCTTATCAGGTGATCTTGGAAACTTTCAGAGTGGGCAGCTTTGGCAGAGTGGGCAGGAGGGGTCTTGGGTATGTTTATAGGCAACAGGAGTTCTAGGTGTGGTTAGGGAGTGCTTAATCATCCCAGCTCACTGCATTTGTACCAGGACAAGAAGGTACCAGATTGTCCCAGCCCATACACTTGCAATGAAAGCAAGAACACTGTTGGGCCCACTGCCCTTGTAAGTAAAGCAAAAACAATGTTGGCATTACGATGTGGCCTAGGAGGTAGTAGTCTGCACCACCACACCAGCACCCCGGGTCCTTTTCCACCAGGCAGCTTTCCAGCCACTCTTCCCCAGGCTTGTGACGTTGCATGGGGTTGTTGTGACCCAAGTGCAGGATCTGGCATTTGGCCTTATTGAACCTCATACAATTGGCCTCAGCCCATCACTCCAGCCTGTCCAGATCCCTCTGCAGAGCCTCCCTACCCTCAGGCAGATCGACACTCCCACTCAATTTCGTGTCATCTGCAAATTTACTGAGGGTGCACTCAATCCCTTCATCCAGGTCATTGACAATGACATTAAAGAGGACTGGCCCCAATACCAAGCCCTGGGGAACACCACTCGTGACTGGCCTCCAACTGGATTTAACTCCATTCACCACAACTCTCTGGGCTCGGCCATCCAGCCAGTTTTTTATGCCACGGTCTGGACAAGTACTTGGAAATCTGCTGGGGGTTATTAAACACACAGAAATGACATGCAGTTCAGGAAGTCACTTGAACTGAAAACAGTTGGGAGGTTGGGAGAGAGCACAGAGAACATACCAAATGTGCTTGTCTTGTTCCTAGCTTTCCCTAGAGATCTGCTAGGAACACAGGTGACATGGGTGAACCCTTGGTCTGATGCAGTATGGCTGCTGTCATGTCTTTAAGTGTTATTTGTCTGTATGTTTTATTTTTTCAGACATACAGTTTGTTCTATTACCATTTCCATTATTAGTTTCAGGAACTCAAAGCTACCAACATGGGTGGTTTTTTTCCAGTGTGAAGAAATTTTCCTCCTGTAGTCTAAACTCACTACCTGCTATTTCTTTTTGATGATATTTTTTCCTCCTTTCTTACCTCCATCCCCCATTCCCATTTTAAATTACCTACATTTAAAGGTAACTATGTTATCTGTATGGTTAGTACTGAGTGCAGATCCACAGGACTTGGGCAGGGAGCAATGCTTGGCATGACTGCTCCCAGCAGTAAGGTGTTAGTTGACTTAGCTGGCCAAGTGCCCTTAGATGGCATGCAATGAGACCCACAGCAGGCAATGCACAAAATGGAGAGGTAACTTGACCTGTAGCAATAGGAAATGCCACAGAGGTCTGTGGCACTGGAGTGCTGCATGACACAGATATTTGCCTAAATGTAGCTACTGCCTGAATGATCTCAAGGAATGCAGTGAGTAGTGCCTTCATTTCTTTTTAGCCGAGGGTTGATGATGTGTCCATTCCCACCTCCCCAGAGAGTGCAGCAGCCATCAAGGTTTGATTCCTGCTCCATTTCTGAAATTGATATGAGCACAGGATTCAGGGGTGAAAATAAGCGAGCATAAGAAGCACAGTGTGACTCGGGGACACCATCACCCTGGATCAGTCTCTTACTAAGGTGTTTGCAGACTTTTGTTAAAGTTCAGAGTGTAAAGGAAGCAAAAAAAAAAAAAAGGGAGATGTGGATGTGAATCCCAGCAGACAGCACAGGTCTCCCACTAACAGGTGGATGAACTGTGCACTGAGCAATGATGTAAGAAGGAAGAACTACTTCTACTGTTCCCTTGACTGTATGTTTTTAACATAAATGGCTGTAACTGCTCTTCTAGCAGTAAGTAGGTCAGTCAGTCAGTGTGTTTGGCCCATTCAGAGACTGCCCGTCTGTTTAGGTGTATTGGGGTTTGTGCTCACATACATGATGGCACAGAGAGCCAGCCAGCCCATGAGCTGATTTCTCAGAAAGCATCAAGTGGTGAAGTGCAGGAAAGGAAATCCTTTAGGAGAACCCATTCATTGGTGCTCTGAATTGACTTAAGTATTTCTACAAAGTTTCTGTGGCTAAACCAGCAAACTTTTGGTTGAGGAAACAGACTGTCTCTTCATTACAATGCTCCATTCTCAATACGATGACATCCAGAGGTTTTTTTTCGGTCTGCCCATGTGGGTTTACATTGTGAGGGTAACAGAAGGAAAGTGATGTTCTTGAGCTGGGTGCTGCAGACAAAAGACATCTTTCTTTTTGAACATTCTTGTAAGTTTTTAATAAACATTTTATGGTTTTTGTCCATCCAGCTGCTTTGGCTGAGATTTCCGAAATGGTGGCTCAGCTCCATGGCAATATGATAAAGATGGAGAACTTCCAGAAGCTGCATGAACTCAAGAAAGACTTGATAGGCATAGACAATCTGGTGATCCTGGGAAGGGTAAGTAGCAGAATTGTGATCAAGGTCTGATACAATTTCAAAGTGTTAGGTATTTTTTAGAAACCTGTTTCTTAGGAGCAGCTATGAAACTGCTTTTCCTCATATGAACCTTTTTCTCTCACAAAAAAAACAGACATAAACATAATAATGCCATAGAAAACAGTAGCTGTTAAAAGCGGGAAGAAGCAATCGCCTTTACTACCTTTTTACTGATTTTATTAGGTTTATCTTATGTATAGAGTTAGATGGTTGTAGGCAATTCCAAACATCTATTGTAACAGAGGCAGTAGAAATGTGAAATTCATCACAGTGTTCAGAGCTTGAGCAGGTGCACATTTCCTCATTTCTTGCTGCCCTTATTTTTTTTGTTGTTCGATGCTAGAGCATAGGAGATGAAAGGAAAGCAAGACATTTGTGCTGGGGATCTTCAGCCCTTTCACGATGCCTAGCTTTGAAACTCATGGCCCTGAGGACAAGCAGTCTCTTTAGTCTACATGTAATGTTAGGCAATAATTTTTAAGACAGTGTTGCCTTAAATAAACACTTTTAATTGTGTTATAAAAATACCAACATCTCTTTCTTACTTGTCAGGCATTTTTAAAAATAGAAGCTTATTTCAGAATAAATTAGCCGTGGTGTAGTGTTTGTAGCCTTTTTTACTTTTCTGTGCACATGTATCTGTGCATGCAAACTTGACAGCTGTCTGTTGTTGAAGTAATTTCTTCCCCACTCCCCTGACTTTTGTGTGCAATACACGAAAATAGTACCTGCAGCAACTGAAATGCCAGGGAAAAATTTTTGCTAGACTCTTCTAGCCCCTGACACATTTCTGGGAAACAGCTTGGAAAAAAAGATGAGGTTTGCATTGAACTGCAAATATGGCAGCACTTGAACTTGCCCTGCAGCCTGGCCATGATGCACTCCTGCAGGCTGGCTGGACCTCCGCTCAGCAAGAGCCCCAGCCTGGGGTCTGCTTGCCAGGCTGTGCCCATGTCTACTGCCACAGCGGAGTCGTGGCAGAGAGGCAGCTTGCTGAGCTCTCTAGGGTCTAGTTCTTTTAAAGATTCAAACATTTAGAAAAGGGAGTTTGAAGTTGATGTGCCATTGGGAAGGCAGCACTGAGCACGGGTATTTCTCAATTTCCAGCTGTTCCTGCTTCCTCACTTTGCCTCTGCCCTGTCTCCCAAGCAGCCATCACAGCTCATGGCTCCTTCCAGTGATCCACAGCCTGTTCACTTCCTTGGCGAGCCCCTCAGGATGTTTCACAGCCCATTCATGTCTCTGTCCCATGAAATTAAATGCTGAAGTCCCTGCCCCAGCGTGGTACTGTCACAAAAGTGGTTGAATTCCACTTCTCAGAGGAGAAATCTCAGATCAGTCCAGTGATTCAGCTGTTCTAAAGGAGGCTGTAGGTAACCATCCTTTTCACGTTGTCCCAGACTGGGGTCTCTGCTGCCACCAAACTGCTTCCTATATCAAACATGAAACCATCCTGTTGTTGGCTGTGCTTGCAGATTGCAGCGACCTGCAGCTCTTGATTTGTGTGTTCGCACAGCACTTGCCATGGTGGTGCTTAGCCTGCTAATGACCATTAGGTGGTACTCTATAAATAGTAATTACGATTAATATTCTTAACAGCTTCCAGTGGCGTCTCAGGTAACATGAGTTTGCCACAATATAGGGGCAATGACCTCGAGCCACTTCTCCCACCCCTTAGTCCCTACGCAATGCAGGCAGGGGCACTGGACACATCACAGCTAAGCTGCAGGTGATTCTGATGCTTTATATAGTTTTATGTAATCTCTTACATGCACAAGTGTGAGTAGACTGTAATAAATAAATATAAACCTCTTGCAGAAGCTGGGGGGAGTGACTGAAAACTGATATTTTCATGGGCTTCAGATAAGTGAAAGGGTGAGTTTCAGTGTAGGTCACAGTAAGGCCAGGAGCTCCAGCATTTTGAAAGTTTCAGATATGCTACTTTTCCTATAATTCCATCCCTAAACATTCTTAAGCAGTTTGATCTGATGTACTGTATTATACAACATGGACAGTACTAGGATAACTCACATGGCCAAATAAAATACCCCTCTTTTTCTGCTGCTGATGGTGATGTTGATTTGTGTAGCTGATTTTACATCTCCATGAAGAGCTGTGTGCGCCATATGCACAACAGCAGCTCACCAGTGGCTAACCGATAACATACAGGCCAATTCAGCATTAGTTTTTACATCATTTGTAACATGAAAAATACACTTTTGAACCAATGAAAGAGGGAGCTGTCTGAAGGAATCAGTGTTAGGTAGAGAAAATTTTGCTTAGCTGGGTTTTCTTAAGATGAATGAAAGAGTTAATCCTAAAGACAGAATAATTTGTTTCCATTTGTAACTATAAATAATATTTTTAACATAATAAAGAGTTGGTGACTGATAGTCAGGTCAGCCTATGACCAAGTAGTAATATTTATTTTTGCCTAATAAAAAATTATCAGCATTTTTGCAGAAGTTACATATTTGTTTTGTATTTGTTTCCCACAGGAGTTCATTAGACTGGGCAGTCTGAGTAAGTTGTCCGGAAAAGGTTTACAACAACGGATGTTCTTCCTGGTAAGCAAGAAGACAGTTTTACTTTGTATAATGAAATGTAGCGATAAGCAACTATTAGGCAAACTATTAGACATGAATTGTGAATCCATGTTGATGGATCTGCCTTTACCTGGAGATGTATTTTGCAGCTCTTGCATTAGGAAAGGTTCTCTTCTCCCACCATCACTCGCAGCACTTTCAGGTTACAGCGATCTCCCTCATTCTCCAATCCATAAGAGCTGACCAGATGGTTCCTCCTCTCTTCTCTTCCCAGCCAGCTGACTTGCTCCCAGGCCCCCCATCCTGCTGCTGTTCAGCCCTTGGTGCCAGGCACTGAGGTGCCCAGCAGAGTTCATAGATTTTCTAGTCCAGTGTTATGGGGCAGAACATTGAAGAGTCAGTGCAGCGTGGCAGGAAAATACTTCCTTGGCTTCTGGTATGCAAAAGGTGAAGACGGTGGGTGTGTAGACAAGCATGTGAGTGTGCTAGGTTTTACAAGATGTTCGACATTTAATCTTTCAAATGAGCCAAAGATAGAACTGCCAAATCTACCTGGGTAGGATTATCCTGTCTTTACAGGCACTGAAGAGGAAGCCTAATGAATACGGTGCATATTTTCTTGCATCCCACAGTTCTTGTTCCGAGATGATACTTTGATATTATATGTGTATAAAACATTAAAAAATTGAGACTAGGCTCTCAAGTCAGTTGCTCACACTGTCAAAGAAGTCTTTGGTCTGTCTTGAGCAACAGAATCTGTTTGGAGGTAAAATCCCAAGTCAGTATTCTGGGACTCCAAATACATGTGTAATCATTGGCAAAATTAAATCCCCCTCTAGTGGCCAATCCACATAGCTTCATCAGTTATTGCTATCGGGTTGTACATGTCTTTGGGGGAGCTCAGAACAGAGAGCCTGATTTTCTTGATGCAACTGCCTGGTTTGAGGAGAAACACCCTTTGACCCAGGGAAAATACACCATTCATATTACAGCACTGAACAAAATGCAGGCAGTCATTTGACGTGCTTTTGACAACTGGTGTTACATGCAGGAAGCTCCACCAATTGAGCTACTCAGTCTCCTCACCTTGATGTTTCTAACCTAAAGCCACCTACCTTAAACCAGGTCTCCCAGCTTCCTTCTGAACATGGGGAGTCATCGATAGCCACTTCCTTTATAAGAGTTAAGTTGGACACACCTCTCCACACAAATCAGAAGAAGATATTGGTGAAACACACTTATCTTCCATAGCATCTAAGTGTGGCAGAGTGCGAAACACACTACTCGGTTTCACTGCTGTTGTGGCTTGTTAGTTCTGACCCAGAGATCACAAAGGGAATGTTAGAGGGCATCTCATTGTGGGAACATGCCTGAGACTAGGTGGGAAGGCAGGGAAAATAATAGGTGCTAATACTAGGTATTTGAATATTGTGTAAGCCAGTATTTTGGCTTCATACATTAGGACTGCCATATAAATATTCAGCCAGTACTGGCTAGCTTTCTCATATTTACCATTCCATTTTTTTTTCTACTTGCATACATGCCAACATAATTCTAATAATGCTTATTTTTGCTTTTCAGTTTAATGATATTCTGTTGTACACAAGTAGAGGCCTGACAGCATCAAATCAGTTTAAAGTCCACGGGCATCTTCCACTGTATGGAATGACAGTAAGTATTCTGAGAACTTAAGGGATTCATGCTTATATAGCTCTTTGTGGACCCATTTTAATTTCTGCTGGATCGAAAGCAGCAGCAGAGGGCTGTTCTCTGAGTCAGAGAAGCTGTGGTTACATTCCGCAGTGCCTGATGGGGCTGTGCTGGGTTCAGCATGTGTTCATGCAGACTTGTACACAAGGGTGGTTACATAGCAAAAGTAGGGGGGGAAAAAAGACATTTAGGGGGACAGCTTACTCATAATGCAAACTTCCTGTGAGATAGGTTCTTTATTTTTTTAAACCATAAATTTAACCATGATTCTTAGAAGTAATTCATCAGCACTTGCATGCAGACACACTGTGCAAGGCAGGTAACAGCAGTGACAATCTAATCTCGATATAAAAAAACTTCCTAATGTTTTCAGCTCTGTATCTTAAAGCCAAAGTAGTGAGAA
Source organism: Podargus strigoides (assembly GCA_028020825.1). Taxonomy (NCBI): domain Eukaryota; kingdom Metazoa; phylum Chordata; class Aves; order Caprimulgiformes; family Podargidae; genus Podargus; species Podargus strigoides. The sequence goes on from CM051622.1 coordinate 53,666,249, forward strand.
AGTGGCATCAATATGTCATTTGGAGCCCTTCTTGAAATTCTGGGAAACAGGCATTTCAATCAAATAGCACCTAGTTACTTCTTACATGATTTTGAAAATATTTTTGCTAGTTTCAAAACACTTTCATTTCCCCCATGATGTTCTTTGGAACTTCTCATGGGTTTCTATCTATTCCATACTGTTTTCCTGAGAATTGAGTTAGATAATCTATCACAGTAAGTGAATTTCTCTGAACACCTGCAAGGCTTCAAGTTTTATCAGGTGTTTCTAGGAATCTTCTAAATTATTGGTGTCTGTTTGGCATGGACTTCAGAACTGTGTTATGCTGCAGTGTCCAGAGCACTCTCAGCCTTTAACACATCCTTTTGTATGATGGATCACTCGTCTGATAAAAATACCACAATTTTCCTTTTTTTTTTTGTTTGTCTGGCACAAAGCAGACAAAGCCATGTTTTTGGTTTAAGAGGTTGTTGTAGAACTCACTGTTTTTCCAGCTTGCAAGCCATGATTTTTTTCTCAATACCTAGCTCAAAATTGTTTGCGAACGTTTCTCTTGCGTTTTCTTCCCCCCAGTGGTAAGAGCTTGTTCAGTTCACTTTTTCACCTCGAGAAATACGTATTTCCTGCACTCTGACTGTGTCTGGGCTTTTATCTCTCAGATAGAAGAAAGTGAAGAGGAATGGGGAGTTCCTCATTGTCTAACACTACGAGGTCAACACCAGTCCATCATTGTTGCTGCAAGGTAAGTCACTGGAGACAATGCTTGTGTAAACTGTATTTCACTGCAGCTTTCACAGTGGGACAGATAGAAATGGAGAGAGTCATCATTTGGTTTGGATTTGCTCCTATAACAGTTTCAAAGGTATATTCTTTTGTGAAAGCTACTTGTAAAATACAAAAAAAGAAGGGGGGAATGGGACAAAATAGAGTGGCAGTTGTGCAAGTCGGAACCAAAACTAAGTTATTAGGAAAAAACCCTAGCATCTTGTGTCTGAATTTATTTATTTAAATGAAAAATAAGCTCAGCTTGTGACTGGTTTTTAGAGTTTGCTTTCAGCCTGTACGAAAGTGAATAAACCCGGAATTTTCATTGTTAGTACCCGTGCTGAGATGGACAAGTGGACTGAGGACATTCAGATGGCAATAGACCTGGCAGAGAAAAGCAGTGGTCCTGCCCCAGAGTTACTGGCTAGCAGCCCACCTGACAATAGTAAGTACATGCTGGAGAGTAGCTTTTCTTCACTATGGTCAGTATGATTGGTGATTGCTTCTAGACAAAGTGGTGAAAAATGCTGGCCACAGGTCAAACTGATGCATTCAAAGTTGATTTTTATATATTTATATTTATATGTGTGCCATTTTAATGTTCTTGTTGATGTTAGCAGAAAGTTTCACTGAATAGAGAAGTGAATTAAGCATAATGATTCCACGAACTATTTAACAAGATTTGGGCAGTGCCTGTCCTTGGAAGGTATTAAAAGCACCAACAAAGCACAGTAGTTAGTCTTTGATTCTAACACTTGCAGAAACACGTAAAAATAAAAAATCTACTTAACATCTGCACAAAATTATTTCTAAAAGTAAGTTTTAAGATTAGTTCACAGTATTGTGGACAGAATTGATTTGTTTAATTTTTCCAGTTATATATGTTGTTGCATAGAGGAAGAAAGATACTTTTTCCCTGCATTTCATAGAGTCTCCTGATGAAACTACTGTAGACCAGGAATCTGAGGACGACCTCAGTGCATCCCGCACCTCACTCGAACGTCAGTCACCACACCGTGGCAACACTACGGTGCACGTCTGCTGGCACAGAAATACCAGTGTTTCAATGATCGACTTTAGTATTGCTGTGGAGGTATCTGCCTCAGAACGATCTGAACTGCGGCTCCAGACTCGCTCTTGAATGACAATTTCCTTTTTGCTCCTCCTTAACCTCTGCACTATTCCGTTGCCTCCTTTGGGGGAAGTTCCAGGCACGCCTATTAAACTGACTCCCGTATCCTCAAATGATGGCATAAACCATCAGTCAAGAAACATGCATCCGCTCCCGTAATGCATCTTTGTAAAATCAGTTAGAGCAGTAATTTTCTTAGAAGCAACTGTCAAAGAAAATGCTGATGCCCTTTAAAATTTAAAGCAGGTCAAACTGTCTTAATGCTTTCAGTTATAGAGGCATTAAGTAAATACTCGAGCTGAAAGGATATTGTCTTTAGCTGCTGCAGTCAGAGTTTTAACTATTTGTCTTACTAACGTACTTTCTTTACCTAGCCATCTTTTCTGGAACCTTGTCTCATTGCTCAGTCTCATCTGCTTTTCTTTATTTGTGTTTTTCCACCTCAAAATAAAAATCCTCTTTTTTCCTTCCGATCACAGCTAAGCCAATTTGATACACATTCATTAATTCTGTACTTAAGAGACAAGATGCAGACATTGACTTTCAAAGATTAAAATGAAAGAGTCATAGTTCAATGTAGGTTTTAGGATGAGGTGGTAAGCCTGCTTAGGTGTTCTTCCTTCACCCAAGAGAGGCTCCAGGGAGCCCAGAGTACTTTATCACAAAAGGAATCTTAAAGCTGAGTTGGCTTCTGCTCCCGAGGCAGCCCATAGACGTCAGGCCACCGTTGCTCTAGAGAAGACACCCTGATGCAGAACACAGAGGTGGAAGGACTGCCGATATTCATAGCTTCTGTAACTGCCTCTGCTTTTAAACAGGGGTGCCAAAACACGGCAAAGAAAATTATTCTGTACTAGAAAGCACTGACTGTAGAGCCTCATTTTGATCCTATGAGGGTGGATTTTCTTTTAGACCCTTACATGGTGCAAGGGAGGAACAGTTTGGCATGGAAGAAGGTCTCATATTTTTCCCCTAAATCAGAGGGCTTGTTACAAATAGATACAAAATTTAAACCAATGACTAATTCTAGCAGTTAAAACATTTAGTTAGGCAAAACTTTTGGTCTGTGATCAGTGCTCATTGTTCCTTGTTTTTGTTCCTCCTCGTGCAAACAAAGCAGCAAAGACCAAACACACCCTGGAGACACGAGTTGTTCTGTGAAAAACATCTTCAGCTCCACTGCTGTTCCATGTGTGGCAGGTTATGCTCATGCTCACATCATTCTGTTGGTGGCTCTCCCTTCAGCATTATCGTTTATTTTCTTTGTGTCTCTCCCTCCTTTCTGTCTCTCTCGTGGTAGAAGATCCTCTCTCTGTCAGTGACTGTACTTCCCTACCTGCTGGACTGATCAGTGATCAGCGGCCTGTTTCCATTTCATATGTCTGCTGGTACCGAATGCAAAGCCTGTCCTTTTATGATATCCTCCAGAGTTATGAGGTAACAGAAAATGAAGGAATACACCTGTAACTTAGGGCAAGGAGGCAGCAGTCCAGATATCAGAGAATGGGATGATTTAAAACAAAGGCTTTAGTGTATATGGAGAACTTTTTCAAGAACATTTAATTTGTAGGAGATAAATCAGGACCACCACACTTTGAGTCTTCAGCTTTATAGACTAAGTTATTAGCTTCTGCAGTATATAGAGAGAATGATACAAACAGCTACTTTGATCCAAGTGAGAGCCCTTACAGTCAACAAGGAATGAGAAGTAATTAATGATTCACTGCAAACTCCCCTTCTTCATTTGCAAGGCACAGTGATGCTGGACTTCACATCTTCTCCAAGTGAAGAACAGCTAAGAATAAGGTTGTCCTTGCTTTTGAAATCTTTGAAAAGTTACCGTGTGAACTAACTGGGTACCAAGAGCTCAATCTCTTTCTACAGTTCTAAAGTATGTCATAATTTTTCTTTACATCACAAATTCATGTCAGACTTTCTGTTTCCATTACTCTATTTAAGTATCATTTAAAACCAACCAAGACAGACTAGGGTAACAGGACTGACCAATGAAAGCCATCTCAATTTTTCTTTTTTTTTTTACAAAAAAAAGTGTAGTAGCTTGAAGTTTTTGGAAGTACCCAGCTACAACTAAAAAAATATGTTACATAAAGTACTACTTAGTAGTAGAAAAATGCAGAAGAAAGAGCAGTCCATTCAACCAAAACATTTTCACTTACAACAAGGTTGCATACAATCAGATAATGCAGATAATTTTTCTTACAATAATTAAACTGCAGGGACCTTTCACTGTTTTACTTGGCTACTTTTGATCTGTTTCAGAACCAGCTGTCTGGAAATCTCCTAAGAAAATTCAAGAACAGCAACGGGTGGCAGAAGCTTTGGGTGGTGTTCACCAACTTCTGTATGTTCTTCTATAAATCGCACCAGGTAACAGACTGCACAAGTGTGCGTGCCTGGAGAAGGCCTTTTGGTTTTTTCAAAGTGGTAGGAGAGAGGAAAGAAGATATTGGTCATGGATGCTGTAGGTGGGAGAAGCAGGTGCTCTGGTCACAGCTACACAGCCTTTATTGCTGCTGGAACGTGGAATAGAGCCTGTTCCCAATCTGCTCACTCGCAATTGTGCTTGTTCCCTGAAACTTTGGACAGTCACAGTATATATCATCCCTAAAAGCACAACAGGTGTCACTGCTGCTCAGAAATCGTGGTGCGAGTTTAAACAAGAAATTCCAATATTGGAATAATGGAATACATATTCCATTATTATTGCAATTTAAAACTTAATACTGACTTAGAAACTTTGTTTACCATCACTGACGCTTAAGTAAGTCAAACAAGAGAGAACAGTGGCCAATGATTAATCCATCTGAGCAAACAACACACTGCAAAAGCAGGGGGGTTTCTGTCTAAAATCTCTTCTCTCTGTTCAAGCAGGGAGTAAGCACAAAACAATTCCAATTGCTACGCTGTGCTTTCGTGGCTATAGAAAGCCTTAATGCTAGAGTTTCTGCACTAAAAATAAAAAAAAAGGCGACTTGTAGGATATTCTAGACATAAGCAGGAAAAGGAAATGATTTGTTCATGTATGCCATGCACAAAGTAAAAGGAGCAATGAGTGCTGCAGGGTGGCCATTGTGTTTCTAAAGGAGGAGGCATTCGCAAGCCTAGGATGAACACACATGGTGCTCTGCAGATGCCAAATGATGGAATTTTATGCTTGTCAATTTTAAAAGAGCGAACATCCAAGATTTCAGACAACTTTCTTACAAGGAAATACTGTAGCAGATCCTCATCAGAAGGATCCATAAGGATGGGCAAGCTGAAACTACCAGACAATTAAGATCATTGCTATTGTATAAAGGCACATGTGGAAACACAATAATGACCTTTAAATGAGTGTATAAAATCTTCAGTTTTACTTATGTGCTCTTTTTACTTAAGGACATTTGATCTCACAGCATTTTCCATCATTTCAGGACAATCATCCTTTAGCCAGCCTTCCTTTATTGGGATATTCACTTACCATTCCTTCCGAATCTGAAAACATTCACAAAGATTATGTGTTCAAGCTACACTTCAAGTCCCACGTGTACTACTTCAGGGCTGAAAGCGAATACACGTTTGAAAGGTGAGTCCACCTTTGTAAAATTCCAGGATTTTTTTGTCCAAACAAGGTAAGTAGATGCAAAGGTTAGTAAGTTGATTCAGTAATACAGGCAAGTAGTTCAGCACAACTAGAGAAAGAACCTTTTAAAATTTTAGAAGAAATTTTAAACCTGATAATGCTAAGTGGTCGTTTTGGTAACGGGGTAGCTGTAATAGTAATCACTACAAATCCTGCGTTATGTGCAGGAATTACCCAATCAAAATTGATCAGGCTGGCTGCATGGGGAGCTCTGCGTCACCTTCAGGAAGCATGTAAACAGATCACGGGGCTTTTCAGTAGCTGTGCAGAATAACTTCACTCCCTCTGGTACAACTGGATGGAAAATCCACACCTGCAATAAAATTCTGATTTTTCACAGAAGTTCTTACTATGTATTTCTGCCACTTCAGCATGTAATTTTTACGCCTCCCACTGAATTTCAAATACATGGAGAGCCAGGAAACAAGCACTACTCCTCTTAAACTGTAGTTTGAGGTTGTTCATACTGGGACCTAATTTAGCTCTTTTATATGAATCATCAACATGTGAAAAATCTTAATAGCTTTCTTCAGTAAGAGAGTACGCTAAGTTTTAGCCAAACTATCAATAAGGGAAATTGTGGGAAAGAGGTGATTAAATAAATGAGTAGAATAAAATACAAAAGACCTTTCTGAGTTCTAGGAAAAAGAAGTAGCTAAATTGCATTTTTCCACTCTAGAATTAATTGACTGCTCTCAACTGCTCAGCACTTGGAACATCCAGAAAAAAAATACCAAGAGATTTGGTGTCTGCAGGACAAGTAAAACCACTACTAAGTTCATGAATTTTGGGACCCATCCCCTCATTTATCCTGTCTGTCTAAACCCTCTTTCATATGTGTTTGGCAGTCATTTGGATCTAGAACCTCTTGACTTCAGACAGACTCAGGAGTAAAGTAGCAAGCAAGATGCTCCTGTAGGCACTGAAAATAAAATCGTGTCCAACTAATAGCACAGACTTTATCTTTCAAGGAATCTTTCCTTAGGAATTGACCGTTCTTTTGCTTGTGTCTCTCCTCATGCCTCAGATGGATGGAAGTGATCCGAAGTGCCACCAGCTCTGCCTCACGCACTCGAGCTCTGAGTCACAAAGAGCCTCACGCCTATTGATGGCTGAACAAGCCACCGTGTCGATTGTCCAGCAGCTGCTGATTTTCTAGAGGACATTTGAAACTCTTTTCTCCCTCCAAGTTTAGTAAAACTTACAATTTGGTAAAAGAAAAGAAAACAAGTATGGTTTTGCAGAAACTTTCACAATTCCTCAGCAAAACTGTTTAAGTTCTCCATGTGTTCAGACTAGCTTACCATCATCCCAGTGGCTGCGGTTCGTTTCATGTCTTGTATTTTGTCATTCTGTGCTGTTTTTAGCTTGTGCCAGTATTAAAATATTGTCCTTATTAGAGTGCCAAATGCCAAAAGACATTTTGTTGCCTCAAAGATTGCACCTGAAAAAAACCGACTTCACAATCTGAAAACTTTCTCCTCTGAGGCAAACACTATTTCTTCTCTTTTCATAAAAATATATTATTTTTTTTTACCATGTTAATCTGTAGACTGCTGGATTTTTAAATGTAGATGGACTTTCACAGTATAGAAAATAATTATATATACAGCAAGCAGTCTAACAGGAATGAGATAACTTTCAGGCTTTCATTTTTTTTCCCCAGTCTTTCTACATTTAATCAGCAAGGAATTACTAATTTTCTATCTATCTCTAACAAGGAAACAGTTTACAGCTCATTCTCATTTCCCTTTGGGGGTTACAAATCCATGTGGTATAAATAAAGTATAGGATTCTTATCTAACCATTTTCTTGGTGCAAGTTGACCAAATTGTTCATCTGTTGGCTTTGAAAAGTGAATACTACTTGCAAGGTGAAATTTTTTTAAAATAATCCAGTGCAATATTATTTGGGCTGTTAATGTACTGTGAATGGTATGTACAAGAAGAAATTAAAGGCTGTGGTGACATTCTGCTTTTTGTTTTACAAACTTGAAAGAAAACTTGTGCGCTATGAGAACCGCAGCTATTGTGACTGATTATTGTAGAGTGCTGATGTGCTGGGGGTACTGCTGAAGCCCTGAGTATTCACCCTGCCTGTTACACATCCTAGCATGACTCACTCTGTTGTAGGAAATTCAGTCTCTCTCCCCGCTGGTGGCTCAGTACGCAAAGCGTGACAGTTAGTTAGAAGCAGCAGTGGAAATAAATACCCATTTTGTATACGTTAGCTAACTAACGCCCTCTGTTGGATACGCTGCTGGCCCACTCAGGAGGTTGGCAGCACTAAGTCTACTATGTTTAGGTGCTTTTCCTTGTCTTTTAAGAAACATGTCATCAGGAGGGTGATGTAAAACTTCCATTAAGAGAAGTTCAACGTGCTGGAAATGCATCTGTCACCATTACAGAAAACACAGTGCTAGGCAGAGGGAGCCTGACTGACTATAGATACGGGAAGTGAAGCCAGAACAATTCTAACCCTACTTTTTCTTCCTCTAGCTCTTCACTTTGGTAATGGCTTACCTATGCACAATGTATAAAATGGCTTACAGCTTTGCTCAAAACAAAAGGGAATAAAATACCTCACAGTAGTATTGTAGATATTCCTGTTTCAAGACGTGAGTACCTCAAGCCTAGCTATTTTCACTAAAATTTAAATAAATACTGTTGAAACCTCCTTCCCTTTATAGAATCAGCTGAAACCAGACAAAAATGAGACTGAAAGAGAATTCAGCAGGTAGGGAAACACACACTGTGATCGCAGAAGTCTTGATTAAAGGACTAGAGAAAAAAGGGATATCACAAGGAAAACTTGTTTTAGGGACAAAACCAGGGCAGTATCCCACAATTCCATCAGCAAAGGACAAAACAGAGAAACAAGCAGGACCTGAAAATCCTGATTTTGACCATTATTCCTTTATACAGAGGACCCCGAACCAATTATGTGGTCTCCCTCCCTACACATAATTATGGATGTGCAGACAGACAACTCCAGTTGCTAGAGCACACATCTCCCTCTCCCCCAGGGACACAGAAAAGTTGGTAGAGAGAAAAAAAATGGCAATGTGGGACATGTACATTTTTTAACAGGAGAAAATAGTAAGGAAATATAATTACAGGAGTGCAGCTGTCACACACTTTGTCACTGGCTTATATGGGTAATTAGGGATGTGATGTTTAGGGTTAAGGTAATGCCATGTGAGCCCTTCATCAGTTTCCCTGGGCTAGCAGGATGGGGAATACAAAGCAGTTTTAAATCGCTGCTGTCTATAAGTTTGTGCACTGTCTTCCTGTAGGACAAACTGTAATACAGAACGGCACACATTTAACCAAAACAGTATGCTATTAATCACTTGTAGAGGTAGATTAAACAAAACAACAACAACCAAAAAAACCTTCATCAAGAAAAGACCTAAACTTCCCACACAGTTCGGCCAGCTGTGAGATACAAGCTCACTAAATTTCCCAAAAAATAAAAAGTATTCTTGACATTCTTGCTTAGACAGTGTTGTTTGAGTTTAAACAAGTTTTTTCTTGTACAAATTCCGAGATTACAAACTGAACACCCATTTATAAGCTTCCTGCTTACCATTACTGACAGATGGGCAGTAACTGAGCCAGAAACCAGCAAGAGCATCCCTTCCTGGGAGGAGACCCCTGAATCTCATCTTACTGACCACTCAGAGAGCAAAATTTCATTAAATTTTTCCTTCTTTATTTCTAGGTCATGTAGTTTACAAGGAGTTTTATTATGTTGGTGTAGAGTGACAAAAGTTAAATACATGGTTATAAACAGGCAGCAATATTACAGAAAACAAGATCTACACTTTTAATTGTCCTCTGTAATCATGCTTTAAAAGAAGGCAGAAAACCATTACGTACAATTCTACTGCATACGCTCAGTGCAATTACTAGCACATCTGCAAAATATAGTTAAAAAGAGCAAGCTTGCAGATTTGTGCTATACTTTAAGCTCCTCTCCAGTAACTTAACTTACAAAAATAATTTGCAATTGTACTGCTCCCTGCATTACATTATACCTGTGCTTATCAGCACTTCTGATCATCTTCCAGTGGTGATTTTTTTGAAGGCAAAAATATGTTTCCTTAAAAGTAAGGCTAAGGTAAAACTATTACAAACTGGTACCACGTCTTTTAAAAAAAAGTAAGATGGAATGCCACGTGGAACAGCAAGAGCTAAAGGAGACATTACACAAGTACGTTAAAAGCACGGGCAGATGAAGGAGTTAGTTAGGGTGGATAAAGCAGGACGTGAACTCACAACACGCCGGGTGCTTTGCAGGGGAGTGCCCACGTACATGCTCTTACCTTCCCCCTCCGCTCACCCTTCCTGTGCAGCGAGGGCAGAACACCACAGTTAAACCACTGCCTGGTAACTGGTTCAGCTGTCCCTGCCCACATGGACACACACAAAGTGTCTGGAGCTGCAAAGGAACCACGGCGCTGCAGAGAAAGAGCTGCTTTGTTACTACACCAAAAGCATTCTGTACGATAGCGATCGTGCCGTCATCCTGTAGTAAACCAGTGATAAACTACAAAGTGCAACTGCAAGGAAAATTAAGTTAAAAAAATAGATTACACATCTGATACTTACAAAAAGCAAGCCTTCAGTTCAAATGACTGATTTATTATTTCTTTTTTAAACAGTGAATTTATTTACTGCCTAATCTTGAAATCCCTGACAAATAAGCAGTTTCACTAATTTAAATGTTTGCATAAATAGGGATAGTTTGTCGCTTAATGTGTTCAAAACCGAGTGAAGAAGTACCACCTGCATGGGAAATCCATCAGTGCAACAATGACACAGAAACCTTTTTCAGCATATAACAACCTCTCAAAAATATCAATACACTTTTTCTTTCAGACACAGAGGCCATGCTTCTTGCAATTGAAGCTCTTCTGTTACCAATATAGATCTGATTTTTAAAGCATCGGTGCTTTTCAATAGCAAATGATTGTAATTCTACATTCAAGATACAGCACACTTTTTTTCAGCGAATCTCAGTTTAAGGTAGTCTATATTTAAATAATCTATATATTACATATAAAAATACACATCTCTACCATAAACGAGGTCTTGTCTTTTTCTAAGTGTCTTCACCTTTTGGCCAACTGCCCTTGTTGTAGGTCGTACTCATCTAAACCAAAGAACACATTCACCAAGCAAATTCTGCCATAGTCTACTCAGAGAAGTATTTCCTCAACATACAGCCCTGGAATGCAACTAAAATGCAACTCAAAAAAAAAAGTACATATAACTTTTAAAATTATTGTTCAAAACCAGCATACCTTAGAATTTAGTTTAATTTTCTGATTGAGAAATTCTTGAGATTCCAGCCAGCACCATAAATTTAACTTCTATACTAAATCTCTTGAGTTCTGTGCATCTCCAAGTAAGCTCACTTTAATTTCAAGTCCTTACATTAACAGATGAATGGGGAAAAGCTTCCATTAATTATTTATATTTCAAATGCAAACACATCTGTTTATTTCCATGCAGTGTAACAGCAGAGATTTACTGAATGGCTGAATGGTCTCCTATTGAGATGTTAACAGGTAAATTTCCCATTGTGCTGTGTTTCATAGCTCTGTTAGTATGACAGTGTCCTCTAACTGTTAAATTATTAAATGAATAATTAAGGCTATTAATATGCATAGAATAAGGGATACCACAGTGATGTGAAGTCCTGCAAGGAGAACTCACCAGCTTCCAGAATTACTGGAGAACCTGGGTCTTTTTGTACCAAGCCAGGTAGATATGCCTATACTCTTAAAATTTTAATCCTTTCTGTTCCAAAACGCGTATCTGTATTTTTTAAAAATAAAATAATAAAATAATAAAATAAACAGGTAAGTTACCTCACTGTCATGCAAAACATACATAAAATGATCAGTTTCTTCATTAAAAACAAGGCAAAAATGCTCTTTTGGCCACCAGAACAAGCAGCACTTGAATAAAGCCCTGGTGAAACAAACCAAGGTAAACCTCAGAGTAATACTGTGGGGAAAATATAATGCCACCCAATCAACTGTGCATGTAACTAATGTCACTGTCTCCAAGAACTATAAAACCTGAAGTCAGCTATCAAGGAGCACTCAGAGGAACAGTGGAAATACCAAAATTCAGAATCTCTCAGGCTGTTTTGCAGTCTTTCTATCACTTTTGGTAAAGAGATGCACAGATTTAGGCAGCAAGACCAAATACTGAATATATGGATAATTTTTCTTTTATGGTACAAGACATTAATTTTAATGATAAAAATAGGCATGATGAAGAAATACTTGCCACTGTCTCAGAGCCAATACCCTAATGAGATATTTCAGAATAAACACAGATAATAAAGATTTATTTGTGTGAGCATTCAAAAATGTTCAGGTGAAGAAAAAAGAGATTGAATGTCACAGCAAGCTTCACAAATCTGTTACTAAAATTGAACAATACATATGGTTCAGAATTTGCATTGGCACAATTTAAAACTGAAAAAAAGAAAGAGCTTATTCTTTAGGAAAATCAATAATTTAAATATAAAGCTTTGAGAGACAAGGTGTATTAAATTTAAAACAACCAAAAGTAGTACCATAATTAGAAAGTCACGCTCAGAATACAGATGAAAAGGAAGAAATGCTGGAGAAACAATAGAATTGTGTCTTTGCTGAGGTACAAATAAAAGGTTCCATAGAACAGGATTAACTCTTTCAATGGCAAATCCTTCACATACAAAAATCAAACCAAGATTCACTTATCCATAATTCAAAATTTACATGTAATAAAGGCAAGGCAATACTCAGTTATGGCCTGTCAAATATTTACCCCACTAACATTATCTACAGAAGCACTTTACCAGTTTGTACACAGTGATTCCTTACGCACGTTGAAAGGCTTTCAGTTAAAAAAAAGACATTATATACACATCTGTACACAATTCCAACAAACATACTCCATCTCCCAGTGGAATTCTTAAAGCAAGATACCTGAGGTTTCTCAACAGCTTCAATTTCTCTATCACAAACCTAAATATACATTTCAGATTTTAGAAAAAGACACCTCCCTGGAATATGTGCATTATCGTTAAAAAAAATTATAGCTTTAAGGAGCTGAAGAAGACTGCCTCCATCCAAGAAACTTTGTTTTCACCCTTGCACATTTAGGAACGTCCTTCCACCAAAGGACATTCCAGTAACTGAGGGGCAGAACAATATTAGAGTGCGCGTCCAATGCAGACACCGTGGGATCTCCGTTCTTTTAGAAAAGTCAGGAACAGTATGTCAGTAGGATGAAGTACTTCCTCCAGATAGTGAGTATCTGCAGAAGAAAATAAATAGCTATCATTCTGACTTTCAGAAAGGCCTTCTACAACAAGCAGCAACTAAAAGTTATTCCATTTGGTGCTGTTGAAGTTTCAGCCTTTTTCCTTGCAGAATGACACCCACCACTGCTGTGACACTTGAAAGAAAAAAAGCCATAGAGCTGAACAACATGTAAAATACACCCTATTAGAACATCGCTGCTTTTCTAACAAATAGCAAGAGCCTGTGTTCAAGTGTGTTACTGAAGTACATGATGATTTAAGAATTCTGCGTACTGCGGGCAATGCTTAGTGATTCCACAGAACCACAGAATTGTTTTGGTTGGAAAAGACCTTTAAGATCATCAGTTCCAACCATTAACCTAACACTGCCAAGTCCACCACTGAACCATGTCCCTCAGCACCACATCTACACATCTCAAATACCTCTAGGGATGGGGACTCCACCACTGCCTTGGGCATTCCAACTTTTTTACTAGGCAAGTTTGCATCATAATCTTTCCAAAATATTACTGGGGCAGGAAACCTGTATTTCTTTCTAAGCAGGTTTCTTAAATCATCCAAAGAAAGAAGCACACATTTTGATCATGTTAAGCTTTCAATAAACTTAAAAAAAACAAACATCTGAAATCAGAACTGGAGTGAGGAGGTAAATGGATTCACTCAAGTTACTGGGCAGCTCTTCTGAAGCTCCCAACTAATTCATTCAGACAAACTTGGGAAATCCAGATTTAATCAGTCATGAGGAGAACTAAAATCTCAGTAGAAACACATTGTTGAAGAGTCATCTTCAATAGTTCGCTATCAAATTGAGAGAATATCGCAATTGGATACAATAAATTACTTGATGATGTAGCAGAGTATACTTCCTGTAGTATTCAAACAAGAAGAAACTATCTTTTCAGAAGTTGACTAGCTCCAAAAATAGTTTTATCCATGAGGGATACCTACTAAGCTATGGAATGTTTCAACTCCTTTTTAGGGGGAGAACCTACCATTCGTTTCTTTCCCTTGCTTCCAGAGAAATGCTAGTCATGATCCCATACTAGCTGAGTATCACCCCTGGAATAAGAAAGCTCACCCAGATGTGACCCATCAACAAATATTCCCTATGAATATTTCTTTCTCCCCTTCAAAGACAATGAAGGGCCAGCCTCTACTGTTCTAAGACATTATGACCAAGAAAAACAGCAATAGTCCAAGGATGCAGAACAGCAAGAAAACAAAATGCTAAATAGGGTATATAAAGGGTTCTGAAATCCATCTCCTAGGACAAAAATCATTACTGTTGCTGTCATGATGGGAACAAGACCATCTCCAGCATACATAAAAAGCACCCAGTGGAAAGCCTGTTTCTACATGGTCATTTTCAGCTTCAGTTGCAGCACCAAAAGTCTTTGAGGTTCCCAGTTCCAGGAAGACCCTGTACCAGGCTGATAGAAACATGACACTGAAATAATGGGCTGATGAAAGACTAGGGTCAGTTTTGGAACCCCTCATGGAAACAGAGATAGAAGCTCCAGAAACTCTTTCAAGCCTGCCAGGATCAACTGAAAGGAGAATCAGGACATCTGGCACCAAGGAGTGACCTTTAAGCACTAGAGATGCTGACTGGGCTTCATGCTTAACAGCCCAGATGACAGCAAGAAACATGATCACTTGCAGATTTCTTGGCATTGATTTTTACTGACTGACAAAGTGTCAGCCTGGCAACCCTCTGCTTTATCTTCAGAGGTGTGAATTCTTAAACTTTACCAAGCTGTGGTTAGAGACAGTATAAAGGAGACACCTGCTCAGGGTGATCTTTTTCAAGGTAGCAGTCCATGATTAATCATTCCCATGAGCTTTTTCTAGTACCAAGCAATCCAACGTGGATGGTGTAGATTCACAACAGCTGTAGGCTCCTGGATTCAAGGTTGCATTTATAGTCTCTTCAAGCAGTAACTCTGAAATTTATACCCCTGTTCTTCTCTTGTGTAGCATTTAAGAGAACAGCAAATTGAGTGTTTGCTAAGAATATATTCCTAACCTAGGCAGTTCAAAAATCTCTTATGAAATTTGGCCTTTTGAAGTAATGCAAAATGTTGGCTTTGGAGATACCACCAAAAGGCCATACAGACTATCTTTAATGAATGAACAAGGAACCACTTACTACGTGACTGACAGAAACACAAACTGACTGAACAGTCCTTTCATCAAAGTGGGTAAAAGAAATTAAGAGTGACACGGGACATCCTCTGCAACACACACCCAGACACTAAGAAAGCATGAATGTCTCTTACAGGAACTGCAAAGGGAAAAGGCTGTCCAGTCTCATTTGACACACAATATGCACACCAACAGGATAAACGTACATATGGGCTATCACCTGAAGCTAGAAATTAGAACTGCTGATACGATTAAGGTTTTTTTCTACTAAGCAAACACAACTGTACAAACTGTAAGCACAAGTGGTTTTTTCCTATATTATAAATAAAAATTAATTCTTTCAATTTAACACTAGTGAAATAGCTGTAGATTCAGATCTGCATTTCTGTAACCCTTAGTGAAGTAGTTTCATTACCTCTGAAGCCTCTGCACAAGCTGTGACACCATGTTATCTGCAATGCCCGGACAAGCCTCTTCAGCTAAATAAATAGCCTTTCTCAGTTCTTCTATGGAATCTGTGTTACCACCACACACTTCACTCTTCTCTTTCAACTGAAAGAAAAACAGGAAGAGATATATTAATAAGATATTCATAAATATTCCTATGAACAACATAATGCAAAAGCTTGTTAGGAGCAGCTGCCAGTGTTCACAATGTCAGGATTTGACTTTCATTTTATACCCTCACATCCTGAAGACACTTTTCATCCTGAAGTTAATCTTTGCAGTAGTTATCAGGATGTCATTCATCTTCACAAGTCTTCAATCATTCATATATTATTTTCAGCATGCCAACATTCAAAAATTATGACAAAGTATCCCAAGCACTAAAGTGGCCTTTCAGGACTTTCTGAAGTGGACTTCCAACAGGTGTCAGGAGCTACGGCTCAAAGGTTGCCATCAGCATTGAAGAAAGGTTTTTCTTTAAAAAGTAATCAGAGTCTTGCAAGGGAGAACATACAGGAAGATATCATTGTTCTAGTTCCACATTTAGCAATGGCTTATAGGGATGTTAGGGCACCCTCCTGAAAGTAACTCAGGTCTCAACAGAAGGAAATCAAGAGGACTGTGTGTATACAACAGCTGAGCTACAACCACAGCAGTAGGAAGGCTTCTGCACTGTTCTTTGGCTGCTGTTTGTGTTCTCTTTTGATTACATCCAGGATGCTCAAGAGTGAGATCTTACATACAAAGAACAGGTACAGGAAGATATAAATGCCTTTGCTTTTCCCAGCAATAACTAACACTTTCTTAGTCTAAACTGGGAAGTCACAAGCTTGAGAACAAGATGACAGAAGTAGACAATAGTGGGAACATTATAAAGGACACCTCCAGATCTGCTGCATTCAAAAAGGAACCCAGAATGAGTCACCACATGCGGTAGTCACCTAGTGCCCTCTGATGAGGAGGAAGAAACCATATCAGGGTGGTAGCTAATCACCAAAGATCATAAATAACTGGCAAGCATGACAGCTTTGTGCATTTTCAGGATGTGTTTTGTTTTCTGTTGTTTGAAGGTTTTGTTTTATTTGGGGTTGGGTGTTTTACTGTGGTTTGGTTTTTGGTTTTTAATTGTTTTGCTGAGGTGCACTAAGCTTCAGATTACCCCCAGCAGCGCAGAAAGGCAGGGCCCCATATCTGAGCAAGCCTCTTCAGCCAAGGCTCTGAAGCTGCGTGAGAGTTCAACTGAAGGAGAAGGATGCCAAGCACAATCTTCCCCAGTAAGGTTACTTTGGGCAGCAGTTGCTTTTTTTCACCTGTCTTCTGTGCCAAAATCTTTGAAGCCTTCATGACGACAAAAAGTTCTGAATGGCCAGCTTTGCTCTTCCTGGAGGAGTTCCATGGAGTAACTCACTAATTTAGTTAGCAATAATTCCTGAAGGTGCAGGTTATCCGCGGTTTGAATGCTAAACAAATGGAACATTGAAAATGCTTCCTCCAGACAGCAGAGACAGTAGCCATGCCCACATGAAAAAGGAAACCCTGCAATAAGATTCTGTTTAAAGACCCTGTTTAAAGTGTTTGTCCACTTTACATAGGAGAATGACATCATCCCCTTTAAATAAGTTTAATTGCTTTACTGCACTCAATATTCTTAATGAGTAGCATGCAAAATTTGATGATAAACATCTGAAGCAGGACTTTATTCAATAGCTCAAAACTAAGATAACATCCTTTAATTAGAACAATTTATCTAACTTTATTTCTGTAACAATGATTGAAAATAAAAATTTTTCATATCAAACCTAGGGTGAGAGGGGAGTTTTTGTTTCTTAGAGTTCTATCAACTTTTTAAAACATTCACATCTTTATAAATATCTGGCTTCTTCTTCACACGATTTTTTTAAAACTTGTTTTTAAATATTTGGAAAAAACAAATAGAAGAAACAAAGTTCAGAATGGGAATAAAAATATAGTTTTTAACACTGAAATTCAAAAGATAAGTTCTTCCTGATCAGGTTCACAGACATATCTTGGAACACTGAACAGCTTAAAATTTGTGACAGATAACAGATAAAGAGATAAAGCAGGGTCAAAAAAATGGAATGCTGTAATCCAAACATTTACATACCTTTTTGGTTTTCATGTTCATCGCTTTAGGCTAGCATGGTTGATGTTGCTACCATGCATTTCAAGTATTGTTGGAAGCAAAACAAAGATCTCAAGACATGCATGAAAGCAAAGGGTACAGCTAAAACATCAAGTTCCAAATGGGTTGTAGGAACCTTAGGTGTCATTCATCGTATTTTTCTGAGACAGAAATCCTGGAATTGTTAAATTTTAAAGCAGTAACTTACCTCTGCAAATAAAGGGGATATAACTGTAGACAGGCATTGGGATAGAGGTCTCTTTGGGATATCTTTTTCCTTTAAAGAAAACAAAATGCTGACCAATTTGATTTCTGAAAAAAAGCATCCTCATTGTATTCTGCTTTTAATTAAAGAAAAAAATAGTTCCAATACACTACAGTTTATGAAAAACCTGATTTTATGTATATACAAATATGTAAAATGTTCTACAACGGACTAAATTTTAATTCAGCCTCCGTTTTCCACAATGTTTTGGAATAAAGCTGCAGCATCTCAAATACATGCAAGCTCAAAATTATAATTAAAAAAAAAAAAAAAAAAAAAAAAGAAAGAAAACCCAAGAAAACAAAAAACCCCCAAAACCCCCCACCCGCCCCCCAAAAAAACCTACAAAAACAACCACCAAACACAAAAAGACAACCACCAACAAAACAAACAAACCCACAAAACCCACCCTAAAAACACAATCCCACTGAGCATGTACTAAATCATAGACATGCTGATATTTACCAGGTTCCTCCCATATGATACAATACTTGTCTTATATTTCTCCAGTTCTGGTAAGAGCACACACACAGAATTTTCAGAGCCAGGGAAGCAACCACTTGCCCCAGCCACACAGGCTGTAGAAAATACAATGGAGCAGCTCCTAAACAGCCCTTATTCTAGGTTTGAGGGTTTTTTTGTTTGTTTTATTTTTTTGACACATGCATATTCTATTCTTTGCTACACTGTAGTCTTTTTTTCCTAAAAGACCAGAATGCCTTCCTCAAAACCCCAGCCTAGCTTTGTACTGTACTGATTTAAGTTTACTTTACAGAAGGAAGATTTTAAAAATAAAATATTGTCTGGTCTTCCTGCAGTGGTAGTATTTCACAAACTACAGAAATAGTTTGTACATATTTCACAAACTACAGAAAAAGGACATATTTACAGAGTATCCAAACTTAAAGACTTATTCAAAATGTTTTGTGAAAGGCAACTGTAAAATACACATTTTTAGTGAAAGTTCTGAAAGTTTTACAATTGAAATGCTTTTAAAGGTATAAAATACAAATGACCTCACTAAGTTATTAAAGCAAGAATTATCACTTTGTATAATACAGTCAATATTTTGAGCACCTTATTTCTTTGCAACTCCAAAGGCTGGGCTGCTCCATTCTCTAGATTCTTGGGGTCTTTTTCTCTTATTGTAAAGATCCACTCTCCTGAATCACTCCCACCTGAAGCCTGGCCATCTGGTTCACTTCAAGGGATGGGGGGAAAAAAAACAAACAAAAAAAACCAAAAAACCAGGAGAAAGTTTTATTACCTACACCTTATTGTCCATGTTCATTCAATAAACATGTTAAGCATAAAAACTACTGTCAAGACCATAATCAGGATTCTATTGTGTAAGCCAAGGAGTATAGAGACAAATATGAAAAGCAATGTAATTTACTTTTGGGGGAAATGAAAATAACAACTTCAAAAAGAAAGAGAGGCATCACAGATTGAAAGAATTTTCCCAAGTTACATAAACAAGTAACATGAAGTGTTTTATTGCTACCTGAAAATGGGCTTTAGCAGAGTACCTCAAATCATTAGGGAAGGGGGAAAAACCAGAGGACTTAATTTGCTTTTTTTGCTGAGAAAAACAGCTCAGATATCAGCTTAGAATACCTTTGAGGAAGACAGTTCATCCCCAACTCATTAGCAAGGTAAATTTCCCGCTTAAAAAAAAAAAAAAAAAAAAGGCCAAAAAAGTACAGATACAGCATGGCTTTAAAAAAACCACATCACCATAAATCAATCTTTTGTGTCATTTTTTTGTGGACAGCATAATAACTTTTTCTGCAACTCCTGCTAAGTTAAAGGAACAAAAAATATTTATGCTGACACTAATCAAGTCACTGCATTATATTTCTCTTCTCACTACTATATATATCCTTCTCTAAGTTAATTTATTTCTGATCTGTGAATCAATAGTGATTTGCAAGAAAACCACCAACTAGAAGGGCTTCTAGTGGCCATTGTACAAAAAGTACTTCGCACCGCCTACCAAGTCAAAAACCCTGTGAACAGTGTAAGAAAATTCTCCAAAATTTCTGCTTGAAGTCACATAGAACTTCTGGCTGTCACTGAAAAGAGTCAGTTCTACCTTCCTTATATACATCAGCTCTAGCAAGTTGATCTAACAGAAAAATATAATTGATTTGGAAAGTTAGTATTCCAGCATGCCAAATCAACTCATCCTTTTATCACATCTAATACAAGGGCTGCTGTGGAAGCAGAGAAGGGGAAAGCAGACTCAGACATAAAATTTAATTGTCTCACAAGCACTCAATAATCATTCTAGTCCCACTCCTCTCCTATGCCAAGCTATCAAAGCTGATCTGATATTCCACGGGAACAATGAACTGTATCCTCAAAGTTCAGTTAGTAACTGATCTGACACCAGTTTTAGGACCAATAATTTAGTTTCCAAATCAGATCTGGTTTTGGGCTGGAACTGTGATCACTGCAAGGCATGAAGCCATTAATAGTGTAGGACAAATATACAGCTGTAATGGCAGTCAAGAAATCATATCCAGCTTGATGCATGCCATTAGCACAGAGACTGGAATTGCAGAGAATGATGTTTTCTTCATTATGAGGAATTTAATCCATTTGTGAATAAATCACAGAAATCCCTTCACTTGATTTTCAAAAGTGTGTAATCCAATGATATCCACTATTTTCAAAATTACTTTCAGACTAACAAAGTTAACTTTTTAACTGAGTCATAATTATTTGCAACTTGATCTCCTAAGGAAACCAACTCACAAACCTATTGAACAGCTCCATCAAAATCTGATGGAGAGAAGTTAAAATTGGAAAGGAAAGAAATCTCGAAATATTTACAGCAGTTTTCCTTTTTCAATAAATAATGTGACATTTCATGACTATCATGCTATAACGGCCCGCCTTCCTGGAAGGATAGGGGAAAAAAATAATAAACTCTCATAAAAAAAACCCTAGGTAATATGATTTGTACCCCAGAACCCCATTATCACGGAAGCATTGTCCACTAACCCGCTCTTATATGCAAGGATATGCTTCTGCCTTTTTACTCAGATAGCCAAAATGAGGGACAAGCTGCCACCAAGGAGACAACTCCCCTGCTTAGATGGCCACATGCACACACAGGACAGTGCATGAGCACACTGCTACCAGGCCATGCAAAGTGGAGACTACCTTCTGCTCGCACAACAGCAGTAACAGTTGGCCTTATGTCTAGGAAGGACCCTAGACCCTACGTAAAAGAGAAAGTATAGAACTGGCCAAAAGAATTGTTCTCAGTGACTGCTATTTGCATGAAATCCCTTGCAACTCTTAAATCAAGATTTCATTAGTTTACCAAGGCTGCTAAACTGTAAAGCTGTAAATAACAAAACACAGGAACACATGGGCTAAAAACAACTAATCAGCTCCTATATTTACAAAGGTTATGTTACAAATTCACCGAACTTACTCATCTGAGTCATCAGAACTGGAGTCGTCGTGAGTTTGTTCAGACTTCCATCTCTTGTGCCTGTCAATAAGGTCAGTCAGGTAGGAAGTTTTCTTTGAGTTTCGTAAAATAAATTTGTGTTTTAAGAGCTCTTTTGCAGTAGGTCTCTTTAAAGAAAAAAAAAAAGTAGAATTTTTTTTTACTGTATTTGAGAGTGTTAAGTGACTCACTATAAAAAGATTAAGAAATCCAGACTTCAGTCTTGATACAAATGAGACTTTAAATAAATACGGTATCTTTAAGAAAAAAAAATATTCTGGTGAATATGTTGCCCTATATTAGAAAAGCTGAACTGCACTTATTCATATAAACCAGTCAAGTTCTCTACTATACGCTGACAAACAGATGAAACTCACAAAGCTTGGGTCCTTGTTTAAGCAGGCCTCAACAAATTCTTTGAGGGATTTACTGAAGTTTCCTTCCAGAGTTGGTGGATTGTTCTTAGGAATGAGGAACAAAACCTTCATTGGATGTAATTCTGAATGAGGTGGCTCTCCTTTTGCAAGTTCTATGGCTGTTATGCCTAATGACCAGATATCTGCCTGTAAGAAACAATGCTTTTAATATCAGGTCAGGAAAAGAGAAGAAACAGCATTGCTTGCAAAGATAGATTTTAACCTTTACTGTAAATAATTTCCTATGTAAATTGTTCTTGTTAACATGGTCTGGTTTATGTGGTTAACCATATAAAATAAAGTGCAGAGAGTTCCTTGGTTTTTTTTACTCTACAGCATAAAGCAGTTCTACTTACTAGAGTTTTAAGACTTTTTGAAATCAATACTATTACAGTAGGAGTTATAACTTATCTTGAAACATAAATATTTTTAAACATTAATGGTAGAGTTGTTATAAACTAGCATTTTATCCATCGTATTCAAGTGCACTATGCAAATATGGGGCAAGTTTCAAATACTGGCATAAATGAAAACATTATAACATGCACAAGGTTTTTCCTCAACAACTATCAGCTAGTACAACCAAAGACAGTTTAACACTGTCTTATCATTCTTATTCACAGACTAGAGAAATGTACTTTAGAACAGTATTATTCAACTTTTTCAACATAAGATTTCAACGAGTTACATATTTGGTCCAAACAGCTTCTGAAATATTGATACCACTTTTCTACCTGATCTGCTTTGTAGACCTTCTTCTGTGACCCATGTCTTGTAGGCCAAGAAGGCCTAATCTAAATCAAACTTCTCTAAGTCATGCCCATGCAAAATGCAGATCCAAAGGCTCACTACCAAGTCAGAAGAACAAATCAAATAATGCAGCAGAGACCAGTGCTAGATCTGCTACCATTTAATTTCATTGAGGAGTTGGATTCATGTTGTTACTGGATGTCACATTATGCATATTGGTTTTTTAAGTGAGATTATTTAAGTACTTTTGTTTCATAGGTTTTCATCATCAAAACATGCTTTTCTTTCTAGTGAACGCTGTCTCCCGAGATCAAAATCCTATTGCCAAATCTCCCTGAAGTAATGTGAAGTAATGCATCATAATCCTATATGTTCTGCTGAAATAACAGACCTAAAAGTGAAAAGAATGGATGAATAAATCACTCAGAAAGGCGAAATAAAAAAAATAATTCACAGAAACACCTGCCTGAGGACTGGAAGAAAGCCAATGTCACTCCAGTCTTCAAAAAGGGCAAGGAGGACGACTCTGGCAACTACAGACCAGTCACCTCACCCGGGAAAGGTGATGGAGCGGCTTGTTCTGAAGGCCATCTCCATCCAAATGGAAGAAAAGGAGGTAGGTTATCAGGAGTAGCCAACATGGATTTACTAAGGGGAAATCCTGCTTGACTAATCTGATATCCTTCTATGAAAGGGTGACCAAATGGGTAGATGAAGGGAGAGCAGCAGATGTCATATACCTTGACTTCAAGAAGGCTTTTGATACTGTTTCCCGTAACATCCGCATAGGAAAACTCAAGAAATGTGGGTTAGATGATTGGACTGTGAGGTGGATTAAAAACTACCTCAACAATAGAGTTCAGAGGGCTGTGATTAGTGGCACAGAGTCAAGTTGGAGGCCTGTGGCCACTGGTGTTCCCCAGGGATCAGTACTGGGTCCAGTTTTGTTCAATATCTTCATCAATGACCTATGATGAGCAAGTTCACTGATGATACAAAACTAGGCGGGGGGGAGTGGCTGACACTCCTGAATGTTGTGCTGCTATCCAATGAAATCTAGACAGGCTGGAGAGCTGGGTGAAGGTGAACCTCATGAAGTTCAACAAGGACAAGTGTAAAATCCTGCATCTGGGGAAGAATAACACCAGGCACTGGTACAGATTAGGGGTCGTCCTGCTGGAAAGCAGCCCCATGGAGAAAGACCTTGGAGTCCCAGTGGACAGTAAGTTGTCCATGGCACAGCAATGTGCCCTTGTGGCCAAGAGGGCCAATGGTATCCTGGGGTGCATTAAGAAAAGTGTGTCCAGCAGGTCTAGGGAGGTTCTCCTCCTCCACGGCTCTGCCTTGGTGAGACCACACCTGGAATACTGTGTCCAGTTTTGGGCTCCCCAGTTTAGGAGAGACAGGGATCTACTGGAGAGAGTACAACAGAGAGCTACGAGGATGATCAAGGGACTTGAACATCTCTCCTGTGAAGACAGACTGAGAGAATTGGGGCTGTTTAGTCTTGGAAAAAGAAGGCTGAGAGGGGATCTTATTAATGTCTATAAATACCTGAGGAGTGGGGGTCAAGAGGAAGATGCCAGTCTCTTCACAGGGGTGCCCAGTGATAGGACAAGGAATAATGGGTGCAAGCTGGAACATAGGAAGTTCTGCCTCAACATGAGGAAAAACTACTTTACTGTGAGGGTGACTGAGCACTGGCACAGGCTGCCCAGAGAGGTTGTGGAGTCTCCTTCTCTGAAGACTTTCAAAACTCGCCTGGATGCGTTCCTGTGTGGCCTACTCTAGATGATCCTGCTTTGGCAGGGGGGTTGGACTAGATGATCTCTAGAGGTCCCTTCCAACCCCTAACATTCTATGATTCTGTGATTTATGTTTTGTTTTTTCTATTTCTTTTGAAGTGAAAGCAGGACAAAGGCTTATTCTCAGGAAAACAGGAAAGATCTGACATGAGCTGTCTGGTTTTATTCCCAAACAGAGCATTTGGAACTTTGCTACACAGTAAACAGATCTATTTTGAGGTACTGGACAGAGCAGAGATTTCATTTCTCACTGCTGTTCTAAGCATCCCTCTAATCCATCTGTGTCTGTTCAGTTGATGTGCTAGGTTATCTTTGACTGCCTCACACAGGACTACAGGCTGATAGCTGCAATGTATGTATCCATGCCTCTACCACAGCTACATTGCCTGACTAAAAACAAGCTCCTCCTTCCTTCTTCAGACAGTATTCTATTGTTAAGAGCTTAGTTACTTAATTTTGCTAGTAAGTATTGGGGGGGGGGGGGGGAGGGGGGGGAAAGAGTCAATTAGCATACCACCAAATTTATGAAATTATGTTTTTTTAACCCGAGTTACAGAACTGCCATCTCACACTGAGCAGAGGCCTACATAAGTGTATGAGCTCTGAGTGTCATCTATCTTAATAACACCATTATCAGCTAAGCTCTCCTCAAGTCTAAGTCTGTGAGTAACCTCCCTCTATCAGGAAAGCTTTTCTTGCTTATGAAAGAAAAATGTCAGCTGCAAAGATGAGTCTTCATGTTAATAAGTGAGCATTATTATTTCCAATTTATTCTGAATTTCAGTTTCTCAAGAAGAATGTGTTAAAGCCAAATAAATAGATACTTTCTTCTGCCAGACTTTCAGTCACAGATGGAGCACATGAATAAAAGCGTAAGTATAAAAATCAAACTCATATGTGCATGTGTGCATAGATATCCATATGCACACAAACACATATATACTTCCTTTTTTCCTCATGTATTTATAACTTTCTGCTGCTAGTGACTTTCATCCACAAAAAATGAACAAAAAAGTCCAACAAACCAGAGCCGCGCACTGAACAATTTGAAGTCCAAGGTGGTTTTTGGAAACCCATTGCTGTTGGAAAGCATCAAGAATAAAACCCCCGATTCCTCTGGAACAGTAACCTCTCCTTTCATAGGTAAGAAAGGCTCTCCAAACAGGGATGTGAGTACTGATTGCATGTGTATCCAATTAGGCATTTCTAGGAGGTGCTTGTCTGTGACAAACTCCAGAACAGGCGCAAATCGGTCCTCTCCAAATGGGGAGGGAGAAGCCTGACCTTAAGAAGTGATGACACCATATCATGACTAAGTTTTATCACACATTATGATTTTTACAGTTTCCAATCTTGGACAAAAATTATTCTTCCACATTCAGATGAGAGTCAGCAAATCACTAGTAACTATTTATTGCAGTACTGCCATAAGCCTTTCCTCTTCCACTCTAATGAGTAAAATTTCGTCTGACTTTGAAGCTCTTTTAAATCAAAGAAAACAGGCTACGAGCAAGAGAAAAACATTTTAAAATTAACTATTTATGTTACTAATAGAAGCTACATAGTAGAAAGGAATCCTCAAATGGTTGTCTCTTCAATTCTGAAAGCTGTGTTTGACAGGGTGGTTAACTCAGAAGCCTATCTGAATTCAAAGGCGGTGTAACTGTATCTTAATATCCGAAACTGCTTAAAGTGGAAACCAATATACTGAAATAAGAGTTCTTGCATAAGTTATGTTGACAATATGGTGTAAGCCATGGTCCGGAAATCCTCCACCTGCCCATAATACTATGACAAGTGACAAAAGCGCTGAATCAACAGGAGGCCTTAGGCTTTACAGCAATAACTAGCAATGTTAGACCTCAGGATGCATCTGCCTTCCTTTAGCCTAGTTAGTAGTCTTATGTCATAACTTAGGTTTTGCTTTGCCTTGCACAGTTGTGCTATTTCAGCAGTCAGCATGAGCAAACATATCAATCCAATCAAAAAAGGAGCAATAAACAATTTAACAGTTGATGTGAGGCATACAGTAAATGAGGAAAGAAGCAAATAAACTGTGCCCAAGGTAGTGGTTACAGAGCACTTTCAAATAAGAGGACTCACCAGGGCGAAGAACAAAACTGGGTAACACAGCAACTATGTAATGGAAATTCTTTGCACCTCACTGGGTCTATGCTATGAAGAGGACATCCCTGCCTAACACCTCTCAAGCACGGTCAGCTTAAAGAAGGAAAATGAGGTTAGATTCGGATGTCTGTGTTCTCACATATGTGTAAGCAAGCAGGCCTTCTCAAGTGGTTGTTGTGCAACAACAGCAAAACTATTGTCTGTACAATTTAGTCTGGTCTCTATATGTCAAAAGGCTCACAGACAGCAATAAGTATCTCTAGTTCATTCAAAACTTGAGCTCTGGCCTTCTAGGGAACTGATCCAAGTATCCAAGACCGTTTTATGTCCACATGACACTGTAGACTGAAACAGCTGGAATTCAAAACCTGAGGACTGAATCACGCTTTATCCAAGTGAAAATAATTCCCAGAAGCCAAACTCGAAAAAACCCCAAAACCAAAACCAAACAAACAAAACAATAATCACCATCCACAAAAAAAATTTTTTACTCAACCTTCCAATTGGGAATTTGGGGTCATATTAGCTTCCAGAGGCTCTATAGAGCTCTGATAGTTATCTTTAAATAGCCTCTCTACAGAAAGATATCAAATAGGGAAGAAAGTAATACTACGCCATCTAGGCCAGAGTCAGTACTGGCGAGTTCCTTACATGGATGAGGGTGGAAAGAAACATGCCAACCTGCCTCACTGCGCAGAGATGTGACCAACCAACAAATCCCTTCAAGGGGATCAGAGGAGGTGGGCAAGAAAGATGAGCTCAGGGAAGAACATAAGGAATGACTGCTAATTATCAAAAAGCAAGAATATCTTACCTCACTGCAAGTGGGACTTGAGGGTGACGTTTGTTTCAGATACAGAGCTGCACCAGTGGATTGTGCAAACAGCTTTCACCAACAGATTCAGTAAAGCAATGTCTTACTGAGCTGGCCAAACCAGCATGGGGGAGGGGGAAGGGAGGGACAGCAAGGAGGTGTATATGTAGCTCAGCCTACTACAAGTATAAAAACTGAGTAACCAACAAAACAAACTTTGAGGAGTGCAATGGGCTTGCACTGGCTTTAATATACATATTTCTTCCCAGCAACTGGGGATAGCCAGTGACATGCTGGTGAGCATATAGACACCAGTAAGGGGAATCACATTTCTAATGTGATCTAACTGTATATTACAATTGATACATTGTGCTTGTGTTGTGGTTTCAGTACACTGCTGTACCAGTCTGCTAAATCAAAATCCTGTGTAATGTAAATACCTCCAAATAAGTAAATTTGACATTAAACATTAAACCCTCACCGTACAGAATATCTAAAAGAGTAGCATAGACTTATGCAGCACATTCTTCCACAGATGAATAAACAGGACGCTCACACAACACTTTCACAACCACCAAATCCATATTCTCCAACAGTGTTGCTGACCATTTTTTTCTAAAAACAAGGAATCATACTAACATTTTGCATATATTTGCTCTCTTCTACTTTTAAACAACCATCAAAAACACTCGTTAGAGTGGGATTAAAGGTAACAGGACGTACTTGTCAATATTGTAATATTTTTTGCCATCTGAATGGGCTTAATACATTAGGAAACTTAAGGTTTGCATACAAATTAGGGAAGCTTCTTTCCTTGCCAACAGCTTTTAGCTACTGTCTAGAGACAACCAAAATTGTTAGCTACATTCTGAAGACCAACCTATGTGATTCAAATTAAAAAAGGAAGGGACTTTGACTAATGCCTTGAAATACCTTACCTTGGAATCATATGCAGATTGCTTTATTACTTCAGGTGCCATCCAAAATGGTGTTCCCACAAAGGTATTCCTCTTTATCTGGGTATCTGTTAGTTGTCCTGCTACTCCAAAATCTGCTAGTTTTACTTCTCCTTGTTCAGATAGCAATACATTAGCAGCTGGAATAAAGAAGAGGAAATAGCAGAAATTAAGACATTTGACACTGGAAGGGTGCTCATTTATATTGCATGAGCTCTTCTAATATTATCACAATACAAATAAAAAACAGTTTACCTTTAATATCTCTGTGGATTTTCTTTTCTGAATGCAAGTAATCGAGTCCTTTGAGTATCTCCCTCAATATTGTAGCAATCTGGGTTTCGTCGAGTGAGCCAGGTTCTAACTAGGAGACACAAGAAATATATATATATATTGTGTGTGTACATATAAAGGAGAAACAGAAAGAACGGAAATAACACTGTGACTATAAAAGGACTATAAAACTCCTTCTGTCACATCTCAAAACTTCCAATTCATTAATGTTATAACGTGAGATAAAACCCAGAATATTCTTTAAAAAATACACAGTTCTAAAGTATGAACAACCTTATGAACAACAGGCAAAGCACTACTTCATTAACAAACTTTAAAAGTATTTTAGATCAAAGGCTCCATAAAGACAGAGTTCCAAGTTATTGCTTTGTAGTTAGGTCATAGATATATACACTGTCTATTAAAAACGTCTATGTTATAATCTGATTATTAACATTGCACTGAATTTAGACAGAACCTGTACAGACCCAAATCTCGAAGTCTGAGAAAGAAACTAAGGCATATAAGGTACCACACCAATCACATATGCTATTACTATATACTGCAAGGGATTTTGTGAAGCACTCTAAAACACAAGTCAAGCTCTTAGGCTGAGAGTATTGCATATTTAAAGAGTTAACTTTTTCATATAAAACTGAAGGTATATGCCTGCAAATTGTTAGAATTAAAGGTTCCAAGTAATTTAATTCTTATGAGAAGAAATAGCAGTGGTAGAGGATCGCAGAGCTCTCTACAACATCAATATAAATTCTAAAAGTGAGTATGCCACTAGTTCTAAAGAGACAGAGGAAA
Organism: Podargus strigoides; assembly: GCA_028020825.1. Classification (NCBI taxonomy): domain Eukaryota; kingdom Metazoa; phylum Chordata; class Aves; order Caprimulgiformes; family Podargidae; genus Podargus; species Podargus strigoides. The sequence continues at coordinate 53,695,538 of CM051622.1, forward strand.
GGTCACTACCCAGAAAGGCATTTTGAGAGAGAGAGACTGAAACTTTGTGGACAACAACTAATACTGGAAATATTCCCATATTCTAGTTTACTCCATAATATCAGTCACTGAAACACAATCACAAAGTTTATCCCTGAAGCTTCACTCTGTGGGAAAGAAAGCATTTCAGATAAAAATTAAAATATTACATCCCTTAAAAATCCTCAGCTAATAGGCAGGAACAGAGGTAAGATTTTGTATAATGCAGACAATATATTTGTCTTACCTTTGTAGCTTTACTTACAATCTTTTTTGCTTTTCATTAGCTTTGATAATATACATGATATTGCGACTCCCTGACACCCACAAAGACATTTTCAAGGATTTGCTCCAGCTAGGCTGCAAGAGCCAGTTCAAGACTTGGCAACGCGATACAGCACATCTAGTGTGGGATCTCTTTTGTGAGCACATCTCTTTTGTGAGATGTTAACTCACCTTAATGGGAGGAAGTTAGTGAAAAAGAGACTAAAGCTGAGAATGTTAGTGCTTCTACCTCAGCCACAGACCTAAATGATACTCAAAGTTAAACAACAACATAAATGTAATTGCATTAAATGTACTTTCTCTTGTGAGGTGTGATTTTCAAAACAGTCAGTGTACATTCAAGTACAGAAAACACCAGGCTAACATGACATGTTTACACTTCAAACGTGGAATTCAACCTTCCCATTCAGTCTGGCCTCAAGTACTGAAACGTGATAAAGCATGCCAGCTGCCCTCCCAGATTCCAGCTGAGAACCATAATGTACATGCTAGAACTAGGAAAACATAAACTGAAAAAATCAATGAAACATACACAAGACGCTTAATATACACTTACATAACGATTTCAGGTCTGTGGCACAATTTCTTCAGTAACATTTTAGAATGTGACCAAAGACTTTATGCTATTTCTAGGCAACAAACTTAGGGAATAAACATGTGGTCATCACACAAGTGAAATGTGTGTGATTAAAAAAAAAAAAAAAAAAAACAAACAAAAAAAACCACAACATCTGTTTCCTTTCTGCTCTTTTAAACCTTTTTGAAGTAATAAGAAATTAATTTATAAAAGCAAACTCAGTTGGTAATTGCTCTTCTGTCAGAAAAAAGCTATCACAAAAATAAATAAGCATATCTTTATGGGGAATATTATCAATTTCTACACAACCACAGAACTCCTTCTAACAGGATGTAGAAACTAAAGGTATAAATAGGTTCCAAAAGGTAAATACAATTAAAATATGGCAGCACAACTGCAGAAAGCCCGCATATACTACCCCCTCCTGTCTTCTGGATGTCACCAGCAGAATCCCTCCACACTGGCCCTTTTTCTTTTACTCCTTCCTCAAGCATTTATTAGTTGCCCCAGTTGAGAACAGCAAACTATGCTACAAAGACATTCCATCTCAACTGGTATGGCAATTTTCACATACTTAAAGACATTTTTATTTCTATAATAGTATTTTTTAAATCCACAATAAATATAAGATGGTGTGTGATTTTCTTTATGTTTGGATTTTTTTGTTGTTTTGTCGGGTTTTTTTAACAGCTAACATGAATAGACAGTATTCAGTCATGGAAAACACAATCGGCACTGAACCTCTTGAATTATGATTCAAAACAGGGTACTCCACCCCAGGTGCAGAACGCAGCACTTGCTCTTGTTAAACTGGTTGGTGATTGCCCAGCTCTCTGGTCTATCCAGGTCTCTCTGTAAGGCCTCTCTACCCTCGAGGGAATCCACAGCTCCTTCTATTTCTTTGAAACATATTTTTTAATACCAGCCTAAACTGTGTTTCTGTCTATTTAGACTTCAGTGAGACTTCAAACAGGGAAACTTTGGTTTGTTAGTTTATGGGTAGTGGTGGGGGAGGAAGCTACATTAAAATGTACACACTAGGAAGAGTTGTGGTGGCAGAATTAACAGACAGAAGAAAATATTTCCATCCACTAGTGCTCTCTGGCAGACTGAAGATTAGCATTCCGAGATGTTTATATCCTGCTTCCAATATTACGTTGCTTAGTTCCCTTCCATCTATACAAATAATCAGTCTTGCTCATGGAAACATTTTCCTGGCATTGACAAATACTTTTTCTCCTTTACCAAAAGCAAACATTGTCATAACCAAATAACATATTATAGTTTCCAGAATTATAAGATAGGAAAATAATCATGTGAAGTAAAATAACAAAAATCATACATAATTTACTTACTAGATCAAGGGCAGAGCCTCCACCCAGATATTCCATTATTATCCATAACTTCGTATCCTGCAAAACAAAACCAACAACAAAGTGCATTAAGTTTAAAAAAAATAAAAATTGATTATTAAGATAATGGGACTAGTTCCATTCTTTTTGCTGAAAAATAAAATCTACAGTGTTGAAATACCAGTAATGTTTAGCCATTCCTCCAAAATATCACGGGGTTATTCATTAAGAAGTATTCTTTTTAGTCCCATCTGATAAGAAATCAATTTAGTCGCACAATTGTGTGTGTTCAAGAAAGTTTAATTCTGTTCCTCTAAATTAACAAGAGGAAATCTACTTCACATTTAACAATGGGTAAGAGCATAGATTCTAGAAGTTCTTCCAAATAATTGATGCATACTTTTAACGTCACACTCAAGCTCATTCAAGCATCTCTTTTTTTCGTATTGATACTAATACTACCAGACTATAGACAGTACCCAGGGAAGAAGAAACTTCTCTTTAATCCCTACCAAAGAGTCAAGGTGCAGAAGGAAATCTCTTGCCTTTATGCTGACTGGAACTGGACAATTACTCTGAGCCTGAGTTCACAGCATATTAACTCCCAAAATTCACTCACCTACTTGTTCTTATCACACTCCTTAGTATATTTTGCAAAAGTATCTTCTCAGACAAGAAAGAGATGGACAGTGGCCACTCAATGACAGTGGATTAGAAAAAACTTGAATTTTAAAACTCTGATTATAGATATCCAGAATATCAAATAAGAGCTATATTACATAAAATATATTTCCCTTACTTAGAAAAAATGTCTTGATTTTGTTGATTATCTTTATTTGTACAGATACTTGAGAATATTTTCATTAATAAGTCTGACTCCTGTCTATGTTTAATTTAATTTAAAAATTATTCTTCGCATCACTCCATTGTTTCATTTTCTTAAACAGCCACCTCTCTCTGACCTAAGAAAGAATACCAGTAAGTTTTCTCCGACAATGCTTATGCATCTGACATATGTTATAGAATTTTGGACAACTGTGTTCAAGAAAGATGAAACAAACTAGTAATAAAGATTATTTAAGATGACTACCATGATTTGCTAGGTTTAGCTAGTGAAATAAAAGCTAACAAAAAAAAATACAGCTACTATATTCTTAAGGGAAAGCTTGATACATATCATAGGAATGTCTCACAAAAGATATACAACATACTTCGCTAAGAAAGAGACTGGACCTAGTAATTCCTTTCCACTGCTTGCAGCACCTTTTTCCTAAATACATGAAGAGAAGCAGTTAGTCCACCCTTTCCATGCAGTACCATCTTAGAATCTTATAATCACAGAACAGCCTTGGTTGGAAGAGACCTCTAAGATCATCAGGTCCAACTATTAACCTAATACTGCCAGTTCACCACTACACCATGTCCCTTAGCACCACATCTACACATCTCTCAAATATGTCCAGGGATGGGGACACCACCACTGCCCTGGGCAGCCTGTTCCAATGCCTGATAATCCTTTTGGTGAAGAAATTTTTCATAATATCCAATCTAAACCTCCCCTGGCACAACTTGAGGCCATTACCCCTCATCCTATCACTGTTACCTGGGAGAAGAGACCAGCCCCTGTCTCGCTACACCCTTCTTTCAAGTAATTGTAGAGAGCAATGAGGTCTCCCCTCAGCCTCCTCCAGACTGAACAACCCCAGTTCCCTCAGCCGCTCCTCATCAGACTTGTGCTCCAGACCCTTCACCAGCTTTGTTGCTCTTCTATGGACACGCTCCAGCAGCTCAGTGTCCTTCTTGTAGTGAGGGGCCCAAAACTGAACACAGTATTCAAGGTCTGGCCTCACCAGTGGGGCACGATCACCTCCCTACTCCTGCTGGTCACACCATTTCTGATACGGGCCAGGATGCCATTGGCCTTCTTGGCCACCTGGGCACACTGCTGGCTCATGTTCAGTCGGCTGTCAACCAACATCCCCAGGTCCTTTTCCACCAGGCAGCTTTCCAGCCACTCTTCCCCAAGCCTGTAGCGCTGCATGGGGTTGTTGTGACCCAAGTGCAGGGCCTGACACTTGGCCTTCTTAAACCTCATACAATTGGCCTCAGCCCATGGATCCAGCCTGTCCAGATCCCTCTGCAGAGCCTCCCTACCCTCAGGCAGATGAAGGCTCCCACCCAACTTGGTGTCGTCTGCAAACTTCCTGAGGGTGCACTCAATCCCCTCATCCAAATCATTGATAAAGATATTAAATAAGACTGGCCCCAGCACTGAGTCCTGAGGAACACCATTTGTGACTGGCCTCCACTGGATTTAACTCCATTCACAACTCTCTGAGCCCAGCCAGCCAGCCAGTTTTTAACCCAAAAAATATGTTTTAAAGCAAGGCCTTAAATCTACCAGATAGATATTCAAATGAAATTGTTACATGGAACGTATGGGGGGTAGGGGAGGGGTTGGTTTAGTTTTTATGATTATCAATTATTATATTATGAAGAAGTCAATAAGAGATGCATCTTCCATCTTCTAACAACTCAATTATCTCGTGGACTTAAAGAGCTGACAACCTGAAATAAGATACAATTTCCCAAAAGATAATTTTCTGTGAAACTAGCTACTAAATTCTCCAGGTCAAAATTAGAAGTTAGAGGTAGCCGAAAATAAGTCCAAAAAAAAAAAAAAAGGCAAGAATATCATTTTAGTTACAAAATCATGTGACACAATTACACAACTACAAATTATACAGTTCATAGTCTTTTTAAGTCATCATTTATCCTTTTCAATTCTTTTCAATTCTTCTCCTGGTTTGCTCAGTCTTTGCTCCTGAAACTTTCATCATTAACTGCTTGGAATCATATGTCTGAATTTACTATGTAAAAAACCACGGATCCAGTAAACTTGGTCATACCACATTTTAAAATGAGTAAAGTATTGAAATGCAGTTAAGGAAGACACCCATAACTGTATCTGTATCCCAGTGTGAAGCTAAGCAACAGCAGCTTATTACAATGATAGCATCTTTGTATCTGTAGCCCTACATTCAAAGTGATTTTTAATGCCCTATGGCTCCCTCTTCCCCTTGCACAGAAATATTACTCAACTTCATGGAAGTTCTGAGTTGTTTTGGGGTTTGTTTTTTTAAGTTTTCATCGTTAATATGAAGTATCTGAACAGGTGTAATTACTATTGTAGTGAATCTTACTATCACCTTTAATTCTTGCTGGAATTATTTTTTTTTTTTTAGCTTTCTTATTTAAAATCTGTATATGTTGTTTAACAAGTAAATGCAAAGAAATGCTTTTGGTGAGACAGTTTTCATGAACTGCTTAATACATATTCTACCACAGAGCCAGTAACCTATATATACTTACTTTATGCCTTGGTAACAACACAAGGCAAGTAGAGCGTTACTATCAACTGACTTTGGCATCACCAGAGCAACGTGCCTCCTTCTGGCCTTCCTTTCCGAGTAAATCTGGCATGCTTCACATTCCCCAGCACCTACTATCACTTTCCTTTTTAAAGCTGCCCAAATTCTGTTTTTGCTTGTACTTCTCACATTCTTCTGTATAAGTTCCTTGCTTTTCCTCTCAAACAGAACACCAAAAGCACTAAATTTTCTTCCACAGCCTAGATTAGTAATTACATACTACACATAATAACATATTTTCAAGAAGATACTACATTTATATACTGAGACTAGCAACATTCAGTGCTTCATTTTAAGATCTGAAATAAGACCAGTTTTCTTGGTTTAACCATCAATCACAACACAGCATTGAATTCTTCCAAATACAGTGAAGCCATGATTAGTCATCAACCCAAATTTAGGATTATTATTTCTCTGCAAGCATAGATGAGCACATTAATGAGGGCACATAAAACATTTCCTTTTTCACAGTAGGAACAAGAGGTTTTCCTCTGATGCCATGAAACTGAGAAAAGGAACAGCTTTGGAATCCAAAAGCAGCTCTGTTACAGAAAGGCAGAGCTTCTGTAAATCCTTTCCAAACTAGTTTGCTCTTCTTGAGGCTTGACTTCTGATTTTAACTCTGGAACCACAAAAAAATCTTACAATAGCAGCTTTACCTCTAATGAAATATTTTCCATTAAGTCACTGTTATACCATGAAAGTATTTGTAAAGTAAGTGCAGTTACAGCACGTAAAGAACTTCTAATATGTAAAAATCAAGGACTCTACACCAAAAATAAAGGCCATCCATGAAAAAACTCCTCTAGAATCTCAGAAGTACATTTTAACTGAAATCAGAGTATAGAAGACATATACAGAAATAAGTAATCAAGATTAAAATGATTGTTCATAACTCCTTACAATGCTAATAAACCACCTGAATACACATGAAGAGGTCTATCTTTAGAGATGCCTTGTGTGTATACGTATATACATAAATTATTTTTTTTTACATGAAGAACATACACATTTCATAGCACTGTGCTATTACACAGGAGAAACCAACCTAAAGCAATCAAGCTACACTAGATATTGATGAAAATGTTTCTACATCACCTTTCCTGAGGGAAGGAGAGGTAGCAGAAGAAAACGTAACACAGAGCCACAAAAGACAAGTACTAGAAGGATCCAAAAGCAAGAACACCAAGTGTTCTATACAGTAATTTAGAATTTAACTAACTCTTAAATCAAGGAAGTCAACTAATGCAATTTGAAAACAGCAGTAAAACAGTAAGAACGTTTGTTTCTAATTGAAATAAAATCCCCCCTATCTACTATGAGAAAGAAAATTTCTCACCCTAAATTTATTGTAACAAAGGGTATTTCTACCCTAAAATTATGGTACAGAATTAGCAGCAGAATAGAGAGTATTTATAAATACACAGAAAAGTATCGTTTAGTTCAGGAGACAAGTCATCTCCAAATTCCACTTAGAACCTATATTTACAAGCACTTTAACTTATGTCAACAGTCACAAGGTAGAAATTACATACATAATTGAAGTAACACAACAGATTTGCTAATCAAATTAACAACTAGCTTAAATTGACCTATATACTCAAAGTTTTACCATCACTGGATTAGCAGAAAAACCTACAGTACTGAAAAACAGAAACAGAGTACCTTGGACAGAACCACAACTAATCTGAAAAGAACAAACTAGTTCCGAAACTGATAAACATTGCAAGGCGATGTGTGATATTTTGCTTAATAAAAATTTCAGTTTGACTAGTATATATGCCAAAGTAGTATGGGCCAGAAAAAGAGACTTATATTTCAATACTGCTATAAATTTATTATTAATATTCATACTGATCCTCCAGCATAAGAAACCAGATTAAAAGAAACTTGAGATGTACCATGTATGCAACAGGATAACCTCTTTAAGTTGCATTCCTGCTACAGGTTGTTAGCAGTCCTCAGGGAGATATGAATTCTGTTAGTTTCATGTATAAAAACACCCAGGGAAGTTCGACAGCTGTAGCAATCCGAAGCTTCTCAAATATTTGCACACTGATTCTTAGAATCCTGACTTCAAAAACATGACGCAGAGATCACAGAACTTGTCTTTTATGTCTACATTAAGCAACCTTGCCCACTGGTACCCTGTTTTGGAAAGAAAGAAGGATATTTTTCAGTATTTCCTCACACATGCTTTTAACTGCATGTGAAGCCCATGCTGCTCGACATAGCCACCTGGTGGCAGAATCACATAATGCCAAAGATGCGCTCTCACTATCACCCAACAAAGAAGCTGCAGCCTCAAAAGAAGCTGTGCAACTCACCAAAGACAGAGGCAAAAAACCACCTGTTTGAAATGAATTTGAAAACATTTATCACTGTGACACCCTTCATAAAAAGAGGAAGAAATGATTAACCAAGGAGAAATACACCTTAAGGTATAAGATTGTTCATATATCTGAATTCTTCAAAATGTTTTCCTTTCCTCACAATCATCAAGTTCCGCTTCAGGCACCATTTTATTCATTCACCATCTCCTTTGAACACCAAGTCACAATAGTAGTTGCTGTCTTGTTATACAGGATAAAGAACAGGCACACCCTGGCATTTGAGTTCATTGTTTATTAACTCACATGGACATCTCTGAGCTTATACCCAGAGATAAGATACACATCAATGAGAAAAAATAAGTTTTGTACGATGCCATAAATGAGGCACCAAGGCAGCAAGAGGAAATGGCATTTATATATTTGTGGTTCTTGGCCCTCTTAGACAAGCCTGAACCTTTCCACACCACCACTAAATGTTGCCAACTGCCTCAAATCCAAAAACATGTATCAAGAAGCATCAAGACCTCCAAAATATTTCACATGCCCTTTCCCTGGAGCTTGTCCTTTCATAAAAAAAGAATACATATACAAGAAAACTACTGGTTTAGGCTTTAGAGAGAAGGTGCCTATGAGTTGGTGTATTGCCATTAGATCCTCGAAACTCATCAGGATTTGCAAACTTTCCTGCTATTAGCTGACTGTTCAATTTTTAGACCCACAGATTAGTATTAGAACAGACACCATTTGCCAAAAGTGAGCTCTTAAACAGTACAAAGCAGCTATTACTGCTATTCAGTAAATCTATGGGTTTGGGAAGGAATATGTACAGCTCTACTTCATGGCCTCAATCCTTGTCATTTCTTGACTAGTTCTAAGTATTACCTGTATGTATCATTGGTTCAATTTAAATCTAATCAGAACTAGATCCAGTGCTGCCATCTGTTAATATTGCAAAATGAATAGCATACCACTATCTGCTTTCATTCCATTCTTTCCAACACACAACCCTTGGACAGAGAAGGTAAGCAATGCACCCTTGAACTTCAGTCTATCCAGATGCCAGCAGGATTGCTCGATGTCATATAATAAAAACAGATTGAAAGGATGTGATAAAGGACAGAATAACTGATTGCAAAAGAAAGTTACTTTCACTGCATTTTCTCAAAAATTTCAACATCACAGGTACCCAGTTTTGTAGTATAACTAGTAAATAATCAAGCACTTTTCACTGCAAATGAACAAACTGATTCTACCACTCCATATCTAGGGTCCTATGACTGTTCAACAGCTATCAAGAAAAGCTATAACATTTTTACAAGCTTTTGGAACTGTCTTCACAGAAGACAAAGTCTGAAAAAAAAAAAAACCTTTCAGTGCCAATTCACATCACATTTTCTAAGGCAGTATAGTTTGTTCTGAATGGCAATCTCAGTAAGTACTACTATTTTCCTTTCATATCTGATGAATAAAAAATTCTCCAGCTTAATGACAAGCAATAAAGAAAGCCACCATCATTCCAATGCTTCCTTGGAAGCATATTGAGTCCCATCATGCAGTTAATCTTTCACTTTTCTTTGGCAATCTATTCATTTTCTAATGTTCTTCCATCTATTCCCATGTACTACTACAACACAAGCTTGTATAGGTTGATGTACCATTCTATAAAGGGGGAAGCTATTTGTTTATGTCATTACAGATTTCATTAAATAAAAACAAACTGTAGTAGTTCCTAAAGACACCTGTTTCAGAGCACCTGAAAGTCAAATGGTATGGAAAGACAACTGCTGCCTTTGAAGAACAAGAGAAACTATTTTATGAGAGAAGAAAGCTAAACACACCCATGCTACCTTAGCCACCAAAGATATTGGCTCGATAAATTTGCCTCTGAATTCCAGAGCCTCCAAATAATATAACACCTCCCACTTACAGCTAGGTCTCTCATTTTAGCAGAATGTATGTCCATCAACAGATATTTTATTTTAGACTAGAAAGCAGTATAGCAATTCTCAGCCCTGTTTCTACTCTTCCTTGCTGAATTCCTAGAAAGAGGCATGAGACCAAAAAAAAAACCACAAAACAAAACCAAACAAAAACACCTCCACTTTCACTGACACTAAAAGGCCACTCAAATGACAGAAATAAAAGATGACTTTTCTTCCTTATCTGCTCTCAAGGGAGGATAACCCATTAATAAAAATAAACTATATTTGTGATTTAGCTTATCTTAGAGGAATAGAATGAACCTGGTAAGATTAACACAAGCTGCAGTGTACTACTGCTCATTTTGGTGCATTCAGGACTACCTTGTAGAGAGAAAAAAAAAGTGTTAGAATGATTCCCAGAAAAAGATATGCAGTTTTCTGAAAGTTTCCTTCTTTGAATTTGAATATTTGATTTGCCTCTTTCGAAATCAGAAGAAGGTGTACAGAAATAATACATCATAGAAAGACCATACGTTAAGAAAAAAAATCCAAATTTCTACCGTTGAACAACATACAACATATGAAGTGCAGACTACAAAATAAAATTTTCCAATGAAACTAAGGAAACTGACTACTGTAAAAGAAACTTCAGCATTTGGAAAAAAAAAAAAACCACAACCAATCCACAAACAACAAAAAACAAGAAACCCATAAAACCCAACAACCACCCAACATTTGAACAGTCAAGCAAAACCCAAGCTAACTTCATCTATCATCATAGCCAGGACCTGTAAACATTTTAAGTCTGGAGGATCTGTAAGTTGTTCATAATATCAACAGGTAAATCACTTCCAAAGTTAAGTGAGTGTAGAATTAGGTGGGATATTATTTTATAGGATGATACACTTCAGTACTTCCTCAACATATTGAAATTACAATCTACAGAACCTTCTCATTTCTATGGTAGAGCCCAATAAGAAGACTTAGCTAGAAAGAGGTTATTAAAAGTTCTCTACCTAGTCAGAAAGCTCTTACTTAAAGAAGTCAAATTAACAGCCAAATAATATGCTCTCACCATAAATGGAAAAAATGAGGCAAAACTTTACAAGACTTAGTAATAGATACAGTTTAAATGGTCTGAATGCCAACTATGCTCTCCAAATCCACACTCTTAGGAAAAGATCTGTTTAGCAAATTTATAACTCATATTTACTAATGGTCTCCTACATGCCCAAATATTCCCACTAAAAAACCAAAACAAAACAACAAAAACAAACCCAGAAGTTCTTCCTTATGATTCTAGTTATATTATTAGTAGGTTTCATGTAACGTTTACTGGAACAAGAACAAGAAAAGCAAGACCTATAGCTGAGTATTCATAGAAGTTACTGAAGGTAGGCGGGGAAAGGGTGGAAATCACCCCTGAAAAGTCTTGTCTTATTAAAAACAAAAATAATTAAAAAGCTAACATGGGATTTTTGTGTTTAAACTTCTGATGTCAAGGTAAACTTCTGTTTATTTTAAATTGCTTTCTTCTAAATAGTTATTCTATGGGCATTTGGAAGACAAACAGCTATGCTGCATCTAGGTGGTATCTCTAAAAAGAACAAAAAAAAAAAATCCTAAGGACATTATTTCCCTCCAGGAGAATGAAATGCAATAATTTGTTTCTACAGAACTTTGCTGGGATAATGCTCACTAGAAATTTATACACACAAAGAATTAGGTGGAAATCATAAGGAATCATTCAGAGATCTATTTTTTTAAAAAAGCGTTTTAAAACTGTGTGGAGCAAGTAGGGTTTGTTGTTCGGTAGGTTTTTTTTTTTTCCCCTGACTTTAACCTTAAGGATCATGAATTGAAAAAAAACTCAAGTTTGAACCTCATCCATAATATGAAAAAAAAAAAAAAAAAAAGGGAAGGAGGAGAACAGATGTCCAAGTACAAACCCAGTATAAAATGCCTTCTTCCCTTACACTGGGGGCACATTCTTAATGGACAAGGATTACTGACAGCAACAGACATCTCCATGAATGTTAAGGGGGCTGCAACCAGCTGATGAGGCCTCATAGAGTCCTCAAAAAATTTTCACCAAGGATCCATGAACAAAAACCTTTAGGAGCTAGTAATGCTGCACTACAGAATATTACCACACTGGGGTGCAGGACTGATGAGAAGTATTTTGTCTGGGGAGCATTTCTGAGGCGCTTACCTCCTTTGAAGTCTCTTGGCGTCAGGATGAATGCTAGCTGTCCTCGGGCTGCCATCCCTTTGACGGGAGGGAGATACAGATGAGCCCAAAGGTGCTCTTCTAAACACAAGTCCTTACTGCAAGCTGGCCAAAAGGTCCCTGCAATCAAAGAAATCATTGTGGTTTTGCATGTGGCGCATTTATGTCCTTTAATCAAGGTTTGTCAGCCATCTAACATGTTCAACCACAAAGAAAAAAATAAATGCATCTGCTGGGTAGCCAATGCAGAACAAAGACTAAGGAAAGAGAAGAATTGTTCATTCCAGTTTGGACACTATGAACCCCATGAAAAACACAGGCAACATGATTTTTCAGACTAAGCAGAACCACCTCAGTATACAGTATTTTATGCATGTATATATGTATAAAAAAAAAACTATTTGCTTTTGGAATCATTTTCCAACACTGAAACTCCAGCCTTCTTCAGATCACAAGAAAAAAAGATCATGTTTTCATTTCTAGACGTACATACTAGTCAATGTATTCTACAAACTAATGCAGCAATTGCTCTTCAACAATTACCGATCGCAATTGCCACAGCAGTATACAATTAAGCCTTAAATGCATCCTTTTTGCCATAAGCTAGTTGTAACAGAGCTCGCGGAGCCACGTGCTAGGGAAAAAAAACAATGAAAGTTCTGTCAGAGTACTGATGAAAGATTCCTTCTGCAGAACATTTAGCAGACTTTTGTGTTTGCATGCCAACACGCTAGAGCCATGAGCTCCATGTTTTCCTTAGTGTGTGTCATTTCTAACAATGTCCCTACCCACAGCTTCTTTGGCACATTTCCTGGGTATATGCCCTTCCACTATAGAAATGAATCTTTACAGTCCAGCTCTCACAAGCCTAAGCATGTCATATTAAGCACATGATTCCCCAAAGCTCCAAATTAATGAGCAATCTTGGTTTATAACTCTTCTACCAAAGTATATTATAGTAGAAGTAAACAGACACATATTTCTTGCATTGGCTGCAAAACCAGTTCCTAGCTAGTAAACACAAGAACTGTGCACATTTCACTTCCTGTAGGAGTGGATAACCACTTCTTTGGAACACTAAGCATACGTGACTCCATAATGTTTCTCTTCCCACCTGCCTATAGCCATTTTCCCTCTTCTCGCTTCACAAACAGCGGTGAAAGGTGAAAAATCCTGTCCTTTACAACTCTTATCCTTTTAACTGTTAAGTTTTTTATTACATAGTGGGGCTGACAAGCCACACCCCCTCCTTCTCCATCCACAAGGCAAGTAACTACTTCATAACCATGCTTATCCAGTCATACTTAGTGGGGAAAAAAACTAACTGCAATCTGTGGCAGATCTTTTCCCAGGAAGTCCACTTAGAGAGGCACACGAAGATTAATGAGTGACTTAACATGGTTCTACCACAATCCCAACGTTTCATCTATTCACCTCTTACACATAGTCACAAAGGCAGCAAGAAATACAACAATGTAACCCATAATCAAAGTTCCATATGGAACTGAATTTTACTGAGAGATACATCACGTGGCTATTAATAAACTGTACAAAGTCCCAAAATGGGAAATTGGAAGCAAAAGTAAATCAGCATTAGTTTATAGAATTCATTGGTCCAGAAAAACTGCACTACAACAAAAGCAGAACTAACAAAGGAACTTTGCATCCAATGAATTACTGAGATTAGTAATTTTTAGTAATTTTTTTTTCCATCAAAATGTCACTTACTTGCATCTACATATCTTAAACCTATTTCACTGGAGTACTTCACATTAATAACACTCAGGGGTTTTACGAATTACTCCCCTCTCTAGACCAGAAACAAACTTCCAACAGAAAATATGAGGCACCACAACCTCTTCACCTCCACTGTCCAAAAAACAACTGCTATAAAGTTTACATCTGCTCCTGCTTACCCATTATATCAAATTAAATTCAAAATGAAAGGTACAAAAGAAATTTACTTCTCCTTTGCACAAATATCAATCCACCCATCAGTTTAATCCTTTTTTTTTTTACCACTTGTGTATACAATTTCCAAGATCTTTTGCATCCCTGCTCTGCAGCCTGTAAATCTTTACTCCTCTTCTTCCTTCCCCTGTTGCATTCATATTGCTATTAAATTCCACTGCTTCCTTTACAGAACATTCATGAGCCAATCCTTCTTCAAAACTCTTATACTAATGAAGTTGTATGTATCAGCCCTAGAATCACCCACAGGATCTTCAGCTCAGACTTCCACCATGCTCATTGCTCCAATCCCTGCAGAACACAAATTTTATCTGCAAATCGCTTATTATTTTCCACTTTTTCTCTTTACAACTCTTCCCCTGACCTTTAATTACTGCTAAAAACACCTACTATTCAAATCCATCATTTCCATTCTGCCTTCCTGCCCTATGTTTTTGTTTCCTCCTTACAAATTGCTCTTTCAAAGAACTGCTGAGGAAAGTAGAGACAGAGAAGGCCTCAGTAACTCCAAATTATTATTTTTATCCCAACTGCCATGCAACAGCTTACAAATTTAGTAGAATAATGAAAAAAATTGACGGAAAGAACCTTAAGAATTTGGATGAAAATACTGGCTCTTGAACACAAGAACTGCAATGGTTTAGAATCAATACAGTCCATAAACCTGCTCGCTGTGGAACTTTGCTTTTGAAGTTCAATATTTTTGAGACTAACCAACTTTTTCTAAGTAACAGTTTCTAGAAGTTCTACATTTAACCATTTTTAATATGCTTATTAACATGCTCTGTAACATGCCATAACCATCTTCATAAGGACCATAAAAAGACCTAGAAGAATTCATTTGCCCCAAAGAACTGTATAAATGCCCAACTGCATTGAAGTAAAAGAAAGTTAACTGAGCAATACAAACTACCTAAATGTTCACATTAAAGATATGACACAAACATAGTAACTATGTAAGCACACAAGATTATGACACAGGTATGTAAAGGAAGAAGTTTTCAACTGAAATGGTAAATGTTTCAGAGGTTCATGAGAACATCAACAACCATCTGATGGTGCCATTGGTCCCATTGTAGCTGAAAAGCCTTGTGCCAGGAAGCCTATCTGGGCAACAAGATGGGGAACCAGCCCATGAAGCTGCTCTGCCTAAACCTGGGCACAAATGCATACACACACATTTCAGCATTACTGTTGTCCAACTGAAGAAATTTCATAAACAATAATTTGGCTCTGTCTCCAATAAAACCTTAGATCAATCTGAACCATCAGTGTACAATTCTCCTCATCCTACCAAAACCCATGGTCCTCTCTTCCCCCACCTCTCAGTTCCAGGGCCACCCGGCTCAGCTCTGCCATAATTTACATAATTTTACAATATATGGGTTTTTTTTGTTTTTGTTTTTTTTTTACCAGATCTGCCAATTTTGAAGCCATAGGTCTGAACAGGCTTATCTGTAAGCGTTTGGGGTTTGCTCTTTTCAAGAGTCAGGTTATTTTTGGAAGAGGTAGGAGAAGGCTCTGGGGAAACTTATTTCCCAGGTGAACTAAATCATTATGCAGTCAACAGATCCAATACAGGTAAAACGGCAGGAACATGAAAGCAGGATGAGGAACAAGATACTGTTGCTGTCTATTTTAGTAGCAGCTACCTGATAGATCTTCCTAAAGGCAGGTACCAAGATGTGAAATTATGCACTGAGTATTTCATACCATACAGAAGCCAGCAATCAGAGTAGTACAGAGGCAGCTTTTATGGCTATCACAGCAATTACAACATAAACATATTACTTCCAAGAAATGATATTTTACATTGAGCTTTCTAAATTTTGATTTTTTTATTTTTTTTAAAAAAAAAGATCAGAATAACATGACATGGTTAAGTACCTATATGCTGGGTAATATAAAATATAGTTACTACAGACTCTAAGGTTTTTTTGTGATATACTAGCAATGCTTCCCAATCTTGGTACATTCATACAGTAAGAATTATTTAGCCATTAAAGAGTAACAGTGTGGAACTGATTACACTGATAAATAGGAAAATTCTTGAAGTAACCATTGTTTACTAGTTAGGTTTGTCCACAAATTCAGAAAAATAGGACAATATGATGCAGATTCCAGAAAGTGACAATAAACCCTTGGACTGCTGAAGGAAAGTAGTAGAATAAAAAGTTTTAAATTTACATTTAAAACAGTACCTTTGAATAAAGACAACACAAACAGGGGCTCCTTTCTCATCAAAAAGCAGAGCAAATTACTACAGGGAAAGACACAAGTAGTAAAGGCTATGGTAAACAAAGGTTCAGAGTTGCAAGGTAACCATCTCTGAAACAAGAAGAGATCAAACTATTTTAAATATGAAAACAGGGCCTCACAGCAAAACCACTTGTGCTAGACATACACAGAGCCCATGGGTTCTTTCACACCGTTTTACCACTGTCTTACTTATAGTCGTTAGGGGCTGTATCATTGGAAGCTTTCAACTCTGTAACACCTTTTTTAAAATCAGTAGACCAACTAGATTTGAAAACCTAGCAGAACCCCCACAGAAACTCTCTTGCTACCTCTTCCAAGGCTGTTCAGCCACATGGCAGTTTCACATTTACTGCGGACAAATGCAGACAACACCTGTTCAACTCCTCTGGAGGTTACTGCTGCCTGGATTGAACAGAAGGGGTTACCAGGGATGGCAGAAGGAAAGCAAGCATACCAGGATAGGGACTGCCTCACAGGAACCTGTGCCTCATTTTGTTCCTAATGCTGTTGCAATGAGAGAGAATTTGGGGTTCAAGCCTCCTTCTCATTTCAGCTGTAGGAGGTGGCAATTCCCTCTGGCTTTGGTCAAGAGAACAGAGAAGGCACTCCACTGCCTCAGCCCCTCAGAAAATGCAATAATGACAACATGGCTGCAACTGTAGCAGGCAAAATGAGAGATAATTACAGCTTTTTTTTTTTTTTTTTTTTGGTCATTTAAGTGTGCCTAACCCCCATCCAAAGTTCAGTGACTGCGGTTTGCAAAAGTCTGAAACAGCACTAGTTGTTGCTGTGGGGCTGGGCACACAACACAAATGATGGAGCATCAAGAAACTACTGATATGTTTCACTTCTCCCTGCGCTGAGGTATAAGTCCCTGTTGCAGTGAATTCCTGTTGCAGTCCCAAGGTTAAGTGGGAAAATCTCTGCTCTACTCTCTCACCCCCTGACAAGCACAATGTAACCTGCCACAGGCTGCCAGTTATATCAAATGACAGCAAAATGCACCAAGACCATTAACTTCTGGCTGACCCACAGCATACATTTAAGGTCACATCAGTTCAGAGATGCTCATAAATGTTAAAGTAAACCAGTTAAAGCTGCAAAAGTAAAGGACATCAACTTAAAACTTATTGAAGTCACATATAAACACCCACATTCAAAGTTAAATTACCTAGACTGCTGTGGTAAGAATACTCAACATATTCACATTAATGTCCTTGAGTTTCCTAAGGCACACGAGCTTAGGCTTCTTTAAATTCAGCAAATATTGATATAAAAAATAACTGCAAGTGACAGAAAATCCACCTCATGTAATAAACTTTTCCAATATTTAAGCTATCTTCCCTTCAAAAAAATGTGATTACCAGATTAAATTTACTTAGCTTGAATTACATCTTCTTGTATTTTGGCAAAACAGATTAGAAAGCACTGAACTACCACCACTTAAACATGGAAAAGCTGTCGTATATACAGTGTCACTTCCTCTTGGATAAACAAAATCAAACCTGAACTTCAGTCTTTCTGTGGCATACAGGCTTTCCAAACCTCAGTGTGTTCCTGAACCTCTCTACTGAATGCATTACAGTTTTCTAGACACACGTGAACTGGCCGTGTTCTAAGAATGGCCTCACTGATGCCATGTACACCAAAGCTCTGGCCAATACGAGATTTATTTTGGCTCAGCCACAGGATTACTCACCAACCTCATGTTCATCTGATTACCTAAAATAAACTACACATTACTTTCAGAATCACTGCTTTTCAAAAATAAATGTTTATTTCTAGACTTCATTTGCCAGAGCTCATTCTCCAGACTTTCTAGACTTCATCCTCCAGAGCTTAGTTAATCAAACCTCACAGAAGTGGCATGGGTATATTGTGCCATTCATAAAATTTAACCAGAAGCTATTTTCTGTTTTCTTAGAGTATATATAAACACCAGCTTGACTTACAGCAGTAGGTATATTATATCCTAGCCATGAAATTAAAAAAAAATACAGGTATAAAGATTAAAATGAAAGTTAGCAGTAGCTATCCTTTATGAACCTTACAAGCAGCAGCTTTTCTTAGAAACCTTTTTTTTTTTAATAAAGAATTCCTAAAATAATTCTACAGAATGGAAAGTTTTCTGCGTAAAAGAAGGGGGGAAATAAACCAGAAGCCTGATTCTCAATGGATCAAGAAGTTTAAACAGTTCACAAGAACATTATCGCAAAAGCTACGAAGTGTGCTAGAAAAATCTCTGAAGGATGAAAAAACATGAGTTTAGAGACAGTAATATTTTTTAAAATACACACTACAAGAGTAGCTCAATACCAGTTCAATATCACATGTACCTAGTTATACTGGATGTTGAAATTACTTGGTGATCATTATATTCATATGCGTAGAATTCCACCATTATATTCATATGTACAGAATTCCAAGACAGGGAATTTAAAGACTTCTTGAGGTATACATATATAAGATAATGATCTCAGCTTTATGAGAGCTGATATACATATATTAACCTCATATACATATATACATATATTAACCTCAGCTTTCAGTAACATACATGTGTATATGCATAAGTGTACATACACATATATGCACATGCACATACATGTGTATATACACAATATGTATATGCAAAAAAGCCAAGAAACTTTATTCTTCAACCCTTTAAAGATAAAGACAATTCAATTTCCTCTTACATATTTCTAAATAATAATCCAAGATTAAAGAAATATAAAAGTTATAATAAAGAAGTAATTAAAGTTATTAACATTATCAGAGAGGCATCTGAATCTTGGAAATAAAAACAAAACTTAGTCTAAAAAAGACAACAGAAACAACTTCAGAACCAAATTGAACTAAGCTCTTGGAAAATTGGTAAAGATGCAAAAAGCAGAGCTAGACAGAAAAACTTCCAGAATAAATAGTACAACAATACTTTTTAGAGTTACAGTATGGCAAAACTCAGAAGAGACAGCAAACAACTTTAGACAATTTAATAAGAAAAACTTAAAAATAAATTAACAAGAAACACAGAATCCCTATTCCATTGCTAAGGAGGCAGCAGATACCGTTATCTAAAATCTAAAGAAGTAAACAGACCCAAAGAAGTTTTGTGAATGAATTTTGTAAGTATCTAAAAAGAACTGTAATTCTTCTGTCCATGGAGTATATAATCAGACCACTGATGGAACAGATGAACTTTTAATTTAGAAGACAGCAAGGATAGATATGATTCCCAGAGCAGAGAGAGAACAGAGTTACTACGTATTTTGTTAAGCCTACTTCATTAAGGAACATCAATACAGGTTTTTAACACACCACGGCAGATAAGGAACAGCAATCTCTCTAGATATATGCACCCACATAAACCATATCACTGCAATATGCTTTAAGAGCAACATTCTAGTTACTTACTATCTCCTACAGCAGACAAAAGCCCTTTGTCCCAACAGAATGAGAACATGAAGACATCATATTTAGAAATGTGGCTTTAGAAAGGAGTATTTGCACTTCTGTTTTATGTAAAGACTTTAGAGTTTCTGAAAAAAAAAATATGTTCTACAAATTAATTTATATTCAGGATGACAACCTAAACTGGTACCCACTTCATTGCTGCTTATTGCTCTATTTGAATAAACTCTGACCATAGCAATCATACACACACCTCCAAAAACGGACTTGAAGAACAACGTCTAGAGGGAACAAGACTTGTTCTATGCAAGCAATGAGCTGCTTTTTAAGACTCACTGTATTAAAGCAGTAATACCACACACGAACAGATATAGCTTTGACTCTGGATATGAAAAAAAAAAAAAATTGCTAGAAAGCAAACACATTTCTGAAAAGATGAAGTTGGAATATAAAAAAATTTTAAAGTAATAGAATTTAACAAGACATCCGAGTATACCACCCTACTCTAAAAAGTAAGTGTAAATTTATAAGGCAAACTAACTGCCATTAACTCATTAAACGATAGTACTTATTTCAAGTTGCACTTCCATATGCATACCATGCAGCAGACACCAAGAGCTTGACCGGCTATTCTCACAAACATCTGAAGACAGCAAAAGGCCACAGGCAAGTACAGCAGTATCATATAAGCCTTCTAAACTTTCAAGTAACAGTTCCCTTAACACACTGGCATGTATAACCATGTGGCTTAGTGGGAGCAGGTGAGAATGAAGAACAATACAAGGATTTCTCAAACAGATGATTCAGATGTTTAAAGAAAAAAAAAAACAAAACAAAACAAAACAAAAAACCCACACAGACAAAAACACCACCACCAAAACATTTTGGCTCCCTAAAAAATTCTTCAAAAATATAAAGTCTTCATGGCAATGCCCATCACCTTTGCTGAAAATACAGAATGCCTCTTAAAATCTGTCCAGTTTTAAAAGGTATCAGTGCAGGTATTCTGCAATTACATAACCTTGTTCTAGAAAGAGACATGAAATACTAATCATCAGGTCTGCAGTGTCCCAAATGGGATAGAAATTTTTATTTTCCAGTATCTTGAAAACTTGTTATAACAAAATAAATACCACAAAGTTCCCATAAAAGATATTTATTCCTACTTAACTACTGACATGGGATTACTTAAGAAAAAAGTTATTACATAATATGACACCTCTTGAGCTCACAAAAGGATGTGCACGAAACCTACGGAAAAAAAGACTTATCTAGAGCTAGAAGGAAAATAAAATGTGAGATTGAAATTGTTATTGGAATTGCTATTTGTCTGCCAAAAATCATTTATAGAAAATCACAGAATCACACACAGATCAATTTAAGAGTTCTCCATAAACAATACCTTTTTCTATCCAAGATCCAACAGACACATGGTCAGCACACACCACACTGCACAGACTTTAGGGAGTAACAGCCGCTGCAGAGGCTGGCAACATAACCTAAGAGCCTATCATTTTCCCACTTGCTTACTTCTAAGAAGTTCATTGGGTGAGAAAACATGAATATCTTTTTTTGTAATTAGAGCTAAACTGTCCAATCCTGGAAGAAACAATGTCTCCTAATCACTCAAGATGTTCAAAATTAATGTGTTTAATGTTCTTGGTGATGGATTATCACATTGTCAGAAACAGAGTTTAAAGATGGTCAGACCCTTAGAAGTACATATGGCAGCCCTGCCCTGGCTTGCAAGTACAATGAAGACTGACAGCAAATAAACCTAGATTCTTAGCCAAGAATATCAGCAAATTCATTTAAATATTAATATGGTCCTTTCTGAAAGTGTGTATACAGATATATAATGACACATTATTACTATCCAATAACAAGACCTGACCCTTACTTTAGAAAGCTAATAGAACTGCAAAATGTTTCCTTTGCAAAGATTCTGTCACTTCAGCATCACCTAATAACCACAATATATTAATCTTTAACAGGAGTAAGTTTTTGGTCCTGAAGACCCAAAGTTCTCTAGTACTAAGTGTCTTGCAAAATAACATACATTCATAAAGAACTGAAGTAATGAATAAACATGACTAGCTGTACACTCTACTAGCTGTAGAATGAGCTGTACTTTCCTCCAAAAGTAACCAAGACATAGTTAGTGCAGCATCTTAGAAAACTGACACATGTTAGAAAATTCACAAGCACTTGACAGAAGCAATGCAGAAGGTATGAGTATTTTCAAAGGGTCCTCCTCACAACAGTAAGCACAAATATCAGTAATGACACTTCCATCCAGCCAAACCCATCCAGGGTACTGAGCCCTACAGTTTCCTCTCTCCTTCAGTTAGGAAAAGCAAGAGTTGCCGTACTACCTTCACAAAATGCTGACATTCACTCAATTCAAATTCGGAAACTGGATTCTCTTTTTCAGCCACATTGCTATTATGCATTTTAAAAACTAGTAAGTGGCATTCCCATCAAACTTTTATTTTTCTTACATTCTATTTCATTTATCCTATAAAATCTTACTGTTCCTCCTCTAAAATGAACAGATCTGAAGCAGAGAGACAGTCCAGGAGAGAAATACCACTTCTGCCTTTTTGTCATACTTCATTTAACTACTAAACCTAGACTGAGATACGTCAAACGTAGCAATAAAAGCCATGATGAAAAATTTATCTAATTCATTGTGCTCAATTATGTGCCTCCTGATGCTTCCAAGATCTAAACTATACATAACTTCTAAATCCAGTACCGGTGACAGATTATCAGTTCTGAAACCATTCACAAAGCCTTCAGCAATAAGATGTGCACACAAACTGCTCAGAGCGCAAGGAAGAAAGGAAAAACTGTCTGTCCCTTCAGTAATGCATCTCCTGGATTCAACAAAAGTCCTTTTTTTCCTTGGAAACTGACTGGCAATCTCAGAATCCGGAGATAAAATCAGGTCCCCCTTTCAGAACCTTCATGTCTTTGCTAATGAAGTAGAATTCCACAAAAACAGAAGCAGACTAAAAATTAAAGTATTTTCTGCCTACTTGTAAATTCAAACCCTGTCATGAGTTTTTTCTCTTATCTTCATAAAAGAAATAGCTATCCAGATGGGGACAAAGTCTGACCAAAGAAATAAAGTAGTGCCAAAAGCTTCCAGATATTTTCACTACCTTCTAGACGTAATAAATCACTATATCCATCCAATTAAAAAAAATAAACAAACAAACCACCACTTCTAGCTGGCATGCTTAAAACTGAACCTTGAAATTAATTAATATGGCAGGGGGAGGGAAGGGAAACAGATTCAGAAGGCAGTTAATGGAAACCCCTTCCATTAGCTTCATTTACAGCTAATGTGCTGGCTTTTAACGTACAAATAAATTATCTTCCAGATTTTAATTTTTAAATCACTCGGATCAAGGCTAGGTTCAATCACCTTTGAAAACCAACCTAAGCTTTGCTACTAATCAAACCTTGACCAAAATTTTCAAGCTTCATAGAACAGCTGATACTTCAGTGGTTTTAAAGTTTTGCAGATTTAGGTTGTATTTTCTGAATTTAAACAGTTAGACTAATGTTCTCCTAACATTAAGAGAATCTAAACATATTACTTGGAGCTCAACAAACTGATGTTATTTAAATTAATTTCTTTTTGTACAGAAATAGCAGGAGACACGTGCATCTTTTTTTCTACTAAGTTCTGACACATACTTCACAAAATATAGTAACTCATTCTTTCTTTAGAATTGAAAGGTCAAAACAGTATTTTTTTTCAACCGAGGTCTGACTGAAACCTTGCCAACGAAAACAGGAATGACTGGATAACTTGGAAAAGAATTACTTATAAAAATCAAATCACCATCACGTGAGCATCTTACCTTTAAATAGGATCCATAATATTTAGTTACATATGGACTGTCACACTGACTCAGCACTGTGATTTCTTGTTGGATGTCTTCTATTTCATCTTCTGCTTCTTCTAGATCAATAATTTTTATAGCAACCACTTTCTGAGTCCGATTATCAATTCCCTTAAAAACTTCACCAAAAGAGCCCTTACCAATTTTCTCCAGTTTTGTAAACAGTTCTTCTGGATCTGCCTTCAGAGTCTGTTAAAAAAAAGAGAAAAATCACTCAGTATTTGTAACATTCAAACAAACTGTGATATTTTTAAAGGCGAACACTTCAAATTCTACACATTTCTATTTATCTAGCTATTCTTTTTCTATCTTCATAATTAATGTGGTCTTCCTACACCTCTTATATGCACACACTACAACATCTATGCTTCCCTGGATATAAAGTAGAAATTTAACTCTGTCCCTGTGATAAGGTTTTATCCTATCTGGCATCAGAAAGTGCTGCTATCTCAATTTCTTTTTTGCCAATAAACTGCACCCAGAAAGAAAGATCCTTACAAATATCTAGTTTCTATTAAAACCAAAATAGATCAAATACCACTACCAATAAAAGTAAACACTTTGTCTACTCTTTTTCTAGAAATTGGTTCCTTCCCAGAAGCACAGGTCCTACCCTCCTGAATTTTGCACATATCTCATCCTCTTAGGGATTTTGTTCCTACTTTTCAGTGCACAGACTGCAACTTCTTTCTGCTTGATGTGGCAAGCAATCCTCTTCAAATTTTCTCCTACCAAAGATCACTTGCAGGAACTGCCATGCTTCCTCCTTATTGCTGCCCCCAAGGTTTTCTGGAGCTGAATTTATTTTTCTTTTTCTCTCAGTTGGGTAAAAGGACTGACTCCTGAAAGACATCCTGTTCCAAGCTATCTTGATTTGAACAGTCACATGAAAACAATGAGCGCTCACCTAAACACGTGAATGCAAGACCTAGGCAGACCACTCTACCATACTTGGTTTCTCTCCACTGTCAAGTATTCAATTAGCTACTGCTGCTCTTACACTTCTCACTTTCAGTGCACAGATAGCACATTCCATGGTGTACCTTTTTGATCTAACAGCAAGGAGACTTTATAGCTAACAAAAACTTATATAAATTACAATTAAACTGGAAAAGTCATAAGTAAAGGGAATAGTCACAAAATGAAGAAAAATAAGATACGATTAGAATCTTTCCCTTAAGAAATAAAACAAGCATTTCAAAAGACTGGTTATTGTTTATAAAAGGATGAGGTTCATACTAACTAAGTGAAAAAACACTGCTAGTACAGAAAAAGGCTCATACAAGAAAAATTCAGTAATGCCTAAATAAGCATAAAACCACACAGTTGATACTTCGCCAGACTTTGTAGAAGCATAGAGGGGAATGAAAATTTCTAAGTTACCACTGGCAAGCATTGAGCCAACATTTTCTCTTTAGCAATTAAATTTAGCTTATGCAGCATCTCCCACCTATACTTCTGTTTCTGCTCTCACATCTCAAAGGTTACATAATTAACATATGTAGCCCTGAGAGGAAGATAATCTAGAAAATATTTTAGTTTGTGTAGAGGTATCTGAATTTCACAGCTGAATTCGGAGTTTTGAGGAACAAGTAGCTGTGACTGACTGAGCCCAGAGACAAACCCACTCAGTTCTTCAGGCAGTGTGTTTGTGGAGCAGTCTGGATTCTGTCACCGTGTGGCGCAACTTTTAAGTACACTACTCTTTCTAATACTTTAAAGGAAGCTACAAAACATCAGTTTTCAGATGACTGTTCCAGGAATAGATCACTATCGAGATCAATCCTGAGAAAAAAGACTCTTCTAAGTATACTGCAAGACTTCACCAGACCCAAGAAGTTCCTCCTGGTTTATATCTTATTGATCCATCTTTCTATCCAAAGACAGTTTCAGGAAACAAACAGAAGGACAGGAGGGTTTTATCACCCTTTTGCTGTTAAAAGGACCAGAGCAAGGGATTCAAGTCCCTTCCACCAAAAGAAACTTTTTCCTCCTCTTATTTCAATGTAATGAGAATTACATACTATCACATACTATGAAATAGTACATATGTACTATGCTAATATATCTCGACTTAGAAGGTAGACAAGGGCATTTTTCAGCAAGTGTAGTTGTCCTTTAGCTACACAGTGGCCCCTACCAACACCTCCAGGGACATCACAAAACTAGGCACCTAATTGTGCTGTCATGGTTCTCCTCACACGCCATAGATGCTCTTTTGTAATTACTCAAAACAGCCTTCCCTGAGAATTCGTCACAAATAAAAATAACCTCAACACTTGCATCAGATATTTTCACTTGTGCAAGACAATTATCAGTCTATGCTTTCATATATACTATGTTAGAATTTGAGTTAATGTGCTGTAGAGAGCTGTGCATGCCTAATCCATCCACACAAGCCTTCTAGTTCCACTCACTAGCCACGCGAATCTAAGCATTACATCATTATAAAGTCATTTGGGTAAGTCACAAACCAATGCCAGTCACAACTGCATAAAAACTTAAGTGTTTCACCTCCAGAGACTAAAAAGCCAGTACTACTCAAAGTCACCGTGTACTGCAGTTGTTCATACAGAGAAAAATACAAGGGCTACCTGCCAGCAGCCCTTTGAGATCTGTTCACCATATGTATTCACTCTCCATTGTCCCTTTCCCCCTCAACACCTCAAACACCTATTATGACTGCATATTAAAGCCCATTACTTCATGACACCACGATCTTCAGAGACTTGCAGAACTCTCACAGCTTCATTTTTACAGCATTAAGCTCTTGGGATTCTGGTATTAGCCTAACAGTTTTATAGAAAAACTGCGAAAGAACATTTTCCTAGTCATTTTGTTAATTATTCCAGAAAAGCAGGGAAGATAACTGTTCCTGGAAGTCCTGAGAAGCAGCAAAGAATTGGTCCTGTTTTAATTTTTACCATCAAAATCTTGCAGCTGTTTTTTAGTATTAACTGTTCAATAATAGCTGTAATTAATATAATTAAAATTAATAATAATAACAATAATAGTAATAATAATAATAGCTCCTTCAAGTTCCTTGTGAAATTACTAATCATAAAAAAAAAAAACCCACACTTTTCCTTCCCAAATCAGAACTTTGGTAAATTCATTTCTTAGTTTAAAAATTTAAAAGTTACCATTTCTGAATTTTTTCTTGAGCAAGAGGAGGTAAGTAATTGTTAAAAAAAAAAAGCAGCTCTGTAAGAAGGTCTGACTTTTCTTCTCAGGAGACCAGGTGTTTGAAATGAGAGCCTTAAACAACTGGCATCTTGTGTTTTTGAAAAACTACCAGATGGTCTGTCCTTAATGACCTACTCTATTTTTAAAAATTGAGACATCAGGCCTCCAGACACATAATGAATTCCTTGAATTTGAAATTACATGAGTGGCCAATTCTCATTTATTTTTCCAAGATCACATCTGCAAAGTATTCTCGCCAAATTTATTTTGGGTATTTTTTTGTAAATACTTCCAACAGAGCCAAAATAAACAAATAGCTGTAAAAATATTCTCTCTATATGACTGAATAGAGAAAATGTCTTCCACAGATTCTGTCACTATGGTTTTGCTGACTCTACTGCAAGCATTCACTAAGCACATAGCCTTTTCCTACTAATATTAAAGGGAATCGATACAAGAGCCTCATGTAACTGAGCACACCAAATGTTGCTAGAAACCACAGAACAGCAACACCTGCTGCAAAAGAATAAATCTAATCACCTTGTTTGAAAATGAGCAAGATCTGTACCCCTGAAACATTTCCTTCAAAGCGTGTCACAGAATACATATGGTGGCAAATAAAAAACAAATTCTGGAACATTTAGATCTAATGATTACAGAGCTTCCAATTTGCATAACCATTTGAAATAGTTTGGGTTTTGGTTTGAATAGTTTTTCACACTTCTGGACACCAATCACCACCACCCTGACTCAGTCTCCAGCTTGTTTAGTCATGCCCAACGAAGTCCTTTACCTTTCACCATAAGCAGAGCCACTGTTCACCCAATAATTTGAGGAATCTCTCTGTACATGTTCCACATTGAATTCATTATTTTTGACCTAAATTAGCCAGAAAAACATACTGTGCTTAAAATTACCTCTTCTCAGTACCTAGCATCACTGTTGCATACTTCTACAGAATAAAGATAGTCCGATACAATCTCAGATCCTATTTGTTCAATTCGGCCTCATGGCTCAAACTCAGCTGTGACTAACTAAAAACCCACTCACCTCTTCATACTCCTCTGCACTGCCAACTAATGAGCTCTCAGCCTATTGCAAAGGTTCTTTGTAAGAATTCACACCTTGCAGTCCGTGCTATTTTGTTCAGTAACCCAGATCCTCAAGGTTGTGTAGTTCTTCGGTAATGGCTTTTCAAGCGTAACGGATGCCTTTAAATTTTATACCATCACCAAATTTTATCAGCATGCGTTGCTTTTTTTTAATGCTAAGGTCACTTTCAGTCACCAACCATCAAGAATAATCCTGGAAAAAACAGAAGTATGATCTACTCTGACATCACCTCTCTAGTACTCTCCTCATAGCCAGGACTATACATGCCTTACAATGTATTTATGTTTATGAATCTCTAATTCTCATCTGCACTAACTGCCCCTATGGCTTAACAGAAAATGTTACTGAAATTCAGACTACTCGGATCAAACTTTATCTATAACCATTCTGACCTAAGGCATAGCTTTAACTGAGTCGTCTTCTACATTTCATTCCAGTTCTTATTTCTAACCTCCTTTTATGGAGGGTTACTCATCCAGTTATCGTGGAAAAGGGTTTAAAAACTATTTTTCTCTTTAACTTACAAGAATTACAAGCCATCTCCATATTCAAGTTCTCAAGCTTGTTCGGGCAACTGATTTTCCTTGCAGATCTCTAATTTCTCTACGCCTTCTCTTTTGAAATAGACAATCATCTTTCAACACCTTGTTTGTTTCATTTCACCAAATCAATTTCCAATTAGTCAGTCCAGTCCTCATTCCCTATCAAGTCTGAGCCCAAAACACCATCATCTCAAGAGGTTCGGAGATTTCTGGTGAAAAAGTATTGCACGGTGAACTGGGTTGTCATTGTTGGTGATTCCTGCTGTCTGCTACCACATTTGGAGATAAAAAGAAAGTTTTGAACCTTGTTCATGTGCATGCAGATAAACCTGGATACACACTGTAACAGGATGTTGCAGACAGTGAGCCCTATAAAATCATTAAGGACTACAGAACCCATGGAAGGAAAAAAAAAAAACCAAAACAAGCATCAACATAATACCTTCCAGCTCTGGAAATCCTTAAGTTGTAAAATTTCAGCAGAAGCTGCAGAAGTATGCCATAAACATATTACAAGTTACTGATTTCTTAGGTATCTTCCAATAACCACTGTCAAAGAGAAAACAACTAGATAGGCCTACCATCTGACCCCATTCAGCTGATATGTCCTCAAATTATTTGCATCCAAGTCAGAACTTCAAACACAAATAGCACAGTCAATGCATGTTACAGCACAACATTAAGAACACTTGAAATGAGAGCGGAAGACTTTAAAGCCACTGCCATTTTAGGAATTGTCTTCATGGTTTCTTTCCTCTGCCCCACAGCTGCACATCACCACACTTTTACAGTCTAAACAAGACACTCAGACTTCTTTCAACTGATAAAAACAAAAGATACAAACAGACAGAGAAAACAGAAGCATGGCATTGTTTCTGAGATCACTACTACAGGTCTGTTCATTGTTAATGTATGGTGATTATCCGGTGTTCCTTTCACACGAAAATGTCAACTTCCTACAGAAATTAGTTTCAGAAGATAATAAGAGAAACACCAACTACTTCATATGTACTCATAGAATCATAGAACCATTTGGAAAAGACCTTTAGAATCATCAAGTCAAACCATTAACCTAGTACTGCCAAGTCCACCACTAAACCATGGCCCTCAGCACTACATCTACACGTCTTTTCAGAAGCAATTGAGAAGTTTGGACATCTCAAGTTAGGTGAGTAATCTGCTACTTTAAGGAACAAAACAACTTGTATCTTCTGTGAGAAGATGCATCAACTTCTTGCTCAAACTTTTGTACTACTTACACAAGTAAATCTATTTAATATCAAAACAGGGTACACAAACCATTTGTCATATGACACCAGGATGAAGCAGCACCTGGTACTAGTGGGAGACTTCCTCCCTGTGAGGGATGGAGGTCCCAGTCTGCTGACCTGACCTTCTGTCTAGGACAGCTTGGTGCTTGCCAGGGACTCCAATCCAGGACATTTTGGAGAGACTGCTGAAGCTTGTTCAAGTGGACTATTACCCCATGCTACTCTTCCACATCAGGCACCACTGAAATATGCTCCAGGTCTCCCCAGGCTATCAAGCACGACTACATGGCCCTGGGGGTGAGGGTCAAGAGCATGGCGGTCCAGGTGGTTTTCTCCTCAATCCTACAGGTGAAGTGCTTGAGGAAGGGTGGACAGATCAGGGATCTGCTTGGAAGAATTCCAGGGGAAACAGTCCTAGAGACAAGAATGATCACGCAGAGTTGGTTGATTTTCAAGGATTACCTCTTCCAAGTTCAAGAATGATTCATCTGACATGCAGGAATGCAAGAAAAGCTGGCAGATCAGCCTTTGGAAATTAGAATACCTTTCCTTACCTCCTCTACCTCTGCATAAATACCTCACCTTACCTCTATATAAACATTTAAAATTAAATAGACTTCTAAAAAACATGTCTAAAAAGCAAAGCTCCAAAACCACAGAAGGGTTGAATGAAGGTAACAGAGAGATCTGCAAAAAATAAGGATTCGGTACTGGCAATCCTTATTCCAAAAAAAGTCCTAATAAATCCTTCAGCTATTCATGAAGTGACAAAGTCAACCCAAAAAAGTAACAGAGTACCTCAAACTGCTCCCCAAAACCAGAGCAGTCTACACATGACAGTCAATTACCAGTTATTTTGCACCTAATAGAAAAGGACCTGCAAAGGCCACAGAAAGAAAAGAACAAAGAAGCTTAAAGACTGAGAAAACAGAACTGCAGTCATTGTAACTATACAGTCTGAGTTAACAACACCAGGATTTAATAACATTATCCAAACTGAAGCTTCCCCCTGCAACAATGACTTCCCAGGAAGTTAGCTAAAGCACACCACCAAGAAATCACTCAGAGTAGGCTGTCCAAAGGAAACCAACTCCAACTCCTCTACACATGCTTAAAAGTAAGATTCGGTGGGTGTCTGAGAAAAAAAAAAAAAGCTTAGCATCCACATACTCACTAGAAGTTGCTAAACTTGACTTCCCAGTATCAATAGTTCCACTGTTGGTAAGCGCCGACTTCTCTTAAAACAGCTCCATATATCTATTGCAGAGCCCTGACACAGCCTTTAACCTACAGAGCGAGAAGATGCCGACTTTATTTTCAGAAATAAAACTCTTCTGTCCTTGAACCCAAGGACTGAGCTTGTAATACACCACAGAACCATGACATCTATCCCCAGGATATTTTAAAACAGATTAGTCACGATCATAATGGTCCAAGGATCTGTCAAATAATTAAGTGCTATAAGTTACTGCAAAGTATTTATCAAACTATAATGTAAAACAGTAACACTGAGCACAAACTTTCAAAAAAATTCAAACTGGGGAAAATTCATCTCCTACACAGAAGCTGCAAATGGAAGGCAGCAGAGGCCACATGGCCTTTCCAGTGCCTTTGATTTAGCAACCTCATGTTTTGCAGTCACCAAAAACAGAGCTCACATATGAAGTAGTTACACTTTATTGCAAAAGGAAAATGAGTTACAATAGGGAAGACAGTAATACATATAGTGTGTAAGAACAAAAGAACAGCCACACTGGATCAGAACAAAGGATCCTTTAGGCCAGAACACTTCTACAGCAGCCAAAAGTGAACATCTTGGGAACACTGCAAGAACAAATAAATAGCGGTATTTCCCCAAACGCTCTTCCAGTCTCCAGCAAACTGACAGTTCAAACACATTCTGGTGTGCCTTTATACTCTTCTGTTCATTTGTCAAGTTCCCACTCAAATTTAGTTAAACTTTTAGCATTTCCTGAAGCAAGACACTGTGAATGTCATTGTTTATTTACATTTTAGATGAAAAATCTGTAGCTCTAGCACTGAAAATAACAGTGAAGAATGAATAAAAATAAGTCGCAGCATAAACACTGTTATTGTTACCAAAAAACTGAAATGGAGGAAGATAAAGTTTTTTACCACACAGAAGAGGCTTTGGCTTAAAGATGATGGAATTTTAAAAGCACCTTAGGATTTTTTTGAAGCTGACATACAGGCACACCTAAAAATAAAAATAAACCTTCTCAGAAAAAATATTTTTCTAGGGAGGGTGAGATTGATTTTTTGTTGTTGTTTTTTTCCCCCTTTAGGAGACTGAAACACGAAAAAGAAAGTGACAATAATTATTTCTAATCAGTAACTCTGCAGTCCATCAGTATCAGTCTTCATTATGCCACAGAAGTGTATACGAAACTCCTATTCACTTGAAACTTTCCTACAGAATCACCTTGAATTACAACTAGAAATCATAACTAGATCCACTCTAACTGTGGCACTGCACTGCCTGAACACAGCTAACTCCAAAAAGGCAAACCACCTATGAGCTCTTCTCCCTCCTCTGAGATCTGAAGCTGACAGATCATTTCTCTTTCCTCAGAAGGGGTCTGAAGTATTCTTACTGTTATTACCATAAAATAAGGCTCATTTTAAAGTAGGTTAATAAAATCTGTTCTACACAGCTACTTCACACAGACAAAAGTACACAGAAAAGCTAGGGTAAAAAAACTGCTTTTCTGGTTCTCCAACTTCAGAAACAACAAAAAATACAAGCAAACCAGACGCAGCTTAACCCCAAAACTTTTTAAGCGGGAGAGGGAAAAAACATTTAATCACTATTCATTTTAGCATTTTATTGTTAAAGATTACCTTAAAACGGGCTGCTGCCACATATCCAGCAGCCTGACGGACTGCAGTACCGTGTCCTGCAGCTTCATCTCTGAAGATTTTCCCTGCCAGCCTGCATTTCCTAAGCTTCTTGGTTCAACACACTCCTAACATGCCACAAAATACATTACGGTTCACCAAGCACCCTTACCATAAATTTATAAACACAGTGCTTTATTATTTAAAATACAGCTTCCATAAAGAAGCTATGGAAACTTACCATAGCCTTGAAACGCAGGCCAGTCTGAAAATCAAGGTCATGTACACTGATTCTGAGCCAGCCTTGCAGAAATCTCGTGCATTACAAACAAGCATTCTCCCCAGGCCAATTCTAAAGCATCGACAAGGAAGACAACATACAACAGTGTAGTCACCTTCATGCCACACACTCAACCTCTTATCTACACAAAGCCCTTAAACCGAGGACAGGATAAACTTTGAGTCCAAACTTATTGACGTGCACAGCAATTTAGGTCAAAACCCAACTCTGTTTTTATTCAGGTTACAACATGCCCACTTTGCAGCAGACAGCGAATCTCAGGTTTTGATAACCTTCCAGCACCATCCTACATTTCCTCCACAGTTTTTCATTCCTTTGGCTCACTCTCTACCCACTCACTTTTTACACATCAGTCTTCCAACATCAATCAGATGTGTTGTTCAGAGAGAAATACACCAATCCTTCATTCCTCTGCTCTGCTTATGCCCAAACAGCTTTAATAAAACATTGTCTCTGCATGTGACTTTTTGGGGGGTCAAGAAGTTACTCTTGTTCACACTAGGATACTGACTGCTCTCTTGTGTAAGTACAGCAAAGAATGCAGGGGAAAGCTGCATAACTCATCACTGACACAGCTTACACCGTTTATTGCAGAAGCTGGTGGGTGGAAAGGAGGGATCACACTACAGAAAAAGAAAAGACGGTCCTGTGATTTATGCAATTTAATTATAACCCAGAGAACTAAGCTCTATTCCTCTATCTCCTACATTAAAAAAAAAGTCCCAAGTCATAACCCTTTGTCTTATTCAAGTAGATACCTTACTCTTTGAACATTTATCTGCAAGTAAAGTCAAAGAGAATAGTGTACTGAAAGTATATCACTATAAAATTGCTATATACTCTGACAGAATGGAAATGGATACAGACATCTTGAACTAGGTGCGTAGTATTCACATTGCTGACAGACTTTATGCCTCTACCTATCCGCAGGTCATTACTTTGGTGTTTGGTTGGTTGTGGGGGTTTTTTTCACACCATTAAAGTTCACACTTGAGAAATTCCCGTAATAATACAATAAAAATTAATGAGAAAAATAACATTGTCCTGAATAAAAAAAGATTTAAAGAAAACTCCCAAATTATGAGGACTAACAAAAACCCTGAATATCTACCCATATAGCACAGACAAACGTATTACAAACTAAATAACAAATCGAGTCAATAAAAAAGGCAGGTCCTTAGAGAGATCACACAGTGACACACGTAAGCAGTATGTGCATATTGCACGAATAATCTTCATTCTCACACTTCTGAGCAGCTACAAATCTGACTTTTTAATTCTAAAATATTACAGATTCTGTTTCAAAAGTACATAGATAGACATCTTGGTTCTACCATGTTTCAAAAGGATAAAAAAATCAACATTAATCTAGCCCAAGCAAGAAACCCTTACTTCTCTGTCTCTGGCAACTGGCATACTGCTCATATTTGGAAGGTGAACTTGAACACTCAACAGCAGTACCTACAGAGCAATAAATTAATCAGTTCAGAGTGAGAGCCTGCACACTCTATTTGGCATCCAGTACTATGCCTGAGCATATAATTGACGCTATGCCTCAGCATGTACCATTTTAAATTGAAATCCTTAGGTTATGCAAAGAAAAAAAGATTAATGACTTAGAATCTTGCCTCACAAAAAAACGAACCAGAGTAAATCAATACTTAAACCAAACTATGCAAAAAGAACTTTCAATCTGGAGGGTAAATTGAGAAAAACTCTACATGCCATTTGTGAGGGGTTTTCTTTGGAGGCTGGGGCAGCGAAGTTTCTAATAAGATGTGGGAAACATTAGAATAACAACACACAGGTATCAATGACCTTAACGTTTTTCTTGCAGTAGTCTGGATCTGAACTGAGAGAAACAGGCGGGAGGTGGGAAGCCAGCTCAGCCACCAGAAAATCACACCAGTTATTTCCAAAAATACAGTTACACCACAAACCCAGCAAATTCCACCGTATAACAGGCTAACCAACTCGGAGCCGAGGGCAATGCCCACAGACCCACCTGAGGCAGCACTCCCGCCAGCAGCACCACCGCGACGGGCACCGCAGCGTGCGCTGAAGGGCAACACTTCTCAGCCGGTTTTGGGTACGCTGCCCCTGATCGCGCCGAAACAACGGGGCCGAAAAAATCGCCCACCCAGACACGCGTCGCTGCACGGCTTAGGGGGACGGACACAGCAGCCCCCTGCGCCCCGCACGCCGGCGGCAGAAGGGAGCTGCTGAGGAAGGGCGGGATCGGCCGGGCGGGGGCACCGCGCTGGGCACTGCACGGAGCGCTGACAGCACGTTTCGTTCCCACGGGCTACGAGATCTCGCTCCTTCCCCCCAGCACAACCGCCGGGGCCGAGTCAGAGCGAAGAGGCGTTTTCTCGCCTTGCCCTGCCCCTCCACCCCGCAGAACCCTTCACCGAGCCGCATCGCGCCCCTCCACCCCCAGCCCCACCGGTGGGGAGAGGCGGCGAGGGCCCCGCCGTCACCCCCCGCCCGCCTCCAGGGGTGCGTGTCCGGGAGAGGGAGGCCGTCGGTCCTCACCTGCATCCCCGGCAGGCCCGGCTGCACGGGGGAGTGAGCCATGGCGGCGGCGGCAGGGACGTGGGGGGGAGGGAGGGAGCCGGGTGTCCTCGGGCGGCTCCAGGGGACAGGGCTTAGCTCATCTCTACGCTCTCACACACAGAGTCCTCCACGCCCTTCCCCGAGGAAGCAGCGCCTGTGCGCCGGCGGTGGGAAGGGGCCGTCCCAAGCTCGAGCTCTTTAGGCCCCTGTCATGGATGCAACGGCGGCCTCCTCTTCCTCGCCGTCCCCCTCCCCCGGCCGCGCGGGGCCCTGCCGGCGGCACGACGACAAACCTGAGGGGAAGGAGGGGCGGCAACGGCAGCGCCTGCGCGCCCGCCCCGCCTCTCCTCTCCTCTCCTCGCCTCTCCTGCCCGGTTACCTGCACCGCCGCCGCTACGGGGAGAGGCGCAGAGACGAAAGGCCGCAGGCGCCACCCGGCCATACGTACCGCGGGGTACGGAGCCCCGCCGGCCCGGGCCTGAGTCCCCTGAGCACCTCCGGCGGTGCCGGCGCCCGGGCGCCGGGCTTGCATCGTCCTCGGGGCGGGAGGCGCTGGGGCGCGGCCTTGTGGGTTTATGCTGGGTTTCGTCCTTCGCCTTTTCTGTGGAGAGGGCCCGCAAGTCAAGACCTGCACCTCCTCTCCGCAGCCTGACGGGAAGAGCGAGCTCCCGGCCACCGGTGAGGCGGAACAGGTGAAGGCAGGCCAGCGTCAGGCTCCCAGGCTGCGCCCTTAAAATAAGGAAGCTGGCGTGAGGCGATAGATCAAGATGGCAGAAACCCTAGCCATTTTCTGGTATGCCCTTATCCTGCCTCCCCTTGGCTTGGAGGCTTTCGGAAAGGTCAGGGTAATGCTATCGCTCTGCTGGGGGATATGATTTCAGGAAACACTTGACTTCCTGTCAGAAGTTGCAAAAGCAGTAAACCAAGATGACAGTTGTGCCTTTATAGTACGGCCTAAATGGAAGAAGAACGGGTCAGCAGTCGGATCTCACACACACAAGAGAAACCCTGGACCCACGCAAAACCCTTACGAGCTTGACAATGTTGTATTCCCCGTGTTTGGCCTATTCAAGCTGAGATTCAGGAGCTCCATCACACAATTGCCAATGCACCACGGAATCCCCTGAGATTCTCCTTTCTCCCCTGCAAAAAACTAGGTAGTTCCATGAGTGTTAAAATGATTTAAACCTGTTGGCCAGTGGGCCTGTGATCCTCAGGACGGTGCTTCACTGTCTCCTCAGCTGCTTAAAAGAAGGGGGTGAGCATCCACCACAGCATGAATTCCTTTTCAGGAGGTAATTCACTAGACAGTTTGTGCAGATCTCTTAACTGCAGAAAACACTTCAGAATATCAAATGGTCTTACTGATACATAGTTAGAACTCCCACTGAAGTTTTTCCTGTAGTGATGATATTCTTTGTTGCCTAATATGGACTGAGCTAAAGCTACACAATCTTATTTTCCTGAAGCCTGTGGAAACAGAAATGTGTCTTGAGATTTCTACCCCTCAAACTCAAATAAAATTAGCTAACAGCCTTATACAGGCATGTATGTGTACACACACACTCTGATTGTTTCCCTGAGAAATAAGACTAAATATACCAGCTGTTGAGTACAGTGAAGCACAGAAAGGATGATGGATAGAAATTGTGTAGAAAAATAAACTATTGGAATTCTTTCATTAGTTGTTCATTAAGGAGTTGCTAGTTTCCTTAATGCTGGAATGGAGTTCAAATTATGTTTCGTTTTTAACTTCAGGAAATATAAAAATGTTTCTACTGTTTACTGGTACATAACTTTCTAAGAAATGTGAAAGCTTTCATCTGAGTTTTACCTCAGTCAACAGTCAAATAACAGTCACAAGAATTTGTATCAAAACTTTCTATTTAGATTGCTTTCTAAAGCATTTTTGCAATCTTTTTTTTTTTTTTTTAAAAAAAGTAGAGTTTTAGTATCTCCATGGTTGCTCCACTGTTTGCAGAAATTTTTTTTAGCTTGCTAGGGAGAAAGTCAATGGGCTACAAGTGAACCTTTTCCTTTGTCCTGTGAATACCATTGAGCTTTCGCTACCTTAAATAATATTAAAAATCCTCATTGAGAAAACGTCAGGTTTGCCATTGCCTGTGCAGCTTCATTTTTGTTCTTTTCTATTTAGTCATTATGATAAAATTTCATCAGCTGCTTTACTTATGCAATTTTAACTAAAAAGGTTTGAATGTAATCTTAAAATAATAAATGTGTTTCTGTTTTCTGTTGGGTTTATGCTAATCCATCACTTAAATTTCAGCTCCATCCTCACAGACTAAGTAACAGAAGCCTTGCAAATTTTTCTCTCCTTTTCTCAACCTTTTCTGAGAAAAAAATGATTTTGTGTATTACACTCCAAAGAAAGACTATTCTTGCAGTAATCATTATTAAAAGTAGAATGATTACATGCTATGACAGCCCACCATCCCAGTACAATGACAGAGACTTCAAAAATAAACAGTTCTTAAGATGGTTCCCTGTTGTATCATGGTAAAGCCAATATGCAAAGATACAATCAATTTATTTTACATGTAGACTTCTCAATACCTGTTTTGCTTTCAATTTAAAATGATACTTTGAATTTGCAGAGATTTTCTGCTTTGCTGGTTAGATAAGAAAAAAGTTACAAAATAAAAATATAATTACATTGTGGTAATGGCAGTGACTGTGAACTTCTGTTTATAAACAACCTGTGAAGAAAAAACATTTCCTTACTGACCAAGACTGAAACTGCTCGAATGAGCAATGTCAGACCACTGATGATGAAGAAAGGTGCACCAGAAATGTAGCTTTTCTAGAATTTTTAATTTACTATAATTAAGTAAATAATCCTATCTTGAAATAAATACACCACAGAAAAAGCACTGTGGATTGTAACATATACAAAATATAGTGCATGAGAAATGTAATGGTGAATAAGTAGCAGGCCCAAATTTACCTGGGGAAGAGAGAAGAGTGGTGGGGGTGAATGTGGGATGATGTTGCTTGCAGTAAGGTATGGCTATGGGATTATGGAGGCTTCCACGCAGAGTCCGGCTTGTGTGGCAGCAGGGGTATCTTGACTGATCAATTTCTTAGTAAACTGTTTTAACAACCTGTATAAAAATGCATTATTTCCTCTCTTAACTATACCTATTAGGTTCCTAGTCTTACCCTTTTTTTTTAACTACCCTGTTAATAGCTTGATGGACTATGTACTCAAAATTAAATTCTCAATAGTTTGTTAGTAAGGCTCCATTTTGAATACTTACATTTTAAATGTATGACACTCGCCTGTATCATATAATACAAAGCAGTTTTAATGAGGCTTTTCACAAATGGGCCTTAAAGAATTGAAGTGTTCCTGGGGATAAAAGGGGAGGTCATCACATAGGTCTATAACTGATGATAGAGAGGAAAGAGAAAATAAAAGCATTTCACAGTGAAGGGTGTTACCAGTAGACTGTCACAGGAAGGGAGACTGCATGAATTTGAAGTCCTTAAATGCCAGTCCAGTATGAAGAATTGAGAAGTGCACGTGTGGCATTATTTCATTGCATTCCATCTTTAGAACTTTAATTTGCTGTCTGAAAGGAAATCTGTTATTTCCTTTATAAGAGGAATGAATTATATTTCCTTTATATATTTCCATTATAAGACATGTAGCATGGCAAATAGTAATTCATTTTAGATCTTCACAGTGAAACATTTTCCAAGCATAAGTGCATAGAATAAAACATGGTTATTTTATATCAGGACCCACGTACTTTCTCAAAAAAGGCAGCAGTTAAAAAACTTGCATATGTATTGTCGCTTAAAGCTTTCTCAGCACCAATAACTGGCAATAAATTATCTTCAGGAATATATGGATTTTTTTTTTTTCTAAAATTGTAATAGTTTTATAGGAGCTTTTTGCTTTTTTGCAACCTGGTCTGGTGGGAGGTGTCCCTGCCCATGGCAAGTGGGGTTGGAATGAGATGATTTTTGAGGTCCCTTCCAACCCAAACCATTGTATGATTGTGTGAATCCATCTGGGACCAATCTTGCTCAGTGTATCCATGAATGACCCAGAAAAGAGACTAAAGAGAAATGACAAAATAGTCTCACATTGCCAAGTATCATGAGGTAAAAACTATTAATACAAAACACCAGAAGCATCAAAAAATAGGGTGTGCTTCATGACATATCAAGGTCTTAAACAACAATTAAAAGTACCATCGAGATGAGAATATACAAATATGTATGATCTGCAAAATCAAAAAGTGTTATTCCCCAGGCAGCAGTTTGTCCTGGATGTGGTAGTTAACATTTCTAGCAAAACAAAGAGAGATTAAAAAAAAAAGAGACCTCAGATTTTGGAGGGACTCAGATTAGTGAAAGGTGCAGTATGCTTGTAGGGCCACAGGCCTCAGGCTGGACAGTCGCTTCAGTTAGCCTACCTGGCTACACACTCTTCCAGGACCAAAATGGGCTCCACAGGAAAAAGTCCTTAGAATCACAAGGAGTAGGTCTGCATATTGATAAGACATTTATCTTTGCACGTAGACAGAATTTGCAAACTAACTTTTCATTACTATAGTTGAACAAATTTGCTTTGTTCATGTAAGAAAAGGCAAATACTCTTGATTTCAGTATCATTTCAAGGTTTTGGATTTATTTCTAATTTACAGCATACTGTATAACAATAATAATACATGAAAGCCCTCCAGGGACAGCGGCTCCACCACCTCCGTGGGCAGCCTGTTCCAGTGCCTAACCACCCTCTCAGTCAAGAACTTCTTCCTAATATCCAACCTAAACTTCCCCTGACCCAACCTGAGGCCATTTCCTCTCATCCTATCATTAGTAATTTGGGAGAAGAGATTCAGCCCTGCCAGCCTCTTGTGCCTGCTGCTCTTCTGCAGGGCGCTCATCCACTCCTCATAGAGCTCCGCCTCGAGGATCTTGGAGGGGATCTTGCAGAGGAAGTCCTGCAATGCCAAGGGTTCCAGATGAGGCTGTGAGCACTGCCACTGGGAGCACAGACAGCATCCCCGGCACTCTGGCTGAGGAGCAGGCAGCTAGGTCTGAGCTGCTGCTCTCCCAGGTGCCCATCAGCATCCACAGAGCCGGCAGCTGCCATGCTCCAGATCAGCAGTGTTCACCTTTGTCCCGGTTTGAAAGACAGGTGTCTGCTAAGGAAGGCAGGAGCCCCCCTTGGAACAGAGAGATACAACCCCCTTCCCTCCGAATTGTTATAGAATTGAAATTAAGGGGCTTTCAGGCAAAGATATGAGGAAAATGGGAATAACAGTTTTTACTAATGTATACAACAAAACTATAATACAGAGAAACTGGTTACAGGCCCGATAGAGTCAGGGACACAACCTGGCCCCCTGCCGGGCAGGGTGCTGGTACCAGTCCGATCCAGTGGCAGCTGCAGCTCTCTCCGAAATGGTCCGGTTAAAGCGGTGGTCCGTAGGAAAAGAAAACAAAGTCTGAGCAATCCGATTTCGGTGGCAGCTGCAGTTCTCTTTTAGATGATCCCGTTGAAGCAGTGATCTTGTAGAAAAGAAAACTGGTCCTCCTCCGAAACTCCGGCCGCGGTGCAGTCCCTGTCCTCTGGGATCCCAGCGGGTAAGGCTCCTCGCGCTGCTCCAAACCCCAAAGTTATCTCCGGCGGGAATGCTTGGCTCCACCCCTCCCCCCCTGGCCGGGGCATCTCACAAAGAGATGGTGAGTCCTGGGGCAAGGCCCTGATGGGCGCATTAACAGAAGAATAGTCCTGAGGGGCGAGGCAAGGAACACCGGCGCCAGGCCTCAACGGCTCATGGTAATAGAATACATTGCAACCCAGGACATTATCCACCCCTTATTCTATTACCATTTGCATCATCCCAAATCAATACCTTTCTTAAACTCTACACACACACACACACATATATATATACATACATATACAATGAAACTCTACACTCAGTTCCCACTTAAAATAAGGTCCCCTTGTGGTACACACCGGGTTTCCCCATCTTTCTGCATTACCCACCAAGTACAACCTGGTCCCTGAGCAAAGACAACCCCACGGATGGGTTTGTCTTTGCCCGAGGCAGAATTAACCCAAACAGTTTTCCCAAGCATACCTCTCATGTGCACTACTGGAACCCTATCCCCGTCTGTTATTTGTAAGGATTCAGACTGAGCGGGGCCTGCTCGGTTCGTGGAGCCTCGGGTGTTAACTAACCAGGTGGCTTTTGCTAAATGCATCTCCCAGTTTTTGAAAGTTCCTCCACCCAGTGCCTTCAAGGTGGTTTTAAGCAGTCCGTTGCACCGTTCAACTTTCCCAGCTGCTGGTGCATGGTAAGGGATGTGGTACACCCACTCAATGCCATGTTCCCTAGCCCAGGTGTTGACAAGGCTGTTCTTGAAATGAGTCCCGTTGTCGGACTCAATTCTCTCAGGGGTGCCATGCCTCCAAAGGACTTGCTTTTCAAGGCCCAGGATGGTGTTCCGGGCAGTAGCGTGAGGCACAGGGTAGGTCTCCAGCCATCCAGTGGTGGCTTCCACCATTGTGAGCACGTAGCGCTTGCCTTGGCGGGTTTGAGGCAGTGTGATGTAGTCGATCTGCCAGGCCTCCCCATACTTGTATTTGGACCACCGCCCACCATACCACAGGGGCTTCACCCGCTTGGCCTGTTTGATCACAGCGCACGTCTCACAGTCATGGATAGCCTGGGAGATACTGTCCATGGTTAGATCCACCCCTCGGTCTCGTGCCCACTTATAGGTGGCATCTCTGCCTTGATGGCCTGAGGCATCATGGGCCCACCGAGCCAAGAACAACTCTCCTTTATGCTGCCAATCCAAATCTATCTGGAACACCTCTATTTTTGCAGCCTGATCTGCCTTCTCGTTGTTGCGATGTTCTTCATTAGCCCGACTCTTGGGGACATGAGCGTCTACATGACGGACTTTCACAGGTAGCTCCTTTACCCGAGTGGCAATGTCCTTCCACTCATCAGCAGCCCAGATTGGTTTTCCCCTACGCTGCCAGTTGGCCTTTCTCCACCTCTCCAGCCAACCCCACAGGGCATTGACTACCATCCATGAATCAATGTAGAGGTAGAGCTTTTGCCACTTCTCTCTCCCAGCAATGTCCAGGGCTAATTGGACGGCTTTGAGTTCAGCAAATTGGCTCGATCCACCCTCTCCCTCGATAGCTTGTACAACTTGTCGTGTGGGGCTCCATACAACAGCTTTCCATTTCCGGCTAGCACCTACAATTCGGCAGGAACCATCGGTGAAGAGGGCATATCGTCTTTCACTCTCTGGTAGCTCGTTATATGGAGGGGCTTCCTCAGCACGTGTCACTTCCTCTTCCTCTTCTTCAGAAGACAATCCAAAAGCCTCACCTTCTGGCCAGTTGGTAATTATCTCCAAGATCCCAGGGCGATTTTGGTTTCCAATACGGGCGCGCTGTGTGATGAGGGCAATCCATTTGCTCCAAGTAGCATCGGTGGCATGATGCGTGGAGGGAGCCTTTCCCTTGAACATCCACCCCAGCACCGGTAATCGGGGTGCCAGGAGGAGTTGTGCCTCTGTGCCGATCACTTCTGAGGCAGCTCGAACTCCTTCATAGGCGGCCAAGATTTCTTTCTCTGTCGCAGTGTAGTTGGCTTCGGACCCTTTGTAGCTTCTGCTCCAGAATCCCAGTGGTCGGCCCCGAGTCTCATCAGGCACCTTCTGCCAAAGGCTCCAGGACAGACCCTTGTTCCCGGCTGCAGAGTAGAGCACGTTTTTCACCTCTGGTCCTGTCCTGACT
The DNA here is from genome assembly GCA_028020825.1 of Podargus strigoides. NCBI lineage: Eukaryota > Metazoa > Chordata > Aves > Caprimulgiformes > Podargidae > Podargus > Podargus strigoides. The sequence continues at coordinate 53,738,876 of CM051622.1, forward strand.
GGGCCAAGGGCTACCGCATGAGCGATTTCCTGCTTGATCTGAATGAAGGCTTGTTGTTGTTCAGGGCCCCAGTGGAAATCGTTCTTCTTGCGGGTAACCAGGTAGAGAGGGCTCACGATCTGGCTGTACTCGGGAATGTGCATTCTCCAAAAGCCTATGACACCTAGGAATTCTTGTGTTTCCTTCTTGGTGGTCGGTGGAGACATTGCAGTGATCTTATTGATGACCTCGGTGGGAATCTGGCGCCGTCCGTCTTGCCACTTTACCCCCAGGAACTGGATCTCTCGGGCAGGTCCCTTGACTTTGCGTTTCTTGATGGCGAAGCCGGCCTCCAGGAGAATCTGGATGATTTTCTCTCCTTTCTCAAATACTTCCACTGCCGTGTTCCCCCATACAATGATATCATCGATGAACTGCAAATGTTCTGGAGCCTCACCCTTTTCCAGCGCAGTCTGGATCAGCCCATGGCAGATGGTGGAACTGTGCTTCCACCCCTGGGGCAGTCGGTTCCAGGTGTACTGCACGCCCCTCCAGGTGAAGGCAAACTGAGGCCTGCACTCTGGTGACAGAGGAATGGAGAAAAATGCATTAGCAATGTCAATGATGGCATACCACTTTGCTGCTTTGGACTCCAGCTCGTACTGGAGCTCCAGCATGTCCGGCACAGCAGCACTCAATGGTGGAGTCACTTCATTCAAAGCACGATAGTCCACAGTCAATCTCCATTCTCCGTCAGGCTTGCGCACAGGCCAGATGGGGCTGTTGAAGGGTGAGTGGGTCTTGCTGATCACCCCTTGGCTCTCCAGCTCACGGATCATCTTGTGGATGGGGATCACGGCATCTCGATTCGTCCGATACTGCCGGCGGTGCACCGTCGAAGTGGCAATTGGCACCCGTTGCTCTTCCACCTTCAGGAGCCCAACTGCAAAAGGGTTTTCTGATAGCCCAGGCAAGGTGTTCAACTGCCTAATGCCTTCTGCTTCCACAGCAGCTATCCCAAAAGCCCACTTAAATCCTTTTGGGTCTTTGTAATAGCCATTTCGGAGAAAGTCTATCCCCAGTATACATGGGGCCTCCGGGCCAGTCACAATCGGATGTTTCTGCCACTCCTTCCCAGTCAGGCTCACCTCAGCTTCCAACAGGGTCAACTGCTGCGACCCCCCTGTCACCCCAGCAATAGACACAGCTTCTGCCCCCACATGTCCCGATGGCATTAGGGTACATTGTGCTCCAGTGTCAACCAATGCTTCATATCTCTGTGGCTCTGATGTGCCAGGCCATCGGATCCACACTGTCCAAAAGACCCGATTCTCCCGTGCCTCTTCCTGGCTAGAGGCAGGGCCCCTCTAGGCCTGGTTATCATCCATTCTCTAGGCATACCTGCTAGATGTTTCTTCAAGGGGATCTGACATATCATCCTCCCTTCTGTAATACCTGGCAGCTCGGTCACGGGAGGCTGAGGCTACTTTCGCTTTAGCGGAACCCCCTCGGTTAGTGTTTTCCCTTTTGAGCTCACGAACCCGTGCTGCCAGGACAGAAGTGGGTTTCCCATCCCACCTTCTCATGTCTTCCCCGCAGTCACACAGGAAGAACCACAGCTCAGATCGTGGGGTGTACCCTCTCTCTCTAGCTGGGGGACGTCGGGCTCTGGCTCTGGGGTTTATGACCTGCACTGGTGCCACATGAGAGCTGCTCCTCCTCACCTCCTTCATCACCTCCTCCCTAATCTCTTCCTTGAGGTCCCTAGCCACAGCAGCGACATGAGCTTTCATTGGGCCATTGACTAAACTCTCATAATATCTGAACCTGTTGGCAACAGAACCCACTGTCTCTTGGTTGTCATCAGCATTAATTGTTGCAATGAATGTGGCATACTGCTGTGGCCCCAGCTTTGCCAGGTTCCACAGCATCTGCCCTGTACACTTGACCTTGTCGGGGTCATTATCATGCTGTCTGTCCCTCCCAAAGAGTACCTCTAACACTGCCACTTCCCTCAGCTGTTGGATCGCTTCCTCAAGGGTCTTCCATTGCATTCTATGATGGTACTCCTGCATCCTCTCTCTGTGGACAAACCTTTCCCTCACACTCATTAAAAGCCGCTCCCAGAGAGAAAGGGGCCCCGGCTCCCTTACAAATACCTGGTCCACCCCTGAGTCTTGGGCCAAGGATCCCAAATACCTGGCTTCACCACTATCCAGTTGTACGCCTTTACCCATAAGGTCCCAAACCCGAAGTAACCAGGTTGTATAAGGCTCACGCCCCCGTCGCGCAATGTCTTTTCGCATATTACGGAGACTGTCGAACGACAGGGATTCGGTGATAATTTCAGGCTCTGACTCCCCTGCAGATTGTGAGGGCTCTGGCTCATCACCATCATTAACTGGGCGTACTGATTTGGCCTTGCACTTTCTCCTCTGCACAGGGGCGACTGCCGCTGGCTGTGGCTGTCCTTGTGGTTCAGCTGGACCCTGCACAGTTGTAACATCTGTGGGTCCCACTGCTGCACCATCAGACTTTCCCTCTTTAGGACAAGGTTTCCCACTAGTTTGGGAGGTGTATTCCGTCAGCTTCTGGCCCATCTCGCGTATTTCCTTTATCAGCACCCCCACCCAATTAGGCTGGTCCATTTGTGAGGTGGGCTGTTGGGCAATGCCAGGTCGTGGGACAGGGTCAGGCTGCGGGGCAGGATCTCTGGCCTCTGGGGCCGTGTCAGGTTCTGAGGCAGCATTCCTAGTCTCTGGGGTGGGTGCCCAAGTAGTTATCCAAGCCAGTCTCACTTTATCTCTGAAGGCCAAGCAGCCCATTAGCAGTAGGCCTATTAGCAGCAACACATGGATAATATCTAGGGGAAAACTAAACCCTTCGAAAGCTGATGGAGCAGACCCAAAGAACTGGTTGAATGGTTGGGAGAAAACTTCCCCTGGTGTTATTTCCTCACAGAAGGTACCATTTTTAATGTAATCCCCGAAACATACGCTGAGCGTGTGATAGCCCTTTATCCATGTGCCCACATTCCACAGGAAATCGAAAAACCATGAACTCCTCACCTTACCAACCCACAGTGCAAGCTGGATAACAACCACAGTAGCCTTAGTCAGAGGACCCATGTTTAGACAAGGGGCTGCAAAGGGGAAAAGCATAGCCACGACCACGTGCCACCCGAAGCAAGGTAAACTAGACCACATGGTGCTGCCTAACAAAGATCCCACGTTCAGTGCACAAAACATCAGGTTAGCCAGGAACTGTTATTCCTTTTTCACCCTTTTTCCTCAATGCCCTCAGGCCCCACGTTGGGCGCCAAAATCTGTCCCGGTTTGAAAGACAGGTGTCTGCTAAGGAAGGCAGGAGCCCCCCTTGGAACAGAGAGATACAACCCCCTTCCCTCCGAATTGTTATAGAATTGAAATTAAGGGGCTTTCAGGCAAAGATATGAGGAAAATGGGAATAACAGTTTTTACTAATGTATACAACAAAACTATAATACAGAGAAACTGGTTACAGGCCCGATAGAGTCAGGGACACAACCTGGCCCCCTGCCGGGCAGGGTGCTGGTACCAGTCCGATCCAGTGGCAGCTGCAGCTCTCTCCGAAATGGTCCGGTTAAAGCGGTGGTCCGTAGGAAAAGAAAACAAAGTCTGAGCAATCCGATTTCGGTGGCAGCTGCAGTTCTCTTTTAGATGATCCCGTTGAAGCAGTGATCTTGTAGAAAAAAAAACTGGTCCTCCTCCGAAACTCCGGCCGCGGTGCAGTCCCTGTCCTCTGGGATCCCAGCGGGTAAGGCTCCTCGCGCTGCTCCAAACCCCAAAGTTATCTCCGGCGGGAATGCTTGGCTCCACCCCTCCCCCCCTGGCCGGGGCATCTCACAAAGAGATGGTGAGTCCTGGGGCAAGGCACTGATGGGCGCATTAACAGAAGAATAGTCCTGAGGGGCGAGGCAAGGAACACCGGCGCCAGGCCTCAACGGCTCATGGTAATAGAATACATTGCAACCCAGGACAACCTTCAAGATGGTGGCCAACAGGTGCTCAGGCTGGCTTTCGAGCTGGACCTCCACTCCACTGTTGAGGGCCTCCCTGATCTCCTGGGAGGCGTGTTCTCTGGCCGCCCGTCAGAAGATCCCCTCTGTGGATGGCCCCTGCTCCTGCAGGAGAGCCAGCAGGTCCTGCAGGGGACAGAGGAGGAGAGCTGCTGGGCTGGAAACAACCCTGGAGCAGGTGAAGCTTCCTCAGGGGCAGGAGTCAGTGTGGACGGTTCCACAGAGCTCACTGGGGTAGGACAGAGGGGTGGTTGAAGGTGGGTTACATGGGGAGGAGCCAGCTTTGTCCCCAAGCCCCACCTGAGATCCCTCTGCTGGGGACAACACCTCTCCTGAGGACCCAGAATGATGAGGAGCCAGAGGGTTGGGGACCCTGAGGCCAGGCTGGCTTACCTGGATGGGCTGGAGCAGCGTGCCGTCCTGGCTGCAGAGTGCTGCCAGGGGCTGGCCAAAGAGAGCCCCCCTGCAGCCAGAGCCCAGCAGCCCAGACACCTCTGCAGCAGCCGAGGTTCATCAGTGCCCAAAGGGCCAGGGCAGCCTCCTCCCAGTCCTGCAGGTCCCACTGGCTGCCAAGGAAACAGAGCAAAAACCCCTGCATGAGAACCCCCAGGCGAGCGCTCCCGGACCCTCTCAGCACTGTCCCCCCCAGTGCAGAAAGCAAGGGAGAGACCTTTGGGAAAGAGGGGCCCTGGGGCTCAGCTCTCTCCTGCCACAGAGCAATGGGGATGCACATGCGCTGTGGGAAGGGCAGCAGCAGCCCCAGTGCAGCACGAGTGCCTGCCTGCCAGAGGAGGAGAGAAGGGCCATCCTGCCCCCATCTCCTCCAAACTCAGCAGCTGCATCACCACGTCCACCTTGGCTGCCAGAGGGGATGGGAGGTGGCCGCTGCTCTGCACCAGCCTGCAAGAAATGCACTGCGCTCAGCGAGCGGCCCCGCAGCAGAAAGGGCCTGTGGCGAGCTGCATTGGCCCCTGGCCGTGTGTGAGGGCTGGGAAATGTGGGATTGCACTCTGAGTGGTCCTGACCTTTTGCCTGGCCCTTGAAGAGCCTCTCCAGGCTGCTGGTGTGTATTGTCATCACCTGGGCAAGGGGAAAAGAGCAGAAGGTGAGAAGCAATGCACCTGGTGTTGGGCTGGAGCAGCATCTGGGGGCAGAGCCCGGACAGGAGGGACACTCACAGCACTGCAGATGCTCAGCTCCTGCAGCAGGAGGTCGATGGAGGGCAGCTGGGTCACTCGAGCTCCCTACACTCCTTCTGGTGGCCTGTGCATGGGGAAGGGGCAGAGAAAGAGCTGTGGGAGACCCAAGCTGCTTTTTTAGCTGTCCACAGCTGTGGGGGCAGCTCTCCCCAGCTCAGCAGCAGTCTTACTGCATCATACAGCTATGCCTAGAGTGTCCGCACGTGATCTGAGCACAGCCCCCTCAGGCTGCACTGCCAGGCCTGGCTTACCCAAGGACTGTACTGAGCCAGAGCTCCTTCACCTCCTGCGAGCTGCAGAAAGAGAGGAGAAACAGCCTGAGTGCCTGCTGTGCCCCAGGCTGCAGGCAGACGGGGATGCAGGCAGAGCCCTGCCCCATGGGGACGGCCAGAGAGGCAGGACAAAACCCCATGGAGAGGACAGAAGTGCTGCCCAGCCCTGGGACCTGGCACCCAGACTCACCAGAAAGTGATGACACATGAGCCACAGGGCCAGACGAGGGCAAGGGAGTTGCCTTCCTCCTCCTTGGTGGCATCACCAGCTGGCCCCTTCCTGATGGTCAGCACCTGCAGCTGGCCCAGGGCCAGGCAGAGCTGTGGGCACGGGGCACTGCCACGTCTGTGGAGAGGAGCGGCAGGGAGTGACCTGGAGGTGGCCAAGCCCACTGGCTCCCCTCTAGCATCTGCATGCCACAGGCATGGCCATGGATGCATCCAGCACCAGGGTGCTGAGGGCCTGGGGCTGCTCCTTGGGTGTCCCTGCCCTAGTGGCAGGGCCAGGGCTGGGGAGGAAAGGCAGCTGCGGTCTGTGGGTCTTACTTGGGCTTGGCGATGACCAGGGAGTCACTGAAGAGGAGGAGGTCCCTTTCCTTTGTCTTACGGCCCTGGGTCACCCACACGCCATGGTGGAGTGTGGGCTTAGGTGATGCCGGGACAGACATGCACTGCTGCACGGGGCCAGGGTCATCCCTGCAGAGCAGAGGGCATCAGGCATGAGAAAGGTGGCTGCTGCGGGGCCCAGCTCTGCCACTGTGTCCTCAAGCTGTGATGGAAGCCTACCTAGAGCCAAGGCAGCAGTTCACCTGCCCCATCCCGACGACGCAAACAGAACCTCTTCCTCAAACTCTCTGGTAGAGCTCACCGTAGTGTGCAACCCACCCAAGCAAAGTTGCAAAAGGGGGTTGAAGTGCCTGACAGTGCTCCTGGACAAAAGCTGGACTCTGCTCCGTGCTGGTGCATCAGTGTCCCTGTAGGCCCTGAGGACATTGCCAGGGCAGCACCAAGTCAACGCATTCCGAGCGCCCCCAACATTGTGTAACACAGGCGGTGGTGGGGGAAGGGCACTGGGGCTCTACCCAGTATGTCCATGGCGCTCTCATACTGGGGAGCCCAGAGCTGGGCACAGCACTGCAGGCATGGTCAGCACTAAGCAGAGGGGGTCACCTCCCTCCAGCTGCTGGCAATGCTTTGCCCAGTGCAGCCCAGGGTGCCACTCATCGCTGTCTTTGGGCAAGGGCACCGTGCTGGCTCCTGGTCAACTTGTGATCCACCAGGACCCCTGGGTCCTTTTTCTGCCTTGCTGCTTTCCAGCACCTTTGCTAAGCTGCTTTCAGTCACAACCGTGTGAGGATGTGTCCCGCAATGCTCCGTGCCCGTACCGGTGCCACTTGCAGCCGGTGCCACCCTCTTTCTGCACGTGTTCCAGTGCCACTGCTGTGAGGGAGAGGAGGGCATGTTTCCTCCAGCCACAGCAGTGCTCCAAATGGAAAGGCTGTCTCTTGTGATGGGACAGGCAGAAAAAGGATGCACTCTGGCAGGAGAATCCAGAGAAGGAGTTCATTGCCTGTGGTTTAAGCCGAGAGCTGCCTATCTGGAGCGGTTGGTTGTTACAGAGCTGGTACAGAAGGAAACAGTGGAGGGATGTTTCTCTGCCTCTAAACTTTTTTGCCAGCTAATCAGAGACCCTTGGGACTTAGGAACACCAGCCTGCAGCCTTCCCAGTCCCAAAATTTAAAACCCAAGAGTGAAAAGCCAAAAATCACAAATATGCCCCAAACTATGTGTTGGTTATTTTGGGAGGTTTTCTATAAGGAAAATAAATTATAACTTGTAAGGTGTTTTCTGACATTTGAACCTACCATCATCCCCACTGTGGGTGTGTGTGGGACAGATAGGCCTGTAATAACTGCCCCCACACAAATGTAGGTCCTGTGCATGTGCCCTCTCACCCCCCCATCCTTCCCATCCCACAGCCTTCTAAAAGCAGTTACCCAGGAAGTTCCTGTAGTGCTCGTGTCGCTCTGACACGCTTCAGCCATCTTCCACCTCCTCCTGCGGATCTCCTTCCATTCACAAAAACCTGCTGCCACCTCCCACTTGCACCGGAGCTTTGGCAAGATCCCAAAGCCTTGTGCTCCTTTGGCTTCTGCAGTCACTGGCTTGGTTCTCCTCCCATCCTTTTCAAGACAGCAGGCTTCCTGGGGGTTTTGAACTGAACATCTCTCTTCTAGATAGTGGAAAAGGTAGTGAGTGCCTGAGGCTTTACTTGCAAAGAAGAGCAGATTTGGCTGCTCTACATCAGCACTGGTGTTCTTTCCTGCCCAGAAACACATTACAGGGGGACTTGTGGGCTCATATTAACAGCGCAGTGTAGTAGCAGACCTGCACAGACTTCCCATCCCACTGTCTCCGGAGAGCAGAGGGATTTGTCTCAGCACCAGGGCTGCTTGTAGCAATGATCAGAGGGAACTGCAGGAGGCCACAGATCTGCATTTATTTTCTGATGAGACTTAAAAGAGAGAATCCCCCAGATCTGCTACCAAGAATTATCTGTACTGACTCCATATCTTCTGAACACAGCAAGAAATCACAGAATCACAGAATGTTAGGGATTGGAAGGGACCTCAAATGATCATCTAGTCCAATCCCCCTGCCAGAGCAGGAATACCTAGATCAGCTCACACAGGAATGCATCCAGGCGGGCTTTGAATGTCTCCAGAGAAGGAGACTCCACAACCTCTCTGGGCAGCCTGTGCCAGTGCTCTCTTACCCTCACTGAGAAGAAGTTCTTCCTCACATTTATGCAGAACCTCCTATGTTCCAGCTTGCACCCGTTGCCCCTTGTCCTATCATTGGATGTTACTGAGAAGAGCCTGGCTCCATCCTCATGACACTCACCCTTTACATATTTATAAAATATAGAAATACAGTGACAACCCTGCTAGATGCTCTGTAGACAGACTTACTTGGGCTAAGCGCTGTTTTCTGATACGCTCAGTGTGCAGAACTCACCTAGATGGTCTGGTCTTCCTGGATCAGGTTCTAGTTTCTTCTCTTAATACCTGCGATTGTCTTTCTTACACTGATCTACTCTCAGTTCTGCTCATTCTGCTGCTTGCACCAAGAATATAGCCTATCCCCAACTGCACGTTCCTCCCAGACTCCCTCAGTGCTGGTCATGCCCTTCCCCTCAGGTGCCGACTTGCCACTCACCCATCTCAGATATGGAGAAGCTGCTGTAGTTTTGTGCACCGAGGGGCTCAGGCAAAGCATACTGATATCAGTGGAAAGATTCTCATCAACTTCACTGGATTTTGGGTTTCTGCTCTTTCTAGGTAGTACATACGCTCCTCAGCCCAGGGCACATCTTCCTCATCTTTCTTTCTCACCTGTATAGAGGCTGACACTATAGCCACCAACTTACTTTCATGAACAATTTTCTCAAAGAGCAAGCTTGGCTTGCAAGGCAGCTCTATGCTGGCATTTATTTACATTCATGGAGGTAAAATAGTAATTTCTAAGCCAGTCCTTAGTAGAGATCAAGGTTTTAACATATGTTTTCATGTCATTCTTCCTGCAGAAACACAAGACCATATATTCATGTTCTGGCTGTTAAATAAAGAAACAAGCTCTTGCAAAGTATGTGTGTCTGTGATTTTTGTACATGTCAAGTGTTTATATTTAATGATTTGAGTGTTTAACCAAATTCTATAGAGACTCTTCTTAAAGTATTTCAGTTTGCCTTCAAAATTAAATTCCAGGCTTCCAAGAAGTCCATGTGAGGATGAGCGTCATTAGGGGTTTTAACTGCTCAAAAGCTTCCCCTCCCAGTGACTACCTCCTTCAGCCCTGGCATCATTTCATAGTAACTTAATCTGAGCTGGAAACCACACCTCTCCCCTCCAGTGATCCCAAGCTAATGTGTCCTCTGCTTTCCAAAGGGCAGCCACTGTGGAGGACAGGGCAGGGAAGACCAGCTCTGGGGAGAGGGAGCAGGGTGCAGCAGTCCTTGCACACAGGTACTTGGCCCCAGCACTCACACCAAAGTGTATTTTCCTGCACCTGGTGGTGGTAAAGGACCCGGTGCTCCCAGGGGAGGTTTGCTGGGACGTCAGACTGACAGGGAAGCTATGCCTGAGCAAGGACCCTGGAGCTGGTGAAAAATAAAAGGCTAAATAAAGGTAGGAGAGCATTGTGTATTTTATTCCTACTAATACTACCTGGAATCTGTGGTCACAGATTGACAAAAAGCCACTTAATTGCAAAAAGCCTGATCTGAGCAGAGCAAAGAAATCCCTCCCGTTCTACAAGCTGCTTCAAAGCAGGTCAGAGGTGGCTCAGGGCTTCTCTGCTTCCTGCTGCTTTTGCCAGGCTGCCTGAACTGGAAATAGGTGGCACAGAGCAGCACCTTGGGCCTGCCTCCCACAACTGGGGTTGCAGCAAGTTAGGAGAGGGAGCAAATTTATCAACTGTGCACTGTGTGTAGAGTCACTGGGTGCTGGGGCAGCCATCTGCTCTGAGGCTGATGTGGTGGAGAAGTGACAAGTCACACTTGCAATGAATGCATGGAAGAAAGAGTGAAAACCAAAACCCAAACAAACAGATGAAACAGCTAAACAAGAATCCCCTGGGCAAGCAACAGTTAACAGAGTAGTTGAACAAGTAGCCCTTAAGCAGACAGTAGACCAAGCAGAGATAATAGATCAGGTATTAATTGCATTTGTGTATATATGCCAGCACATCGTATTATTTTAGGAGGAACCTATCTCTGAGAACAGGAGGTCTCAAGGCCACCAGAGCATGCAGAACCAGCTAAAACCAGCCTTGCAGTTTTTTCAGCAAAGAACAAAGAAGTGACTGACTGAAGTTCACTTAGAGGACACAGTGATGAAGAGAAAGATGAAGTAAATGACCACCAAAGGTCTTTGCAGACCATAAGAGACTGTAATGTGCATGCGGGAGTGGGTGACCACAGTCTCAGATAACTAATGAATATGTATAAATATGTTAATCATTTCCCCAGAAACTGTATACCTAACTTGTATATAAGGTGTGTTGCTAACCAGGTAAGGTGGGCACATTTTTGGAGGAGTGATCCCCTGTGCGCCCAGCACTGCAATAAAGAATACCTGCTTAATAGACATCCCAACTATTGAGTCCTGATTTTGGTTTTTCACTGCATCACAGATACACCCCAAACCCCAGACTGCGTTTCTGCAGCTCAAACAGGAATGTGATGGGGACTTACTGCAGCCAAATATCTCTTCCCCCAAACAGGGGGAGGAGATAGTCTGCAACAGTAACCCCCTGCCCTTCTGTGGCAGAGAACAGCATGACCATCTGTGTCATGTTCCTGCTCCCTGCAGAGCAGCAGAAGTCCAGGGTGCAAATGTAGAGGACCTGAAGGCCCTCTCCCTGCCACTGCCTCATTTCCATGCTCAGTCTCTCAAGTGCCGTCCCCCCTCTCCATGCCCCCACACAGGTTCAGCACTCAGCCAGGCCCCTCCAGCATGGGACATCCACGGCTCTAGCTTTAGTAAATTCATGCAGCAGCATTGCCCCCTACCTTTCCATGTCTGGGATCAGATTTCAGGAAAAACGCATTCAGTATCATTAATTCTGTCAGGTGGTTGCAGAACTGATCTCAAGCTCCCTTGAAGTAAAATACTAGCCCAAAGGAGCTGCACCAATTGAATTAACCTTTGCTGGAAACTTTTTTTTTAAGCGAAGACAGACCTTTAGAAAATACGACTCCCATCTAAGCAGAAGACATCTCCAGTTTTTCCCACCAAGGAAGCATGGCATGGCTCCAGCAGCACTGATTTTTAATTATTTTTTTTTTAAGTTAATCGGGCTTGAATAAAATATTTTTCCCAGCTGTAAAGACTGGGTATTCAATTTGGAGTAAAAAGAGCCCTATATGGGCTATGATGGAAAGAAGCTCTGACAGGGACATACATTGCAGCCAGCTGAATCTCACAGAAGGACAAACACAATTTCACATAAGCAGACAGCTGAGATTTCATCTTAATCTCACAAGGGTTTTATTCACCACTAGCAGCAGAAGTGGGTCGAATGAAGGGTTGCAACAGCAGTGAGAGGGCGAGTGCTGTTAAAATGCCTTGCTGTGTTTCATGCCTAGCTCTTGCATCATTTTCATTCATTTTTTATTTAGCAGCCTCCACAGCTTCAATTTTTATTTGCCTCTCACCCCTGAAAGACAGCAGTGCTTTGCTGAGACAAAACGACCTATACCACAGATAGTCTCCTTAGGAGCTTTTCAGAAAGTCTTACCCACGTTTTGGCACTGCAGGCAAAGCCAGATTTTTCTTTCCAGTGCGTCTGTTGGCAAAGGCAAACCTATTTGATTAGCTTCTGCAATAATAACAATTCCTTCAGGATGCAGTCAGTGACAGTTGTAATACTGCTTAAGATCATCACATCAGTGTTTGGTAAGTCAATAAGAAGGAAATGTAGTTTCTGCAAGGTGTCCCCTTGCCAAAGGGCTTCGTCTTCTGCGTCTCATTGAAAATGACCCTTTACAAAAGCACAAGTGGTTTAGCTGTGTCCAGCCCAGCTGCTACCCAAGAAAGCGGTCATGGAGGCTACACAAGGACAAACTGTGCCTGCTGCAGCACAGGCTCCAGCCCAGAAGGTGCACTGCCTACGCCGCACCTTTCATCTAAAGCTTACTCAGGCCCTGCTGCTAGAGACCTTCTCCTAGCTCTTAACTGAGCTCTCTGTGCTTGTGAAACACATACCCCAGCTCCTCCTCTCCAGAACGGTGACAAACCAATTCCTACACCCTGCCCATTTTTGCCCCTAACTGCCCCCCTTCACCCCCCCATAGAGTCATTGCAGGATGCTGCTGAGAGCACGGATGGGGTAGGTGCCAGCTGCAGGTGGCCACTAATCTTCACAGAAGTCTCGTAAAAGGTACTTGGGATTTGAACTGATTCAGGTAAGCACAGAGCTGCTCTCTGGAAAGCACAGGTCCCATTTTGCTTATCTTCCTCTCCCTCCACCCCATGTGCAGTCAGATCAGCTGTTAAACTCCCTGGGACATGAACTGTGACCTGTTACCCACCTGTGGGCATGACGTATTTCTACAGCGAACACCCAGAATCTTGAATCTGTGAGAAAGGCTCTCACTGGATGCCCTTAGAGACCAGTGGGGATTCCTGTCTAAGGGGTACAGGACTAACTGGGATGCAGAGGAAGAGCACCTTGGACTCACCTTACCAAACTCCATTTCTAACTGTTTTCATAGGTGACGGACTCTCTTCTCAGGACACAGGTGTATGTGGAAGTCTAAGCAACAGCAGCTGGAGTGGGAACCAGGGGTCACAGCAACCCACACATCTGCAGTGCCAGCAACATCACAGAATCACAGAATGTTAGGGATTGGAAGGGACCTCAAAAGATCTTCTAGTCCAATCTCCCTCCCAGAGCAGGAATACCTAGATCAGGTCACACAGGAACATGTCCAGGCAGGTTTTGAATGTCTCCAGAGGAGACTCAACCTCTCTGGGCAGCCTGTGTCAGTGCTCTGTTACCCTCACTGTGAAGAAGTTTTTCCTCATATTTATGTGGAACCTCCTATGTTCCAGCTTACACCCATCGCCCCTTGTCCTATCATTGGATGTCACTGAGAAGAGCCTGGCTCCATCCTCATGACACTCACCCTTTACATGTTTATAAACATTAATAAGGTCACCCCTCAGTCTCCTCTAAACTAAAGAGACCCAGCTCCCTCAGCCTTTCCTCATAAGGGAGATGTTCCACTCCTTTAATCATCTTTGTGGCTCTACGCTGGACTCTCTCGAGCAGTTCCCTGGCCTTCTTGAACTGGGGGGCCCAGAACTGGACACAATATTCCAGATGTGGCCTCACCAGGGCAGAGTAGAGGGGGAGGAGAACCTCTCTCGACCTACTAACCACACCCCTTCTAATACACCCCAGGATGCCATTGGCCTTCTTGGCCACAAGGGCACATTGCTGACTCATGGTCATCCTGCTGTCCACCAGGACCCCCAGGTCCCTTTCCCCTGCACTGCTCTCCAACAGGTCAGTCTCCAACTTATACTGGCACATGGGGTGTTCTTCCCCAGATGCAAGACTCTGCATTTGCCCTTGTTGTATTTCATGCTCATTGACTGGATACCTGTGTCTGTGTGATCACCTGCACCTACAAGCTGGAGTTGCTGTAAAATAGAATAAGAGTAGTGGAAGCCAGGCATCAAAGCACCTCTAAGTCTGTCCATGCTCCTGGAGGGACCAGGGGGTCCAATCCAGCTGCTGAACAAAGTCTTATACAGGATGTGGATCTGAATAGAGGAATTCCCAAAACAATACACATGGTCCACAGGACTTCAGAATCCTGTTAAGCAGCAAAGTATAGTCTTCCCTATTGTAACTTTGATGGGTGTTACAGGTATATTAAGATAGAAAAGACTGACACAGGTCCGTAAGCTTCAAGTGGTAAAGCACACAAAGCAGCAGCAGAAAAGTGGTATCAAGTTTGGTTAACATGCAATTGTCAGTCACACTCTTACATCACTTCCATTATTTTGTTACAAGACAAGTTTTATTGTCGTTGTGTATTTCAAATGTCATTTGCATTGTCTGTTTACCTGAGTGGACACCTCATTAATACATTTAATTAAAAACATAGCAGGGGTTAAATGCAGGGTAGTTAACAGGCACACAAAGCATTACATTACAGCGCATGTCCAAGTGACTGTGTGTGGAGCATAGGCAGCATTCTCAGCTGAGCTTTGCTCCCATTATCTGTAAGGAAGTACAAAAGAATTGAAGGCACACGTGAGCTGCTGCTTTCAAGTAACAGTGAGGCTGGAGGGGTCATGCAGACAGCTTGGCTTCAATTACTATTTCTTGGCAATACTCGTTACTTTCATGAAATAAAAATTGATATTCAGTATAAAAATACATCTTTTCACAGGGTCTAATAGTGCCAAGTGCAACTTCAGCATTTTAATGCTATGGTATTTAAGCTTGAGGTACCTTAAGAGTGCAAAATCTGCTGGAGTTTCTTCAGGACACCATGTTCAGTACAAGATAGACTAATCATTTCCTCTTGCTTCCCAAGAGAGGCTGCATTTGAAGTTAAAACAGTTTTTCCTAACCTCTCCCACCAGACATGATATCCAGAGGTGTTACTGATGCCCTGATTTTTCTTACTGCAGGGATAGTTTATGGGATACCATAATTTACAAACACACTGACTACAGCTTTTACATCTGAGAGTCGGCTTCAGCTTGCTTTTCATCGACATCTTGTTCCTTTTTGACTTGTTTCTTTTCTTCCTCATCAAGCTGGGCTTCAATCTCATTTGGATCAACATAGGTATAAAAAAAAGCCATGACAGCAAAAATGATGCAAACTACCAACAGCAAGGCAGCAAACAGCACATACTCTGCCCACTGTAAAAAAAAAAAATAAATAAATGTATAATTAATCCATCAATATTCATTCCAAAAGAATTACACCTTTTTACTGTTTGCAAAAAATTAATTCAGAATGTGAAACTGAGCACACATACAGTAAGTACCATACGCCTTAAAGGACTAAGTATTAGATGTATATAACAGAAGGCCTGTAGGGACAGGACAAGGAGTAATGGTTTTAAACTAAAGGAGGGTACGTTGAGATTGGATATAAGGAGGAAATTTTTTCACAATGAGGGTGCTGAAGAGCTGGAACAGGTTGCCCAGAGAGGCAGTGGTGGCACCATCCCTGGAAACATTCCAGACCAGGCTGTACGGGGCTCTGAGCAACCTCATCTAGTTAACCTGATCTAGGCCCTTCCAACTCAAAGCATTCTGTGATTGTATGATCTTAAAGCAACTCAGAATTGAGCCCCTTTCAGCAGTTCTGTCTTCAACAAAGAGACAAAAGTTCTATGAATGCTGGAAAGTTCTGCAATATCCTCTTCCTGTAAGCATGGGAAAGAAGTGAAAGTAAACTCAGCCCCTCCTTTTGCTTAGATAACCTCATCTTTCAACAGGCTGGAAGTGATCCTGCTTCCACTTAGGTCAGCAGCAAGTTTCTACTGACCACAGATATGGGCAGAGAGCAAGACCAGGAACTCAGTCACTGATATACTCTGATGCAATTCAGCCAAGTTCTACAGCTGGCTGGTACCATCTGGTAGCTGACACTAACCTCTTCCATTCCAATGCTAACTGCACATCCACCATGATGCTGATGTTCAGAAGTTGTGGTTGAGGATTATCAGCCATGACTCCCACCTGTATTAGAGCTGCTTTCTCCTAGTGTAATACAAAAGCACGCTAATTGCTTGTGTGCTTACCTGCTTGCTGAGTTTGGATGCTCCAGCCACAATCAGGACAATTATGTTGCCGACAGCCACCGTTAGCAGCCATCCTGCCTGCAGCACTGCCTTCATGTTAGATGGGGCCTAGAGAAGCAAAGGCACTTAAGAGTTAGTCAAACACTGCTATCACTTATTTTCTGATGTTTACTGCATTCTTTATGTTGTAACGAATTCTCTTTCAGGGGAGATTTGTTTGGGCTTTTTTTTTTTTTAAACTAAAAATTGCTAGCGGACTAAACAAACAGGCCTGGGGAAGGCCTTGATGAGCAAGAGATCTCTAGTACTGACTATAACACCTTTTACTTTCTACACACTCACTACACACTAACAGGTACGTTTTACATCTGACACAGTCATATTAAATGTACCCATTAAATGAAGAAATTGAGTGCATCATAGCCTAGCCAGCCACATCTTACAATGTCCCCATCACTGCAGTTTGTAGACTGAGAATTAAGAGAAGAAATACACACAGCTCATAATTCAAACCAGAGTTGAAAGACTTAAGAGAGAGAGAATTAAGAGTGTTGTGTTAAATAGCTGCTAAAGACTGTATGGAGGAAATTGGAATGGCGATAAGGTGTCAGTAAGTGTTCATTTAAGGTTTGAGGGCTCTCCAGTTTGGTTTTACAGCAGCAGTATTGTTCCACCTCTTGTCAATGGAAAGCCACACGTGAGCAGGAGATTTGAGGACTGGTGGTCAAGTCCTCAAACGGTATAATTCAGCATAGCTTCATGGAAAACACTGCATGCAGGTGAAACAAGGCCAAATTGCACCAGCCTGCAGTCCTGCTAGGGAGCGCGGAGGGACAGAATTGTTCAAACAAAGCAGCAATACAGAACCACCACTTAAAAACAACAGGTCACAGAAGATCTTTGTTTGTACCAGGATTCTTGACACAATGAGAGCTCTGAAGAGTGAAACCTACCTGTGAGTATGAAAACTCCAGCCCGGTGACAGAGAAGACTACTTCTGCACATGTAAGAATAAAATACTGAGGGATCTGCCAAGCCATATGGACTGTATTGGGTGGGATATCTTCAGAATACGTTATATCAAGAGTTTCTCCGGTACACTGGAAATTAAAATAGCACATTAGGAACAGCAATAAAGAGTCCATACACTAAAGGCACTCTAAGCAGTTCTGTATCATCTCTCTAATCATATCTACACAGAGTCCCAAGTAAATAATAAATATTCTATATGAAGCACTGCATACCTAGTTACAGCAGACTTCATGGAAGTCCTCAGTGTCTAATAGGGCTAAAGATTTAAGACCATTAGTGATGAACATGACTTTTTTCATTATGTCATTATGATACCCATTGTTATTTTTATAGTTAATAATGATGATTTGATATTCTGTTGAACACACCAGAATTCTATCATAGGTACAGTTAAGGGCAAGAGGGATATTTCTGCAAATGTTTTTTTAATTAAAGAAAATATTGACATGAAGAGTAGTTCTGTGTTGTCCATCCAACAGCACTGGCAACTCACCCTGTTAATTACAATTGTATAGGCACTGCCAAATCCCAATGTCTCTGGAGTAACTGAACAACGGTTTGAATTTATAGTAGCCGTAATCTTATCTTTTCTGAAAAAGGAATAAAAACACACAGTTCAGAGTACAGGTATCGACAATTGTGTGCATTATATAAAAATAAGAGAGTTCTATGTCCTTTTCCCAAGGACAAGTATATCCTTAAGTGGTTAGATTAGGGTAAAGGACAATGCTTACCTTCCTCCTGGAAAGAGGGTGTAATTACTGGCAGAAAGAGGCATCAGTGTTCCAAAATATCTGTCACCCATAGTGATGTTGATAGTATCAGGCCAATTGTTTATGAACCTTTAAAATGCAAAAGTGATGAAATGCCAAACAAAATATGCATAAGTCAAAGAATAAAGGTTTTACTTTTAATTCTATACTGGCAGCACAAGAAGTGTCAAGTCTTCCCCTTTCTTTTTTGTCAGTTCCCATTTTTGAAAGAACTCTAAATCTCTTAAAGTGTGGCTAATGCAATGTCCTGGTTCGGCTAGGATGGGGTTAATGTTCCCCAGCAGCTGGGAGGGAGCTACAGCCGGGCTATTCCGTACCACGCTGTCCAGGTGCCCAGGCGTGGGCAGTACAGGAGCGGCTTTTGTCCGGGTCTATCCCTCGTGCTGTGTCTGTGCGGTATAGCTCTTGCTCTGCACATTAGTATCACTGTTAGTGTTGTTACACTGCTGTATTAAATCTTCCTTATCTCAACCCCGTGGTTTGTACTCCCTGTCCTGCCCACGTCCGAGGGTGGGGGAGGGGCAGCAGCAGCGTGGTCTCGGGTCCCGGCAGGGTCTAAACCACCACATGCAAAAAGCAAGCTAGACCCACATCAGCCCACTGTCTGCTTAGGACAATGTCAAAAGCAAGCCTCTACTCCAATCAGTAACAAATGCACCTGCAAATGGAAAATGTAGAAGAAAAGCAGAGTAGTAAGATACGCCTTACCCAAGACTAAGAAGGAGGTGTAGACATGCAATCCATGCAAGCTCTCTACAAAAATGTCTAGACAATGGACCAAACATACACTTCCCATTTTAGATAAATTATACCTTCAGTAGATATGCAAGATAGCTTAGATGAATCGTGCCCCAGAAGTTCCTACATCCCCTGAACATCGAATGAAGTGTCCAGCAAGTGGAGAGTTCCTACAGTATAGAAAACTGCAGCAAGAAGAGTCCACCCAATAGGCAGATTGAAGAGACAGTCGCACTACTGCCAAAACTGAGGAGTAAAACAACCTACCTGATGAGATTATTTCCTTGTTCTGGTTTTGATGTGACGTAGTCCAACAGCTGGTGGAAGAGACCATTATTAACATACTTTATTGTCATCCATCAACAGCTTAAATGTGCACTATTACATAGCAGTGAAAATTATCAGAAGCTTCAGAGCAAGACTCCAGACCTTTCCTTTCAGGATCCTACTAGGATACATGTCTAGTAGAAAACAATGTATAACCACACATTTAGGTCTTGGTAAAAGGGTGATTGACAAGTTAAATACTAAGTTGGTAATTTTTTCCTTTTTTTTTAAAAAAAAAAAAAAGAACCCAAAAATCCCTAACCTCCTGCCCTGCTCTCTAGAGCTCACCAGATTCACTGGTACAGCAGAGAGGGGGAGAGACAGAAAACAACATAAAGGGAAAAGCTACCCAGAGCTTGTTCTCTTGGCTTCACACACTCCACATAGATAGCTACTAAGATGTTACCATATATCTTGGGAACGAAGCAGACTTACCCATTCAGCGACAATGCCTGTCGCAGTATTTTTAACTTCAAGAGTGTGACGGTTTCCCCCCAGAAACTCAGTAACTGTAGTTGTAGTTTTATTTCCAGAAGTTACATTTAAGAATTGCAACTGAGAAGTCTCAAATGTCATGTAGCCCGTCTAAAAAGACAAATGAATTGCTGTGAATTGCCAGGCAACTGCATATTTGTCTACACCTCTGAGGGGGTGTTGTGGACTTCAGGGGGGCAGAAGTTTACATGCATGTTACTTCTCAAGTGCCAGAGATCATGAGCAACTCCCAACTTTCATTTTTGTTACGTTTTCTACATCAAGCACTAATTTCATGTGATTGTGATTTTTTATTAATTTCTTTCATTACACAAGCTGCCAAGTAACATGAGCTTCCCACTCATTATGGAATAACTGTTATGTTTTTCTGTGTATTTCTTGTTCCAGGTAAATCAGGCTTATCACCACCAAGTAAAATTTTGGTTTGCTACAGATGCAACATTAACATAACTTAAAAATGCTCATCAGCTCCACCACATTTTTCTGTCAAGTAGGGCTGTTCTATTTGCTGTCATAGAACCTGAAAAGGTTCTTTGACACCTAAATCTGAAGCTTAATATATGTGATGTAGCCACAGAAAAAGCTCCCTGTTCAACTAAGTGATCACTCACAGTGAGAGCAGTGACTTACTAGAGCTTTTATTGAAGGAAAGGGTGTTCTCTCTGTTAAGAAATGCCACCACTTTAGCAAGAGTGAAATTTTCAATTAGTTCAAAATCACTATGAAGTTTCTTAAAGTTTCTTGGAAAAAACTCTTGCCAAAAAAACCTAGTACTGCTTAGAATATTGACATAGTTACCATTTCTTCATTCACTGTGTTTTAGGTAACAATTCATTCCACAATACAAAAAAAAAAAAACAAACCCACAACCAAAAACCTTTTAAAAAAATAGAGAAAAACCCTAGAAAATAATTGATTAAGAAACATTAGTTAAGAACCACTTTGACTTACTCCATTAGATTTTTTATTTTAATTTGCTATTCCCTCCCTTACTTACCGACCCCATAGGTGTTACATTCACACTCTGAAGTTGAGGTTCAAACTGAACTGTTGCAACATCAGTACCTAGATTTATTATTTTGATTTGGGACTGCCCAGCTTCAGGGAAAACTGGAAGAGTTTTCTGTAGGACCAAAAAAAGTAAAATCAGTGCCCTATCCTAAGTCACATGGAAAAGGTACCATAATTACTGTGATCTTAATTATCTCACAATTAAGATTAGCATTTGCCCAATGATCTGTGATTGTCAGAGGGATGCAACTTTAAGAATGGGTTTTATTACTAGTCTCACAAGCTGCCTTACTGATGCCTCAAGAAAAGAAGTCTCTCATTCAAAACAATGTCTCCATGGCCAGGTGTGGTTCCTCTTTGATCACGTCCTGCAGCATGCTGCCACTACCAAGGCCACTCTGCAGTTCGAGGAAGGGGCTTTTCTCACATCCTATTGCTGCCTGGGTTCCTGAGTCTTTGTACCATGTTGACTCATTCTCCCCCAGCACTGGTGCTGCTGAACTGAACAGAAGCATGTATAGGCACTGCTTGGTGTGACAGCCCAGACAAACCGAATTTCTGGAGACTACTTCCCACTAGATCTAACAGGAAACAGCTACTGTCCTTGCAGAGCATCAAGAGCTGCAAGAGTCGTGTATGTTTCAGTTCTGCCTCAACCTTTCCTCTTGTTTGATACTTTTGTCTTCTTCAATCTCTTTATATACATCAAACAACAAAAATGGGTCCATCTGTCTTTCTGCTGAAGCTACCAGCTTTGATGAAACTTCTGCTCAACGTCAGTATGTGTGTGCGCGCATAGCTCTGGCCTTCTGAACAGGGCATTCAAGGAAGACAGCCTGGATGTGTCTGTGCCATCTAAAGGCCGGACCTTTTACTTCCAACTTCAGGAGGCAGAGCTGAATATAAAGCTTGTTTCACTGCTGGACCTAGACATTAGTGAGAGAATTCTGCATTCCTAACTAAAGGTATTTAAGAGCATCTCGCCTTGCTCATGAAGACAGGCACCTCAGGGTAGCTATTCAGATCTTGGGGTGCAATGGATCACCTCCTAAAGATGTTGCCAATGCCTCAGCTACAGGGGAAACCTTCATCTGATTCAGGCATGACACCTCCCTTCAGGGCAAGGACAGTTAGGTGGGATGAATCCTGCCTTGAACATGTATCATCTCTGCCCATGATGTGTGATGCTTCCCAGACTGTCACACTTCACCTCCAGTCTAAACAACAAAAGAGATTAGAGGTGCAAAGTAGCCCCCTGATAGGCCAAACAAATATCTGGTTTTCAGTTTTTAGTCTCACATCAAAGACCTGAGGTTGCCTTTAATATGAGATTTATGTTAATGGCAGATGGAATGTTTTGCAGCATGGTGTTCATAGCTAGTTAATTTTATTATGCTAATCACACTACTGCAATATAATATTTTCCCTCTTTCTACTTCTGTGCTCATATACTTTGTTCCAAATTTAGGAGTCTTGGCTCATCTTCCCTTTAAACACACTTCATCCTCTATTAACGACAAAATATTAATAGTAAATACCCGCATGTGGCTGAACTTACATCTATTTGCACTTGCAGAAGGGCAGCAGCAACAAAAGCCAAAGATGCAAGGAACATACCCACAGTGATCTTCCTCAGGGGCCTAGTACAGTGACAAAAGGCATCTGTGAGTTTTAAGACAAATATTAATTCAAGGCTTCAGCTGCTAGTTGTTTTCTTTTCACAGGGGGAAACTCAAATGTCCACAGCTAGCACATTATCACCATTTGATGGGCTGGTGTTGTTACAGAAAGTGTTCTGCTAAGCTGGGTGCCTCAATTAATAGTTACACTATCAGGGAATATCTCCTTCCTGCAGCATCTTAATAACCTGCTACTCTGCATCTGCTAGGCTTTGACATTGACTGAACATAATTATTAGGTTTCTGGAAAAGTCTAATTTGCAGGAAGAAAAAAAAACCAACAATCCAGTATAGTAGTTAGCTTTAAAACAAAGAGACAAGAAGTTATGCCTTTTAAAAAAGGGTAACAATTTGTGTCTGTATTGCTATGTTTAAATCAGAACAATATTGAACAAAAAAAGTCAGGGAAATGTGTTCAATTAGGAGATATCTACAGACATTCACATAAGCTATAAGGGTAAATTTAAGGTATATATTTTATTTATGGCATCATCCGTAGGAGGTAGTATCCACAAATGAGTGACTGTTTCCAGCACAGCATATGCCCCCAATTTTTCATAACTAGATGGAAAACCAGCATTGCATCTTAGCTCTAAAAAAATGATTTCAAGGACTGTATTCTCTTCTGCCTTTCCAACCTGCAAGTGTTAGCCCCTTCATTACCAACATTAAAAGTAATGTGCAATGCCCTCTGAAGCTACACCTAGAAGTATGCAATGAGCCAGACTCCTCACTGGGACTGAAGGGGAAATACATCTTGTCTCAGGTAGTTTTAAGCCCAAAACATGACTCGTGCTAAGCATGTATGTTGTATTCTTATACCTTGGGAGGGAGAGGGGGAAGTGGAAAACAGTAAGCAGCATCTCTCCTGCAATCAAAAGATTTTGCCCTTAACTGGAAAATAGTGTTATTTTACTACTAGATTCTCTTCCTCTAGTCTGTGCTGCCTGTACATACAACTTGCTGTATTCTATATTTTTTAAATTTTGATTTCTTTAAAATATTAACCCCATTTTAAACACACATTTTCTCCTTAGCCAAATTCTTGCTCTTGTTACATTTGGGCCAAAAGAGCAGTTTAAAGAAACCCCCAAAATGAACCTCTGTTGAAGTTGGATAAGTACATCAACTTACGTAAAATTGAGTTTGCATTTCTTGATTAAAGGATAAACCACAGCATCTACAACTGGGACCATTATAATAATCAGGATTGGATTCACAGTCTGTTGAAGATGAACATAAGAAGGGGAAAAAAAATATTTTTTAAAGTACTTTTTTTAATGAAAAGCAATTAAAATACCTATATATGAACTTTGGGAAGTACTTAGAATTGGCAGACATAAGATTATTGTACCTGCATTTGGTCTGGCTGAAGCTGCATAGCTCCCTGGTGAATAAAAAATAAACAGGTTTTAATATTATGACAACAAATAAAACTGATCTGAAAAGTAAATGTTAATTAAGAATAAAAAACAATAAAAAGTAACCTACAAAATCCCCATCCATTGTTGTGGCTTGCAGTGTCCATCTTGACCCCTTAACAAAAGAAGAGAAAGTTAAATGCCACAATAAATCAATCTTCCAAAGTGCTTCTTGAATTGTTTTCATAGGTAAAGTATAGGAAAAGGCATGCAATACAATAAAAAAAAACAACAAACCCAAAGCTAGCTTGTTAAAGGAGTATTCTTGCTCTGCAACGTAAACATTTGAACAAAGTGATCCTTTCAGCCCATTTCATTTTATTTGCTAGTTTTGTGAAATAGAGTGGAAAATAATTCAGATGCAGAGATTAGCTGGAGGGACATCCTGTGCCGAGCACTGCCACATGCCGTGCACAGAAGCCACTCAAGCGCCTTTGTGCTGCCTGCCTGAGCCCAAGCATCCCACACCACTGACCTGTCCATCCTTCACACAGCCCAGCAGTGACCAGCCCAGCTGGGGCTGGACCTGCCTTGAAACCTCTGTCCAGAAAACCTGCCTATAGCCAGGTCAAGCAGGGCTAACTTTCAGCCTGAGCCCAGGGAGAGACAGGAATGTGCATTCCCACATTTGTGGCAGGAGCCTTTAACCACCCACGATGCACCACTGTCTGAGATACGAGTTACTACTCATGCAATGAATATTTAGTTCTGAATTTCATAGCAGGGTTGCCTATTTGTAACAGGTCACACTGATTGTTACAGCTCACAGGTACTAGACTAAAGCAGCACAATTCAGGCAATCTGGACCAAACTTCCTACAGTCTACCTTGGGCCCCTGGTTCTCAGACATGCTCCTAAATTCATACTTCAGTACTTCACTATGAGAGCCTGCTTTCACAAATCCTGAGCACTCAATTCACCAAGTGATAGGAGTTATAGGCTTATACTTCTGCTTGAAGTTGTGAAGTATCACAGAATGGTTTGGGTTGGAAGGGACCATAAATATCATCTAGTTCCAACTCCCCTGCCATGGGCAGGGACACCTCCCACTAGACCAGGTTGCTCAAAGCCCCATCCAACCTGGCCATGAACACTTCCAGGGAGGGGGCATCCACAGCATCTCTGGGCAACCTGTTCCACTGTCTCACCACTTGTATTTATAACAAGTTGGAGTGATTAAGCCAATTGGCATCCAGGTCATTGCAGCCTTGATTCTGTAGAGCATTTATACTAGGACCCTACATTTCATCTCACATCTGACAGTGGAAGAAATGTTAAAACTAAGAAAGCTTTAAATTACTGTTTCATCCTCTGAGTCTGGTGATTTGGAGAGGCCTCAGTCAGTGAATCAGTCCTGGGTATGTCCAGATAAGCTGGATTTCCCCTGGCTGCAGAACATCCTGTACCAACGTGACTCAGTAACTACCCCTTTGTATTAGAGTAAGGTTAAAGAGCATGCAAAGAATTATTTTCCACCTTCCCATAGGTGCCTTTTATGTCTGATTACCTTAGAGTACATAGAGTGAAATGGTACAGCTCAAATTGGCAAGCCAAACAATTTCTACTTTACCTGCTGGTCAAAAAGCGCCCAGAACATTGGTAGAGGGATGTAAAGGAAAAGCACCTTCAATACCATCTTAGTCTGAGCAATCAGTCGTTTCTGCAGCAAACCAGAATTACACAAGAGGAATTGGTCACAAAAAACCCCAACAACAAGACAGTTACATGCTGCTATTCACAGCACAGCAACAGGTAAAGACACATCATGTAATGTTTACCCATTTCCTAAACTTTGTATGTTGTGAGTACTTCTGCTGATCTCTGTTAAAAAGCAGAAGGTCTGCTTGTGGGTGTGAGAAGGACTGCTGGGTAAAGGTGACACTGATATCAGAGACACCTGTGCCTCTTGGAATGTATAGTGATGGCAGCATGAGATTTAGCACTTGGTGCTGTGTTATTTTTTCAGAAAGGAGGCGTTTGAACGACAAGTGACTGAGGAATGCATTTCACACATGAAAAATGCACGTACATAAAAGGAAAATAGAAGAGACAGACTAAGGTTTGTGCTGCCGTTGACAACAGGGCAGGGTGGATAGGAGGCAAGGGACGTGGCTGGGGACAGTGGGATGCAAAGCTCTGAGAGTCATGGTAAGGAGCTTGTACTGAGGCCAGAAATTAGCTCCTAAGTGATTGAGAGGCCCACGACCATTTGCCCAGTGCTTGAGGCAATGGATCAGAGCAGACAGAAGAGAAGCTGAGGGGCAGGGGATGTCACAGCACAGGAGTGCTCATGCAGGACTCACATCATACTTCTCAGTCGCCCAGTCTAGCCAGTGCTCTCTCTTGGGGAACTCCTTGCTGCGATGCCGAAACCTGTTTTTGATGGCAAACTGAGGAGAGACAGAGTTTTGTTTAGTGGCATTACAAATATTTATAAATGCTACAAACAAAACAGCTTAAAGATGACACTCCTGCTTCTAGTGTTGAGCAGGTGCTACAGGTAATTTATTTCTGTTAACTGTTCTAAGCATCTAGGGAAATAAGGCATTTAAGACATCACACTGCATATCTCATGGAGTGTGCACCTTGGATTAGGTGAACCAAACAGCTCAGAGTAGTCTCTCTCAATGTGGGTTGCTGTTAGGAACTTGAAGACCTGCCTACTTCAGACTTACTTATATAAAAAAAAAAAGTAGAAGAGTGTGATATGCACAGGTTTTCAGAGCTGAATGGCTGCAAGAGTATTCACTATGAGAAGCTGCATCTTTTAGATATTCCTCATACTTTAACACTGAATATACACAAATATAGTCCTGAAGGACTGCTAAGACTTTCTGCATGGCATAACATGCAAGGCTGAGCTGGACCTCGGGAGCAGCACTGTAAGCAATGGCCAAAATCACCTATAGAGATTTGTTTTCTCACAGTGCTTACAAGACAAGCAGTAGTCTGGGCTATATCAAGCTGGCCGATCTGCATGGAGAATGAAGAAGCTCTTAAATGAAAAAATCCTGTCATCTCTAAGTTGAGGCACTGCAAAGTTGGGACATGCAGTGCTATTCATGCAGATACAGTTCCCTTCCTTGCAGGCTTGCACTGACATGTAACCCCCTGACCTCCCTAATACAGTGGGGATCAATATAGCTCAGCATTGTAAATAATATCCTGTTAATAAGCAATAAATATTTGCTGATAAGATATACGAGTAACTCTGCTCTTGACTCAGGTCAAGGCATGTTTGTCTCTTACTACAGGACTACACAAAGGTGTGCAAATGAGGAAGGAATGATTACCAGAAGTTGAGATAAGCTTTTACACGTCACTGACATCTTTCTTTGTTTCCTTTGTGTATAAATTCACACGTAAACCAAAATATAGATAAATAAAAAGGCAGTCTAAATCTGAAGGTGTCAGTAAGAAGCCTTCTGTAAGGAAAAGTAAAAGGCTTCAGAAGCTTTCTCCATATTATGACAGATTTCTGATCTACGCAAGCTTACTGAATAGTTTTAAACATTACTGCCACGGTTTAGGGGAATGCAAATAGTACTTACGCCAATGCATTTGGCAACTTGAATCATGACATTTCCTTGAGGCTGAACTTTCTTATACATCCTGCTTCCAATTACGAACACAACTACAATATGCAAACAGAAGCCAAAAGCAATTCAGGTTTAATTGAAAATAGTGGCAAATAATTTGGTATGGACACTGTAACAGTCAAAGAATTGCATCAGGGTGGGAATAAGCCTCCTAAGGAGCAATGAAATTGCCTACTGCATGTTATTGTATAGTAAAAGAAATCAAATTAGTACCAGCAGATTGCTTCTATTTAAGACAAAGGACTAAATCTGGAAATTCTTATGGTAAGTCCTCAGTGGGATGTTAGCTTAATTGAGGTATGATCACAACAAGGACCACTTAGGACCTTGGCTCTGGCCTTGCTGTACCAGATTGAGACAGCTTTACAGGCTCTTTTTCAGGAGTCCAGGATGCTGCAGCTTACGTCATGCAGGGACATGTGAGGCTCTGCCTGAACTGCAGGACTCACCTCAGCTCCCACACCCAGGCACGTTCCCCAGCCTCACCCTCCCACGTGCTGGGCAGAACACAGGCAAACCCTGCAGCTACTGTCTGCCCTGCATTGGTTGCATGGGCAAGATAGGGTCACTGGTAGCTGGAGACACATCCTGAGTGGCCTCCCAGTCAGGACAATGAAGGACCAGGATCACAAGGGATACTGTGGTAGATACTGACATCCCCCAGTTAGTTTCTTGGTCTTTGTGCTGCAGCAGAAAGGCTCAGGGAGTGACATGTAGCACAGCTAATAAACATGCAGGTGCTTGAGAAATACTGACACACCAGTATGGCATTTCTCCAGTGCAGGGACAATTACCTTATGCAGTACATTATCCTGAACTTTGAATAGTTTCCAAAATAACCACATTTTCTCAGGGTTCTCACACTACATTCAAAAGATCTTATTCACACACCCCAATAGTCCAAGAAATACAGACAGTAAATTACATGATGTACAGAATTCAATGGTATATTTGTGCCTCTCCTCAGCCTTATCAATCTCTCCTGGTAAATTAGTCTCTTCTGTAAAAGTGAGTGCTTCAGTTTAATCCCTCCTCCCCACCATCCCTCCCAAGAAAAAAGTTTAAGTCAAAAATCGCAGAAACAATCAGATATTGATAGAGGCTGATATCTAGAGATTTATACCATTTTCTCATTATTCTGAGATCATTATCATCTAATCATGTTTGTAACTGAAGCAGCAAGATAGAAACAGTTCCACTTACCCAAGGCAACAGCCATGAGGGCAGCAGGAACTCCAAAAGCCAGTGGGTAACATCGCTGTTTGCTATGAATGCCACACTCTTGAGCTGAAGTACAAAGTAACATTAGATAAAAGTCCCAGTCAGCGCTGCCAGTATTTTACATTCTTTGCATTCAGTGTTAACCTCAGTGGGATCTCTGCTGATGTATCTGATCATCCACCCTGTCAATAACAACTTATCTTTTATTAATTAAAAGAGGAATTATGCATCACAAAAATCACAGGATGGCTGAGGTTGGAACGGACCTCCGGGAGTCACCTGGTCCAACCCCCCTGCTCAAGCAGGGCCATCCAGAACTGGCTGCCCAGGGCTGTGTTCAGATGGCTTTTGAATATCTCCAAGTATGGAGACTCCATCACCTCCCTGGGCAACCTGTGCCAGTGCTTGGTCACTGTGAAAAAGTGTTCCCGATTGCAAGGGAACCTCCTGTGTTTCAGCTTGTGGCCATTGGTCATGTCACTGGGCACCACTGAGAAGAGCCTGGCTCTGTCCTCTTTGCACCCTCCCTTCAGATATTTATGTACATTGATGAGATCCCCCTGAGCCTTCTCTCCTCCAGGCTGAACAGTCCCAGCTCTCTCAGCCTCTCCTCATAGATTTACATTTGGTTTTTACACTGACAAGTGAGGAATCCTACTAGAATGGTCAAATGCATATTCTTGATGAGAAAGGAACTAGACTACAAAAGTTTGGGGACAAGTTTATAAAAGATCTTAGTAACATAAGTGGAGCTTGTTGAAACAAAATCTGAAACACCCCACAGCCCCCACATTCCACCCCAGCAGTAGTCAGTGATTTGACTTTATAAACTTCATGCATACGTCCTGCAATGATGCTCAGAGTGTAGACATAGCTACTAACAGGGAAAAGTAAAAGACTAAACAAAATGATCACCACACTTCTAACATGATAATGAGAGTTTGATTTGAAAAAAAGTACTAGCTTGCAGCTAATTAATGTCTTGATTTAATTGTGTTAGCCTTTTGGTTAAACCTTTACAGGACATAATAGTATCACTTGCCTTAGCTGAATTTGTCTGTTTTTCCAAGGTAGATTTCATCCTGTATCAGCACAGAAGTAAACTGCCTGTGGTGCCTTGTGCATATCTCCTTCCATTTTGGGAAAGGATAGAATTTGCATCAAGCAAACATCTACAATGCTTCTACAAAGTCTGTTCCAGTCAAGAAATCCAAAGTGCCCAGTGCTTTAGGGTTACTCTAGAACTCACATGCTGTTTTCTTTTGAGAAAAACAGCCTTCCTCAAGCTCCTGCCAAGCACATCCATACAGCACCATCTGTACAAGCTTGCCATGATAAACATACACGTATGGATCAGTGATTTTTTTTTTGCTTTTTGTTTAGGATCACACTGTTCCTTATAAGCAGAAGGGAAAATAACTTTCTCCTTTAACGATATGAAAAATACGATTTGCTTTGTCATGTGGATAAACATGTTCCCATATGCATAGATGCTTCGGTACTTTGCATGGGCATACTTTAGAATAGTCTCTACTTCCAGAGTAGAGGGCTCTCTCTTCCCTCCCCACACACAATACTACTCTTTCTAATGTGACGGTTTTAAAGGCATTGGAAGAGGTGCCACATTTGTAGCTCCACAGAATATAAACATGCATTAGGTATACAAGTTGATGGCTTCAGCATGTCTCTTCAGATCTAGTACTTCTGATCCTAAAGGCAATTTGGAACTCAGACTGGCTTGTTTGGACAGTACATCACGTGTGAGAAGTTGGATGACGTACATGAAAACTTTAAGTCTATTTACCAGATAGCTCCACAAGGTGTCAAAGAACAGACCGTTCATTTAAACCTAACTGGACTGCAATCCAACACATCCTCTACTGATGTTTGACTATTTTATAAACAAATTTGTGGTCTTACCTCTGAGAATTGGGGTGATTATAGTAGACAGGAGACTTCCAGCATTAATGGACAAGTAAAAGATAGAGAAGAATCTGGTTCTTTGTTTTTCCTACAGTAAAAACAAAGAGATGTTTAAAAAGGCTTAGACAGAACCACATTGATCACCCCAGACTGAACAATCAGCAGCTTTGCATAGTTCCAGACAAATAGTTATCTAGCTCCTTCTTCAGCTACCCAGGAAACAGTACAGTAATGCACAGGTCTAAATAAATAAATATATATATAATTAGAGTATTTTAAGAGTCAAACATTAGTAAGAGTATTTGTACGATTGAAAATCTGAAAGACATTGTTACCTGATCATCTTCAAACTGGTCTCCACCAAAGGCTGCCACACAAGGTTTGATCCCACCAGTACCAAGTGCAATGAGGATCAAGCCAATCATGGAGAGAGCACTGGAACAAAGTAGAAAAGGGGAAAAGGAAAAAAAATAAACCACTTCTCTTTCTTACTTAAAGCATATATAAGAGACTGACTGCAAGACAGTTGAAATTCAAGTAGCATAAACTTAGGGCATAAGTTGTCCCACCCTTCATCAATCTGGAAAAAAAAAAAAACCCACTTAGAAAGCAACTCACATGTGCACTGATACATTATCAGGAGAGCCATCCCGGTTGTGATCCGTCAGGTCATTTATGGAGCTCACAGATGTGATTGCCTGCCCAATTGTATATACAATGGACAGGGAGACAATGGTCCTGTTAGAAAGAGAGGAGACAAATTTTTAGACATCTTCACACAATTACACACATAGATAATGCAGACTTTTTCTCATTTGAAAGACGCTTAATAAAGAAGCATAATTAACAGATATGACAAGTTATGGACTCAGCTTATCACAAGATATTATAAAAATCTGTCCATGTACCTCTGTCATAACATTCATATTCTGTTTATTTTATTATTAATTAAACAAGACTAGCTAAAATAATAATAAGTGAGGCAAGACGATGAATGGATTCTGTAGATATAACCAGGTCACAGGAGATTTAAATACCTTCAGTGATTGCCTTTTTAAAAACCAGCTCAGGAATGTCATTATCATATTTCATATATGGTGAAACTCAAATGGATTACTCTACACCACTGAAGTATGCAATTTACACTGCTTTTAATATTGTTTTAAACATTCTATATGTTCTTTTATATTTTAGATGCTAGGAGTTAAAAAAAAAAAAAAAAAAAAAATCTTTAAAAAAATTAAAATTTACTTTAAACATGGAAACACCCCCAAAAAACTGTTGGGAACAATAACTCAATTACCCCACTCTCCCAGCTATAAGTGCACCATCTTCAAACTCAGATCAGAATAAGAGCAGCATTGAAGAATACAGACTGCAGTCTTTCAGCCTGATGTTCCTCCGCCAAGACATGCCTAGGAAGGTCATACTACAGAACCACCAGCCCCTACCCCCATGCCTTTAGGGTCCATTCCTCTTTTTTTGTCTATAAGAATATACTCCATTTTAACTTCATTGGAGCTTAAGTACATAAGTTATAACTACAGTTTAATCCACATCCATCTGCTTCCTTGGTTGGGGCTCCATTCAATAGGCACAAAACCAAGTCTCCAGTTTGGAAAAAAAGCTGGAGAAACAGGATGCAATGATGTGAAATTATTTAAAACTCTAGTTTGCAGGAGAAGCAGTCCCAAACCCTGTGCAGCCCATGACAACAAAGGGAAAGGCTCAAGGACCTAGGACAAGCCAAATCTATTTGAAAAAGGCAAGAGATCCTCACAGCAAGCTTGGACAGGAAGCATCGCTCACACCATTGACAAAGTTCTTGTCATTTCAGAACAAGGTTTCTCTGACTTAAAAATACTCTTCCCTGTTGCAGGATAAAAATCTGTACGGAGTGGGGCAGCAGTGAACCTGCAATTTAGTGTTATTTAGTAGATAAATTAGAATTATATTTTTTAAAAAGTAACATTTCCATATTGTTACTTTATTGGCTTAACAACTTGAGAGGAAGTTTCCAACTGGAGTTAAACCTGAGCTTCTGTTTTTTGTGAGGCTCATAAGCATACTGTGAAGTAAACACATCATTGGCACTGCACAGATGGTACACAATTAAAAAAAATAATTGTGATTTCTGTACCGTTTTCCCTAAGAACATCACATTTAAAAATATGTGAGCAGGTCCCAGCATGCTCCTTGGCAGATATTGCACAGAGTACGTGGACTGTGTAAGGTTTGAGTCTCTCCTGTAAGAATGCTCAACTCTGCTTGGGTAACCTCCTCTTCATCTTGTCACGATAGATTTTTTTCAATGAATTACTGTTTAAGCCTTCCTCATGGCACCTTGCTGTATTTTGAGGCATCTATACATTAGACCCAGAAAATTATTTAATTTTTTTCCAAAAGCATGATTTTTTTTCTTGTCAAGCTTAAAGTTCCAGTTTTAAGCCCTGAGCCATCCTACCAAGCTCCTGTTAAGGTCTGGTGGCCAGGGGCTTGCAGTTGTGGCACTGATATACAAGACTATAAGAGAAGGGATGCAAGATCTGCAAAGCTTCATCTGATAAAACAGGTAAAACCCAAAATAGATTTTAAAAAAAAAATAAATCATACCATCTGAACAAGTGATTTCATATATATTCAGGCTGCAGTCTGGAAGATATCAAGCTACTTGCTATGAGCTTACACTGATCAGGCAGGCTCCACAGAGCACACTTTGCAGTCTCCCAGAGGCTGTCAACACAGACTGCACAACCAGCTTCATCTCTCATCTCAGAGACCTTTGACAAATCAGCTAACATTCCTGACTCATATTGCCCCATAAAAATGTTTATTGTGCTTTTATTCTGGCAAAGTAAACACTATTAGAATCACGACCTCAGTAAAGGAGAGCGAGATCAGGCTGCTGGAAATAATTTGATTATATTTCAGAGCACTTCACTGAGCGGTACTTCTCTGAGCAACTAGTACACAAGTAAAAACCCAGGATTCATAATTTAAAGAAAGAGTTGCAACTCAGTAAAGCTGTCAAGTTAATACTGAAATTAAAGAACATTTTAGAATATATTCTAAAAGTCCCAGGTAATACCAGATAACAGTAGTTCACAATTTCATTGGCCACCTGCAATAGGTAAAGATTCAAACCAATGTAATTATAACCTCCAGTATCTACTTTCACAGCTTGGTGAATAGTTTTCCTTAGTTTAGCTTACATTTTGTCCAGATGAGAAAAAAAAACATGCATCATACCTGGAAAGCAAGCTACTACTCTTAACTGATTAGCAGAAATGTAACATTTGTTAACTTGTAGCGCAGTTTCCTGTCTTAGCTAAATCAGTTAAGACCTCAAGCTTTTGGGAAAAAAAATAAAGAAGAAAACACTAAACCCACAAATAATGGAGCAGCCAACATGAGCTCTGAAGCTGCTCTGAACTGCTGCTTTAGGAGTACTGCTGAGCTCAGCTGAGCCTCCATGATTTTTGTTTTTCTGAGGAAGCACTCACTTAAACTTTCCCAGCCAAGAGTCCGCAATGAGCGCTCCAAGGATCGGTGTCAAGTAGCACAGAGCAACAAACGTGTGGTAGATGGCTGTAGACAAGTTATCATCCCATTGCAGGAAATATTTGAAATACAAAACAAGCACCGCTGTAGGAAGAACAACAAAACAACGGATTACAAACCAAAGTCAGGACTGGATAAGTAATGGTAGGCATGAGGACACTCAGGACATGGGACATGACATACCTCGCATGCCATAGTAGGAGAACCGCTCGCAGAACTCATTGACGACAATGAAGAAGATGCTCAAGGGATAGCCAAAGCAGCTTGGCTGCAGGCAAGAGACAGACAGCATGAGCTCAGAGCTACACAACACAGACTTAACATTGCTCACTGCAACCCACAGCCTAAGCAAGCGCAATACAGACTCAGCAGGAGCAAGTAGGTACTCAAGGGTTAAGAGACTGCAGGAGCTTCTGTGGGACAACACTGGTTTACCTGAACCAACAGCCAATTCTCACTTTTCCCTCTTGGTCCCCAGAGCTCTACGGACTTCTCACCTGCCCTTTGCAAGAGATCTTGACAGTCAAATAAAACATTGCTAAAGCATTGTGCTACACACATTTGAAGTCTTCAGCATCTAGCCCTTAGAACAATCTTGACTGGTATCCAAAAACATGCAAAAAAGCCAACATTTTTGAAAAATCTCAAACCCAACAAAAAACCCCACCATGCCAAACTCCCACAGCACACCAAAATTAGAAGCCTGAGGCTATTGCTAAATACCTCCAGTTGAGACAGATAAACATTTCAACGTTTTAATCATTTGTGAATACTGCAAGAGAAATGAAAATGAGAGTGGTGAGAATATTGCTGACAGTCTGACTCAGACATGAGGATGTGCAAGCAGCTTGAAGAGCTTTGATCTTTGCTATCAACTAAACCAAGGATATAGTGCACATTACCCATGGTTTGATAAGGAGTCTTCACTGAAAGACTGACTTCAGCCAATATGGATGCCAGGTGGGACTCCTCTAGCTTTAAAGCAACCAAAGTTAGAGGTCTAAATAGAAACTTGGCACTCTTGATTTGTCACTTCCTCCATGTGTGGAAAGAGATTTCTCCAAAGGAAGACCATCCACATATATCCCTAAATTAGATAAAATCTACCTGTAGGTACCTACTTCCCACAGCTGAAGACAGCGGGAATTCTAGATGACTAGCCCCAGCTTCGAAACAGCTTTTGATGAACTGGAGTTCACAGAGAGGAATGCCACCCAGCCCTGTCCGTGCACCATCACTAAGACACACATAACATGTTTATTCATATTCCTGAGGAGGTAGATGGGGAACCACACCATGAAGGTTTGGCTTAGCACCCACTGGATATACCCAAGAGATTTTTATTTCAGTAGTTGTTGAGTCAGGAGCTAAACCAGTAACCCCCAGTGTGCGTCTGGTTTCTGGCAGTGTAACCCAGCTGGGGACATCCTTTCCTCCCCATCTTAAGCAGGAGACAGTCTTCTGTGTCTGGCCTGCCTACAGAAAAAAAGGTGACAGGGCAGTCCTGGCCATGGGGCTGGTAGGACCCACCAGAAATTCACAAAATTCTCACTAAAGCCATTTTGTCCTTCTTGGGGTTCTCACAAACCTCCCTAGTGCCACACCATCACAGCACCCAACATCTTATAGCGAAGGTGGTGCTACGTGCTGAACTGGGGAGGTAACAAGCTTCCACCAAGGCTGGCTTTTTCTTTTAAGCCACTAGTAGTTATGGGCCTTGCAGAGATGTCCTGCATTTGCACACCAGCACAGCAGCCACAGGTGGTTTTTTACTGGCTGCTCCTGACCCAGTGGAGATTTGCATGTCACAGCTGGGGCTGAGCATAAACAGGGGCACACAGAAGAAAGCTACA
Organism: Podargus strigoides; assembly: GCA_028020825.1. Lineage (NCBI taxonomy): Eukaryota > Metazoa > Chordata > Aves > Caprimulgiformes > Podargidae > Podargus > Podargus strigoides. The sequence continues at coordinate 53,774,355 of CM051622.1, forward strand.
GGGTCTTTCACAAGGTAACAGACCTTCTTCTATTTTTCCAAGAAGAAACAAGCAAGAAGAAAATATGCAGTTATATCCTGATAATACATGAGCTATACTGTTCTTGTTTTGTGCTGTACTGTCCTCTTAAACCTCTGATGCATCGTACATGTACATACACACACATTTACCGAAACCTTTTTCTGTTGTGATCCCTATTGGCTAGAAAGCACTGGATCCACCACTGAAGAGGTAGTCTGAAGGTTATGTTTCATAATGCTCTCTGTAACCTTCCCCTGACCTGGGGATGGCAGGCACAGGTGTGACACCACTGCACGACTTTGACTTTGGCTGCTGAGGAAGCCATTAAGCTGGAAGAAACCTTCAGGGAAAGTCTGAGGAGTAAAACCTTGCGAGATAAGAAAAGCAAAGGCAGAGATAGGGTTGTCGAGACAAGTGACATTAACAGTTCAAAGATTCAAGAGGAAGAACCAACACCACAGGGTAAGAGTCCTAAGGGAGAGTCAGTGTATGATGACAACTCAGCCACATGAAGGAAGGATGGTCTCCAGGGACCCTTCACCTCCCAATATCTGCTCAGCCAGCAAAGGCTCTTCAGACTTTTTTTTTTTTTTTTTGGGGGGGTGGGGTGGGGGTGGTAGTGAGCACACTAATGCTGGGATTTAATAAGCTACCAGGCTGCTTTGCATGTGATGGCCAATAACTAATTTATTTTTTTTTTTACTTTTAAAGTATGTTTAGCAGTGCACAAAAAAAAAATCATCTTATAAAGTTACCAAAACAACGTAACCCAAAGAGTCAGTATAGCATCTTTTTATAAGAGAAAACAATACTTACTGGCTTGTCCTTACTTTTTGCAGCTGTGGAGGGAAAAAACCACAAGTTAATGGAAACTACTACGTAATGTTCCTTTAAAACCACTAGATGTTCCTTTAAAACCACTAGAAGACACTGGAAAAGTTCAGCTCGAAACAAATCATGAAACAAACACAGTATTGTTCAGAATGAGTAAATTTTCAGTTTGTTAAAAGGGGACTTTTCATGGTGCAAGGAGGTCATTAGGAAAAACTTCACTTGATAGCCTTTTGTTTTCCAGGCTATGCATAGACTCACATCCACGCCCAGGGAAAAACCAAAAAGGATTGGTGAGACGAAGTGTCCCATCCTGCTATGGCCACTCACCACACATCATTCAAGGTGGTGGTAGACCACCCGATCACCCACAGAAGATTAATCCCATTTTTAATTCACTCTCACAGATGTTACCCTAAGGAGTAAAGAACAGACCAAAGATGCCCTGCCAGGGTGGATGCCAAGTCTTGAAAAGGAACAAAGTTCCCATAGCTCAGACTTGAGGAGGGCTGAATACATGATCCAACAGTGTGGTCCATGTTAGCAGGCATTTCTGTAACCTGGAGATTAACCTAGGAAGCTCTGGAAGCATAGGAAGGGGTCCCACTAAGGTCAGCGAGAGCAGAGAGCTTCTTGCAGCACTGAAGTCGCTTCCAGCTGCTCATGGCAGGTTTGCTGCCCCTGGCAGCCCTCTAAACAGTGTCCTGCAAGGCTTTCTTGGCTCGAAGGCTGATCTTGCACCGTTTCAGATAAAGGCCCTGTGCCCACATAGTGGATGTCAGCATTTCCTACAAAATTACATAAGCAAGTTCATTATCAATAAGATAAGACCAAGTACACGATATGAACTTTGAAATCCCTGCTTGCAAATGATGTGTGCCCATAATAGATCTCTAAGAAAAGTATGTTTGCCAAGATCATTATTTAGTCCATAGTTCACAACAAATGAAAACAGCTGACAGCAATGCTATAGTGTTTGACACGTTACTGAATAAAGTCACTTTCAAAAATTGTTAAAACAAATGAATCGGATTCTTTCCTTCACTGCCATGGACAACCACCTCCACAAGACAGAGAAAGTATTCTGCAAACAATTCAGTAATTTATTTTCCTAGAAAACAAGTAACATCCAGAAAGTGCTAACACACCAACTTCAGGGCACAGGCAGATACCCGAGTCAAAGTTATTGGTAGCGTCATTTACACAACTCATGCGAGCAGATATACTGACAGATACCAAGTCATTAGTGATAGACTATCATCGTAACTCCTTGATTATTTCCACTTGCTCACCTTGCCAGCACACGTGCATCGTACTGCCAGTTTTTCAGAACATACACAGTTTGAGCAGCTCACTCCTGTCTGTTAGCTAAGCCTTGGGAAAAAAAATAATCAAGGAACTTGTAGTTGATTGGTTTTTTTCCCTTTACAGAGGGTTAAAGTATCACCTCTGCAAGAAACCCTGTGCAGAGAACACTGCAGAGGCATTTTTTTCCAGACAACATTGACTGACTTCAGCCTTTTAAGAGACAAACTTATTTCTCAACCATTTTGACTTTACCCCTCTGTTCTCCTTTTACAGCAACAGTCGGGAAACTCCTAATGGCAGTAGAGCCAATATTTCATCCATAGGCACTGAGGAACTTTACTGTCAGGCAGCTTCAGGGTGAGAGCTACAAAAGCAGAGGGCACCCAGCGTTTTGCATCAATTTCAGTGATAAACCTCATTTTTGCTAGTGGCATGTTGGAGCAGTCCCTGCTTTGGGCAATCCTCAGTACCTCTCAATTATCTCCCTGCAAAGAACCACCTGCAGAACTGCTCATTTTCACCACAAAATACTGAAGACTTTCACATTTTTCAAAGTAAAACTCTAAGCGAGTATGTACTTTGTACTCCCTTAAGATATTTAAAAAAAAAATTAAGCAGTGTAAAGACAAAAGCCACTCAGTTCTTGGCTTGAGCACTGAATCAAAATAATGATTTATGGAGGGATGATTCTCCTTCCCACACTTGCAGGCAAGGTGGGCACAGGCTTGTGGCTCTGACCCCTTCCCCAGCACTTCCCACCAGCACAGCTCCCTGCAGTCACAGAGAGGCTGTGGGATGCTGCAGCTCTTGTGGCTCATTATCTATGCCACAAGATGAGAGTACCTGCCTTGTTCCTTGCAGCCATCACAGCAACTTCACCCAGCTGCAATACTTCAAGTCTGCAGCCAGGATAAATCTCTACACAACCATACTGTCACCTATGGGAGTTCCTGGCTCCAGAGCAAGCCTGCTTTCCTGCCACCTGACTCATGGCACAGCCAAACTAGTTGCCTCTGTTCCCCAGAGCAGCCTTACATCACCTACGCAAGGATGCTGCTGCCATTAGGACAAGTGACTCCAGGAGTCCCTGCCTCACACCTCACTCTTTCAGAAAGACATCAGCACAGAAAGCAAAGCAAACCTGTAACACAGCACATCTGATGTTACATGAGCAGACACAGCTGCATTGGGTTTCTCTCTCTCCCTAGACCCATCACTTTTTTCTCAGCTGGCCTGCCAAGCTAATGGGACTCTGGTGTCCCTCTAGGCAGCAGCGCTGCAAACCTCTGCCTGCTCATCCTTATCACTGCCCATCACTACAGTTGCCTGACCCCAAAGTGCAGATTTGCCTGCCAAAGCTGTAGTGGTACTTTCTCATATTTTGGGCACCTCAGGTTCCTCCCCTAAACGGGTCAAGGTTTCCTGAGCTCAGGAACTGCTTGCAAGGGAGAGAGAGGTACACCAACGTGCTCAACCACTGGAGGACCAAGAGTCCAGCGAAGGGCAATGGAGAGCTACACCATGGAGAAGCATCGTTTGTGCCTTTGCTACTCAGTGTTCCAGTTTAGATAAGAACAAATCTTCAGGATTAACTGCCTAAAAGGTTTCTGCCCTTATCTGAATCTTACAGTTCTGTTCTATGTATTTAACGTGATTAGGTCAACCCTAAGTAAACACTCCTGTGAAAAAACCTTGTTTAACAGCTGCAAGAAACACCACCTTTATCTTGCCCTAGAATTTTAAACTCCACATGCCTTAGAAGTTTAAGGTAAACTTCACCGGCTAGGGGTAAAGAGCTCGCAGAGGCCAAGGCAATGTCACTGGGCTTTCACGGGGGTTTCAAGGGATGCCCACACAAGCTGGGCGATAGTGTTTCCCGAGGGAGAGCTGCCTGGAGGAAGAGATCTGATGGAGAAGCAATAGCTGGGGATGGCCCAGAGGAGCACACGGCACCTGCAGGCACCCTCACGCCTGCACCAAGCAGCAGAGCCAGCACTGGGGTCCCGACACCCCTTGGCTATGCTGCCAGCTCTCCTCAGGCTGCTCACAGTCCAGGGCGGTCACCCGGGCCGGAGGGAGCTGGCTTGAGGACCTCCCGGTGCCCAGCCTGGAGGTGGCATCCCTCCCGCAGCCGGGCTGGGGGGCAGCCCCCACATCCCACCCCGCATCCCAGCCCTCCCCTCAGCACGTACCCATGTTGCCGGCCCGGTGCTGGCGGGGCGCAGGGAGAGAGAGGCTGCTGGAGGCGGCCGGGCTTTAAGGGCGGCCCGGGGGCCCCGCCCGGCCCCGGCTGCTGTGGGGCGGCGGCACCGGCAGGGGCAGCGCGGCGGCGGGGAGAGGAGGCGAGCGGACCGGACCGCCCAGGGAGGCATTGCCGGGATCACCTGCCCTTCACCCTGTGGTGCCCTAATGCAGGGCACCGTGGGGGGTCCTGCAGCCGGCCCCAGCCCTTCCCGCGCCATCGCCCCCTCAGGCTTCTCGGTGAGGATGGACACTCTGCTCGGGTGGGTTTTTTTCTCTCTGTGGCTCTGAGGAAGCACAGGGACGATGCTGCACGACAAACTGAGTAGTAATGCCACACGTTGTCCTTCTGATGGCAACGGCGTGATGGAAAACGCAGAGAAGCTGTGGCTGCCCCCTCCCTGGCAGTGTCCAAGGCCAGGTTGGATGGGGCTTGGAGCAACCTGGTCTAGTGGGAGGTGTCCCTGCCATGGCAGGGGGATTGGACCATATTTATGGTCCCTTCCAACCTGAACTGTTCTGAGAGTCTATGTTTCTGTAACCCAGTTCACTCATCCCTTTGGTCTGTCCGCAGCAGGTGGCCGTCCTGTGGGCCATGTGTGCCGCCGAACTACCGGGAAGGCTGGGAAAATGCTGTATAATACGATGTAGTTTCATGCACCTTACTGAACTGCATATGCAAAATAAATGGGTGAGAAGTTTAGGGTGAGAAGAACGGCCAGAGTGCGAGGCCAGCAAGAAGACCAGATTAGGGAAGCTGCACAATACTAAGACTTGAATCTACTCAGAATGAGGAAACAGAAAAGCATTAGTAGGCAGTGCCAAAAAAATAACCTTCTGAAAGAAGAATAAAACCCTTCTCTGAGGCTTGCTGATGTTGTGTTACACTGGTCTGTGGTTTATGCAATCAGCCCAATGGCATCTCCTACAGTGTGCACTTAATAATTACCTGGCTGCTGAACAGGTTGATTTCTTCTCAGGTACAAATCAAACAAGCATTGCAATATATTGCAATGTGGAATATCTATAGTCAGCACTTCAGGTGCTAAAGAAGGCGACTCTGACCTGTGATGTAGAGCTACAGCTGAACCCAGATTTCTTAAACTTTGTCTATATGGGAATAATCTGCTCAAAGGAGCTCTATACCCTCTTATCGGTTCCCCATACTCTTGACTGTCAAAATTTAGGAATAGATTCTTAAGGTAAAGAACGAATGTGTGGTCACAGCTATATTTATAGCACATACTCCTGTAAGAAACACAAATCTTGCTGTATAAGCTCCGCTGCCACAGCTGATGCTAGTCATATATCACTGCTCTGTGATATACATGGCCGCACAGTGCAGGCAGTGTTGCATTTCTCTATTACGGTTACTCCAGCAAAACAGGCAGTCTGTAAGGCAGCGAAGAATGCTGAAATCGCTGGTAGCTCATTCACGTACAGAACTAATTGAGATACTACACTACCACCATTTTTGAGCTGTTAAAGTATGAAATGAGAGACGTGATTTCGTCCCTCAACATTTGGTCTCTTTCTCTTGCATAAACAATGGTGGTGAATGGGAATTTCAGTTTGTTCCCAAGCACATCTTATATACCCCCGTGCATTTGGTGGAAACAAAGAGCAGGCCTTTGATATTTCTTCCTAGAAAGAGACATACAAATAGGAAGCAGAAATTAAGGGAAAAAAACACCTATTTTCTCTTATTAAACCCAAATTGGGGAAAAAAAAAAAAAAAGAAATACAGAAATCTCCTAACAAAACTAGTAAAGAATTCACCCTGATGAGTACAAATGCTTTAATTTGCCCCACAGAGAGAAATAAAGATCCACACAATTGCTTCACAGTTACTTCTGAGGTGGATTGGATTCTGGTTTCATGTAATAAACCAATGCCACAAGGCTGGCATCTGTGGGGCTATTTTGTGGTTGTACTTGTTGGAGGGACAGAATTTGTTCTTGGAGGATTTGAGTTTCCTAGCAAGGCTCACTTTCTAGGAGAGCTCAGAGCACAGCAGGGCTGTTAAATATTCAGCGGACAAAGATGAAGATGTAATTCTGCTTTCTTCTACAATGCTCTGAAATCACAGGAGTGCATTTTCAAGGTATGATAAAAAACTCGGGCAACATAACTGAATAATTAAGTATAAGCCACAGTTGGTGATTAGAAACTACAGTATGTGGTTTCTGTAAGCTGTGCAGGTTAAAATGACACATTATTCCAAGACCACATCCTAGCACCAACTGTTTGGCTGTATGGGTGGAAATTTTAATTGATGGGTACTTCAGTCTGTCATTAGTTAAATGCCACAAAATATCACTCACTTAAAGATTGTAGGGAAGTCGGTAAGTTTCCTTGTGCCTTGTAGGTAGGAAGAACACAATCATTCCAGAGAAGCTGGTGAGGTGAATCCATAATATGGAATAGTTGATAACATATTTAGAATATGTGTATTTTATAAATATTAATATATGTTTTTGACTCAGCATTTTAGATTGCAGAAAAAGAAATTGCAGGGGTGTGTAGCTCATCGTTGGATGGCCAGTACTGGGTGGGATGCTGAGAACTGATCTAGGTAGTGAGTTAGTTCCATTACAAACATTACGAACAAAGACTAATGGGTTTTGCTCTATAACCACAATTTATTTGGCTTCTACAATGGTAGTAGCCAAACACTAACACTAGTCACTTCCCAGTAGCTGCTCCTCCCAAGATAATACATCCTTCCAAGAAAAAATTATCCCCACCTTCCAGATAGGGAATCTGAGGAGAAAAATAATTAGTGAATCAACTTGTGTGTACAAAAGCCTTCCACAGAGGAGATACACTTTCTAATGCAACTGAGCCATCCCACTAAAACCATGAATAATAAAGATAATAAAGAAAACTAAAGATAAAAAACCCCAGAATTTGTTTGCTGTGACCTTTCTCATAGCACTGTGTCTCGTTTTGTTTCTTGAAGAAACTGTTTGCTAGCGGAGCAAATAATTGGTGGGATGGTCTGGAGGAGATGGGGACCGCTGGGAGGGAGCGCACCAGGGGTCTCTGAGAAGGGGTCTGCAGCAGTTCAGTTGTATTCAGCCACCAGGAATACAGCTGCCGGGTGCTGTGCACTCCCATAAGTGATGCTAGGTTTGGTATTTGAGATGCTCACTTAACTTCCACACAGAGATCAACTTTGGCCCCAAAACATAGGGACTTGCTACTTCAGAAGTTTGCTACCAGCCCAGCTCAGCAGCATTTGGCAAGTATTCCTCCCCAGAAAAAGGAAAAGGGTTTGTGCCCTGTGGCCCAGAAGGGACTTGGCTTCTTTGGCAGGTCTATCTGTACGCACGCTGAACATGTGGGTGGAGGGGGAAGCAGGAGCTAGAGCACAGACCTGTACATAAATAAAGTGACTAAGTAAGCTTTATTTACCTGGAGCTGCCCCAGACTGATGGCAAAAATCTTTGGCTCCTTAGCAGTGCCTGTGGCAACATGCAAGGTTAACATAACAAACATAGACCTAATGAGTTAATGGCACAAAATACATTGTGAAGTCACTTCTTCCAAAAAATGGTTTGTTTGGGTTTTTTTTTATTAGCCCCATGCAGACACCTGTCAAAAGCAGATGAAATCCACTGCAAGGAGCCAGTGGTGTCCCCACTGAGCTGGGATTTACCTCTTGTCCACTTCTTATTTATATCCATCCCCATCACAGCACTTTTGCTGCTTTTTTCCTCCACAGTTTTTCCCTCAGGGAATCTGAAGGGATGATGTTTTGTGCAAAGGCTGGATTTAATAGTGAGCTTCTGTTCTGGAAGTGCAGGTCTGTATGAAAAACAGTATTAATTGACAGTTGCAAGGTGGTGTGAAAAAACTTGATTTTGGACTTCGAGATGTGACTATCCCTTCCAGCCTTGAAATGCCTTTATGGGTCCAGCCTTCAGCCTTAACCTTTGTACCACGTGCCGCAGTCAATAAATACAGAGAGCACGCATCATGCTGCGGCTGTGCAGTACATCAGTTATGAGACTGGGAGAATAGAAACACACAGAGTAATCCCAGTTTTGGTGCTGAGTTACTGTGTCAGACCTTGTACAATCCATCTCTGAGGCTGGGAGATTCTCGCCTGCCAGGGAGGACACTCCCAGCAGGTATGTGGGGTAGGCAAATACGAGTGTTAGCGTATGTATTAAGGGCAGCTGGTAAAGGAAGTAGGGCAGAACAAAAGAGATCCTGATTCCAAGCCTTTATGTATTCCTTTCTTCTACAGAGAAACACGTACCTTCGAAGCATGTAACTGTATTTAAAAACCAAAATAATACAACAGAGGTGTAAGTATCCTGTACCCAGGTAGGATTCAAGCCTTTCACTGGGTGGTGAAACCTTTTTTTTTATTCTGAATTACATACCTCTGCCTTTCTTCCTATTAGATTTGAATTTGCCTGACACACAGCATCACCCTCTCTCACATAAGGCAATGCAAGTTTGCTGAATGTTGTTCAAAGCATTCTGAAACCACCCAACCATCCTTTGATAGTTTGTTTTCTTTGTACTTCCACATTGATGATATTCTTCTGAAACTTCAGATTCATGTTGTGAGACCTAGCATTTTTGAGTGAACTTCTTAGCTTTTCATTGCATGTGTCTGCTGAACTTTACTCACTAGGATGTTTTCAGACAAACTGTACTTAACTTTTTTCTTAAGGCCAGCACACCAGAGCAGCTGCTGGGGCTGGCCAGATTATCTTGTCAACTTACGCAACCAGCCCTACAAAATGAATCATGTTGTTGACTGGACAATGCAAGTACAAGTGTCATCTCTTGACCAATCTGTGTTTTGACTCAAGCACATATTAAAAGGCTGGAGTTAAACTGAGCCAATATTTAGGAACTGAAGTGTGAGTTGTAGTTAACTTGTGGAGATACTTACATAACCATTTATAAGTGTTGCGCACTTTTTTCCCCCCCTCTCAAATAAATCATTTTATAAGATTGGATTCTCACATTTTCAAGGGAAAACATCCTTTGACTTTTTACATCATTTTTTGGGAGGATGAGGCAGTGCTGCTATACAAAACATACATGACTTCATATGACATCAATGTCCACAGTGGAAATAACATATTTTGAGTACAGGTAATAGAAGTTTGCAGATGGGCTCATCCATCCTGAAATGTATTTTCATGTTATTTACAGACATTCATATTTTCACCATAGGATATGAAGCTTCCTTCTTTCCATTACCTATGGAAAGCTCTACTCTCTCATTCAGATTTAAATGAAAACTTTAGCAGCAGTATCTGACAGGATTTAATACGTAATTAAATTTCAGTGGATTAATTTATCTCACTGGTCTCTTGTGAAGTCATTATAAAGTCAATTTTTGTATTTCATCTTAGAAATCTTGGTCAGTTTGTTGCTACTGAAAGCTCCAAGCATCCAGAGCTCAGCTGGATTAATTCAGCTCACTCTGTTTTGAGGGGTTGGAGGGAGGAGAGGACAGGCAGAAGGGACAATGCAGCAGAGGAGAGGGCTAGAAGAAGGTTTAATGGTAAGGGTGCCACACTGAACAGGAGCGGAGTCTGAAGAGGGGGGCAGGAGCATCTGTAGCTCGCTAACCTGGGCAGGTGTTGCTAAAAAAGAGAGAAGCTGTTGTTGCCCACAGCCCCAGTGAAATTCACTTGAGACCTCCCAGGTCTCATTGGCTATGAACACCCACCCCAAACCCTCCCCATCATCTTCCCTTGTGAAGCACTCCAAACCCCTTTCACCCCTCCTGCTCCCCCTTTTGCACTCTCAGGCCCTCACCTGGACGCCCACTCCTGCAAAACAGAGTTTGGTCTATGACAGCAAGAAATACTGAGATGGTGCTGGACAATATGGATTTGCCTGTGAAGCAACAAAAGCGTCACCTGCACAGTGCAGTATCTCTGAGGGCTTCCCCACCTCTCTACTTCTCTTTGGTCTTTTCCAGTAACACCTCTAACCTTTTCTAGCTGGCCTTCTTATTTTTTTAATACTTGTCCAAATTAGGAAAAAAAAAAAAAAAAGTGTTACTATTGACCTATGCAGTTATATTCTTATTTTTTTTGTTCTTGACACTCTCTTGAGCAACTGATTCCCAGTAAGCAACACAACACCAATTACTTTGTCCTTTCAGCTTTTAAAACAGGGATATCCCCTACCTTCTTAGCCTCGGAAAGCCCAGGATTTGCTGTTACTTGGATTTGTTTACACTTCCTGCTAATAGCTCAGCCCATTTTCCCCTTAAGGGAGTGTAAGACTTTGAAAAGAAAAAAAAATATTAAAAAACAAAACCAAACAACAAAAAAACAACCAGTAACCACTTTTTGCTTCCTGTAAAGGCTTCTGGGTAAAATACATTCAGTACAAAGGTAAGGTTACAATACTGAAGTATATAAACCACCTAAAATTACATAATATATTTCATAAACTGAAACTGCAGCACGTAAATAACCTAGTCCTGACTGTCAGCGTAACATGTTGCTGGGCTACTCACTGCTTCCTTCAACATAACGAGTTTTCCATGAAACAGGAGATGACAGTCCTCTGAGAAGAACCAGAGAGACAAGTAGAAAACAAGCAGCACGTTCACATTTTTTCAGGTCAGGCAAAAAGCAAAGCCCAGGAGCTAAAAAAGTACTACTCAAAATGGTAGGACTTTTTCCTGCTCTGGATATACTCGTCATTGGAATACACCCAGCCATTTCATTCTTTGAAGTGTGCAATTTTCTTATGTGTTGAAACCTATTCCATTTGTCAGAAGTGGCTCCTGGAGATCCCAACAACTGAATGAAAAATAATTGACAATCTACTCACAAAAAAAGATTGTATACGGCCTTCTAGCAGTGTCCTCATGAGAGAAGTAGCATCAGCAATACAGAAATTTTAATTCTGTAAGAAATAGCCTGCAATTTTGGTACTGAAAGCTATCCTGGAAAGAGTGAACAAAAAAGACTCACTTTTTAGAAGCTCTGGACTGAAAACATCTTTGATATCTAGATCTGAGCTCATGTTCTGAAGAGCAGTAATGTGGGGAAGCAGGTCCTTTTCCTCCAGTGGGATGTTTTACCTTCTGCTTCATCTCTGCTCCCGCCTTCTCTCACAAGATGGAATCAAATCACCATCACTCAACCTCCTGCCTGAAATTCCGTTGTTGAGGAAGGGTTGCAATGGGAAGAAAAATTAAGGGTGTAACATCTGATTGAGATCTTGCAGTCTCTAGTTCTTCTGGTAAGCATAGCTGTTATGTATGGAAAAGGTAAGGATCATGAACTCTGCTTATAGTTGTTTAAAAGATCCTTGATAAATACGATACTGAAAAGTAAAACAAGTTATGCCACTCATAATTCACTTACTGTTCCATGGTGTAAGAACTGTCCAATTAAATGTAAACACCAAATATAACCATGGCAGCAGTGTATGATATTTTTTATTGTCACAGATGTCACATATGTCACATTTTGAGAATTCTGATTATCCAGTGCTAAAAAAGACATTTGAAGATATTGCTAAAGTTTCAGTAGACTTTGTGAAAGTTATTCAAACACCTACAGTTAGCTACACAAAAAATGAAATTGTCTACAAATAATATGCTGTCTAATGCACACCTACAAAGCCAGAGCGTGGATATGACACCAGCCATAGAGATCTGAGCAGGAAAATAAATGTCCTGGTCTTTCCATCCCTCATTCCCCGTGGTCCTGGGAGCAGCACAAGAGCAGGCATGATTCGTTCTACAGTCTCTGGGCAACCCTAGGGAAAACTGTGTGCTAATTTCAGTTTCTGATGTCAGAACATATAATTAACCTGACAAAGCAAAACGTTATTTTGGGTTAAGGCATGATCAGACCTTCCTTCTCCTGCTACCTTTTTCCATATGGTGATAAAATAAGTTGAAGGTGTTTCGGGCTGGGGGGGATACATGTTTAGTTGATTTGTGGAGGGTATAACAGTGGTGGCAGTGAATTCACTGCTGTGTAATACATAAAAATATCACCAGTGCTTTCTCCAATTAATTTACATTGAAGGCAAACTCAGAGAAGACAGAATTATCTGTCCAGTTCTGGGCTCCCCAGTTCAAGAGGGACATGGAGCTACTGGAAAGAGTCCAGCGCAGGGCCACAAAGATGATGAAGGGATTGGAGCATCTCCCATATGAGGAGAGGCTGAGGGAACTGGGTCTGTTTAGCTTGGAGAAGAGGAGGCTGAGGGGGGATCTCATTAATGCTTAAAAATATCTTAAGGGTGGGTGTCAGGAAGGGCCAGACTCTTCGCAGTGGTGTCCAGTGACAGGACAAGGGCAATGAGCACAAACTGGAACACAGAAGGTTCAATCTTAACATAAGAAAACACTTCTTCACAGTGAGGGTAACAGAGCACTGGCACAGGCTGCCCAGAGAGGTTGTGGAGTCTCCATCTCTGGAGACATTCAAAACCCGTCTGGACGAGTTCCTGTGTGACCTACTCTAGGATCCTGCTCTAGCAGGGGGGTTGGACTAGATGATCTTTGGAGGTCCCTTCCAACCCCTACCATTCTGTGATTCAGTGATCAAAGTTTATATCTTGCCCAATATAGGGATTAATACTTAGTTTTCACTGCTTTCTTAATTGTCAGAGTTTGCAGACTTTGTAGTTATTTTTCTGCTGCAAATTTTATTAAATGACTGAGTTTTACAGAACAAGCTATTATTAATCAGAGGGTAGCAGGCCTAGTGGGTTGAAAACAGGGATTCAGAGTTCACAGCTTTAATTATTTCTTTGCTATTGACCCAGACACTTCAGTGAATAATCTACACTTCCCACATGTTTTTCTATCTCTAAAAACATAAGTTATGAACCTTTGTAGGTATTAATTAGATTTTCACACAGAAAAATTTCTACTTCTAAAAATGCTATGTCATATGATGATACCTTGCATTCAAAATTGTCTGTCTTCTTATAATGAGATCAAGGAGTTAGTACATTGGAAGTCTTGAGATCCCACACACATGCTACATGAAAATCTTTCTTTTAAAAGAAGATTTCAAATTGCTCAACCTATACAACAGATACACTATATGCACCAGAAATGTTTTCTACAATGGAAACAGTCCCTCATGATGAAAAACCAATGCAGAGTACTATTGTGTTGAAAATCTAAAAAAAAAAAAAAAAAGGAAAAAAGAGGGTATGCAAACAGAATAAATTGCTCTATTTTTTTTTGTTTGTTTGGAAACTGATGTGAAACAGATTAGCCTGTGATGTATGCTTTCTTACATAAACAAGTGATTATATCTGCTCGAGAGGAAAGCTCTTTAAAACAGTCCTAGCTAGTTCTAGGTAAAAGCTCTTTAAAAAATAGCCTAAAATGGAAAGGCTCGTTATTATCAAAAGGCCTTAAGACACCTGAGCATTTTAATAACAGGCTATAAAAACATCTTCCAGAGAACAAATATAGCATAAGCTACACAAATTACTTGAACTGGAGTGGTTGAGAATCAGTTTGTGTATCAAAAATTAATCTCTCCGTAACTGGAGATGCTTCAGATGAAGCATGTACTAGAACAGAGCCCACATTTGTCTGTTTTAATAATGGAGTTAAACATATATATAGCTTAAAAGTATATATAGTTAAGCTTTTATACTGTTATTAGAAAGCAGTTCTTTATTAATCGATACCAGTTTCTAGTACATTATTACCTTCTTTTTTTACAAATATTGATCAGAAATGCTTTCTTTACCAAGTCCTGCTACTGCTGCAGTAATATCTGTCTTTTGTCCATGGTAAAATATCAAGTCTGTCCAAGCAGAAAAGGTTTATCTGCATCCTCTCCATAAGAAACAGTAATACACATTTCATCGTCATGTATATATCAAATAGCTTTGTACTTTGTGACTCCTTTCTGATAAAGTTGCTTATTTATTACAAGCTCTCTAATACTTACTGGTGTGCCCCAGTAAGAGATATCCACAGACATATTCATCCTTGCATTGAAAAAGATGAATCTTTCAGAACATTTTCTGAAAGTGGATGAGAAAACATGGTCAAAGAACAAAGTATCATCCTCTTGCTCCCACATCCATTCGCTTACAGTTCCTGGAGACAAAGAGCAATTCCTGGTCTTGCGTCCTACTAAAATGACTTCCTTTTCTTTCTGTTATCAGATAACATGAACTCCTAATGAGGCCTCTTGGCTATGGCTGGTTTCGTTAATATTCACATGGAACTTTCCTTTATGGTTCACTTGGAAACAGCTGACGCTGGGTATCTGCCTGAGACTTGAAATACTCCAACCAGTAACCCTTGACGAGCTTCTCTGGAGCCTGCAAAACCTTCCAGAAAAGGTGTGTAATTGCAGTCATCTGAGACCACAAATTTTTCATAGGGCAAGCATTGCCTACTACAGAAAAAATCCAGTATCTTCAGAAAGCTTGTACCGAGACGGATGCTGCCCCACCATGTATCCTCAGCAACACCCCACCTTGTTTTGTGGGTCATTAATGAGCGGGAAGACAGATCTCTGGTGCAGGATGACCCTGGTAAGGATGGACTGAGATGAGATTTAGAACACCATTGTAGTACATGTGCACAGTTCAAAATATCTGTGTCTGGCTCACCTTAAACACGATGAGTTGAACCATGACATCGGAGCGATGGTCAAGAAGATGTTCTGCCATGACTATTTTCTGAGCCTGAAGGCTGCTGACGTGTGCTATGAAAGAGGAGCTGAACACAGTGAAGGACTTTGGCTAAATGGCTTATTTGCAGGGAAGAAAAATATTTATTGTTTTTGGCCAGAACAAGGCCAGTGGACCTGAAGAGAATGGAGAATGGCCAATGAGGAGTTTTCAGAGACTGGGCCTTGCAGATGGACTGATGAGGAGAAAGACCTGTGAGCAGTTTCTGTAAAGGGACACCTTATCTAAAGGAAGCTATGGTACAGAGAGAACCAAGCACCAACAATATCTCAGCAGGCAAACAGCTGAAAATTAACTAACTGGCACAAAAGTCAGGTTGAAAGGTTAGCCCTGGCAGAAGGGATATACTGCACCTGACTTATCTTTTCCCTTCTCACAATCAAACATGCGTTTTTCATGGATACTGTTATGCAATGCAGTTGTACATTGTGAAACCATTGCCACATCCTCCTAACAGGCACTGCCGCATTTTGTATCGGGGTGAAGTTGGATTAATATGAATAGTTTTTAAAATTATTTGGGATAGAGAGGTGCTATTTAACTTTCACTGTAGTAACTCAATTACATTTAAAGAGAACAAAGTAGTATATTGTGAAATTTTTCATATGCTTATTGATTTAAATTAACTCAGTTTTCAATAGGGCCCCAGTCAGGTATATGCAACTTGAGCAAGAACAGCTGTCAGCCAAGAAACCGGAAAAGGTTTAAGTCTGTAGCTGTTCCCAGTGCATCACCAAATGACTATATGAAGTTAGAACCGTTTAAAAATGACAAGTTAGGACACAAAACACATTGTGTATGAAACTGGATTGAGGAATTCCATGTTCTAAGAACTTCAGCCCAAGGCATTGTTTCTTTTAACAGGATTAGACAAAATTGAACTTTCATGCTGCATGGACTAAATGGTTTAACTGTTTGTAAAAGCTGGTATGTACCATCCCAAAAGCTGAGATAAAGTAACTTTCTCACTGCTACCAGAAAGGTAGAGGCAGAGGAAAGGAACAAAACTGAAGTTCTAGGTCGTTCATACAAGACACTGTTCTCTCAAACAAGCATCCCAGGCCTTTCTTCACTTACAAGCATTTCAAACCACTTCAAACACTAGAAATATTAGCATATAATTGCGTGTCAGCTGCTTCACTAGTGCTTGCAGTACAAGCTTCTGCTGTGACTAACTACTGTCTGAAATCTGGCAGCTGAACACAAGTATTTTGATCAGTAACAACAGGCTGTCCTGAATGAAGACACGGTCAACAATAAGACCATTTCCTGAAATCATCATGCTAGAGACTGCATGCATCTGTTTTTCCAGAATGTTGTTATAAAATAGCCATGAAACAGAACAACTTAATAATAACTAACATTAGCTTAAGACAGCTAATGATTTCATGCTATTTTTCAAATTTTGGCTTCAGCATTTAGACTTAAGAGAGACCATTAGCTCTGAACTAATGCACACAATCTGAGCTTTGTACCACAGGTTATCCATACCTGAAATAAAGAAGTAATTAAATAAATAACATCTTCTTACTGTAAAGAATATCTGACAGAAGACATACAGACCTTTGGAATTCAGCACCATTGGTAGTGTTCAATGTAGTGGTTAATGTGGATTAAGAGCCTGATTTGAATTTGTAACCTGAATTTGCCTGGCTTCAGCATCCAATCTCTGTTATGTCTTCCTTAACCACATGAAAAAAGCCTCGCAGCATCCACAATGCTCTTTGGCAAGACTGCTTTTGTGTTGTACGCTTCTTCTTGATTTTCTAATTGATAAGTCGAAACACTCTCTCCTGATCTCCTACCATATAAGATTTCACTCTGTTCCTTGAACTTGTGTTTTTGTGATTCTTGTATAAATTCTTCAGTTCAACATTTTCCTTAGCCCCAGCATCCACCCAGTATCAGAGTGGTTTCATAGTGGTTTCACAGGTACCATAGGGCAGGGGGTAAATCCACCATGATACATTCTGTTCACATCCACTTGCTGCATCAGTCCTCTTTAACACAGAATTGCATTAGGAGTTTGCTTATGGGAAGCTCTATGTTCAGAACAATCCTTAAATCCTTTTCACCGGTGCTATTTTCTAAGAGACAATGTGTACATTTAATTTTCATTTGGTGTTCCTAGAAGTATGACTCTGTAGGTAATAACACTAGCATACTATGTTTAAAGGTCCTAGTCTGAGCAATTCGAATCGGAGAGATTGATCTTTGTTTTCATGCAGTTTAAATTGTCAGGGGGTTTAATATTTTTTTTCTGGAATGCAGGTGAAAATGTTGAATAGTACCACTATCACACCAGTACTTTTGGGAAGTCCTCTAGAAAGCATCCCCATCAAGGGTCTCTAAAAGCATTTGCCAGGTTGCACTTCAGCATCTGGACACACACCCTATTATAATGGCTCACTCATGTCGAACTATTGTGTGGTGCTGTAGGGAGCTGAAACAGAAACATCAAGATTGATTTGAAAGAAATATGAACTGGGAATTATTTATGTGAAAGCACAAGCAGCAGCATGGGTTGAAGTAATAGCATAGATTGATAACTGAGGACATGATTAACAGCAATTAAACTAGTAAAGACTGAGGAATGTGCTGCTTACATCAAGACCGGGGGGGCTGAGCTCTGAGAAGGCCACAGCAGAATGACTCATCACCAGAGGACCTGAGGTTCAGTAACAGGAGGATAGCAGCAGGGCTGCAGCACATGTGCTGGTCTGCTGCTTATTATCCCAGCAGGAAGGCTGTAACCATAAAGATACTCAAATAAGGGAACAGAAAAAACAGGTAGCAACCTTCTCTATGGTTTATGGGGTATGAGATAAGCAAGATTATGATAGAAAAGCACACTGCAATAGCTGAAGGATATAAAGACCTGGATGATTGTTGTGGTTTAACCCTGGCTGGCAGCTCAGCCCCACACAGCCACTTGCTCATCTCCCACTCAGTGGGATCAGAAGGGTAAAAGTGCAATAACTTGTGGGTTGAGATAAAGATATTTTAATAATTAAAACAAAAATCAATACAAAAAAAATCACCCCACCCCTGAAGAGAAAAGACCACAAATATTAAAAAAAACTCCACCAAACCAAGAATAACAAGTGCTGCTAAAAGCCTAATTGCTCACCATCAACTGACTGATGCCTAGCCCATCCCCAAGAAAATGCTGCCCTGGCCAACCTCCCTTCCCCTGTTTTATTGTTGAGCATAATGCCATATGGTGTGGGATATCCCTCTGGTCAGTTAGGGTCAGCTGTCTCAGCTCTGTCCCCTCCCAACCTCTTGTGCACCTGCCAAGAAAAAGACCCAGTGATATGGCATATCCTGAAAAGCCACTATTCCTTGTCTTCCACAGGGATCTCCAGTCTGCCTGGCCTGGCTTCTTGGGCTTCTTGGTGTTCATGAGCATGTGGGTGTGAGAACATGACTGTGAAATCTATGAGAGAGTCAACATGAGTGACTGAGATTAATTCTGTTCAAAATAAATACCGCCTTCTCTTTCCGTTTGGTCTTGAGTTGATTTTTGTCACATTCATTTCCTACTGCACACAGTCAATGAACTACAAAACAGCCTCTAAATTTAGTCTCTGCAAAGAAAGAGGATAGCTTTTGACCAGACCTATTTTCTGTATTAGCCTATTTTAGTTCTTTGTTACTTGATTCTCGTAACAGACCTCCCAGTGTGGTGTTTCACAGCAGTACCATGGCAACAAGTGTATCATCATCCCACACACTTTCTCTGAATATTGGAACAATGTTAACATTATTGTGAAATTTCTGTGCTCGGAGACCTCTGCTGAAGTAACAGCAGCAGGCCAGCGCCTTTTGGTCATCTCTTCTGATGCCTGGTTTCAGCTTTTAGGCCTGTAGATACTGAATACGTGATAGAAATAAACTTCCTGTTGGATTATAAAGGAGCTATGAAATACATCATTATCTTGATGCAAAAACATGCTTTTGTCACTGCTTCTAAAGAGAGAACATAGCCACTTTGAACATATCTCCATATCTTATCAATTGAATCTTTGACTACCTGCCCAGTAATGAGGCTGTATTGCAGCTATTAAGTATTTCAGCAAAATGCCTTAATAACTTCATCTGTGAGGCAGATTTTTCCAATCAACATCTTAAATTCCTTAGCCATTTTCTATATTTTACATTCTATTTCATCTTCTTTCCACTGAAATATTTGATTGTTTAAGTGTCAGTATTTCATCACTATCCTCAGTTTGTCAAAAAGCAAAAACATTTCCTCTCTTGCTGTCATAGCTTTGAATCCATCCGGTCAAGTTTTTTTTTAAAGCTTCTGTTTTTTTACCAGTTTATTTAATTAACAAGATGAATAGGTTTACTTTTTTTTTGGATTAAAATGTAAATTTCATTTTAGGGTTATCACGGCCAGCTGGTAACAAATATTGTCAAGTTTTGATCACTGGTTCCTAGACATGCACCAAAATCCCATATGGTAATTATTTAATTATTATAATCTAAAATCCCAGCTGGCTGCGCATTGTTAGATACAATGGTTTTCCAAAAGCACATTGTAATACGCAATTTTATTATTGGCTGAGAGACATCTTCCTCTGCAAATGGGCACGGCAAGTTAATCATCCAGTTCTGAGCTTTAACAACACAGCTCTTCACCAACACATTCCTGCCTCATGCTTTACCAGGTACTGCATTCCTTCTTTTCTATTTCAGTTCCTACGGTTCAGCGTTATCAGTATCTCCAAAACAGAGAACAATCAATTGTAGTGTAGGGTGTCACCTCCCCTATTTTCTCTTTCTCAAGTAAATAAATGATTTAAAAAAAAAATAAATCCCAGTCATATAATTACTCCAGGCACATTTAAATTAATTGTTTCAAGGCTTTAGTATGTATTTTCACAGTCCACTTAGCACACTGTGATGACAAAACATTCAGCTGTTTCAAATTATGGATGCAGAACAAGGATCCATCACTGGTGATGATGAGAGAAAAAAGTTTTAAGAAATCTGAAAAAAGCACCCTCAATAGGCTGCTGTGGTTAAAGACAATAAGAAGAGGTTCTTTCAGTACCTCAATAGAAAAAGGAAGACTAGGGAAAATGTTGTCCCACTGATAAAAGAGGCGGGCACCCTAGTGGTGGAAGACAGAAAAGGCAGAGGTACTGAATACCTTCGGTCTTCAATACTAAAGCGGTTTCTTGTGAATTCCGAACTGTAGAGGCAAGAGGGAAGGTCTGGAGAGATGAAGACTTTCCCTTGATAGAGGAAGACTGCGTTAGAGACCACTTGGCCAAACTGGACATCCATAAATCCATGGGCCCTGATAGGATGCACCCGCGAGTGCTGAGAGAGCTGGCAGATGTTATTGCTGGGCCACTCTCCATCATCTTCGAAAGGTCGTGGAGAGCAGGAGAGGTGCCTGAAGACTGGAGAAAGGCCAAAATCACTCCAGTCTACAAAAAGGGCAAGAAGGAAGAGCCAGGAAACTACAGGCTGGTTCGTCTCACCTCCATCCCTGGGAAGGTGATGGAGCGACTCATTCTGGAGGTCATCTCCAAACACATTGAAGAACAGAAAGTTATTGGGAGTGGTCAACATAGATTTACCAAGGGTAAATCATGCTTGACCAATCTGATAGCTTTCTATCATATTATAACCAGTTGGCTGGATGAGGGGAGAGCAGCAGATGTCATCTACTTTGACTTCATCAAGACTTTTGACACTGTCTCCCATAACATCCTCATTAGGAAGCTCAGGAAGTGTGGGTTAAACGAGGGGACGGTGAGGTGGATCAAGAGCTGGCTGTGTGACAGATCACAGAGGGTTGTGATCAATGGAGCAGAGTCGACTTGGAGGCCTGTAACCAGTGGTGTCCCCCAGGGGTCAATACTCAGTCCGGTCTTGTTCAACATATTCATCAATGACCTGGACGAGGGGACAGAGTGTATCTTCAGCAAGTTCGCTGATGATACCAAGCTGGGAGGGGCGGCTGACACTCCAGAGGGCTGTGCTGCCATCCAGTGGGACCTGGACAGGCTGGAGAGCTGGGCAGAGAAGAACCTCATGAGGTTCAATAAGGGCAAGTGTAGGGTGCTGCACCTGGGGAAGAAGAATGCCAGGCACCAGTATAGGTTAGGGGGGGACCTCATGGGAAGCAGTTCTGAGGAGAAGGATCTGGGAGTCCTGGTAGACAGTAAATTATCTATGAGCCGGCTGCATAGGGAAGTGTGTGGCCAGTAGGTCGAGGGAGGCCATTCTGCCCCTCTACTCTGTCCTGGGGAGGCCACAACTGGAATACTGCATCCTGTTCTGGGCTCCCCAGTTGAAGAGAGACAGGGACCTACTGGAGAGAGTCCAGCAGAGGGCAACAAGGATGATTGGGGGATTGGAGCATCTCTCCTATGAGGAAAGGCTGAGAGAGCTGGGACTCTTCAGCCTGGAGAAGAGAAGGCTGAGGGGTGATTTAATTAATGTTTATAAATACCTAAAGGGTGGGCTGAGGGAGGATGGAGCCAGACTCTGTTCAGTGGTTCCTGGTGACAGGACAAGGGGTAACGGGCACAAGCTGGAACATAGGAGGTTCCATTTAAATATGAGGAAGAACTTTTTTTCAGTGAGGGTGACAGAGCACTGGCACAGGCTGCCCAGAGAGGTTGTGGAGTCTCCTCTGGAGATTTTCAAGACTCGCCTGGCTGCAGTCCTGAGTGATGTGCTCTAGGGGATCCTGCTTTTAAGCAGGGGAGTTGGACTAGATTATCTCTGGAGGTCCCTTCCAACTCTGAATATTCTGTGATTCCGTGAAAGAACGAACAGAAATTTTCTTTTGTGTCACAGGCCTTTTAAAAGTCTGAAGAGTTATGTTGACAATTCTTCCATTTCATTAGAAGACCAATTATAAAAGGCATTTGTCCCCTTACGTGCCTTGCTATTCATTACTCCGGTTAAGGTGGCTACTAAATCTCTCCTCAAGCAACATTCACAGAATTCTCAGAGTTATGGAATAAGCAATGAATTGAACAGTTTTGCTTAACTAAGGTTCTTTTCTAACAGTTATCTGTATGTTCTTGGGAACTTCTTACCTCTTCCATTTATAGTTCATGCCACTAAAAAAAATCACGGTACTTAACAGCTCTGTCAGAAGTTTCAGCTCTCTCTTTGTAGTTGTGGTGCTAATTATGTTGACAAGAGCAAAATGATACAGCCAATTTCTATACAGATTTCTTCTGGGCTTCAGATTCCATTTTTTCAAACACTGAATTCCGGCTCAAACTTACTTATTCAGTGGTTACCAGCATTTTCTTGTATGTAGTCTGTTCTGGACTGGCAGACATCTGTTTTTCCTCATATACTTGAAAAAAAATCTGATATCTCACTTCAATTAATTTGAAAATTATGTCTGTGATATCTGTTTTTGGACACGAGCTTGTATTAAAGATCTCAGCTGCAGTTCTGTCAATTTTGTTCAAAATTTTCATGTCACTCAATTTGTCAAGTGAAACATTCACATATTTGGGAGTCTGAAATCACAGCAACAAACTTACAAAGATTACACAGCACTAGCTACAAAACCCATCATCCCAAGAAGCTACAATTGCTGTTCATGTATCCAGTGTCAATGAATCTTACAGAACAGAGAGACACAAAGTTTAAAAAGAAAGAGGGTGGGGGGGGGGGGGGGGGGGGGAGAAAGGCATTTTAAAACCAAGCATGCATTAGCTGAATTCATGCAGTATTGATTTAAACTGGATGCAATAAACCTTGCAGTCTGTGGCCGCATTATCCAGTATTTGGGGGAAGAAATATCAGCCATGTCAACCCAAGATAGAAGGGAAGATTCTCCACCCAGATGTCGGCTTTAAAAGGTATGGTATCCCTTTAGCCACAACTACATGGCACTTAAAAGTTGTCCAAGCCCTCAAGCTTGATCAAAGTCACAGCTGAACTGGCCCACGCGCACAAAAATTAAGATGCTCTAAAGATTCACAGTGAAAGATTATTTACCTGTTTAGGAGACTGGTGGATAATGTCCCTTGGGAGGCAGTCCTGAAGGGCAAAGGAGTCCAGGAAGGCTGGACACTCTTCAAGAGGAAAATCTGAAAGGTGCAGGAGCAGGCTGTCCCCATGTGCCAAAAGACAAGCTGGTGGGGAAGAGCAGCCTGGCTGAACAGAGAGCTTTGCTGGGACTGAGGTAAAAAAGAAGAGTTTATGACCTTTCGGAGAGGGCACAGAAAACTTAGGAGGACTACAAGGACGTCGTCAGGTTATACAGTGAGAAGATCCGGAGGGCCAAAGCCCAACTAGAACTTAATCTGGCTACTGCTGTAAAAGGCAATTAAAAATGTTTCTATAAATACATCAGCAACAAAAGGAGGACTAAGGAGAATCTCCATCCTCTATTAGATGTGGGGGGAAACATAGTGACAAAAGATGAGGAAAAGGTCGAGGTACTTAATGCCTTCTTTGCCTCAGTTTTTACTAGTAAGACCAGTTGATCTCAGTGCACCCAGCCCCCTGACCTGGAAGGCAAGGACAGCGAGCAGAATGAAGCCCCCATAATCCAAGAGGAAATGGTTAGTAACCTGCTATTTAGACCCCTACAAGTCTATGGGGCCAGATGGGATCTACCCAAGAGTACTGAGGGAGCTGGCAACAGCTTGCCAAGCCACTCTCCATCATTTACCAGCAGTCCTGATCAATAGGGGAGGTCCCAGATATCTGGAGGTTTGCCAGTGTGATGCCTGTCTACAAGAAGGGCCAAAAGGAGGATCCAGGGAACTACAGGGCTGTCAGCCTGACCTCGGTACTGGGCAAGGATATGAAGCAGATAATCCTGAGTGCGATCACACAGCACATACAGGATCACTGGGGGATCAGGCCCAGCCAGCATGGGTTTACGAAAGGCAGGTCCTGCTTGACTAACCTGATCTCCTTCTATGACCAGGTGACCGGCCCAGTGGAATAGGGGAAGGCTGTGGATGTTGTCTACTTGGGCTTGCGTAAAGCCTTTGACACTGTTTCCCACAGCATTCTTCTGGAGAAGCTGGCTGCTCATGGCTTAGACAGGTGGACTCTTCGCTGGGTTAAAAGCTGCGGGGCTGGCCGATCCCAAAGAGTTGCAATGAATGGGGATAAATCCAGTTACAGGCTGGCCACAAGTGGTGTTCCATGGGGCTCAGTGCTGGGGCCGGTCTTGTTTGATATCTTTATCAATGATCTGGATGAGAGGATTGAGTGCACCCTCAGGAAGTTTGCAGACGACACCAAGTTGGGTGGGAGTGTCGATCTGCCTGAGGTTAGGGAGGCTCTGCAGAGGGATCTGGACAGGCTGGATCGATGGGCTGAGGCCAATTGTATGAGATTCGATAAGGCCAAATGCCAGATCCTGCACTTGGGTCACAACAACCCCACGCAACGTCACAAGCTTGGGGAAGAGTGGCTGGAAAGCTGCCTGGTGGAAAAGGACCTGGGGGTGTTGGCTGACAGCCGGCTGAACATGAGCCAGCAGTGTGTCCAGGTGGCCAAGAAGGCCAGCGGCATCCTGGCCTGTATCAGAAACGGTGTGACCAGCAGGAGTAGGGAGGTGATCGTGCCCCACTGGTGAGGCCAGACCTTGAATACTGTGTTCAGTTTTGGGCCCCTCACTACAAGAAGGACATTGAAATACTTGAGCATGTCCAAAGAAGGGCAATGAAGCTGGTGAAGGGTCTGGAGCACAAGTCTGATGAGGGGCAGCTGAGGGAACTGGGGTTGTTTAGTCTGGAGAAGAGGAGGCTGAGGGGAGACCTCATTGCTCTCTACAACTACCTGAAAGGAGGTTGTAGTGAGATGGCAGTTGGTCTCTTCTCCCAGGTAACTAGTGATAGGACGAGGGGTAATGGCCTCAAGTTGTGCCAGGGGAGGTTTAGATCAGATATTAGGAAAAATTTCATCACTGAAAAGGTTGTCAAGCACTGGCACAGGCTGCCCAGGGCAGTGTTAGAGTCACCACCTCTGATGGTATTTAAGAGATGTGTAGATGTGGTGCTGAGGGACATGGTGTAGTGGTGGACTTGGCAGTGCTGGGTTAATGGTTAGATTTGATGATCTTATCCAACCAAAATGGCCCTATGATTCTATCTTTCCCCAGTCTCAGGGACAAATCTAAAATAAAAAACAGAGCACACAGTGAGAAAAGTAACTACTGTTTTCTTTTTAATATAGGTGTAGTACAGAATGTTTAATTACAGCAGGACAGTGCTTCCAGTTAAATAAAATTAAAAACCTTTATTTCCCCCAAATATAAAATTACTAAATTAATGTCTTAAAAGAATAAGAATATGGAAAAAGCTTTAAATTATACCACCATTTACCACAGTAACCATGATTACCAATTACATACTCCATTGCTTTGGCAAAAAAGTTTTTTCTTTTAATAACTGCATATAAACCTAACATAGCAAAGACTGTATACATCTTTATATTGCACTTATTTATATACAGGAATAAATGAACTGTAAAGTCTGCATATACTTGGAATGAGCAAATTTTCACAATAAACTGAAAGCAAAAGGATAAGAGCTGGTATGAATATTAAAAAATGCTTAGAAATGTAATACATTTATGTACAGACTGTATGGACTGTATTAACAAACAATATGTACATAACAATTTACTACTATTGATATCTTAGTATAACTCAGTGTTCATTAATACAGACCTTTGGTTGTATTTAGTTGTTTAATAAGCTCACATACCTCCAAAATGCAACAGGTATAAAATAAAGCACAGGAATTTGCCAAATGGTACAAAACCTACTATTGTCAGTTCCATTAAGCCCAAAAAACTAGTGTCTCTGTCTAGCCTCAAAATAGTTCTTGTACTTGGAATCAATCTCTATGTGCTATACACAAAAAGAACAACTGAATGTTACATATCTGCAAAATTACATCCCACGACACTTTTTTGTGATGTGCAATTCATTTTAATACTTTCTAATGAAAAAGAGATTAACTTCAACTTTATAATTTTCCAACACGCACTTCTGCAATGACATTGTGAATACTTTTAAATGTTACCAGTAAGATTTAAAAATATATGTGCACCTCCCTTACTCTAAAAGACTATTACGAGTAACTGCTATTTGCTAAGTGTGCTCAAACAATTGTATGAACTACACAGCTTGCACATGCCCAACATCTAGCCCCCAAATCATCCTGAGTTTGCACACAATGAAGCAAATCCACATACTTCAAAAAAAATGAACGTACTTCCCTTTACAAAACAATCATGCAACTGAAGAAGAACTGGGCATCCCATGAACTGTTGTGCTTGTTGGAGTTCCACTTATGGCGTTGAAAATGTGTAGTGAATTAGGCATAACACTGGCCTTTTCTTCAACTGGAGTAATCTTAAAATGGAAAACATGTATTTACCGAAATGTTGAAAAATGACACAAGCATTTATAAAACAGCTAAGCAATTTCAAAATGTGCTGCTTATCAACTCAACTTTCCAGTACTTTCTCAATTGCACAGAACTTTTTTGAGGATGATTACTCTTTTCAGCCATCCTCTACTAGATTTAGGAGGGCAGTAGTTATTTCTCCAACATCAGTTCTCCTAATTTAGGTATTATACTTTTCTCTCTAGATGAAGCTTGGATAGCTTCTCTCATATCTCTCATCTCACAACAGGCTTCCTTTTAGCCCTTTTTTGTTTTCTTTTTTTTTTTTTTTTTGACTTAGAGATATGATTTGAGCATTTCTTATCAAAAGCCATTCAAGCACCCAAAAGACTTCATTCTTAACAGCTATAAATTTACTGATGCAAAGATTAGAAATACTGAAAAAAAGGAATGACAAAAAGATTAGACAAAATAAAAGCAGAAGTGAAGAAAACTGATTACCATCCCATCTGATCATATTGGCAAGCAGCAGAGGAGAAAAAAATAAAAATCTGTTATTTTCTATATTTTTCATAACAAAATATTTGCAGTTGTTTATAACCCACAGTACTGTAAGACAGCTAATGGTTTCTTCAATGACATTAAAACAAACATTGTGAGAAGTTTGTTTTCCAAATACAGCAATAGGCAAGCACATAAAGGTGATATTTTTACAGATTTCAGTGAAAAGCCTCATGATTCTAAGCCTTCAGGGGAGTGACAAATCTAAGTTAAAAAAAGCCCAACCTAACAACTCAAAAACATAGCATGTTTTAATTATTTACAACTAATTACATTTGTATAAAAAGAACAAAGTGGTAGGCAAATAGTACACTTAACTGCATCCAGTGCTGTACTCTCATATTCTGATCACACTAATAGCTATCAGTTGGTCATCCCTTCTTCTCTTTGTTTACTTGTAGACAATGTGACTTAATCCTGAAGTTTCAGGCACTACATGCTTTTTCTTATCCTTTTGTTTGAAATTCACACACTTGAGCATTTTTTAAACATACATGTCTTGCATTGATTTCAAAGTATTTTTTCTTGTGTTTAAACAGTCCTTATATCCTTTTAACTTTTTGCTATACCAAAGAATATTAATCTTTCATTTATTATTATTAAATTATTTGACCAAAACGTTTTCCTCTCTTTTCAGCTGTCTAATTCTCCCCTATACCTTATTCATCTTAATCAGCTGTCCAATCAGTTATCCTCCTTTCTAAAACCCTCCACTTCCCGCTTTTCAGTAACTCTCATTGAAATACAGTTATGAACTGTACTATTTTTGTCAGCTAAGCAATCTCTTCTGTTCCAGGGATTTTTCAAAACTGTTTTCTTCTACACACGCATCTGAAAGATATTGTTTTTCATTAAAAATACCCCAACACAGGTTCTGACAAAATGGTATCACTCCCTACAAACCTTGTTTCACAATAATCTATCATGGGTGGTTTTAAAAAAAGTTAGTTTCATTGGAAGCTTTTACCTGTGACAGTATAACAAAAGAATAAGGGAATGAAAATAAAAGCCTATACACTTGCTATATTCTTGTGCTTCACCATAATTAAATCATAGCACAGAGCTACTCATAGCACAGCACCTGAGAAAACCACATCAGGAAATAATGAGAGAGCAACAAAGTGTGTGAAGTGAACTTTAGACACTTTACACATTTTTTAATAGAAAAAAAAAAATCACTATAAAAGTTTTGGATACCTTTTAAGCAGGGGTAGAGAAAAGGCAAATCCTTCTTAGAAAAGCCTATGGATAAGCTGTTATACCAGCAAGCTGAGTAGCTTTTTGAGCAAGTATTTCTTGGACAGTAATACAGCACTTCAGAGATGTCAAAAATAGTAAATGGGTAATCTAAAGGATGCAATCCTAAAAAAAAGCTGGAAGATTAACAGTGTTTAAATGTCAGCTAGACAGAACACCTGGGGTATGTCTGAAGTTTGATTTTTCCTGTACAGTTTGATTTCTGAGTAAAGTCTATAGTTTTTGTACAGACAAGAAAAACTTGGAGATCTCCCTTTCATCAGCTGGTTATCCAGACTAGCATGCACTGGTTACTAGACTAAGAAAAGTTGCTATTATGGTCATACATTTAAGAAAGTCTCATAGATGTGTGTATTTGTAAGGCAAAATATTATCAGAAGACACAGGTATTTCTTGTGGGCCAGAAATAAAACTCTTGAGAGTTAAGAACTATGAGCCACTCTATGACTCTGGGAAAAGATTATACAAAGAACAGTGGATGAAAGAAAAGGAACCTGAAGTGATGAATAAGATGAATAAAAATGTCACAAAGGCAAGGATCAAGCATTAATCCTCAGCGCCTACTGTCCTCTGGGAAATAATATCCTTGCCTCTGAAGTCAGGAGACACTTCTACCATAGATCTCAGATGCAAGGTCCTACTCTTCACGAGAGTTCTTATTTTCCTTCTCTTGTATCTCCACCTTGTCTGTAGTGGATTCCCCTCAAGCAAGTGTGTTGGAATATCTCTTGAAAAATGTTTAACTCTTTGTTGAAAAAGTAAATGCTTACACCTCCAAAATATGAAGAAAGATGGCTAAGCTTGTAGAGCAAATCCCCTTACAGTTACCAGGAAGTAAAGACTAAAATGAGCTTTTTGGGTCTCTGAATAGAGACCCCTGTAACTACACATATGAAGTATAAATGACATATATATTCATGTTATTAAGTTTGTTTTATCTTTACTGCAGCCTTCCTCTCCTATAAAAAAAAAACAGGCTGATGCCAACCAAATTTACTTTATTCATGTGGAAGACTTAATTCTGAAGGTCAAGAAAGCATCTGCAGAAAAAAAAATAATTATGAACAATTCCATGATATGATCATACTACAATAGAAAAAAAAAGAATCAATCCTTTTGTGTAAAGCATTCCATACACTTTTCCTAGTGGGTTCACTTACAGCTACATTCTGAATGCTAGTATGTATAATTTAATTTCAGCACATACTTGCTCATGCATTATTTCAGAAAGCTCTTTTGCCATTTCTCTGTAGTTTGCCTTCATTTCTTCTTGATATTCCAACTGATCTTCCTTTATAAGTCGTTCATTTACACCCAGAGCATGCCCACAAGCTTCAACGAATTGCCTGATTTAGATAAAATAATAATTAAAAGAAAATGTCTATCAGGAATACAAAATCCAAAAGATTAATTCAAAATGCCAGCTTAAAGTACACTTTGTTCTTTTTGTCCTCCCCAAAACATACCTAAAAACTTCCTTTAGTAGCTTTACTTTGTTGTCTGGATATCTTTTGGTGTTTGTGTCATCTAAGAAAGCTCTTGCATATGCTAATGGACCAGCATTAACCTAAACAGAACAAGAATTACAAAATGAAGTCAGTTCTCTGACATTGTTTTAGCAATAACAGGTACTACAGGTGTCTGTCTGACTTGTTTTTCTAAGGAGAATGCACTGATTTCAAAAAAGCTGGACTTATAAAACTGTTGCGTTAGAGCATAAGAGCAGGAAAGGTCTCTACAACACTCTGCATGAACCTGTCCAGGCACAAAGAAACCACTTTGATGATGTGGTAAAGTAACTGCTGATATTACCAATTTAGCATCTCTGTTTATGAAATCAGGGTGGGAAAATGAGGAAAATGAGCTAAATCTAGCACTGTTTGGTCTGCTTATCTCTTGAAAACACTCTTCCAAGCTGAAAACTCTGCAATAGCAGAAATGTAATTGCACTATTATGGCAGCTATGTAAAAAGTGGATTAAATGATTTCTGACTCATCCCTATTATTCTTTTATATTAACAGTAAGAGCTCCTCCCTTCTCATCCCAAATACTAGCTTGACAATCTGGAACCTTGGTTTGTTGTTTTTTTCTTTTCTTTTCAACATGACAACAGCTCATTTCAGATGGCTGTGTTTACTGTTCCTTTGCTTTGAATCAGTTAAAAATAATAGAGCTGCACTTTTGTCATTGCATTCGTAAGACCCTTACTGCATTGATTTCTACATGCTACAGCTGTTTTATGTACCCTGTTTTGGTGAATGTGAGTCTTTCTTTATACATTCAGTTTTTGCTTGCCTTAGGCAAAACAAAATGTTGCACGGTGAGATTTTCTACTATTACCCTCCTCCTCTATTTTGGCATTCCCTCCTCCACAGAGATCTTACCAAAATATAAAAGCAATAATGACAGTGTTGAACCTACTGGGAGCAGACCTAGATCTAGGCAAAATACACTCATCCATCCTCATATGGGAAGTCACTATTTAATGGTAGTTTCAGCTTTACACCAAAACCTGGTGGGGCTCAGACGACCATAGATTCCAGAGATTAATATTAATCCTTTCATGAAACTGTCCATGATCAGTCTCTATATGAAATACTTCTATTGCTTTCTCCTATTCTGGAAATAACTGCAAACGGTGAGCATGTTTCTAATTTAGGATATTCTTGAATATACAGAATAGAAACTAATGATAAAATGCTACTTATATAATTTTTCAGGGACAGAAGTAAGTAAATAGCTGAATGGCAAAGTATATGGTCTTACCTGAACACTGACACTTCCTTGTAGCTTCAGCTGCAATTTGATCATATCTACTTCAGCTGAAGAGCAAAGCTGCCTAAGTTCTGCAACTTTTTTACTCATTTCATCAATGGCTACTTCAATTGGATTTAAATCAGTATGGTGCTGGTACATTACTGGAATGCGCTTTTTCACATATGGGAAACAATGTATAGCTATGGACAGAAACGAGTTTAACACAGTTAGGAAAAGGTTTTTGAATAAGGTGTGTTTTGATAGAATTTTATGCCAAAAAACCTCATCTTAATGTAATTAGTTGCCCGATTTAATAACATATACAATTAGAAATACTACCAAATGGACAGGGAAACAAAATATTGAAAATGTAAATATGCACATCTTTACAAGTATTACAGCAAAGAAAGGTCTTTGTCATTACTGCTACTAATAATAACAACCAAGAAATAAACCATTGGAACTTAATTTATATGAGAATTGTAAAAAGAATTGCGTATCTTCCACATATATCAAAGAGGAGAAGAATCAAAAATAGCAAAGCTGCAATTTCTATTTCCTCAAAAGTATTAGCTATATTACAGCTAATTATAAAGTCATTTATTTAAGTTGGTTTTACCACTATATTAAGACATCAATACAGAAGGTCACACTTAAGAGATTCACAATTCTTGAAGCTTAAGGAAAGAAACCAAAAGCATATTTGAGGATTATCCCTTGAAGAAACCAATCTGAAAACCTAGTTTTGGCTAAAAATACGAAAAGTATTTTAGCTGATAGCTATAAAGGATTGAAGTAAGTGAAAGGGAAAAACCCATACAGAACAAAATCAGACCATTTGAATTAATGTTTCCCATCAAAACACAACTCCTTATTTCACAAATTCAGATTTACACATTATACAGAAACATTGCCAAATGAAACTTTCTAAGGGATTTTTTTCCTGACAGAATATACAACATATAGAAAAACCTACTATCAAGAATTAAGTACAAAAAATTAAGAATAAAACCCAAAAGAGTAGTTTTCTTTTAAAGGAAATTTCCATCCAGTCAGTACCTGTCAAAATAGTCCGTCGCTTACACTGTTCTTCTACTCCTCCTTGTCTTTTACCAGCTTGAGTAAAAGGCATCTCAAACATAAAGCGACGAATGTTATGAGTCCTTTCAAAATCTGTTTTTCTTTCTTGCAACTCTTTTTCTTCAAAGTATGGAATTACATGTGTAACTTGAATATATGCATATTTTGAATCCAAATCCTTAGGATTTACCTTAAAAACATGACAAAAACCCCAAATAGATATACATTATGAATAAAGTGGATTTAACTGTAGTCACATAACTTTTGGAAATTAAATTTGGTCTCAACCTGTTACTTACTGAAAACACAGGAAACATTAATGCTTCTCTGCATTCAGTTTCTAACTATTAGGAAGACAACACGGCTAGATGCATTAAGATACATTGTGGTTTTGTTTTTTAAATTGATATTTGTTATGTGCAGAACTGTAAACAAAATCGTAGTGCAGAGTTTTACCCATGCTTAACACTGGAAGGCACAGAAACAGAAAACCCAGAAACAAACACTTGTCGTCCATGACAGCTGATACAACAGTAGACTGGAAACCAAATAGTTCTAATGATATTTAAAAAGTTAATAATTAAAAATAAACCCCTACATTGTAAGTAGTTCAGATACCACCTTCAGAAGGCACTCTTCCCAAACTGTCTCCCAACTCTGACACCCCACAAAGGTTCCAAAGAACATACTAGTGGAAGCAGGTCACATCGAAGGCTTCACTATTAAATTAATTTTATTACTAGAACTGGATGAGTAAGAGCCTCACGGACTGGCAGATCTTTAGTTTGGTAAAAGTTGCAGCTAATCTTCAGTACCAAAGATTTTTTTTTTTTTCCCCTAAATTCCCCTAATCATTAGATAAAGATGGTACTCTAAACCCATGCATCTTTCTAAACGTTTTGTCTACCATTTCAGTCCCATGTCAAACATTGATGTTATCTCTATCTGTCTCTGAGCCACTTCACTTCCGTTAACTAAGTCTGAAAAAACACAATGCAAATACACACATGAAGTCACCAACTAAGGCCTGGAGCAAACTGGGAACAGAGTTAAGGTATCCCTTCTGTTATCCATTTTTACTGGAACATGCTGCTTGTTGG
Organism: Podargus strigoides; assembly: GCA_028020825.1. Lineage (NCBI taxonomy): Eukaryota > Metazoa > Chordata > Aves > Caprimulgiformes > Podargidae > Podargus > Podargus strigoides. The sequence goes on from CM051622.1 coordinate 53,807,570, forward strand.
GGTTTTTTAAAATCTACAATGTTTTCAGAGTATTGGACTGGAACTTAAATGGTAATTTATGTACTCATTGTGATACAGCTGTCAGAAAATGTTCCCTACAAATGCTGACAAACACATGCATTATAATTAATTATAAGGAATTCTCTCGCCTTCCATGACATGAACTTTAGCCCTTGCATAAGTCCTCCTCCTTTTTAAGTTCCAATTTGAGTAGGAGTATTGCATTGCTGCACTTTCAGGTTGAAAAGCCCATCACTTCGTAATCTTAGTGACAGAATTGAGGAACAGAAGAGACAAGAAATTGTAATACAAGAAAATCACCAAAGTCTGAAGCCAAACAAATGTTAACAATTGGCTGAGGAAGGGAACAAAAGGAATGCAGAGGCATCTTGTGCAGTATGTGTTCTTCTCAGCCTACAGGATTACTGTAGTCCTCTTCAGTTCACCAGTTTTGGTTGGAGCCTTCAATTACAAAGGAGAGCATTTCCTATGCCAGATCAAGATTTCACCAGCTGACTTCATGCGAGCATTTTTTTTCCTGCAGTTTAAGTGCTTATAAAACTGAACAGGCTCAGACATACGCAAAGGATAACAAGAACAACAGATAGAGAATTAAAATGTTATCTACAGGTGGTACTCTTCTCAGAAGAGAGGGTTGTTTGTTATTTCCAAAGATAGTTTGAACTCAGCTCTCAATGTGCAGAAAAGGGAAAACTTCCAAAGAATGACTGTGCATGAACTGGAAAGAAATACAGCTAAAGTTAACACAGAATATGATCATAATCGAAATTTGTTGCAAGATAGGATTACTGAGAAATAACACTATGAAAATTAAGCTTTTTGGTTGTTCTTAAAGGTAAACTTAGTACATGATAATTTTCCCATGCCCTTCAACCAGCAGAGTTTAGACACATATGCTTGTGTACCAAATGAGTCAAGGACACTGACCTCACATTATTTCAAGTGGATTAGAGGACATAATATATTAGAATTTTTAAAGAAATAATAAAAATCATACTTTGCCAGAATCCTGAATCATTTTGACATTTTCAGATCCAAATTTATCAGAGTAGAGTTTTTGGAGTCTTTGGGAAATTTCTGAAAGTGGCGTGAGTTTAGGCTCTTTATAGATATATTCCTTTCCATCTTCATCCTCAAAGAATCCCTGTAAAAAACAAAGTAATTAAAATATTGGAAAAAACCTCATAGGACAATGAACATAAGGTGTGTGATTCAAAGCAAATATAAACATTTAACATCAGGATTCAAGCAAATGCAAAGACAAATTAAAAACTAAATAAAAAAAGATTTCTTAAGAGAATTTAAAAAAAAAAATCAGAAAAATGTAATTATCTACTACAGAATGAGTGAAAGATAATGGAAACACACAGTTAAAATTGTAGAAGTTTGCTGTAATTGTATGGTGTGCCAAGCCTTTGAGACAACTTTTCTTCACTTTTAAATAAAAGTGAACTTTCAGCACTGTTTCACTTACCAAAACAGAAATCTTCACGCCCAACAGGACTGTCTGATTAACAAATGAGTATTTTGGCAATGGTTTACATAAAAAGAATCTGAAAAATTTCTTTATGAAATAATAAAAAATTAATTCCAGATAATGAAGATTTAATTTATGCAAGACCTTCATTTTATGTTGTACTATATTGGCATATGCTACTTAAATTTTTATTACGTAAAGCATTTGTTTTAAAACCATAACTAAATGCACTATGGAGTACATGGAAAGTGAAACAGCTCATTGGTTTAAAACAACAAGCTATGTCTGAGTTCATGTTTGAAATCAGAAAATAAATATTTTTGTCGTAAATGAAACAGACAAAATAGAAAAGCACAAGGTATCATGTATAAACACAGGCTAGATTGACAAAAATACCCACATCAAACTCAGGTGAAATGCAGTAGCTGTTACTGCATTGCTTGCTTTGTAAGCAGTTACTGTAATTACCTCAACATCTGTTTCACTGTCTGTAAACTGGTATTGCTATAAAGTTATAAAAGACAACAGAATACATGTAAAGTTATACTGCTCAGAGTATTTTACAATTTTCCATGCTCAGCTGAACAATTAGCAACTGGGCTATGCATGTAGAAAGTGTGTAACTTGATACTGATACATATGCATTCTAGACATATATTAGAGGATGTGAAGCTGTCCAATACACAGCCAGATCTTTTGTTTGAAGCATGCAATACTGATGCACTGAAAAGGGTGATTTGTTCTCTAAGTGGAACTTAATGGTATTTTTTTAATCGCAATGGCTATTAATGCATACCCATCTAACAAGCAGCCTTGCAAACCACACTGTAGCGCTACAGACATTGAGTCAATACATTGCTAAGAACTGACATTATAGAAAACTTACCGCTGCCTTAAGGTAGTAAATAAAAGAAGGAGGAAAAAAAAAAAAAAGCAAAACATTTACTGAGGAAAATAAGGAAGAATTGTATCGGAATTGATAAATGTTTTTAATTAAATTATTGATGGTATTTAATTATTTCTTACAGACCATATTTCTTGTGCTTTTTATGTCATGGTGTCAATATAGATAATGAAATAGTATATCTTATAAGATAAATTCAGGTTTTTCTTACTGCACAGAGCAGTCAAATGAAAGTTAAATAATACTCACCTGTCCGAAGAACGCTACCCTGAAATAAGTTCCCAGCAGTCTCTTGCCTGTATGCATAACTTCAGTTACTTTACTGTATGCTCGATGAAGAGTGTCGTATAAATGAGCAAGCCTCTAAAAATAAGAGAAAATAATCATGGGGTAAAAGAATAACTTAGAACTTTCCTATCTTAAAACAACAATGAATCATGTCCTTGTAGTAAATAACTAAAACCACTGTTTTATTGATCAGTAGTAATAGGTTTAGCACTTGTATCAGAATGATACAATTTAAGATTAATTTTTAATTTATATTTACCTAAAGAAAAACATTTCTAATTATTTAAAATTAAAACAAAAACTTCAACACATTGATATTTCATTTATATTTGTAATACTCTTGTTCTGTGAAGTGCAGTGTGTCATATGCAGTTAAACTAGAAAAATTAGGAATTTTTTTTCTTGCTCAAATTTACTTATGATGGATTTAGTACCTCAAAATCTCTCCGTTTTTCATAAATGGGAATTATAAGTTTATATATGTCAGCAATGAGTTCATAGCGTTCTGCCTTCCAAAGTCCATCAGCACATTGCTCCAACAATTCCATCAGCACATCCTAGATTTGGATAGACATTTGAAAAAGTAAATCAATTCAGCACTCATGAAAAGCACAACAAATAATTATACCAAAATTCTTCCCAATGCAAAAGGAGATCCTACCTCAAAACAAAATTATCTACACATAGTAATTTTAATTATTGCAGCAATCAAAAATTGCTAAAAGGAAACAAAACAGAATTGTCTGAGTGTACATATTTACCAGGAACATCATTTTTCTTTTAGATACTCCTGACTTCTGAAGTCTACAAGTGATGCATGTATGAGGATCAAAACTTGTCTTACCTTGTAACATGGTTTTTTGAAGTGTTGTTTCCTTGGGGTTTTTTGGTTTTGCATAAAGAACATTAATTTAAAAAGGCAGCTATACAAACACTTGATTGTAATGGTTCTAAAGAAAACTATCAAACAAATTACATCAACAATAAAAAGATACAATACCAAAATCTGTACTCAGAATTATCAAGGTACAGCAGTGGAATTTGGTATACTTGGCCCAGAATGAAAAGACATAACAACAGTTAGAGGAGCTGAGAAATCCTGAAGGGTCAGAGACACAAGCAAGAAACAACCTTGGCTTTTTTGCCTTTGAACCTAATATCCTTGTAGCAAAAAGATAGTTATTTAAGGTTAAATAAGAACTATGCTTACCTGTACATTAGAACGGAAGCATACATTTTGCATTAGAGGAGTGACACCATAATTATAAAGTCCCTTCCTCCAGTTTTCCATAATTTATTTTCCATGCATTTAATTTTTTTCTACTTCAATACGCGTCACAAAACTAAGATAACGTTATTACTTTGCTCTAGTTTTTATAAGTTTAAAATTACCTGGCTAACACCATTAACTCAGTTATAACAAACAATTTTAGAGATATTATGGAACAGCTTATAGCTCCGGTGACAAAGCCATCATATACTTGGTCACAGCTTGAGTGTGACAGAATCACAGTGATAAAGCCCATTCGCATCCACATACCCTAACTGATCTCAGTCCTCTTCAAACATGTCTGGAGCTCCAAGAACCTCCACAAGAATCCAAGCCTGAGACTGAGAGGTGTCAGAAGACATGACATTTCTACTTCTTGAGACCTTCTGATACCACTCTTGCCTTGTAGTGGTAAAGCCAGAAGCTGGAAATAACTCCTTTTATCATTAGAAGGGATCCAATGCTATTCCCCTCCTACCTTTGGTAAAGGACTGACAGCATAAAGACATCACTAAGAAAAGTCAACTTTAATACTGAAAGAAAAACAAAGACTGAAAAATGCTACCCTTATCTGCGTGCTGCAACGGTCCCTAAACCATCTCCATGGTGTACAGACTCCCCAGTATCTCCATCCTCAGCAACCAGGTCTGAAAGACCAGTGTCACAAGGGCTGTCCATCACCACTGTCTTATGACAAGAGCCTTAACTCGAACACCAGAGGGCATCCAAATGCAGCAAAGCAGCAAAATTTTGTTTGCACACAGGAAAGAAGTATAAAGAGCAAAAGCTTCATGTGGGAGAGCTGATAAGGAGAAAAGAACACCACATTTCTAGGCCACTTGTCTCAGTGTTTATTCATCCTCATGGGAAGAGGGTTTTTCTATGCACCCAGTCAGAGTTTTCCTTGTAACCTGTGAGAATGGCCTCTTACTCTTTTATTGTACACTTCTTAGAGTCTGGCTCTTCCCCATACCACCTTAGTATCTGGACTTTTTCCGGTTTGCTGATATCTCCCCCTTGACTTCGAGTAGGCAGCACTGGGCACAAGATGGGGGGCCAGAAATGCCAAGCAGGAGGAAGAAAACCCACTTCCCTCCACTCGTTGGCTCTATATGCTCTTTCTAATACAACCCAGCATGCAGTTGGCTTTTGTTGCCACAAGGCTACGCTGCTGATTCCCATTCAACCTCTTGTCCTCCAGAAGTCCCAGGTCTTTCTGCAGAGCTGCTTCCCAGTCAGTCCATCCCCAGCTCTTACTGAAACACTGGGTGATTTTTTTCAACTGGCTAGTTTAGGAAATGAGTCAGGGTAAGCCTGGCCTGAAAGAGAATTCTTTTAAAATTAAAATTAAATTGAGAATTAAAAAAAAAAAAAAAAAATTAAAATGAGAAACTACATGGAGTCTTAAGACGAATTTCACTTAACTGGGAAGACTATATAAACCAGATAATATAAAAGTTGTTTTGCCCCTTTTAGAAACATGGGGGGATCCCCCTAGACACCCCCATACTTGTAATTATTCTTTTGGAGATCTAACTCTAAAGTAACCAGCATCCAGGGAAATCCACGTTTTAAGAAATTCCACACTTCCCCTCTTAGCAGGTATAGGAAGAATTCCCATCAGAGCATCGTTTTGCTCAATAGTAGTAAACTACAGCTTGAAAGGTATGTTTCTGCTTTCCGATTTCTGTACTCAACTGAACTGTCACATCATTATTTTTTTCTTAAACCAATACAGTTTTGCTTACATAAGAACATCTATGATTTTTAGTCTATCAAAAACCAGTTCTTTCCTATTATTATTCTTCCTGAGGTGAACTATAAGAAGTTATCTAAAAAACGTAACTTTTTCAATATTTAATCACTTAGACTTCTACATGGTTAAATTTAAAAAGGGTTGCGTGCAGAGAAAAATGAAATTTGGCAAGGTTTGATCCCTTTGCAAGCTCCACAGGCTTGTAATTTCACTCTTGGCTTGTTTTCGTTCCATGGAAATACTGAGAGATGGAAAGAAATTTGGGCAGGGTTCAATGACCCAGAAAAAGCAGTATATTCTTTTTGTAGAGAGTGACTAATCAGAAAAAGAATAAAGACATTCCAACTAAAAAAATACAAATGAATTTAGCTCTGACAAAGGTTTATCAGGTAGACACTGACAAGAGTTCTAACAAGTTTCTATCAATAGTACTTACTGCAAACCCAACTCTTGGCTCAGTTAGAGCAGCTAAAATTTTGCTTTTAGTAACATGCTAAATTCCATGCTGGATCAGGAGAATTGTGTTTTCAACAGTATAAATCTGCTATTTGGTGTCTTTGGAAATGAAAGGAACTATATTTCTCTTTTCAAGTAATTCCAACTCCTGCCTTCCCAGAAAAAGGCAAGTCAATAATTTTTGTCTTAAAACTATAGAGCAAAGCAGCACCAGTAAAACAGAGACACTCTAGCTCTAAATCCAGGCTTAAACCATTAAATCTTTCATCCATTCTTCCTAAATCTGTTAGTATAGACTCAATTTGCACAGTCAAATAATTTTGTCATACACTTTTACCATACACAAACTAAACCACAGAAGAAAAATATTTTTTGTTGTACAATTATGCTTATACACTAAGAATTTTTCCAACACAGCTACTGCAAGTAGTGGTTTGTCCCTCCCTTCCCCATCTATCCTGGCAAATACATAGTGTAGGCATAGCTCTTTGTGAGCAAGATTATTCATAATCTTTTCATATAGGCTTCTTAATAGAAAAATTTACTGTACAACCAGCACAGATGGACCAGCTAAACTTAAGTTGTGAAACTTAAGCCAGAAAAAAAATTTAAAATATGCAAGTCTGGTGTCAATAAAACCACTTTCATAGTTATGGTGTATTTGCTTAGGGAAAGTCTGTAAACCAGCAAAAACCAGTAAACACATTTTCATGATTGCTGGTGTAGTACCAACCTAAATCAAAGCCAGCTTTAAAAAAAAACAGATCGTTTTAACTCTCATAAATAAGCCATGCTAGTGTTCATCCTGTCAACTAGCTTAAAAGCTCATTTTTCTTTATTTTTATTCTAATAGTGGTGTTAGGTTGATGTGCTAGTGCTTTATTTAAGATATGTGTATCTAGTAAATTCTCTGAAGCTAGGATAGCTCACAAACTTTTTATTTCAGTTTTAGGACAAGAATAGTGGCTAAGAAAACAAGGAGGATACATGTCATAGTAGTCAGCCTCAGGACTGAAACACAAAACTTTGGGGAAAAAAAAAAAAACAGTTCAATGTGCATCAATTCTAACAGTCTTACGTTTACTTACTTCATTGAAGTGAACATCTTGCATCCCAACATCCTCCATCATTGAAGCCTCTTCATCTATGTTAGGTGTGATTACTCTGAAAGCAGTACAACCTTGCCTAAACATCCCTATCATCGAAAAAGAAAAACAGACAAATTTACTTTTCTCTACCAGGATAAGATTAGGCCATTTTGTGATGCTGGATAAGGCAGAAGCCATATTTAAACATACTTGCCACCAAATTAATGAAGAAAAAATAATCTAGCCTCCCACTGCATGATTAAAATACTAGAGCTCATATTACTGTGTAAGTATAAATAGGTTTTAAAAAACCATAAATGTTACTATCTGGACTCCTATCCACCAAAATAAGTAGCATCTGAATCTTCCTATTTTATCTTAAACCTATGTCTAACCCACCCCACACCAAGTCTAAGGTAATCAAGGTAACTTTTACAGTATTTAATTAAACTGGCATGATGTCATGCTGGAACCGTGTACATGAACAGGCCCTGGCGTATCAGCTTCCCCAGTGTGAACAATATGAATGAACTGACATCAGCCATACAAAATGATCAGAGGATTATTCAGCTGTAGATACAGAAAGTCAGTCTACAAGCAAGAAAAAAGTCCCAGCAATCTAACTTCCTTTACTGAAATAAACATTTACCAAAAATGGGGTTTAGAATGTTCTAAGACAAAACCTACCTCTTTTACCCATTCTATTTAGCTGTTTTCTTATCATATCAGATTGCTGGATTAAGAAATTGGTGTTTCTGGCCAGTAAGTGTATTACTGAAAGCCTCAAGAGCAATCAGTAAATACTACAAGGACTTCCAGGTGTTTATTTCACAGCTCATTATTACACAAATATCTGGCAAGTGGCAGAAAAGGAATAGAGAAAATGCATCTTGCAGACCCATGACCTTTGCTTCATGTTGAACTGTCATGCAAAGGCAAAGCTAAAAAGCTGAGAACATGAATTTGTCTGTCTACAAAAGCAAAACACTAGCTTAACATCATAATCAGTCTTAAGAGACTTCTGAAATTTTATTCTAGAGATCTATTTATCTTAACAAAAGCCATATGATCTTTTTTCTCTCAAAACCCTGAGAACACCTGTGATCCTACAGATGAAATAGTTTTCTACCCTGTCTCAAGAACAGAACATCAAGACAGGTGAAGCAATCTGAGCACTATTATCACACAGCATTTGAAAATTTGTACGAATTTATTTTGATTTCTCTGGCAATGCCAGGTTTCCTATATGCACTTGTTGAACAAGAATATTGACTGATAAGTTTGCTTTAGAAAGGGTCTCACTTCAGCTATTAGCAGCTCTTACATAAAATTAATTTTTTACTTTCCTAAAAATTTCACTTTACCTTCATCTGAAATGCTGCCTCTTAGCTATGCAAGTACGCTCTTAAATATGTGAGTATGGTATCTGGTTAGGTCAGAATTTTTTCCTTGGTAAACACTGAAATGCCTACAACTTCTTTAGGGAAACTACTGCTTTTCCTAAACTATAATGAAAAACTATAAACATTTAAGTAAGACTTCAAAATCATACCTTTTCGTGTGAGATATTCTGCAACCAGTGCTGCTACATGGACATAGCACATTGCTGCCTAAAACAGAAATAGTAACAATCTTATAAATCACAATTATACCGGAGCTACTGAAAAGAAGGTATATAAGAAGAGCCCTAGCCTAAGATAATTTTACTGTTTTTTTCCTGCTTTCAAGGAAATGTCCTATCACTGGTGTAAGAAACCTCCACCTCATTTATGCAAAACAGTAACTGTGCAAGGGCACTCCTTTTTCACCAGAGCACTGAGTAGCATGGGTAGCAGTACACAATCTGAGAGTGACCAATTACACAAATTACAAGGTAAGGATGTCATGCTATAATAAAAACATGCAAATTTCTTTTGTGAATGTCTTACGTGAAACAAAAGAGCTATTAATTATTCTACTCAACATTTGATGGTTTTTTCTGTTAACCTGTTTTGCCTGCCTTTTGGCTCCAGACCAAGAAAAGTTTAGAAAAAACTGGTGATAGACCATTTGAAAGCAGCAAAAGAAAAGATGATAGATCTGACCTATGAATGGAATTTGAAGGAATTTGGTTTGTGTAGTCTGGAAAACAGAAGGAAAAAAGAGGGACAGTAGTCTTCAAATAATTTAGGTGTTTTATGAAGTTGACACTAATCACCTTTTTCCACAAATGAGAAAAAATATTCAAGATTCTTTTTACTGAAAAGGTTTTCTACCTATAATACACAATTGAACACTTTACATATGGAGGTTGCAGAATCTCAGATACTGGAGTTGAAGGAGAAAAGGTAAGTATCTGTCAGAAAATTTCTCTAATTCATACTTTGCACTGGATTGGGCTTGGTGATTTACAGAGGTCCTCATCTAGCCATACAGTCAAAGATTCTAAGTTTTTAATAAAAACATTAAAAACAGACCTGAAAAGGACTAAAAGAGCTTGTCTTCTGAGAGAGCTGAAGTTGTTTCCTTCAAAATACAAGCTAATAACAGAGTATTGTACATGCCTTCTGGTTGCTACCATATAGCAAAAAAGAACTCTAGTACCGACACATGAGTAAGAGAGCAGCTACTGTTTCTTGGAGATATTTACATGCTGACATGATGGTAAGTTTAACAGGCATAATTATGAAATTGAATGATGTGATGCAATGTGATTTACTTTCAGATGGAACAAACTTTCAGAAAGAGACAAAATTAATTCTGTATGCCAATAAAATACTTACATCAAGTCATAAAAAAATCGCCACTCCGAACTCTCCCTTTTGCAAGAATGAACTATTTTAACATAATGGTGAAATCAGATAGCTTTCTTTTTTCAAACAAAAAAAATTGCAATTTATTAATTTTAATAACATTAGGAGATTTTTAGTAAGCAGCCCAGAATAGAATCAAGCTAATTCTGTAAAGGCAACTGGAGATGAATTCAAGGAGTGGCTTTAAGTGTTTTAGGAACAAAAGATATTTTAAAGTATAAAGTCTATGTCTTCCTGTCTTAGCAGCATGTCAGCTACAGTAGCTAAACATATACCTTACATCAGTAATCAGAAATTACTTACAGATGTACTTGGGTACAATAAAAAATTTATCAGCCATTGAAACTAATCTACTAACAATCCAGAATTGATTAAAATGATTATATTACACACTAACAACTACATGTAGTACATTCAATTTCAAGAAAGTTAAGTTTAAGCTTATTACGAAGCTAAAAATATTTTGATTTTTTTCTCTCACCTCTGAAAGATCTCCATTTTTAACATGGATCCTTGCCATGCTGTCTAACCATGTCTTCCTTAGTTCAGGTGTACTAGCATAAGACTTTGCCAAACTGTACTGGAGGTCTACAAGCATTTCTGGATCATTTTCATGTTCCTTCATCTGAGCTGTAGCCATCAGTACTGTACGAATCCGTTTTGTTAAATCCTTAACATCAGAAGGGAATGTAGTGTGCTAAAACATGGAAAAGTTAGGTTAACTACTATCTTTTTCTATTCTTTGCATAATAAAAAGTTGAAACATAATTGCAAAAGACATTACGAAAGAGTTTTCAAGCATCCTTTCTACAGTACGGAAAAAAGAGTAAAACCAGACCTTTATAATTCTGTCGTTATTGGCACAATTATTGATGATGGAAAGAGACTGCTGAAATCTAGTTCCTCCAATTCCAACGACATCAGCAATTAATTGGCTTACAGAAATAATAACCTTGACAGAAACAAATGTCTTGTTAGTGCATAGTTCATGAAATACTCTTGAGATGTACCTATGAAGCAATTACAAAGGAAGTTTTGTTCTTTTTAATTGAAAGATTATTCCCTTAAGTGAAATTGTATTTGATTCCCCCCCCCACCCCCCAAAGTTACTTGTATAATAACACAGGCAAGAAAAAAAAAACAGGCTTGTGTAAATTTAATGAAAAAGCATTCTCTGGGCTAAAGACTGACTGCTAGGTACACTAATCAGAGGTCATAAAAGAAGTATACTACTGTTTCCAGCTTTGTCAGAACACACAATTTTCTAAGTATTTGTTTTATTTTAAACTATTAGGTGCTTGTTGCTGCATTCCTTCTTTCTTCAGACACAACAGGATATGCTATTTATCAAAATAACATCTACAAAAGTAAACGTTTGCTACTCACAAATAAAAATTATTTCCTACAAAACAAAGGGCCATCAAATTGTTTCTAAGTATTTCCTTGTAATGAACATATTTTTATTGCCATCTTCTTGCTCTTTCCAGCCTTGCTTGAATCCAAAATTATTTATGTCTTTATCTGATAGGGCTTTGCACACTGATATGTAACTGCATCTACTAATAGAGGCAACCCAGTATTTAAAAAACAAAAAAAAATGAAAACCAAACAAAGTACACTAACTTGCAGATGTGTCCTAACGAAAGACTTCTTCCCTGTGTAATCAAAATTATTTCTCATTAAGAAGTACAGTAACTGTGAAGCTTCAGTACGAATTGAACTCAGTTTGGAATTACAATACTTCAGAATTTCATAGCACAGTGCAGAACACATATCAGCTCTGCCTTCATAAAATGTAGAAGGAAACTGAGAAAAAAGCAGAAAAAGAAGTTATTCATTAAAACTAGCTTCAGTTCTTGATAAAATATATTTATATTCCCAAACTGTGGAAGAAATAGTCAGTCATAGTAGTTCATGACATGATTTTTACAATTTGAAGGACTGTTATTCCACACTGCTGGGATCAGATTAGTCCTTATTCAGCAATTTTAATTCTTATACTTTTACACAGTATATTACTAACTGAAGAACTGGATAAGTACTTGAAGATCAATTATTTTAAAACTTCTTACCTTAAAAATTAGTGCCCTTAAAGCAATGAAGACATTTTTCAATGCTGTTTCAGACTGATTCTTTTGAAGGAAGCAGAGATACACATCAAATACTTTCTTCATCAGTGGATTATGCCCATGATCAGTGAGTAGTTGATTCTTTAAATTAATAGTGAGAATTTAGGAGTTTTGCACAGGGATACATTTATACTATTCTAAGAACATACACAGATCATCCAAAAGCAGGAAATTTTAACAAAATGTAAAAAAATCTGCATAGTATTGGCAAGATGTTTAAGAATACAAATATATCTGAATTTTAATTAAATATTTCTAACACTTCATTAACCTTGCTTATAAAAACAGTGATGGCTTCTGAATAGACTTATAGAACTCGACTGTTTTTAACAGCTGTTAGTTAAATAATTACTACTAACAGTTCTTTGAGAGGAACACTCAAAGTATTAACAAATTTTGGTTACACTGGCTTTAGCAGCTCAGACAGTGAAATTTTCTGATAGCAGTACCTCCTATTACAATGCTCTCAAAAAACCTCCGCCCAAACCGAACTCCCACCCACTCACCATCTTTCATTACTGTCCTAGAACTGAAACTGAAAGGGCTCTTAAGGACGAAGATATTAGTTACTTTTCAGAGTTTTATCTGCATCAATATTCCAAAGCTCAGTCTGAGGCATGCAACACACATGGTTACTCTTGATTTATCATCAACAGCTGCCTTTCATTCAAACCTTTTTTTTTTTTTTAAATCTGTTTTCTTCCAATTTCTCTAGCACAGGTACTGGCTGTACACCTACTTTTAATAGTTCATATTGTTTCTGTTTTGCTCTGAGGACCTGTTTTCTCCCTTTGTGCACTGAGCATATGCACTAGGTTTCTATGGGATTCCAGGACGATACAATGGGATCTCTCCTCTTACAAAACACCAGAATAGGTTAATCAATTGAAGGACTGCTCAATCCAGTCCAAGCAGTCCAAAACTGAGAGGACTCTGTTAAGTAGTGCTCCTTCTGACTCCACTGGCCCTCCAACGTGATTCTACTAGGTCTTGCACCTTCCGCAATTCCCATCTGGACATTATCATTACTTCCTTGTCATTATTAGATACAGACACCTGAACAGTATGCTGCAAGGCAGCTCCATTACTATCTCAAGTAAGTTTTAAGGTAATATTAACTCAAAGAATCTAGTTTAAGAAATTTAAGAAGATTCCTGAGGCCCAGTATAGACTTGGGCCCTTGTAGCATGCCTTAAGCTCTCTCAAACATAGAAGAGTTGTCTAACTGCAAATGTCTCCTTTTCTATTCATGGAGACACAAAAGGAATTCTTCAGGCTAAAGAATTTCAGCATAGCCCCAGGCACTCTGGGCGTTCCTCAATATTAAAAAATTGAAGGAGGCAGTCTTCCATTAAAAGCCATTCTGAAAATGTGACTTGCAGACCAGAAGAACTCAATGTGGTTTCAAGCTGGTGGATGAACAGATACAAATGCTTGCAGAAGACAAAGATCTCCAAACAGTATGCAGTGAAGCCACGGGCAGGTCATCTTAGGGGAAGCTGGACATAAATGGTTGGATATGAGCTAGTCAGCCTATTTGGTCATAGGAAGAAGTTTGATCTCTTGGAAGAGTATACAGATCTCTGTAGCTGAGAAAGCTAAACACCTAAACGCAAGTTCTAAAAGATAGTATGGCTCACTACTTCCAGATTTATAGCAAAATAATGAAAAGTTGTCTTACAAACCCCTACCCTTATGAGGAAATTGATATAATACCCTTTCTTGAGATGTCTCAACATTAGAGCTAAGTAGTTCACTAAAACCACCTATAGTAGTAGGAATTCTCACAGGATCAGTTAAAATTCTACCAAGAAGCAGACACAACTTGTGATTTCCCTGCTGTAATAGATAATAGAGGTCTGGATACCTACTGATAAAAGATGATCTTGAAGAAAAAAAGGCCGTCTGGCCTTCTATATAATACATTGATAATACCCCAAGGAAGAAGATTGGTATTGCTAATCCAGTGGCCTTCTATGATGGAGTGACTTCATCAGTGGACAAGGGAAGAGTTATGGATGTTGTCTCTCTGGACTTCTGTAAGGCCTTTGATATGGTTCCCCACAACATTCTTGCCACTAAATTAGAAACATACAGGTTTGATGGATGGACTGTTAGAAGGATAAGGAATTGGGTGGATGGCTGCATCCAAAGAGTTACTCAATGGCTCAATGTCCAAAGTAGAAACCAGTAATGAGTGTTGTCCCTCAAGGGTCTGTATTTGGACCAGAACTGTTCAATATCTTTATTAATGACTTAGTGGGATTGAGTGCACCCTCAGCAAGTTTGCAGACAATACCAAGATGAGTGGTGCAGTTAACTCGCTAGAGGCTTCCCTGTAGCATGCCATCTAGAGGGACCTGGGCAGGCTTGAGAAGTGGGTGTGTGTGAACCTCATGAAGTTAAACAAGGCCAAGTGCAAGGTCCTGCACCTGGGTTGGGGCAATCTCCAGTATCAGTAAGGAATGGGGAGACAAATGGATTGACAGCAGCCCTGTGGAAAAGGACTTGGGGGTACCGGTGGCTGAAAATTTGGACATGAGCCGGCAATGTGCACTTGCAGCCCAGAAAGCCAACTGTATTCTGGACTGCATATGGCATGGTCAGTAGGTCAAGGGAGGTGATTCTCCTCCCTCTACTCTGCTCTCGTGGCACGTGACCTGGTACACTGTGTTCAGCTCTGTGGCCACCAGTACACGAAAGACAGACATGTTAGAGCAGGTTCACAGGAAAGCTACAAAAATGGTCAAAGAGCTGGAACACTTCTCCTATGAAGAAAGGCTTAGAGAGTTGGGGTTTTTCAGTCCGGAGAAGAGAAGGCTCCATCAAGATCTCATTAAAGCCTTATCAATATATAAAGGGTGGTTACACAAAAGATGGAAAGAGACTTTTCCTGAGGCTGTAGTGACAGGACAAGGGGCAACAGTTTTAAACTGAAAGGGTAGGTTCAGATTTGACATAAAGAGGAATTTTTTTTCCTTCTTCCTTTTTTCCTCACTGTAATGAGGGTGGTGAGACACTGGAACAGGTTGCCCAGAGTTGTTGTGGATTTCCCATCATTAAAAGTTTTCAGGGCCAGGTTGGATGAGGCTTTGAGCAACCTCATCTAGTGAAAGATGTACCTGCCTATGGCAGGGGGGTTGGAACTAGATGATCTTTCAAGGTCCCTTCCAACTCAAACCATCCTATGATTTTATGTACTTTAGTGCAGTTGATAGAAGCTCCTGATTCTCCCACCTGTTTTGTTTGGATCTTGTAGACTGTTCTGGTATACTCCTATGTACTTTCTCAACATAATACATACAGATAACCTTGAAGGACTGTCATTCCAAGAGTGATGGGCAGCTGATAAGGATCAGTGTTCATTCTTCTTTAAATTTTTAAAACTAGGTATCTTCATTTTCAATTCTGTCATGAAGTCAGTGGACAGAACTGGTTCTAAACTCTTATCTAAATAAATTATTAAAAAAAGGAATCTTATTATTAAAAAAATCATGTTTTCATAACTGGATTAAAGACACTAAATTTGAATCTTCAAGCAAGGATCTGAATACACTTCTCTAATGGGAGAAACAAGCTAGAGCTATCACCTCTCCATTTTATACCTTCACCTTTAATATTTGGAAAAGCTAAAAAAAAAAACCACCCCAAAACAGACAGGAGGGGTATGTAAGTGAGCGTGCTGT
This sequence comes from Podargus strigoides, assembly GCA_028020825.1. NCBI lineage: Eukaryota > Metazoa > Chordata > Aves > Caprimulgiformes > Podargidae > Podargus > Podargus strigoides. The sequence continues at coordinate 53,823,437 of CM051622.1, forward strand.
AAAAAGATTCCACAGGAGAGCTACAGTAACTGATACAACTAAAAAGGAGTCTTACTAGTGGACAAATTGAAATAAAGTTACAGAAAAGGAACACACATAAATTACTACTAATTAATGAGTGACTTAATACAAGAAGAAGCCAAGTTCAGTATAAAAGTCTGATAATGTCCAATTATGAATCATTGTTTTGCCATACAATAGATCTTTCACCCCACATAGCCTTTAAAAGACAGTTTTACCACTAATATTAGGTAGACACCAAAGTTTCTAGAAATATTCTTAGGAAGTTAGGACAAGGAAGGAGCTTTTCCCACAGATTACTGATCACTAAGAAGTCTGTGTGCAATCTGTAACTGAAGCCAAAGCATTTTGCTGCAAGAGGTTATTGGCTTCTACATGACATAGCAATAAAACACAGTGCTAGAAATACTGAAAACACAATGCTATATTACTAGACGATAAAATATAAATATAATACAAAAATATTTTTTAAAAATATTTTTTCTGGAAGATAATTATGGGAGATGTTAACACCAAGTCAAGAACAAACCTTAAAAACCGTTGTAAATAATGATAGAGTATCCAGAATTGTAAGGCAAACTTCAGTGGCAATATTTGCTTCAAGTAAAGACTGGTGAAGAACATCGGCATCTGAATGGCCATAGCCTACAGAAATTTCAAATGAAGTGTAAGTGCTGGATATACTCATTTAAATGTTTCTTATTTCCAAAAGACTTGCTGAACTAGGAAAACATTAAGTAGTAAAAAAGCCTGACAGAAGTTAGTAATCCATACAGAAAAATAATTCATATGCATTTAAATATTTTTTCAAATACATGCATATAATTATTCTAATATAATTTGCACAAGATCATAAAATATATTAAGTACAAATGTCAACAACAGGAGAATTAAACAGCAGTTAATAAATGTCTGATGTTTCATATATATGTGTATGCATGCATACACACGTGTATATATATAAATGTACCCATTTAAATATATACACATATTTCTTAAAACGAGTACTGCAGTAGAATGGAGTTACAGCTGAAAATATGTATTGGTAATTTAGCAATGTTAGAATGATCTCAAAGTCAATCATAAGTCAACCATTACAAAAATACAAAACACTAAGAGTTGAAGGAATACAATCGTGTACTTATATGCAGCTGAAGACCCAAGTAATTAAATCTACTCTGTAGCAATACCATGCAATGATTCCATATCTAATAAAAAGATGTAATTGCTTCTAGCTCCATACTGTATTTAAATAATTATAAAAACATATCCTGCTTCAGCACTGGTTAAAATATGTTGTGTATGTTCCCTAACACTGATCTTTAAGAACCAGATTGACAAACATGCCCTGCTTGCTTTCTAAAAATTTGGATCATTTGGATCTAAAAGTCTGGATCATGTTTGCATGCTAGATTTACAGTCAACTTACCATCACTAAATCAACAACAAGCACGATAAACTTGTTGAGACCAAGAGGACAACAGAAGAAATGACATTCTTCTACAATGACACCTGGCCAATTCTTTCTGCGCTTTTTTGCTTCCCTGGCTGAAATACACATTCATACCCATAACCACCAGTTTCTTTGGATTTCTACATTCTTTCTGTTAGGAAGCATACACCTCTCTCCTATCATCTTTTGCATTCTCTCTACAGATCTACAATTACCACATATAATGTGGACATCTGCCTGGACATGCACAGGAATATGCACCAATACATTCACACTACTGCAGAGCAATTGGTTTTAAAATCACCGAGAATACTGAAAATGGGATAATCTCTAATGATTATGAGCTTGACACTGAGCATGTGCTACTATTACAGATCACCCTACATCTCTTGTATTTCAATACATTTGCATGTCACTGTTCTACTGAGCATCCTCCTCTCCTCCACCCCCAACAACATACATATAGATGTACATTCTTGTAGTTTGCACTGAGATGCTTTAGAAATTTGAACAAAGGGCCTAATTTCTTTCATACTTAAGCATAAAACTATACTGAAATTTCTCAGAGATGTGAAATACCACACCATTACTTCAGTTATATTCCTTCCTTAAATGATTAGAAAGGGAGAAATTGTTTATAATTTACATTTATAGACAACTATCTTGCCAAATAATCAAGAAACAAGTAAAGCAACTATTTCCACAAATACGCCCATCCTGCATGTATCCCATACAGGGATTTATTCAAGTTCTGAAAGTGACTTTGGATACACGATACAGGCAGACTGACAACTAAACAAAACTAAAAGTTAGACAACAACAAGATCAAGGATATCAAATCAATTTCACATTTGACATGGCTTTTATAGCAATATATTGTCACTTTGTAAAACCTTGCTCAATACAAGGTGTAATATACTGATAATCATCAAATATCCAACAAAAAACTATTATGAATTTACACAGTCATCTGAATGACACACTTTCCTTCATAATTTCCTTCAGATGGAAAAGAAGAAAGTTTCTTTTTACATAAAGCATGCATTTATTAAAAACTTTCAGCTCGTTGTTTCCTAAAAACCAATAAACTTTGCCAAGTTACGGAAGTACGAAATCTCTTTTGCACAGGGCCCCGAAGCAGCTGTGTTTTTTATTTTCCAGATTTTTCTTTAAAAAATTAGTCTTTATCTACAAATTCACTTTATTGAACATTAGTCACATAGTGTAAAAGCTGTTTCTTTTGTGTGTCAAAAAACATCTAGAAATTATTACGATACGGCAGTAGTAGGCTAATTAAAAGAAAAAAAATATGTAATTTGCACAGCTATACATTTTTCTGGCATTTTTAAAATCAAATAATTGCATTTCTTACGTTTAAACAGGCACGAGAATGCATTTCTAAACAGAGAGGTTTGGTGGGATTTTTTTTTTTTTTCTTTCCAGTTTTCTGCTATACTGTGTGGTAAGTCTTGTGCAATCAGGCTAACTTGCTTTATATGACAGATAACGAGCTAAAAGATTTTTAAGGCACAGTTAGATATGCTTTGGAAAATAAAAGGATGAACACAGTGAACATACAGTTAACTCAAATAATTGCTTTACTGCACACAATTCTTTTCAGTACCAGTGTTGTATTTTACTGGATTAGTCAACCAGTTTCATTGTTTTTCGAAGCTGCAAATTGAAAAATGGTGCTTCAGAATACTTTACATAGAGTATATTTTGCAATTTAAGAGCAGCATGTTTAAAAAGATAGGCCACAAGCAGATTTAGTTTTCAATACAGCAGTCTTATACAAGCTGACTTCAACCTGATTAAATCTTACCATTGTCTACAGAAATTCCAAGAATACTTGATATCTTTCTCACACTGAAAACAGAAAAATCACTTCATTATTGGACGTTTTTTCACTTCCAGACAAACTAAATTACGGGCTCCACAATCTCCGTAGAAATTCTAAGAAACTTATTTCTCCTTAGTGGATGTCAAAACATGGAGATAAGGTCAGAATGCATATTTTTACTTTTAAACTAATAATTTATAAGACCAAGTGAGAGAGGGGTGGGGAAGAAGTTTAATAAAGTAAGAAGTAAGTAAGTTTTGTAACTATGTGCAGCACAAGGTTGAAGTGCATATAATTTTAAAAAATTAAAATATAATTTTAAAATATGCTGTAGTTAACCATGCTCCATGTTATGACATCAGCTAGCATTGATTGTTCTATCATAAAGCAGGGAACAGACCATCAACTGATTCCAGCTATTTGTTTGACCTAGAACAATAAAAGTCATTGAAATGCACTGGTGAGGCTCTGGGACCTGTCTCTGGTGTTGTGGTACTGGTTGAGGATGATGAATGTTATCATGTCATGAGACTTACTGTGGTTAAAAGTGAGAGAGTTATCCAGGCTGCTCAGCTGCTGCAATCTGGCATGCATCATTCCTGTTCTGTTACGGGAAACAGGCAATGTCTGAGATTTTCGATCATGAACTATGGATCCCAACCCCTCCTGGTTCCTGCAAGACGGGTGAAATGGGATAGAAGCAAAAGTTAGACATGTAAAACTGCAGCAAGACAGAAAGTGTTAGTTAAGCACAAGAAGTTTTACAGAAAGAATTATAATGCAACCTATTTACTGTTTTATTCATAAAACAGTAAATAGGTAGCTTAAAAAAAAGCATCACAGTAAACTCTTTCTTAAAACCTCAAAGCATGAAAGCAAAAGCACACAAGCAGTCACTCTTGAAGTGCTAAAGTTACTTCAGAGCCTTTGAAAACAAATATTTGAGAACATAAATATTCTGAAAATATTCAGAACCCATAAGCAAATCCTCTACTTTGACTGCAAAAATTTTAGCAAAAAGTTAGGAGGATACATAGTGGTAAAATTAGAAAGCGTACATGCAACAGGAGAGCAGGAATTAACTGAAGTATTATCATGTACATCTTACCCAAGCAGGAAGGGAGAAGAGCCATATACTTTGTTAAACTTGCAGCAATCAAGTGAAGAAAACAGAAAAGTGATCTGTGTTAGCAATCAGTACAGGCTAACTTCCTATTGTGTACCACCACCAGAGCTGATGAAAAATGAAAACCAGTGCTTGAATTACAGAATTCTCTGTTCCCTTTCATTCTCTGTCGTTTGTGTATTTTAAGAGTATGTGCATTGATTGTGATACACTTCAGTGCAATGACAATGTGAAAGACTAGACAGCTATATTTACTAGGAAAATTCAGTATCTCTGTAGAACACTAGATGATTTCTATAGCTTAACATTTTTAGCATTAACATGCAGTACACAGATTAGGTGATCAGTAAACAAAAAGGAAGTGTGGTAGTCTCTACAAACTAGTCAAACAAATTAGTTCAAAGAATTTTTACAAAAAGCCTGAAAATAACAGACTCCTGTAAATCCAGAGTTTGAAGCACATTGAAACACAAAGGTTACAATTAAAATGTTAAGAAAGACAGCTTTATTTTGGCCTTTGATGTTTTTACAATATGTGACCAGAGATGAGATTGTTTTCTGAAAGACCTCTAAGGAGATATTCAAGCTTGTTTTTCATAGAAAGAGATTCACATACCATTAAATCTAAATTAAAAACAAAAAAGCTAACATTTTAGTTAGACTGCTTTACCACCCAAAGTCAGCAACAATTTTCTTACTGAATTCAAGTGGGCCAGTATTTCAACCCAAGTTTAATTATAACAGTATTACCATGTCAACCACAGTGTAAGACCTAAACAAGTTGCCGTCTTTTACTCTGTGAAAAAAATACTTCGCATTAAAAAACACATTAATGCAAAGATATTCAAATAATTTAGTACGTGTTTCTGACTCCCACAGATTTTCCTCTAAACAGCCTTCAAAGGGGATATACAGGTATCTAATGGTACTTTGGACTTCAAATTGAAAACCAGCAGCATTGGAATGTTTACTACTTACCTTCCAGTAAAAATACTATACATAAAATTTCTAAAACATTTCAACAGACAGTTTTATGGCCAAGTGAAAAAACAAATCACAAAATTTCTTCCCCAGACATTATTTTAAAAAAAAAAAAATGCTGTAAAAGACAGCATTTAAGGAGTAGATTTTAAAGTAATTGATAACAAAGACAACACATACATACCGTTCTTAAACAGGTACCAGACTTTCAGATAGGACACAGACTTGTAATATAGTAACAAATTACTTCAGTTATGTATTATTTCACAATAGCTCTTCTACTCATGCAATTTATTTGTAATAGAGATTCAAGGCATATTGTACACACTATTATTCTTTGTGAACAAGACAGCAAAACTTAAATTCCACACAGTACCTGGCTATGTATCGTTTTCCCATGTACTGGAACTGATGTAAGCATACTCTGCAGAGGACACATAAATCAGAGAAGCAACACTTAACACAGCCTCTTCTAGATTTAAATACATTAGAATTATTCAACTATTCTTTTTAACTGTAAACTCTTATGTCAAAAAAATTCTTTATTTCTCTGACCCTTAAAATTCCCTTCCAGTCCCCAAGCTGAGAAAAGGCAAACATGGCTCTTCTGAAATCAGTCACAGATGGCTGTGATTTTGGGCAAAGAGGGATTAATAGCAAAAGCCACATAAGGCTGCCTCCAGAGCACACCTATCTCAACATTCTGAATCAAAACAGCTACTGTGAGTCTAACAGCAACAAGGTAGAAGGGCCAAATGGTGAAAAAATAAAAACATCTTAGAAAACTGTACACAGTGAGTTCAAGTGCTTCATCTTGTATATATTTTTAATATTTATAGAGAAGAAATATTTAGCCTCAACTATCACAGACAAAACTTTATTACGTGAAATGAGGCCCACAGTTACAAACGAACAGCAATCCAGGACAAGTAACACGAAGGACAGAAGCAAAGAGATAACTAGACATTACGTATATATATACACATATTTTGCAAAATGTGATTAAGGGTTCAAAATAAATTTTGCTGCTTTTTTCCCCCCTTGGCCTAAACTCTCTTGGTTACAGTTGGTTTGTTTTGTTTCTTAAGTTCTCCAGATTGCAGGGTAAAAACAACACGGTTTCTGACAGAACTATTTTCTAAAGGGAATCTGCTTTTACAGTGAGATGATAATAAATGCACAACCCAAAAGATAATTTTTGAGTAAAAAGCAAATAAAAAAAAAAAAATCTATACTTTAATATGATGTTATATTTTAAAGAATCATAATTCTACTGGTTCAGATCCAGCAAGAAAGTTGAGAGTATAACCTAATTTGCCAGGTGCCTCTGCTTGTCTTCACAATTGGTAAGTACACAACACTAATGACTAACAAACTAGAAGTGACACTTTCAAATCAATAAAAACGGTGTGAATGAAGGCTGCAGAAATTATTTTATTTTACTATTTTCCAACTGCAAGTTATTACCCTGATAATTCAGAATGCTTAATACAACTTCCCTTATCCCTTCTAAAACTTCTTCTCTAAAGAGTAAATCCTAACTGAAAGCCAGTTTTCAGGCTTTCTCTTCCATATACCAGTTGTGAATGAGGAAGACAACTGGCAAATAGTCTCCTCAACTCAGCTCCATTTTGTACTCAGGCCTAAAGCAGATTAGCAATCTCCAAACTGCAGAGTCAGAGTGGCATTTGCCTCCCCCAAACTTACCACTCTCTATGCAAACTAACCTCAGTTCCTCTTTCTGGTATCTGCTTGCCTTTTTTAGAGCCTAAGATTTTTCAGAAAAAGTTCTTTGCATGGCAAGTACGTACATACCAGAAATACTGTCTTATTGAGGTAATGAGAAACTACTGTAACAATCTGTATTAATAAAAAACATCATCAAAACAAACATTATTGCATTGGAAAAATACTTCTAGAATTGGAAGAGGCAGACTTTTATGAGCCTTGTTCCTGCTCTAGTTTAAGGAACTGTGATACCACCCACTGCACTAAGAAGATGGAAATTTTATTCTGGATATACTGTATACTGCTATCATAACGGAAATCTTTGATAATTAGTAATTTGATTTGATCACAAGCCAATTCTATCCAGACCTTAAATAAGAAGTATCTAATGGCACAATTCTATTTACCACTTATTCTGTACCGTTTACACCTCAGGCTTCAGAGAGTCTACAAAGTAGGCTCATTTACTTGTTCAGTTCTGTCACTGGTACAATCAGTATCATGCCAGATGTACTCAAATGATGAGTTAAAACAATATATTTCTAAAATAGACCTTGAGTAGCATATTCTGTAACACAACTAATGACTGATATTGCATTGATTGAGCGTCTGCTACAGAAACAAAGGAAAGCAGTCCAGTGAAACAAGCAAGGCAAGCAGAAAGGCTTCTGTAGTGCACCATTCAAGCCAACAGCACCTTCCTCACTTTTTATTAATGTATCAGTCAACTCTCATGAACAAACACACTAAGTGTGCATAGGGATGGAGTGCAGCCATTGATAACAAAAACTGGATACACCTTATATCTTTTCCCTTACAGAACGGCAGAAGACACAAGAGGAATGCTAGGAGGATGGTTCATAATCCTTTGTTTCAGAAGTTAGGCAATTCAATCAATTTTGATATGCAACCATATAATTTCAGCAGATCATGTTATAAGATTCATTTTAATGCAGACAGGTAACAAGACAGTTGGTTCCTCTTCCATGAGCATAGCAACGTTCTGAGCACTATTCCCTGTTTAGGAACTTCTTGAGATCACTTCTGTATAGCCTAATTCCAGGAAGTATCATGGAATTGGACAGACATGCAATTGTGCACATCAAGTTAACGACTTCTAAACAGACCAAGATGGCATTATTTTTTCAAATAAATAAAAATGTATATACACACTTACATCCACACTCGTATTTTTAACAGCAGAGCAAAACATATTTTATGACAGGCTCAACAAAAATCTTACTCTGTAATCGTGAAAAAGTCCATGAGTTCAGACCGTGTAGCCTTGTTCCAATATGTAAACAATGCATCTAGGAAAATGAAAAATATTAAAAACAAGACAAATGCAGCTAACACACAAAAATATTAAGTAGAAGAGTTTTCAGATAATGAGGATTCAGAGAATCTAAAAATGGCTTGTGGGGTACAGATAACTATCACTAAAGTTTTTCTTGAAGTTGATTACACAAACATCAATTCTCCAAATGAGTTTCTACAATTAATCCATAATATTCCCATGCAACTGCATATTTTAAATAGCAATAGTAACTACAATGTTCTAAAAATATAAGACTTCAGAATATTTTGAACTAGTCCTATAAACCTGCTTCTTTATAGATTGGTCTCAATGTTTTTTATATTCAAATTTACAATTTCTTCTTTTTTCTTTTACAATGCTTTACTATGGATAGTTTTTTTTTCAGCACAGGTTTCAGATTTTCCTTATTTGCACAGATTTCAAAAATGGCTATATACATTTTACAAAGACTGTAATTACATAGCCAAGATTGGAGGAATGGAAACAAGGTGGAATTACCTACCTTCTGACATACTTCTTAAAATATGAAGGAAACACATGAGCAGACTTTTGATTTCTGCTTGGTCAAGTTTGTCATATCGAACTACCGAACTTCCTAGCGTGCTGCTCTGTTGGTTCTGAAAAGGAAACAAACATGTTTTGGCTGAAGAGTTCTTAAATAGATAATAAACTGTTTTCAATTGCCTTATTAATTCCTGCAACAGAAAAAGGATCTCAGAATGGAGACAAAAATGTTTCATGTAGAGACAAGTCACTAAAACACACATTACACACAGGAAGGATACCAAATTAAGCCTCTTCACCTTTGTTTATTTTTATTTCCTTCTTTGTATTATTTTTTTCCACCAGAGGGAAGAGAAAAAGTTACCTAACAGTGATTATTAATCAAGTTAATTATACATAGATACCCACATTGTAGACACCAGGCATGCCCCTTCTGCTTAGATGAAATACTTGAAAAATAAATGGTACTGTTATGTGATATATATGCTCCTTTGTTTTTGTAGAGACTTTATGCTGAACTGTAGACAGATCAGCCTCTACAAAATTCTTTACATTTAAAGACGTAAGAACCCCAAGGAAAACATACATGAATGGTAATAATATGCCTTCTGGAAGACTGAGTACTGATAAGTAACTTGCCCTTGCCTAAGAATAAATAGATAGATACAATCTTTCTCCCTACTTCATTCATACAATTCCTACTTGTGGGAAGTTAATTCGCAATACTCAATACGGTCTGTCCAAAAAAGAAAAAATCTCCCTGACTGATCTTTCAAAAGATGTACCAGAAAAACCTGTAAAAAAATAAGACTGTGAGAATATATAAATTGAACTTTAGGCAAAGACTCATCTGTAAAAAGAGCAATTTCCACACAATCAAGCGTTACAAAATCCTCAGTCTGCAGCTTTTACAGAAATTCTATATAAATATTCATTTAAAGGATAAATTATGCTCTTTTTAGTGCCTAATTCTCACTTCCAGTATGAGGCCACTTATGTGAATGAACTAGACATTTAGTAAGTTCTCCATAAATTCAACAGTCTGTCACAACTGATCCATACAACTGTCTTCTACAAGAAAGCTGGATCATCTTGGCTCCATGACCTTTTTAAGGACACACAGTAGTGTTAGAAGAAATCCTTCATATCAAAATAAGATTAAAAAAGGTAAAGCACTATAAAGTATGCACTTATTAAAATAGAAACTGACACACTTTCAGTCAATTCTGGTTCCACAAATACAGTTCTACAGCTTATTCTGAAAGAAAATTAGAATAAAAACATGGCTCTTCAGTAATGGTAACAAGCAACAAGCAAAAATGCAAAGATAACACGCACTGAACAATTGATCTACTAGAAAGAAAATTTGGAAAGCAACATATAAGAAACCAGGATTAAGTATTATTCAGGGAAAATATTAACAGCATGCAAAACATAATTCCTGTATTACCTAAATTGGCAGACCACAGCAGAATTTTCAAAGGGTATTGACTCCTTTGAAAACCCTTTTACTTGGTAAAAACACTACACATTAGTAATTAACAACAAGACAGCTAAGTAATAGATGACGGCATTGCCATTTAGCAACAGTGTATGCACAAATCATTTCTTTATTTACTTGGTCGATGTCAAAAAAGACTTTTAAATTTTATTTATATTAAAGACCCTAAGACTCAAGTTCTCCTGATATTTAAGTGATTGGATTTTTATGCTTAAATTAAATCATGTACACAAACTATTCTAGGTCTGGCATTTAATGGCATTTTACATGGTTACACTGTACATATTTGCCTTGAGATTCAACTGTTGCAAAGAAGTGGCAAAACTACCGATCACACACTTCACTCAGAAGCTTAACTATAGCAAGCACAAAACCCAAATACTTCTTGTAATTGAAGAGAGAAAGCAGCATGCAAAATTTTCTCTGGCAAAGCTGGAACTGTCAGAAGTGAAAAATCCATAGTAACACGGTTTTTCTTTGCAGGGTGAGAATTTTCTTCTTCTTCTTCTCCATTGGGGCGCACAGTATGAGCAGAGTGCCTTCTGAGAAGCTTCTCTCTCTGCCACACGAAGGCATGTCAGAGTCAAGGGGAAAAAGTTAACATGTTGTGACTTACACAAGATCTAAGAAAATGAAATGTGATCAGTATCAACACAAGTCCTAAAAAGACATGACTGAATACCTCATAGCTCCTGCAGCCACAGCTCCTAATTTTTAACAGCTTTCAAGTGAAATGATTTAGAAAAGTCAAACTAATGTAAAAGAAATTACCTAGAGAAAGCACAGCAACTGTTTCTTAAACGTTTTTAAAATGCTACATATGTTGTGTACAAAACAGGATGGAGCGAAGGTCTCCGCAAAATCAGTTGTTCTCATTAGAATTCAGTTCTCTCAAGCAAAATTCAGTACACTTCATCTACTGCCTTTTCTAGCAAAGGAAACAACTGATTGTTTATGTCTCTATATTGAAGATATTTTTGTATTCTGCAAAAGAGCTTAATGAATGCAATGCAAAAAGTGTTCATACGATAATTATTTTTCAAAAGAAAAAAACTTATGTAAAATTCTGCACTACAGTTATTCTAGAAAGCCCATTACCAACGGAGATCACAGAAGTTAACTCCTATGAAAAATTAAGATGAAATATTTAAGGAATAAACTTCAGGTTTTCTATTTTGGTTTGTTTTTTTTACCTTGTCAAGGGAATTGCTCTTGTCACTGTGTCTTTCTGGAAGACTGTTTCCCGAGTCTGTACTTATAAGAGAGCCTCTTGAGTCAGCATTCCTCACGCTATTAATATTTGGAGTTGATGTGGTGTATGGGGAAGCTAAAAAAAACAAACCCAAAACAACATGAAAATCTCAAATAAAACAAACTGACAAAAGTCACTCCATAGGTTAGTCAGACTTATAAAGCCAACATATATGTATATATATTTTTAGGAAGGCAAAAATAATTAATTCCATTTAGTTAATTTCAATGAAGACAAATTTTATTCTAGAAGTACAGCAAAGTATATATGCACGTACATACACCCAGACTTATGTACAACTACATACATATATATGTAGCAATACATACACACTTACATGAAGAAGCAGGTATATTTAAAAAACTTCCCTTCCTCATTTTTCAACTGAGTTGAGTTTTTTTTTTCATTAACTAGTAAGTGACAACTAATTACAGCATATAACAACAAATAGAAAATCATATTAAGAAAACAGACAGGACGATGCTCAGAGGTGTGCACAAACAGCACTCCACTTAGAGGTGATCTCTGAAGTGCTGGGGTCTGAACCCCAAGCCCTGAATTAAGGTTGACATATGGGTGGTTCCCACAGTCCTTCAAAAGGAGGGGATGAGTTTGCCTTTTGGCTTTCCTCCAAGGTGCTGCTGACCTTGTAGGGAAAGCCCTTGGGTAAACAAGCCCCAGGTGCCCTGAATTGGGTAAATGAGTGCCAGGTGTCCTGCTTTGGGGATAAAAGCTGGGACCACTTGCAGGAAGGGTGGAGTGTCTGTCTGTGAGGTGGGTGCATTTTGCAGAGTTACATTATTGGGAAGGACCTCCTGACTCTCCCTGCAACTGGGCCCCAGTCAGGTTTGGCATTTGCAAATGAGGGCTTCATGGGGGAACAAACAATATGTGGTTACTTCTATCCTGTATGATCAGCCTATTGACTTGGTTGTCTCCCATCTCTTCTATGGGAGACTTTGTTCTTTGTTCTTCCACATATTACTGGTCCCGCTGTGTAGTTCCTGGGGTTGCTGGGGTTGATGTCTGTTATGTGTAATTTGATTGACTTGTTTGTACCCCCAGCATTCACCCATATACTGACTTTTTGTATACAATAGACTCTGGTTACTGGTTTGTTCTTCTGCTGGCTGTGTCCTTTGTGCTAGGCCTGGTAATTGGCAAAACAATCTCTAACATCATGTACAGAATCGTGGATTATGGCACTCTTACCATAAGTGATTAAGGCTAGTCTTGTCTCCTATTTCTCTGTCGCAAGACAAGAACTATTACCTTTGATGGGGGGAAAAAAAGTAGATCTATCCAAGAAACAGCTTTAGTTTCAAATAGAAGAGCAAAACCAAAAAGATCCCAAAAGACTTCACGTACAGATTGTGAATTCTGACCCATGCTGAACAGTTGATTGCATTAGGGTTCTGTTAATAAAAGTAGCAGTAGCATCCAAGTATATATGTAGAAAGCAACCGAACTTGGACACCGAACAATTATTTCTGGCAAAAAATGAAATAATAAAATAATTTAAAAAGGAAACTCTTTCCTAAGTACTTACCAATTCCAGAGATAACGCCAAATAGATCTTTAGGAAGACTGTTATCCAATGTGCTTCCTGATTTTTGTGGTGTTACTAGCTGACTTGCAGTTGGCAAATTAAGTGCATCATCCTTTGCACTCTATTTGGAAAAGAGAGAAAAGTGTGATTATTGTTTTCCAACATCATGGACTTAGTAAATACGACATACTTTATCTTCTAGAGCAATATTTGTTACACATTTCTTCCTTAAATTTCAATCTCTATTAACTATGCTCAAAAGCATGGAATGTGATGTTCAGGTAGTTGCACAGGCTTGGGACAGCCTAAAACTTAAGATACCTCAGGAAACATTGAAGAAATGAATATTCCATTGAATCTTACACACTATAAAACAGGTCCAAAAGACCCAAATTACTGTTATTTCAAACACCCAAACGTTTCTTTTGTTGGAAAGGTATTGTGAATTTCTTTCTTAATGTCAAATGGAACACAGCAACATATGGACAAAAATAAAATACATTAATAATTAAATGTGAGATTCAAGAATTGTATGCAACTATAACATAATCAATAAACACTTTCACAAATTCCATTTGAATTCATTTTCCTGTGGCCCTCTTACACTCCAGCTGTTCCAAAAGCACATTTCTTTAAGGTTAAAAATTATTCTCTAATTTCTAGAAAATAAACCATTTTTATGGTCCATTTTTTTCAATATTTAACTGAACTGGAAAAAATGATTTTAAAACTAATAATTAACACCAATATACAGTCTTTTCTGCTGAGCAGCAATGGCAACTACTGAATCTGTTTGGATTTTAGCAAACATAATTAATTCTTTATGTGTTAGATGTCGGGGGAATATTTTCTTGCATGAAAATGAAGTATGTGCAAGTATCTCTAATGACAGAATCTACAATAGAGGCAAACTGTTCATACAAACTGGCAGGCGGACTAAAGAAAATATAATTTTTGAGTAAGTAACACAGATAATTTAATGAAATTTCCTCTCACAGAAACTATACCAAAACTGGGTAATAGATACAAGAGGAAGGCCATTAAATTGCAAACTAAACTGGTATTTTTTTATTTTCAATACACTGTTCATTCCTTCAGCTTCTTTGGCTGCTCTTCTTAGAACACTCAAAAAGATTGGTGTGTCCAATTCTGTATGGTCTACAGTTTGTACTGAAATATAGGCACATACAGCAGAGGTACAGGCAAAGCAATATGTTACATGGCAGTATAATCATATGGCATTAGAATGATGCTGTGGGAATCTGTGTTGCCTAGTGTTCTCCAAAAATCTTCACAGAGGTTCAAGCAAAGATCAATAAAGGCACTGTAACCTATATGGAGAAGCACACCAGCCAATTATCATGTTAGGCATAACTTAGGTGGACCAGAGAAACTGCAGCCAAAACCATGAAGGTTAACTAAGCCTTTAATCTTATAAAAATCAAGGAGAAGAAACTCGCAGAATTCTGAAGCTTATGAAACTCTGCCAGAAGTACTCTGTGTTTCATATACATGTTACCAATGAATTATGATAAAGATAATTCAGAATATCAAATAAAAATGGTCACTCACATTGCTAGAAGGGTTAACAGGAAATGGAGACACATCTTTAACATTGATTCGCTGAACATTTTCTATGAGCAGTCCAAAGAGCGGCAAATACATAGTGGCTATTCTTGCTTGATGGCACTAAATAGAGTTTAACAGTTCTCCATTAGCAAATTACAAATTTAAATTTTAATCACCAATTTTTAAAAAAAACTATTAATTCCTAAATTACAAAAAGGGAACATTTAATATATATTTGCCAAGCCAGAGCCCACATTCATAGATTCATAAATGGCAAAAGCAGCAATCATCACTGCATTTCATTCTAATTTACGGGTCAGTAAATTTTATTTACCATTTCAATATAATGCAGAAAAAACCCACCAAAACTAATGTGATTTTAGCTCAGACTGAGTAAATTAATATTATGTTAGCTTGATAAATTAATGACATCTTCTATTAAAATTTTATGGCTTCTCCACAGCACAGTTATTAAAAAAAAAAATCCAGGAAATTCACTCGAAATCTACTACCATGACTTGTAGCTTTCTTATACTTATTTTACAAATAATAGATGATGGAAGGATAGCTGCCAAATACTAAGAGCTAATTTTTACCGAAAATAAGAGCTTTAAAAAGAGTTTGTAAAAATCTGATTAAGTACAGCAGTTAGATTACACTGTTCTAAAATGTAACAAACACGTGTAATCATGTTAGAAGATGCTTTGTGTTTTCATTTGGTAAAAACATGGGATTTGCAGACTGATTTTGATACCGTATTCTTACATGTTTTCATCACAGTCTGAATAGAAATAGCATAGCTGCAAATGAACATGTTTTTTTGTGAAATAAAAAACTTCCTATATGTGTGTAGACATAATGTTTGTTATTTTGTACTACTAACATAGCAATACACTTACCCTGGAAGCATATCTATCATCAAAAGAATGCTTTATCATCAAATTCTTGAGCACACTAATAGCAATCTGCCGCACTTCTCTGAACTCTTGTAATGCATTTCCCACCTCCCTTAGAAGCAGTCCCACTAAGAAGTGATTCTTACAGAACTCATCAGTTAAGGAATAGTCCAGGTGAAGGTCTGGAAGTAAAGTTCAAGTTCTATGTAAGGAACAGTATTAGTTAAATCGATTTATCAATTAACTTAAGGCTGAACTAAAATGCTTCCAACATTATTGACAATTTCATATATAAATATACATAATCATAGTTATTCATACATCCCTAGCTCAATTCACTGTATAATGATACATTTATTAAACAGACAATGATGATTTATATTCAAATCAACAGGAGCTGGAGAAATCTAAGTACATTATTGAAAAATTGTAAATACTGTCCAATATTCAAAAGTGTTCCTATTA
Source organism: Podargus strigoides (assembly GCA_028020825.1). Lineage (NCBI taxonomy): Eukaryota > Metazoa > Chordata > Aves > Caprimulgiformes > Podargidae > Podargus > Podargus strigoides. The sequence goes on from CM051622.1 coordinate 53,839,643, forward strand.
AATCTACCAGTACCAGCATCTTATAGCTTCAAATTCAAATTTTAAATCTGTATTTGGGCACAGAAAACACAAACAGTTACAAAGGCTGTGCACACTCTGTCTTTCAGGAATTTAGTTGTATGGTTGAAGGAGAATTTAACTTGTAGTCTGTGGTTCAGTTCTAAGTAGCTTAGCTACCACCTTGATGAAAGCTTTAATTAGTTATATTCAACTTTACTAAGCCAGCAGTCTACTGAATAAGTATTTCAGAAAAAAAAAAAAATTAAATCTTATCTACAAAAATACAAATGTTAGACGATTTTACTTGCAAAAGCACTTTCCTCATCTCTGCTTACTGATGTCTGCTATTCTTGGCTAAACAGGCCACTCATGACTAAGCATCAGTGTGGGAAAAAAAAAAAAGATGTACATGAGGTGGGAGCAAGAACAAGCTACAAAAGGCAAATATAGAAGCATCCATCAACTATGCAGGGATAGTGCCAGGAAAGCTCAGCTACAGCTGAAACTGGTAATGGACATCAATGGCAAAAAGAACCGCTTCTACCACTACATTAGCATTAAAAGCCTGAATAAGGAAAACATGGGATATTTGCTGAATGCAGACTGTGATTTAGAGGCAGTGGACTTAGGTAAGGCTGAAGCACTCCATACCTTCGTTACCTTATCCTTCACTGCCATGGTTCCCAGGCCTTAAAGGTCTAGAGACTATCTTCAAGAAAGAGAATTACCAGTAGTGGATGAGGTCAGGAATCTCCCAAGAGATCTCCAGTCATGCAGTTCCACAGCAGCAGATGAGATGCTGAGAGAGTTAGCTGATATCATTGGAAGACCACTCACTATCACCTTTGTTAAGCCATGGTGATCAGGGGTCTCCCACAGTCACAACCTTACAATGACTGAAGAAAGGTTGACATTGCACACATCTTCAAAAACGGCAAGAATAATCCAGGGAACTAGAGACCTCACTTTGGTCATGGAGTAAGTCCTCTTGGAAGCTATTTTTTAGCAAGCAGAGAAGAGTGTGACCGGGAATGGCCAGGACAGATTTACCCATGGTAAACCATGCTTTACTAACCTGTCTTCTATAACGAACTCACTAGATCTGTGGATAAAGGAAGAATAGCAGATGTCCACATGGTCCCTCATCGCATCTTTGTATCCAAACTGTGACATTACAGTCTAGGTGAACAGACACCTACATGTGCAGAAGAACTAGGTGGATCATTGGGCTCAATGACTGGTGGTTAATGTTATGTAGTCTACTTGTGGAGGAGTTTCTCAGGGTCTATCCTACTTAATTCTACTTCATCAATGACTTGAAAGAGGAGATGAAGTGCACTCTCATCGAGATTGTAGATTCGGTACAGTCTATATGCCAAAGGACAAGGCTGTATTTTATAATAATCTAGATTCTATAGGAATGGGTCAACAGAAACATCAATTAAATTCAACAAGGAGAAATGCAAAATTCTGAACCTGGGATGGATGAACTTCCTGCAACGGTACCAGCTGTGGAATGACGGGCCTGGGAGGAGCTCTGCTGAAAAACACCTAGGCCCCTGGTGGACAGTAGCTTCAACAGGAGTTAGCATGGCATCCTGGCAACAATGAAGGCTTACAGCATACACCAGGCTATATCAACAGGATCACAGCCAGTATACCAAGCAAAGTGTTTATTCTCTTTTACTTGGCATTTGTTAGACATATCTGTAATACTGTGTGTAGTATTTGGGCCTTCTAGTACAGGTAAGATCTTGAGTGAGTTCAGCGAAGGGCCACCAAGGTAGAAGGCTGAAGCACATTCCCTGCCAGGAGAAATTGAGGGAATTGAGCCTGTTTCATTTGGAGAATGGAAGGCCTGAGGTGACCTGAGCAGGAGGTTGGACTACAGACCTAATGAACACCCTTTTAACCTGAATGAGTCTACAAAAAAAAAGGAGAAAGTACACCATAACTCACATTGCACACCTACCTACAGGAGTGCTGCAGGCTTCTGCAGCTAGTGAATTAAAAGCTAACTCATGAAAAAAAAAAAAACAACTTAAGTCATAGCAGGAAAGGGAGGCAAGAGTCAAGGATGCATTTTACCGTATCTTTCAGTAACTAGATACTCTGCATGGATTACTCTGCTACCTAAACTACTACTTTGAGTTTAAATGAAGGGATTACAACTTTAGACTTCCATTTAATAATTCAGAGACCTGAAGTTACACAGTCTACATGTTTAATAATAAAAAGGCGACATGTAAGAATTATAGCATACACTTCTTTGGAAGAATTTACCTTGATATCTCTGAACTCTGCCTTTTCCAAAAGGCATTGGTAGATTCAAAGGTATGTAGTGCTCATGATTACAGACTACACGGAGAAATTCAAATTTGAATTCAAAAAGAGTCTGTAGAAAAATAATTTTAAAGTGTGAATTAAACAACTGATGCAGTGATTTGAATAACATTAAAAACAGCTTTCTAACACGAAAGAGTGATTTCTCTCAGTCTTGCATTACTAGGGATATAGCCCTCTGGATAATTTCATCACAATTTATACTTGACAACTGGATACAGTTATATTCACTTTTCCCTTTGTCCAAAGTTCTTTAAGTTTACTTGGATATTATGTATTGATTTAAGAAAAGTTTGGACTCTCAGAAGAAATTCTTTGGACATCTGGTACATGCTTTCACTGCTACAGGAAATGTACAGAAACTTAACAGATATCAACTCGTCAAATCTTAGCCTCTCTCTCATTCATGCTTAAAATTTCTGCTTAGTGTTGCACACAGACACACACACGCTTGGGCAATATATGCACTCTAGGGTGGTAAAGTTGGACTTGAAGATGGGAATCAAAATCTGAAAATGATATTTAATGGGGAAAAAAGGGTTCTAGGCACAGTGCAGGGACTTCTAAGTAGCATGCTGGAATGTATCTGGAAAAAAGTCTGAAGGGCTTAATGCAGGACACACTATTTATGTGCACCAAGAAGAGGCAGCTCTTAAAAGTAGTTTGTTTAAAAACACTGAGTACCTTTGGATCTCCTGGGGCAAAGCAGCTGATGTAGTTATTGATTTGCTTGAAAACAAAGCCTCTATCCATAAATGTAAAACATCTCTGGGGAAAACAAGGAAAACCAAAATAGAAATGGTTTAGTACCATCTCAGTGCCCAGTAATTATAGTTCTGCATTTAACAAGTTTATTTTTCAAACACATTACTGAAATTTCAGTTTGAATATAAAACCCAATAAAACAAGAAAACTGAATATACGTTTACATACACGAACACCAAATTTTCCCTTAGAGCACAGAATGAAACTAACTGCAAATAAAAAGCAGTTTGAATATAAGCAAGCTGTGCTGATAGAAACAAAAAAGACATGCCACTGTCACTTTTATCTACCATTTTATTTCCCATCCTTTCTTCTCCCTACTGGATCTTATTGACTGATAAAGGAAAGACACTAAAAGCCTATCTGCATAGGATGCATGCAAATAAACCACTACTCAACATATGAAGCTTCTGTATTACTAGAAGGTAACCTAGATGATATTTGAAGGGGGAAAAAAAGAAAGAAAAAAAATAAAAATACATTTTGGATAAGACATAAATTCATTAGCACCCCCTCGTCAAATCAAACTTTTGAACAAGTATCTTCTTGATTACAGAATATGCAAATTATACTTCAATGCATTTTAACTTGGACATAGAATTATACCTAAAAAGCATTATGCATACTTAGTTTTATATGAGTTGGCTTTAACTTTCTTTAAAATCCATGAAGAAGCAGTGTTATTGAAAAAGAAACTCCAGAGCCCAAGTTGCTCATGTACCTACTTTTATAAAGGCAGCAAGGCTATGGTTTGCATTTTTTGAAGCCTCTGGATTGTCTCTGTACTTCTGAGTGATGTGTGGCATTAGCATATTAACAACTGTTTCAACTGCATGATGAAATGAAGCGGAAAATCTCTGGTTTCGCAACAGCTAGAAACAAATTCAGATACAAAATTTAATATAGTTTATAACACTAAAATATAGCAGAAAACTTACTTCAGATAAGATACAGATAACCTAACAGGGAAAGGGGAGACTAAGTTTTCAAATTTTCTCAATGTCATTTAAAGTAATATTTTCTTTAAATTCAAGATTTTCCTGAACTTTCTAAACAGAGGAATTAAAAAGAACAGTTGGTTAAAAGCAAGTATTACAACATGCCGTAACATCTGTTATTAAAATTCAAGCAAAGTAGTCTTTGATGACAAAAACACATGCATAAAGTGTAATTTTAAGTGTAATGCATTGAGGTTTTTCTATACTACAATAAACCTGATGACAGAAGGTAAGAATAAAAGGGAATCCTTTAATTTTATCTATTTTCCTTTCCAAAGCAGACACCAGCTGGTCCACTTGTAACAACTGCATTATCGGACTCTTGTTTCTGTCTTGAAAAAAGACCCACAGTTTTTGCTGTCCTGCAACTATGTTTTTAATAACTCCTTTGCCTTTTACCATTGTGGAAATTCTCATCCACGCTTCTTTCTTTCTCTTAGTCATCAGCAACTCCAAATCTCAGCTCTTTCAGGCTTCAGAATCTTACTCTCCATGTTTTTTAAGTTTCCATAATCATGACTGTTCTCTGTTGCTTTTAGGTAGCTTGCCAATTAGATTAAAAGATTTCCTCTACTTTTCCAATTTCCTCCTTTCCACTCACCATCTATATTATCTTCATCAGTGATTTTGTACATTCTGACCAGTATTGGTCAAAGTTTTTTTCAGCTTTTTGGCACTGTACAGACTCTGATTTCTCTACATCTTACAATCTTTAATAAGGATACTGTCTTTTGTCTGAACAGACAGGTGGTACGTGGCTGAAGAAGTTGACACTGACAAAAACTGTTTCTACAGTACAGTCATTATGACTTTTTTTTTCTGAAAACTGAAATCAAAACATTCAAGTGCTCTGAATACTTTGGAAATTAAATAGGATTTTTGAACTATATTGAATTCAACATTCCTAGGCAGGACAAGTCATTGTCAAGGCCCCGCATAAATCACTGATTACACAATTTGCTCCCTTTGTGTTTGAACTGTGCTCTAAAGTCTCTAGTTCTATTTTTAAAAGAATATTTCTAAAATATATATGTTAAGGTTGGAAAAGACCCCTGTATAAATGTTAACAGTATTCATTAATGAAATTAAAACCTCAAAATTCTGTTGGTGGATATGCCAGTCAGTGTCCTATGATATATTCTTGTAACTCAATCTTTGTTGAACAGTAATTAAATATTTTTAAAAATACTACAAAATTCTTGCTATTGAAATAATTTTGCTGCACCCAGAAATACATCTTTTAATCAAATCTCATAAGGAGGTAATATGTTATGAATGCATGTTCCATTTATTACTTTACCCAGTGCAATAGAAAAAAGTTAGCAAAATCATTTATTTGATATTTAAGTGGCTTTTAAATCAAAAAGAAAACGAAAGGGGAGTTCTGCTCCTTTTTCTTTCATGACACAGGGAAGATGACCACGAGGTTAGTTCTAAAAGTGGAAATATCTTTTTTAACATGAAATGTGGAAACAACAACAAAAATCTGTCACAAAAAGTCACTCCAGTATCTTATAAACTGTGAACCTTCATGTTATTGCAGGGGAAGAATGACAAAGAACAGCAGTTCTAGGAGATACACAGCAAAGTACTAGAATCTAAAGGTGCATGTCAAAAGAATTTGTTTCCATTGTACAATTGAACAGTTCGTATTTGGGGGTTGCTTTTGAAGGTACTATTAAAAACAAACAAAATATTAACCTGAAATGAATGGTTTCCTATACAAGTATACCTAGCATGCAGAACTCCACTGAGCAGGACATCAATAGGAACCAGACAGTTATTTTCCAGGATCAAGCTTTCGGGTTTGGGGGTGGTGTTTTTTGTTTGGTTTGGTAGGGTTTGGGTTTTTTGGGTTTCGTGGGGTTTTTTTTCCCTCTCCAATTAGAATTACTGTCTGCTTCTATACCTGCAAGTCCTAACAAAACATGTGGCAACATTTTGGTTGTTTCAATGCTGCATAAGAAAACCTCATCTTAGAAATATTTATGGCTATAGACCCTATTAAATCTATAAAAAAAAAAAAAAAAAAAATCACACTGTGCATCCTTATTTTCTGAAACAGAAAGGGGTCTCTTACAGTTAGAAGTGCCATCAGTAGATCACATTTTCACGGTTTATCTACTTCTTTCTGGCAACTTTGAATCATAAATAAAATGCCACTAGCAATTAGTACTTTCTTTGAAAAGAGTTGTGCACTTTCCATGCTCAGTATTTTCTCAGCCCACCATCTACAAAATGTGCGATTACAATCATGCTGTTAAGAGGTGGTGCAAGCATTTGTTAAAATGAAATTATATACATTTTTAGCCTACTTGAAGAATTTTGTAGAACAGAAAGATTGCTTAAACCGATCAAGACTTTTTCAGAATGTATATGATCATATAACCCCATGTAATAGACAAAAGTTGATGCAACAAGTATATGTAAAATGGCACTTAAAGAAAGGTCACAATTCCTAGACTGATCTTCAGAAATGTAAACATACGCTGAATTGTCTCCCACCTACATCTTTTGGTGCATTTTAATGAAAACCCTAAGCTTACCTAAAACAACCCTTAGAAATTTTTCTCAGAAGACCACAGTTTCTACAGCGTGTAATTCACGGCATAGAGTAAATCACAAAACAAAATGCTCAGTCTTTCAAGTACAGTGAACTCGAGGTCATTAGGTCTCAGCTACTGGTTGTTACTACTAAAAAAAGAAAGTAATCAGTGCCTTCTCTTATAGTTACTTAGGTCACTTAGACTTCAAAGAGATGGAGGTCTTCCTGAGTAATTGTAAGTCCTACTCCAATTCACACTGTATTTCCATAACACCAGGTAATTCAATAAGTCTCAGGCATCTATAACTGACATACTGTTCCTTTAACAACCTTGTTTTTCCTAAAATTAAAGTCTTGTTAAAATGAATTTGTTTTTCAGATGTACATTCTGGTGCTCTCCAAATATAATTTATTACTACAATTACATGGGTCAGTAAAGACACATTAGCTTTGAGCAAATGAGTCAGTATAGCATCTGTGGATGAAAGAAATAATTTTTTAAAAAAATAAATCAAGAACTAGTAGTAATGTGAATGCTCACCGATGGTAGAATAGTACACAAGAGATGCAGATTATATGGGAGAGGATACTAAAAACATGGACACTGTCTGAGTCATTCTGAGAAGTAAATTGCATTCGGTTTTTGTTTGTTTACACAGATTCCTGTTTTTTAAAAAATTATATTCTACTGTACTTATTTTATCCACCATCTGATCTCAATTTTAAAATGTAACCCCTATTGTAAGGAAGTTTTAATTAAATTAAGGAAATGGGTTTGCATGACAGCAAGTTAGTGGTTTCTTTGAAGTGCTTTTTTTAAACCAACATGCTGTTTCCAAACTTGTGAGGATTTCTGTAGGTTTGTTAAAATCAGGAATAATTATATAAACTTTGTTTAGCCAATCATAAACTGCATGTTGTTGTTTTTCAGAGTATCACATAACAAATCCAATTGAATTCATCCTCAAGCTATACAAGTTTCTCACACCCTGTTTTGAAAAACCTTGCCCAGATGCACCACATTCTGGAATTAGTAAAGCTCTATCATCTCAGAGATCTGAATGCAGTAAAAAAAAAATATTGCCTGTACTGTCAGAAAAAAACAAAACCAACAAAAATTCTTTCAGTTTTTTCAATATATTTTTTAAATGACAAAATTTCATTTCAACTCCAGAATTCTCCAGAAAATTTCAGCTTTAAATAAGAATCAGTCTTCTGCTGTATCAAATTATACTTTTATTTCAGTTCAATTGACTAAATTAATACAATTAGTTTAACTGATGATTATAATCTCAAAATAGACTGCGGTGAAACATGAAATATTCCATTCACAGTGTGAAGGGGCACAAACTCCTTCAAGGAACATCAAATCAATAAACGAAATTCACGCTTACAGACCCTAAATTATTTGAACAGATAATATGAAACAGAAAAAAAATGTGAAGAACAGAAAAAAAGTACACCTGAATATTTTTATTATTTTGGTTTGAATTAACAGTATTTATATTGATCAGTGGCAGATAAACCTGTAAGTCTTTTGTTTTTGCTAGAAATTTGGAGGAATTTCCAAACAGCCAACCAGTTAATTTGAGCAAGAAGTCTGACACCTTAAATGTGAAACCGTGTACTGCACCACATGCAGTGCAAACCTCTTATGCATATATTTGCATTCTAAAAACTCCTAAATAAATAATAGCTGTCAGTTCCCTAGATAGTTTAAGAAGTTAGAGATAAAAGCTTGCCCTCTTCTACAATTCAGAAGATACTTAAAGCTGTACTACCAATACCATGTAAATATTCAACTTCCCTCCCCTACCCTCCCCCAACCTAAAGACCTGTTTCTAGATTAAACAGACTACAAATACCAGGTAAAAGTTTATGTCCCTATATTAGAGTGCATCAGGCTGTTTTTGCACAAAATATGTCTTCTCTGACACAACTGTCAACCTGTTTTCAAAAAAAATCTCCCAGTAAAGGTTCTAGAATTTCCAGGACTACTGCTCCAATTAAAAGCTGACATTTTATTTTAAAAACAAAATTATTTCATCCTTTCTTTTTAGTAACAGAAAGGAGATGACTCTCTTCTTGACATTTTAAATTGAGACTACTCCTTTTTCCTTATGTAAAAATGCAACATAGCAGGTAGCATGCCATGACACTACAAGCAAAAACTTGAGGTCCTCTTCAAATGCAATATAACAGGACGAAGTCAGATATTCTTTATAGGTTTTATCTATTCATAAAAACTGAAAGTTAGAATAAAACACAGCTGGGCAGACTGAGGAGGGGGGGTAGGTAAGCTTCAAATACACAACTTATTTTGCTACTAAATGAGAAGCCTCACAAAATGACTGAACTCCTGCATTCCAGAGCAGTGGGAAAAATAGTTATGCATGTTACAGATTTTTCTCCCTATTTAATTCAGATTGAAAAAAAAAAAAAATCTTTCTAATCTTACAAAGGGTGCAATGCTGAAGCCAGGTATCTTTACTGTATGATGCGTTTCGATAGAACGCATACTTCAACTTGAATCCATAAATCATGCTCTTCCTCTCTATTGTTATGATATTCTGCAAATTATGTAGTAGTAATTAGTGCTAAAATGAGTCCAGTATATTACTGTATTAAGGTAGGTTTTTATTTTCTACTAGATAACAGACAGTCTGGTGACATGATTTAATTCTTCTAACTAAAAGTAACCAATAACATGAACAGGAAAAGATTTTTATTTTGTATTAATAGTCTAAGAAAAAAGTGATGGTTGCTAGGATTTGGACATCAAATACATTTCTTTAGAGAATATCTAATGACGAAAAATTAATTTGACAAATAATCACATTGATTTCACATGCTTCTTAAATGAAAAATAAATCAAAAACTTATTTTAAGATGACATCTATTGAAATAGAAGAGGCCAGACACTTAAGCAAGCTGAACTGGGACTCAAACTCTATTGATTATATCACAGCAGAACAGTATTAAGTGTAGCATTATAAAGTTTTTTTCCTGATCATTGTCCAATCAATTATTTTTTCTCCCATCTACTTTAGATTTTCAGTTATGTTCTAAATACAGAGAAGTAAGTAAAAAGCTATCACTAATGTAAGAAAAACATGGCTTATTATAAGCCAAGCTGGTAGAAAAATGCCTGGTTCTAAAATATTAGCATATTTCCAGCATGGGAAATAACACAGAATTAAATATTGATACTTCTTATTGCATACAGAGGACTGTAAACCACATGATTCACTGTTCTCAGAGTCATTTTATACCACAGCTACTGTACTGCTCAGGAAAAAGCCCACATATTTTTGGGTAGTACGTACAAAGTCCACAGTGTTATATATTGCTTCCAGATTCACTGTACCATTATGTATTTAAAAAAAAACCCAAAAAAACTTATTCAAGAATCTGTCAGACTACTATATATATTTTAAGATGTTTCTATTATTTTATATTAACGTGGAATCCAGCCCTGTAGATTCCTCTATCTAATATTTCAACTGGTTTCTCCTGCTGCTTTGCTCTTTCTGTTCCTTTCTTACAAATAAACTTATTAAATCATAACCATGTCAATACATAACTTTTTAATCTAATATGCAATAAAAATATGTGACTGGAGAAGGAAGAGCCTATACAAATTCTCTTTAGAAAAACATTTTTTTTTTGCAAAAGTTGACATACCTTCACTTTAGAGTTTTCTATCAAATGCTGAGCCATTGATTTTATCAGAACTTCAAAGAAAAACCATGAATACTGCAGAGAAAAGAAAATGTTCTGTAAAATTGCCACGTGCATTCAAAGACTATTCAATACAATTAGTTCCTGTTCTTCAGCTATGACCAGATAAGAACATACAGTAACAACTGTAGTTCAGTACATACCTTAAGTAGCTTGTTGCTTGTAAGAAAGTCAGCAGATGGCTTCAAAATTGTTGTCATGGACTTTGCCAGTTCTTCATGTACTGTCTTATATTCAGAAGCAACATAGGGTTCAGCTTTATAAGCATACTTGTGGAGGAAAATCAGAATACAATATCAAACTATGACATAATATGAAACAATTTAAATTAAAAAATGCAACTCAATTTAAATATACTATTTTTAGAGAAATTAAAAAAGGTTTTTTATAAAAAAAGAAAAAAAAACATTTCATTTACTTTTACCTACCTTGACATAAGACCTCAGGTAGCTATCCAATCCTTCTTCATGACACTGAGCAACAATATGGATAATAACCCTAAACAGAAGTCAGAAACCAAATAAGCCTACAAAGAAAACTACAATTGCAATAGCAAAAATGCTACTCAGTTATAGATTTATGCGATAACCCAGTCATCACTTAAACTCTGTTAAGCACTTAAAATTCCTTACCTTGTCACATTGACTGCAACTTCCTCTTGAGTTGCTCTAGTGAGAACTCTAAACAACTGGTTCAGGACAGTTGGCAGGAAAGCTATCATCACATGGCCTTCCATAGCATGAAGGCTCTAAAAGAAAGCAGTAGTACCGTCACTCCCTTGAAACAATGCCATTCAAATCACAAGTTCCAAAACCACAACATTTACTGCAAGACTTTTTCTAAAAATACACTCTGCTTGCACTATTCGGTGTTAATTACCTGAAATTCAACTGCACAGAAAGCAACTGAGACTAGTTTCCAGCATAAATATTTGGTAAACATTTTCTACATTAAGGTAAATTAGGGATAAAAATTAGATTTTATTAAAAGTATTTTAGAAGTTGCTGTTTGTACTTTTCCATTGAAATGCATACTAAGTAATGTTTCAACGAAAAGACTACCTATGTACACTACAGCAAGCTGACACTGACACTCTGGTATACTTTGCTATTTCATCCACCAATGCAGACATTTAGCAAAGAGAAGTTAAAAAAAACCCCATACAGATTGCTTACTACAGATGTAACCACTCTGACACAAAAGGCAGTGTATGGTATTTCATCCTATTTCAAAAGCCAGGTTGGATGGAGCCTTCAGCAACCTGATCTAGTGGGAAGTGTCTCTGCCATGGCAGGGAGGTTGGAACTAGATGATATTTGAGGTCCCTTCCAACCCAAACCATTCTGTGATTCTATGTTGGTTTATGCCATAGAACTCCCTGGAGTTAAAGGCAGTTTGACAAAAAGGGAGTGCATTTTCTGAACATGCATACAGACATGTTTCAAACATTTCCACTGAGTGTTAAGCAGCTGTCTTGTCTTTGAATGTTTGCCTATATGCACATGCACACTATTCAGGACTCAAAACAGTCTTCCTTCCTACATGATCTGTGATTTTTCTTGGAAACAGCAGTCATATGCTAAAGCATCTTTTCCATAAGCCTTGAATATCAGAGCATAGGGCAAACATGCAAATGGAACTTAAGCTCACGCTTTTCTCCAGGACGTAAACATTGTAAAGGTGTTGTTTTAAGTGGACATATAACCCCACTTCTGATGTCTTTCAGTGTTCAATTACACCGAGACTGCCAGGAGTAGCTGTGCCCTTTGATCTCACAGGCAGCAATGGAGGTAACTACAAGCAGATACCTCAGCTTATGAGATGCTAAGTGATGTCTGGGCTCATGAAACATGAAGGAGAGCATACAAACATCTTGAGTCAGGTGAGTCTCAGAAAACCTTTAATTAGAAGCATCAGATGGTGCTTACAGAAATCCTCTTAAGGGAGGGCATGATCAGAAAGAGAGAACAGGAGAACAGTTGTCAGGTTCAGTAACCCATGCTACTCTGCCAGTAGCACACTGACTTTGTGGACAAAAGTAAATACTCATGATTTAAATGTGTCATTGCCATTATAGCATAGACATTACCTGCAGGAAACTGTCCCCAGCAAACTAAACCATTGATCTTTAAAGAATATTTAGCACAAAGGCTGGCCAAGTCTGGCACAGGTAGGTATAGGCTGACACATAGAATGCAAGCTCTCAATACACAGAAGAAGTAAAAAGTGTGTCCTATTCCCACAAAAAAATATTTGGGTGACTGTGAGGCTCAGCTAGACAGGAATTCATCCCAGTGAAATTGAGAATAACCACAACTTGACACAAAAGATAGCATTTGCTTTCTGTTATCATGAAGCCAGGCAATAAAGTTAATATGATGTGTTAATCTCGTGGTGTGGAACATCTTAATACTGTGTGGTGAGAGTGTTTTGGTGTTCGACGACAAGCAAAAGTTATAAAGAGGCTCTGTGATTCCATTATTCTGTACCGGGGATTTTGGCAAGACATGGTCCTGTCACTGAACTTGAAGATTTTGCTAATGTGGAATTAATATAAATAGAAGCAAATAAATTGTTTCAGCAAAGGAATAAGCTACCTAAACATATTACAGTATATGTGATCATATATGACTGAAGTAAATGATGCAATTTGGGAGTGATCTGAGGAAGCATTCCTTTGAGTTTTCCCCAAAATGGTACTTTAACATCTGATGGTCACTTTGTTCTACCAAAGAAACACGAGTTGTGAATATCAAGAAGAGAATCAAGCCTTTGATTCCAGCCAACTGTCAGTCTTGACAGTCAGCGGGTAGCAAGATATATTTGAAATTGTCATGCTAGTCCCTGGAAGAGATTTTGATTATATCAGATTAAAGCTCTGATAAACTTCAACAGTGGGATTTCTCAAAGTACTGTGAATCCTGATGAATCAAACAGGTCAGAAATTGACTTAGAGTTGAGGTACTTCAACCTGAAGCTCCAACTGCCCACAAAGTACAGGGCCATTCCATTCCTCATAACATGAACAGTCACTGCTGCCAGGACCCTGCTAAAGAGGCTCTCCATGGTGTGCAAACAGATTTTAGCAATAATGGTTCTTTTCATGTAATGTTTGACTGTTCTCCAGACCAACTGCTTTATATTACAGCACCAGAAAGAGCAAATTCTGATTTTTCACCTCAATACTCAACCCCCTGAGGTCCAAGTATGGGCAACAATCCTTCCCTTCTTCCTGATACCAGAAAACATCATTTCTTATCATTCCCATGTGCAGTCGATTTGATTATGCTGACAAACTAAGCCATTAGTGGTTTGAAATTATCACTCAAAGCTGACCATTATTTTTTGTGGTTTCCTCTTACGTTGCAGTTGTAAATTTACCTAGGGCAGAAAGCATCTTTCTGGTCTTTCTACACTGCATGTTCCATTAATGAAATACAGAAAATACCTGAAGCACCTAGGTTTTGCAAAAGTATAAATAAGTAATATAATCTGTTATTCACTACCATTTTATACCTTAAGATATTTTACAAGATCAGTTCCTAGTGCACCAGCTCCAGACTCTGTTTTCTGGCAGTACTGAAAAAAATTATGCAAGTGCTGGTCCTGTCAAAGACAAAAATAACAATAAATTAAACTATATCTAACATTACTACCCACAATCCGAAACAGAACACACTGAAAATATTTATCTATAGAAATCCATACACGTAACACCAATTTTTTTAATCCATATAAGAAATTTCCAGTGATTTTTGAATACCCACTATACAAATCACCACTTATATTTTCTTCAAACCAAGTGATACGCAGAAATTAGTGCACTTAATGTTAGTTATCCCAACCAATCATAATATGTATTTTACGAGCACCTGTAACAGGACTCAATGCTTTGTAGACATGCCACTAAATAGCTTTCAGGTAACTACATCCTCTCATCTAACTGAAGAATTCATACAGGAATGGATGACAGTGTTAGACAAAAGGCTCACATTTTTAATAGCTTACATTTAAGATCTGCTGGTTTTCACACCTGATGTCAAAAAAAGACACCATGCAGAGTGTTCAACAGAAAAAAAAAAATTAGAAAACAGCATATTGAGTTTAAGAATCTTCCCAAATATCATATATACATATAGCAAACATGCATTATTCCACAAACTTTATCTAATTTAATTTGTGTTATAACTTACCTGTGTATACACAGTTGACACCAGATGAGTGGATATTTTTAACAGCTGTTTGCCTCCATCTACCCATTTAATTTCAGGACCAGAATGCTGCACACACACATGCAGAGGAAAAGTAAAATAACGTAGCAGTACATTACAGTGCAACAATTTGTTTATAGTACTACAAACAACACTTTTTTTTTAAAAAACAGGCTGAAGAAATGTGTGCAATGAATAAAGTCATTAAAAAAAAAAAAAAAAAAAAGGAAAATTATGCAGGCAATATTACCAAAAGCATTTATGAAGCTCAAGATGTTGGTTTAAGTCCCACATTAGCTTCCTCACTGGCTAACAAAATTACTTTTCTATAAGTCACAGATTTCACATTTCCCCTACAAATCTGCAAAGAGACTTCTGACTGGAGAGAAGTATCTACTAGTTTTCTCAGAAAACTATATCAAGAATTTCCATGGATACTGACATGGTTTAAACCTTAACACAGGTCACTGATAGGTAGCAGCCAGTGCTTCCTTCCCATCCCACTTCCAAAGAACTGAGGATGGAAATGCTCAGTTGTCTACCCTGACAACCAGTTAGGGAGAGATTTTATGGCCAGATCTGCAACTAATCATATTGGTCCTAACCTTGTACCCATGGGCATGAGCAGAGACATAAAGAATACACCTACAATGTGAAAAGATGAAAGATGTGAAGGAGATGATGGTTGGAAAGCTTACAGCAGAGTTTTAAAAAGAAAAGGTGGTAGAAGAGGAGGAGAGCAGCACCTGTTGCTGTTGATTTTAGGCCTCTTCCTCCAGAATGAGTCAATTTTGTCTCTGCATTTCATTCTCTTAATCAAATCTCCTATCACATTTTACGTTTTTGTATCCTTCTAAGTATCATTTTTATTACTACAATTTTGCAAGCTTTCTGCTTTGAAAAATACAACCATAACTTTTACTAGTGAAGTATAAAGATCACAAAAATCAAGATGTTTATAAGATGTTAATAAAACTTTTTCAGGAATAAAGGACTTACTGAAAGGAGACAGCATGAAATGCTAAAAAAAATTTAGTAAAGGACTTCAGATTATTTGCATAACTTCATACACTCAATAGTTTAATATATTTTAAAATTACTGTAACTTCTAGTTAATCATTACTACAAAACGTGAAACACTAAACATTTCCAAAGTACATCAGCTAAATAATAACAGAAATAAGTACTTAACAATTTAAATGAAAAACTGTATTAGGACAGGCTGATTCACATTCTTGTAAAAGTCAGAATTTAGTCTTCAGTTTTGTCTCCCATTTCTGTTTGGATTTGTTTGTTTCCTCTAAGTCAGATGCCTAACTTTTGCAAAGCACTCCAACTATAAAAGAAAAAAAATTCTACTAGAAAATTACTTAAATCTTATCAGACTGGGGAATTACAACCAAGCCTTCTCTCCACATCTTTTTTTTTTTTTTTTTTTTTTTTTTTTTTTTTTTTTTTTTTTTTTTTTTAAAGATATGAGCAATTTTATATAGCATACCTTTCCAACCCCCGCTTCTTGATAACTAAGATAGCCTGATGGAAGATTTGCTGACACTGGGATGTGTTGCTCATTGGTCACCACTCTTCCATCTTTTATTAGTGGAAGCCAAGAATACCCAACTACGGAACATGAAAGGCAAGTAATTTTAAATATGTTATGAATCTTTATATAAGCCTTTACAAAAGTCTTACTGTACACTTCTGACATGTAATTCATAAACCAGAAAGTGTTACTGTAAGGATCAAATGATTCGAACTCAACCAATTAGAAATAATTAAAAAGGCAAATAAATTGACACTGAATTTGAAAAAAAACCCATACATTTGATAGACATTCTGAAACAACACTTGAAATATTTGAATTAAAAGAAATACTTAATGAAATCTTTCAGTCAGTATAATGTAATCAGAAAGCATTAGATGGATCAAGTCAACAAAATCATGGGTTACCAGACAAGCATACTTCATAAAATCTCCGCAGGAGATACTGAAAGTAAAGCATTAGCATACAAACCTTGTGTTTCAACAACATCTTTCTTCTTTGTACTCCCTTTGCTTGAATTATCACAGCTCACATGGTAGAAGGTGAATAACAAATGGTGCTTTTCATGTAGCTGAGTGGGCAATTCTATTTTAATCTGAAAAGCAAAGAATCACAAGTTTTGTAGAAGTCTTCAGCTAGAGCAGTGACATATCTTACTAATGACACACTCTGACTTACAAGCAATTCCAGGTTATATGTTATCTGAAGCAAGATCAAGAACCACACAGACAAAAACGTACTTACAGTGAAAAGGGGGGTCTGATTTAACTGAAATCATCATAAAGAGCTTTGCAATCCTCAAATCTTTTCTTGCGTTTTTGAAACTTATACAAATACCTAAATCAGTAAAAGTTACCTCAGAAAGGTAGCTTACCTCATCATAAAACTCTGGATTTTGATGGTGATGCAGAACAGCAGCAAATGCACTTCTAGTAAATACTGGTCCACCTGGTCTACCATAGATACACTAATAATAGAAAAAAAGGAAGAAAATTTAAAAAAACCCTGTGATCTTCTTTTGCTCTCAGCTTAGAATGTGTTACACCTAGAATCTGAAATATTTTAACTTGTGTTGAACTTAGTTCCTCTGCACAGACAGATTACATGATCTGTATTCTGCCTGCTGTGCAGTAGAGTTGACACTGCGATTTTTCCTCTGGACTCCTATACATTTTTCTACTTCCAGGCACCTCTTATACACCATGGTAGCTCATAAACAAACACAGAGCTTGGCTCTTCAGTTAATCTAAAGTTGTACTGTTTTAAGTTAAAGAATTCCTCCTATGGAGTATGCACAAGCCACCTTTGTTTGCAACAAGTTTATTCTTGGAATTTTTTTTGATAAAAAGAAACTAAATGCTCTGAGGGTTCTTTAGTAATCTTTTGTATCAAAACCAAGCAAGTCATCTAGAAATTATTTTTATGTCAAATGCAAAAAGAACAGAAAGTTGCCATACCAACCTATAGAAATTAATCTAGTATTACTGTGTTACTTAGCTAACTCTTCGCTATTTTATCAGTCGCAAAAATCGAAAGACTAACCTTCAAAGGCAAAGAATCCTCGTCATCAGAATCCTTGAACTCAATGCAGACTGCAATATTTCTAGCCTAAAGTGGTATTTAAAAACAAAAACCCAAACACTTAATTCTAAGGATCATCACAGAAATATAATATGTAAACAATCTAAACGAAAACAGAGAAAGAAGAATGTACAGTTTTCCTGTACTCACCTTTGCAAAAGACTTTTGACTGTCATATTTCAAGTGCTTTGGATAAACATAAAGATGATTGTTGTAGATGGTGAAAGGCTGAGTGTGTTTTGGTATACAGGGAACAAATTCCTCTATTTCAAAAGTTATTAGTGTCTTGGTACTGCTTTCAAACTGTTTCATGGGAATGTATGATGAGTTAACATAATCTGAAAATACATTAAGAACAACAACTGAAAAACTGAAGATAAAAATCCTGAACACCCATTTAGGAGTGTTTATTAATACTTACTTGGAAAATCTGGTGACACATTATCTATTGTAACATCCAGGTTTCCTAAAATAACAGGAAGTTTGGCCATCTTTTCAGGTCTATAGGAAGGAAAAAACCCCACAAAGTCAGGCTAAATGCAAAACTATCAGATGCCAGAGAAAAAAAGATAATAGGAAACAGTGGTAAAAGTAATATCCTGAAACTGGAGCATAAGAGGAAAGGTGGTTTGGGGGTAGATGACTGATCTGGTCTTGCTTTTTGCCTAGATTCACAGTTTTCTTGTCCTTTAAGTTCTCAAAAAAAACAAGAAAAAAAAGAAAGACTTTATTCACAAGCATGGAAAAGGTTACGAAAAAGCATGATGTCTTTCTTTCTTTAAATTAAAATTAAAACCTTTGTCAAAGATAAGTTTTGTTTGCCATGTAATAACTTACTATCATCTGCAGCAAAGAGTGATAAGTATGCTTTTTAAACCTCAGTGGCCAGTAATAAGCATTGATGGTAATGGGGTAAACTTTGGGGGAGAGAAATCAGTAAGTTAATGAAATGCATCTTTTACTCAGTGTTTTTTTTCATATCTCCTCCTTTTCCTAGAGTAATAACCCAGTCTGCAAAATATTTACTGTTAACTAGCCTACTATGAAATTTCTTTGATGTTACTGTGTAACTAAATTCAGAAATATGATTTGAAGTAGGAGTGTTTTGCATCTTAAAACACCAGTGCAGAACCCTTTATTAGTAAAGATAGTCAGCAGCACAATTTTTTTAAATCATTGCAGAGGAAGTGGATGCAAAATTTTCCCAAAATGCAATCCTGTGCCATGAAACAAAACGTTTTTCTGGTTGGAGCCTGGATTCTAATTCCAATCAGTAAGCCTTAGACATTACAATCTCTTTCTTACTAAAATTCTTGTGAAATACTGCACGTCATTCCACAAACAGGAAGTTGGCATAACCCAAAGCATTTCCTTAATTCACTAAGTAAAGGTATGTGGCAGGCTGATTTACTAAATTAGTTTCAATTTCAATAATATTGGTTATGGCAAGGAGCACCAGTACACAGCAATTTCAATGCTATGTAAATTTCAATGAAACTTTAAGCAGCTTGCTAAAATGGAATTAAAGTATCTGCTGCAAATCTCATTTCCTTATCAGCTTTGGTAAACAAGAATAAAGAAATTATAGCCCAAGCCTTTTGTGATTAGCAAATTAATACGACTCCAGCTAAGTGCACCATAACAGAAGAGGAAATGTCTTTGAGAAGCAGCAGAGATTGCTGTACTATTTTACATCCTATTTAATAAGAAAGGAAATTAAAACTAGTTTATTAGCAGGGTCATCTATCAGTAGGATTCTTAGGCCTTGCACACAGACTGATGAAGTCTTTAGGAATACTTCGTAAAAAATGATGACCAATGTTCCGCTGTTTAGGTACCCTAACCCATATGCATGCTCAAGGAAGGTGAACTGGATACTGGTTTGAATCCCTTTCCCTGAGAACCAGCATTCTCTGTCCAAGGTCAGTGAACATATGATTTATGCTTATAACTTGTTTTCCTTTGAGCACCAGTATAGTTTATTGTGCAAGCGTAACTCCTAACACAGAGCTACTTTGGGATATGGTGTTATTGCGTGTTAGACATGGCAAATACTTCAGTCCTGCAAAGGAAAGATCTGTAGGTTGTACGAAGGCCTTGATTATATTTATACAACTTGTATATTTGAAGTGAAAAACATACCTGAAATTATTAGATACAGAAAATGTTGGGACCAGGGGCAGAAGGTGGTAGAATGTGGTTGGTTTGTATGGGTCTGGGTTTTTATAGTGGGGAAATAAGACTTACTTCCTGAAATCTGCTAACAATTTCAGCATGTCTTCATTTGAAAGTTTATTACTGTCTTGTCTGAAGAGAGGAGAAAATCTTGCATTTTTGTCCAGGGTTCCCGAGGCATCTTTAAACAACGTCCTGAAAGTCAAAATCTTCCTTTCAGCTGAGTTTATGAAAGTGTTGAAATTCACTTCAGGAAATTTCTTTACTACAAATTAGAACATACTGCACTATCCTTCATATTACGTATTTAACACTCTTGTCATTGTAGTTGAATTTTAACACATAAATAGCTCAGCCTAACAAATCAAATGTAAACCATTTCATTCTCAGTAAAATAAAAAATATTGACAATAGAAAACAGTTGGCAATATTCAATGGTTTGAATAATAATATAATGAATGTTTATAACATTTTTCTCTACTACAGAGCTGAAGCATAAGTTTGTGTGTTAGAAATCTGTGGTGAATTGAAAGTAAAACAAGAAATAATTTAAATAGCGCATTAAATTTTACAAGAAGTGAGATGTAGAAAGTAACATTTAAGAAAACTTTGGAAAAAACACAGATTGAAAAGATCGGTCCTTACCTAGCTGCCCAGGCAAAAGGCATTCTATATTGACCTAACCTCTGGCATGTCTGCTTAGCGTTCTTCAAAACTTTCTGTGCAGCCTTCAAAAGACATAAGAAATAGCCACGTTTTAAAATTGCTAATGACAGGACAAGAGGAAATGGCCTCAAGTTACATCAGGGGAAGTTTAGGTTGGATATTAGGAAGAAGTTCTTTACTGAGAGGGTGGTTAGACATTGGAACAGGCTGCCCAGGGAGGTGGTGGAGTCGTTGTCCCTGGGGGTGTTCAAAAAACGGGTTGATGAGGCACTTGAGGCCACTTGATGACCCTAGAGGTCCCTTCCAACCATAATGATTCTATGATTCTATGAAAATCTGTACTTTTTGCACTGTTAGTGCACAAGGCAAAAAACCCCAAACAAACCACCACATATTGACACTGACATGAATTGGAAAATCTTCTTTGAAAGACTAATCCTAAGTATGCGAGTGAAAGACAAATGAAAATACCGCTTAATTCATTTCAGATTAAGCATGGCCTGCTGATTTCACAGCATTTCATGGGTGAAAACACAGACCCACCTATAGCCTTGACACTATATATTTAATTAAGCATGAGAAAAATTATTATATACAACAGTCATACAAAAGCTAGAGCAAAATTCAACTGGTTTTTCAGATGAAATTGTGACTCCAAATAAAAACATTTCCCCCTCTCCCACTTGCTCCCCTGTTCACCACCCACTCTATGTATCACAACACGTCTGCAGAGTAAATAGTGAAATACTCTGCAACACTTGTATTACAAGTACACACAGAATATGGGGAGGAGTTGTCTGAAGATCACATGGACAATTCCACCTACAAACATTGCAGCATTGTTTTCATTAAAACTTAAAAGTTAACAAAGCCAAAAACTTAAAGTGAACAAATTCCATTACATAGAACCAACATGTGTAACAATCAGAGCTAGAAACCCACTTGTTTGGTAAGTTCAACACTGAGCTGAACCACTTGAGCTAAAGCAGAAGCTCCTGACAGGGCAGTGGGCTTCTCTTTTCCAGAAACCAGCTTCTCACATGTGCCTACAGAGCAAAATTATTTGCCAGAGGCAGAAAAACAGAAAGCAAAGCTGCATGAATATTATCCCTGTTCTATGCTGTTATTATGAAGAGCTCATGTGCTCTTTGAGCCATCTCTCCAGTGGGGGGTGGGTGTGGTAGAATCAAATTAAGTGTTCAATTGTATAAAGTCATAAGCAAATGAATACCAGAAATGAACAGCTTAAGTTAATATAACCATGAATATCCTATTGGCTACTCCTGTAGTAGAGGGCAACACAAATCTAGCACTCAGCATCAAATTTGGGAACACTTGGGCTTACTTAACCTTCCCATGTGGCTCTGGCCCAAGACCACCAAATCAGTTACTCAGTTCAGGTTTGTTTTAACTCAGTAACAGTCAGAATACACTTCAAAAACACACTCCTAAAATACAGAGCTGCTGTTTTCCAGTAACAGCTGAAAAAAATCTCAAGCATTCCTGGAAAAGCAAATCAGTAGTCTGATCTATATAAAGACCAAGTGAAAAATACAGGTTTTTTACGTGTAGCTTAGCCAACATTAAATCAGCAGGAAAAAACACTGTTCCTCTGCAGAGACTGAAAGTTAACCCTTCCTTCTTCCCTTTCACTATCTGAAAACAAGAAGAATGTCAAGAATAGCTGACATTGCTTACAAAAAGACTTCTCTACTAGTATCCTGGTCCAATTATTTAAGCATAACTGTAAATCAACAAAATTAAAAGTCTATTTCTTCAGTGACAGACAAGAAGCAGCAACTGACTAAGCTTCTTGTAGATACTTTTCCAAAAACATTAAAATGTTATGTCATCCTAGACTTCTGCAAGCTTAAGATGTTTCAGTGGTTTATTTCCAGAAGTGATTTGGAGTTGTATCAAATCAGCAAAGCATTTTATACACAAAAACAGAGGCTTAATGATCTCAAAGGTTCTGAAGGAAAAAAAAGCAAAAGTACAGATAAAGTTACAGTAAACTATGGTCACCAAAAAGTGACACAAAGGAAAAGTCAACAACAATGTTATAGTAAATAAGATGCCTTAGTTAAGAGAAGCATACAGTTAATTTCTGAGCTACATTTAATATTTCATTGTTCAACAATTTTCAATTCAACTTTCACATTGAAGCCTAACACCCTTTGTCAAGTCAGTTCATTTAAATGCATTATAAAAATTACAGATTATGCCACAATTATAAAAAGCTAAATAAATGTTTCCCAATAATATGTTAGACTTTATCTATAACATTTCAATTAATAATAGTTACTAGTAGTAACTACAAGTTACTAAATCAAATTATCCTGCTATCCGAATTTCATAAAAAAAACCCTATGCTTTTGATTGATATTTATTAATTTCAAATCAACCTGTCTTGCCTCAGCATTTTTTCCATACCACAGAAGAAGATAACATACCTTTGAAGAATCTGAACTTTTCATATATGGTTCAGCACAATGTGTAATACTTCCCTGTAATACTTTTTCTATTCTAGCCACAAGGAAAATGTCAGTATGAGGACACGTGACTGAGAATATTCCCTAGAAATAAAACAAGAGATAAATAAAAAAGGAAAATGCACATACATTTTACATCACATACCAGAAAGCCATCTGAAGCGTCTAGGAAAACTCTCTACTTGCATCCAAAACACTACTAATTCTTTAGGTTACTAGTTCTTACCTGCTTTGGATATTGTAACACAGTTTCATGAATGTCTTGAATTCTGTGTAAGCTATCACCACTGCCATTCATCATTTGTTGAGATGCACTGGATATCATGTGCCTTACCGAGGCATGGTTCAAATCAACATGGAAATCTGCTGAAATCTTACGGTTGTTTTTAATATCAAATAGTGATAATGTGACAAAGAAAGGTTCTACCTAGACATTTAAAAAAAAGAACCAAGTGTCATCATTGGCATCCATATTACTGTGAAAATGTGTATGAAAGGAAGAGTAACATTTTTATAAAGTTACACACAGGCATCACTCTAGATATTACTGACAAGTTGTAAAAGACAGTAAAAGAAAAATCCACTTTCTACAACACAACAAAAAGGTTAGTAGCAAAGTTACTTTTTGTACCATTTAGGCTCTCCTTTTGATTTAAAGGATTAGGAAAAAAAACCACACAATGCAAGTTTCTCAATCACAGGAATCACAAGGAATTCCGGTCATTAAAAACAGTGCCAACAAAATATTAAGACATTCATTACAATATTAACAGAAAATAAGATGAATTATTTACATTTGTCGTTGGTCCTTCTTCATTTTCTGCAACACAGCTTTGCAAATTAAAAGATAAATCGTTACACTTAACAAGAATTTTTTTTCCAAATTTCTCTTCAAATGGCTTCACTTCTGGTTCAATACCAGAAAAGTCAAGTTTCTTTAAAAAGGAAAAAGAAAAATTAAGGTAAGTTGTTTATCATATCAAAAGGATCAACATAGAGTAACATGCTTCCTTCTAAAAAAGTCTAACCTGTGCATCTGGATCCAAAGCAAAAAGTTTAACTCTGCTTTCACTTTTCAATTTGATTTCTGCTTCTCTGGTACTCTGTTCAAAATAAGAAAAAAAGACTTAGTATCACACAATTAAATGCAAGTGGTTTTCAATTTCATTCATTTTTCTGTGACCTTCAAAAGCTTTTCATGTTTTTACTTCATGCACTCTTCTCTCCCTAAATGAGCTTTGCAACTCCTTAGTTTAAATTGCTCCATCATGCCCAAGTAAAAATAAATCTCCTCTCCTCTAAAGACTTTTTCAGATCTCAAAACCAAAAAACATACATCAGCAACATGTAACCTTCCAAGCTCACAGGAAGTATACTCCAGCGTAGCTCATCTAGCACTTTGCCTCCTTAAGAAATAAATAACTTCCATAACAACATTTTATTTTTAAAAAGTATGAATGTAGGTTAAAGCTATCTTGAGACCATAAGATTGCTCAGGAAACAACAAGTTACCTAAATTAAAAAACACCATCAGAGCTCTTCTTCTTTATTTTTCCCCTGAGCTCTACTGCCAAAGAAGTGGTTTTCCTGTGGGTAGATGGAAAAAACCCAAAAACTTCCAAAAGACAAAACCCTCAGATTTAAAAGTTACTTTGTAGGGTTACAAGGTACACTGATCCTGCCTGAGATTTGTAGATACCCACCTATTAACAGTAAAACAAAAGTAAAGTGGAACAAAATAGGATGTGAAAACTGATGGTATACATAGGATACTTTTTTTATAAAAAAAGGTATTCTTTAAAGAGTATTCCACAATTTTTAAAGTCACAGGACATTAAAAATGGACATATGCATGAGCCAAAATTACCCATGCAGAGGAGTTGCCATTCTCAAAGTAGTGGCTGGCTAAACAGGGATATAAAGTTCTACATTACAGACAGGTGTGTATTTTTGGAAGAGCCTGTACTGGTTAACAGAAGTTACCAACCCAAAATACTCATCACTGACCATTAGCTGAAGTGATCTCCTGTCTACATCTGCTTTTCTGCAGGTTGAAGAAACTCCTACTGTGTCTCAAGAGAAAAAAAAAAAGGGGGGGAAAAACAAAACAAAAAAACCCCACCCCACCAAATAAACCACCAGCTCTAAGAGCTCAAAATCCTACTTTATGTTGTTAATAATTTTTTAAAAAATTGACTTTAAGGATGCATTACAGAAGAGGAACTTCAGAGATGCGGTTTTGACTATAGACAGAATTGGTTTGGTTGGAAAAGACCTTTAAGATCATCAAGTCCAATCATACTCTAATGCATTTCATTTACATACACAGGAGAAAAGACAAGTGTTGCTGTGAAAGATACGACTCAGACATGTGATACCAGTGGAGTATTAGCAGACTTTGCTAATAGCAAACTTTTGCTTGTTCAATAGCCAGCAGGACTGAGAAATACAGAAGTAAACTGAAGAAGTTTAAAGATGGCAAGAAGCTCGCATGGATGTTTTGGAAAGGGAACAGTCAGTGGCAAGAACTGAAAAGGAAGATGCTTTCGTCGTAAAAACAAGCCAGAAACTGCTTCACCTAAAGCATCTTGAATAGTTTTAGATTCTTTGGTGTTTTATACATTTTTGACTGACAGATTCAGGGGGAGCTGAAAATGTATGTAGTCATCGACCCTGTCTACAGCACAGCAGTGACTCTGTATTTCCTTTTCCTCATCTGTAAAACAGGGACAAGAATTTCCTACCTCAAGGAACACTGGGACCAGAAATGGTTAAAAAGGTACTTGGGGCACGCTGACCATGACAGTCACACAGTTATTGAAAATAGAGGTCTAATTTGTTTTCTCTGATTATTAAAAAAAAAAAAACACAATAAAAACAAACACCACCCCAACAAAAACAACCTCTACATTCAATCTTCATGCTTAAGTTACAGATAAAAGGCACATGAAGTAGGCAGGACAGAGATATATGTGTGCACATTTGTGCACTGTGGCACACATCACCATCTTATTTAGTTTATGTTAGAAACCAACAGCTGTTGATAGAAAAATGAAGGCCTAGAGATGTGCTCACAAAGGCTCTCCTAGGAAGTCTGTTTTTTCCCCTTATTGTCAGGTGCTCTACAATCTCCCCTGAAGGCATTTTTCTTTCCTCATAAGGATATGAGGTCAGCTATTGTGAAAATCTCCTAGAAATAACAAAAATAATAGAGCAACTATAAACTCTTCTAAAACAAGGCTGAATGTCTTGTAATGTCTTTCTTCCACTGGGGAAAAAAACCCAAACACAAACACAAATAACAGCTGACAAGACAATGCAAGAAAGAGGACAAAAAAAATCCTTAAAACAAACAACATTTATATAAAGTAATCAAGTTAAGGCACAAACAGTGTACTAATGCAAAATAGGTAGATTTTGCCCTGTACTACTACTCAGGGAAAAAAGGTTAGAAAAATACATTAGAGCAAAACTGGTAGTATTTAGTAAAGATCAACTAGAACAGGAAAATAAAAAAAATTTCCTTTGAGGGAAATAGAAATTTAAATGGGTTATAACCATAGAATAAGAAAAGCCAGTGCTTAAAGAGCTGAAAAAATAACACACTAGAAAAATACCTAGCTTATGAGCAGCATGCTTCTGATCAGAAGGTTATGGAAACAGGAAGCAGCATTTGTAGTACTGAAACTACATGTAGGTGCTGTAGCCCTGAACAGATGTCCCCTCTGGAAGTCATATGGAACCTAAGCATTCCAGTAACTCAGCCTATAAAGAAAGAAAAACCTTCCATACAGTAAGAGCATTTTATATTTGTTTCTGAAATACATGTTCATAGCCTCATGCAAGTATGTAAGTTTGATACCTACAGCTCTTCCAAGGAAAACTTGATTGTGTGCACCACAATCCCAATGAATTTCCCAATACAGCCATAGCTGGAGTTAGGTTAACATGTAATAGCTTTTCATGCACGTGTACTGCTTTGATTACAAAACAGTAACAGAAAGAATTAAGTCAGACAACCAATTTGAGTGCTAGAAGCCCGTTACTGCATTCTGACCTGATCTTTTGATATGTTAGCTATTGTAATAGATAGCTTGCTTTACTGCTTTTCTTAGTTTTGTAAGCTGCACTCCCTTCTGGAGTAGTGACTAGATCAGACAGGTCCTCAGGAAAGAAGCAGAAAGCATTCCAGAGCATGGTCAAGCTAAAAAGTTTCAATATTGCAGGCTGTGCCACACAGAAGAAAGACTAAGGTAGCCATAGGAAGGAGTTTGGATTCTGCAGCTTCAATTTAAAAAGCTCACTAGTTCCAGTTCTTAGGTGATTTAACAAAAATCTCCCTTACATAACTCACAAAACTTATTGCAACACACAAGCCACTGATTCAAATGACAAAGTCTGCAAATGGGCTGAGGAAGAGTTATGGTTATTTTCTACTTATTTATACTTTATTTTACTCTTATTTCAATGTCTACCACTCCTCTACAGGAACACAATTGAAAAGCAAGAACTAAGGAAACACAGGAAGTATCCATTAACTTGTCAGCTCATTACAAACACAAGCATCTTAAAATACAGTCACATCATCACTGCTATTAAGCCTCTCTGGACTTCTAACTATAAAAATAAAACCTGACTTTAGTATAACTCCATTTCTATAGAAATACTTTACCACTCACCTGCATGCAATAGAACAATACAAAATATGCAAAATACAATAAAGTAATAAAATAATAAAACATGCTGCTTTTAAACAGCATGTCAAGGTTTATATAAGACAGCAGCTAGCTTGCTTCCAAAAGCAAAGAATGAAGAAGGCTCAATAAACACAGTTCAAGAAAGAGCTTCTAAACTTCCAAAGCACCACGAACCGACTGGAAGTTAGAAGCCAATACCTTACTTTTACTGAAAGTTCATATGGCTAACTCTTACATTTTGTACTTTATATCCTGAGTTGGCATTTACAATATATATTACCTTGGCAATTTCAGGATAGTAGTTATCATAAGTACTTGATGAGCTTTCCATTTTGCTTTGTTCATCATCTGAAATTATAGAAACACACTTAAAAACAAGTGAAAACTAACAAACAAAAGAAACCCAAACAAAAAAACAAACCACAAAACTCCACAGCAAAAGTGTTTCTGATGTTTTATTATTTTTTTGACTCCTACCCCCTCAAAAACGACAACTGTCATCAGAAAGTTTGTGGACAACTCCATTTCATTTTGATGCAGTGAATTCTTGGAGGATGTAACCAGTTACATAAATTGGTGAAGTAGCAGTTATTTCTAATCTTACCTAGAAAACAGCTTTAATATTTATTTTCGTATCCGCATGGGGAAAGGGTATACTCAATGCACAGATTTACATTACTTTTTCCACTATGCATTGTGACTTAATTTCAAAACAAGTCCCCTCTGTTCATTAAGTTCCCAGCTCTACTCTCCAATGGTTACTGGATTTACAAAGCAACCATTCAGTTAACTATACGCATCTTACAGTTCCAAGGTCAGTTGGGTACCACTGACTAACATCTTTCACAATACTACTGGCTTCTCTTTTTCCAATTTGCTTTTGTTGCAAACATCACATTAAATTCCAGCAATCTTCACCAAAGACTGCAATCTTTGATTTTAAACTCAATGGTTCCTTTTGGATTACTGTGCTATTTATAAGCAATATACGACCTTCTGTAACTTCTTCCAGGTGCTTCTGGATATGCATAAACTTGGTCTCATAGCAGTTGCCTTCTCCATCCACTCTCAAGACGAAAAATGCATGAGAGGACATCTAGACTTTTGTCACCAATCAACTATCCCTACATCACATTCCTCGCTGATACCTGCCTTACCTATTCTTAAAGGGCTCCAACAGAAAAGATTCTACACTCAATCTATTTCAGTACATTAGGGAAATATTTGTGGTCAAAGGAGTTACATTCAACTTTAAAGCCCGTCACTGCAACCACAACTTTTATTCTTCTACCCACAATGACCACAGGACAGCTTATTCCATTTTCAGCAGCATTTTACACACTTCAAAACAATCCCTCTTAAGTTTTCTCTTTTCCTTCAACTGCCTTGGTCCTGATTTTTCATTGTGGGTTCTATTTTTCTAGGCTTCTGATCAGCCTCATTATTCTCTTCTGGACTTAATTCAAATGGAATGAATACAGAAGAGTTCTATTTTAATGTCAAAAGGCCAAAGGTCTTATCAGTTCAGACAGACCATGAAAATATCTGTAATTTTTATGACCGCAAAAAATTTAGCTACCGTAAAGCCTTTATTTCCAAATGCATGTACGTAGACATTGTCACATAACTGTATTGGCATTGCTAGAAACCCTACTTACCTTCGTGAGACTCCCCATTTCTTTTTTCTTGCATTGCAGCCTCAAAGTTAAGCTGAAGAATTTTGTTCAGAGTGTTTATCCATTCTTCCATTTCAAGTTCACTGTCTGCAGCTAAAAGGTAACTGCTCTTGTCTTGCATCTTGAGCTCAAATGCAAAACGTCTGACCTTATTGTTCTATAAGAAAATAGAAAATATTTATAATATCTTTACATACTGTCTACTCACAAAGGAAGTTACATGTATTTCAGATCTTTTAACAAAAATATAGCTTGGTATTTTAAACAAATGTATT
Source organism: Podargus strigoides (assembly GCA_028020825.1). Lineage (NCBI taxonomy): Eukaryota > Metazoa > Chordata > Aves > Caprimulgiformes > Podargidae > Podargus > Podargus strigoides. Next base: position 53,869,351 of record CM051622.1, read on the forward strand.
ATAATTACACTTTTTCCTCTCTGACACTTCATGTTTTGAAATTATTTGTACTGCGGCAACAAGTGGAAGTAGGAAAGATAACAGGCCATATTTCAGTTTCCCCTCATCATTCTGCTTCTAGTAATTTTTAAAAAAACAGAAACTACAATTTCCAAATATGAAGCCCTCATGTACTCAGATCATCTAGAAGTGAAGCTAACTAAGATCTACCAATTAAAAAAAAGCATGAAATTCTATTAATGTTTGAGTGAGAATCATTTGCACATTGGTATTTTATACCGGAGGTAAAATCACAACCAATCTCAACCCTGAACGCTCTGATATTGCTAGTCTTTTAAATATACATGAAGTTAGGAATCAGTTCCTCCTTTGCTCCTCAACCACTACTGCCATCCTTTTTGCACAATTTAAAATCAAGGCTTTAAATGCCACCTAGCTTGACTCATGTTTCTGGAAATGAATCCACAAGTCTTAAATGAAAATTCTGTATTATCATCAATTTAATTTAAACAATTAATAATTCATTAGATAAATATCCAAATAAACAAACTGAATGGTTGGGGGATTTTTTGTTTGTTTTAAGTTAAATTAAATGCCAAAATACATTTTAGTTTCACAATACCTCAGATTTTTCAATTAACAGACTAACCACTGGTTGGCAAAATAGACAGCTTTCTACCAAAGGTGTGTTTCTGTTAAGGAGGATACAAGCAAATGTATGGACTCCAGATCTAAGGTAGTCTTAACAAGTTAAATCAGGACTGAAGTAAATAAAAAAATCTTAAGAACAGTAACCTTTAACTTTCACAGTATAAAACCTTGACACAGGTGGTACATATCACCACTGCTCAATTTTCACAAATCACTCAATTAGAGCAACCATGCCTATATGTATGCCTGAATATATACACTGCATGTATTATGTGACTGCACTTCTGTGTGATGCAGAAAAGTCTCATTACACTTCAATATTAAAACAAACCAAACATCCAACTGAAAAGAAACCAAAAAGCCCAAACAGTATTTTGGGAATTCCTGTCTTTTCATTTAATATTTTTAAGTTTCAGGGGAAAAAAAAAATAAAAACCACAACAAAAAACCCAAACATACACAGGCACGCACAAAATACCCCACACAAACAATCCCACCAAAAATCCCAACACAACACCCAAAAAACATCCTATTGCACATATTCAGCATTCCTCTTATACAAGTAGTGAAGAAAATAGAGATTTCCAAACTCCTCCTTATTCTAGCCATTGAATGACTTCTTTGCTTCATAGAAGTAAGCATTTACTGATTTTGGTTTTGCACCTCGTGCTGATCCATAATCAGTCTGAAATTTCTACGTGCAGTTCTGAGCATCCAGACGCCAAGATGAATGCTGACAGTACTGTAGAATACAGTATAGTGTTCAAGATACAAGCCAACTATAAACTTCAGGTATGCAAAATACAGTTTTAAAGACTACTGTGTCAGCCAAAGCCTTACTTGCAGTAGAACAAAGGAACAGTAAGAAAAAATTAAAAAAATTTAAAAAAATCTTCTGACAGATTCTGAGGAAATTTTAGGTTACCTGAATTGACTGCTGGAACAAAATTTATTACAGTTATTAGACTTTCCACACAAAGTATCTATTAAATGTGTATCCAAAACCATTGTTACAATATTTGGAAAAAAATAATCCTCTGTAAAGCTGCTGCATCTCCCTGCATAAATCTTCAAATAACTTTACACTCCAAAAAAATATTGTTTAAGAGATATGTTTCTATTAAACTTTGGCTATTTCTATCCAAGCTAACAGAACCCTAAAACCCAAGAGTTTTTTTCCAGGTATGCTTTGCCTAACAAAACAGTTACATGCTGTACTGTAAATATGTAACAGAATCACAAGGAGAAAAAAAAAATTAAAAAAATTAAAAAAAAAATCTTTTCTTTGGCACTTGATACTGACAAACATTTTACCAAAGCCCTTAACTTTTTAAAATAAAGGAAAGCACATAAAAGTAACATTATAAGGGTCAAATGAAAGCATCTGGAAGGGTGACTGAATTTAATACAATTCCCACAACAAAAATCCCACACAAGAAGCTATGCAAAACATCTTACAGTTCATGTAAGCACAAAATGTAACTGAAATGAACTTTAATTTTATGCTGTCATTACTCTACCATGATTTAAGGCTGGGGGGTTTTGTGCATTTGACTTAAAATTTTGGTATTTTTGATAAATACTTGACATAACTAGTAATTTATGTTCTTTACAGAAAGATTTTTAAAATTCATCCTCCTGCCCTTTAAAATCTTGCTCACTGTTTCTGCAAGATGCAGAGCATCTAATTGTTCCTCTGCATAACAGGTACTTATCTGACAAAAGTTATCTGTATTTTAAAAAATCAATTTGCTATCAAATGCAGAATTAACTGAAGAACAGGCAGAATAATTATAATTACCTGAACCACTCCCATGCATGAATCTAGAAATATTGATCCTTTAGGTTCTTTTGATATTTTTTCATCTTTGTAGAAATTGAGATTATACGATCCATCACCAAGTTGGATTAAGTGGAAAAATCTTCTTTTAAATGACTAGTGAAACAAAAGGAGGATAGAAAAAGAATAGCAACACTACTATTAATCAGCTTCATATTTCAAAACTCATGAGTACAGTATGTTATAGCAGAAAAGCTTTTATTTACTTCAGTATGCTCAGAAAATAAAACAGAAATAATTAAAAAACCCACCAAACTTAAAAACCTCCAGCAAGATTGTACTGTATTATTTGAACGTATTTTTGACCTGTTGAAAGGTATTTAAAAACTGACTCTCCAATATTATATATAATATTTATTGTGATAACCATAAAAATAACTTAAATTGGATTCTAGAAGTGGCAAAACAAAAACTTAAATCACATAATTCCTTTTCTACTAATAGTACACCAGAGTCCAGTTAAGAAAATTATTTAAAACACTGGACTTCTCCTGCAGACTGGATTTTTAATGCATTTTTCCTGATTTAAGTAGAATAAAAGGAAAGTAAGATTTCATAGCTATAGATTGCATAAAAGCTTCCCTTTTTCATCCCACACAATAGAAGTAAACCACATACTAATTGACTTATTAAAGGCATAGTGATATTTTAATATTGGTGTCCAGTTTTTACCATGCGTAAGACATCTTTAAACTTACTCTCATTGTCACACTGATTGCACTATTCATGTTGCCTTTGTACAGCCATCCTTGTTTTGTTATTCCACCCTTCTGAGACCCAAGAGATGCTGCGTCCTGAAGATGGGGGAAAAAAAGTAAAGTTTTGCATCACAGTCTGAAACGTTATATTTATCGAAAAATTCAGAAGTCATTTTTAAAAGATGGGATAGCTATGCTCAAAATGCAATGATAATAATGTTCTATGAGTCACAGAATCACAGACTGGTAGGAGTTGGAAGGGAACTCTGAAGATCATCTAGTCCAAGTCCCTGCTGAAATTCTATAGCTGTCTAATTACAGTTATTTTATTTAAAGGCCAGGGAGGAGACTGACCTCACCTAACTTTCAATAAGTAATTTGGCCACTTACATTGGCTTTCTCTATGGCCAGCAGGATGATTCAACTGCTAGATAGCTAAATATTAGCCAAGATAAATCCCACTGAAATAAGGGAAAGAGGGAAAACTCAAAACATTTACTTTGTAAGCTTTTTCATATATTCTAATCTCACAGTGCAAGATTTTTTACCAATTTCTATTACCAAAAAGAACAATGTAAACTCATGCTTACTCAAAACTTCAATCAAGACTTCTCAAAACATTTTGCTTTATATGTATTACTTCAAAGATATTACTTCAGGATGTACAGAGAACTAAGCCTTGAATTCTTGACTTGGATCTGCCCTTTTACAGATCAGAAGCAAAGCTTTCTAAAGAGAACCAGACCAAATTTGGCAGTAATTGCAAGTTCACAAACAGCATATCCAACACATGCATCACACATCACACCCACTGCCTGTATCTCTTCCATCTGCCAGTTGATAAAACTTACTAACTACATCAAAACCCATAGGATGTTAACTACTACCAACAAGCAGTACTCTCCTATCAAAACAATCAAAATGACAGATTTATAATTGTCACAGAATAAATATTAAATCACCAGATCAAGTAATCATTTAGAGCAGTACTAAGCAGACTACACCATGGTTTCCAGTTGAGGTAACCCATTTTGAAACAACAAAAAATTAATGAATTAGAAGTGTTGGGAGATTTTCAACCATCTAGAGAAATACTCCTGATAATTTATTATCCAAACATTCAAAATCAGCTGAGTATCCAGTTGAAAACAAAACCACAGAACTTCCTTAAGTGCCTCAACTACTTTTTCTACTTCCTTTTTTCAGCTATCAAAAGAATACACAGCAAAAAGTGATTACATATAGGGACAGAGTCATTAGTTCAATAACTGAACATTAAAAACAAATTTCAGAATAATATTAATTAGTTTATGGAACTAAATCAACATTCTGTTGAAAGTTACTAGTTATTTATTTACAGCTTATTTAGCCTGTCTAGCTTGCATATTCATATGAAAAAACTTCAAAAAACTGAACAGAAGGCAAAAGATGCATCAATCTGTTCCTTCAAAACTTCTAGTCAGTTTGTTGTTATGGAAGTTAGGTCCAGGAAGGATATGGTCACCAGCTATCGGAGCATAATGCCGTAGAAGCACAGACCTGAAAGACTCAGTAAATTTTCATATGCCCCACTGAGTCTCACTATCCAAGTAATGCAATCTACTTGTTTCATATTTCAAGGCATTAGTCCTCACTCCTGTTATATTACCTAGACAACTATTTTTCTTGTACAACAGCTAAGATATAGAGACAAAAACTTAAAATATTGGATTTCCAATTATGATTCTTAGTCTCCACTGGGGGAGTTATCTCCAAGCAAAGGATGGTTTAGTACCACCCTTACAAGTCTAAAATGATGACTACATGATGACTTATTGTCAAAACTTGGTACAGGACAATCAATGCTTTTCTGTAATTTCACAAACCACACATATGACCAATTGACATGACAAGAATTCCTTCATTACTCCTGTTAACAAAAATTAAGATTTAGCTCTGTTAAGATTCTTTCTCCAATTCAAAGTCTCTGAGGTGCACTGTTTCCCAGCTGTGTTGAACTGCATGACAATAAAACTGATTGTTATTTAGGTCTCTCCAGTTACACCATTTCTTTCTGTCAGGCAGAAATCCTGCCTACAGAGCCAAAAAAACTACTGAATCTTTCCAGCCCACCACCTGTCAATACAAAGGAACCCAGAGCTCAGTCGTTAACACACAACTTAGACTGGAAACACACTTCCTGTTTCCAACTGGTAAGTTCATTTCCTCACTTTTATTTTTACTGCTGCACACTGCGCTTCACTTTTTTAAATGATCTTTCCCACCAACTCAGCTCCAATTTACTTCAACAGCAACTGTTTCAACAAAAACAATTCCTTATCTTGATCCCATACCCAGGGCTGATTTAAAAATTCCATTTACAAACATCGACCTGATGACCTGATAGCCCAAATAAATTCTGGAAAGGTAATTCTCTGCTTTTTAATGGTGCTAGATTAAGCTAATCTTTGTCCGGTTTTCCTCCAAGTTTTAATCATTTGCAGCTTTTTGTTTTCTATCATTCTCTTAATAAATCAGCTTTCTCAAAAAAACCAAAAAACAACAAAAAAACCCCAAACCATCAAACCAAAAAACCAACTAACACACACATACAAAAACAACGCCACAAAACCGAAACAAAAAGAAAACCAAACAACTTTTAATCTAAGATTTGCATATATGCTTTTTGGCATACAAAGATGTTAATGTTTGAAAGAAAAACCTCTTGCGTTATTTCTTCCCTTCAAGAAAGAATTTATAGTCCCCCCACCCTATTCCTATTAAGCTGCCCTTTCTTCCTAGCATGCTTTTTTCTTGTGTTTATATTTTAATTTCCTCAACGAAGAGTAACAGACCTCTTCTCTAGTGACGCTACCTCTGAAAGAGATACAATGTTCCTGCCTTCTCTAGAAGGAAAAAGGAAGTCCTCCCCACTTATATTTCCTAGTAAAAAACATACCACCTGATAATACCCAAACTATAGTTTTTCAATGTTTAACTAACTCTAGCCATAAATATTTTACCTAATAACAATCACACTCAATTATATCTCCAATTAATTATTTTCATGCTTAACTCAGTTTTCTAAAACACTCCTGTTGTCTGAAATTTTATCACAGCAAATAATGCCAAGTCTTTTTACATTTGGTATAACAGAACACAATTATTCCTATCTTACAAATTGTAGTACCTGGATAGAGATGCATGAAATTATTTGTCCAAATATCACAGTGCAGATTAAGAGTGGCGCTGGAGAAACAGCATCCTGACATTATCTGTTCAGGAATCCACCTATTCAGATGCACTCTCTGGACTATTTTTTCACATTTCATCCAGGAAAACTTGTAAGGAACTACTTTTATTTCATATGCATCAGTTCTGAATACAAGGAATTTAGAAGTAAAGTAATTGTCAAAGTGTAAAAACCACAAAAAATCATTTTAATTATTTTCGGTGATGCAAGAGTTCAAGTACTCCTAAGAAAAGAAAACTGGCATTTTAACTCTGTTTTGAAACAGGGCGTGGTAAAAATTAAATAAACCACATGAATAACAGAAGCAGTGACTGAAAAAAGTCTTTGACATTTGGAACATACTTGAAAGTTGCTTGAGGTTATAGATATCTCTGGTTTCCCTAAGCCAATGACAAAAAAAGAAAATACCTTAGAGTTTTAGTAAACTTCTTTTAGCTTTTGTTTCCATTACAGATCTCCAGGTCTTATCCTATACTTACACAATTTGTGACAAACTAATTTTAACTCACACTGTGCTACACTGATGCACGCTTAAGTGTATGTATTGTCATGTTGAAACAGATTCACCTATGATTTTATTCGACTTTATGATTAAACTGCATGAAATATTTCTCTCTATATGCCCATCTATACAGAAATAGTGTAAGACAAGACAGATTTTATGAAAGCTGAAGGATTACATATCAACAAGTATTAAACCTTCAATTTCACCATGTGTCAAAACTTGTTTTACTCACACGAAAGATCTCAGGAGTACCAGGATATTTGAAAGGAGATACGTAAAGTAACTACATTTTTTTCCAATCATGCTGTTGAAGCTAATCTCCGTTTTAATTTACTGACATCGACACTTAACCCAATTTGTAACCTCTCCTTAATCAACATTCTTTACTGAAAGCAATAGGAAGTAAGGAATTACTGTTATCTCACCTCATCTTTATCTGCTTCTTCATCCACTTCATACACTTGAACTGGAAGTTTCTCTGATTTTGTCCCTTTACTAGGAAAGAAAAAACTTATAAAATACTAGAAATTTTGTGAGTAGTTATATGTTTTATAGCTGCAAAAATAAAGATGCTATTTTCCTAACTGAAGAGAAAAAAGCAGAGGAACAACTGAGTAAAAGCATGTATTTTTCATGAAATATATTTCTTAGCCAGCAATTTTCCTACTTCGTACGTCTGCCCATAGTCTTTCTTTTGTTCTGCTTGTCACTGTCCTTGCGTGTAACTGAAGGGAACCAAATGCCTTCTCAGTCACTGCACTCCTAATATCTTAGGAGCAAGAATTCATACCTGGCTCCTTTTAGGACAATGAATTGATTTAATTCCTACTGACTATCGTGGTTTTGGTTCAGGGAAAATGAAAAACAGCTACGGTCTTTTACAGAACCTGTGAGTACATCAGAATTTATCACAGGAAAAGCAAGCTATTTCTTAACTGACAGGTGCAGGAGAGTAGGTGCGGAAGACACAGATCTTTCAGAGCTGTGGGATTCAGAATATTCAGCCACTCTCAAATATTTTAAGTTAATGGTCTAATCTCCATACTCTACAAAATTTTGAAAAAGTTGGAAAAGATTTCTCCAACAGATGGTTTAGAAAGTCTGTAATAGATGTAGATTAGGCTTTTGCTTTGAATCATCCTGTGAAAATCTTCAATAGCTCAAACACTTCCTCTAAACATCTCGGTTAGGTTCTATTCCCTAAGCTCTTAAACAGAGTTGCAAAAGCTGCCTTTGAAGCTACAAAAACAGGATATCACCATTGTAGCTTCACCTAAACATTAGCCTCTCTTAGTTATCAAACTTACATTCACATTGTCAATGATACGACTTGTTGTTTTAACCTGCCTATTACTAAGGCAGCATTATTATAGTATCTTTCCAGAAAATGGTTTAATAACATTTTACACTTCAAATTCATCAATATAAATTTCATCCAACAAATCTTTATCATCTCTACTGACTATTAAACATTGATATAGCATATTTCAAAGTTACATATTACATGTATTAATACATTTCTACAATAAATACATTTATATTAAATACAGTTAAAGTTCCTTCACAAATTCAAAATATTTATTATACCACTAGACAGCATACATACTTTGGAAGCTGTCGAAACTCTCCTGAGTAATCTTCATATCTATAGTTAACAACATGCCAGTCTGAATTGTAGGTTTTGATGCACTGTTTTAATGAAAAACAGATGTCAGTTTTAACTGGAAGATTAACAGCGCACACAAAAAAACCCCTCTTAAGATATGGCTGTTTATTAACTACTATGAGTACATGTTCATTTCTAAAAATTCTGTACACTTCCTTTCCAATGAAGTCTAGTGCAATAAAGCATTTTGTAACAAGTGACATATTTCAATTATAATGTGCAAGACATGTATTTTATAAAACTACACTCAGCATCTGGATTAACCACCTTCAGTGGTCTGAAAACGTTAAGCAGTATTTCGCTGCAGCTGAAAACATGACTAAGCCTTTAGAAAACTCAACATTAAGTATAGATACATTATTAAAATAGAATATTCAATTTCCCATGTACTGATACAGAGAATCTAAAAACATCTTTTCCTTAAACTTCTAGTGATATAAAATTAATATTTAAACTACGTGCTTGCAGCCGTTGAAATGCAATTATGTCATTAAGCTCTGCTCTAGATCACAGGAAATACCGTTTTACTCCACCCATACTGCTACAACACAAACGTATTGATTTATCTTGGCTTTGATCGAAGTAACATAACCCGACAAAATCTGCTGCCAGAAACCATATGGTACAAAATTTTATGTTACATGAAGAGACTTACACGTACACAAACATAGCATCTGGTAATTCAAAAACCTTTTCTTTATATTTCAAAATACAAAGTTAATACTTGTCAAACAATTGTTTCTGCAGGAACTCATTAAACTTCATTAGTTACCTAAAACACTCCTCCCTCCTTGTCTACCTTCTCCAGATTTACCTTAGAACTGTTTAGGTTAAGTACTAAGGCTATGTGTCACTGTGGATAAAACACACTGAGTAGATTCAGCTATTTGGAGCTCCTTCAGTTTTCTTGGAATTACAACAGACATTACTTGTTTCAGGTGTTAAAATATCAGCTTGAAGTAGATAATATAAAAAAAGAGACAAAAATTTTAAACCTTTCGTTTCTGAAAGGCTTCAACAAGACACTAAACGAAACACGACAGAGTCAGAATTAAAGGAATGCCAAAATAAGCAAGCAGTTACGAGAAACTTCAGGTTTGAGGATGTTTCTTCTATATATCACATGAAAATTGAGCAGCCATACTGAATTTTGGTCTCTACAAGTGTTACATTTATGAATACCTCTGTCCAGCAAATTGTACAGATTATTATGAACAAACTAAGAATGACTGGTGTGAAACATTTCACCAGGAAAAACAAGTCAGAATAATTAATTTCAGATTTACTATTGTTCCCAATATTGTGTATTGAAATCACCCACATTAATCTTGGAAAGCCAAAAACATAAAGAAGGTGAGAAACAAGCACCTACAAAAGCCAATTACGCAAACAAAATAATTCAAACCTATCCCGTGATCCTTCTTTTCCAGCCACCAATAGAAAAATTATTAGGTTTTCCTAGAAATTTTCCCCTGAAATCAGTGACAAGAAAATGGCAATAAATATTTAATTTTTTTTTCAGGGCTTTTCTCCTGTTTTTAAATGCTAACTGAAGGAGAAAGAAAACAATTCAGGTATAATATTGTTACTACACACAGCCACATGCAATTCCAATATTACCTCAGTTACAAACAAGCTTTGAGCTTCCTTCTCTGCATTTTCAGGAACTGTTGAATGAATGTATCGACTCTGCCGCTTCAATAATGCTGTCTGATAAACAACAAAAACAATTAATGAAATTTGCAGTTAAAAGAAAGATGACACGTTATGGCAACACTCAGTTATATTACTGTAAGACAGAAACTCAGCAGAAAACATGCTATGAATATGCTGTTTCAGAATAGCCAATTAATGAGAATTTGCTCTCATTCAAAGATCAGCAACGTGTTCCTTCTTTCATAGGAAAGGCAAGATTGGAATCAGTAAGAAATAGATACCACCCAAAAGTGTTTTCCTCTATTTCGTTAACACAGGCAAGAAAATACTAGTAAAAATAATTCCTCCATGACAACATAACTCCAATATTCTGAAGACAGACATTAAGGTAGTGTTATTACTATGCATAAAAACTATTACTCAAGAAAAGTAACAAACCCACACCAAAATAAGAAAAGTAGTTCAACTGGCTCAGCTGGCAAAAAATGAGACTTGCACAGTTAAAGAGGCATGAAAAGGCTGCCAGAGAACAGGAAATTTCTCTGTGATCATGAAATTCTGCTTCTCAGACCAGCAATACAAATTATTTTGCACCATGCGCAAAGGAATCTCACAGCTTAGGTCATCAGAAACAGACAAGAGATTTTGCATAGCCTGGGCCTGGAAATGGTTGTGATCGTTCACCTCTTAGCTATAACTCCACACTCTGCAAAACCGGAAGGATCAGAGAAAAATGTGAAAAGAAAAAACTCCACATAAAAATGGTCAAAAAGAAAGGGTACACAAGTACATTACCTTAACTTATCTCTGTTGAGAGTCTGATCATAAGGTGATTATTTCTGTCATTACCAGAGCCCCACCCCATTATCTGGGGAGGGTATTTGAAACTAGAATATTCAAGTACAGTAAAGATTTAAAGTAAAACAAAATTATCCCATACTCATGGTCAAGTCAGTCATCTAGTCCAGAACTGTGCTGAAAAGTGACAATGCTAACTGCTTGGGTGGGAGAGGTGGGGAGGTATTAAAAGCAAAAACCACAAACCCAGAAGTATTTCATGGGACCAATAAATCTTGCACTATACAGTTTTAAAAAAAGAAACCTGCACGAAGATACTACTTCATATGCCAACAGCATTTAATAATGAAATTTTCTGAATTCTAGACACATATTCCTTATTTCAGACCATACTGAGTTTAAAGTATTTGTTTTCACAAGCTATGGGAAGATCATTACAAGTATGAAGCTAACTTATAGGAGCTAAAGGCCAGAATGTCTAGATGTTCTTCTCAGCCTGAAATAGTCTGATATTTGATAGGATATTAGTCTATTTAATAAATAAATATTTTATGTAATATATTTTCTATAAGCATACAGGTGGACAATGCTTTTCATAAAAATTATTATTATTTTTTTTAAAAACCCACATATTAGAGTGGCATCTTTCCAGGAACTTTTCACAAGAAAGCCAGGAACTCATGAATCAAGTTCTACCACTACAGTGGGACTCTCAAATTGAACTAGCAATACATACTGCTAGAACGTCTGCTGCTGCTATCCTGCTACATCATTATCAATACCATAGTAGAGGTTTTTTTCTAGTCTTTCACACATAAAATGATTGCTATCTTTAAGTGAAAGTGTGCTAAATCGATATGACTCAAAACCAAAACAAAGGTGAACCAATGTCTAAGCTTAGCACCAACATGATCTCAAAATAACAATGGGGTAACTGTCCCTCACTAGGCAAATAATTTTCATTGGAAGAAGAAAAAAAGTAAGCTATGTGTGGTCCAAAGAAGCCAGCTGCTGTGCAAGCTTTCTTTTCTGATATGCACTAAAAATCCTATCAGTTCTTAATATTTAGCTTCTCTGAGGTGGTAAGAGTTACAAACTAAATGCGTGGCACTGACCACGACTACTAAATCATTGCTACAAAGGTCTTGCCTTTGAATTCCTGCATTGTTACATGAAAAACAGACTTATTAAATTACCTTTCAGTAATCTAACTGCATTACTTGGAAAAAAAAAAAAAAAGTTAACCAAATTATTCAAACATTTGTCTCCAGTTTGAGAGACATTTGTCTCACAACAATTTCAACTTGAGCACAAATTCAACAGTCTCATCTATCTGCCTGCTTGAAACTATGTAACTTCTGTAATCTACCAGAAATTATAGAAGTGATATCTAGTGTTGAAAAGTCAGTCTTTTCTGTGGTGTTTTAAGGCCATGCTGGTAACAAATTAACATTACTCTTTATGTTTCCATTAATTATGAGGGCTTGGCTTCTCTTTTAGGCCAAGTTTTCAGATTGTAATCAGTTTAACTTAAGCACAAGGAAAATGCTCTAAGAGGAAATGGGTTGAACAGGTTTTTAGACAATGGTAGGAATTTCTACCTATAAACTATTCTAAGTATGTATACAGGTAGTTCTAAATACTCTAGCTCACTATTTTAAATTCAACTTGTGGGGGATGAAGGCAGTAACAAACATTTGAGCTGAGGTTTACCCAAGAGCTGCCCACACATTGTGTGACAGCAATAAGCAAGCAAAAAGGAATTAAAAAAAACGTGTGAAACAGAATGGCAAATACAGAAAAAATGCCATTATTTAAAGTGATTCACATGATACTGGCAACCATATCAAGAGTAATGGTTTCAAAACTGTAAATATGATTATGGAAAACTGCACAGGATTAAAAGGTTTAACTTGCAAAAAAAAAACACAAGCACATAAGAGATTTTTCCAACTAATATTTTCTTAATACGTTGAATGACAGATTTAAATGCATTTTGTTGTGGAAAACAAGCTAGATAGATCAAAGTGGTACTGGAGAGTGGTGTACAACAAAAAATATTTGGAGTAAGTTTGTGTCAGCATATTCTAGAAGTAAATAAATGTTTGACAGCATAATAATAAAGTTTGATAGTACACACCAGTCTCTACATAAATCAAGTATAAAATGAGACTCTGTCAAAGACTATATAGGGGAAATCCAGAAAATGTACTCAGATATTACACTGCTGGGGGATAAAGAAATGGGAAATCTGACTATATTCCAAACTTGTGACTACCCGAAGGAGTCCTCTGATGGAATACACACTTCTAATGACTGCCTTGATGAACATCTGAGCGTAGAATCCAAACACAGGATGACAAAAGGCATTACAGTTTGTGAACAAAACTCAGTCATTCCCTTTAAAGGATCAGACTGAGAACTATGGACTAGCTTCAGTCATACAGGCCTGAGGTTAAGAATTGCAGAAGAGGTCACTTGAAACAGCAGTTAAACACTTCACTTGTCCCCCAGGCTGTTCAAACAAAATGACTGAGGATATTCTTGATAGGTTTGTTTCTTCTCTGTTGATAATTCAGATCCATTCACCGGTATGACCCCTGGTAATTAAACTAATCAATTAGATAAGAGTAGCTTAGCAGAAGTATCCTTGATTCCTCTTGACCTGCAATACTGAAGAGCCACACTGTAGAAGGGGATTTGGCTGATATAGCCCACACGAGCTTTTCAGTCCCAAAGCCAATACTGGTGTAGGGCATCATCATGAGTGGTTTAGCATTTTAACACTAGTATCATTAGATAATGTTCACAGGCAGTATGACTTCCTTTTGTAAGAAGTCTTGCTTGCAGTCCTTCAAAACTTTCACATGTGGCTGAGAATACACGAAGCCCAAACTAATGAAACATCTGTAGCTTTCTAAAACCAAAATTTTTAGCTCAGAGTGGGAAAGCTTCAAGTAGAGTTACTCATTTAAGAATCAGTGATAAGGAAGCACACAGACTATATTAAAAGCAGTGATCAGGTGCACTCAGGTAAATACTTTTAATAGACTAGAGAGAATTTGCAAAAACTCAACATGCGTAATTTATGGGCTTTCATATGCCCTTCTGTAGAAATACTCATCACCAACTTTCTCCATGACAGACATAAGCTTAGCTTCAACTACTTGGCTGAATAAAGTGCTCAGCTTTCCAAGTAGGTTTTTTCAGAACAATCCTAAGGTATTAAATTATGAAGCTAATTTACAGACAGTTCAGATGTCTGTATACTTTTCAAATATAGGTAGACATTTTTAATGCAGGTATGGACATGTGAGAGAGGCTTTCCTCACTACTTACACCAACTGTAATATGTTTGGCGGTTATACTAACTAGCTACAAGATTCGAAAAAGTGTATTTAAATAACTGTTTATTTAATAAACACAGTTAATTTATAGAAATAAATCAGATGATCTCAAATCGTTGTAAAGTCTGTCTTAATCAAGTCAGACCCCTGTTATGCAAGGGTGTACTTTGCCAAAACCCATATCTGGCTGGTAACACGCAGTTGAGAGTAACAGCTTTCATTTGAACAGGTTCATGCCCTCCACTGTTAGGAAAGGCAGAAAAAAATAAACAATTGATTTAAGAATCGAAGCATGACAAAAAGCAGATGTTTTTTCTAAACAAATATCACACAATTTCCTACATCATAAAGGGGGGAAATATCTAAAAATGACTCATCACCTACTTCAAAAGGCAGTAAAATTGCTGAGTTGCAGAAGTAAACTTTATAATCTGAATGGATGAAGAAATTACACTATTTCTTCTTCTATAACCTGACAGAGTAAATCAAGCAGTGTAAAGGGACACATGGCAAAGATTTTTTTTTTTAAGCTAAAGAGAGTTAAAACCAAAGAAATAAGAAGTTATAATTTCATGACTACCTAAAAATTTGTCTTTACAAGAAAAAAAGGAGGGAGGATTAAATTACCTGAAAGTCATCATAAGGGAACAGTAGCATCTCACGTAAAGCATCATTCAAAATCTGCGTCTTCCTCTGAACGATGACATTTTCATAGTCTATTGGTTCTATGAGCTTTGGTTTTGCCTAGGGGGTGAAAAAAAAAAAAACCAACAAAAAGGCATGGAAAATAAATTCAGGTATATTGAGGAAAATTTACAATCATTGACTCGTTTTAAGAAGTTAGACTTGAAAAAGTTAGCAGAATGAGATTTCATCTACATTGAAAGCTTACAGTATTCAAAATGCAGACTTTATGTCACACTATATCATATGTGTAAGTGCAACCGATAACTAGAGACAAGCATGCAACCTGCCTCAGAAGGAAAGAAACAGAACTATTTCACAAAACACACTAAGTCAGAGTTTACCAGAATAATCGTGGTTTTATTTTCACTGCAAAAAAATTATAAAGAAATTACTAGTCTCTTACATTGGTGGTTACTTTTGCTTGATACTGCTCAGAAAGCTCTGATTTGATTTAGCAGGGATTAAAACAACCTTAATTCAAAGCTAAGATTGAACTTCGTTTTAATTCAGTAGTAACCTGCAGTAGTGGTGAGCTAATTGACATTCCCCCTTCTCTAGGTTTTTTTCCTAATTCCCATAAGCCATTTGCTTCCTCTTAATTGCCTGAGTAGCTCTCATCAGTTACTATGCACCGATACAACATTTGAACCCTGTACCACTGTCAAGGCATTACAGCTGGCTGTGCACCATCAGACAGAGAAAAATCTTCACCCTGCCAAGCATTCTGTTAAGTGGTCAGATGGCAAAGCAGGTTTATAGAGAGCTCTCAGTGAGGCAGCACTGCCTCAAAGCATGCAAACTAACCCAAAGCTGGAGTTACAATCTAGCTTGCGCTTTCTGCCACTAAAATTGTGTATGAGTATCAGATATAAAATTATCTCTTTTGGGGGGGTGGGGGGGTGGGGTGGGGGGGTGTTGGGTTTTTTTTTGTTTGTTTTTTGCTTGGTTTTGTTTGTTTGTTTTACAAGTGGCAATTACAAGAGACTTCCCAATTGATACTTTATTAAGATCGGTGGTACCAATTTCAAAGTAAGGTACATTAAACGTGAGTAGCAGCAAGGCCAGCTTATGTCATCATTATAGCCAATCAGACAAGATGAGACTTTTATATATACGTATTTGCATAACTTACATTAATAATCTTTCAAATTCCAACTTATCAACAATCTGGATGCAGGAGTTGAATGCATCATTAGCAAGTTTGCTGATGATATCAAACTGGGAGGCGCTGTTGACTCTCTTGAGGGACATAAGGCCTTGCAGAGGGATCTAGATAGACTGGTGCATTGGGCTATGATTAATGGGATGAAATTTAACAAGTCAAAACACTGGATTCTGCACTTAGTACAGAGCAATGTTGAGTACAAGTATAAACTGGGAGAGGAGCCCTGCAGAAAAAGAATCTAGGGGTGCCAGACAGTAGCAGGCTCAACATGAGTCAGCAGTGTGCTCTGGCAACCAACGGGGAAGCCACATCCTGGGGTGCATTAAACACAGAATCACTAGCTGGTCAGAAGAGGGGATTATCCCACTGTATTTAGCCTTGGTGCGGCCACACCTGGAGTGCTGTGTGCAATTCTGGGCCCTGTAACTTAGGAAGGATGTGAAAGTCCTTGAATGCCTCCAAAGGAAGGCAACAGAGCTGGTTAAAGGGCTGGAAGGAATGTCCTGTGAGGAGCCACTGAGGACTTTGGGCTTGCCTGGTTTGGAGAGAAGGAGGCTGAGGGGCAACCTCACTGCTCTCTGCGGCTTTCCGAGGAAGGGGAGAATGAGGTGCTGAGCTCTTCTCCCTGGGATCCAGTGACAGGACTTGTGGGAACAGTTCAAAGCTGCAATAGGGGAGGTTTAGACTGGACATTAGGAAGCATTTCTTTACCGAGAGGGTGGTCAAACACTGGAACAGGCTTCCTGGAGAGGTGGTCAATGTCCTAAACCTGTCAGTGTTTAAGAGGCATTTGGACAACGCCCTATACAACATCCGTTAACTTTTGGTCAGCCCTGAAGTGGTCAGACAGTTGGGCTAGATGATCATTGTAGATCCCTTCCAACTGCAATCTACCAAAAAATGATGAACAAAATGTAGCTTTGTCAACAAAAAGAGCCATCATTTACAGTCACGCTGAAAGATTTTACTAAAAGTTCATAAGCTATCTAACAACATGGCTCAGCACAGGCCAATACATGCTGACCTTGTCATCTTTCTCCTCAAAGGAGATGGAGAACAACTGTGCAGTTTGCTGTATATTGTACCCCAAAACATTTTGAGAGCTTAGCACCTGAACCACAGCTGCTGCTACATCTTCTCTTCTCATTCATGAATATGGCCTATCACAAAGTCAAGAACTAACCCCAGTGTCCATGAGAAAAGGCTTAAGCTCATGTTCACTCACGCATCTGTAGCTTAAATGGTTGGACCATTTTGACTTAGCTTGTAGAAGTGTAAGAGAAGCATGAAAACACAGCATAAGAAAACGTTACATTTTCTCTAATGTACTAATTACACTAAATATTTTGGTTGTGAGAAAACTTTTTGGTAAGCCCAAACAACAATGAAGTACCAGACAACACCCATCATTCAGAAAGCAAGACACCCTTTGCTCACCTTTCTCCCACTTTCAATGTAAGTAACAGGTCTCTACCTACCTACCCAGGCAAGCAAGATGTTTACCTGTCAACCACTGAGCTTGAGCTCTTGTGCAGTACACTCTTGTGTCAAAACAAGGTTTAGAAACTACTACGGTACTACGGCCAGGTCAGTCCACTTGGTCAAGCTGGCCTTTACCACGTGACCATTCCTTCGGAAGAGTTTGTCACGAGAAATGACAGACAATGTGCTGCAGTGACAGGCTGATTTGAATGTGGTGCAAGATGACTGACCTCTAGGAGAAACTATTTTTGTTTCAGATTAATACTTCAGATTAAACTGGGTCTGAGAAACGACTAGAGGACAAAGCCCATTTAAGTTGCATTTACAATCAGGCTCTTCTGTTAGCTAAAGATTTGGCTTCACAACTGGCTTAAATTAATTGAAAGAAAGGCTGACACTAGAAGGACACTCTCTCTCGTGGCAAGTTCCTCAGCCTTTTCACACTAGTACCAGCAACTGAACAGTCATAATTTTGGAACAGCTTAGGAATGATCTGGCTTTAGAGGGTTTAGTCCAACCAGTGAGCTTTCAGCCAGACTGGTTCTCTGAAATACTGATCAGATGGCTGCATGGCCACTTGTGCCAATAGATGGGACCCTTTCGGAAGCAGGAGAGATTCAGATTACTAAACAGAACACAAAACTCCATCCTTGTTAAAAGCTGCTGCAAAAGCATTTTTGAATTCTGCTAGTCAGTTTCAGCACAGCTCACAATTTTTAAAAACGTCTTTAAAAAGAAAAAAATAATTCAGGTCACATATTTTCATATACTTAAAAGGCAATTTGGGAACCCTTTTAAAGGAAAGAAGAAACATACAGTCAATACAGCCAGAAGGTTGACATATCAGGACATCTATTGTCTGAACTAGCAAGCAGATGGATCACAGCACCTATTCCACTAACTGGTAGCAAGAGAAAGCTGTCATCACAGAATAGCCTTGATTGGAAAAGACCTTTAAGATTATCAAGTCCAAAATCTTAATGGGTAATGGATTTTTGTGTGTTGCTGCATGTGATCAGCATTCTCAGCCTTTTCTCCCTGGTGCTGAAGAGATACATGCTGTTAATTCTCTTGGGGAGGTAACAGGTAAAGACTGGAAGAAAGCTAGCTCTGCCTCCTCTCATTTTACCAGTAAAAATAGAGGAAAATTATTACTTTTAAAAACAGCATAACTAAAATTATTTCATGAGCACACACACAAAAATCACTTCTCTAACAAAGCTAATTCAAAAAACAAAGATACATATACTGCAGCTTCAGAAAGGATCCAGTTCATTACAAATGCATACCTCTACCCTATAGTCACAAAACAGGCCCACCAGAACCATAAAGTTGATTAAAAACAAAAAAATGTTAAACCAAAATTAGCTTTGCTCACATTTTGCTTTCATGCTGTAAACACAAAATTAAAAAAGAATCCTCCCTCATTAGAAGCTTTTAAAGAATCTAAACCTCTCTGGAGCTGAGGTTCTGAATATACACCTCTTCTCTAAGTCAATGGAACACAGAGGTAGTTAGTGGTACCAGACAACCACACCATCTTCCTATTTAATAAGTACCTGATTTGCAGAAATATCAGTTCTGTAGAAATTCATTAAAAATTTGCTTCCCCAGGTTTCTCCAAAGAGTTACTCATTTCTTTCTTAGTCATTTGTCAGATTCAAAAGGAAGAGGATGTTTTATCAGTTTGAACCAGATATATATTAAAAAAAAAAAAAAAGAAACAATAAACAGCATACTGACATGGGCATTTAGCCAAACCTACAACACCACAAGGAAGCAGATTCTCTCTCAAGCTCTTCTTCTGGGAAAAAAAAAAAAAAAAAAATTTCCGGTCTATTATTTCACATAATATAAAAGACAAGACACTAGGTAGGTATATTGTTGAATGTGATTTTATAGACCAGCTGAAACAGATAAAACTCAGCCAGCCAACACTGGAAAATCAAGTTTACAGGCACTAAAAAAAATCAGTCTTTCAAACAAGGCTTAACTTTTCCTATTGACCTGCAACAAGCAACGTTTTTATTTCCAGAATCTAAGAAAATGCTAAGAGCATAGGGCTTCACGGCATCCAAGCACTCGAGCTACTCTATGCCATATTTATCAGAAGACAAAACAGCAATGTGTCCTTACCACTCTGAATTTTGTCAGTATATTATAGGTATGGAAACTTCTCAGAAATAAGAAGCATTTCAAAACTGTAGTCATCACACCCACATGGTAATCATTTTAGTCTGCCAGAATATGGTTTATACATTTGGACAAGCAGGGTCAAAAGCCATCAGATAAAAGGAATTTAAGTTAGGAGTTCAATGATTTCCTACATCATATGTTACAGAAAAAACACAGCACATTTTTTCTTGAATGTTTAAATTGAGACAATTCTCATTCCTCTTTTCATGAAACAAAGGACAGTCAGGTTAAGCAAATGGTATTGTTAGCCTCATGCTACAAAACATCATTTACCTCACAGAAATATTTTTAGCACATACACCTGCAAATTTACAAGTCCCCATGAAGAGTACAATGGAGCTACAAGCACTAGCAGGCAACAATTTGAATTGATGAATACATGGTGTTACATATTCCTCAACATTGGCCTGAGGCAAGACACTTTGGATACATAAGACGACTATTTAACACTAAACATGGGTAATAGCTCCCTGTATCTTGATGCCCCATATTCACAATAAGCTCAAAATAAATTGCCCAAGTTGTGTTATTTTTCAATCAACTTAAAAATCCATTCAAAAAATTATATGTATCCTAGAGCTTATTCTTAAGTACTACATTACTCATTATCTCCTTTCTTAGGTATGGTTAACTTTGGGATGTAAACTTTGGGGCACAGGAAGGGAATAAACTGCTACAGTTTTATGTAAAAAACTACCACTGTGCATATATTTAAGCAACAATATGCTTTCACTGACAAATTCAAAACTTGCAAGTCTCTAGGACTTGAAAGAATGAAATGTACAAAGTCACCTGTTCTCATGCTTACATAAACAGACCAGAAGTGCTTACCAGGGCTACAGAGAGAGTGAACCATACAAAGAGTAGACATTCATGCAGGCTTCCTTGCACAGTGTTTCTTTAAAAATTAATCATTAACTTTTCCATTAACTTTTCCATATTTTTTTCCCAGTTTAACCTGAAAGCCTGAAAAGTCTTGTTCTATTTTTCACCCAAGTCTTCAGGGGGCTATAAAAGTGGGGGTTTCCATAACTCAGTGAACACAGTCTAAATTACAAATCGTTGTGCTTTTATTTATAATAAGTATTTCATTGATAGTCAAGGTCCATTTCAACACAAGAACACTTTTCAGTACTCAAACATTTTGATAAGACCTTCCGTATTGCCACTATTTACATCAGGTTGTTAATATGGATGCAGTTCCAGCTGTTTAATTTCTAGCCTCCTCTGTGATTTGCTTTGCCTTCAGACACAAAGCAAGCATGCTGTGTCCTATGAAGTTCTCTTATCAGCACAGAAACTTCTAGCACTATAATCAGACTTGAGCAATGCTCTGGTGGACAGAGGAGCTCAGGTGTCTCATATTTTATACTGCCAGTATGTTTCAAAGCAGAATGGTGCTCTCCAGAAGTTCAACTTCCCAGTTACTACTTCTGACTATCAAAATGCAACTGGACAGCATGTGTACTAATTTGGTAACTTCTACAACAGCTAGCACAACAGCAGTTCATTCCACATAAGATTTTGAGGCACCACCTGGAAAATATAAATGCTTCTTCCATGGGCTCTTCTTGCTTGTTAACCTCAAAAGCAAAGTTATGACACGATCTAATTCAAATCATAGGAAAATAAGATAGCACAAGTACTAACATACTGGCACTGAAAAGAGCATATCACTCCTTTTGTGAACCTACACACACTTATCCAGGAAAAGTTAACTCAGGCACTGGGCCTCATCAAATAAAATTGTTTCAATATTACATGGGATGCTTACAGTTATAAATACTCCATTCCCTCAATATACTCTAAGAAGACTCTCTGTGAACTACATTTAAAAGAATTGAATGAATATCACAAAAAACTTGTTGCTTCCTTGAAGTCCTGACAGCTGATTCAGTCTCATCTTTATTAAGAATACTCAAAAACCTCAGGTACTAGGTAAGTCGCATCATAATTGCCCCTACAGAAGGAATACATCCACACCTGAAAAAATGTTTTAGGCAGTCAATGAGAAGTATTACTAGAGTAAATCAGAAGCCACCTGTTCCAGATGCTTTCCAGGATGGCTATATAACTGTAAAGTTTCTAATCCAGAAGAAAAGAAGTTCTGCTGTTTACATTTTCTTACACCAGCTAGCACATTACCAGTCTTACTTACTACCTTACTGCATACCATACCAGTGAGAAAATATCTATTTTCACTGTGGCACTAAAAATCTACAGCAACATCACAACTCAAGGAAATAAAAATGGACTCAAATGTCAGCGTTAAATGAAACATAGCGCCCTACTTTTTGGCTACCAGTACCCTTCGTGCAAAGTGTCCGTGCACCATCTCATCTAGTTTTCCTCAATACACTAGACAAAAGTAGAAGCAAAAAAGAATATTGTACCATCTATAATTATATGCCATATATATGCTTATCTATATACGTAACAGATTAAGACCAAAACAGCAACTGAAATGTCAGCAAAGAGATTTTTTGATGTGACCTATGTGTAACCTAAATGTTCTTCCCTTGAAATACTGACCTTTGTTTTGAACGTACCCACTTCACCTGAAAATGAAAAAAGGGAGGGCAAACACTGGAGGTATATTAATCCATGAACATTAAATTAAGTAGTACCTGGAAAATTACAATGATGTACTTCATAAATGGTTATAAGTAAACACAGTAATGTTTTATACTTCTCTTTTTGTTAAGTAATTACACACGCTTGCTGATCAACTGCAGTACTCTAAGTGTCTGCAGAAACACTAATATCCTCTCTGAGTATTCATGGGGGAATAAAAACAGCTCTAAATAAAGTTAAACATTCCAAAGACAGGAAAGCACACACAAGATTAGCTCATATTGTACTAATGAAAATCTGGACCAGAAATCGGAACACACCCATACAAAAAAGCCACGTTTTACTAACAACTGCACTGAATAGAATGAAACTAAAGAAAACAGTGTAAAGGAAAAGAACATTTTTCTTACTAACACACATGTAAGCTTTCAGTTACATAGAATAACAAATTCCCATAAAGTTACAGAGGTGTATTACTAAATATAGATAGCCAAAATGTTTTAGCATGGAGCTCAAATAAGGGGGGGGACACACACCATAATTTGAGAATCACAGGTCCCACTAACTTCAACCACAGCCAGACAAAGAAGAGACTGACATCCTTTAATTGAGCAATTAAGTATGAGATATTACTAAGTAAAATTGACATTTTCATAAAAAATATCAAATTATTTCTTCCTACTGATATATAAGTTATTGTTTAACAATCCTTCTCTGTTATTTGAAAAGGTTTATTGTCCTAGCTGGAGAGTTGGTGGATTCATTACAGCTTGCATATTATGTTCTCTTGCTGTACTATTAAAATTCCAACAGAACTAAGTATGTAGTGATATTAAAAAAAAACAAACGTTCTTGTTTGATTACCTCCCCCGGATACAGAAACATTCCTTTTTCCCTCACTGGAAGCTACTTTGAAACTTTGCACTCCTAAATAACATGCATTGAAGGCACTGAAAAACAGATCCTTTAACAGAAGTACACCTGAATTATTTAGAGAGTTCTTAGAATATTAAGTAAAATTTAACCATTCCACATATAGACTTTAGAGAGTTCAAATATACTTTAATTGAAAGATATGCTGGGCAGTTAAAAACTACAGGTGCTAGAACTGATTTTAAAGCCTAAGTAATTTTCATGCTAGGTTCCAAGAGCTGTACAACTATGCTAGACAGAACAGACACCGAAAAACAGCTAGCCTGAAAACCAAATTCCAAAGTTGGAGAGAACCAAAGATCTGGTAAACCAGAAGAGCAAAAATTAATTAAAAGGTCAAACAACACACAACGAATCAAACCCAAATCTTAAACACACCTTCTTCATAAGTGAAAATGCTGGAACTTCTCATTAGCATCAGATTAAGATGTTTTTCACTGGCAGACAGAACTGGAACTATTAAAGGGAAGAGATAGTTTGCTTAAACAATTCTTACCAGCACTACCACCGGACTTTCCACTTCTACTTCACAAGGACCTGCATCCTTGCGCTGCTGTGGAGACTCTATAACAAGTTCTTTTTTAGGATTTCTATTTGTTCTTGCCTGCATTCTTCAATTGAAAATACAAACAGTAGCAAAACCGTAAGCTTTTTGGCATCAAAATAATCAACATGCCAGTGATCTGGTGGAAACAATAGCTTTTCCACACACACAAGTGGCAGAAAGTACAAACTAGTTTAACTTCTCAGCTGCAGTTTGCTAAATCTGTCATGGTGGGAATGCATTTCAGACAAAGGCCAGCCCCTAAGCATGCTGTATTCCTCTGGGGGAGGGGGAAAAAAAAAAGGTGGATCCATTTAATGCCTTAAGGTTATGAGTCAAACACAAAAAAAGACCAAGTAACACAGTCCAAGTAACACAGTCCAAGTCTTTCACGGCACTTAGAAAATCAAGGCTTCAATATTTTAGAATACTTTTACTGTAAAAAATTAGCAACTTACTGACAACTGGATCTCTTCAAGAGTTAAAAACCCTAAGTGTTACCTTTTTTTTTTCCTACATTAATATCAACAACCAGCCACTAACCAAGTGCATTCTCCAGGACCAATGCCCCAAATAGATACATTGCTCTTTTTTGGGGGTGCTCTTTTTAATCTTAGTGCTAAATCCATATTAAAAAATGTACCTTAACATCAAATTGTCTACACAGTAAAAATCTTACATACTCTACAAAGATACTAACTCAAAACCAAAGTTTTAAAAACCCCTCTTTATACCTTCAACTTTGAAGCACTTAACTCTCCAAGTAAACTACCAGACTCCCTTAGCCTCTTTCCTTGCTTGAACCAGTTAGCTTGCGTCTGTCCTGCACTTTATCAGGGCATCCATCATCAATCACTCTCCAAAGAAAACATAGAGAAGACAACACAACAAAACCTACACACATCTTGAGTGAAGTCACTTGAGAGAACCTCAGCTCTCTAGCCACGAAGACCAGCCACCCATCCGTCACTGCCTTCGGCCTCCATTGGACTTGCTTTCTGCTGACAGTGCAACACACTGAGGGGGCGCCTCCCCAGTGTGGTAAACCAATTACAGAATTGCCTCTTGGCCTCGTCATTCAAGGCTACACACTGCTCAGTGGTTAGTATCTTCCATTCCCATCCTTAATTGTAACATCAACTCAAGTCCTGCTTCAACTTTGCTTTTGTAATCCAATCTGCTCTCCTATTGTACCGCTACTTACAGACACTGTTCAGCATACACACACTTGCAAAAGAAAAGGCAGCAATTTTTGTCAGGATAATTTCTGTACAATTCTTTAGTGTAGTGTAAAGCAACTTTGCATGCAACTTAGTTGACATTTTTCATAATTTTCAAGGTTTGACTAACCTAGCTCCCCCATGTAGTAGTTTTAGCATATGCTAAATTCCTCCTGAAATAAAGTGAACTGTGATGAGAAGTTTTGTTCAGGTTTTGAGGGGTATTTTGGTCTTCCCTTTGTTTCTTTTTAACACTAAGGAGTTGCAACCTCCAAGTGCACAAACCTCAGTGGTTGTATTTACCAAGCAAAAATACATGCAAGAGAAAATTCAACTCCCTAGAGAAGCACATCCTTATTTTAGACTCCCTGTCCACTGGAACAACTAGACAGCTGCGGAAGCTAAGCCACCACCTTCATTCAATTCTCAACTTTGCTCCACTTCTTTGGACAGTTAATTATCTCACTTCAGTATAACTGACATCCTAAATGTAACTTGACACGATTTTTTATCTACTCTCTAATAGAAGAGAAAGTCACCTTAATCTGCAAAAAGCAGATCAAGTTATAGAGTAGATCAAATATCCTCTTTTATTGTTACTATTTTTAAGAAGGCACAACTTCAGGCACTGGTTTCTTACCCTTCAGACCTAATATAAGATGTGAACATCCCCCTCTCTTCTCTTTCTCCCTGTTCCTGTAAGATATTAAGACCTGCACAAGATGTTATTTCAGCTTACTTGCAATCATGAAATTGAGTCTGACCAAGAGTCTGCCCATACCATCCACAATGCAAGCATATTTTTGATGACTGGACTGAAATTATAAAATTAACCATTGGTCAAGACAAGAATGATTTACTATGCTTCTGTCTTTCTCTAGGAAAAAGTAGTTCAATGCATTCACTTTTTAAGCAGTCTCTCTAATACATAGACATCAAACTCCAGAAAACACCACTCTATAAAGCTTCTTTAAGAGTTAAGAAGGAAACTAGCAGTTCAGTCAAATTTAAAAACAAAACAAAACAAAAAACCCCACCCAAAAAACCCCGGATCTTCCTGTGTAAATCAAGGTAAACAATAGTTCAAGAACATTTAGTTACACTTCACTTTTATTTTGCACCAGCCCCTTTTGTTTTCAGAAAACGGAAGTACAGAACAGCTTAGGCTAAATTATACCATTACTTGAGGATGCAGCTGCGAAACAGGAATTTGTTTCATTGAAATGGGCTGCAGTTATACTTTACTTCTCTTGAATGCATCTGGATTACTTTAATTCAGTATAAATGTGACTTTCTTTTCCCATCATTCTCCCTATTCTTTTCAAAACATGACAAAGGACAGAAAGAAAGCCAACATTTTTATAACATCAGTTTAAAAATACATAAGATATTTTTTCCTACTGAATGGTTAATGTAATTTCTAGCTTGCATTTCATTAATATACATACACCATTAGAGGAGGTTCTTTTATTGAACAATAAAAGTGTGCAACAGTACCTCTGCAGCCATATCCTGCTTGAAATGGGCCTTAATTGCTAAACTGATGTGCATTTCCAACATTTATTTTCTGCTGCGGACTTAGTGATTATCTCAATAATTTACAAAAAAATACTTAAGAGAGAAAAAACATTAAAGATATAGACACTGATTACTCAGGCACCACAGTCAAAAGATGTAAGTTACTTTAATAAATATGTATATTAAAAAATTTTACCAGTAATGCATTGTGATTCAAAAGTGAAAGATTAAAACCAGGACTTTGACATGCTGTAAAATTATCAACTTGTTACACGACCTGTAGTTTTAAACCATTTAACTGCAAATTAAAAAAAAAAAAATTATACTACTCAATTTATTATATCAGGCAGTTACCTGAATAAAGATCAACAGAGAACCCACAAAAACAATGCACATACAAAAAGAATGTCACTGTACAAAAGCTATTTCACTGCATTTCCAACACTGCAGGAAATGACTATCTAAATAGTGACCTATCTGCAAAGTAACTCAGATTATTATGGAAACAATGCATTTCATCCTTTTACAAACACAGTGGCTTGAAGGACTTATGGTATTTTTAACAACACTACTCCTCACATTACTTCCAACTGCCAAATAGTTGGCTCTCTTCATGCATCATGTACCCTTAAGGAATTATCTATGTAATTACAAAATTACACAGGTAAAGTTCTCAGTATTCCCAGCATACCTTAATGATTCATCCAGCAAACTTGCTGCCCAAAAGACAAGTTCTCTGCATATACGCTCTTACTCTTTCAAATGACTTTTCACTCCCAAGAGCTTGCTTTCCAAATGCACAATACCACATAACAAAGAGTAAGTGACAGCAAGGGAACAGGCAGCATACGAGAATTTCCTCTGAACTTCAACGAAAGAAAGGATGACTACCCAGCCTCATTGTAGGAACAGGTTAAAACCCTGTTGAGTGGTCAATATCAGCATTCACTAAACCTACCAGCTATAATTAGAGCCACTAAACTTGCCTCTGTTAGCTCTTCTAGGGAAGAACTGTTGCTTAACCTGTAACAACTGAGGGCAGAAGGGGAGGAAGGAATAATCCTGCTGTAGGTTTGCATGCCCTGTATATGTGAAAACAGAAGGATTTGACAACATCATTTACTAAAACACTACATTTATTCTCTACTCCTTTGTGGCTCTTTCAGTTCCCTGGCAACTCACAGCATCCCGTAATAAATAACTTCCAAAATGAGAAGGATGGACAACTGGAAGGGTTTTGATGCTTTGTTTTGTGGAGGGTTTGGGGGGTCTCTTTTTGGTTAGTTGGTTGGGTTTTGGGTTGGGTTTTTAAGGCAATAGCTTGTCTGAAAATATGGACCCACTTCAGCAGAATGACAAGCACCATCAAAAGCCAATACTCCTTGCTCTCATCTGTATTAGTAAGCGATACTCTACCACTGCCCTCCCACGCCTGGCAGCCTGCCTTGCAGCTGTATTAAAGGCATACCATTTCACATGTCAGTGGAAGATTCAGTGTTGCAGCTATACATGTATTAATACTGTCAAATTTCATAAGTGATCAACAGATATGTTGTTGCACTGGAAGAATACATTCACAAGAGAAAGGCTCAGACAGCTGCTAGCAGATGCAATATAGTGTGCAATTCACCCAGCGATTCCCTTCCATAGGCATTACACTCAGATGAAATACAAAAAGTCACATGAAAGTTAGGAAAACACACTCCTCCTACGGCACATACAGCAAACGTAACTTGCAGTCCCACCGACAGGGAGTATATTCTTTAGCAATAAAATCGTTTTTAAAAAAAAAAAGAAAAATAAGAAGAAAAAATACGAAAAATTATTAAAGTATAAGGTGAATACGAGTGTGCTACATATGTAACTTTTCATGTTGTCAACATTACAACTAAAATAATCCTATTTCACTGACTTGTCTTGGTAAAGCAAGAATTAAGCCCACACCAGAATAGGTAGAATCACAATCCCTCTTTGGAGAGAAATCTCTCTATATATCAAAAAGATCCATACAAATGTCAAATTCTGGATTATAGTTAAAATTACTCTCAAAACTATTTTCATCGAGAAAGGTAGCTTGGACAGGACAAAGATGCTGAGACATCATATAGAAGTGGTCTCTATCATAAGTAGGTCACATTGATGAATAAAGGTAACACTAATGTACAGGTCTGTATTACTACTCAAGAAGCTGGAATTAAAACAAGTATCTGCCTGTTTCAGTGGCTGTATAAAGTTAAAGGATTCTCCCAGTCAGTGCTTCTATTAGGTCCATAATGGTTTTGTATAATGCATTTTTTAAAAGCTCTTTATTTCATGGAACAAGAATTTGGCTAAAGTTGTTAGCACCAACATAGCATATCTCATTAATATCCCTCGGCTACTCATTACTATCTGTCAGATAAGACACAGTACCTTAATTTGGACACTCTTCTCTGTGACAAACACAAACCAAAATAAGCTTAAAATCACAGCAGAGCTAAGAAAACTATAACAAGTCTTGTTCTTGTCACATTTCTTCATACTGTTATCTATGAAGTATCAGCTTAAGGTGCGCTTGCTTGACTTGTTGGTCACATACCTCCTTATAGACAGGATGTGTACAAGGAGACTGACTGTAAGAACACTATTGGACTAAAGATGGGTTTTTTCCTATCTGGTCAGTACCTGACAATTTATCAGAAACTAAGAGGACAGCACATACACCAAACCAGTGACAAAACAGCAAGTCAAAATCCCAAGTCTGTAGATCTCTCAAACTGAAGCAGTTCTATGCCAAGCAAGCCTGAGGTAGGGGTCTTTCCAATCTGACAAGACTTTTTCCAGGAGCGATTCACTCCTTGAGGAGACTGTTAATTCACCTTGGGCTGAAGTAAAAGTGCATCCTGGTTTGCCTCGAAACTGAAATAAAAACCTGTTTCAGACTTCACACTCTCAAGTTCTAAGAAACAAGAACATTGCAAGAGTTACCAGCTGGCTCCCAGGTTTACTTTAATTGCATTTAATTTCATGCCAGAATAGGGTACCTGCACCTGTAGATGATTCAAATGAGCATTTGAGGCTGTTCCTAAAGAAGGCAGAAGAAAATATTAATCAGGAAGAAATGGCAGAGAAGTCAGACTCCTTTCTGTGTCTAGATGTCAGTGTTGAAAGCACCACCCACACAGCTCCTCTACCACAGAAGTCTGCTTCTGTTCCTCAGGATCATATAAGGCTTTAAAGCTGCTTGTTTGGAGGTTTGGTTTGGGGTTTTTTTTTTTAACTCCAGACATCTTGCTTCTTTTCAAAGCAGGATATCCAGCTCCCCCAGGACCCCCTGCTGCTACATTGAAAGGGAATATGTCTTCTACCTAGATGCAACCCAATACTATATTTTTTGGCCCAGATATCTTTTTGTGCTAGTGTAACCTATCTTGTCATGGGTGAACAACAGCTTATGTATATCAGCTTGACCAGTTATCCTCAGATTTCATCCTCAGTCTTATATAATTTTTCCTGAAGATAAAACATATAATTTTATCTTTTGCAAGCCAGTGCACTGAGTGTCTGCCAACCTATGTCTGATGACCCTATCATGCATATCTTTCAAGTAAGTGTTTTTGCTGCAGGAACCATGTGTGGTGCATTTGTGCTGCAATTTCCCCTGCCAAGAGGGATACCAAAGATGGACACTGGAGCATTCTTCTCAAAGAACTCTAAACAAAGGTCAAAATGAAAAAATTCTACAGAAACTACCAAGAGATTTAGTCAAAACTACAAGCCAGCACATAAGACACAAGGTTTTTATTCACCCAAAGCAGTAAGATGAAAGGAGATAAAAGAAGTGGTCTCATGCAAGTGACCCATGAAAAACTACACAACAACTAGATGCTGTACTGCAACATGTCTCTTTCCTCCTTATTAAGAAGCCTAATGAGGTCTAATGCTCCAGTTGCTGATGAATAAAAGCCACTTGTAATACATCTACAAGTCGAAGCAAGTTATGAGAGTGAAATAACAGACTAAGCCATAGAAATTATCGGCACACCATTAGAGAATTGCTGCATAAACTGTTTAAGCCCATTAAGAAAAAAAACAACTTCCACTTACTCAGCAGAATTCCTTAGAACTTTCTCCTTTATATATCTCTACTAAAGCTTTCTACTTTAAATGAGCAAGTTGATATTGATTCATTAATTCAGACAGTAATGACAGGCCTTAATATAAGGTCTCTTAATAAATGAATGTTTTAAGGTTTACTTTAAACACATCACATGTTAAATCAAGTAAACAGTCTTTTTTGAAAATCATACACATGTAATTTAAAATTATTCTGAAATCAAAATATTTTCAACTTGAATGTCTACTGTGGAGTTATTTCCAGAATGGTAGAGCTCACTGCTCTCATTAATCACTCTTCCCACGTGCACAGACTCTGGTGTATCTTAAAGATGTCATGGTTTACTAATAAAGCAAATTACTCATAAGCAGCACAGAAAAAGCAGTCACACAAAAACTCGGTAACACCTAACGATGGCGTTGGTGTCAAGTCAACAGGTTATAGGGACTAAGAAATTGCAGTTATTAAAATACAAGGTTGGTGGTTTTGTTTCTAGCAAATACATAAATTTAGCCTATCAAAAGCTGGACATACACAATTTCAGAATGCCCTGCATTTCTTCTTGGAAATTGTGTAAGCGCAAATTAAGTAACAGTTATTAAAGTTAAGGATATTTTCCACATCAGACTTAATAAGAGACTAAACACTATTGGGCCACATCTTGCACATGCTGCAGCTACTAAACTACCTGAAGCAGCTTTTCCAAACTACTAGGTTATAAAGTTTAATGAGAGAAACAGCAGTGTTGAATAGACCATAAGAAGCAAACTGAGCAAAAAAAACATTTCCAGCACAGGAAAAAAAGCATGTTGCCTTCTGCAATTTTCAGACAAATACAAAGAAAGAAAAGAAAAGTTAATGTCCTTCAGCCCAGTCTGTCTCACTTTAGAAGTTTCTAGCTCCTCCACTGGCCTTACTAGTATACTCACCTAGCCTCTTCCTTTACTGAGTATTTCAACAAGCTTATTAGCAAAACCCAAACGTCTCAGATCTCATTAGTTTTATTACCACATCATTCTCCTTTGCTCACTTTCCATCTTTGTCTATCATCTTAAACAGCTGTTTAGGCCCTGTACTATAGAGAAACATTTCATTCTTAGATAGTCATTGGTTACACAATGATTACTAATAAAATAGAATTTGAATATAAAAATAAAGGCCATGAAAAAACCCCTCCTAACTCTAAGATACTGCAACACAGCAGAAATAACATGTAACATCACTCTGAGATTTTTAAAAAAAATCATAGGAAAATCAGAACAACATAATGCAGCTCAATCACACAAGCTAGTATTTTGAAACTGTATTCCTCAACTTACTAGCAAATTAGAATGCTTTCTCAATATTTGCAGAAAATAAATATGCCCTAGGTGGACATTTGTGGAAAATATATTTTCTTCAATTTTGATACAACTTTTAATAGCACCTCAAACTAAATTTATAATCTTTTACTAAAATATTGATTTTTACCCATGTGGACCTAAAGACCCTAACAGACCCTGTGTTCTAGCAAGATAAAGTGTACGTGACAAGCTGGAAACATTTCTACCCAAAGATAAGAAATAGCATTTTCATTGCAAGTTTGAATGACATCAGATGGATAGAAATGAACTGTACTCCTGAGAAGACATTCGCATCTAGGCTTCATTTTGTCTTTGATTTTCTTCAAACAAGAAAGCAAACTTGATTAATGTAAAACTTTAATTGGATTTAATAAGACTCTAGAGATAACCTCCTGACCTCTGGATTACAGGTTAAATAAGAAAATCGTATGCTAAATCAACTACTTCTGCTTCCTTATTTCTTCACAGAACAGATTTTACCTTCAAGGAGAACTGCTTCCCAAGAGCTTTCTGTTCACAGGAGCTTTTCACAGATATTCAACACTGGCTTTGCAAGAGAATCAATGTATTCTTAAAGGACTCCCTGAAATTAACTGGTGTTCTCCTAACAGCTCTATACCAGGATCCAAAATAGCTAAATAGACCAGATAGCAGGCACAGCAAAAAGGCAGAGGTAAGAAATTGCAGCTGGAATGTGTGAAAGCACAAGCAAGTAGGTGAAGCCATACACCCACGCTTGCATCTGTTGCAGCAACCACCAAAATAAAATAAAACACAGGGAAGTGACACACTGCTGCTCTCTTTTGGTCTTGGCCATACAGCTTCTCTTCAGAGGAAGAGGATTCCTGTAGTCTCCACCTCCCTGTGCAGCTTCTCAGTGAGAAGCAAGGTAATTTCACCTCTTGAAAGCCATCTGTCAGAGGGGGAAGAGCTGCCCAAATAAGCTTTTATGACAAATGTGGAACTTTGGTTGTAAACTGCAGATTAAGCATACTGTGCGTTTAATCTTGCCAGTTTGCAAACCAATTCTGTAGGGCTAAATTAAACAGAAATTATTGCTGGAACAATACCACATGAAAAAAAAGAAGGTAAAAAATGTTATACAAAGCAAAAAAATCTTCACAGCACCCTTCAAGTTACAATAATTCATATCGCATTTTTAAAAAAACTGTATTTCTTAATTCACTCATGTAACTATACACAGAATTTAAGGCCAGTAAAGGTGTAAGGTCTTAGATTCAATGGAGTGCAACAGTTACCAAAAGTAATCATTGTCCAGAGTTTAACAAGAGTCTTATAATCATCTGTATGAGGCTAACTTAAAAATGGCTAACAGTGTAAAAATATCTAGAGGAAGCCATTTTATTTCTAATATCAAACCATACTAGGAATTTATAAAATGCAATACTATAATGAAGGGTAATACACATACTGTAAGTTATTTTAAGCATCTAAAGACAGTTAGACCATTCTATACTCTTTCCTAGAAGCTCATGTGTGTGCAGCCACGTATATAAACATATGTATATGTGTGCATGCATATAAATACTCGCGCACACAGAGGCATACACACATACACATAGAGATACATACAAACACACACATACACACCTTTCTTTTTTATATCTGAGCTCAGCAAGAAAGAACCTGAACAGCATAATGACAACAAAGCTTTGGGAAATTTCTGAAGGCTTTCCATAACTGCAATCACACAGCGTAGGCACTCCAGCAGGCACACAAGCTTGTCAAAATCTGTCTAATTACTTCAGTGTACCACACCCCTCTTATTCCAACTATCTAGTCAGTGACAAAGCAATTAATAAGTAAGCCCAAATTATTTAAAATAAATATTTAAATCCTTAACTAGCCCAGTTCTGAAGCAAGCAGTGCACATTAGCTATTGCAGTTCCACCCCCTCAAGCCTAAATGCAATACATCTGACACAGATGCATCATGAACCTGGGGGTACAGAGAACACAGTCTCACTTTAAAGGCTGTTTTCTTTGCATCAGGCAACACTTAAAAGAGCCTTTGTGAGCAAAGCAGGCTCAGAAAATAGTCATTACTCCCTTTTACTATTTTTTTCTTCTAGAATGCTCCTGGATCCCTTTCAGTAAGCTAAACAGAAATAGAACAGTTTGGGGGGGGGGGAACAACCAAAAAACATACTCAAATCCATCTGCAAAAAAAAATCCTGGGTTATGGTTTTCCCAACAATGCATTCCTTATTTTTTCCAAATAACATAATCATCTGTTGTTGTTCAATTGAAGTGCCAAATACATTCTAAGAGTATGTTTAAAAAGATCTAACAGCAGAAAATCTTCTATAAAAAGCTCTAAAGAATTTGTAACCCATAAACGGGATATCAATAAAAATCTGAATGATATAATGAATATGAATCCTAAGCTTTAACACCACAGCTGCATGCATACATGTATTACGTGTCACATACATGCACTAACATGCACTAACATCCTACAATATCAGGACAAGGTATATTCATGACTGTACATAGCAGATGTCAAATTAACAATAGTATCCTAGTTTTCAATTAGCAGACAAAATTATTAATGAAATAAGTTTGTATTTACCAGGGATGAATGAATCAATATTCCTGAATCTTCATTTGACAAGCTGAATGCTGTGTATTCAAGGGCATTGTTTTCCTCTTGCTGTTTGCAAATATAACCACAGTTTCTCTCAAAAACTGTTCGAATGCCTTTAAATAGAACCACACTTGTAGTGCAACCCATTCCAAATCTGTCGAATTTTGCATTTCTAGCAGCCCTGATTGCATTTGCAGAATGTCTTCTTCCTTTGCTGGGCTCGAATAATTTTCCTGTGCTTCACAGAAACATTTCTTTGTACAGTCTTCATTACGTTCAACATTTAGTATGTTCCTTGACTAGAAACCATCAGCTACTGAAATGTAATCCTATTTGCTTAAGCCAAACACTGCCAAAAATCCAGTCATAGAAGACAAAAATCAGGTGATGAAAAGCAAAGGACACCTCAACTGTAGAAGTCAGGAGGCTTTCAGCATCTGCTATGCTCCACAGAGATGAAAAGATATTCCAGAGGGTAGGAGAAACAGCTCCTATATTTCAGAGATCCTCAGAACATAATCAAAGATGAAAGGAAACTGCAAAGATACTGCTGCAGTTTCTGCTGCCAGCCACAAAGAATCCTCATCTGCTGCAAGAAAACACTCTCCCAGAATGCTTAGCACTGAGTTCGTACTGGTAAACGTTTCTTTGCTTGACCTATATGTGCTTTTTAGTGTTTAAAACAAAAAACTTCAAGATAAAAAACCCTCAAAATATGAGAGAAAAATTCTTAAATCTCTGCTGCTATAGGAAAAAAACCCAGAGTGTTATATAAATCTACTTCAATCAAATCTATATGTCACCAGCATGCTGTTATCAGTTCAGGCAAACCACAAGGGAGCTGAAGGTTGTCTTTACTTTTTCCTTTCTTCCTCGCATGCAAAGTGATCACTCAATTCCCACCTGCCAGAAACCGACTTATCCTAGTCCTTGATTGCATATACTCACTAGTCATTAAAAAAAAAAAAAAAGAAAGAAAAAAGATCACAGCTGAGTATCTAGTTCAGATCAACATCCACACCTAAACCAAAAATACAGCGTGAAATTTAAAATACATAAATTTCTTGGGTTTATAGTGAATCACACCTGTACTGATTGAATTTAGCACTGCAGGATTCTCCTCCACATACCATACTGGTATCTGTTGTACAAGTATGTAAATATCTTTAACCAACACTGAGAAGAAGTGGGAAAATTTTTTAACTACTTTTAAAGGCAAGGAATTGCAAAAAATAACTGTCCTGATCCATACCATAACAATCATCCTGTCAGGGATTGCTGGTTAGTTTTATAGTCTTGCTAAACTGAAAGCACTGAGGTGTATTGACTTATTTACTTGCTGAATTGTAAACCTGGATGAAAGAGCGAACTTACAAACTCAACATTGTTGCAACAGAGTTAAAACAAGCTAAATCAAAAGGACGTAAGTGAAGCAGGAAGGGAGGGAAAAAACACAGTAATGATGACAGCTACAGATTTGCCCCCATGCAAATTAACTTATCTCAAGGAAATACTCACATGCTACGAGGCGTTTAGATGAAATAATTAAGATTTATTAGCATTTTTCCCTAACATCTGTCTAGTTAATACATCTCAGTATGCCTCTCATTACATTTCTAACCCAAATACACCATGATAACATGGAGACACATTGATTTTTATTTTTTTAAAAAGAAAAATAATCAATATTTGACAGTGATCCAAGTCAGTCCCATATTCTCTAAGGCAGCAGTTGGCACATTCCACATGTTGTAAGAAATAAAAGTTGTGTTAAGGCAGTCCCGTTAATAAGGAATAGCTTCTTGTCAGGGGAGACTAAAGAAGGTAATAGTGAAGAATTTGGCATCAATTCTACTCTGAAGGGCAAAGATACTTCATATATAACCATGAACCTTGTACAGCAATGTCTCTGTACCTTCTTCTGCCTCTCTACCTACCCTGCCCTCTTTGGAAATAAGCAGAAGGTCAGTGAGGGAAATGCTCTGCTCCATTCACTAAAGTTGGATTAAGACATCCTTGCAAACATGTAAGGGAAAACAGTCATGGGAATTACCACAGAAGGCACTCCAAAAAAATATATTCAAGTTACCTGTTTCTAGCACAGAAGCCCACTTCATTCCCACCTGGAAGGCAGGATTATAGAGACCTGACAGAATTCAGGTTCCAAATGCGACATCAAAATTAAAGAGATCATTAAAATAAAGCACTGCTTAGAGGGTTTTCCCTCTAAAAATTTCAGAGATTTCAAAATAGGCAATGTTTCGGGGGGGAAGTAGTTCATGCCTTAAGAGAGTATGAGAAAAATAAGTCACTTTACAACAAATTATCATGTTCATTCAAATGCCTAGAAAATGACCTCACTTTTAAAGCACTAGGTAGGATGTGGAGAAACAGGAAGACAAAAAAGATTTCATTCAGAAAGACAAACACATGACAGAATCACAGACTAAGGTTGGAAGTGACCCTGGGAGGGGTTCTAATTCAAAACCAATTAAGAGCAAATTTAATTTCAACTATGTCTTGAATAAATTTAGCATGATGTTTCTACACTACTTTAGAAAAGGCAACTGAAACGGACTTGGATCAACACAGCAGTAACAATGACACAAAAAGCATTCCAAACAGAGCTTGAAAGGGAGATATAAACACAGGGACATGAGGGGTGGGAAGAAACCACAGGGAGGAGGAGCTTGACCAGATGCTTAAATATTAATATTACGAGAAATCTGAACAGTATGCAATGCAAAGCAATCTGTCAACAAGCAGGTTTTTTCCCAAGACATTGATTTCATGCAAATTGGAAGTTTCCAGCACCGCTAAGGAGATTCCTGCAATTGGAATGAGCAACCACACTGCACCAGCAGTCAACATCCAGACAGAAATGTGACAAAATATCCATTACAGTATTACATCTCAAAGTGAAACGGGAGGCCAGAAAAATTCTTATAAAGCTCTGACAGAACTTTCTCTACCAACTGAAGAGAGGTAAAAGACAGTCTAAGGTAGGCGAGCATCTTAATCCAATGGTAAAAAAAACAACCAAACAAAAACCCAACCAAAAACGTACCACAAACCACACCAAACAAAAAAAAAAATCAACATATGAACAAGCCAATCATATGAACAGCAAGCTAGACATTGCAAATTGCCTCTATCTGGGCCTGGGTTATGAAAAGGTCTCCTTCCATAAAGAGGAATGAGTGGAGGGGGAAAGAAAGAATGCTGTAAAGAGGAGACATCACTGATGCCTGTCTTCTACTGGTTCGTGAAAAAGTGTCTGCATCAGAAAGCATGCAGACTTACGAAGAGCTATTTGAGTTAGTATATATTGCAAACATTACATCCCTAAGCCAAACCACCTCTTTATATGGGGAGCAACAAGCTCTTCCTTGCTATATACTATATTGAATCTGTACTGACTGCATTATGAGATTCTCAAAGACAAAAAGATTAATTAGTTGTGCTAGCTCCAAGTTGTTCACAATCGTATCTTTTTGAGACATGCTCTTTTGGACAGGTAATAAAGGAGAAGCTCTAGTTGCAATCCAAAATATTGTTTGGAACTGTTTAACAGTACAGTTACACCATTGCTTTAAAGGTCTAACCACCAGTCCTCCTCTGATTACAGTAAATGCCTAATAATCACATTTCACTTTGGAACTGGAAGACTTCAAATCAACATGTAAAGCAACCCTTTGAAAACCAAATGAGTTCCAACAAGCATAATCACACAGGTACAAAGCAAAACATGTATGCTAGAAGTCAGACGGTTCTAACCAATGTTTCTGTTTGACCTTGGTTAACATTTATGAAGGTACAAGTCCTTAGGGAATCATTACCTGGCTTGACTTAACATCTTCAGGGGATCCCATAAAATTCACATTAACAAAATGAGAACTTAGAGGCACCTAGACAGAAATTGAACAGTTGAGAGAATACGTATCAAACTAGGGAGACCTACCAATCGAATGTGTTAATACAAAACAACATGAACATTCTGTCTTCAGACATGCCATCACTAAAGCAAAACATTTCACAAAGACATAGGCCCATACCTGCAAGACAACCTCCTTCAGGCAGGATTCAAGTATCTAGGTCCTAGCATAAGAGCCACAAAAACCATCCTTAATCTCTTAAAACATTAGAAGTAGGTACCTGCATTTTTACCTAAAAGTTGTGCTTGATATTTAACATGCCCAAACTGATGTCATCTTGACAGGAGTGAGCATCTGGCTCCTTAGAGATCTTAACACATCCTGACTGAATTCAGCTTTTCACAAAACATGACGGTATTTGTAGGTGGTGCACTACCTTCCATCTGGCAGCTGC
This sequence comes from Podargus strigoides, assembly GCA_028020825.1. Lineage (NCBI taxonomy): Eukaryota > Metazoa > Chordata > Aves > Caprimulgiformes > Podargidae > Podargus > Podargus strigoides. The sequence continues at coordinate 53,908,438 of CM051622.1, forward strand.
CTCTGTATCAGCCCAGAATGCTAGAGATGTGGGCCTAAAGCCTTCTCAGCCCAAAGAGATTAAAACCAACATCACTCTTTGGAGTGGCCTAACAACCAGATGATAGTATATCAAAGCCAATGTACTCACTTCTGCCTGATAAAGCTATGCCTCAGGAAAGAACTGAAGATCCAATAGCCCTGCAAGAGGGAAAAGCAGTGCATATACAACAGTTCATACTTAATAGGAATGTTCCTAGAGAAGAGGAAGAAGAAAATTAAGGTGCTGGTTCCTATTGCAAGGACTATTTCTGCAATGACTGCTTCATGCAAATTTCATAGAAGAATTCTGTCAGGTAATTCTTTTCAAAAAAACTCACGCTTCTTCCAAAAGAAGGAACAATGCTCAAAGCTACATTATGGCCACAACAACGAGTTTTACTCTGTTTTAAGAGTAACACTCCTAAGCACCTGATTTGTCAAAACTAGCGCAGACTATCTGTTTGTATAGGGATTATTCTTAGTAACCCTCATATCCACTATCCAGAATGGCAAGGAGGAGGATACAGGGAAATACTAAGACCATACTAGCATACTCTGAGCAACCTGCTCTAACCAGACCTGCTTTGAGCAAGGGATTGCACTAGGCAACTTAGAGATTTTCCTTTCAACCTGTAAATTCCCATGATTCTGTGGCATTACACTGGGTAGCCACACGCTACCCACAGAGACATAGAAAAGATCCAAGAGAATTTTGTCCTTCAAAAGAAAGCCAATATGATTACTCCAGGAGGCAGTCTTGAGAATAGCATGCTTGGATTCCCATGTAATTTTGACTGAGAAACTGTACACTCAGAAAGGCCTTAAGAAAAGATTTGCATTGAACAGTGAAAAACAACCAAACAAACCTACTGTGACATTAGAAATACTAATTATTACCACCAGGCTGAAGACCAGAGGCATTTATCACTCCGATGAAATGTCTCTAATGTCAAAGATCATATCAAATGTCAAAAATAAAGCTTATGAAAATTGGAGCAAGATTTAGTTCTGTCCTGTGTAATCAAGGAAGCTGTCATAGCTGGCTAATATCGCAAGTTTCTTTTAACTGACAAACAAGGGAATGTTTGTGTCTATTATGCCTTTTATACATTTAGAGAAGTGGGAAAGAGGCATAAATGATACAATCCAAGAAATACTACTTCAAATCTTGCATACACGGTATTATGTATGTGCTGATGGAGAGATGCACATAAATTTAAAACCTTGCTAGTTACAAAATGCTAAATATCTTAGCTAACAGCTTTAGATGACGTAGTTGAGAGCCACAGAAAGGTCATTCTTCTCACAAGTCCATACTTACATGGGTAACAAAACATTTTCATCCACAGATGAGCAGCTGGAGCTGCCAGTAAAGCATGTGCCTGAAGTGCAAACTTAACTCAGTGTCCTGGTTTGGCTAGAACAGAACCAATTTTTCCTTTCAGTGATTTTACTTTTCAGTTAAGACTCTTCTAAGGCTGCACTTTCTGAAGTTAACAACATGTTTTTCAGACACTGTCTGCTCCTAGAAGTGATAACACTCAATGTTTATATTTAGTACTGAGCTCACAGTCAAACCAGGACACTCAAATATACCTTGAAGATAGACCAAGAATAATCAAAAGAACTCTAGGAAGTTATCCAAGCCAATCTAATCTGAACAAACGAACATTTCTTGTTAAGCATGAGACAAAACACCTAGCCCTTTTTAATGCTTTTTATAGTGCAAGCCAGAACATAGGATTTCTAGTACTGAAATATGCTCACTGGACTCCATCTAGTGGTCACATAACTTTCAGCTTTCTGAAGTTGAAGTGATTATTGTGGGCTCTTAAGAATAAATTTCTGTTGTGGTTACTAGAACTCAGTTTTTGAGCAACCTTACTGAGTTCAGCGAAGAGTAGCAGAAACTTCAGGGCTCATACATTCTTTTCTACTTTTAATCCCTCTATGGAGGTTATTCAGACTCAAGTCTTTCTCCTCTTTGTTCCTAGTTCAGTCAGGAACAAGTTCCAACTTCCCCTCCAGCAGACAATTAGCTGCCAAAATATTATGCTGGAGTTATTGTCCCTTGAACTTTACCAGCAAGACTGTATACTCTTTTTCCTACTACAAACCTCATATTCCATGCGAGGAAAAACTTAGTGAATTGTGCCATATGCTCTTGCTGGGACAAAATTAACATATAACATTATTGGTCCATCTAAGGCCATATACAATACCAGGCAAATAACTCCAACGTGATAACAAGCCTGGCAAGCAAGAATCCCAAGACAATTTCTGAAGGAAACTAGAACAGCATGCTTTAAATAATTATGATGTGTGCCATCTCTTCATTAACCTGAAAGCTCTTTTTAAACTCACTGACGTTTCAGGTCCAACGTGACTTCAAAACCCTTCTTGGACTAGCAAACAGTATGAGTAAAGCCTCCTTGAACATTCTTAAAGGCAAACATACTACTATGATTTTCAGCTAAACCACCTACGAAATCAGATGACATTATGCTACACAGGTATTAGTGCCAGTGCAAGTGGGTGCAAATATGCCTGGCAGAAAGAGGTCTGAAATACCACTTGTCATCATCACTGTACTGGGGCAAGTGAGGAACAGGCTAGATGAGGTGATTTTCAGTCTTATTTCACAAAGCTTCAGTTCTGTATTACTCTACTGCCTGGCAGTAGTCACTTACAACCATGCCTACAATGAAGCCTAGAAAGGCATCAAGTGAAGTGCAAGCAGATCCTCTGCCAGTATCAGCACTCTGGTGAAGAACAGTACTTCTTCTGAAACCAAAGTACATAAAGATCATTATGCAACATTAAGGAACAAAGAGCATAAAACAGCACTGGCAATGCCATAAAACTGGAAAATGGATGACTACCTGTCCATCACCATAAAACCAAACCCTCTTTTCTACATGTTAATATCCACAATACTAGCTAGCATTTCGATTTGACTTTTGATTTCCTCACAAACATGTTAAAATGAGACCAAGAGCTATCTTACTAGCCTTTGCCTCTCCCACTGAAAAGACCCAGCTCTTTTTGTGGAGCTTCTATTATTCATTTATGTTTCAGTACTCCTTTCAGCATATGAAGAACAGCTGTCCCTTGGGTAGCCAATAAGGTAGCAAGATCACATATCTTAATGTCAAAACACAAGCATCCAAAGGCAGTGGAGGCTCTGGACTTGCAAGATGAAACCAAATTCAACTTCTACAAACTCATGTACATTAAATTCCAGGCTCCTGAAGTCAACTACATTTCACTTATGAGAACACAAAAATTGCAATGTATTACATCCTGCACTGATTTAATCAGATATTTAAATGCTTTCTCTACTTAAAATTATGCAAGCATTATCCATTCTGCGTGTAATACATAGTCACTCTTTTCTGGAGGATTATAGTAGTAAAAATATAAGCCCTGAATTCAACAAATCTCTGAATTCAACAAATAACTCCTTCCCATCCAGAGTACCTGGAAGTACTAAAAGCAGTTCAGTCTACACCTCAAATTTCCAAACCTAGATCAGTATCTGTCAACATGCCACCTCTTTTCAAGTCAATAGCTACACCTGAGTATCGAAAAGCACCCAGAAGTACACAAAGCAGCAGCTAAGGATTGTTTGTTTACACTGATGGATCTATATTAGAGGCCTCCTGTATTCTAGCAGCTCTGGATCAGTTTTGTTGTGACTAAATATTTACTTTTTTTAAAACAAAAAATCGGGTTTTTTGGGGGGTTGGTATTGTTTTTTCTTGTTTTGCTTGGGTTTGAGGAAGAGTTATGGTTTAAAATTAACTAAGTAACCAAAATACATTTATATGAGGTCACTTGATATTCCAACAGCATGAACAACTATGTTTCTTAGTAGAAGAAACTTCAAAAGTGACCGATTTCAACTTGCAGGGACTCTTAACATTGTTCATGAACAAACACATTCATCCCTGAAAATTTAAAACAAGTTTAGAAGAGTGAGGTATCACTTTGAAAACTGAATGGTTTTGTTGATTTAGTGTCCCATATTTTTTAATTTCTAGTTTTCTTTCCTAGAATCATCACTAAAAGAAAATTTTAAAAAGAGTACTACAAAAGCAGTTGGGGGGGGGGGGGGGGAAAGGCCAGTCTAAACCATGTTTCCTTGATTTGCTCAGAATTATAAAGTTGACATTTCTTCCAGAACTACTGGCATTGCCAATATTGTACATAAAAAGGTCTACTTTACAATTAAGCTTTCCACAGAAATCCTGTGAATTGGGATTTTTCAGACAATATTCAGCCTCAAATGACTTATTTCTTCCCCCTCATTGGCTCAAGATAGAAAAATGATCCAGATCTTTCATGTCCTTTTTTTGACAAAACAACTCCAGGGGCTGAATATCAAATTTCCTTCTTAAAACTACCTGACATCCTTTCTTTCAGCTGTTGAGCAGAAAGAAATTCTATCTGGTCCTCTAATGGGAATAGGCCTTTTTACTCAGAGAGGGCCTCTAACTAGAGCTTGGCCTGAACCCACAGGATTAAAACTAAAAATCCAGATGAGGCCTCAACTTACCCTGACATCAACAAGTACTCCAGACAGAATAAGCCTGGATCTGCTTGCTTCTTGAGCACACAGAGCTAAGACTACTTTGTTCTTAAAAAGCAAACTAACACCTTACAGAACAAGTATACAGAAGAGCCCACCTCTAGGCTCTCCAGCACAAGAGAGCCATGCACGTACTGAGAGAGTCCAGAAAAGGGCCCAAAAGATGATGAAGGGACTGGAGCATCTCTCCTATGAGGAGAGGCTGAGAGAGCTGTGACTGTTCCGCCTGGAGAAGGCTCAGGGGGATCTCATCAATGTACATAAATACCTGAAGGGAGGGTGCAAAGAGGACACAGCCAGGCTCTGCTCAGTGGTGCCCAGTGACAGGGTCAGAGGCAATGGGCACAACACAAAAGGTTCCCTCTGAACATCAGGAAACACTTTTTACTGTGAGGGTGACAAAGCACTGGCACAGGTTGCCCAGGGAGGTTGTGGAGCCTCCATCCTCAGAGATACTCAAAAGTCATCTGGACACAGCCCTGGGACACTGGCTCCAGGTGGCCTCGCTTGAGCAGAGGGCTGGACGAAATGACCTGCAGAAGTCCCTTCCAGGCTTAGTCAGCCTGTGACTATGTGAGCACCCTTTTCACACCACATCACTTGGAGAGATCTTTTCCTGCTGCCTGTTTTTATTTATTCTGGATATTCACAAGTAGCTCCAACACAACACCACTACCTTAAATAGAGCGCTACTCACAGAATGGAGTGGAGTTTCACTAGCCTGAGCGATCCAGTCAGAGCCAGACAGAGTTTCAAACAAAGGCTCTTGACTTCTTTCTCATTTTTCCCCTCACTTGAACTGCCTGAGTCTCCAAACCAGGCTACAATCTCTGGACATAGCAGGCGAATGCAGAAAAGAGCACCTGGATTCCCCATTCTACCTCTCATATCTGATTCATTGGGCATAGATGAGGAGATGACAGTATTGTTCTAGCAGATGCAGTAATTCATCCTTACGCCAACAAAGAATCCGATCCCCCACCCCTACAGTCAGATTAAAATTTTTATTTCCTTAATGTTTCTGCAACAAAGCCACTATTTCTCTCAACCGGTCACAGTGGGAGCATAGCAGAAGACAACCTCAGCTACAGATGCTGGATTTCTCTGACAAAACCTTTGTGCACCAGAACAGTTTTCTTTACAAAAGCCCCTTCAGAGCTTCTGCTCAGCTTTCTGAAGACCTTTAGATGTCTAGTAAACTTTTTTTCCAAAGCAGAGTCCATTTCATCAGTGAAATTCTGGCCCTTGCTTAGTACAAGAAATCTTTTTCATAACATTAACTAGGTTGGTTTTTAAGGCCTCGAAGACTGTTAACTTATTGGGGTTTTAAATATTACAGAAAGTATCTATCTCAAGATAATATATGCTCACTTGAATTCTCATGAAAATAACTTTAAGGACCCTTACAGAAAAAATAAAACTAAAAAAGTCAGCCATAGCTTTCTCACGATGCAATACCTACAACTATTTCATAGATTATTAAATTTAAGATACTACGTACATCAGTGCCTAAGACAGAATGCAAGCCTTCACAAACCGATCTATCCTCTAAATTAAGGTCTAAAATAAATCACATGATCATAATCATTGAAGTATCTTCTCATCTTTATCTATAAGTTCTTTGAAAAATATTTCAGTGAGAAAGGCATTGTGTAACACATGGGCTACTTGTGCAACTTTATGCCTTTTCTGCCTTGCATAATTAATGCTTTTCATAGACACAGAGAACCTAAGGGTAGAGAGAATGAAATTCTGTTTAACCTCTTCCAGGTGAAGGAGTTTTGCCTTCACTATCTAAGTCAAGTGAAGTACTTGAGATCATCCAATCAAAATTTAAAAAAAAAAAAAAACACCACAAAAAACCAAAAAAACAAAACAAAAAAAAAACAAAAAACAACAACAACAACAACAAAAAAACAAAAAAAAAACCAAAAAAACCCAAAAAAACCACACTAGCTAAGGAAGGTAGTTTTATGTACGTTTTTAGTATATAGTATTTTTTAAGATCACTGCACTAAGTAAGCTCTTCAACTGCCATCAGAAATTTCAGCTGCCTGGACACCAGCACTGAACATGTTACACCTTTATCTCTGTAAAGCACCACTGGCACCAAATCACCTCTAACAGTTACCAAAACTCTTAAATGAAAGCAATAATAGTCAATAGATTTTGCAGGAGGACACAATCAACCTTCTTGCTATCTAGAAAACTGAACTCCCATTATTTGCTTCAATGACTTATCAGTAATTTTTCCTTACTATTTTAAAAGCAAACATGCATGAATTCGGCAGAATCTTCAAACTACCTCAAAAATACAAATACCTAGTTAAACTGCCAAATTCACAAATCGTTGAGCTTGCATATGCATGCATATATATCTGATGGTTATCTAATCTCAGGCACACTACTCACAAGCTACCACTCAGTTCAATAACCATACATGCTTAAAATTAACGTGAATGTCTACACCTATGCAACAGAAAAAACAGTTGACACTAAAGGTCTACTTTTCTAAATTAGTAATTACAGACCCTTTAGAAACATTTGCATAGAAGCACAATGCAGCATAACCAAATGACTAAGTGGGACATATGGTTTTAAGTTTATTGCACAGACTCTTCAATTTGGGGGGAAAAAAAAAATCATGGAGTTGTGAAATTCCCAGGTTTAAATTCAGGTGTAATGAGTTATATTTCCATTGAGACATAAATATGTGATCCTGATTAAGTAGTAAAGGGCACAAGCAGTAGTTAGAGAAGAAAGAGAAGGTATGCTGTGGTATTCTGTGCTGCACGAGAACTGCTGCCACCATACACTGAAAACCCAATCCAGCATCACCCTACATCTGATATTTGCTGTATTAGAAACAAGTATTTTTAGGCACTTACCCTGCTATTTTAAACATAATTTTCCTTATCTAGTGGGACAGAAAAAGTTCCAGAAAATAATAAATAAGCTGCCGCTAACAAGAATGATCTAATGTTGTTGAATGGTTCCATGTATTTTTGCTCACACAGAAGTTCAGCTGTCCTGTATTTTTCCCCTCATATTCCCTTTCTGAACAAGAAGCTTACTGACATTTAAAACTCAAATAAGTTTAATGGTATTTATTAATAGAAATTTTAGTACTATAAGTCCAGCCTCCAAATCTTCACAACCACAGAGACGTCTATCATACTGCTAAGAAGGCTTACTGGTTATCAGACTTGCTAGAAATAACGGGTTTCTTACTATTATTTTATATCCAATCAAAAAGGTTTTTACATGTACTTTGCTAAAATAAAATTAGTACCTTTATCAAAAAGGTCTTATTCTCTACCTATTTTTACTTCCCTTTAGGAAAGGTAAGCAGTGCATACCTTAAACTAAAATAACTTCTCCGGGGTTGAGTATCAGGCTTTTTCCCTGCCAAGTAAAGATGAAAGTTCAACAGCTCAGAGAGTTGTGAAATGTGTTAAGATGATATTCACTGTCAGCAACGATTTCTACTTTAAAATCTTCTTGAGTGTCAGTTTTCATCTCCCTGCTTTGACTCATCCATTCATAACAATTTGCTTCTTCCAAATTCCTTACATATACAATTTCACATTCCATTTACAGGAAGCTCCAGCTTTATCCATGTTTCCAGCTTTTCTGAACCCATCACCTCTAAAAGATCCTAGTCCTCCCTCATCCCTTCAGCATTACATACCACTTTTGAATTCCTTCTTTCCTAAAGTAAGTCATAGCTATCTCTTTCTACACAGACACTGCAGCTGAAATCTCACAGTTAATGAGGTTCTAAATACGCCATTCATCATATACAGAGAAGTCACTTTGCAGAAAAGCACACAAGCCCTCTGTGCACAGGGCATATGAAAAGATACACCAAGAAAAGTAAAATACCAAACCAAAATCAATACTACATAATCCTCCCAGTACCTGTATTTTTGAAAAAAAAAAAAAATATATTTAAAACATTGTAACAATATAGCATAGAGGGCACCTATCCATCTTTTTTACAGAGTTGAGATTCACAGGAAGCAAGGATCAGGATTGGAAAGACAACATTGACATCATGTTAAAATCAAGAAAAAGTCTTCTTTTTAAATGAGAACCAACATCAGTGAGTTTGAGATCAAAGACTCATTAGGAGATGCAAGCATTGTCTTTATGATACACTGATTTTCCTCCACATATGAAAAGCTGAATTTCTGCAAGAGTGTTAAGAACTCAAGAGCTCTTCCAGGTTAACATATAAAGCCCAAGACTGTATTAAGATATGATGATTTCAGCCTTCATATACTCAAATCCACTTTATATGTCCAAATCAAAAAGGAGAACTGCAGAGAACAATCTTGGAATCACTCAGATTTCCTCTTCTTTTCCCATATCTCAAGTTTCTTCTGTACAGTGTTAATTTCAACACAGGGGGAAAAACTTTTGCTGCATTATTTGGTATATTTAAACATTGTCATTATTTGCATATTTGATGAGAACATTTTACTGACAGCTAGGCAAAAGCAGACCAAATCTGGTATGCCAAACATTCTCTTAATTGCATATTACCCTTAAGTGTCAGCTTAATTTAATACAGGGCAGAACGCATTGTTTTGTCACTGAGATAATTTAGCATTAACATATCATTGAACAAGACATCACATACCCCTACTGATCTATATGCAACATGCTTTGGGTAACTTGTCACCACTTAAAGAGACCACTTCCAATTATGCGTAATACTAAAATTGCATTGAAAACTGGTCTTGGTAAGACTGCTGGTTTAAGAGACAGACTTGTCATCCCCATAGTCTTCCTTCCAAGACATAAATGTATGTGGGTGGCCAGAGACATCACATTAAGTGTGACGTCAAAACAACATCAACAATGCACAAGACGATGTTCAGAGATGCTACTGTCAAGCAGAAAACAGCAAAAATTGAATGCAAATCAGCAAGATACATATTGTGTGCCTTATACCACAGTGAAAAGCTGATTGCCAAATAAGAAGTTTTCAGTCAACCAAACCGTACTTGTTGGGTCAGCAAACTAAATCTAACAGAAAGAATGTATGAGATGTCAAATGCTGACAAGATAGCTTGCTTCATTCTGTGATGAAAACTAGCTTGGCTAACTACATCTGCTTAATGGTTTTTTACTATTCAGCCAACTTAGTCTGTCAGTTGGCTGAAAATCTCTGACTTTTAGTTCCAATGAAGAGCAATCTGAAAATTTAAGATATGGCATGCTATCCTACTGACATGCTGTTTTCAATTCTCTCTCATCAGTATGATTTTAAGAACACTTATAAAGCAGGAGACAAGCATATTTTAGAAATATGATCTAATAAACGGAAAATGCTTTGCTTTTTTTTTTTTTTTTTAAAAGTCTAGCAATACATTGCTGATTGCAAAAATGGATGGAATTGTTAAACAAGAGCCACAATAACAGGCTAGAGAATCTATACAACCTCAGAGGTATTAGCAGTTCACTTTTATCTGCTATTGCAAGTAACAACTGGACGATCTGCATCACTGCTCAGTACATTCTGCTGCAGAGATGTACAGTCAGAAACAGTATTTGATTGTACACATCTGGACAAACTACTAGTTTGAGTTCATTCTTTCCTACCTCCAAATTCTACACCGCAAGCCTAGCCAATGGAAAACAGCTTCAGTATTTTTTCAGTGCTGGAAGACTTCAGCACTTGTACATGAGCAAGTGATGACAGTAAGATCACATTAGTTACCAATGCTGAACAATGTTTTAAGCAAGACAGTTGGTTGACAATTCAGTTCAAAACATTCTGGTGGGGTGCTCTATGAGTTTTGAGAGGCAGGTCAGGAGAGAAAGTGAGTCTTTTTTTCTTTAAAGCCACACATCTGAAAGGAGTCTCCACAACTGCCATAATACTAGTAAGAATTCTATGTTCACCAGGTCAGTCTAAGAGATTTTTCAGATAAAGCCTAATAGCTACGAAACAGGTCAACCTGTCAAACTATAGATGTAAATATTTTTTAAAAGTCTTTTATAGCAAATAAAAATACTATCCCACCTAAACTTTTTTTTTTTTTAAAAAGTACAATTTCATTCCAAGCATCACAATGCTGAACAAAAAGAGTTACAGTACATGCAAAAGAGGAGGAAAAGGTAAAGGTAAACCTGCAATCACTGGCCTTTTATTTCATGATTTAAGCAGTGTGCGAGCAGGGACAGAGCATTTCAGTGATAAAATGAACAGTATTTATGATAGTAGGACAGACATAACAGTAGGGGCAAAATGTGGCTGAATTAGGAAAGTGAACTTCAGCACGAGACTGTATGGGAGAGAGATGGGGATTTTGCTCCATGCATAAAGCTAACAGAAAAGGATCACAAACCTGATATGAATGTTAAGTTGCCATGACTATTAAGTCACTATTTTTGCTTTCAAAAGTAGTGATGGAAGACCTTCTCCAGAATAAGATTGAGCCAGTACACTACTTCACATCACCCCTTCTTTCACCTCCTTAAAAATCTGCAGAATATACCGTTGTCACAAAAATACCTGCAATATTAGTGAATACCATCCTATCATGTATTTGATGAACCCAAATGAATTAAAGAATTGGATATTTTTCAACTCATCTCAGTTTCGTTAGTCAGAAGTTTTTTTTCCTAGTTCACTTACAAGGGAGGAGGCAGGGTTACCGATTACTGCAAAAGAAACACTTTTTCATGTCATGAAAACAACTAAATCCCTTCCATGGTCCCTCAATATGAAAAATATTTTTAAATACATATATATTTCTTCCACTCTTCCCAGGAAAGACTTGATCCCTGGAGAAGTGTTAGCATACATTGCATGTTCATTACATGTATATGTGCTAGCATCTTGTGGAAAGCTATCAGTACACAGGTGGACCCTGAACTATGCATACTATGTCTTCTATTACCTATTCCATGACCCACAGTTAAATAAAGAGTAATTTAATTTTAGAGCCATTGTTTTATTAAAGGAAGGTATCTGTCTTTGAATAACAGCGACAGCATTTGTTATTCTCATAACACATAGCTATGGTAAGTCAAACAGTGTTCTGACAAGCAGTTTTAGAAAGTTAGACCAGACCATACTTGGCATTAGCAAGCGTGAAAAACAACTGACAGATCTGCTTCCAGTATCAGGAATCCCCCACCAAAAACTCTCTACTTATGCAGTGTTAAGAGTTTACTGAAGCATTCCCCTTGGAGATAACAAAACCACAGGCAAAACCAATGCATATCGTGAATAAGAGCCCTAAGAGAGAAGCTCTGAAAAATCTTGCTGAGGCTGTTTAAGATGTCGTCATCTGGGTACAGCCAGGCCAGACAGACACACTCTCGGTCCCAGCTGCCTCAGTTCACCATCTAACCCCTTCACACAAATGTACTTCCAGCAGTTTAAGTCAGATTAACGCGCCCAATTATGAAGTGCCAAGAAGAGCTCCCACAGGCAGTGGGGACAAATAACACCCCAAAACATTCCTGCTACCCTTGCCAGCACTCATCTTTCATCCTGCTCGACACTCGTAAAAAAATACGTGTTTCAGTCATAAAGGTGCAGACAGTAGTGAGATGAAAAGTCACTTTTGCACCATTGTTTTCACACGCCGGACGAAAGCATTTGGGTCAAACGAGGCCAGGCGCCAGCTGCGCCCGCTCCACAGGTGGGGAGAAGGGCGGCACGCGGCCCCTTCGCCCAGCCGGGGGTTACTGCGAGAGGGGAACGCTGCTCCCCGGAGAGCTCCGCGTGCCCCCGGCTGTCCCGCACCGCCTCACGCCGAGGAGCAGTTGGCAGCGGGAGGTGGGGAGCGCCACAGCTCCTGGCGCCCTCCGCGCGGTGCCTCTGGGAGCCTCCCGGCCCCTCCACGCCCCGCCCGCGGCGGCACCCGCACCTCCGCCCGTCCGCAGCGGCTCCCGCCGGGGGAGGCGAAGAGCCGCCAGCCCGGCATGGGGCCGCGCCCCCCCGCCGCCGTGACAGCCCGGGCGGGTCCGGCAGAGATCACAGGACCCGTCTGCTCCTCCGGGGCCACCGCCTGCACCCCCCCCCCCGCCCGCAGAGCCTCACCCGGGCCTCTCGCGGGTCGCCCCCACACTCACCACGAGGACGGAGCCGCGCACCACCTCGGAGACGCTCTGCCGCAGCTCGGCCGCCGTGCCGGGCTTGCTCAGCGCCCGCGTGAACTTCCGAGTCTCCGGGGCCACCAGTGCCATGGCTGCCTCCGCGCTCCTACGGCCCGGCCCGGGCCGCCCGCTGCCCTCACGGCCCGGCCGCCGGGCGGCCCCTCACGCGACGGCTGCTGGCGGGGGGCGGTCCTGGGCGGGCGGGACGCGAGCCCCGCGCCGGGCAGGTAGCGCCTCCCCCGCGGAGCCGTCGCGCGCCGCGCCCCCACCTCCAAACACAGCCGCGGGGCGCCGCCGCCGAGGCCAATTGGCGCGGCAGCGAGCGGGGCCAAGGGGCGGGGCCGCGCGCGCAGCACGCTGAGGCCCCGCCCCCACCTGTTCCCGCGGCGCCTTCCTGATTGGGCGACTGGTTACCTGCCCGGCTGCGACTGCCCACCCTCATTGGCTCAGTGCGGACCCGAGGCCAAGGTGAGGGGCGGAGCCGGCTGGAGCCGGAAGTTCCCGCCCGTGTCGGGTAAGCTCCGCCCTCATCGGGGCGGGTTGTGGTGCGCGACGGCCGCTGCCGCAGTGTCCCGGTCGGGGTGGTGGCGGCGGGCTGTGGCGCTGGGAGGGGAGCCGCATTCGGCCGGGGTCCCCCGGGGTGTGGTGATGAGCGCGGCCCTGTTAAGCCCTGAGCGACAGAGGGGGCGGCAAAGCGCGGGCGGAGTGGTGGTGGTTGTCCCGGAGGCGGGGGGTGAATCGCCGCGGGGGCCGCAGTGCAGTGCACGCGCGGGGCGGCTGTGCCCGTGTCTGTACCGGTGTGTGTACATACACGCACGTACGTGGGTCGGAATGAGCACGTGACGTAGCGAGGAAGCCCGAAAGGTGGGAAATGGTGCTGGAGCTGCGACAGTCACCGTTCGCTCCATAGCGCTGCTCCTGCGTGCTGCAGAACCTTCGCGTCCGAGGTTTTCCTTCGCGCGGTTCAGATAGTTTGTTTGTTGGTACAGTCGTACGCCTGTGCTCAGTCGCATAAAAGCGTGCATGGCGACAGCTTGTTTAATGAGTGTGAATTCGGTCTGAGATACTGGTCAGCAGCACTGCTAAACTCGGAGAGTGTGCGGGCAGTGGGCACCGCGTGCCTGCGTTTAAATGCTTGGAGCTTTTGAGAGCGTTATGAAGGGCTTGACGGCTTTATCTTAGAGTCATAGCATAGTCTTGGCTGGAAATGACCTCCAAGATCATCAGATCCAACCGTTAATCTAACACTGCCAAGTCACCACTACACCACGGCCCTCAGCACCACATGCACACGCATCTTAAATAGGCATCTTAATATATAAACTGAAAACGCTTTTCCGCACTGAATATACAGCTTACCACTGATGGAGGGAGCAACTAAGTGCTGTGTACAAGGTGGGAGGGTGTTTCAGGTGGGAAAAAAAAACCACAAAATGATCGTATCAGGCTATATAGTCAAGAAATCCCTGCCAGAAGAAGGGCCTACTTTTTTGGATGCTTCACAGATAGATCTGTAACTAATAAGATTCTAAGTAATTGAGGCAATTCTTTCAGAAAGGTGGAGGTTAAAAAGTTGAAGAACACAAACATTTAGTTTAGACCAGGGGAGTTTTTGTCAGTGAAGGATCTTTCTGCAGATGCTTTGCAGACCTGTATTAAAGACTGTCACAACTTGAGCGTCTATGTTAGTTTATACTGTCTTTAGAAAACACAGAATGCGCAGAGAGGGAGATGTGTGAGACTCATTAAAGGTAACTAGAGTTCCTGATTTCACAGATCCAAGACCTGGTGTGTTTATGAGTTAATGCTGAGGCTGATAAATCAGAAAATTGGATGGTGGTGAGACAGATTATCTGAATACAGCGCTGGATGGGCAGCTATGTCAATGTTTAGCTAGAGTAACTAGAATGAGCTATTTTAGGATCATCTTTTCTATTTTTTTTTGTCTCTATCTGTAGGATAAGTCTAGATCTCAAACCTCCACAAGTAAATATGCCCTAGATTTTTTATAAATAATAGATGATCATTTTCTAAAATAAAATCATTTGCTCTTTTCAGAGCGCTCGGGTGCTTTGAATTCTAACAATTCTGACCCAAAAAATAGTCTAATCTACTGATTTTGTGGCTGCTTGAATGTAAAATGGTATAATCTAACTGTATTTGCTATTTTTAAATATTTCCCATATAGACTATGCAGCTTTGCTGAAAAAGGGCCGGTGTTCCAAGTCTGAAGAAAACTCTAAATGATACCTGTATAGATAAAGATACATACGAAAAATACATCAAATAGTCTTCCTAAATAAACTAACATTTACCTATACAGGATACCAAAAAGATGGCATGACCACGATCATCAAAATTTCTTTTCAGCTGAATGCATTCAGTTAAAGAAAGAAAATGAAAATGACAATTAATACATGTATAAAACGAAAGGAAAAATACAAAGCTGGTAAGGAGAAGTGGTAAGTTAGTAGCTGTGCAACAATGCGGATGAATAATAGTAGATAAATATATGAATGAAAAGTCTTGGCTCATTGCCTAAAGGACAAGGGGAATATATTTTTTTTAAATGCCGGGATCAAGAAACGAAAAATCATGACATTGGCATGGTTCCCTTGCTACTTTGAAATACACAACTTTCAGTAACAATGTACAAAAGCATTTATTTATTTAATAGAAACCTAAATAATGCAGTAATACTTTATGAATATGATTGCAAATGTTTTATTCAATCATTACTTAGTAAGGGTGCTAAATAGCAAGAGGTAAAGGTAAAAACATTTAACCTTTCAGGACCAACTAAGTCAGGTCCTGGAATTTTATGGGATTCTGAATCATTCATGGTAATAATCAACCTGTCTGTGTTTGTTCCAGACATGAAAGAGAAACTGATTTGGTGCCCATTAGAAACGTAAAGCAAAAGGTGATGTGGGCTAAAATAACATGACGAGAACCTTTGGCAGAATCATGAAGGTCAAACATGAGAATCACATGTAGGAATTAAAGAATTATTGAGTTTCTAATATTAGCAGGATTTCCTGGAATTTAGACCTGTTGTTTAATGGGATTAGTGTTTCACCTGGCAAAGGTACCTGTATAGTTTTGAGCTTCTATGAAGACATTATGCCATGTTCTATTTAGTGCCAATATTATGTTTAATTATTCTTTTTTACAAACCTTGCAACATGTATTTATCTGAACAAAAAAATTACTCAACAGATCTGAAAAGTTACTGTATCTTGAAAATCATCATTGAATGGAGACCTGTTTAGTAAAGTACAACAAGGACTTGATTTTATCCCAATCCTATTCATAATCTTTATTAATTTATGTAAAGAAAACATGAAATAATCACTAATAACATAGATGCAGCCATAAATATTTATAAGAAGATGTTACTTCTGAAGCAGAGCCTGCTTTTTTTGTGGGGCAGGTAGAATGGGACTTGCTGAACTGTTTATTTGAATACAGATGAGTGGAAAGTCATCTAAGTACAAAGAATATTTTAAAGTCAAATGATAGAGGTGTTACAGTGTGGTTATGAACAACTGAAAAAGATTCATGCTTATGGTACAAATCTTGGATGTAAAAGCAGAGGAATATTAAGAAGTAGTAATAATGTCGTTATATATAGCATTCATCAAACTATTACTGAAATAGTGGTATTGCATTTTAACACATATAATTGACAAACTGGAAAAGCCAGAACACTCTGCCTTGCAATGAGAGACTAAAAAAGCATCTGTTTAGCTTATACAAAAGCTTAATCATAATCTACTAGGTTTTTGCAAGAGAAGAAAATTTCAAATATTTAAATCTCTTTAATCTGTCAGGTAAGATGACAATGAGAACCAGTAACTGGCAAGTGAAATTATACTAATTTAGAATAATGCAAGATCCTTTTCTTTTAGCCAGAAGAGGAGTTGTTTGGTATAATATCCCTCAGGACCCACTAAACTCTCAATTAAGATTCAATATCTTTTCTAAATCCTGGGTTCCAGGACTCAAAGCAAAGTTCACGTTATAAAATTTCTTGAATTATGTTGCTTTGGAGGTCAAGCTAGATGATTTTAATAACCTTTCTGGCCTGCAAATCCATTCAGTTAGGAAAAGAAAAGAGCTAATGGCCACCAAATCATAACAAATGATTGGAGGAAGTGCTAAAAGAACAGAGGAAACAAGGAGGTACTCACTAAACATTAAATATGCAAACAGTCTGAAGGTTTAATAAACAACTTAGAGCTGGATCTTAAAATCCAGAGATGATGCATTCCTCTTTTTTGTGCTCTAAAAGGCAGAAGCATAAAAAGCTACATTTTGATAGCATTTTATCAGTATTTTAATTTAAAATGAGCTCCTAGTTCTCTATACTTGTAAAAATTAAAGTAAAACAATACTGCTGATGGATGGCTTTCTTAGCGTCTTCAAACATCCTAACCTATTCAGTGATGTGCCAGAGTAGGTTCATTTGAGCTCCTTTTTAAAATTCTTCCAATGCCTGAAAGGAATAATGAAGTGTTTTTTTCTGCTTCTGGCTAAGACTGACTTTTTCCCAAATACAGCTAATCTGTCCTTCCACATATTATGCAAGCAGTGCACACAGATATTTCTGAATAGCAGCTTTTAGTTCCTTGTTTATTTTTTTTTTTTCCAGTGGAATATAACAGTGTGCCAAAGTTTATGTACAGAAAGGTACAAACATTTACAAATTACTTTGGTTATGTAACGCTGATATACCCCATGAAATCCATAATCCGCATTCTTAAGATAATATTTTTTATCAGACTGTGTCCCCAGATCTGCAAAGTCTTTTATTCATCTTAAATTCAAGTGTCTGGCTATTTAGTGTAAGGTTAAGGAAATGTATACTTCCACTGAGTGGATACACCATAAATTACTTTGATTTTGTTTCCTTCGGTTCTATGTGTAAGAAGGAGCATATATGTGTATGCATGTCTCTGTTGCTTATAAATGGAAATGCAAAAAATGTTCTGTTTTATTCCTTACCTGGAAATCTGGGTATATCATGTGGTGAATGGCAGGAGGCTTTAATGGAAGTTTCTCAGTAACTTCCTGCTTGTTACTGTTCATAAAACTACATGTGTTACCTGTTTCGCAGAATGATGTCATCAACTTCAGGCTAACTCTGTCATTTAGGCTTAATTATTGTAACCTTGCCAATAGAAACTCGAGGAAAGACTAAGTAAATGCTCTGTGATCTTTTTACCCATTCAGGTGCAATTCTAGCAGCTCATTTTTCCAATGATATTTCTCATGTTCTGTGGAGGTATTGCAGGATTAATATAAACAACTAAGTCTTTCACTGCACTGATGCATGGCATAAATATAGCTTCTTTCTTCTTAAAAGCAGAGGTGATGTTACTTCTTATGCCCTGGCTAAACTCCAAATAGGATAACTATGGTTCTATGTAAATAAATTCCTATGCAAGTTCAGGAGGATACAGAATAATTCACTTCCTGACTTTTCCACTGACTCATGAGACAATTATGACACTTCATTCAGTTTATCAGTCAATTCACCAGTTGAATTCAGGATTCTGGGAAAATGCTTCTTCAATGTTATTTGTAAGAACTTGCCTGTGAGTGTTAGTAACATCTTTTGGGGAGTTAGTCATGTAATGTGAACAGAATTCCACATAATTTTCTTCTAGTTTCAATGGAGTACAAAAAATGTATGATTTAAAATCTGATAGGAAATTGATGCAGAACGACTGAGTGGCTACTCTGGTTTTGGTTTAGATTGTTTAGGTTTGTCTAAACTCAGATAGCTTATGTTAAACTGAGGTAATGAAGGCTACATTTAACAAAAGTAAAAATGGAGCATAAGATTGTGTACCAATTGACTCAGATTATTTAACCATTTAGAGTTTAACTTCTACAATTTAAAATGCTTATTTACTTTCACAGCTTTCACTGAACTGCTGTTTAGGGTTGCTGCGTACTTTTAAGAGATGCCTCATGTCATGTTGTGACCATCACCACCTGCTTAAGTGCACACCATAGGATGAGTCTTTGTTTTATTATCAGCATAAGGGTTGTTGTAGCCTTTAGAAGAGGATCTTTCTGCACAGTAGTGATGGGGATTTCCAGCTAAAACAGACCATATGCTGATTCCCAGATTTCTTATCTGTAATCAGTCTTCCTTGATGTTGTCAAGGATGTTTCCATTAAAAACTGCAGAATGATTCTGGTACTTCAGTTCTTCAGTGTTCAGGTACAATATTTATTATTATGAGACTACGTCCCATACTACACCAACCAGTAATATATTTCTTGCAGTGTTAATATTTGTGACTCCACACACTTTAAGAGCAGCATGGAGAAGATGGCTGATAACCTCCTGACACATGAAATACTGGCAAGGTCTCCTGCAGACACTGTAATTCAAAGTAGTCTTTATGACTGCAAATCCTGCATTATTGACTTGGCTGCTAGTTCCCTTAATTTGGCATAGCTCACATTTCTTTCATTCTGAGTAGGTAACTTCTTCATACACAAAGAATTCGGATAAGTGTTCCTTGTTTCGAGGTCAGTTTAGATACAGTTCCAAGACATGAGCTGAGAAATAAGTAATAGGATGTGAGCTGTATTCAGCAAAGCGATCAAACAGTGATTGTTTATGCTGTATGTGAGTCCAAAAGCTCATAGTTCTTATCTCCATGGTAGAGTAACTGATGCAGCAGAGATCTTTGCTGGCACCAGGGAACAGTTTTCACGGTATGCTGTTCACAAGAAAAGGAAAACAGAACTTTTTTGTAGAGTGCATGCTTGTCCAGTATCCATTACAGTAGTGTATTTAGGAGCCTGTTTCTCCAGTATTCCAGTATAAATACATACTCCAAAATACTATACTTAGATTCCTATGCTTCCTTCCTTGCCAGTTTATCTGGCTATCATTTATAATAGCGATAGTAGTTATACTGTCGCAAATAAATGTCATATACTGACATAAAATAATCTATACAATATTTTATTGTCTAGATATTTATATTTTTATACGATATGCAGATAATAAAAATAACTGCATAATTGCTAATTCCTACTGGCTAAAGGTTTGGCAGATTTTGAAACTGCTTGCTATCTTGTGGTTGACTTACTTAAAGTAAATCAGTGGAAGCTGTTTTTAAACTTTTTAAAGCTATTTTTAAGTAGCTGAAGGGAAATCTCAAAACAAAACAAAAAGACCAAGCAAAACCAAAAAAGAATGCATATCCAAAACTAAAAGAAATTATTTAAAGGGTTTGCAAGTTTCCTGTCCCTTTATGATTTTTTGCATATTTGTAGCCTATGGTGGTATACCACAACAATAAGCCTTATTCACATGGGTAACCACAATGAAACTACTAGAAATAATCACATGAGGAACAGCTGCAAGAGGGAATTTGTGGATGTGGTGTAAGTAAGAAAACTGTAAAACAGAATGCTGAAACTTTCATGACTAGTACAGAATGAAAGGCCAAAAGTCAAACATCTTTCTAAGAAATAAATATAAATACTTCAAAATCAATCCTGGACTACACAACAAAATTTGGAATTCATAACCTGGAGCAATACTACCAAAAAGCAGCATCTCCTGATCAAAATAATAATTCAAATGATTATTTGAAACCTTTCAAATGTGACTAATGACCAATGTGACTTAGGATAAAACTCACATTTCTTAGGAGGACAGTTGAAATTTGCTTAGCTGTTAAGCACAGCGGTCTTGGAGGAGAATCCCTGTGTGTGAATCAATACAGACCAGCTCAAGACACATACTGTCTCCAATTTTCCTATGAAACATGATGAATGGAAGCTCGTGAGCATTTGTCAGCCTTCCTTTGCAAGGAGAAAGGAAAAAGGTCATTTTAGGCTTGATTTCCCAGGTTTTCCTGGTGTGCTGTTTCATAGGCATTTGTGTTGTTTCAAAAAAAAAAAAAAAAATACACAAAAGGAAAAGTAATTTACATTCGGAACTGGTCTTGCTTGTTACAGAGGATTTACATTGCATAGATTGTATTCTTCTGTCTTCCAAAAACTACCAAACAGTCCTTACGTTTGATTTTAATTGCATTTGTGAGCAAAATAACTTGTCAACAAAATGATCGGGTTATTGTTTATTGCAAGGTATCTTGTTCTGTGTAGTGTTATCTGCAGCAACTGTAACATCCAAGAGCCTTCCAGAAGCTTATTAAGCAATGTGACTAACATTTTTTTTTTTTCTCATGGAAAAAACTGTGTCACTGGAAGGTTTTGTAAGTTTTTTAATAATACATATTCCATCCATTCATCCACATATTATCTTTTTCCTGTTGAACAAGAAAAATTCACAGAAAGAAGCCTTCAAAGTCTGTGGTGTAGAGTGGGGAAATAATTACAGGAGATCCTAGAAGGCTCGTCTCCTCCATTGGAAGTTGTTTCTCTCTAGAAAAGCCTCACGTGTCAGAAGATGGAGTAACCAAACACAGATTTATTTTGGAGCCATGTTGTCCTTAGGTTCTCTCCTAAACACTGCACAGCTGTCCTCTAAACTGATAAGTCCTTTAGAAGCTAACGTGGCTTATATGCCAAATATAAAAGCAGCTGTAAAGAGACACAGGACCACAGATTTACTGGCACATTCCAGTGGCTGCAGCAGTGACAAATTGTCTGTAAACCTCACATTTGCTATACAAACAACTGTATAAACATACAGTTTTATATTTTATGTATATAAGTAAGCAAACATAAAGCCTTATGTGAAATTTCTTCTGATGCAAATTTTGTTTCCATTTCTCAGCATCATTGCTCAATCCTACGATAACAGTGAGTAAAATCTGACTGAAACCAAATGCTACTGCTTTCAACAAGCTTGGCATTTATTTTGCAAAGAAATCTGTAGTATTTTGGGCAGTGAAAAATAGGTCTTCAGTCCTTACCATCTTTCAGTTCTATGTTCAAATAGCAGACAGACAGGATCAAACAAACTGTCCTCTGTCCTTGTGGCTCTCTCAGTCAGCGTTCCAGCCCTGTCCTTTCTCACTCTCTCACTTTCTCAGGGTCATCTCCTTGCATCTTAATTTAAATAAAAGGGGTCATCTGAGTTTGTGGAGCACAGATCTGTTTGGGATACCATCTGTCTTGCAGTATCATCGCTAGATTTGTTGTTTGCTGAGCCTTATTTAGTCATGTTTCCATTTCTTTCTTCAGATTTTCTATTATGCTCTAGTTATCTTCACTCATAGTTTCTCATTGTCTAAACTGTTATTTTAAGAAAAATCCTCGTGTCTTTCTTCCAACTTAATCCACCCATTACCTTTATTCCTTCTCTTCTTTTTGTTTGTGAAGTCTGCTTCAGTTTCGTTCCTTAGAGCAAACACTGTTTTTATTGTTCTTATCACAGACTTTCCTGCTTACATTCTTCTTTAGATTACTGACCATTAGGAAGCCTGGAAAGGAATATGAAAAAAATTTCATTAACTTTTTTTAAGAATTGGACATATCCCTAATAAATTTAAAGGAGAAAGTCCTATAACCTGGAATGGTTGCTAGAAAATGCTGCTCTAAGTAGATAACCCAGTATAAGGTAAAATAACCAGAAGAAATAATGAGAGGTTAGGATCAGGGGGAAAAAAAAAAATAAATAAAATACACAATAATACCAAAACAATGTAACAAAAAAAAAGAAAAGAAACAAAGTATTTAAGCTAGCCCATTAGGACAAAGCATAAAAGGAATAGTGTAAAGGAAATTCTGACTTCCAGTTAACAATTCTGCTGCTGCAGTTTTAACTTCTTGTAATTGTAACCTAAGAGTTTCCTGGAAGCTGCTAGCACGGAAACACATTCAGCCTACTGAAAGGCAAGTTTTGCCAGCCAGACATTTAACTTGCTGTTGAAATGAACTTGAAATCTGGGTTTAGTCCATTTTTTAAAGTATATCACACTGGGTATTATAAAGCTGCAGTGAAGCAAGGTAAATTGTTGTAGTATAGTGGTTATTATATGAACTTAAAAAAGCAAATTCATCAAACAGTAAAAAAATATATATAATTTTTTTGAGATCAGGCCTGTGAAAAACTACTGCCCTGTGTCACCTTCTCCTTCAGAAATTAACTATTCCCTTGTCCATAAATCTTTATCAATTGAGACTGAAAAGAGCGAATAACTCTGATTTAAAGGGCAGAGTAAGCAGGTGTCCTAGAAAGCCGAGACTGTGCCTTTCCACTAAGAAGCGTATTTTGTTCCTGCAGCCAGAGGAGCTAGTGAAACCTAATGGTCAGCTCCCTGAGCACAGATGTGAGCACCAATATGGGGCTGCCCTGCAACAACTTCATCCCCACCAGCTCTCCTTGGCCACCAGCTGCCATCACAGCATGTCATTTCCAGCCAGATCTCCAGCCCCTGTGGCCTTTCTGTAGTCTGAGCTTCAATTAAGCTGTACCTCGTATCAGCTCCAGGTGTGGCAACAGTGGTGTAAGCACTAGTGTGGAAAAGTTGATGATGTCTGCAGAACCCTGTGGCAGAGGCACTGGGCTGTGCCAGATGGGGTATGAGAGTGCAAAATGTTAAGGAAAAGCCTACTAGTAATGGCTGGATATTGCAAAATCTGAACTTCAAATATGGGCTTCTACCACAGCCTATGTGAGCTGCCATCATACCAATGGGCATCAAAGCCCCTTATACCTGTGATTTATATTATTGTAAGAATATTTTTAGGGTGGCGTAGGGTTGGAAGAATGGCCCCATCGTGCCCCATCCAGAATACCTTGAGACAGCAGCACAGAGACCATTTGGGCTACAGCAATATCTGGGAGGTGTATGTGAGAGGGGGTGTCAGGTTGTTTGGGTTTACACTGAGTCCTCAAGAGGTACTGCTGCAGTCTTGAGGAAGCTTCAAATTTCCAGATCCCAGCAAAGGCTTTGTGTGTGACTCCCACATGGTGAAGGCCTAAATGGTTTAAATGGCTCCATTCTGTTTCTGAAACAACATAGACGTTGAAGTTGGGGTACATCTTGCCACCTAAATAGTTGCCTAAAGCCTGCTATATAGATAAAGGACAGCAACAAGTATCTCCAGAGGGCAGTTCATTTGATCTACTTCAGCCATTTACCTTCAAGTGAGACAAATTGCTCTCTGGAGGTGTCTCTGACCATCAGCACTAAAGAAAGCATAATGCAACTGGTATAGATAGGAATATCCATCTTTTAGATACCACAGAGCCATCCTGTGGAAGATTCTCTCTCCAGCTGCAGCCTGAGGGAGGACGAAAGTGTAAAACCGGACTTTGACAAGGGTTCTGATGGGATATGTTTGCACCATGCAATCAAAATTTGTGGTAAAATCAATGGATAGCTCCTCTAGTTGATACAGTCGTGTCAATGACGTCAACACAGTGCATGTGACCTGTGCCCCTTACAAGATAAACACAGGATTGTGAGCTGAACTCTTCCTGAGTAGTAATTTCCTTTGGCACTTCCAAATGTATTTGATTGTACTTTTCATTCGGAGATGCAGAATGGAATAAACCTCCTTCTGTTTTATACTCAGGAATACACATGAGCAAAACACCCTTGCCGTGTAGTCTTGTTTTGGGCTTCCTTAGATAAGGTGTCTATATTTTGTTTACTTTTAAAAAGAAGAATTAATAAAAAAAAAAAAAAAGGGAAGAAAATTACCCATGGTAGTATTAGCATTAATACAATTTTGTAATTATTAACAGATTTTGCACAGTTTAGTAACATGAGACGCTGAAGTATATTACATGTACTTCAATTCAATTCAACTTCAATTCAATAACACTGGCACAGGCTGCCCAGAGAGGTTGTGGAGTCTCCTTCTCTGGAGACATTTAAAACCCGCCTGGACATGTTCCTGTGTGACCTGACCTAGGTGTTCCTGCTCTGGCAGGGGGATTGGACTAGATGATCTTTTGAGGTCCCTTCCAATCCCTAACATTCTGTGATTCTGTGTGATTATTTGACTGGTAAAATGAAACTTGGGAGTTTATCTGTTACAGTTTTTGCAGATAAGCTTTCGGTGGAAGCGTAAAAGAATGGCTGATCCCTATTCATAACTAGTTCTGGTTCTAAAATACAGCAAAGACTTTGCAGAATTTAAACTTACAGTTTTGAACCCAGCATGTAAAAACAGACTCCTATAAGTTATTACATATAGAAATCAAACATCATATAATATTCAGAGAAATCTAGCAAATTGAGCGATTTGATTACTATTAAAGTCTACCTTAAAAATGTTGCCAGTTCTACTCACACTAAGAAGCACCTTACTCCCTGAAAAGTCTCCTTGAAATAAAAATACTTGTTGAGAAATACAGTAATAATTCTAAAAAGATGTAAAGGTAGAGTATTAGAATTGCTAGCAAAATCAGACCTGACGTAACGATAGTATATTTGCAAACACAACATTAATTAACCATTCAGGCAGTATTTTACCTGCAGATGATGTGCTGTGGGTATCAGTTACTTATTAATACACAACAATAGGCAAAAACATATGCTTTTTTTAATTGTTCTAGATATCAAAAGCCCTATGATTTTATAAAAGGAACTGTTTTCCATAGGTTGGTTTATCTACAATGGATGCTGACACAAAATTTCAAAGAACATCTGCTGTGATAAGAACAACTACTACTTGTACTGGAAAACTCTGTAAGTGTAAGCTAAGTTGTATAAAAAATCCAGTTAAGTATATGCTTAATTGTGTGAAGATGCTTTCTTTCAGGCTGACTGAGTCTTTGCTTGTACCTTTAAATCTAGTTTTAATGATGATTTTCTAACCTTGCCCTTCTCAATAACATTCTTCCTTTTGAAAGTCAACATCACCCATAATATACTTCTCACTTCTCATTGATTCAGCCCCTCTTAAGGTTGCCATAACTGTGGCAGTTCAATTGTTTTATTTCTGCCTACCATTTCCTTTTCTCATTAAAGCTGAATGTGCAGCTTTAAGAAGGAGCTTTTGCAGCACACTCTACCTAAGATGGTACTCAGAGGTATGAATGAAATAGCTGACAATGGTGATAGTCCTTGTGAAAGCTTTGCATTGATGCTTGAAAAGCTGCAGTGGTTTCTTATTTGTCACTATTTATACATCAGGCTGTTGCAATTCAATCTTTAAAGTGCTTTTGTGGTCTGGATCCTATCTATTTACAATGCCACTTTCGTCCCAGTGACAGCTGAGATAATCACATCTGCTTTGGTTTGCAGCTCAGACACTAGTAGGTGGCTAAAATAGTAGAAAGAGTAGAGAAAAAAAAAAAGAAGCAAGAAAGCCCACTTTCAGGCTGGTGTCAGGTCCTTGACTCTGTCAGCAATTGATCCAACAGAGTGCAAGGGCATGTCACACTAATGAACATAACTGTGTTTTAAAATGTTTGCTATCATACTTGCGATAGCGTGAGTTTAGGCGGGGCTTCATGGGACAAATCGTTATGTGTCATGCAACACTAGGACAGAACCTGGGATCGAGTGCACCCACATTCACATCCACATTCAGATGTGGTCTGGCAAAAAAAGTTATGTTGTTTTTCTTGCCATAACTGTGGGTCTTCGAAAAACTCTCCACACACAGATTCCATTCTTGAGGTGCACATGAACTCACCAGCAGTGTTAGCTGGGGCTTGCACTCCCACCCCGAACAACATGAGTACATAGGGCAAAGAATAGAGCAAAGAATCCCATAGCTGCAGGAATCTGTGGCACTAGGAAAGAAATGGGAATTACCAACTTCATATGGGTGCACTTCTCAGAAATGTTACCATTACATTTTTCTCCATTAGGAAGAAAAGTTAACAGAAATATTCTCTTCCTGGTGGTAACACACAGTTATCTAATGGCTTGTCACTGAGTAACATAGCCTACGTAATGACTGCAAGATGTTCCCAAAGCAGCACTGGCTTCTGACATGAGAGGCTTTGCTAAGGTGTAATGTCTGGTAAAGTGTGTGTCAAAAATCCTCCTACCTGCTTTGCAAATGCAGGCTGGTGGCAGAGCTTGATCAGGCACACAGAGCTCTGCCTGCACTCCAGCAGCATGAGCTGAGGCTCAGCCATAAAATGCCTCAGCTTGGCATCAGGTTATCACAGATAACTTCTTAAAGTTTCCCCTTCTCTCCTTCTGGGAATAGTACTGGCGTATCCTTGAATTATTTTTCTTCCGTCTCCACTGAAAACCTTTACAGCATGTGTTTGAAGTCTTACTTTTCTGGGGTGAGGCAAAGTTTAGGAAAGTAAGTCAAGATGTGGAAGGGAGTGATTTTCATGGAACTTCAAGACAGCTGGAAATGGCGATAAACAGGATTGACTGATATATTACAAATATTGCACACTCAAATGCTGTCATGAGACCCTCTTTCCTCCAAGGCAATGTAATGTTTACCAGAAAAGCAGCCTTCGTTGAAATTAAGAGCTGACTCTTCTAGTAACATACTTTAGGCCCCAAAAGAAAAGTCTAGAACTAGTGAAAGGAGACATGATGTAACTGGGTGGCATCTGTTATGTTTTCACAGCTCCTTACGATACTACGCTTCCCAAGAGACAAACCTTGGCTTTCACTGGAAAGTGAAAGTTCCAGAACTGGATGAAAAATTCTTATTTTTGGCCACCATGAACATGGTGTGAGCTGAGCTTTGTGCTCAGGGGTGTCGTAAAGATTCTGGAGGCTTGAGGCAGTGTAGTGAAGGCCTCCACTCTGCCTTGTAGCATATGTGGATTGTCCACACAGCATGCATGAAGGTCGAGTCTGGTCAACTGAGTGCCATGGGATGGAGAGCCATTCTGTGTGGCCACAGTGCATCTACCTGCAGTGCCTACACGGGTCAGATATGCAGCACACACACAATGTCGGCTGAATGCAGGACTGAAGATGTGGCTTGTCTACAGTTTATCCATTTAAGTGCAGAAGCTGCTTACTGATGGTCCCCAGGAGTGGCCAGCTGCTGTGAAAATACAAGAAAAGCCACATCTTGCGTAGAGCAATGCCAGAGGTCCTGTGAAGTCCACAGCAATCCTAGCCCTGGCTGAGCAGTCTCACACTGAGGGCTTGGGCTCACCACCATTTCTGTAGTCTCACAATCCTTGACAAAGGCACCTTTCTCTTGGCAGGTTTTTCTGCATTCCCCTCTTGCTAGAAGTGATCCTGTAGTTTTACCATTTTTGGATTCAGTCCCTGGATGCCAGCCCTCTCGCCCACCCCCAGCTTTGCAGATGCTTGCAAAGCCACCTGCAGCAGGTCATGTTAAATACTCTCCAGGAATCTGTGACCAGAGTCTTACTAAGGTGACTCTGAACATTTCCGTTCAACTTGCTCAGCTTCCAATTCACCTAGAAATAAAGCGAACAGCAAAAATCAAAAGACATGCCAGTAGTCTTCTGCTTAAAGCCTTTCAGTGTTTGCAGCCCTTGCTGCACAGAGAGGGACGGACCTCAGATTCCCTACAACCATCCCATAGTCCTGCCTCAATCTCTGCCAGATCACTCTCCTTAAGGTAGTGCGCCCCGTTACTGACAATCAGCTAGCCAGAGTGAGAACAGATCTTTTTGACTTGCCAGCCTTTTACTGCTGTAGATTTTCCCAAGTACCAATGGCCTTTGGCATCACACTGGCTTGTGCACCTGAGCGCAAATATCCCATTTGTTCTCTGAACAGTGCTTCTTTCTTTCCTTCCTTGCATCGCTCGCTCATTCATTCCCATGGCCTGTTGTACGCTCTGTGGTTGTACAAAGCATTCCTCTAAGCTGGTGGGGTTGCTGTCATCCCTCGGAGCCTGCAGCTCGCAACCTGCTACTGCTGGCAAGCTCTTGCACAGTGATGTAATCCTGTGCAGATCTTACACCACTATCCCCATGCCAGACATTGTGTTGGTTCATGTTGTTTGTTACAATGTGTATAGCTCCTTAATTTTTTGTAATATTTTTTTTTCCAAAGGATTTGAAATTTGATCTGTGCTTGTTTTTCTGCTTCTGGGCTTTTTTGTTGGAGAGCTCTGAAATCTCTATGTTGGCATCTGTGCAAGGCTATTGTCCTTCCTCTCGTATGTTCCAGCTGGGCTAGGGAACTTCCTCTGTTTCACAAATTCTAGTTGTTTTGTTAACACTTAACCCAAGTGTTCCAGCTTTCCAGCTCTGAATCTTATGTTTCAGATTCAAATAGTCTTGCCTCATCCAAGTCAACTATGCAAAATAGTCAGCCCTAGATCAGTCAACCTTCTCCAGCATTTCACCTTCTTTATCTCCCTCTTGATGAAAACATCTTTCTTATGTGCTTCAATTCACTTTTACATTTTCACATTCTGTAATACTCTTTCATAATTCATCTGCCTGGTTTCATGAAACACTATCAAAGATATTAAGCTCCTTGCCAGAAACAAAATTATGGCCCGGCTGGTTTCCTTTTTGCTGCAGTTGTATTATTGTTATAGTCATTATCTTCCAATACCCAGGCAAAATAAATTTGGTGACAAAAAAAAGGGCAAAATACCTTTCATTAGCCTGACTTTTTACTGGCACCTCTCTGATTTCTCCTCCCAGATGAAGGTCAAAAACATCCCCACTTATCCTCCACATTCCCTGATGTTTCTAGCAGTAGTGGACCAATGTGCTCAGACATTTTCTTAGTTTCTTTTCTTCACAATAGTGTTTGATTGCTCAGTGATGACTCAGAACAGAAAAGTATGAAAGAGGTCAACCTATTTCAGTTTCTCTGCCTTGTAAGGATGCAGTTATCCACCCCAACAGGAAATTCAAGACTTCTTTGTGAATGGATGTTACAGAGGTATAGAGGCAAGAAAAGCCACGGTGCCGTGGTCTAGCATGTATGCGAGGTGAATTGGCCTAAATTAATTAAATTAATTGAGTGGAGGTAAGAATCTTCCTTGAATTAAATACACTGAAAAGAGAAAGGATTTGCAGACCATGCTAGAAGGAACCTGAAAAGGGTTTGCTCCTCTTCCTGTGCCCTAAATGCCCGTGCACTGGTGGCAGTAGTCTGGAAGGAACTCACGCAGGAATCCTCTCACCAGACCCATGCTAACCCCTAACAGGTTAGAAAGGTGATTTGTTCAGACTCCAGGTACATAAATAACTTCAGATATACAGCTTATATGTTACAAAATGAGACAATATAAACAAGCCAGTATTACAATTTGGCAGTTGCTGTGTAACGTGGAAAAACAGAGATATTCCACCTGTGTTTGTAAGGCACTTCACACCCAGGGGGGTCTGAATATTGAGGAACACCACAGAGATAATTGGAGTCTCCCCCATCTGTCTAAATTCATCTGCATCTGGATCTGGACCAGCAAAGCTCACTGAAGCACTGTGTGCATTTCAGGATTTTACATTCACCCTGATGGCAAGGTTACAATGTTGACTCAACCTCCAGTTTACTTCCTCTCGGATTTCCCCATCTTCAAATTTTTTTCCTCTGTCTATTGTAGGAGTGAGTTGTTACAAAACAGAAGTTGAGTTCCTTTTATAAACATTGCTTTTGAGTAAAATTCCGGATTAACATGGAGTTATCTGATTTATTGGGTTTTAAGTGTTAATAACTGAGCTGCTTTTTTTTTTTTTTTTTTTTTTTTTTTTAGGATTGACACTGATTTCTTGTTCCTGGCTGAAGGAGACACAAAATCTTGATTCTGTGCTATCAGCAGCCCTTTGGCAGCACTCTCTTCAGGATCATGCATCTTACTGTGATAATTCCTTTCTAGCAATCTGCTTTGTAATCCATTACTTTAAAGTAACAAAAATCAGATTTGTTCAACTTTCAAGGAGCGACCCCTGAGAAGTGATGAGTCTCCATTTCCTTACTTCTGAACAGGATATGGAGAATGGTAATTCTCCATTAATGGTAATTAATTTCATGTAATATTCGTACCTAGATCACATTTTAAATGTTTCAGGTGCTTTGTCTATTCTATTAATAAATCCTTACGTGACTCTCATTGAGTGACTACCATTTGGGGAAGGAGAGGCACGGCAACTTGCCTACGGCACGAGGAGTCACAGGTGGAATGAGGATTATGACACAGGATTTCCTGCCTCCCAAATCTCTTCTGGATCTTCCAGATCAAGTTGCCTCCCAAGCAGGTAATTACACATATCAGTCACACCTCTTATAATTTTCTTATCTTCATTTATGAGCTGTGATTTTCCTACTTAGCTTAGTTGTACTTCACTATATTAATTAGCTGTGCTTTACAAAACAACTCAGAGAAGCTTTTCATTTGCGTGTTTATGAAGTTAGCTCCAAGAAAGGTGTGTTAGCTAAGCTTTTAACAAGGCTAGACAAAAAAAAAAAACCCAAAGCCCAATTACAATATATGTAAAGGTGCTTACTTCTCTGCCAACCAAATATGGCAAAGCCATTTCATCACCCACAACTATGAGGGCAAATTAGTCACAAAAAAATTACAGCTGCATATATTGTGTTCAGGCAAGAGAACCACATGCTTAAACTAAATGAACTTCAGCACAGTTAAAAGAAACTCACACATTTTGTAAGTGAGGTGTTTCTATATAAAGTGGTAAGACGAAGATGTCCTCAGTTGAGGAGGAGGAAGAAGCCAGACCCTCAACTGCAACAAACTTGTTTTGGTTCAAGGGAATGAATGGATGGAGCTTGATTGACTTAATCCATCTAAGGATCTGCATTAAATTTTCTTATAACGCATAACCACAAAACTTATGAGACTTTTGACTCTGAAAGTCATTTTGATGGGGAGAGAGAATGGCTGTGAGGAAAGCAATCTTGCTTATACATTAAAGAATCTGTTGGCCAATTTTATTAGATTTGTTGTATTGTTTTGTTTTCCATGTCATTGAACAATTTTGCTCTCCATTCCAGTCATGCAGTATTTTATCTGAGGTTGGTGGTTTTGTTTAAAAATACCTCTTCCTTTTGATGTTTTATCCAACCCAAATTACACCGGTTTCTGAAGAGCTCTTGCCTCTCTGTCTCTGTTGAAGAAGGGGCAAATAGCAATAGGGCTTTCAGCTGTGCACATCGAGACAATGGCTAGATGATATTCCCCGAAATATCTAGAGATGTGAACATAAAGTCTGAGCACAGAGTTTCTGTATGCTTTCAACTATTTTGAATGTATACCAGCACAATCCATTTATTAAAACTAATCACTATCTGACCTGCTGCCTCTGACCTCTTCTGATCTCTGCAAAGAAGGGCCATGTTGCCTAGCTGTGTTTTAAGATCACCGGTAGGCTTGCCCAAGAAGTTAAAGAAAACACAACATGACCATTGCTCTATCCTTTGCACAGTTGGTCTGGACCAGGGAGCAGAGATACAAAATAAGAGTAGTAATGCTTTACAATTGTTTTTCGATGGAGTGATTGCATAGGTGAAGTAGGGCAGAAGTGACACCACACAATACTGCAGGCTGCATTTCCCAAAACACATGAGTCAGCCTCCCTGAATAGTGAAGTGCCTTTTATTATTTTTGGTGTTTTCTCTCTGAATGTCTGTGGCAAAGTTGCATCATATTTTTCAAATCTTTATTTGCAATGTCAAGGTCTCGAAGTTTTTTCTTTGGAAAAATCAAAGCAGATATTCTCAGGAAATATCTGGATTTCAGTCTCTGGGGTTAAAAGAAGACCACAAAATATAGTAAGCCTCATAATAAAATTACAGGATTCTGTAATACATCTGGGCTACTTTTTCATCTTGCAGCCTCTCCAGTGCTGAGGCAGAATGACAAAAGCATTCACACACATTCTCCAGACTAATTCCATGTTCCAGGGCTGTCAGTCATGATGAGCAAAATATATACATGTATATATATGTTTATATTAAAAAATTGAATCTGAATTCACATGAATGTGAAAGGAGAATGAAACCTTTACATTTGCTTAATGTTTGAGTACTTGTCTACACAAAGAAGGGTCAAAACAGAAAAGGAAGTAAGCAGGAGGTGTTCAGGGCAGTGTGTGAAAGAGATGAAATAGCTGAGCAGTACAGCACCAGTGTCTCTGGTGTAAGGCCATGCTTCTCATGGAGGCAGTATTAATGAGGATAATGGTGGAGTAGGTGAGTGAGTGCTTTAGTCCCCCGAATCACCTGGACAAATCCCCAGCTAAAGGGAAAGACATTTAATTCCGATTTATAAACCTGCTTGCACTGGAGAGCAGCGTTTTTACCATCATTGCCTTGTTCCCAGCACATTCTTATGATCAGAGTGGAGATGTCTGGATAACCTTCCGTTTCTTTTTATCACCTGTGGCTCCAAGATAGCACTGGCCAGCATCTGTGTCTTCACACACCTCAGCTTTCCTTCTCTCCATAATCCTTATAAATACCAACAGCACTATCTAGGAGCTAATGTGTCAGCTAGCATAATGCCAAGTTTACCTTCCATTCTCCCTTCATATGGGGTATTTTTTCCTGGTGCCTGAGCTCTGAGACTTAAAAGCCCCACTGTCTGGGCTTCATGCACTCTTTCTCTTCTAAGGAAGCGTCCTTTAAAACAGTGAATGTTCTAGATCCCTTTTATTATCTGGGTGAATACCAAACCCTTGGTTAATGTAAAATCTCAATATCCTTCCTAAATTGGACATCACAATCTTCATTCAGTCACTCTTGAGTTTATTGTTTCTGAATCCCTGTAGAAGTCCTTCTCTGTTTATAAGTGGGTCTAGTGAGATTATAAATCATATGTTTGAGACTGCTCATCCACTGCTCCAGCATACATTCTAGTTAGGATTGATGACAAGTGTCTGAGAGAAATTGATAGTTGGTGAGCACAAGTTACGAAAAATTCCACCAAACTTGTTTACGTGAAGGAAGAGCCTGAACCAACAAGTTCTAGAAAGATGCTGTGTACCAAGTGATAGCATTGAGTCTCTTGTTGGTGTTTTGTGTGCAAAATTTATTCTGTCTTGGGTTCTGCTAAACCTCAAGGCAGATTTTCCTGCAAAATAGGAAAGTCCATGCAGAGGGCACTTGTTAAATAGTTATTAAGCTCTAATTGTGTCTCCTACCTACTGTACAAGACTTTCCACATGGAGACAAGCCCTAAGAAAAGGTCGCTTGACATGGGAAGAGGGTGGATGGGGCATTTGGCCCCTCTCACATTTGTCACACAGCATATGAAACCACACCTCCATTTACAGTCTTTTGAGACCACGTAATTTAATTAAGCTCCTCTCTCGCCATAAAGCAGTATGGTTGATTGAAAGACTAGGTATCTGTGCAAGGAAATCGTGAGAGCGCCGTAATTGCAGCCAGGTCCCTCATGCTTGAGCAGTGGGAATGTGCAGAATCAATCCATCAAATTATGAGCTCTCCCACAGCAAGGAAGAGACAAAATAATCCCTGCTGGGTCAGGAGGCAGCTTGGTTATAAAAGCAGTACATCTATCAGCAAATATCCCTAGGCGTAGAAGTGATTTAGCAGACAGACTACCCTGTATTTTTATCACACTGTGAACAAAAGACCAAATACCCGTTTGTACACTCTGTGATTTAAGGGGTAGGGTTATTGGTCAATAAACTTTTGTAGGAGACAAGAACAGCTGTTGTTTAATCATTTCCTCAAACAGACAGGCCAAAATCTTGAGTTCCTTACATTTTTTGCTTGACTAAATTGTTATATGTAAATATATTTGAATCTCCTTCATTCCTCGGATCCGTGGGAAAGCCAGACAGGGTGCTGACAGAGGGATTGTAATTGCTGTGGTCTAGCCAAGACAGTATTAGTACCTGGATTTTGACGATACTGTCTGTTGGTTCGTCATGAATAGTGGGTTTCCTGCTGGATGCGACAGCCCAGGAAAAGAGACAATACTGCATCTCCACATTTACCTCTGTCCACTGTGAAAGACCACCTGATTTTTTTTCAGGCTAATTAAATCCTTGACGGTCTTCATTCAGCATTGGGTAATCTACTACCCATGTGGATATCAGTTCTGTTCTTAAAGGTCTAAAACATTCTTATCTTGAATCAAGGCCAATGCCTTGTTAATTATGGCTATGTCTGAGAAGATCATCTTGATTGTTACTATATCAGTGAGACAAAATGAAGAAATAGAATATGTGATGAAAGACACACACCCTTTGTAATTTTCCAACTCAATAATGTGTTTCTCAGGCCTCACCCTAAATTCTTACCGTAGGTGGTTACACAATGCTGTTTGAATGAAGTGATCCACTTACTGATTTTCTTCCTTGAGCTTCTTTCAGAAAAGGAAGAAGCCAGGTTACATGCTCCCTGGATTCAGAAAGTATTAGCCTTTTACTTGCAAAGAACTTTGAAACTTCCTTAAGAGTGCTTGTAGTAGTCATCAAAACACTGGTGAATCATCAAATTTCAGTTCAAAGTCTATATAATCAAGTTTTAAATTATATTAGGATTTATTCCAGCATAGCACAATTAGATCTTTTCCGATTTTCTGCTTGTATCAGGCCAGGGTTCATTCTCTTAAGCTGAAACTGATGATGGGGCTTTTTTGCATGTGTCATTACTTTTGATTACTAAGAAATAGCCACCTGATGATCAGTCCGGGTTTTCATTAAGCACTTTCCATGACAGAAGCACCAATATTAGACAAAATGACTTTTTAAACTGTGGGATTTTTTTTCTGGAACAGTCCCCTGACCTCTTTAGCTAGCCTCCCAGCACCTTCTTAGTTGAGGTCACAGATTATGGTTGTGTGTATTGTGGTTG
This sequence comes from Podargus strigoides, assembly GCA_028020825.1. Taxonomy (NCBI): domain Eukaryota; kingdom Metazoa; phylum Chordata; class Aves; order Caprimulgiformes; family Podargidae; genus Podargus; species Podargus strigoides. The sequence goes on from CM051622.1 coordinate 53,943,846, forward strand.
CATATGTGCACGTACACAGAATATTTATTGACAAGCACTCCTCAAGAAAAGCTACCTACTTGCACATTATTTGCAGGGTTTTGCTATGTGTTGCCTACACACACACACACACTCAGAAGGTCCTGTAACATTTGGATTTTGCAAAGGGGAGACACTTTTTGCACCTGTGTTGTACCTTGTGTGCCACACGAAGTACAAGGGTACTCAGGATACAGGACAATCTAGCTTAGAGAAAAAGAGCCTCTATGGATACAACATACAAGGCAACCAGAATTCTTCAAAATAATTTGGAAACTCTTCTTTTACTATTTTTCTTCATCTCATTTCCTCTTCTAGTTTTTCTTTCTCTTTTTTTTTTAAGTCATCATTCCACCGTGCACAGACTACCTGGGCTCCATCCCATCAATGCTACCTTTCTTGTCAGTCCCCTTTGCTGCATCTGCCCCTCAGAACTTTTTGTGGATTCCTCCTCAGTCAGTAGCAGATGTAAAACCTGCCAAGTTGCATAACCCCAAGCATGCCTCAGTTTTTTCCGTCTCTTGCTCCACCCCGTGCAGATTCCACACATTTCACCCAGCCTTCCCCTCGAACCACTCCCTTTCCTCAATCTTTTTATTCTCACCTTAATATCTTCTTTCATGCCATCACCACCACGTAGGGCAAAGGCAGCCTCACACCCGACGATAGCTACGTATCCTCCCGCTCCCTTCTCCAAACAAAGCGGGAGCACAGCAGAGCCCATCTGTTCCCTGAATCATCCCATCTGTGACAGGCACTTTCCATCTGCTCACTGCTGTACTATCTGCGGTTTGGAAGTTTAAAGTGCACCCATCTGAGCCAAACCCCACTGAAAACACAACATGGCTCTCTCATTGTTGAATTCAGGACACCTTGAATCAGGCCATAAAACATCTGGGGCAGACGTGCTTTTTTTTGTTGCAACTTTTTTCCTTCCTGTTTTACAGTGTAATGTACTGACACGTCTCAAGTGTTGCATCAAATGCAGGTACTTAAGCCCAAAATTGGTGCTTGTTCTGGACATTGTATCTATCCTTTTACGCCATGACCTTCAGATAAAAACAATTTACCTACATGTAAGCAAAATTTCTGGAGTTTGTAGGATATCTAAATGCAGCCTAGGATACCAAGGCTTAATTTTTGCCCCCAAATGTACATGTTGTCAGCATGATCATTGATGCTGAATTCAGCCTGCAAGCTGCTTCTCATGTATATACAAACACACCAGTCCTTGCTCATATGGATGTATAATATATTTCAGTCATTTGTTATTGAGACCCCAACTGTGCTGTTGTGGAAGGAATAACTGCACTGAAATCTGGAATCAAAGCCTTAGGAAGAGGGCTGAAAATACCTTCTTCTCAATATACTTTCACATATAAAATTAATAAAAAGTAATCTCCTGCCCAGTATTCTTGAATTCAACCAATATTTGTACTAGTAATTTTTTGTCACCTGTGTAACATGACTTGTGTTGTAAACATACACTTCTTAGCATATACACTCAGAGACCAAGTAAGTACTTAAGGAACAGTTGTTGCGGTGAACGCATGTCTTCTATGTACAAATAAGCTTATTGACTTTGCTGGTTTATTTTTCTTCTACTTAAAAAGCTTGCTAACTTAGTTTACAGTAGGGACAGAACAATAAACTTGAGTTTTAGTATGAGCTGACTTAGTATTTGATCGTTATTTCTTGACATGATTAACACGCCAAAAATTGCCTTAACACAAACTTTAGTGCAACTGCCAGATGAGTATCACAGAATCAGAGAATCACAGAATGTTAGGGATTGGAAGGGACCTCGAAAGATCATCTAGTCCAATCCCCCTGCCAGAACAGGTAAGATGTTGCTGTCCTCCAGCCACTTGGCACGGCTGTTGCCTATGCCCTCAGAGGAGGTTGTGGCAAGAGCTCCAGCATGTGTGTGTAACAATAGAAAAGAGTAATGTTGTGTGTTACACACTCCTCCAAATAAGGCCTTCCAGGTCCTCCCCTCCTGATGAATTCTTGCTTACTGTCTCATTTTCCCTGGGTGTAGGCACATTTGCTGGAGAGGAGCAACTGAGTCACCTGAGAGCCTGGAGGCAGGGAGCTTTAGGCTGGTCAGGCAGGCTGAAGGCAGCATGCAAAGATCCCCTGGAAGCTAGATTTTTGTAGTGCCCCCAACCCCAATTTATAAAGTACTCTAAGTATTTTTAAAAAATATTGAAGTATACTAAATTGTGTTCAGCAAGAAAAGCAAGAAATACTTTCTACATGCAGAGAAGAGAGATAAAGGAAGAATAAGAATGCTGGCTTTTGCATTTAATTAGTTTTATATTTCATTTTTAGACTAGATCTAATCCTCAGTTTTAGAAATCTCCCTAGCATAACAGTGCTTGTAGCAGCAGACAGAAGATGGCCCGCGCTAGAAAAAGTATAGCATAGGATCATGAATAGTTGTAATAAGCCGTATTTCTTGCGTTTCTAATAGCTCTGTTGTATTTAAATGTGATTTATTGATACACTGATTATTATTTTTTTTATGATAGTTCCTCTTTCTGATATTGAAGAGCAGTTTACTCTTCTGATGGCAATTTAAAGGCCACAGCTGGGCAAAATTTTACAGTTTTGTATGATACAGATTTTTGGCACCTAGCTTTGCCATTATCAACATTTCTAGTGGAAAAAAATACTTCAAGAATGCTTATTTCCTGGAGGTCTACATACTTCTATTGCAAATATCATGCAAGTACATTTCTGCGGTGAACATCCTTTAACTTCTTGCAAGTTCTTCTGAGGGATCATTATGTTTCAATACAATTATACAAACACAAACATCCTCTGCTATGGGTAATTAGAGTTAGGGGAAGAAAGACAAGATTCTTCCTTCATGCTCAAATTTAAATCAAATACAAATAAGATAATAACATTTGGAGAGAAGAACTGCTTAAAGCTTTATCAGCTTTTTGATCTCTTAGCAGTGGTATGCTACAGGCCCAATAATATCATGAAAGTGGGTGGCCATGTATTCCCTTAAACACAGATTTGCCTCCGAGTGTAAATATGGGTGTTGAATAACCCTTGCACTGTGTGGAGATACACAGATAGAACTACAATACCGATGTGAAGCAAGAGGAGGAGGATATCTGAGAAATATGGATAGGTATCAGGGAGAAAAAAAATCCTTTCAAGATCTCTATTAATATCTTCTAAAATCTGATTTTCAGAATAGGCAATTTCAGCACAGCCATACCCATATGGAACAATGCAACTTGTTTTCTGCATCTTAAAGGCTGGAGTTTTTTGCTATCGCTGATAGTTATCTTGGGTAATTTAGCATATACTCCAGATCACAAAGGTACTCTTTGACATAAATTCAGTGTGAAAGGATGGCTACTGCTTGATCTCTAGTATGCATAAAAGAGTACAAATATGCAAGTATGTTGCATTATGCAATGCTATACATAATATTTTGCCTTCCTAATCGATTCCTTAATTGGGCCTTCTGAGCACTATGCTTAAATGTCATTTTATTGATGCTTACTGATGTTTTTCAGTTTACCTTGTAGTAAATTAATGCCCTTCAGATGAGCAGTCTAAAATCCAGTGATAGCTGCTCAGCCGAAGGCAGCTGAACCAGTGTATTTTAATTCTCACAAGAATGAGATCTCACCTAAGTCAAAAGGAACATGAACACAGAAGATGAAATATAATAACTGAGATTAAAATCAACAATTAAGAAATATCAGAATCAATTTGCCTATCTTAAATTTGTTTTCCTAATGTGTTTGCATTAGGATGTAGTTCCTGGTAATGCTACCATATGGTCTTGTTTTTCACAGGATCCCAACCTTCATTGAAATAAATAGCCTGGCTCCTGTGACGGAGAATTCAAAGAGGATGACTTTGAGGGAGTGTTTTACTAGTGTTTAGCGACAAAGCTACTGATCAAGTGCTTGGTGCTGCCCCGGAACACAACATCTGGATGCATGAGATGTCAGTGCTTAGGCTCACATGGTCGACTGTTGAAAGGGAGTGATGGTTAAGACTTTCAGTGTACAACTGTCAGTGTGTATGTTCAGTCCACAAAGACACAATGCAAAGAAGAAAGCAAGGTTGCCTCCACAGGTCCAGGCAAGCACTTTTCTTCTTGTGCTTCCTCTATGCAGCTCTGCAGGCTGCACTACACTGTTGTTCTCTCACCCACAATGGAGGGACATGGCATGAATCCAGAAGGTGGCAGACGCAGCACGTTTCTGGTGACTTGCTGGGACAAGATGGACACTTGTTGGAAAGTGGTTAAGGTTGAGAGGGACCCAGCAATGAAGTAGGCACGAAAAGGCCCTGGCTGGGGATGGAGGTGAGCAATGCAAAGGGTGGGAGCTTGTGGCTGCTGGTGGCCACCAGCTGGTGACTCGGCTCAGCCCTAGATAAGCCAGTCCCTTAAGCACTTTGTACTGTGATTGCCTCCCCTGTTGGGGTTCTAGCTGAAAAACAAGATAGTGCTGTTTGAATTATGTTTGTGTTATTGAAGCTATAGTTGTCCACATATTCGTATTATTAGCCATTGATATGGAGCTCAGGCTTACAAGTTTAAAGTTTTGCAAAAAATCTCATTGAAACGGCTAGAACCATAATGAATGGAAAACTTTTGAGCACTCTTCACATTTTTATAATAGTGTGATGCAAAATCAATTGCAAAAAAACCCCAAACAGACAAAAAACAATACTCTTGCCGTTTTTTCCACTAGATTGCCTGCCTTTGCACACTGCTTTAGAACTTAAGAAATACCTAAAAGTTCCTTCATTAGCCACTCTTGCTCCTCACACTAACTGTAAGCCTATCAGCTTACATGGAAAGAACTAATCTAGAAAATGTTCTGTATCTTCTAGCTATAGTAAAAAAATTAAAATCTGTGTAATAAAATGAACCCACAGCAGTTTAAGAGGACAGCAGGTCTGCTTTGGTACAAAACTTTATTCACTTCTGAGAGAGTGAGAGAAGTTCTCTAATTTCAAAAAGGCACAGGACCAATCAGTCTGACTTGAGCCCAGTGAATCTCTGCCTTCTGCCCTTCCCCCTGTTCCCATGCAAGCTGCTATCAGCAAGCTGTGCTGCCACAGAAGTCTCCTCCGGTGCACAGCTTTCTTCTTTACAGTCTTCTGTAACTGAAGGCAAGGGTTGGAAACTGTAGGGAGAAGTTACGGAAATCATTAAATTTAACGTGAACCTCTTTTCAGGTATCTGCTAATATTTTAGGTAATTGTAATAGCTGCAGGTGCTATTATGAGTGCCACAGAAACCCCACACATCAAAGTAACAAAGACCACTTGCCATTAACCTGCAGAATCATTAATTAACCTGCACTGAGTTAAGACAGAAAATTCCTGAGCGAGGTGTTACATTTCCACCCTGTTTTACTCTGCTGCTGTCCTTCATTCTATATGGCAGGGAAGCATCTGACTGAGATTAATTACTAATTAAGAGTTGGTTCAAAAACATCACAAGTTTAGAGAAGAAAGCAACCTAATCCTGTTAAAAAATAGTTAGAAATATAAATTCCAGTCTCCTGGGATTTTCTTTTGAGCAGGAAATTTAAATAACTCTATTTTGAACATACCAAATTGACCCCACTAACTATATGTAATAAACAAATGGAGATATTTAAGCTGACATTTGAGCAGTGTCAAAGCCTTCTAAGCTTGTTCTCAGTAGATTAGTAGATAAGTGCAAGCTTTCCTATTCTGGGATATGTTCCAAGGCAAGCATGAGGACTGATGATTTCATTTAACTCCAAAGTGGACAACACTGTATATTTAAATAATACAAATCATCTGTGTAGTTCTTATGACAAGCTGCCAGTTGACACTGATGGTGTTGGGATAAAACACCTCTCTGCTTGGCACTGTATCTTAGGGCAAAAACTACATTCAATCTACCGTTCAATCAGTATGTGAAACTAGAATTATTAGCATGGGAGATGCAGTTTTCTCCAAAACACAGTGTATCTCACCGGATCTAATCCCAGAAAATCTGACATAATAAATCTTTTTTGAAACAAGGAATATCATTAGGTGTTTCATAGACTCCATCATATATTTGTGGGCTTAAAAAAATAGTGGCAAATAAATTCAGAGCCAGCTCCCTGTATCCCAGCAGTACTGACAAATCTGCAAGTATTTTGGTGTACTGTTGGGAGAAGCTTGCCAACTATTGCTACTCATTCAGTTTTGCTGTATCTGTCAGTGATAACACGTCCACAGAGCTACTTTCAAAATAGTTCTTAAATATTTGCCCAAATGCATCCTTATTCAGCAAAACACATGCATAAATCTCTAGTATGTTTAATGATTCTGACTTTAATCGAATTCCAGTACTCAACATTACAGAGGAGAATCCCTCTAATATGATTACTGTGTAGAACATCAATCTAGGGAAATCTTCAAAACCGAGTTTATAAAACAGAACAGTAGTTCTTGGCTATCAGGACCGTAAACCTCTAAATTAATGACTGTTCTGTCACTCCATTCTGCACGACTGTGAAAAGAAATAAAAGCAAGCTTTTTCTTCAGCACTAAAACAGCAATCCTAAGATTATTACACAGGCAATGCTGGAAAAGTTTTCAGGTTTTATCCTCGCCTATATGAAAGCCAGATCCACAAAAAGGCTTAATTACTTTAAGTGGTAGTTAACAAAAAAAAGTCCAAAATGGCAATTAATTAATCCCTGAGTACCTCATTAGATCCCTAAAGCTTCAAGAGGCACCCAAGCTTTTCCCAATGAGGTTTCACACTGAAACTATTACAAGCTTTGCACCTCATTATTCACCTTCCTTTTCCTTAGAAATGAGGGTTGCCATTGACTTATCTACGATTATGTGCATTCAGCAGCGTACTGGCAACACAGAGTTTGCATATGTAACATACAGCAGCCAGATCCATTTGCATTTGAAAGAAAGAAGGAGAATTTCTGTAGCAAATAACTTCTTCCAGCTGTGTTTTAACAGCAAAGAGTAAGCCAGTTGTCTGCAGGCAAAGACAAGACGTACATGATGGGTTTCGTGCTGTGAATCCAATTTAGATTCTTTGCTGAGGAAAGAACCTCAGCCTGGGGGAGAGCTGGGATACGCGATGCACCGTCATTTTGGTTCTTCCTTCTCGCTAGTATAGACATACCTCCTGCTCTGTAAGTTGACTGTGAATCCAGTTCCTACCTGCCTGACTGCAGGCTCTGAACAGAGAGGACAAGTGGGTGACTGAAATTAGTGCTGAGAGCTGGACATTTAAAATGACATACGTGTCCTGGTTCCCCCAGGCACAGACCCATGGGCCAGCCATGCAGGCAGGCCATGAGTAGCCCCGAGTCAGCTGGGAGATCCAATCAAGGCAGCTGACTCACAGGGGTATCCTGTATGGTGGTATACCATCCCATGCTCATTATAAAAGGAGGGAGCTCAGTGAGGGTGAAGAGTTCTTCTTCCTGGGGCTTTTCCTTCCTGGCCTTCTGCTTCTGCTATTGACCTCAAGGACCAGGCTGAATAGAACTTTGCATACTTTATGATGTTTGTTGTATTAGTTTTGTTATTTCATTAAGTCTGTTTCTATTTCAGCCCACTGGGTTTCTCCCTTTTTTCCCTGATTTCCCTTCTCAGCTGGGGAGGGGGCATCAGGTGGTAGAACAACTGCTACAGTTTAGCCCTGGGTACTGGCTAAATGTAAACAGTACTGATATGCTGAACTTGCTTACGTCTTTATGGACCCAAGCATAAGGTCTTTTTATGTCCCCTTGGCAGTGCTAAGAGATTCTGTTTACAAAGATTCAGGATCCTCACATTTACAAGTGCAATTTAATAGCTGCATTTGAATGTAATTATTGAAAGGCATATTCATATTTGGTGTTATGTAAAACAAGTTTCTGGAATCTAAAATTTCTTTGACCTACCTAAAAAGCTTTTACTATTGGTTGCTTATTTAAAAAATTGTTACCTAGCTGACAAGTCATATTTTCCAGTTCCAGAGTGACATTTGTTCCCAGACTTGTGCTAAATGTATGCTAAATGTGACTTTGAGGCCCTCAGTTCTGTCAGCTGCACAAACCTTGTCCTGTTTCTTTCTGACATTAGCATTTGTGATGCAGAGCACCATTGCATTTTACATGCCTAGCATGACTTATTTTTGTAAACTGTGGTTTCTAGATGGACTTGAAAATGTAATTGAAATTTGGTGCCTGAATAACCTCAGCCTTATTACACCACATCTGAATGAAATTGGGAATTTGGTGTCTACCATGCTGGTAGGGAGCTAGTACCCTTACAACTAGTGGGGAGCAGTTCAATACAGCCAGTGGAGCCTGGGGAGCAATTAATATCCTCAAGCAGACACCTTCATTTGATCACCGGATAAGCTCTCCAGACTCCACTGAACGTACTGACTATGTTTCCGTTAGCCGTGATGAGCGCTTACCCATGGCACTTCCCCCTTGGACTCCCAAAATTAGGCAGAGCCTCGGGTGTCACGGTTTTCCAAAGTGTGAGGAGTCAGCCTTCCCCAAGGCAGCTACGAATTTGAAATTTAAATCGTCCTTATAAAGACAGAAGTAATTATATATAATATACGTAGACTAATTCATGTTTTACCTCTGCCTAGCGGCACCCGAGCCCTGAGGCAGCTTTGCCTCAGCGCCTGCGAGTGCCCTCTGACAGGCACAGACAGGCGCCAGACGCTGCCCCCGGCTTTACCGCGGGTTAATTAAGAGAAGGCATTCTGTCTATAGGGGACTGTATAGATTTGCCGGGTCTGCTGGCGGAGATCTCTCTCCCTGGCAGCAAGCCCGCCGGGTGAACGGCGAGGGACGACGAGGCGCCGCCGCCTCACCCCGCCCCGCCCTGCCCTGCCCAGCGGGCCCGGCAGGGGGCGACGTCCGCTCGCCTGACGGCGGCGTTTGGCCCATCGCGGCCGCCTTAGCCGCGCCGTCCGCGGCCCGCCGCGGTTCTTCGGGGTCTGCCCGGTCTCTAGGGTTTCCGCCAGCGGCGCCCGCCGCGGCTGGGCCGGCGCCATGTTCACCAGCACCGGCTCCAACGGGCTCTGTGAGTACCAGCCCTGCCGCAGCCCGGGGAGGACGGAGCCGGGGAAGGGCGGCGGCGAGGGGTGTGTCGGCGTCTCCCTCGCGGCGGGTGGCCCGGCCCCCTCCGCCGGGGGACGGGACAGGGCCGCGCTGCAGGGGCAGGGGGCGCCGGCGTGACCTCTGCGAGTGCCGCGGAGAGGGTTGTGGGGCCGCTCCCGCCGCCCGGCCTGGGCGCGGCGTGCCGCCGTCTCCACTGCGGGAGCGGCGGCCTCGCTCCCCGCGGGCGCAGCCCGGCCGCAGCTTGACTTCTCAACTCGGGCTGTGCCGCGTCTGCCGCTTCGTGACGGCGGGCGCTGCGGGCGGGGGCCGCGCCTGGCAGTGGCGGCGCGGGAGGAGCCGTTGCGCTGGTCCCGGTGGTGCCTTCGGGGGGCTCCGCTTCACGGGCTCTCCTCTCCCGGAACGGCTGTCCCGGGGCTCCCCGGAAGGTTGTTATTAAATCAGTTTTTTGGGAAGAGAGATTTAAGGGCAGAGTTTCCAGATCTGTTTAACTTTTTTTTTTACATGCGGCATATGTCAGTCATTTCATATCCCCGTGCTACCTGAAGGGACTTCACAGGCATTGAGGGTTGCTTCCGAGCCTCTTTGCAGGAGAAAGAATCTGCTGCCTTTAGAAACGTCGATGGAGAGCTGAACTGGCTGCGGGGCGGACTCTGCCTCTACAGGCTTCAGAGCAGGCTGGGACAAACGGTAGTCACAACTTTGCTGACCAAGTTGTGATTCACCCAAATCCTAATCTGAGTGTGAGAGCACTCTTTGAGTGAGAGGGTGCCACAGAATGTCTCGCGTTTAAGAAGGAGTATTTGTTGTAGCTGTGTTCTGTTTGAGGCATCCCAAGGAAGGGGAGGGGGTGTATTTTTGCAGATGGATCTAATAACATTACTTGATTCTGTGTTCAGTTCTGGGGCCCCCAACATAAGGACATGGACCTGCTGGAGCGAGTCCAGAGGAGGGCCACAAAGATGATCAGAGGGCTGGAGCATCTCTGCTGTGAAGACAGGCTGAGAGAGTTGGGGTTGTTCAGCCTGGAGAAGAGAAGGCTCTGGGGAGACCTTACAGCGGCCTTCCAGTACCTGAAGGGGCCTACAAGAAAGGTGGGGAGGGACTTTTTACAAGGCCATGTTGTGATAGGACAAAGGGTAATGGTTTTAAACTGAAAGAGGGTAGATTTAGATTAGATATTAGGAAGAAATTCTTGACTGTGAGGGTGGTGAGGCACTGGAACAGGTTGCCCAGGGAAGCTGTGGATGCCCCCTCCCTGGGAGTGTTCAGGGCAAGGTTGGATGGGGCTTTGAGCAACTGTTCACAGCTCCTGATTTTCTAATATCACACACACACACGGCAGTAGACACTGTAGAAGAACAACCTTTTAGTGACTTATGTCTATGTATAATTCTCTGAGACAGAAACTGGGGTGAAAAGTATCCTTGTTTGGCTGAATGGGTGGAAAGTCACCGTCAGTATTTAAAAGTTTTTCCCAGATAGGTCCACTAGAAGGAGGAGTAGAAAATTGTACTCATAAGACATGTATTTGTGTTAGGAGAAGAACCTAGACAAGATGCCATTCTGCAAAAAGTAAATGTTTACATTTTTTGTTTGTTTGTTTTTTTTCTGGAAATCTGGTACAATGTACACTCTTGCTGAACTCACATGTTGACCTAAAGTGATTTTTCACAGTAAGACTTGGCTGGTACAGGTGCACTGACAAACTTCAGTAGAGCCACGGATTCAGGTGGCAGTGACGTATGCTCACTTAGTGCACAACTGTGGCAGTTAAAGATGTCCCTGTGCCCTCAAGCTTTTGTTTCTGCCTTTGTAGCAGAAGTGTCTGCTGCAGTAGCAGCAGGTATGTAGGATTCAGTCACTGATGTGCAGAATCTGATGCTTTAGGCAGGTAATGAATCAGTGCCTGATTCATCATGTTGCATCAGGGAATTGTATGTGTGTGTCCACGTCCTGTTCTGCCGCTGGGTCTTGGGAGCAGTAACCTCTGGCAGAAGGGCAATGATAAACAATTGTTGGGGCACAGTTGGTGGATAAATGGACCTGTATCAGTGACTCTAGATAAAATAACCAGACACCTGGTTTAACAGTGATAAGAATGATTGTCCCAGGTCAGACCGAAGGTTGCTGTAGCCTGGTGTGCCATCTCTGTCAGGCTTCGTAACATCTGTAATGTTAATTAAAGCCATGTCATAATACCATTTGGTAAAACTTATTAATACTAAGTGCTCTTTAGCCATGTGTATCTTAGGTCATTTTAAAAAGTGACCCAGTTGTCGATTATATTTCTAGTAGAGTAAGGGCTTCAGTGTCTTCAGACATAGATGAGATGGCAAAAATGTCAGAGGTTACTGTATTCTTTTTGCCTTGTTTTTAGTCCTTTCTGCAGAAGTCCCCTCTTTAGCAATGAGAAAACAAACAAGCAACAAACAACCCAGAGCTCTACTACATTTAGGTAAAATGATTCTTATCTATTCTTATCTGGCTTCTTATGTCGAGTTTTTAACAAAAGTGCCAGACACCCTTGTCCCTAGTTTTCTAGAAGCAAGTCTGAGTTTGGCCTACTCACCTTTTTAAAAACTTCTTTCTGATTTTGAAACTTCTTCTCATAACTTAAATAATTTTTGAACTCATTTCAAGTAATTTTTTTTCTTATAAACTCTTCTGGTTAGTTAATTCTTGAAAGTTCATTTAATAATTTTCTGAAAGAGACAGCAGAGTAACCAGTGGCTTGTAGTGGCAGCAGTTCCAGCTGGTTATAAAATTTTTGCTCCATCCAATAATTAAGGTAATATAATTAAGGTTGATGGAATCTTGGATGAGGATATTATTGTCCATGTTCTTTGAATTCTTTGGGTTTTATTTCTTATGCTAATTTTAGAATGAACAAAAATAAATAACAGTGGACTATATCATATAATTCCAGGAGATTGTGGAAACAATATATATATAACAGAATATAAACAATATAAAGGTGAATTTAAGTCATTAGAGGTCTACATGGAGAAATAACTGAAGAAACCATCCGTTTTATTTGGTGCACTACATAGATCAAATTCGTAATCGACGTCCAATGAAACATAACTCCTTTTGATTCATACTGCGTTAGTCCATTTCCCCCTTCTTGCATCCTGTCTTTTCAGTGTTTCTAGCCTGCCTCTCTCATCTCTTGATGTTTTGATGAAAACAAAACTCTCTTAAACTACAGGGAGACTGACAGGATTAGGATTTTTTCAAGATGCTTGTGAAATATGCATTTTAAACTGGTCTTTCGACCTTCATCATGTAGAATAATTTAATTAGAATATTAAGTTTTGGACATTTTTCATCATACGTTACACCTCTCTCTGTAAAAATTCATGGAACTTTGATTGATACAATTCTGTGTTTTGTTATGTCCCAGACATGGTAACTGTATGTGCCCAAGAGAAGATAGCTTGTAATTAAAACAAAAAGCTCATGTGCTTGTTAGAATTGAGTTATTGTTTAATATTCCAAACATTTAATATGCAAAATGTCACAGAAGAGATGACTGAACCTTGGTAGACTGATGCCATTTAGCAGTATACTGATGTACTGTTTCTAGGAAACATGGGAGGAAGACACTAGCTTTCTTTTAGCACAATTTATTTATAACTTTTATTTGGGAAAGTCCTTGGCTGCATACATGAATAAAACCTTGAGTAAATGAAAAGCTTGAGTATTTTGATTTCATCAGTAAAAGGGAGTTCAGCTGCGCATCTGTCTGTACAGATTACTGCATAGCTGCATTTCCAGATTTCTAGACTAAGAATAGTTTGTTTAATCTGAATGCATTTTGCTTTTGAATTATAAGGCCACCCTGACACACTACTATGGACTTAACAGAGTAAGTTTAGCTCAGCTAAGCTTTTCTGAAGTCCAGTTATCTACTGTAGCTGTCCTGATAGTTACTGTTCTTCATTCAGGGCAAGGTTGTTGTTGCATTTATAGTTAGTTGATAAAACAGTCCTAAAAAAAATCATCTAGATAGACCCTTTGGCTGTTCTTGTTACATGGATCTTTGTTTGGTTGATGGCCAAATTTTATTTGTGCTAATGTGCCACTACTATGCTAAACAAACAATATTTTTCAAAGTTACTAGTTATTGTTCTATTGAAGTTAGACTTTCCTGTAAATAATGCTTGAATAGCTGGGCCTGTGTAGTGAAGTCCTTGACCTTGTCTGTGTGCATTTTAAGGACTCATGACTTTGAGCACTGCAGTTAAGTTCTTGCACAAAGTGTTTATCTAGTATTTCTTATACTAGTTTAAGAGTTTCCTGGTATAAATCCTCCATCCTACTTCTGTTCAGTACCCTTTAAAATCACATGCATAGGCAGAGAGGTTCTAGAAAAGTGATGTTGTAAGAGGCATATAAAGGCAAGCTCCTCCAACAAACAAATGGTCCAGCCCCAGGTGCATGTGAGCCAGTTCAGACAAGTAGGTCTTTTGCTAGGAGTCATGTGCTGAATTCCTAACAGGCAGTACCAGGTGTAGCAGATGACACTGTTGAGAGCTGATGACACATATACTCAGTGCATTACACAAACAGTTTGGGATGAGGAGGTGTAGAAATAAACATACCTGGTACATGTTACAACTATGAAATATGTAAGTCAGGAAGCAAGGAAGAACACTTTAAAAGGACAAAGACAGTTTGCCCTCTTTATGGGAAACTTTGTTGTTATCTGGAATATCGGAGGAGCTGGTATGCCCTGGGGAAAAAAAAAGCCAATTACTCTGGATAGTACAAAGCACAGCACAGGCATACTCAAATGACTTAGCAAAATAACCCAGTTGAGCTGACTTGGTAAGGCACTGTTGCAGTGTGCTCCAGCACCTGGCTTTCAGGAGGGGCTGGAGAGGTGGGCTGTGGTGCCGGACCCAGGCTGGTTTCGTGTGTTGCAGTCTGCCAGGAACTGGGGTCCCGTGCAGAATGGAACACTCGGGGGGCTCTGCAAAGGCTAGCAAGAGCACATGAAGAATAACACTGGCCAGGCTGTTTTATTTACTGTAGTGCTACTTAGCTGTCTTTGCTGCTTGTTCTCCAACACGCTGCATCCCAGGAGCCAAGTATGATTGTGGTGGCTTAGACCCTGCCAGGACCCAAGACCACACTGCCGCTGCCCATCCCCCCACCCTCGGACGGGGATGGGACAGGGAGTAAAACACAAACCCCGGGGTTGAGATAAGGAAGATTTAATACAGCAGTGTAACAACAACAGACCGAATAATAACAACAACAGTGATAACAATGTACAGAGGTACACAGCACGAGGGACAGACCCGGACAAAAGCCTCTCCCGCACTGCCTGGGCACCCGGACATGATGTCAGCATGGTATGGAATAGCCCGGCTGTAGCTCCCTCCAACTGCTGGGGAAACTAACCCTGTCCTAGGCGAACCAGGACAGCTATACAGGCAGCTTTCAACTATAAGACACCAAGGCCTTCCCAACAATGCAAGCCTGTAAGACAAACACCAGACTTTTCTGCAGACACTGTAATATCCCCTCCCAATATTCTATGTGCACTACTGCATGTGAGTATAGTAGGAAAGACTGTTAGAGTTAGTCTTTTATTAAGGTAAAATATGAGTCCATGTTTTAAAGCCTATCCACTTGCTACATCTGGAAAATATTTGACTACTTTGCCTACTCACACACAAGCTACTTCACATAGTACTAGGGAGTAGAGTCCTTTGAACTTTGTGTGCAAGCCTTTCCACTAATGCAAGTTATGCTTTTACCTCTCTGTGAACCTTGTGCAATGCTAGCAATTTGTTAAAAATCCCCAAGGCAAGAAGGGAACACTGGACTTCTCTGCTTGCATAAGCTGAATGACTGAACTGTGCTGTGCACAGGTGTCAGGAAAATAATAAAGGTATTTAAGTTCATGCTTTGTGGTACAACTGAAGGAAAAGTGAAGTATGTATTGAACATATCAGACTTCTGTGCATAACAATATTATGCAGTACAGTACTATATGAGAAAACAAATTAGCTTGTACATCAGCATGCCACAGAGCAACCTGCTTCAAAATATTAGGTTAAGCCTGGGAGCAGCGTAGCCACATCTCTTTGATTAGCCATTCATTGAACACCACAAAAATGTTGGCATTCTGCTGGTGCTGCAGAGCTAGCTCATTTCAAGCTAGTGTGGGGAATCTCCACGTGGTGGTGTGGTGAGGCCATACCTGATATTTCTGACAGTGTATACTAATAGTAGTATGGTAATATGCCATGTCATTGGGAGAAGGAAGAGGCTGCTTAATGAGGTGAGCATTCTTGTTAGCTTTAACCTGTTTCATTTTCTATTTCTTTTCAAATATTACCTTTAGACACAAAGGTTTTCTTTTATTTTTTCTTTCTTTTTGTAGCTTCTTATTCTTTTATAGTTTGTGACCTAGGCGAAAACAAGCAGTTTTCTAAACAGTAAATGTAGAGGTGACTGGTTTGATTACAGTCTTACCAGTGTCTTTTAAAAATAGACTTAAAACATGATCACAGTTGGTTTCTGTACTGGTTATTGTATATATAACCATTATTGACCTTTCTGCATTAAGTTTATAAGCATTTTATGAGAAACTGTTCCTGCAGTGATACTCTTGTTACTGTGTTCACTTGCAGGCACCATGTTGATTAACCACCAGAGTACGCTGTGAAGTGACAGTTGAACACAGGATCACCTTCCTGTGTCTGTGCTCTGTGCCTGGAGTAAGGGCAAGAGCTGCTGTCCTGACCCAGAACACTTCATTCAGTCATGTAATATTTGCAGGTAGCAGTAACTTCACTGCATTTGCAGGGTCCTCTGGTAGTGCAGATTTTTTTTCAAAGGATGAAACATTAGAAAAATTCTTACACTGGATTGAACAAACTCTAAAAAATCATCATATAGTTAAATTCTATCTTGCCAGTCAGCATGCAGTCTCCTGGTGTCTTCCAGATTCCTCAGACAGCATTACATGTGCCTGTATCTCTTTGCCATCCTCCCTCCATGTCACGCTCTCAATTGTTCTCAGCTACTGCTCAGGACTCAGTGTGTCCTGACAAGCTTTTATTTTTCAGGTCTATTAAGATTGTTCCAGTCTCCCAAAAGCACACATTGGTGTCTAGGAAGCTCTTAAAAATTACTTTTCAGATTTGAATATCTAACAGTAGGTTTCATCAACCATTACAATAAAGGACAAGCAGGGTTTTCAAGCATTCAGAAGGAGGCATTCATGCTGCTGTTTGATGTGTAGCGAACTTGCATCTGAAGGGAAGATAGTAGGCAAGAGTCCTTGAAAACTCTTGACCTGTTTGAAACTTCACTGTCGGTTGGTGAACCTGCTGCAGGTTCTTGAACTGATCTTGGAATGCGATAGATCTGCAAGATGGCTTAATGCAGGAAAAACAGCCACCCAAAATACAGATTCTATCAGTGCATTTGGGAAGTAGTGTGCATTCAGATGTGCACCATTTATGGTTTCAAAGACTCACTGATCTTGTGTATCAGCTTTAAAAAACTGGTTCATGCTTATTTCGTACCATTATAGTAGTCTCCATCAGTGCATTTGTCCGTATGAAAGTGGCATGTCTGCCTCATAGCAGCTGGGTCTGTGAAGTTTGCAGATGATAGTGGAAAAAAAAAATCTGTTACATAGCATGTTATGCCTGCAGCTGTGGTGTAAGCTCAGTAGAGATACCCACAAAAAGTATCCTGATCTAATTTGAGCTTCTGCAGCCACAGCTCATCAGCTGGTGTTGGCAGTGAGGTCCTCTCCCAAGTCAATGCTTGAGTCTTGGGCCCAGAACAGCAGTTCAGGGGGTGAAGTTGTTCCCCAGAAAGCCCTTATGAAACAGTAGCTTGGTCTGCCTGCTGGTTTTGATGTGCTCATCTGCTTCCTCTCTTCACCTGTGAGTGGTGAACAGGCAAGGAACAGGTAATCATTTCAAAAACTGTAGCTGTTGCTGCTACCACAACTTTCGTATTCTTCATGTTAGGGCAATGGTGGCTTCTGAAGCTGCAACTACCTGTGCCATAAACCTCCCCTTCTGTTTGTGACAGACAGACACATCTATTCCTTAACTGTCTGTATTTTGACAGTGTTATTGGCAGCCAAAAAAGTGGTAGGTTGTGGAAGAAGAGGATTTGTGGGCTTTGTAATGAGCGCAGGTGTGGAATGTGGAGACATAAGAGGTGGTTTTCTCATTCATGTTGCGTTTCAGGATCAGTCTCACATTGCACAATGGTAGCACAAAGGTTGAGACATTTGCCTGTGAGATTATGAGAGTAGTTTGGGGGAGAACTTCTCTGTTGTACTGGGAAGGCAAAGATCTGTAGCAAAAGCTAGTTCTTTGCTCTTTGTCATAGCACGGGCATATTTTGCTCGTTATTACAAAATTACTCTGTTCACTTTGATGGAAGTTCAGTATGTGTGTTGCAGCAACAATGCTTTTACTGCCTGTTGTGTGAAAGAATTGCCACTTAAGAAGTACTTGGGGTTGTAGATTTATTCCAAGGTCATTGAAGATAGTATTTGATGTATTTTAACTCTTCAGAGTCAAAATGAGAGTGTTTAATTTCACTCAGCTTTTTTTATGTGACATAGAGGCACTGGGTTTTTCTCCTCCTTGTGCATATTTACACTGGTGCTGCCCATAGACACTGGTACTGCAGTGGGCTGGTAGTACATGTTTCCATCCTGCACACGGTATCAGATCCATTGGACTAGAATTTTGCTTTCTAAACTCTACCTTTATATTCTAAGTAAGGAATTTGACCTGGATGTGAGAATGTGTGATTGTGCAGTATCTGGTATTGTCAGTCATTTTTGGTCTTACTGGCTGAGACAGCCCACAGCAGTGGGAGGGTTGCTCCGTCACTGGTGACCTCATAGCAGTCCTTGATAAAGATCTATATGCTATTGAGTGGTAAAGCAAACTACCGCCTTGCGAAGTGAAACACTTGAAAAAAACATTTCAGGAGATGCATTATTTATCTGGAAGAGTTTATCTTTCTCAAGTTAACTGGACAAGAATAAGCTTATGATGACATTTTGAGAAGCTTGAGAGTAGAAGTTTCCATTATTCATGTGATGTTGTTCCCTGTGGGTGACTGTCACATTAATGGGTTAGTTACTTCTGTGGTTTTTCACTTGGTGACATGGTTAAAAATAAGTGCTTTTCCTCTATAACAAGGTTTAAAGTGTCTAAGCTGAATGCTAAAAGGAGGCTCATAATAAAAATGTGTGTTCACACTTTTGGAGAAAACAGATAAGGTTCTGTTGGTTGGTTATTTTTGGATGTATTCAAATTAGGAATGAACTCGGTAGGATAAAGTATTTCAAGTATGTATTACCTGTAATGTAAACATGATCTAATGATATGAACATTACAGTAAAATCTAAATATAAATATTAAACCTGTATAGAAATATATAGTCACAGTGGGAAATCTTGAGTTGTCACGTTTTCTTGTGGTAATGCAATCCTCATGTGAAAAGTATTATAGAATTAATGAGTTCTTGTAAAAATTTCTCTAAACTCATAAAATAACATAGATGTATTTGATAGTAAAATAACAAATCTCATCAAACTGGTTCAGAAATGTCTAGTTTTGTGACTACTACTGTTGTTCTGATTTAGGCTGTATTTTCAAATATCTTTTGTTTCCTGGTTAATAAAACTGACCTTTTCACATTTAACTAAGTAAAGTTGACTAAGGGAGCATTACCTGAGGTTTCAAGTGAATATGTGTGTGCATTGTGTGCATAGTAACTTTCAGGCAGCTCCAGCTTCTTTTTCCCCTCAGTGTTCTACAGTACTCTGATGACTTCAAACATTTTTGAAGCGTCCAATTAACTCAGAGGAATGAATAATTTAAAAAATGGATGTCTAAAGACTATAGACCTTATTTTTGGAGAGCAAAAAATCCAAAGAAAGATATTAATTGAAAGATGGATAATTTTCTTGCATTAAAAAAAAATAATCAGCCATGCTTTCTGCCCTCCTGATGTGTCTCACACAAAAAACCTAGTCATAAAAGTAGAGTTTATGGTTAGCAGGGTAACACTGACCTGTGTCAATCCAAGTCACTGCCTAATTTCTATAAAAGAATAGTTCTTCAAGGCATCAATTGCTTAAATGGAATAAGGAAAGTAAGTCTGTAAATAATGAACTCAAATGTATGATTATGGACTGAAAGAGGAATTTTAAGTACAAGTTTACATTATGATACACATAGGAAGAGATGTTTTCTTCCATGGTGAACATCAGAATACTGCAGACTTCAAGGTGGTGTGA
This sequence comes from Podargus strigoides, assembly GCA_028020825.1. Taxonomy (NCBI): domain Eukaryota; kingdom Metazoa; phylum Chordata; class Aves; order Caprimulgiformes; family Podargidae; genus Podargus; species Podargus strigoides. Next base: position 53,963,277 of record CM051622.1, read on the forward strand.
GCTGAGAACAGCTATCAATGCCCATCAGAGTTGTTCTTGATGTCATCAGTTAGTACTTGGATGAGGATTATGCTTGAATTACGTAGTAAGAACCATATTTTCAATGGCAGTGGGATTGTGCCATGATTAAAATCTTGACTTTGGTGCCTATTACCGTCTTCCTTTCTAGCATTTCGCTCTTCTAGTGTGCAGCAGATGTTCTTGGAATCATTTGTGGTAGTCAGTTTAGCTGAATATGTACTGTTTCCTGTATTACACTTTTTTTAATGCAGTTTTGTTCTTCCTGTGCTTCTGATCTTTACTTCCTATTAGTACTTTTAAAGTAGTCTTATTGCTCTTTTTGTTATCTAGGAACAATGACAACAGAGCTACAGATTTCATAATATGCTGCAAAACAGCAGTTGTCTGAAAATCAGTAGATTCTATGTTCTAACTGGGATGTTTGGGAAGGAAGTAAACATGATTAAAGTTGCACACGTGAAAAAGGGAAAAGTCATAGAAGAATTAATATTTCAGAGTTTCTGTGTTGGCTTGAATTGTTGAGCAAGAGTTTGTTTTGTTGCATGAATTACACCAGCAGTTTAGGATGAATTGTTGGGTATACTGCTGTATGTACCACTTGATGTTTTTTAGTAAATGTGTATTGCAGATATTCTGTGCTTGTTTCTTCTGAGTGTCCTTTCTGAAAGTCATGCTACTAGGGGGAAATAAGTTCTGATTTCACAGAAGTCCTGATTTTATTCATTTCTTTATTAATAATTGTAATGACTAAATGGAAGGAAGATGAATGTCATGTAAATTAACTTAGTTATGTTTCCTTGAATGGTGGATCCTAGTGTGGTGAAGAAAAAGTAAATTTTGACATTTATTCAGGTGGTTCCTGCTTCATAGCCTCTAGAATAAAAGCTAAATTTAATCCCTAATGCAAAGGAAACAAAGGCATTTGCTTTGACTAGATTTGCATGTCTATTTTGCTGACAAAAAATAAGTTAATGTTTTATTGCCTGAAACATGATTGAGCCTTAGGAAGGCTGCATAGGAGGGCATGACCTCCATAGATGCAGAGCGCTTTGGTTTAATTATAGCCAAACACATAATTTCATGACAGAATGTTGAAAACATCTGTTTAATATTTAACTGTCTTTCATATCTCCAAGACTTCCTTTGGTTGTGTTTTTCCTATCTATGTGCAAGTTGTTGAGAACTTGGGAAGCTGTTGAGATAAAAAGTCAACGTGGTGCCAATGCTATTATGTTTTCTAATCACCTGTTTAAATATGTCACTTTTTAAATCTGAGAGATTTTTCTCTAAAATGTTTTTTTTTGTTTGGTTTTTTATCTTTAAGATAAAGCACCTTTGTCAAAGAGTCTGTTATTAGTCCCAAGTGCCATCTCAATTCTATTGACTCTGCTTTTCCAACATTATCAGAAGTTCTTTGCATATAATCTACAAGCTATAAAAGAGGATTTTCAGGTAAGTGTTCATTTTGTGTGGAAAGATTCTGCAAACTGTGCTCTTCTGTGCATTTTTCCTGGTCTGTTTTCATTTGGTTCTTTCCCTTTGTTCACTGTTGTAGCCCAGCTTGTTCTTACCTTTTTATGTCACCCCAGTGGCCACTTTTTGGTAAAAGTGAGAAAAACTGATCTGAAACTATTGATACAGCTTTTTGCTTCTTTCGTTTGCATGGGAAATGATTGGTTTTTATTTTTCTTTCTAGCCAGTGGCATTAGGAAGCTTGCTGTGCATGAAGTGTGATTTAACCCATGTAATAACATAAGTATTTTGATATGAATGTCAGTGTTTTTTGTGCTAAGTTTTTGAGGCTGAAGAGGGCTATTGTGATCAGCTACTCTGATTATATATGATTTATTTTAAGAACAGAGGCCATAACTTTAATTCTGTAACTTCTGCTGTAGTAAGTTGTGGGAAACTAAAACTTACTTGTTGAATAGAACTGCTGCTTCTAATTTGAAGATTCCAAGTGATGGGGGAGTTTGTCATTCTCCTCAGGAATCTGCTGAATTGGTTGATTATCTTATTAGACATTTGTTGCTTATTCCCAGTTCAAACTGAGATACTTTATCTTTTAGGTGTTGCATTTTGTAAGGTTTTGTTCTCAGCTTAATAAAGAATCTTGTAGTATTAGTTGAAATTGTTGAAATAATGCAGTTAGAAGCAATTAGTAAGTTTTGTGGGGATTTGTTTCTTTTTTCATTTTTGGAAATGGCAAACTACTGCTCAACAGAGAAGGGTCAACAAATGCCTCTGTAATTATCTTACCCCACATGTTTTATATCAAAAAAAAGTATGTAGTCAACTTAATGTCTTTGAGGATGCTGACTGCAGCCCTATAAGCCTTAAAAGATTATTAGACCTAGCTAGTGATAGTGTGTGCTGCTGCACTCTCTGTGATCTTTCTTGTCAAGAACAAGAGATTTATTGTAATGATGTAGATTACAACTCTGCAAGAGCACTGCTCATATTTTCCAAGTGTCTTGCTAATGCTGTGCAGCAAAAATACATGAATTAATATCTGCCTTTTAAAAGTATTAAAACCAAGTGTTTGGGGAAAGGGAGGAGAAAGTCTGAGAAACTATTCAGGTTTTAAATGGAAATTTTGTGGGCTTGGGGTTTGTTTGCGTATTTGTTTGTTTTGCAGTTTGTCTTCAGAAGAGTCCTCTCTTTCCATTTGTTTGATCTGCTGAAAACCGGTAGTAGCTGTGTTTTATTCAAATAAACCATCTTTACTGTGTCTTAAGCATAAACATTTGCAAGTATCTGTAGAAGCTATGATACTTTTACTGTGATGCTTTTGGGAATTTATGAGTTTGGGGTTTTTTCTTTCCTGAAATTGTTGTTTGATTTGTTGTCATAGCCTTTGGAGTAAGCTGTATGCTGTATAATTGCGTTCCCCTGAGGTCAGGGAGATGAGATCATTTAACTCTGGTCTGATGCTGATATTCAAATGAGAACACTTAAAAAGAAAATTTGTTTAGAATAAATTCATCTACAGGGATGAGTTTAATGGAATGGAATTTTTACAGGGGCTGAACAGACATTTTGGATATTGGATATTAACGCTTGTTAAAGCTGGTAAAGAGCATAAGAAATAAAGCATACAGTTGAAGAGTGCACTGGATTTTGAAGGCAAAATATGTGCTGTCCAAAACTAAAATATCTTTGTTTCCATAAAGGGGACCCTAAAGAGCAGTGAAAAAACTGTGTGTAAAACTAAGATCTTGATGATATTAGATCTGTGTATTTCTTAGGCTGGCTGAAGTAAAGTGCAATTAGACTTAGAAGCCTTATGTAGCCTATGCCAGGGCTGTTCAGTTAGCGTATCATGAAATGTTCAGCTGCAAGGTTACAGCCTTGCCACTCTAGGCTTCAGGAGGGGTGGTACTCAAGCTACTGGCTAGTTTTAACACTGGGCATGTTGAGTTGGGACAGCTAGAATGGTGAGGTCCCACTACTTTCTTCATGTTCAGTCCTTTGATATGCCAAGAAAGTTAGAGACTGAAGCATCGGTTGAGGCCTAAAGACTTTGAGAAATGTAAGGCTTGGCAGTGTGTTGGCACTTGGGCAGGGAGAATGCCTAGCAGTCTGTGGCTTAGGAAAGGGAGCTGGGAGAGCCAAAGCTGAGCTGCAAACTAGCAGTGGAGATGGAGGGCAACAAGGAAGGTTTCTATAAGTACATCTGCAGCAAAAGAAAGGCTTAAGGAGAGTGTGGATCCAGCTCTCATTGAGGCAGGGGACCTAGGTGACAAGAAATACGCAAGAGTCTGAGGTCTTCAGGCAGATGTATTTATTAGGTTGTACTATTATGTTTTGGATCATTTAGGCCGTTTAGGACGTAACACAAAGTCAAGTGAGGAGGCAGTGGACTGGGTTAGCTAGCAAGGAATTCAGGGTGGTGTGAAGAGAAGGGATCTTGTAATCAAAACAGGATTGAAAAGGACCTACTTCAAGTGTATGCAGATAAATAAGCAAGTGCCTATGGGACAGCATTATGGGGAACACTCCCATATGTTTTCTGGAAAATCAGCATGACTGGGTGCCTCTGAAGTGTCTGTACAGTAGTGCATGCTACATAGGGAACAAATAAGAGGAATTGGAGGTCATATGTCATTACAGGGCTACTATCTCACTGCGGTCACAGAGATGTGATGGGTTAGTTCACATGACACGGTGCTGCAACAGGCAGATACAAGCTCTTTTGGAAGGGCAGGCAAGGAGAGGAAAAAGTGAAAGAGCAGCAGAACTGCACAGAGCTTTGTCTTGGGACATGAGGAAGTTGAGAGTTTATGGGTCAAGATTAGGGGGCAGAGCAGCATGGCCAACTTTGATGGTGGTGTTTGCTACAGGCCACCTGATCATGAAGAAGTAGATGAGGCCTTCTTCCAACACCTTAGAGAAGCCTCATGATTTCAGGCTGTGGCCCTCATGGAAGGCTTTAACCATCCTGTTGTGTGCTGGGCACAAGCAGTCCAGGAGGTTTCTGGAGTACAGATAGAAACTTCCAATACAGATGATAGAGGAGCTGATGAGGGGAGATGTTGTGTCTGAACCTCATACTTACAAACAAGGATGTAAAACTTGGATGAGTAGCTGATACATCAGTTAGTTCTGCTGCCATTCAGAGGAGAGAAAGGGGTCAACAGGAACCTCATGAAGTTCAGCAAACAGAAATGCGAAGTCCTGCCCTGGCGAGAAGGAACCGCGTGTACCTGTACAAGCTGGTGGCTGATCAGCTGGAAATTGACTTTACAGAAAAAGTCCTGGGAATCCTAGAGGAGACTAAGTTGAACATGAGCCAGCAATGCAGCATTGTGGCAAAAAAGGCCAACAGCATCCTGGACTGCATTAAGAAGAGCTTCACAAGGTGGCCTGGTGGGGTGATCCTTGCTCTTTACTTGGCATCAGTGAGACCACATTTGGAATGCTGTCCTTTGTGTTGGGCTTCTGAGTACAAGATAGACCTTGACATACTGCAGAGAATCCAGTGGAGGGCCACTGGTATGGTCATGGACTGGAGCATTTGGCATATGAGGAGACACTGAGAGAGAGGGAATTGTTTAGCCTGGAGAAGGGAAGACTCGGGGTGAATCTTGCCAGTGTGTGGAAATACCTGATGGGAGGGAGCAAAGAAGAGGGAGCCAGGCGTGGTGAAAGGACAAGAGACAATGGGCATGAATTGAAATACAAGAAATTCTGTTTAAAGAAAAAGGTTTTTTACTGTAAGGCTGATGGAACGGGGAGGAGTTTCCCCAGAGAAGTAGATTTATTCTACTTCTAGCAGGTAGACTCCTTCCTTGAAAATATTTTATTTTTAAAAAAAACTTCTTGAAATCTCCATAGCATTCTACTGTCTTTATTTCTCTCTTTAAATGTACTGCGTTTCTGTTATCTGACTTCGGTTTTATACTCTGAGCACAAATTCTATAAAGAATTTCCTTGAAGAAAGAGAGACTTAACATGTGCATCCTTAACCTTCTAGATTTGGAGACTTGTATGTGGGAGAACAATATGTCTTGATCTGAAAGACACCTTCTGCAGCAGTCTGCTCATTTACAACTTCAGAATATTTGAAAGAAGATATGGCAGCAGAAAATTTTCAGTAAGTTCCAGTTACACTTTTTTAACAGAAACTATTTTCTATGCTGTTTAGAATCCTGTAGTCTTTGATTAACGTTGCAGTTTTATTACTAACATTTTGTATAGAAATACATGTTAAAGGGTTTTAAGGAGAATTTGGTTTCCATAAATCTAAATTTGTATTGATAATATTTTGCAGTCAGTAGATCATTCTAATTAAAGTTTGCAGCTGTACCAGTTGAAAGTTGTCCAACCCATGGAATTTAATTGTGGTAACAAATCTAACTCTTTGTTCTTCAGTATCCAAATATGTAGATCTGGAATTATGTTGTGCTGAAGATTTTATTTATCTTAATTGAACTAGTATAGTGGTTTTCATGTTTTTTCTTTTCTTTAGAGATACATTAAAACCTTATTTTTAAACTGTTGAATTAATTGAAATTCAACTTTTTCTTTCCAGTCCTTTTTATTGGGTGCTTGGATGCTCTCGGCTTTGTTTGATCTTCTCCTCGTAGAAATCGCTCAGTATATATTTGGCATCACCATCAACAGGTTGCCTTCTGGTTTGTAAGTAGCTTCTAATGGATTGGTTGGGTTAGATGTAGTTTCAAGGGATTATTTTGTACAGATTTTAATTTTAAAAAAAGCTTTCTTCATGTAACCCTTCAAATTAAATCTAATCCTCTTTTGAACTACAGTATAAATGTTCTTGGAACAACTATTATATTTTCAAACATTCATTTCCTAGTTGTGATCTGTGGTTAATTAATTTATAATTTATCCATATAATGATTGCTTTCCATTCTGTTAGTCCAATTTCCACTGTCAGCATGAATGAAACACAGCTTGCAGTGCACAAATTACTGCCATGTTTGGTTTTGTTCTATCCGGTAAATCTGAAAACTGAAATCAGGTTGGTACTGAGTTCTTTCTTAAATCACAAAGACAGCACAACTGTAATTCATATTTTTATGTTCACTTTTAAATGCATAATGCAGTTATATGCATTTTATACTGGTATTTTGTATGTTTGTGCTTCAAAAATTGAGTGCTAGAGCACGTTATTCCATTTAGTGCTTGCATCTAAATTTCTTAAAGCATTAAGGTGTTTAGTGGTTCAGTTTTGCACAACCGGTATTTGAGATTTCTGCAGTTGATAAGAGATTTATATTACAGTAGAACCGTAGAGCTTGCAGAGCCTGTGTGGTTTAAGCTTCTGATAGATGAGATCAACCTCATACAGACCTGAGTTTCCATGTGTCGCATGCTCTGAGGTAATAATAAAAGCTCTTGGAGTGAGATTTTTAATATTAAGCACCATATTAGGCATTTTTTATTTCTACTTTTTTAGTGTGTCTCTTGAAAGTAGCTAAAAGCTGATTTAATAAGGAAGAAAAAGCATGTGTTTGACATGATAAAGATATATTTTTTTGTAGTGTGTGAGTATTCAAAAGGAGCTGAAAGCTTGAGTAGTACTGCAGTTACTCATTGTGTTTGCTACCTTGAAGTTTGTTGCTGGGCCATAAGCTGCTAGTGTGTCTGGACAAATTCCATCTTTTCATCTGCGTAAAAAGATACGTTGTGCAAGAGTAGGGTGTAATAAATGCACACATCACACCCACAGGGGACTAATGAACAGTTTGACTGTTATACCTTTTGATGGTATTTTTATCTGTGACTGCAACATGTTGTCAGCTACAAAGAAATCTGCTTCAAAGAAGTTTTTAGTTGAACGAAATATGTTTGTATCCTGGTTCCCCAGGCACAGACCCATAGGCTAGCCATGCAGGCAGGCCATGAGTCAGCTGTGAGTTCCAATCAGGTCAGCTAACTCACAGGTGTATCCTATACCACCTGGTCATGCTCATTATAAAAGGAGGGAGCTCACTGAGGGTGGAGTTGTTCTTCCTGGGGTTCCTCCCTCTTGGCCTTCTGCTCCTGCTGTTGACCTCAGGACCAGGCTGAGTAGAACCTTGTATACTTTATGTCAGTGATTCTATTAGTTTTGATTAAATCTGTTTCTACTTCAACCCACAGGACTTCTCCTTTTTTCCCCGGATTCCTCTTCTGGGGAGGGGGCATTGGGTAGTAGAACAACTGCTACAGTTTAGCCTTGGGTACTGGCTAAACATAGACAGTTTCCTACATATGCTTTCTCTTTAAGTCATGCTAACCTTGAGCTTGAGAGAATGAAGCTAATTTTAAAAGTGTGGGATATACAGCAATTTCAGTAGCACTTGATTGTGCAAATATAAAAAAATGATATATATGTTGCATCATAATTATTCAGTGTTGTCTCCTTTTATTATATTAATAGTCACTTTTTCATGTCTGACAATATCCACAGTTTTTTGAGGTGACAAAAGCATTGGAAAGTTTAATACATCTAGGTTTTAGTTCATTTCAGAAATACAAAAGCTGTTGAGCAAATATGAAGAGGTGCAACTAATGTTCTGCTTCTCTCATATTTACAGTGCAACAAATATATCTGTTATTTCTGGCTATAGAACGTTCTTCAGTGCCATCAAAATGCTAGAATTCAGAAAAAGAATCACTTGTGTACACTGTAAGAGTCCTCTGACACTTTTTTTTTCTCTTTTTATATCATTTCACTGTTCATATTATTGAGTGATCTCACACTTCCAGTTCGAAAACTTTTCCTGCGCACGCTTCGAAGGTAATTGCGATAAAGGATTACGCTGATGACTCTTGCCTGAAATTGTTTGGAAACGATATAGTACAGTATAACATCCAAGCATGTACTGAGATTCATGAGAAAAGTGGTAAAGGCTGCCCATGGATTGTAAGTTGTATCTTTGTCCTGCAACATCAGGAAGGCAAAGCAAACATGGAAGGGTACAAAGCAGACGAGTACTTGAGCAATCAGAGTAACTATAATTCTTATGGATCTCTCCTTGGCCTTAGGCTTCAGTTTGGAAGTCTTGCCACGGATAAAATTGTAAATAATGACTAGGTAGCATCCCATCATGATAAACAAGGGAATCAAAAAGAAAAAAATCAAGCGAGAAAAGTTCAATGTATTTACTTCCTTTAAATGGATGATATCAAGCATTTTTATGCAGGTGGTGAAATTCGAGGCTTTGTCTGGATCAGATTGTAAAAACAGCAGTGGGGATGTTGTTGCGAGGGTCATTACCCAGATTCCAGTGCAAGCCAGCACAGCTTTTTTTGTATTTTTTAGTTCTTTGACATGTTTGGGCTGGACAATAGCCATAAATCTGTCTACACTTATAAAACTGAGCAGCCACAGAGCAATGGCTGGGTAAAATACAGTGAAAGCACCGATAATCCGGCAGAATGTATCCCCAAAAGGCCACGTTTCTTTCCCGTGATAGATTATTCGAAAAGGCAAGGAAAATATAAAAATTATGTCAAGTAATGCCACATTCATCATATATACAGTTATAGTTGTTCTCTTCTTGGTAGTGCAGCTGAAAACCCATAGTGCAGTGGCATTCACCAACAATCCCACTGTGAATACGAAACTGTAGAAGACCAATGATGTAATCCTGTATTCTTCAGGGTGGTGATTTCCAGGCATCATATTTTAATTGAATTTAGGAATAGTTGTTGCACTCCATAAATCCCCTAAAAGATAGATATAATTTGAAAAGTTACTCTCAGGCAAATAAAAACTCATAAAAACAAACAAGAACAAATATTGTTGTAGGATGGGGTTTAGTGATGATACTGTATTGTTTAGCTGTGAAAATATGCTAGCTTTGTTGCTTTTCCTGACTATAAATACATTATTGTGCACCGAAGGAAGTATCTGTTCTGTCAGACTTGAGAAATAGTATTTATAAGCTAGTTTTAAGTAAATATTTTTAATTACTTAAGAGATTTCTTGTATAAGGAATCAAGAAGCCAAGATTGCCCAGCTACTTTGAGTGTGCTTCAGTAGATGTTGATTAGGTTGAAACCTCTGCAATTCAGTTAAGAGAGCTATTTTGGCGGATGAAAAGCTGGACATGAGCCGGCAGTGTGTGCTTGCAGCCCAGAAAGCCAACTGTATCCTGCGCTGCATCAAAAGAAACATGGCCAGCAGGTCAAGGGAGGTGGTTATGCCTCTCTATTCTGGTGAGACTCCGCCTGGAGTTCTGTGTCCAGCTCTGGAGTCTTCAGCACAGGAAAGACGTGGACCTGTTGGAGTCGGTCCAGAGGAGGGCCACAGAAATGATCAGAGGGCTGGAGCACGTCTGCTATGAAGACAGGCTGAGAGAGTTGCAGAAGCCTGGAGAAGAGAAGGATCCGGGGAGACCTTAGAGCAGTACTTAAAGGGGGCCTATAAGAAAGATGGGTACAAACTTTTTAGCAGGGCCTGTTGTGATAGGACAGCAGGTCATGCCTTTAAACTAAAAGAGGGTAAGTTTAGACTAGGTATAAGGAAGTATTTTTTTACAGGGAGGATGGTGAAACGCTGGCCCAGGTTCCTCAGAGAGGCAAAAGATGCTCCATCCCTGGAAACATTCAGGCTCAGGTTGGACAGGGCCCTGAGTAACCTGATCTAGTTGAAGATGTTCCTGCTCATTGCAGGGGGGTTGGACTAGATGACCTTTAAAGGTCCCTTCCAACCCAAGCCATTCTGTAATTTTCTAAAGGAAGTGTTTCTTCAAGCTGTCCCTGTTGAAAAATTAATGACTAAAACTAGTTATGGAAAGAAGTAAGTGATATGGCATGTAGTGACATTTGGATATGCAAAGTCAAGTATGCACCAAAAGAATAGGTGCATGCTGTTGCTCATAAAAGACACTAAAAAGCTATTTGAATAGTTATGTGACTTCTAATACAGTATTTAAACCCAGGGCATCAGAACCAACCACCTGACATATAAATGAGATTAAGAGATTGATAGTCTTCCTATTTAAAAATGAAGAAGATGCGAAGCAGCGCAGTCTCTGCCCAGGGCCTGTGTGAACAGTACCTTTTTGGGGAAAAGTTGCTGGCTGGCAGCTGGCTGCTTCAGAGCGCATTTGAGTTGCTTCTCTCAGCTTCTTGGTTATAGGAGTTGGACACCTGGAATGCCATTATGCAGATTCAGGTGGTGAGAGCTGAAAAAGATTGTCCTCTGGTTTCCTCAGGAGCCAGTTGAGGATGGCAGAACTTACCTGGTGTTTGCATGGGTGCTTTGGTTAGTCTGCACACTTTCCTGGCTCTTGCTGTAGTCACAGTTTCGTGACTTTGCATGGGAGGGCTCCTCTTCCTTGGTCTTTTACCCAGCCTTGTGGCAGCTTTGTGAAGAGGAGGAGGAGGAAAGAGTTAGTTGTTTGTCTGATTTTCCCACTTGTGACAGACAGCCGAGTAACTTCTGTAGTAGCTAGGTTAATGGTTGGACTTGATGATCTTAGAAATCTTTTCCAACCAAGGCTTTTCTATGATTCTATCATCAAAACTGTTCTCAAGAGCAGAAGAGTGCATAGTTCCTGTGTGTTTTATCTCCAAAATGGAGAATGCATTAAAAAAAATCTTATTGTTACTACTTGTCTGAGTTGTGCTGTCACTGTAATGTTACCCGGTACTTTTTTCAGTGGTATAGGAATACATCATGGATTGAGCCAGTGTTTATTAATCAAGCATCTTGGTTTGACACTGGCAAATACCATCTGCTTTTGAGAAGAGTATCCATGGAGTAACTAATTTAAGTATGACCTGTTAAGTCTTTCTTCAGTTTAGTTTCTACCTTGAAATACGAAATTTGGACTTCTCATTTTCTCAAATTCTCCAGTTTACAGACATATAAAAAAAGTTATGCATTCAAATATCTAGCCCTAAACTTTTGTCTCAAAGAGTTTTTTTTTTTTTTCAGCTGTACAAAACAAAAAGGTGTGTTTTCTAATCAGGTGAAGTCATTAGAACATGTAACAATTTATGTTTTATATGGGAAAACCTATAGGTATGATACTGAGAAAAAGGTTTGGAGGGCATCTGTATGAATGCCTCTGAAATACCTCATTGTGTGAGCAACACTAAAATTAAAAAAAATTAAAGAGTGATAACAGACCTTATTGAAAGGTAGATGGCATATGCTTGAAAGAAAATTTTTGTGGCACGTGCTTGTAGCACGGTTGAAATACTATCTGATGTACTGTCCCACTTTCATTACTGTTGCTTAAAATTGTCCAAATATTGCTTAACGTACCCCGCCCCCACACATATAAAGTATGGGTTTTTTCTCTTTTGTTCTGTTTTTTTCTCTCTTGCTAGTGGTTGTGTATGACATTGTGCATGACTACTTATCTCGGGATCCTGACTGATTGAGCAGGTGAATTGCCTAGTAATGTATAGGATAGGTAGAAGAATTCATTTTTTATAGATGAATGTTAAAAAACAGCATGGATTTCGGTTTTGGTTTTGCTCTTTTCTCCTTTGGACTTGCAGTGACTGTAATAATTTCTGGTCAGGTCCTGTTTCCAAAATAACCAGCAGGCTGATGTTAATGGGAAGAGAGGAAGCCAAATCTATCATGAGCTTGTATCAGGAGAACCTGTGGTTCCATGCCTTGTTTACTGTTTATTTCAAGTTTGTGCCAGTTTTGAGATATATCAAATAATGGACCTACTGTAACAAAAAGGAGGGTGTTTTGTTTAGTTGTTGAAGACACTGTTTCCAAACTTCGTGGGTTTAAATACATGTCAGTGTTATAGTTAGGTATTTATCCTAAATTTAAGAATCTAAAACTTAACATTTATGTAGGTAAAAAATAATGAGATTTTTAAGAAGTGTCTAGTTAGCTATCAGCATTTATACACAAATGCAAATATTCTGCTTTTTAATCAGTACTTGTTTGCATGGAGTTCAGGTTGATATCTTCCAGGTCAGTCCACGTAGATCTTTGGGTGCCTCTGAGTGGATGGTTTCTGCCCTAGTTGCCATTTTTCTTAATGGTAACACACACTTACTGGTATTAAAGCGCTTTCTGAAGAGCCCCTGAAGTCAGTGGTTTCTGGATGTCTGTCTGTATTAGTTCTGAATTATTACTGTGATGTTGGTCTGTATATTTTATAAATCTGTTTTATTTTTGTAATGATAGCTAAGATCCTGTTTGTCTAATGTGAATTGTGAAGCCCATCTGCGTGCTGTGTATGAGAAAAAAGACTTCAAGAACAAACCCCAGATTAAATGTTTTCCTCCAGATTCTTACTATGAGTTAGGCAACAATGACTTTATTTCAAGGATTGTGTGTGTATCTCTCTTCTCCATCCCCCTTTTTTTCCTTTGGCTATCCCTTATATTTGCTCACATTTCACTGAGGAGGTTATGGCTTTCAGTGAAGCACAGAGAGACCAAGCAACGAGATCTTCTCCTGGTTTTAGTTTAATGAAAACATTTTTCCTTTAGTGATAAAGTACTTACCAATGCTTTTAGTTATTGCATATTTTTAAATTTATTGTTAAAATCCTAAACAACAATATTTATGGTACTATGCTGTTACACATACAATTGTTTCACTTTAAACATTATTTGTAGAATACTGCTGATACTTTGAAAGTGCATTAAAGAATTAAATTTTGTTTTGTTAGTTCTAGAATGCCTGTGTTTAGCTTCTGAAGAAAGAAGCCTATCTTAGCAACATAAGTAAACATCCAAGTTACTTTCTTAGTGTAGCCTAACGGATTGTTACTCACCTTTTGTGCACTACAAAGTTTCTTCAGAGATGCTCCTTTCATAGCCCCAAATCTGTAGAAGGTTTAGACTTCCTCTTCTCTGCTCAGCTTCACTTAGCTGAAATAGCTCCTCTTCTCAGGCAGGAAACAATGACGCAGTCTAGCTAGTTCTGAGCTTTTATTGGTCATACTTAAAAGTATCCTGGTAATATTTCACATACATGTGGTGTCTGTGAACTGATATTTCTAGTACCTTAGAACAGGCAAGTTTTTATATTATTTCCAGTGTGGTCAAACTGAGCTGTTGTAGTATGTGTCTTTTAAAAATACATTTTTAGATGTTTGTGGTGTAATGAAAGTATATTTTTGGTTGATGTTTACATGCAAAGGTGTCTGCAAGCATGTGCATTTTTGTTATGCAAAAGCTTTTAATAAGTACAATGTAAATGTACAATGTAGTCTGGTGGGTTGGGTTGGGTTTTTTTTGGAAATCCCCATTTTATTTATATTGCCTTGGATAGTAGTCAGTGTGAAAGTGACAGAAACTCGCTATGTTTGAAATGAGAAGTTTGATTCACTTGACTACACGCTTGGATTATGCCTGTACTTAACATATTTTACTAACACAACAGCGATGTTTATATGTTTTATTTGCTATCTAAAATAATAACATGCCCATTTAAGAGCTTCACAGAAGAATGGTGTATGAAAAGAGGTTTTAGCCTTTATTAAAATGGAGTAAAATCTCTGAACTGTGTCACTGCAACAGACATCTTTGGTGGGATGAGAGTATTCACAGAGGCTAACAGGTAAAGGAGACTTATTTCCTACATTTTCTCTTTGTCAACTCGAAAAAGATCCAACCTTTGAAAGAGCCATTCAGAGAAGGAGATCATTCCAAATTCTCTAGAGCACTCCATAGCTCCAGGTCTCTGACCATCAGTCTTTAGGATATTGAAGCACACTAAAGAGTTTGTTACCCTTGTGACCTCCATTTTGTCCCCCAAATGAAGCAGAGAGATGTGTGTTGAATAAGGGAACAGTAATGTTTCAGTCTCCTCCTGGCGTACAGTCAAGAATTTTCCAGGATGTGGACATGGTGCCAGAAGCAACAAAGTCCTGCAGTTCAGACGTAGCCAGAATCAAGTTTGTTTCTGGGTATATCTTTCTTCACTGACTGTGAAAGTAACATAGGTAGGTGATCCTCACTTAGTGCTGAAGATAACTTCTGTGGAAAATACCCTCTCTGATGGACTCATGTAATTTATCTCAGTTGAATGGGTTCATGGTAGTGCGTAGGTATTTGCGTTAGGTTAGTGTGATGGGTGAAGTAATCACAGGGAGGAACCCGGGTATGGTTTTCAGTGGGTGGATTAATAATATCTTTAAATATTTGGTCATTCTTGTTTAGGTGAACTAATACCAAACAATTTTTGTGATCATTCCAAAGACCTCTTAAATGCAATGAGCTGCAAATCCTACCCAGACCATCCTATAGAAATATAAATCTATTTAAAAATGCTTAGTATTTTAGGATTAAGGAGTATCTTGCAGGGATTAACCAATGTTGAAAATTTTTCGGTGGCTTTATCCCTAGCAAAACAACTCTGGAGCATGTTCCAGCAGGATGAGTCAGTCACAGTTCTCAAGTTTAGTGAAAGCTCATTGAAATTCAGTGACATATATCTTTTTAAAAGGTTTTAAAAAAGACTGTGTGGCTCCTGGAAGAGATTAACTAGGCTTTTGAACTCTCCTAGGCAAGTGTACTTTATTTTGGGAAAAATAATGTACAGAAGTCTGGAGGTCCCTTCCAACATGAGCTGCACTATGAATGTGCTGAAACAAGCAAGTGGATAGACAGTGCCCCTGTTAGCTAAAGAGGGAGTACAGAAGCAGTTCTGGATTTGGATGGAAACCAGGCAGATGTTGAGGCTGGGATCAGAAAAGCTGTGTGCAGAGATCTGTCTCTTGGCTTGCTGTCTTCTTGAGGGAGGATGGGAACAATGATGTTCTATAGCTGTGTCTCTTGTCTTCACACTGCAGGGGAGGTCATGCCTTTTGAGGGCAGCTGGAATCAAGTAATTTACACAGGTGGGTAACAGCAGCCTGGTTGAGTTTAGTGGCTGAAGTGCTGGGGTCTGAACCCCGAGCCCTGAATTAAGATTGACATATGGGTGGTTCCCATGGTCCTTTAAAAAGAGGGGATGAGTTTACCTCTTGGCTTTCCTCCAAGGTGTGGCTGACCGTGCAGGGAAAGCCCTTGGGTAAATGAGCCCCAGGTGTCCTGCATTGGGTAAATGAGTGCCAGGTGTCCTGCTTTGGGGATAAAAGCTGGGGCCACTTGCAGGAAGAGTGGAGTGTCTGTCTGTGAGGTGGATGCACTTTGCAGAGTTTCCCTGTTGAGGAAGGACCTCTGGACTCTCCCTGCAACTGGGCCTCAGTCAGGTTTGGTGCTTGTGAATGTGGGCTCTGTGAGAACAACATGTGGCTACCTCTCTCCTATATTATCAGCCTCTTGGCTTGGCTGTCTCCCATCTCTGCCATGGGAGACTTTGTTGCTTTGTTTGTTCCACTAATTGTTGGCCGTGTTGTATCATTCTTGGGGTCGCAGAGGTTCATGTCTGTTATGTGTAATCTGATTGACTTGTTTGTACCCCCACCGATCACCCATGTACTGACCCTTTTGTGTGCAACAGAATCTGGTTACTGGTTTGTTCTAAGGCTGGCCGTGTCCTTTGTGCTGGCCTAGTAACTGGCAAAAGAAGTGGCACATTAGCCATCCAGCTGGTTTGCTGTAGCGTATATGTGTCAGCCTGTGTTCTGCTTTGACTCAGGCTTTTCAACAGTCTGCCTGGTGGAGAAGAGGCAGCCAAGCCACTCTGCTGCTGACAGGCCTTCCCCCTGAGCATGGAGGGGCAGCTCCATCTGGCAGCGGTGTGCTGAAAAGAGGTGTTTGTGCTACCAGCAAGCATGTGCTAATTCTTGTCTAGGTGCTCAGGCTGGCTGCAGCTGCAGGATGGTAGACATCTGGACGTGAACACCCAGTGAAAAGTTGCACTGACTGTGGTTTGCGAGGGGCAGTGGGCCGCTATGCTGTGCCGTGTTCCCCTGGCACTTCGGTTTCTGTTGTAGGAAGCACCTGACTCTATTTTTGTTTTCTTCTCCTCTGTACTGTTTTATCGGCTAGAGATGAGTGTCTTGCATTGGTTTCCCTCAGATGGGTGAGTACTTCCACCGCTCCAGATTTTACTGAAATAAATGCTCAGTTCCCCTCTGGAGTCTTTTTTTGCTGTTCTGAAGTTTAGGGGGTAAAGATCATTTTAGTTGTGTTATGTTGTGTTAAAACCATCTTTGAGTAATTAAGAGCTAAACCGTTGTACTTCATGTCTGAAGATAAGGCACCGTGGACATGTGGTCTATGACAGTGCCTTCACTAACTGGTAAGCCTTAGAAGAAATGAACTCAGTGACTTGCAACAATGTGAAAGTGCAGCGCTGAAGGGATTGTCTTCATGCTGTTGCTTTTGCAGGAGTAATGTACTGCTGGGTCTTTCTGTGGTTCAGTCATGGTACAGGAAAGTATATTTTGCCTGTCCACTTACAGTGTAATGTAAGCTTTGTCCAACTGATACAGAGAAGTTCTGCACACAGAGGGGCAGAACTCTCACCCTCCACTTCAGTTTGGTAAGGAGCAGACTTGAGCTTGTGTTCTCCTTCTGAATGTTCTGTTGTTTGGACCTACTGAAAATAAAGAACTGAAGCTTCTTGCACAGTCCAGTGCACAGGTGGTGCAGGAAGCAACTCTCCCATATGTCAGTTTACTACCTTACTGGCTTGCTGTTGTGGATGAGTTCATGTGCTGTTCTGGGTTACTTTTCTCAACTTTGCTGAAATTGTGCTTCATTTTTTATTCCCATATTGTGGTGAACCATAGTGGAGGTTTAAGAGTAGACTACTGGTTAAAAGTTGTCTTGGCACTGAGTGCATAAACTTTTTGCAGTTGTTTCCAGTTTTGTCATATGCATATTACTCAGACTGCGTCATGGGTTAACTGTCCCTCCTCTCCCACTCCTCACCCTGTGAGTGAGTATAAATGCTGTGTGCAGCAGAGCTGAAGGAATGGGAAATAGAGCAGCTTAAGAGGACTGCAGCCTAGCTAGCTGTACCTGACATGTCCTAATAACTGTCACATTTTACTTTCTCTTCTGTGTTTTGCTCGAGTTTGGTATAGTTTCAGGAAGGAGTTCCCAATCTTTCTTTTATTTTTAAATTAAAAAAAAAAAAATTATGAAATTGAAATTTCATGTTTCTCCTGGGTTTTTTGTTTCTCCCCCGCCCCCCTTCCTTCTCTTGTACAGCCAGGACACACACCCTGTGTCACTAAATACCCTGAAAATATACAGTGCATCTGGCCTGCAGTTCATATGTTCAGCAGCGTTAGCCTTTCAAAGAAGCGATGCTTCAAAAATTAATTGAAATGGAAGTGGTATCTTTAAGATATCCGAGAGTGGGGAGTCTAATATTAGCTCCTGGCAAATACCAACACAGCTCCATGCTTGTTGATGAACCCACATTGCCTTTGGCAGATTTCTTAAAATGTTTTGTCTGTGTTCTGCTTTCTACCTGTGTTTTGCTGTGTTGAGAAGCAGGGGTTTTGTGCAAAAAGTACAGATTTCTCATGTCAAATATTTCATAGGTGTTTAAAACCTACATGAATACACAGCTGTTTTCTATTCTTTTTTTTTTAAAATCTGTATGCATTGTCAGGAGCTATGCAGTGACTTAGTTGTTCCAGTTTGGAAGTGTCTAGGAGAGCTTTTTCAAATACTTTTTCCTTACTAAGTATGTGGTATGTGATATTTTTACTGTTAAACTGCTCTTAAAAGTCTTAGGTGTGTAGGAGTACTGTTATGAAACTTGATATGCCTCCCAGGGATAGAGTTAATGTTTCAAGAGAAATGTCTTTATTTGGAGCTGCTTATACTCAGATCTTTTGATGAAGTTTAGTGCAGAAGTAGGGAGAATTGTTTTGACAGAAGCTTGGATAACCTCTGAGTATACGTAATCAGAAATTAAAATAATTTAAAATTGCCACATATGCTTTTGCTTCAGGTACTTTTGATTGACTCCACTGTCATGCTAGAGTTGAGCTGTTGTCCTGGTTTGAGTGTTCAAGTATTTGAATTGGAATAAGTGCTGTCCTTCACATTCAAGGACACCTTGCTGTGTGTCACGTTCCTGTGCATGGTGCCCAGCCCTGGCAGGTAGCTTGTTTTGATGACGTGACAGTCTTCTAATGTCGTTCTGCCTGTGCCACCTGTCTCTGGCCCAGATGAACAAACACAGTAATGTGTTGAGGTTGTGAAGCTTGGTGTGCTGCGATGGAGTTGAGTTGACATGAGAGGGAGCATTCAGTGTGGTAAAGGGGCTGGCATAATCCAGACAGGAACAAAGCAGCTCGATTCCTGCCACATAGCAGTGAATGTGGTTAGTTAGGATCTCCATAGGGCAGGGTTGTGGGCTCAGCACTGTCCTTGGAGGGAAATGGAGGGGAAGTTGAGTGTCAGTGCACCTGAACACTGGGACAAGGCCAGCTGATGGTGTGAGCTGGCAAAGGAAGACAGCAGAGATGGCTGCAAGCAGATGATTTAAGAGAAGTCACTGTCTTTGCAGGTACAGAGCTGGGTCCTGTCAGAGGACTCTATACTTTCTGCCCACCTATTCAACTACAAATATATATATATATATATATATATTCAACTACATATATATGTATTTTACACACACATGTGCACTTTAAAGGAAAGGAGCTGAAAATCCTGAGCTTTATCATGACAAGAAGCCTAGTAGAATAAGGCAGGACATAGATCTGAAGTTCAATAACTTATGCAGCAGTCTTCCTTATGTAGACATTGTGTTGGTAAAGGTGACTTCAAAAGAGACTGGGAGGGTGAAGCTGAACTGGGACTTGTGTACCTTGTATTCCCTGCCACTTTCATCCTTTGCCTCCAAATCTTGCTGGCTGTCAGTGCATTTTTATTTTTGTCCTAGAACATCTGGGATATTGCTTTCATTTGCTTGTAACTGAGCTCTGTGCTGTGTGGTGATATGAGCCACCAAGTTTATAGCACTTACCCAAACAGCAGAAATGAGAAGGAAACAAAAAGCTTGTTTTGAATGAGGTGCAGGGAAGGAAGGGCCATAAAGGTGGTGGGACAGTGGACATCTCTGTATTCCTTCTTCTTTCTAATTTGACAGCTTATGGAGATGGCCATAAGAACTATACTAACAGTCCATGGTCCACAGTGCTCGTTAATGTAGTTTATTTCCAAGGTGATGGAGCCTGAACTGTCACAGATACAGGGTGACTGCTTGGTATAGTATCTTTTAGTAGTGATCCTGGATCTGGCTTCTCTTTACTGCCAGATAGTTCCTGGCCCAAACCAAATACTGCCCAGTGCTAAGATCTCTGGCATTTGAAAATGGGGCTTAGCCTCAAGTAAGAAACAGTTTTGTGAAATGTGTTTTGACCTCTGCTGTGTTGAAGATTAATTGCTGCATCACTACTGCCATCTACGGATCTTTAGCTAGCATAGCAACAGATCTTTGGAACAGCAGAAAACAGGTATAACAAGGTCGTTAGCCAGCTGTGCAGGAAGACTGATTATGAAGAGTGAAAACCACTTTGACTTCACCGTGGAAAGGAGGTACCACATAATGTGGAAGCTTTGATCATTCCTTTAGCTGTAGAACTGCAAATTCTGTTGTTGCTCGAAGAGTTACGTTTCACACAGATCTCCCACTTGTATTTCTTTTTGAACAATAAGATTAAATTATGAGAATGAGTTGTAAGCAAAGATTTTGTTGCTGTGTATAGTGTGAATTTACCCTGGAAAAGCAAAGAATTAGAAGACACTTAGTGGAGGAAGGGGTAGGAGGACTGGAAACAACATTTGCCATTCTTCTTCTGACTTTAGTATATAACACAAGGATAAAAACTAAAATTAAAAATTAAGCAACTCTGTTTTCAAAGCCACTTACTGCCTGATTTTGTTGTTTTATTTGTCTGATGTGTCTCTATCAAAATAAGACACAATAGCAACCACTTTCTTGCTATATTATTTAATTGTTCTGAAGGAGTAGGTGTTTGTGTTCTAAAAGTTTCATGATTAAGTTATTTAGTAAAAATAAACAAATTTCCTATGTGGGAATAGGGGGCCTCGTTTTTTTAGCTTAATAGTTGACCCTTGAAGGTTATTTTCAGCCTATGTAGGGATGTTCAAGTCTAAGAAAATCAGCTTTTCTGGCAGCTTGTTTTCCCCCTCCTCCCCCTTCCTCTTTCAGGAAGTGGCAGCACTTTGTTCCTTATGTTCAACCATAGTAAAGGAAGACGGGGATGTGGAAGTCCCTTTGGAATTTCAAAGGAAATCCTGCATCTAATTTTAGATGTCTGTGCCAAACAATTCTGTACAAATGATAATTTTGGCTATTGTTTGCAAATTGACTTACTGTTGGTAGTGCCTCGTGTTACTTTATCTGAAGGAAAACAATCTTGAAGTAGTCACTGCATCCTGGAAACATCAGTTGTCTCCTATCTGTAGAAGTTCTGCTATGAGCATGAATGGCTACAACATTTTTAAGGATCTGATATCCTTTTATACATGGGATAAAATAGCCCCCTAGAGTGAACTGCCTCCATTCCAATGATGGTCTATGCATCTCTCTTCCCTCTCCTTGTCTTCATAGGTCAGCTAATTATTTGATTGGGGTGAGAAGGAAATGTGGTTGAATAATTATTCAAAGCAGTTGGAGATAGATTTAGTATGAGAAGATATTGTGTCTGGCATATCTTTTTGCAAAATCGTGTATCATTGCTCTCTTAGGACAAAGAGGAGGAGGATAATTGACTAATCTTACAAAGGAGGTCTTGCAGTGACTGATGCTTTAAAGAAACTCCTTGATTTACCAAAGCAATGGACAGAAGTTGATTCAGTAAGTTCACTGGTTTTCCAAGAAGTAGCAGGCATGACACAGAAAACTGTGCATATAGTAGAAAGGAAACTAATGTGGGTCCTGCACTAAAGAATTTAAAAATTAGAATGTCTCTCTTTCAGAGTTAAAGGACTTTGCAGACTTTCTGTATAAGTAACAAGATTTTCTGGCATGACTTTCTTTTAAAATTTCCTCTTTGCTTTTATTTTATGCTTACCGAATACTCTCCTTTTGTTTAGTCATCACTTTGCTTCAGATACCTTGGTCTGTAGTTCTGAAAAAGGGTTGTTTCGTAGCCTTAATGGGGAAGTATTTTTTGCAAAGAAATCGCTTCTCTGCTACAGCTTTTCTATTTTGTTTCTGTTTTGTCATGAACAAGCTAAATAATTTCCTGCCAGCAACTTGAGCCTTGGAATACTTACAAAACTGTCTTTAGAAAAAGAAAAGGTGAGCTATGGTCACAGATCAAAAGAAGGTGGGAATGGTGTCTTAACAAAAAAACCCCGAAAGTGTGGGAAACATTTTAATTTCCAAGTACTGTTAAGTAAGCCAGTGTGAAAAAGATGAACATTAAAACCCCTCTTTACTAGTCCTTCGTCTTTGAAGACATGTTATGATGTCTGTTACAATGTACTAATTATGGTAAATTATGAGAAGAGATTTGAGTTTTTTATTTTTTTACCAAGAACTCAAAAGTAGTTTAAAAAATGGCTCAGCCAAACAATAGTGAGTAATATTTACTGTAGAAGAGGTCTGAAGTGCAGCCACTTATTAGACTGTTCTACAGAATTACACTCAAAATTTGAACAGCAGACCTATGAGTCACATTTCAGTAGTTAGTTCCAGCTTATTGTCTCCACCATGAAAACAGGTCATAGTAAATGAGGCAAAAATAGCTTACGTGCTTTGCAACATAAGTCATTATAAATTGCCATCCTTTGGCTCCGCTTTGCCCAAGCTTCATGCAAAATACAGATCCTGATAAAAGATCATCGTTTAATGCTTAAGTCAGCAGGGAGCTGGGAGTGAGGACCCTCTTTCAGCCCATCATGTATTGGCATGTGCCTTTGGGTTGGTGTGGACTGGGTGATGTGCATGGTATATGGGATCAGGAGGGTGGAGAGAAGTGGGGTTTCTGTGCTGGAACGTGAGAACTCGTAGCGCAGTGGGGGATTGTATGTTAGAAGCTGGTAGGAAAGGCTGAAGCTCTTATTCTCCTGTGGTGCCCACCTCTCCATCCCCAGCACAGACAGTTGTCATGTAGTCAGACTTGTCCATGCAAAAGGTTCTGGGAGGCTGATGCTCCCCTCTCTCTGCACTTCCTTTACACCAGAAATGTGAAACAGGTGAAGCTATGGGAGCCATGAGTTCAGGTGGGACTTGCACACTTTGAAAAGAAAATATTTCTCACATGAAGTAAGAATGGCTATGAAACTTATGTTCAAAAGCAAATGAAATCACAACTCTTTGAATTCAGGTGTGTAACATACCAGGGTCTTGGATCACTGCTGATCAAATGTATTTTCCCTAAGGCAAGAAGTTTGCAGAATGAAAAGTTAAAAGCCAGTCCCCATTAGTTGGGCTATTCCCAGTACGAAGTTCCGCTTTTGAGGTTATATGTGTCTCAAGGGCCTCTTGAAGTAAGTGCCTGTGTTAAATGAAGTTGCCCACTCTTCTTGGTTCAGTAGTGTCTCATGAATGGCAGCTTACCAGAATAAGTGTCATGATCCTTAACAACTGCTAGACAGCTCTCTACTCTTTAGATTTATAAAGATTGTAAAAGGCTTAGCTGGTCTTCCTAGGAACATGGGTTTCATTGCTTCCAGGCTATACCTGCCCAGGCTTGGAGGACACTTTACTCAGGCTGGGATGTATATCCCCACATCCCTTGGGACTTGTGTAGCTTCAGTGAGCCACTTAGCAGTTTATCCATACACGATGCTTTGCTCATTGCTCACCTTGCACATAGGCACAGTTTGAGAAAGTGTACAGTGGTGGTAAGACACACACCCACCCACAGGATTTTAGCCTTTTGTCTTCAACCATTACTAGCTATGTAGTCACAGATTTCTATTACCTAAACCAGGAATACCAGGAATACCTTCTGATACCTTCAGAGAGGCAGAGACCTTGTGTCTTGAGTTTTGCTGTCTGTGTAACAGGCATGCAATAGCTTCAAGCTAGGTGATTCTTTTGTCTGTCAAGGTTGAACTTATCCAAACAGTGATAGCTGACAGTACCGTGGTGTGTTACGCAGGCATAAAGGGTGACACAAGCACCCTCTCGCTTTGGTTAGGGATGTTGTTCGTTTGGTGGAGCTTACTTTACTTATTGGCAAATTACTGGGTGGGATTTTGAGTGGTTAAGTCAGGTGTGTCACAAACAGGAAATCTGGGATAGTTTCTCAGAGCTATTTTTAAAAATGTTTTCTTCTGTTCTGAAGCCAGTTGAACATGAGGCCGCCTTTTCCAGTTTTCTGACGATACAGAGAGATTGGGCAGGATGCAGATGAGTTTGTTGTGATGGCACCACTCCATCTGAAAGGCAGCTTTCATTCAAAACTGTCTCAGCAAACAATGCAGTTACCTCACATCTGCTTCTTTGCTTTATGTCATTGCTTTCCGGCCCGGAGATAGCTTCTGGGATTGGTAAGGCACATCTACTAAACCCTGGTAAAAAACAGTTAATCAAGAAGAAGCACTTATTCTCATGTAGTTTTTAAATGAACTGATTTTCCCTGTGAGACAAAATGCTTTTCTGTGTTTTAAAACTTTTGCTCATTTTTTTTACATTTTTACTTACTTGTCTTGTATACCTAAGAAAATAAAATCAGTTCCATAAAGGAATACTCGGCAGTAATCGCTGTGCTTTTCTGTCACTTGTCACCATGAGTTTTATCAAGGGCTTGTTGAGAGAGGTGGTTTTGTTTGTTTGTTTTGCCTTCGCTTAATGATGCTTTTCCATAATGGGGTGTTAATTTGGTGCTGTTTTTCCTCACACTAGGCTCTTTAAGCCTGTGATCACCAGCTCTTTCCACCTTTTGATGAAGATAGTGTTTTGGTAGCTCTGTGCTCTGCAGGAAGCGTGAAAGAAGATTCAAGCCCATGTGGCTGAAGCAGTATAACATCCTGTGCTTTCCCTGTTTTCTTCTTAAGATTCTCCTCAGAATTCATCCCAGATTCCTACATCACTTGTCAGAAAATCAGCATGCTGATGTTTGATCTGAACCCTCATATTTCTAGAACTGGGGCATCTCTGTAACTCCTGAACATCAAACACACTTTCTTGGGTTTTGTATTTATAAAGGTCGTTCAGGACTGTTTCTTGCTTCTTGAGTGCAATAACTGTCTCTGCACAGACTGTCATAGTGAACAGCAGACTGTGAGATGACAAGGGAGCTAGAGGTAAACATCAGGCATGAGCCCCAGTGTCCACAGTGGAATCATTAGGGAGTGTTGCCACTCCAGAAATAAAAAATGGGGTTTTATTTGCACCTTTGTGAAAGTGATGCTTTGTCTACAGGCCTGAGACAGCGTTTGCAGCAGCTGTGGTGCAGTCTTATCTCTCTTACCCTGACCACTACGTTCCTTCTTCAAGTAATTTCTTTGGACTGTAGTTAAGAGAGGTGAGTGTTTGCAGTAATCCCAGTGAATGTTCATACAAATAATCATTCAAGGGAAAAGGATTACTTGCTTATGACTGGAGATTGGAATGTGTTATCTATGTGCATGCCTCCATCTTCTCATCTACTTCTGAACCCCTCCTTTGTATTGGAAGTGTGAGATGAGCATATGGTGTGCTTTGCTCCTTCCACACTGTGTTCAACCAACAAAGGGAGTAGTGAGTCAGGAGTCTACCTTACTGGTATTCTTAAGCTAAAAGTCTTTGCCTTAAGTTATGCACTTCCAGACTGTGAATGATTTAACCTAAACCAAAAAAATCTTGGATCAAATATGTGTACCAGTAAACTCAATTAAAGTATTTTCTTCTTAACATAGTAGTGATTGTGAAAAGAAATTAAAGAGTAAGGGGAGAGGATCAGAAAAATGAGACCTAGTATATTTAGACTTGAGGGAACTATGAGGATCTTAATACGTGGGGCAGAAGACACAAAATGATGGTAGACAAGAAACTACTATTAGCAGATGCCAAGTGACAATTGATGTAAGGAAACTTGAGGCACCTGTACTCTGAACTGAGGGCTCTGACTTGGGTTTGACTGATGGAAAGAGCAGTGCTAATTCAAAACATAAATGTGGCTTCCCCAGCTGTGTTCTCCACTCCTCTACTTAAGCCTTGTAAAGGAGGCAGCAAGAACAAATGTGGGGCTTTGCTTCAGCTACTGAAGGTGCAGTTTTATAGCAGGGCTGAGCTGGCTGAAGCCTAGACTGCTGCTTACAGAGCAAGCGCTTGGCCCCAGCCGGTACTTTTCTATCCACCACTTGCAGTGCAAGTCATCTGACTTCCTACAGGCAGTGGTTATAGGGAGATAAAATAATGTTTAACAATAAAACTTTTTTTTTTTGCAAGGATTGTTTCCCACTGGCTTAAGTTGCTAAACCTGCTCACTTCTGCGTGGATAAATGCCACCACCAGAGCGAGGAAAGCCATGGGAATGTGTAGCTGGAAGGCAGAATGGGGGTTTTCTCCTTCTCTGTACCACAATATTCACAGCTGATTGCATCAGCCCAGGTTCGGGTGCTTGAGGTTAAGACGTTGCTGTAGAGTCAGTAACCTCTGCCACAGCAGGGTTGAGGGGGGCAGGTGGGGCTGTAAGCTCTGAACTGGGGTTCTCCACACCAAGCCCTGATTTTAATAACTGTAAGAAGAGACCAAAAAGTCATTATCAGCCAAAAGCTTTGCCTTATGCAAAACTGTGCCACCTGAGATATCAGACTATCATAACAAATGGATAATCAGCTCTTTCTTAACTCATGTCAGGATTTGCTGAGGATTTTAAGGATGCTTTTGAAATGGGTCAATGCTCCATTTTCACAATAATTAGGATACTCACCTCTGTTGAGGTTGGGGTGTGAAGGCTCTCTGCTATCGCACCTCTTGGGCACGCACACATGCACACAAAATACACAGCTGAGTAACATTATTTAAGAGGACAGAAGCAGTGGGAGGTAATTTGACAAAAAGTGTTAGAGAGATGAGCTGCCCTTTTCAAATTCGGAGTACTAAGTGACATTTGTAGTTGCAGGCTGTCGCCACTTTCACATTTACTGTTTTTAATTGTTTTTATTAAGTGGAAAGTACTAAGCATGTCATGATTAGAGATCTGTGAACTACGTGTGATTATTCAGATTGGAAATGTGTTTTTATTTAAGGTGAGAGAAACTGGATTAATCTCTGCAGTCAGTATTCTGTAAGAAGCTTATGGAGTTTAACATTACATGTGTTGTTGCCAGCCTGGCTAAATAATGGCAGCTGTCTTAAGCCTTTTTAAAGATAAATGAGCTGTAATTGGATTTTTGTACTGGGTAATTTTAAACAAGGGCTATTATAAGAAGCAGTAATTGTTATGAAGAAACTCCACAATAGGCATGTTATTATGAGATGTTGTATCTCTTTGAGTGATTTAGTATTTGTCTATCAGGATAGATTTGCTGTTCTAAGCAAACGTCACTTAACTAAAGTAAAACTTACTTTATAGTTCTGAGGTGCTCTGCAGTTCTTGGTGCATCTTGCTGGTATGCCATGACATTCTTCCCCTTGCACTTGGCCACTGCTGTCGTCATCCTGTGCGTGGAAGAGACCTGTTGTGAGCAGTTGAGAGATATTGTCAGATTAGATGGAGTGTAAATCATAGAATCGTAGGATGGTTTGGGTTGGTAGGGACCAACCCCCGTGCCATGGGCAGGGACACCCCTCACGGTAAAGAATTTCTTCCTAATATCTAATCTAAATCTACCCTCTTTCGGTTTAGAACCATTACCCCTCATCCTGTCCCTACATGTCTCTGTAGAAAGTCCCTCTCTAGTGTTTTTGTAGGCCCCTTCAGGTACTGGAAGGTGCTATAAGGTCTCCCTGGAGCCTTCTCCAGGCTGAACAACCCCAACTCTCTCAGCCTGTCTTCATTGGAGAAGCGTGATTTGCCCTTAGTGAACCCATGTTGGCTGTCACCAGTCACCTCCTTATTTTCCATGTGCCTTAGCATAGCTTCCAGGATAATCTGCTCTGGGGTCTTGCTTAGACATTTTTTTTTAATTTTTTTTTTTTGAGATACCAACAAAGTTGAATAAAACTATGAAAAGAGAGTAGCAAAAATTTCTTCCAGCAATGTGTCTGTGACCACTGAGATGCACTTGTTTCCTGTTTTTGTTTGTGACGAGAAGGTGGTACCTTGTGGAAGATCATTAGCCAGATTTCTGAGAATTTAAGAATTCAAGCTCCATCTTTATGCCTTGCTAATGCTTGCTATTTTGACAGAGGATGTAAATTAACCAATAGAGATTGCTCAGTCTTAAAAGAACTGATGAAAAGCATCAAAGGGAAATGCTATTCTTTTGGGTTTTTTTTCTTTTAAAGTTGTGAAGAATTTATCTAGGCGATATGACAGTGACACTTCATCTGTAGTTAAAATATGTTATGGTACTAACTGTTGATATCTTTTCCAAAAGTCTTTTTGATGGACATTTTAAAGTTACAAATCTGATCATTAATCATTTAATTTCAGCAGAAATTTGCAAGTTGCAGCACAAGAAGCGCTGCAAAGGGATATATGATGGCAGTAGTGCTTGACTGCTTGAATAGAGATGCTGAACTGTACATTAAGTGCCTCCACAGCAACCACGCTATGAGGAAGGCAGGGCTGTAACCAGGAGAATTAATTTTTCCGAGTTCAGCTTCCACATGCAGTGGAAGAAGTGTAAAGAGACTGTTTACGGAGGCAGTAAAATCAGTCCAGACAACAGGAGGCATTTCTCTGACCCTAGGCTCTCCATCTACAGTGGTCCCCAGCTGGTTGCTCTCAGCCATGAGCTTGGCCTCTGTAGGTTTGCCTAGCTGGAGATAGCTCTCCCTGTGCTTCTGGGTATGGACGGACGACTCATGAGAATAATCAGTTTTCAGCATCTCTATATTTAAAGTAGGCTGCCTCGGGGTGCCTTCTGTTAACTAACCACAACTTCCCTCGAAAGTTACATGCCACAGGAAGGATGAAACTGCTAAGTCTAGCTTAACAGAGGGAGGAACACAGCTCTCCTTATGCATGGTATAAGACAATGTATACTTTTCTAGAGGGGATAAGATAACCACAAATGTTGCTGCCTTCAGAACAGGTGCAAAACTTGCTTTTTTTAGTTCAGCCTTTTGCACAACATCTGTCACAATGGAGGAAAAGAAAAGAGGAAGAGGAGAAACTCATATATTTGCACTGAGGAAAAAGGAATGCAGCTTTTTGGAAAGAAATCTAGGCCATGTCTTGACCTTTCTTTATTTTAGGAGGATGCTAATGACAGCATTTTGATAAGGGCTTAAATAGAGGGCAACACTAGAAGATTTTAAAGTTATTTAATTTGCTAGTTTTACTGCAAGGCCATTGAGTTTCATGTTGCTTTCTTGTCCAACTTAAAGTTTTGACCAAATTTATAAGTCCTAGAAGAATGCGGTTTGAAACGAGCCTCTGGAGATTGTGTTGTCCAACTCTGGTAGTACCAATTTAATCAGGGCTGTGTCCAGTCAAGTTTTGAGAATCTTTAAGGACAGAGATTTCACAAGCTTTCTGTGCAGTTTTTCCCAATATCTGACTAACTTCATGATGAAAAATTGCTTCCTAATGTTTAATTGTTCCTTGATGCTACATGTGCCTATTACTGGTTTACCCATCTTTTATGTACCCCTCCCCATTAGGCATTTGAAGACAGCAAAAACATCTCCTCTCAGTCTTTGCTCTCCAGGCAGAACCACCTTAGCTCTCTCAGCCTCTCCTCCTTCTACGAATGTGCTGCAAGCCCCTTCATCATTTGTGATCCTCTGCTGGACTTGTTCTAGTATGTCAGTACAAGAAAGGTACTTGTACTGGGACACCCAAAACTGGGTACAGGACTCCAGGTGTGATCTCGCAAGTACTGAATGGAGGGGAAAGATCACTTCCCTCAGTGTCCTTTCAAATGTGGCCCTGCACATGTTTGGCTGGGAGGTCACACTACTGACTCCTCTTTAACTTGTTGCCCACCAGGAGCCCACACCTTTTTTGCCAACCTGCTTTTTCTAAACAGATGGTGCCCAGCCTGCACTGTCATGTGGGATTATTCCATCTCGGATGCAGGACTTTGCACTTGACTTGGTGAACCTCATGAGGTTCCTGTGAGTCCATTTTTCCAGCCCATTGAAGTCCTGTTCTTTATTTAATGCATCTGAGCAAGGTAATCCAAATTTCGCATTCCTAGCTTTGAGACTTAGCTGTTTGCTACTGCAGAAGGAAAAGTAGATCGGTACGTTGGTGATCTCCCTGTGTATAGAGAGATCCTGTTTTCTTCTGCCACCCAGCTCGAACACAGTTGGGTTTTCTTTCTATGCACTTGCCTTCTTTCCTTCCTCTATAATTTGGATGAGGTGATGTACAGCTTTGAACTGACTGTTCATAGGAGAAGAAACTAGATGACTTGAAGGAAGGTGATTTGATGCAGGTTTGTAAAATCATGAGTAATTTGAACAGGGTAAATAAGGAGTCACTGTGTTTGGTCATTTCTGGTACGAGAAGCAGGGGACTTCAAATGAAACTAACAGGTGTCATAAGTGAAAGAAAATGGCTCCAGACACCATGTGTAGTTAGTCTGTGGAACTTCTTGCTGCGAGGTGCTGCAGACACAGACATGTTATTTGAGTTCAGAAAGGGACCAGACAGGCTGATGGAAGAAAAATTGATTGAGGACAGTCATGTGCAAAGATGAGACATCTGCCTCGGGAAATCCGAAGTTAGACGTTGCAGGAAGCCAAGAGAGTGTTCTGAGGGGCAAAAAATCGAGGAAATATGTCTGAGCATTTACTACACGAACAGCAACTCCCCTGTTTTCCTTCAGAAAAGGGTTACAGCTTGACCGAGTTCATTTTGTACCATAGCCTTAGTCTGCAGCTTAGCCAAGTCTGTATTAGGAAATATTTCACTCACATTAATTTGATGGGGTTTTAGTGATTCTTGGTGTCCATTGATCTGGTCTGTATTGAGCCAGCACAGTGGGATGCTGCCAAGATACAAACCTTAGTTTGAGTTCTTCACCTGCTCTGTACCACAGACATGGAGATAGAAGTGACAGAGTACATCACTGCTTTTCAGTTCATCCAAAACTGGTTGTGTAAGGTAAAGCTTCTCTTCTCGTCTTCAGCTGCACTCTGTTTAATTTTCTTATTTTGCAGGCTGTCTCATTGTTTTCTTGGAGTCTGTTCATTCCTTACCTGCCTGAAAGCTTTTGAGTTTCAGAACAATGTTAGTCTTTATTGCAACGTCTGTTTAAAAAAAAACCCCACAAACAAAACCACGAAACCCTCCATTTTTTTCTTTATACTAATGAGCTTGCTGGTTTAAGAGGAGTTATTAACTGCCTTCAGGAATCATATTATTTGTGGTAGCATGTTTACCACTTCGGACAGTTGCTGTTACTGTCTTTTGCTAGCAGATGACCATGTTACTGACAGGTTCCTCATTTGCATAGCTTTCAGGGCCACAGTCAAGAGAGTCAGGCAGCAATGCCTTGGTGAATATCTGTCCTTTTCTGCTGGGACCACAAGAGATTGTAAACCGCAAGAGATTGTGTTCTTCATCTCCACACTTTCAGTTAGGGCAAGGTGGCTAAGGGAACGCATCTGAGCACTTGCAGTAGTAGTCCTCAGTTTTGCATTCTCAGGAAAAGAAAATGTGAAAGCACTAAATGCTCTTTTGCTGAAAATGCATGTCTATTTTGGGTTTTTTCACATGATGCACCTTCACTTGGTCATGTGTTCAACAGCAGGTGTCTATACAGCTTTCTTTTCTGGACTTGGACAGACAGCCAAAATGTATCATTTGACTCCCACCATCAATTTATTTCTATGTGCTCTGTGACATTCCCTACCAGATAAGATTTGAGAGAGATGTCAGCAGTAGACACGTAGTCTAGTTGGTGTCCTCTTAGCAGCTGCCGTAGCCCTGCGCTCAGAAGTGTAGAGTTAGAAGATACTCTGTTATTTTGTAATGAACATGGGGTTTAAGATCTTGCCTGGACTTCACCCTCCAAATAGAGACCCAGATTCTCTGAAGAATTTCAGTCAGATCCTCATACTGAGCAAGGCATTTGAACCTGCTGATACTTGTCAGCTGCTGCATTTATATGTGAAAAGGGTGGGTGAGCTCCAGATCTGTATGACCATTTCCCTGCTTTTCATGTAGAAGGGGGTATTTCCTACAATGTGTCAAAAGCTTTTGCCGAAAGCTCACTTTCTTTTGCAAAGCTCATGCTGCTTCAGCCACATGTTGCATGGTGTGGCATGCTCATGTCTTTTAGAACAGGCACATCTGTTATATACTTGGTGTGGGAGAGGAAGAGAGATACCAGGTATGGCTTTACCTCCTGTCTGTGTGGCACACAGGAGGAAAGGGACCTGAGGTATGCCACTACAGGTAACTGCCATCGTAAAAATGCTCCCAACAGACAGTACTGGGGGAAGAGTACCAGCAGGATAAATGGGTAAGGGCATCTTGAAGAAAACCAGTTGTCTGAGAACAGCATTAAGTTTTCAATATTGCTGTTCTCCCTTGCTCTCATGCAGCAGCTTGTTACCATCTCTCTGGTGATGGCTACCAGCCCCACAGCACAGCTGGTCAAAGAAACATGACAGATGCTTTCTAAATGACTTCAGTGCAGTGTCCCAGGTCAAATGGAACCGCCACCGCTACCTTTGGCAGTTTCAGATAAGCACACAGAAAAGAAGCTCCTAATTGATACAAGTTTGAGCTGTAAGTGCATGCTGACAAGTAGTGAGGGGAAGTGGTGACATCAGCTGCCACAACTATAAATGGTCACTGTCTGTCTGTCTATGCCTTTAGGACTCTTGTCAGGAAACTGAGCTTACCTTAGCTTTTAAAGGTTTTTATTTTACTGATTTATTTAGCATTTGAGAACTATTAAAATAAGGAGAAAAAAATAGCTTTTCTCAAACCCATATGTAACTGGCTTATGAGAGGAAAGAGGTATTTTGATGTAAAATTAACTGAGAATGTTGATATGATTGAAAAACAAAGTCTAAATTTGAAAATACCAAAATTTCTAACATGAGAAAATGAAGATAAAGATTTTTCAATACAGATCTTCACTTTGTTTGCACTTAGAAGAGATGTCTGTATTATGTGATGCTGTAGTATATATTTGAGTTATATTTTTACAGACAAATACAAAGAAAAAATCTTGCCTTTAAGGTTTTATAATCACAGTTAGATGAAATGCATACCAAAAATAAAAAAACTACACATTAGTAGAATAAACTGAGCTTGTACTGGTGTGATGTTAATAATACATATATTTTATTTGTACAGCTTCCAGTTATTCATGAGTGGTCTGCCTGTGGTTTTATCGGGTTATCATTTGCTTACTCCATTAGGAACAAATTCTTAAATAATATTTTAAAATAGCTTATTAAAAAGCTGACAAGAACAGAACTGCTATAGCATACAGAATTCAGCAGAACTTCTGTTAAAAATTTTCTTACTCCATTCTCCTGCAGCTGCATAGTGTCTTTTGTAATTAGAAACTCAGTTTTGACAATCAAAGTCGTATGAAATATAGGATCTTTTGCATTTTCTTTCCCGTAAGAAAGTAATTGTTAATTTAATGTTTCTGTACTGCTATTCAGGTATGACCTTCCATGTTCCAGGTAGGTGGAAGTCAACACACGAGGAAGGAAGGAGTTGCAAAGATGACAAATGTAACTGTTTGTTTGACTTTGAGTACAACATCAATACCAGAGAGATACAGCTGCAATAAATAACATTTATTCTGACATCTGGCATAGCTTTTACCAGTAATTATCAGGCACTCTTTAGTTTTCCTTTCCTATCACAACCTCATGGTGCAATTACCAAGTTGCGTTGGCAAATGAAGGCATATTCATAAGAAAGAAGACAAAGGAAAAAACAGAGGGGCCCGGAATAAAGTAGGGAAGGAAACTGACACATGATGGAAGGGCACAACAGCGGGAACCCAGGGCTTGCATCCTGGATGCTCAACTGGTATTGAGCCGATTCCAGCAGGATGTGTTTAAGTCATCTGGTCTCTTTGCTGGCCTAGTTTCAGTGTGCCCAAAGAGCTCCCAGATACGTTGTATGAAGGTGGGATGGGAAAGCTTGGTCTTTCCCAGTTTATTCCACTGTTCTCATTTATTGATCTCTCAGGTAAACAGTGCTTAAAAAGAGGTGACCATTTCACACCACCAGAATTTAACCCATTAATTTACTTTTTGATGACTTCAACTGTGAATATTTATTCCTGTTTCTAAACCAATTGTCTTCTGTCTGTCTGACTTCAGCAGAAGTTCTGAAGAACCCTGTAGCACTGCTCTTTTAGCTGAAACAGTGCAGTTTTCATATTACAGTTTCTTGCTTTACCTTATTTTTTGTGTTTATAAATAATTTATATACAATTAGAGTAGAGACTCTATACACTAGAAAGGAAAGTTGTCATTTAGGAAAAGGAGTAAATACATAATACATCTTGCAAAGATGAGTGGTTTAACATATGGGAGATATTCAGTGTTGGTGAAAACCAAACAGTTCATTAACTTGCCATCTATTACATTTGACAATGTTATCCATGTGAATTGTCCAGTAAGACATTTGTGCTCCAAATACTAGAAAATGCAGTTTCACCTCCAAAAGACTATAAACTAAGCACTTGTGACAGTTAAATGTGCATAGAAATTGTCCATTTTATCTCAAAGGTTGATTCCTTTGCTTGTGTGACTTGGTTAGCAAAACGATTGCTGTAATTGGAACTTAGCTAGAAGTCTTGGAATTTTCAGATGTTCTCATTGTAGTCTGAATTGTAAGCTATTTTTGTTTCATCCTTTCTCAGACACCAGTTAAACTGTGAGTCAAATCTTTGCTTGAGTTGATAACATCCGGGCATACGTATGTGCAGTATGGAATTTGAACATGCACAATGGTGTATATTTCCTGAAAAAAATAATGAGATCAATCAAAATGGTACAGCTAGGAAATAATGATTTTTTCCCCACTGTCCTATGACAATTTTTTTTCAGTCCAACATCACTCCTTGATTTCCTGACATCCTGAGAAACAGAACCTTACTTAAGCTGCTGTATAGGGAGCACTTAGAGTTTTTACTGTGGACCCTGCATTTTTAAGTTTGCTTCACTGTTCTGTACTGCAAACTTTATTTTTCAGGTAGCTTTCCATTGGAAGACTTTGCAAGTACTGTCATTTGCGTTTCTCCCACATCACGTGAGCTTTCTTCATGATGTGACCTGACAGCACTTGAAATTGATACACTCACTTGTCGTCTCAGGATTTTCATTACAGTTCTTTTGTATCCTTTGCATGCAAAGAAATAGATGAAAGGATCTAGGCAGCAGTTAAAATTCATCAGAAATACGGTATAATGGAGTGACTTCTGGAAAATTTTTTTTTCAGTGCACGAGGGCTCATTCTGAAGCTTCTTAATCATGTGTTGTATGATTGCAACATGGTAAGGGGTAAAGCAGATGATGAACACTATAATTACAAATATAATTGTATTGATGGCTTTTTTGTTTATCCCCGATTTTTCAGTCAGTGGATTTTCCTTGGCCGTTTGAAAAAGCTTGCAGCTAATTTGAGAGTAACAAAATAGTATAATCCCCAGGGGAATAAGGTACCCTACTAAACAGGCAGCAAGAAGTATAAGTGGTAGATGTGCTATTTTTTCAAAGTTTGGATATTCCATACATGTAGTCCTTTCTTTTTCTTCCTGTGACATGGGTTGTATAAGTAATGGGAAAGTTTGACTAAATACAAGAAACCAGATGAAGACACAAATGCCCTTGGCATATTTAATCCTTCTGATCTTGTATCGGAAGGGGTGGACAACAGCGAAAAACCTGTCAATGCTCAAGCATGTCATGAAGTTTACACCTGCGTAGGTGTTGATGTAGAACAAGAGAGCGGTTATTCGACATAATACTTCTCCAAAGGGCCAGTGAAATCCCAGGGCATAGTAGGCTATCCTTGTAGGCAGGGCAATGCAGAACAGGAGATCAGAGAAGACGAGGTTTGTTGAATAGAGGGTAGTGGAGTTGATCTTCTTTCTGTTTTTAAAAATGACGATGAGGGCAATGGTGTTTCCAAGCACCCCAAGAATTAAGATGGAGCTGTAGAAGACAGACAGCAGTATCCGTGCTGTATCTTTGTGCTCATATAAGTCGCAGGTGGAACTGTTTGTCTGAGAAGCTGTGAAAGTGTCCATTTCTGTAACCACTGTTGTTGCAGGAAGCTCAGTGGACCTAACATGAAAAAAAAAACCACAACAAAAGGGAACATTTTGTAATAAATGCAGATAAATTTCTTCCGTGTAAGAGTGGCCAACCTCTGTTGCAAAAAGCAAGATTGTAAAAACCTGAAGTGAAACTTCATTATGGTGAAATACTTTTCAAGCCTCCTTCCAAAAACAAATAAACAAAAAGATGGATCTTTTTGGCTTTTCAATTTTGATCCCAATTCCTTCTCTCCTGAAAAAAAAAAATCAGATGGGGCAAAATAATAAACCAAGGGTGTAATATATTTGGAAAGTGAAGTTTATAGATGGTCAGGAGGTGGGAGACTGTTGAAAGCAGTCTGAGGGGAAACAGGAGTCTGAAGAAACCACGTGATAAAGAATCATATGAAATCCCCAAGGGTCAGACAAACAGTCAAAATCTTTTAAATGTGTTTCAGTTAATTTTTAGGGAGTTTTTGTTTCTAACAATTCATGTTGTGATGGTTTAACTTGTTCAGAGAAACCAATTTTTTTCAGTTTTGTTGTCCTATTGGCATTATAATAATTCACCTTATTTAATTCTAGTTTTAAGAATTGGCTTTTGTAATTCAAATGTTGTTACATACATAAATTTTTAAGACTACTACTTTAGTCTTTCTTTAGTGGTGCTGCAAAAGGGACATAACCCATCTGAAATATTTTACATATTGTCCATGTAGTAGATTTTAGAAATTGTTTAACTGGGACAGTCAGAAGTAGCATGGAACAGCTGCAAAGTGACAGTGATGTGGAGGACTTAGGAGTGTAAAAAATTGATCCAGCAGAATTTCAGAAACGGAAAGGACTCCATCCTGTTGATTTTGCTTCTAGTGCAAAACATTTCTTAGGTGTGTTGTTACCCGACAGTTGCATAGTGTTAAGTGTAAATGTTAGAATGGATGGGACATCTAACATTACTCCTCAAGCAGCTGTTCTGCAAAATGGATTTATGGATTAAAACAGCAGTTAAAACAAGATTGCTTCTGCTTTAATACAGAACACTATCTGGAGAGAAAAGCTGTTGTAACCCGAGTTTTAAATCCATCTAGCATCTTTAATTAAAATGTCTAGGATATTTCAGAGGAGCTGCTTTTCAACACACTATATTTACAAACAACTGCAGCCTGTTGAACCCTAAGAAAAGTCTTTCTGGAAAATACCTCTCAGTTTTAAGTGTGTTAAGCTACACATTTTAGAAAGTGTTCATTATCCTTATATTAACTTGTGAAAGCATTAAAAGGTTAGTATCTTCTTTCATGTTTTGAGGAGATTTTCCTGCTTATTTCAGGTTGTTCACAATTAATGTACCTGCAACACATACTGTATTACAAGCCAATCTGATCAGACTTCTGGCTAGGTTAGCAGGGGTGCAATAGGATTCTCTGTAAACAGCAAACCTGTGGATAGTGGATGATGTGTATTACAATACGTAAAAGCATTATTGCATGTGTTTAAGGAAGAAATTTAGCATCCAGATAGGATATTGTTTGTATTTGCTGTGTTGCACAGGCAGTAGGAAAGACAGGTGAGTGATCTCTGACTGAGAGATGTACAATGTTCTGATTCTTACATACCCGTGAAGTTTGTACCATGTGTCAAGAGGTGGGAATACTGCAATCAGGGTTGGGAATCAAATCTAAAGTGGGATTTTTGTGGTTTGAATAAGGGAATTAGACTGGTAAATAGCAACTCCAGCTGTAGTGCAGATTCAATCATGTCTGTAATTTTATATAGTTAATTCCATATCATTCAGTTTCTTGGTGTTAGTGTGTTTGATGATTGATTAATACAGTAGTTATTAGCCTGAGGATAGATGTGGTATACTTTCCTCCTGGAGTTTCATCTTTTCCCTTATAGAAGCGTGTAGGATGGCTCTTGTTTTATGTAAGTGTAACAGACTGCTTTTTGCAGAAAATGGTGTGGGTTTGTGTAGGCACCTGGATAAGAGTCAGTGAGGTATTTTGTTTTGCTTCTCTTATTTAAATGCCTCTGGTTACTTATTCACATTCCCAGCATGCCA
The DNA here is from genome assembly GCA_028020825.1 of Podargus strigoides. Lineage (NCBI taxonomy): Eukaryota > Metazoa > Chordata > Aves > Caprimulgiformes > Podargidae > Podargus > Podargus strigoides. Next base: position 54,000,994 of record CM051622.1, read on the forward strand.
TCTATCTTCTGCTCATCTCTTCCTTGAGATTTAGGTAAAACCTTTTCATAAACATACGTAAGGAAGAATAATCTAAGATTTATGAAAAACAGATCTATTGCCATAACTAGCTACAGCATATTAACTGCATAATTTTGTTTTCACTGTGAAGTTGTCATAGTTCTGGTTCATAAATGATGTGTATAGTTGTCACATCCATTCAGTTGTTTTTCTATAAATGTTTGTAAAATGTAGAATATCTATTATACAAACATGTTTAATTTAACTATGGTTTAGGCAAAATTCCCAGAGTTTGTGTCTATCCATGGTGCTCACATGGATGTATATGGGGAGCAGTTCTATGGCAGGACAAACAGGCCACAAACAGATGAGAAGAAATCTGGAGGACCACAGTTCCAGGGCAGTGTGCACATCAGCTAAGCTGTGTTCCTCGACAGGGGATGTCAGCAGGCCCTTCTGCCTGCTGTGGGAGTTAGCCCAGGGTCGGGAAAGTGTTCTTTTTGATCCTCTGTTATCGCCAGAACATTTTGACTGTTAATGTAGGGTGCACATTTTATAATACTCTAAGTGGGTATTAGTATTTTCTCTATATGTACGTATGTATGGACATTTTAGAGAAACCACCATGGTGTCTAGATGCTATATTACCTGAACATATTTCATTTTTTTTAAAAAAACCTCAAGATACTGTATCTGGTTTTGGGCCCAAACCAAAATAAAGTTGTTGCCATCTGACAACTTAACATGCATGACCTGAGCTATGGTAACTTTGTATATCTGAGCTCTTGTTGTTGGATCAACTCCATTCACCTCATCAGATACTTCACCTTTCCTTGTTAACCTTCAATAGGGCTGCATTTAAAAAACCATGTTCTTGCTAAAAGGTACCTAGACTATTAAGGTGTTGGGTTTTTTTGGAGTCCTACTCCTTGTGTCAGGTTGCTGTTTATTTCTTGGCAGCAGTCCTTAGTGATCACCTTATTACACTTACAGAGTGTATGCCATCCTCCACAGAATGTATCTGAAAAAAACAACAGCAGGCCCATTTTGTATACTTTTCACGTTTTGCATTTTTGGAGTAAAAATAGAGAATGTTACCTCCTTACTGCTGCAGACTTTACACTATCTGGACTTGATTCTTACTGATTTTAATGAGCTGTGTGTCTGAATACATTATGAGAACATGGCCATTTAATGTCATGAGTCCAGATGCACCATTGCAGCTACCCTCTAGAATCACTAGCAGAGTGTTTGCTTTTCTAGGATGTTGGATTGAATACCCTCCCCAGTGACCTTCTGAGTTTATCAATAATAGTATTTTGAAGTTTGTTTTGTTTTGTTTTCAAAAAAAGACATTACTTTATCGATTTAATCATTTTAGGAAGCATTGCCACATTTTTTTGGCATAGAGTTGCATATAAACTTTTAAGGCATAAAGTATTTAAAATTCCTCTCTTTATATTGGTATTGTAAAGAAGTTTGGTCAGGTTTTTACTTTTTCCTGAGTCTGCAGATGCACAATGCTCAATAACACAGACCTGTAAAGTTGTAGTGCAAAGAGACCGCTTACTCATTTAATGTGACCACCTGTATAGTCCAGGTTATTATTTTAGCTATTTGTGTATGGATTTCACTAACTTTAAAGTTTATTTTCCAAAATGCTGTTTGGTCTTGATTTGGAGAACTGAAGAGAAAGTGAATTAGCTATTTGTGCTGTAGTTTTTGGATAGTCAACCTCCCTGTTAAAAAATGTGGGTGTTTCTTATTTAAATTTCTAAAAAATTAATTTGCAGTTGCTGTTTTTGTTGAGCCTTTCCCCTTTATACCATCTCATGGTTTTGGCAGTTCAAAGTGAACTTCTCAAATGTCTCACCACAAGGCAAAAGAGTCCTGTGACGTCTGTTCTAACCCCAGTTTAGTCCTGCACAGGTGATGGGATTCCAGATGCCTCTCAGTACCGGTGTGCCTGGAAGCATACTCGCCACTACATCCCTGCTTTTTCTGCCCTGTTGATTAGATATCCGAGATAGAGTTGTGTAGCATTACACTGGGAGCTTGTGAAGTTAGTTGACTGTGATCCTGGAGTACTTCTCAGATTCACTTTGTCCTAGGATATCTCCAGTCTAGGGGCACGGTCATTGCTCTCTGCTTCTACCTGGGAGGACCTCATGCCTGGTAGAGTTTAAAATTAATTGTAATATTATGCCCAGGCTTGCAAACAGTGCAGTTTGTTCTTTATTGTTCTCCACTTGCCATTTTAAAGTCTTAGCATTGTGTTTGCTTTCTGACCACCAATGAAAAAAATTTTTCCTTAGCCAGTTACTTTAAAAGCTGGCTAGCTAACAAATCTCATAATCTGTTCTGTCTGGTTTCTTGATGTTTGATAACAATAGTATCCACTCAGGAGAAAAAAATATCACAGTACCATGTCAAGCTGCTTACAATATCTAGCAAGTCTGAAATCTGTGCAGGTGCCTTTCTAAGCCAATTTTGTAATTTCATCAAAGAAGAAACATAAATTGGTTTAGGAGATTGGTTTCCTATTGAACGATTTGTGAATACTGCAGCATGCAGGAGCCCAGCTCAGAGTAGACTCCCCACTGCAAAAGGTGTTTAATTAACAGAATGGTGGCTCCAGTCTGGAAGTACTACATAATATAAAGCCCTGGTTCATACAGATGTTCACGTATTATGAGCTTTATATGTAGTATCACAATGTTACATACATGTAACTATTAACAAGTGTAGACTTAAGCTATGAGCCAGCAATTGCAGTGTTGCAACCTTAGGTTACGTGGGTTTGGATTATGTGCAAGCAGTGATGCAAAGCACTCACTCGCTCTTTGCCAAGTGAGTTTTCTTGTTCTCATCTGCTTCTGCTGATGGAGCACCATCTGTCTTTTCAGCAGAACAGGGAACATGTAAAAACCTTTAACTGTGTATTGTAATCCAATGTGTGATTTGTCTCTCTTTATAATTTCCATTCTTTGGAGATGAATCCCTGGTCCATCTGTCCAATAGCTAATTTAAGAGGGATACCAATTAAATTATTGGAAAGGCACAGCAGATCATTAGAAACATCTCTCCTAGCTCTATACATAGTGTGGTTTAGTCAGTTTGAGATGGACAATATTTCTGTAACAAGCAATATTGGGGAATGATGTTGTTTATGTGTGCATAAAAAGTGATTTTAAAGGAATGGTCGGGAAAGAGACTTCTTTTCCCCTGCGATGCCTGACCTGAAGATTTACTAATCTTACAGTCCATTATAGGTGTAAGCTGTCTAAGTCTTACAGAGGTTGAAAACAGTAGAAGATGGGAGATATGCAGTGCTGTGGTTATGAAGGTTTAATTTTTTCCTTAATTTCTAAAATTAATTGTTTTCTGTTGACCAGTCATATTTACTGTTTGAATTTCTAATTTACCATACAAGTGATCTTCATTGTAGAGTGTTTCTTCTGTTTGAGAAAAAGGCTTAATTCAACTAAGCTGTATCTGTTAAAAGGTGCGTATGCTAAGTTGGGTGGTAGAATGCTTTATTAATATACAAAGAACATGTACCTAAGGTACAAATATCTAGGTGTATGTATTAGCAGCTTGGGAGCTACACGTGGTTTAGTAAAAGTTGAGGCAAGAGACAGGCATGTCTGAAAGCTTCCTGTTTCTTTCTAATACTTCAACACTCATACACTTCTAGTGCATTATGTTAATTTACCCTTTTTCAAAAGCTGTTGAGTATTGTGTCCTAAATGACAATGAGTAGGCCTAGTGACCTGAAGACTGAATCCTCAGGTCGCAACCCACAGCGAATTTTGGCAAGATAGTTTCCTGGCTAGTGCTTTAATTCCTCCTTGGTATACACCCAAATTTGTTGGAGTAGTAAAGCCAAATTTGTAAGCCACACATCAGAGAATCCCAAGGATGCATTTCATGAGTGAAATTGTCTTAATGATGACTGCGGAGAATTATAATATTCTTTAAGTGTTTAAAAGAATTCGTGGATGTATACACTGTGGAGTCTTTATGGTCTTGCTTTTTTCTGTTTTATCTGTTTGTCTGATTTTGCAAAGTTGCATGACAGTTATATTTGGCACTCAAAAGTAACAAACTAAAGTAAATGAAATGGAAATAAAGAAGTTGAGTTGAAATGCTGCATAACTAGGTAAAGTGGAAGTTATTTGGAGTGTACATGTCATGCTCTTATCTGTTGAATCTCTCTTTCCAAATGTGACCCGTCCTGTGAAAAGAGTGAGAACTATCTAACATAAATCGTCTCTGTCTGAGATGCATGTTACTGTGAAGAGCTGTGCTGATGCTGAGATGATTAACCTCCCGTCAGTTTACTTGCCCAACTATACTATATGTAAAAAGGAGACAGCCTAAAATATAGCAAATAAACAAAATGAAAACTTGAGCTGCTGGCAATTACATTCCTGCAAGCAGAAGAAAGAAGGGGTCAAATAACAGTTTGTTTTAGTACTAGAAAACATGTACACCTTTTATATGATTTTGATTTTTATTTTCTGGGTAATATGGAACCTGTACAGGTACAGTCTTTAATTTTAAGGTTTGCAACTTCAGAACTCTATCTTAAATGTGTTCTGTACATGTATACATCCTCCAAACAGAAGGGGATGAGATTTGAGCTCTTAAAGACTAATTGCCAGGAAAGTTTTCAGTTCCCTCGTCCCTTCAGGAGGAGCTATGAAAATGTTAGACAGACTTCTTGTATTCTGTGCTCAAAGGCATGCATGCCATCTCTATTTTTTAACATAAATGATAGTTGAGTTATTGTCTATTGAACAATCTATCTTGTTTTGCCAGTATAGTAGAAAAAATGGATCCTTTTTAGTTGGGAAGATGTATAAAAACTGTATAACTCGTAATATTTCTTTAGCTTTGTGCTATGAAGATTAGTAATAAGGAGAAAGATATTTGGTGATTGCAATCCAGAATAAGAATTCCTTCTAAAAACTTTGAAAGAAATGTGTGTCAGAAGGTAAAAGAGGTATTAGCTCATAAAACTTTGAATTCTTAAGATAATCTGTTGTAATATTCAGATGTGAGGAGAGTGACTGAGGAGTTCTTGAGCTGATAATAAAAGCTGTTTCATAGACAAGGAGTGCATGTGATAGAGCAAGCTATGCATTCACGACCGTAGTACAGATTTGTTTTAAGGCTCTCTCCTGCTATTAAAGTATTCTGTGAAGTTCAGTGAATGACTTAAGAACCTCAAGGCTTCTGTTACTACTTGTGCACTAGTTATTTCTACAATAGTATAATTTAAATTACTATTGCTAAAAAAATTGTCTAAGCTAATGCAGTATCACATGTTACCCTGTGATTGTCGAAAGGCTGTATTATAAGAAAGGACTTGAAATAAGTTGTTGATGCTGTCCTTTAAACAAAAATTAACTGGCAACATAAATATGTCGACATAAAACATCACATAATTTCTTTCACGAGCCTTGTCTCTCCCATCCAAAGATCATTTGTCCTTCCTACACATGAAAATATTCAGTATAATGCAAAAAAAAGAAATAATCTTTCTGGAATTGTTTCCTGTTGTTAAGTGAAAAAAAAAAATGTAAAAGTTAATTCTTATCTGTACTTACATATCTGTAGCTTCTTGAATCTTCTGAGCAGTTAAGGGCATTAGCAGGATGACTTGACTGCGAAAGTTTACCCTTGCACATTGTTTTCAGGAGTGATTACGTGACTCTCTTTGTGGGAGGGGTAGGGTTTTTTTAAGTGCTTTAAAAAAAACCTGTGTTTGTACGCTGGTCTTGATTTGCTGCCTACTGTTTTATGGGATGTGAAAGCGTCTATTTTAAATCCTTTTACAATTAGTCTGTTCAAAGAGAGTCATTAGAAACAGCCCTCCCGCCTCCCCCTGAAGTTACGCATTACTGACATTCATAGAAGGGACTTTACCCAGAGGTTTACTTGACTAATTGTTGACCAAGTAAAATCCCTGGGTGAAAAAACTTTATTTTTAAATGCAAATGGCATATATACAAATTTAGTTTGTAGCAAATAGCTGTATGATCTGTACGTGCTTTAAAACTGCTTCTTACTGATCAGATCTGACACAGCACAAGAAAACCTCAGAATGGAGGCATACTGAGATGCTATGTAAAAACAGGCATCTCGACAGCCTGTGTACATTCCGAGCACTGTTTTAGTATCATAATGATGAGGCTTTACAGAAGTGTCCTTTGAAAAGATATGAAGGGGTTGAAGAACTCTGAACTCTGGTGGTTTGAGAGATTAATGAGGATTTGTGCCTTTTTAAGCTGTTTATTGCACTTTGAGCAAGGATAATAATAATTATTAATAATAAACATGTAAATACATTAAAGAGAAAAAACTTTTAAAACACAAATCTTATTCCCCTAAAATGATATTAATAAGAATGGGTGGCCAGGGAATAGGAAAGCAATGGGATGACAAATTGTGAGGTAGCCCCTTTTTACCCAGAATAACCTTCTTTCTGGGTAAAGAACATTGATCTAAGAGTTAAATTGTGTGTTTGTTAAGAGAGTTTCAGAGATCAGAGATAGATGGAAAATCCTGTCATTTGCTGTTAGAGGCTGTGGTTGAGAGTTATCTGGGATTTTCCCCAAAACTCATACTGATCGTGTGACTGCAAAGGACTATTTATCTTTAAAGTGGCCTCATTTAGTGGCCTGATTTTAAAGAAGCAGTAAGTAGGCATGGTGATGCTATATTTGGTGGGTCCAACCCATGCAGATGGTGGAATGCCTTTTTGGAAACGTTAGGGCTGTGTTCACAGCACAAAAGTTCGCTGACATTACAGTGTTGGAGTTGTGCAGAGAGATATGATCTTGACTAACATGTCCATCTCATCAGAAAGCCTAAAGCAAATGCAGATCTAATGAAAAGTTAAGCTTTGCTAAACGTACCTTGTCTCATGGGAAGTGTTCTTGCTATAGCAGAATGAAATAGCCTTGTGAGTTATTTCTCTGGATGGTTGGAGCATTTAATTGGCTCTATACATTGATTTATTTTTTTTGGTGATGAACTCCCAGTGCAGACACGGCTTGATTTCCCTTAGATGCCAGGGAGCTTAAGGGCACAATCTAGAGTTTTCAGCTCCTCAGTTTTTATGGGATATTTATCTTCCAACACCAGATTCAGAAAGTCTTTGAGAGAACTCACTGGACTTGTTCTGGATTTTTTCCTTTCTTGTTTTTAATTTTTTTTTTTAATTATTCAGCTTCATCAGAGTATAATCTAATTAAATGAAGTAATGAGAATTAAAGACTGTTTAAAGGGAAATTGCACAGGGAAATTGTTTCATGTGTACACAAAGTAATACTGTGATGTGGTTCCCTGTCCAGCAGCAAAAATATGTAGTAGAAATGGGAAATTTACAGGCATGTAGTAGTCTTTGCTCAAGGGCTGACATTAGTACCACAGCTTCATATTAAAGGAAATGTTTATTTCAAAATAGTCTTACCATTATAGAATAGTGCCAGTTTGTGTTTCCTGCACCGATCTGATAAGTATTGCCTTCCTTTGATTAAGATACGTTACTCGATTGTAACCTCGGAGTCACACTGTTGTATTAGCTACCAATCCAGCCTAGCATGATGTGATGTTAATTGCTTGAGCTAAATGCTACACGTTACATTCTTTCACTCACTATTTAATCTTTTAGCTATTTATTTAATCTTTTAGCTATCTGTTTTCTGTTCTTATACAGCTGCTGTTTCTCCAATATCTGTTTGACTGACCCAGGATTTGAACATTTAAACCTAGAAATGATGTGTAACAAAAGGTGTGATGTATGTTGGGGTTTATCATTTGTGTGCAAAAGCTTACTGTTTTGCTTTTGGCATGCAAGGAGACTAACATGTAAATTAATATACTAGTTGGTTGCTTTTGGAGATAGTGACATCAAAGCAGTATAGTTAATATTTTGACCAATATGTTATAATGCCTGTGATAATTTATTTTCTGTCTGTTTACTTAGCCCCTACTCTATTTGAGCAGTTTACAAATGGTACTTAATTTAGTTTTAGAATTCCATATCTAGAGAGCAACTGCACAAGATAAGAAATGACTTTGGAATTACAAAGGATGTTTATGGATCAACTGGAAAATTAATCCAGCCAGCCTGTTTCTTAATTGCAAAAATGCTGTTCCTTCCTAAACTAACTCTTTTTTTTTTTTTTTTTTTTTTTTCTCTTCTTTTTCTGGGAGATAGTTCAGATGTCTAGAACTAACCTGTAGCTGAATCCTGTCATTTTTTTGTGGACTAATGTGATTTCTCAAGTGATTTGAGTTAGAGGAACAGTAAATGACTCATCAGTGAGTCAGGGTAGCTCTGCAGAGGCCAAGTAAAATGTGTTAGGTTAATCTAGATGAAGAAGAAGAAATTAAGCACCCAAGCCCAATGAAGCTGGGACACTAAAAATGTCAATACAGCTGTTGAACCGTACCTCCTCGACAAAATACTCCACCATCTACATCCCTTCAGCGTTTCCTCGTGCCTCTGTATGCCTTCTGCCTAGCTCCAGTGTCTCTGCCAGACTTAGCCAAGTACAGTATTCATGGGCAGTCCTTGCCTTTTAGAAAGGTGCAATGTCCTCTCTCTTGCTGAGCTCAAACTCTGGTTTGCTTGATATGGTCAGTCATGACCAGCTACCTGGTAAGCTGTCACCATCAGTCACTTTCTGCAGACATGTGATACGGAGCAGAAACTGTCAGTGGGTAGGCACAGGTAACTAACTCTGTAACACCTAGTTGACATTAGTAACTTACCAGTAAAGGATAGATAGTTGTCCCTGTCATACTCAAGTAAATTGTGGCACAGGGTTTGGCCAGCCGTTCCTGTACAACCCCATCTGTTTAATCGGTATCCTCATACTTCGGCCTTCACATGAATGGCAGGATGCTAATCATATATTAAATACAGGACAGGGGCCTTGATTTAAAAAAAAAAAATAAAAAAAATCATAGTGCTATAAACTAAATAATTCTTCAGTGGTCTGCAAAAATTGCTTGCCTGGGGGCACTATATTGGGAATGCCTAACTGAAGAAATTTTGTGTTGTGTATTGCAGTGGGCTGGTAGAATAGAAATGGTCAGGTACCATAAGTCAACAAAGTGCACAACAAAGGTTGAGGGGAGATAGCATTAATTTTTTAGAAAAACCTAAAGAATAATGCTTACCTATGTTAGCATCTTATTAATGACAAATAAAGTAAACAGAAATTGAAAGAAATATTCTAGCCAGCAAAAGAGGAAAGATCTGGATTACCTCGCCAATGAGAAGGGAGGGAAAGGAACCTGAAACTGGCATATAATGGAGCTGAGCAGTTAACAGAATAAACTGTTGGATAGTCTTGGCATTAAAAACTGCAGCATTTTTTTAGGAGATGTAGGTGTCTGACTTCTGTCTTCATGAGGAGAACGTGAAGTGGTTGGTTGGTTGATCGATCTCCTATTTTAATGAACCCAAAGTTGCAGTGATTCTGCTGAGCTATCCGTGAACAGGAGGAACCTTTCTTTTCCCCTCAAGATGCATAGCTTCACTTCAAGTTTTGTCTTAGTTATGTTTTTTTCTTTAACTTTGTTCCTGCATTCCTGTGAAATATTGGCAGTTAAATACATGAGTATTGGGTAACATACCCTTGTGCTTTTGCTGGTATTGAGAGGCCTCAGGCATTGGCTTGTCCTGCTCATGTTTAGCAGAAGGATTGGGTGCAATAGATGGTTCCTCTGAATCCTGGACTCCATCAGGCAGAGGATCTCAGCTGTGGTGGTCATATTCCAGGGTTATTTTATTTTAAGGAATCTTATTGAGAATCTTTAATATTTTCAGAATAAAGGCTGGCACCCAAAGTGTAATATGGCAGTGTCTGGACAGCCTGTAGGAACGCAGAGCACTGAAGTATCTTAGTAACTTGAATTACAAGCACACTGTTTACGTGCTGTGTATTATCTGCAGCTGCTTTTATAACTGATATTTTTAGTCCCTCACAAAACATACGCAGTTGTGAATTTTTCAGGTTAATGTTTTTATGAAGAACTTAAATGAAGAAAAATACAGCACCGCAGTCAGTAAGTGTAGTGAGTCATTCTGAATAAAATAACAGGTTATTTCTGCAAATTTAGTCCTGCAGAACTTCCATTGACAACAGCAGATATTTTTGCAGAAGTAACATTTAGCTTTCTACCCATGGTTCTAAAATGTACGAACAAATTTGTTCTGTATTTTGTGCATATATTTACTAATGTTAAAATGTTTTATTTTAATCTGCATTTAATATTCACCATTTTAAACTTTAAGTAGCATGTTTCTGTTACAAGAAATACTTGCCCCTCATTCTTTCTTCTCTGCCAGTGGTTTCTACATCTCTGGTTTATTTTTTTCAAGCTTATTGTTTCTTCAAGTTGTTATTTTTCTCTGTGCAAAACCAAACTCATCACTTCATAGGATGTAGAATGTTCCCGTATCGTCTGTTGTGGATTTTTTTGCTGCAAATGTTGAAATTTCACATGCTCTTCAAGATGAGGATATAGTTGTTGTAGAGCCTGCTATTACAGTACACCTTTGGGATGGACATGGTGTCCGTAATAGAATGTTTCCCTCAAGTCTGCTTAGCCAGTCCACACCTCCCCAGTTTTTCTTCAAGGACACAAGAGGAGACTGAGTCAAAGGCCATCCTAAAGTCAGAGGGTGCAACATTCACTGCCTTCCCCTTCCTTGTCTGCAGCGCCAGAGTCACCCTTGGTAGATCGATAGGGGCTATTAGCAATCGCCTTGTCCATCATGTGGATGGAAATGGCTTCTAGATTTACTTTACACCTTTCCCAGGGACAGAGGTGAAGCTTTTAGCTGCCTGAATCCTCCTCTTGCCATGCTTGAAGATGAGTGTGACATTTGCATTTTTCCGGTCATCAGAAACCTGCCCTGATCCTAACTGTTTTCTTTTATTGTTGCTCCAGTCCCACAGGAGACTCGGGGACCTGGGAGGCCCGAGGGCAAAACTAGCCAGTGAAAACTGAGGCAAAAAAGGCATCGAGTACCTTTGTTTTTTCCATGTCCTTTGTCACTAGGTCCCTTTTTCTATTAAGCCGTGGGCTTATGTTTTCCTTAGCCATCCTTTTGCTGTCCCTTACTATGTCAGTCATATTCTGGTTTTGTTATGTAGATAACTTCTCTGACAGACTCGCTGTAGATAAGCAGCATATCCATATAGATATTCTAGAACAAGTAATGCATAGAAAATTCTGAAGGCAACAGAAAAGATTAATTGAAATTTTCAAAGCAAAAGTACAGAATTATGTAATGAAAGTTGAGGGCAAAAGTTTAAAATTAATCAGAATAAATCTTCACACAGTGGAGTCACTTGTACAAGTGAGTGTCACAAAACATCGTGAAGGGCACTAGTTTTGATGTTTTTTAAAAAAAGATACCTGAATGGATATTTGTGTAATACCTATTTCTACTAGATGTGAACTCTGTCTAAAAAATGTAAAATGATGTCTTTGAGGCCTAAGTCTGTGGTACCTACAAACTTACTGGTTTAGGAGTAAAGTTCATTTTTAGGTTTCCTCCGGCTCCTCTCGATTGTCAGGTACCAAGCATTGTCAGACACTGGACTTTGAATTACACGGATTACTACCCTGGCCTGGGGTGATGCTTTCTATGGTCTCTGTTGACATTAGTGGTGAATATTAACATTTAAGGAACCTTTCAACATTCTGTAGTCTCTTCTTAAAACACACTTGCAGTCATGGGAAATTCCTTTTTGTTCTTTCCCATTTTATGATTGAGTGCACTCTTGCATGGCAAATCTTGGTGTCTGAGTCATTATTTGTCACAGGAGGAATAAAACCTGAAAAGCATGCCACAGTTTTGGTACTTGCTCAGGTAATTTGGTAAGAGTAGAAAGAAATAATTTTAAATTACTTTTCTAAGAAGGGAAAATATCTTTTTTCTTTGTTTTTCTTCTCTGTTCTCTTATAAAACGTTGTTTACTTCAATTGAATATTGTCTTCAATTGAAGCAGTTCTGATGAAGAATTATTTTTGTATGTGGCACTCTTATAGCTGTGCCTATCGACTCCTACAAATGAAAAAAATTGAATTTAAGAATGTGTAGTGTTTGTTTATACAGGTGGGGTTTGTTTATGCAGGACGGATTGCATGCAAAATGGAACATTTTGCACTAGTTTCTGAGTTAGCATGCTGTATATATTGAAGTGCATCTGTGTGTTAAACGGATGGTACTACCAGTGCTTCTGTAATGAAATTGTATTTAAGTCCTCAGAGAGGAAGCTTTTCAGCAAGCTGAACTTCAAATATAACAAACAAAATGATAACTAAATGCTCTTAAGCCACAGCATATTAAATGAATACAAATAATATTGGAAGGGGATTTTTTTCATAGCTATAGGTGTTGCATTTGGCAGTTGTTCAGGAGAAGTAAGTTTTAATATTCAGACCATCATTTCACATAGTACAACTCCTATCAGTAGCTCCTCTGGAAGGAAAACGTATTTTTGAGTGAGCACTTCAAGTTATTTGGGTCCTGGTTTGTGCTGTTTGCAGAATTCCCGCTTAGTACAATCCCTTTCATGTAAAGGCCTGTGGAAACTGCAACTTTTGAAAGTTTTGATAAGCTGACGAGCAGTGAAAAATTACCCCGTGCAGCATCCCATGCCTGTCGGACACAGGGCAGCGCAGAACCACGGGCAAGGATTCAGATGGGGGAGTTGTGCACTTTGCAGATGGCCTCCCCCTGCCTGCTGCCTGGAGGTCATTGCCACCACAGCTCCACCAGTGGAGCAGGTCGTGTCTACCTGAAGTGACCTTTTTTCCCCCCTTTTCCATCCTAGGAAGTATTTTTCCTCTAGAATCTCCCATGCGTTGGCTCTGCTGTGGCCTATCCTGTTGGTTTTAATATATGGTTTAGTTTTCTGGATGTTTTATCATGAGGAACAGAGATTTTGTACTTGAGCATATGAAATGCACTGATTATGTTCACAATTTAGCATAGGTATCTGGTCATTGTAAAAGGTGCTTGAGTTTTAAATTTAAAGCTGCTTCCAACTAGGGTTTAGAAGCTTAATAAATATCTTGTGCTGTGATTAAGGTGAGGACCGCTGTTGTTCTTGTGTGCTGTATTTTATAGAAACAGTCTGTTATTAGACTAAATATGTTACCTTCTCTGCTGCTGCCAGTCTTAAACGTTTGGAAATAAAATACTTTGTCACCTGTTTCTTCTTGGGAAGGATATTTGCCAGAGACTAGTAGTTCATTATTTGCTAATGAATCTATTATCCCGAACGCTGCAAGTTTGCCTAATCACTGCTACCCAAAAAAGATCTTTGCTTGTGAGGTGGTATTACATTTTGATTGTTATGTACTTAGGATTAATTACTTTTGATTGGTTTACACTAGTGTTACTGCTGTCATTCTTATTAACCATCTCTTTCTTTTTGTAGCTTGGGTCCTGTGTTTGCTCTGTTTGTACCGTTTTATTCCTCCATTCCAAGAGTGCAGGTGACACAATTATTAGGCCACTTTTCAATCACAAACAAGACATTGGTCTATATATTGGGTTTACAGGTATGGTATGTATTTGCTTCTTCATCTTTTAATGAATTACTAATGTAGTAGTTAGTATTTCTCTATGTTCATCTATGCATTTTAATGCTTCCACGTGTATGATTCCATGTATGTTTAGCTAGTGACTGTCCCATCAACTGAAATATTAAAAACCATGTGTTACTAGTATGCATTTCTACATGCTGAAGTGGTAGGCAAGTGATCTGTTCTTCCGTTGCCTTCTGATTTGATTGTTTTGTATAGGAAAATATAGTTGACGTATACTGTACATTTTGTTGTTATTCAGACAAATGAGCTAGGTGAAAACAGAACCTGATGCTAAGACATATGTATCTTTCACCTTTATTTACCAAATTTTAAATTTGCTTATATTCTTGGTTTTGTTAGAGCTCAAACAGAACTATAGAATACAGTATTTTTTATGGTAAGACTGTCACTAAATAATCAAGGTTTTGGCTGAATTACAGTTCTATAATTAAGTATTATTTTTTTCTATCAAGCCTTACTATGTGACAGGTACTTTAAAATAGTGTAACATAGAACACAGCAATATCGTGTAGTATTATGTTAAATATGGGTGGAAAAAATACGGATGTTTGGTACAGAAAGAAACAACAACAAAAAAACCCCAACAGCCTAGAGATGAATGTATGCTGATGTCACAACCTGAATTATGAAACAGAAGACGTGCAAACTTATGAGAAATTGAACTCATTTTTCTGTATTCCAGGGACAAAAAAATAGCTCTAGCACTAGCAATGGAAAGCACCATAATTATGTGAAGTGTGGTAAAGAGTATTTTAGAATTTAGTCAGTTTCAGAATATTGGCTCATGTTCCATATGAACATTTCATTCATCCGTTTTGCTGTTCAGCCTTTGAATTCCTTCAATTTCTGCTCCAGCACCTTGTTTCCTTGATCTTATAGAAATCTTGTTTCCTCTTTTCCGGGTGCATCCATACCACTATTATTGTGGTCTTTGGGAAAGCCATGATATTGTCTGGGCTCTTTTCCATCGTGTCCTTTGCCTGTTGCTTTCATACACACACCACCTCTGATACAGATCACTGCCGTTACTAATCACTGTATCTTCGCTCGATCTTTCCCTGCTGCATACAGAACACTTGCTGCCGTCACACAGAGGCTGAGGGAAAAATCATTTGCCTTCTCATTTGTAAACTCTGCCCTTACCTCAAGTCACTCTTTCCATAGTTAGAAGTCTAGAGGGAAGGTGCTCTCATGATTCAGTTGGCATTACTATTTTAGTAATCAGTATCAGTCTAATTTTCAGCCCGTTTTTCCAGTTGGTAATCACCTTCTCCAGGTGATTAATCACATACTTTACTAGAAACAGTGGGCTACCCTGTTGGCTTCTCAGCATTTTTTAAATTCACTCCAACCTATTTCTGTGCTTTGATGTCGACAAATGTGCTACTGGGTGAGAATTTTATTTCTTTAATTTTGAAGCTCATGCTTAGTTCCTCTGTGACTGCATATCTGAGAGCTTCACTTGCACTGCCTGCCCTGCTTGGAACATTCCTCTTGTTGCTGCTGAGTCATTTCCTTTGCTTCAGTCTTTCTTTCAGGCTTGTTTTTCTGTGCAGCCTATAACTGACATCCTGTTATACTTAGTATGGTATATGAAAATAAAATGTATTGTTCTGTAGAAGGAGAACAATTGTTGGATCCGTATGTTTTTCCACTTCTGCTACTTCTGGAATACGTGTATTTTTAATGTTAAACTGAATTTTCACAGAAATAAATGTCTGACTTCCTATTGTCATGATAAATACATAGCTTATATAATACTGCAACATAGTAGTTCAGACAATAGATACTTTGTAAAATTAAAATTTTAATTCGCTGCTCTTGTCTTCTAGCTCTTAACCTCTGGTTCCTACATCTGGATTCTAGCCTTAAGTGGATTGGTAAGTCTTACTATTTAAAAATTGTGTGTTGCTTAAAGCATGTATGCAGTCAGTGCAGTATATTTGGACTCAAAAAGAAGAGAATTTACTGAGTAATCTTTTTATTGGTAATGATAAGTAGAAAGTTTTCTTATTTAACTACCAAAGGTGTAAAGCACTGGCTGACTGGTGACCCACAACTATAAAGGAGTCTATTGAGAAAATGATAGAAATATTTACACTTTCCTCCCCTCCCCCCCCCTAGTTTTCAGCAAGCCTCAAGGTTTCATTCCAGGAAGCAGCTTTTTAACAACTTTGCTGTGAGGATTTTTCATATTTTGCTGTTCTCCTAGGACACCTGTAGTATAACCGTTTCTCACTATGATACCAGCAGTAAGGGTGCGAAATCACTTTCTTCATGCCAATCAGATATCAATGTGGTCTGTCTTAGTGCTAGAACAGATTGTACTAAATCTTCCAGATTGCTAGATACTGATAAACTTGTTTTAAAATTTTACAAACTTGGAAATTAGCAGCTCAGACTCTGATTTCTTGGCCCAAAACACTGTCTGCTTTTCCAACAGTGAAAGTGCCACCTCTTCCAAAGAAGCTCATTAAGTTGATGCAGTCTTAAGAACAACTTAAGTTTTGCCCCTGCTATTTAGAACCTGATAATTCGAATTTGTGGTGAGCTCAGTGATGTGCCTGTGGACACTCCACATATTGCTGCTATAACTCAGTATCTGGTCTCTTAGCATTAGCACTGAATGTTCCGAAATACTCTGACTCATAAGATAACTAACAGGAGTGATGGAGCAGTAAGTAGTGAGGTCTGTTCAGCCATTTCGTCTGACCATAAATATCGATGAAAACAGTGAAACTAACAAAGCAGAATTTCTCTCTCCTGGAGATCAGCCCAAGCCTCTGTGCCTGCCTAAGGATCTGTGACTTCCTCCGAACGCACTACCCTTCCTGTTACTCTCCTGGCTCTTTTAATAGCCCTTCCTTTTGAACAGGTGTTCATTAGAGAGGGAAGGAAAGGAAAGGAAAGGAATGGCATTTTAACTCCCTCTTTCCTGGTGGTAGGAACTGTATGTACACTTGCTTATACAGACTTATAAAGAGCGGCTCAAATATATTTTTTAAATAATATATTATGCAGTTGTTATTTTGATTCCTTGTTAATATACAGTTTTATTCAGCTGTATCATGCAACTTTTGTATGATTCTTTTTCATAAATTACACTTTTTTTTTATTTGCAAGTTGACAGTGTGTTTTACGTAGGTATAAGTTCAAGGGAATAAATTGAGCTTTCTGTGTTCAAAGGAAAGCTTAAATAAAAATCATTTGAAGTTTTCATATTGCTTCAGTCAGCACAAATTAAGTCATCATCAATGATGATGTGTTTTCAGTCTCAATTTTTACTGTATCAAGTGGAGAGCTGCACTGTACTATTTTGTGATAAGTGCTATGATTTGGAAAGAAGTTCATGTTATGAATTTCAGCCATTTTTTTGCACAGCATATCTCTCTCAATTCTGTGAATAAGAAATCTTTTTCTGCTCTTTTAGAAATAATAATTCAGCATCTTTTGAGAAAACCTGATAAAGGAGTAAAGTTTCAGTGTATTAAACAATCTGAAGAGGGATATGAAACACTATAAAGGCATCTTTTAGCACTACAAGTGGAGGTACTTGATAACATGTATAATTACAGAAATATGTAGGTTGTCAAATCAATGTTAAGTTATTCTGACAGCCTGTGTGTTTTTGTCATTCTTACTGCTCTTGATGTTTTCTAACATACTATATCTTTGTTGAATCAAATTTTCATGTATTTTTACAAAAAGGCTGAGTAAATGCATGAACACCAAGTCAGCTAGGTGTGATATTTAGTCACTAGTTCATCGCCTGTTAGACACTTCACTGTCTATATTTTTAGCTCTAAAGATCAGTTAGACACTCATATGACTATATATGATGCTGTTCTGCAATTTAGCTTTTGTTGCACTTCTGCTTATGTGGAGTATTAAAATGGTGGTGGCACGATTTCTGAATTGTCAGTTTCCACTTTCTCTCCACCATGTATCCAGTTTAGATTTATTTAAATTCTCACAATTCATATTTTAACATGTAATGAACACTCAAGTTCTGACTTTCAGGTGCAAGATGTGGAGATTGATTTCTGTGTTTATTCCTGCTAATGCTATTAGACTTCCCTGTGGATTCCAGGCAGGGAGGGTGTAGAGCAACTGGAAGCTATACTGCCCCGAGTTCTTGTTTTCAGTGGTTTGGAGCAATGCCATCATTACAGAAATGTGTTTGTGTGCAGCTATGTGTTTGCGTGTGTGTATGAGTCTATGTATGTGGGTAGGCATTGCTGTACCTGATAGTGAACTTTAAACAATTTGTAGTTTGACGCCAGATTGTTCTCAGTTACAGATTACAGCACGTTTGTTATTGGAATACAAAAGGTCTACTGTGCCAGTCTTTGCCATAATGTATATCTTCCTAGATCTCTAATTTTGAATCAACATAGGAATATACTCTTAAAGGCAGCTTCTTTACTCTCCAGATGAAACTGGAGTATCTCTCAATTATCATTCTTCTGGTATGTCAGTATGGGCCTGGTAATTTCATTTGCTGGTATGTTGTGTAAAACAGGCTGTTTAAATACATGATGCTTATTTACAAAAAAGGGAGAAACTAAGAAGTAGATTGTAAACATATTCACAAATCTGATGTAATCAGTAATCTGTAATATTATTCTTATAATTCAGGAGACTAATTTAGTTTCTTGTAATTTGTTTTGCCAGGAATATACCATACTTGGTACATACAATCCAGATTTGTTTCTTATGATAGGGGTTTTTATGTCATAAAATTAGGAAGCTTCATGTTAGAGATGCAGAGGTATCATGAAAGTCCATTTGACTTTAAGCCAGAAATTCTTTCAGTACTTGCTTACAGAAGTGCTTCCGTATGTTTATCACTTAGTTTAGTGAAGGCCTGAAACAGGTTCTGTACAATTTTTTTTCTTTATAACAGTCAAAATACCATAGAAAATGTTATCCACTTGAATGTTTCATTGGATGCATACATATCGACCCATCTTCTCCCTCTTTTTTTCCCCCCTTTAAAATCTTTTGGGTTCTCAAGCTTACATTTCTCATTGCTATACTCTTGCAGGATTGAAATTTGAGGGGCACGTCAAGGTTCACTCAATCATAGCTACAGCATTCCTGCTTCAAGATATAAGCTCAGGTTGGTACCAGCAGATGAGGTATGCCTGCTGGGACATGCTTCTGCTCATTAGTATAATGTTGTCATCACACAGATCACATGCCAGAGTTTCTGCTAATCGTGTAGCTAGGACTGTGTTTCACCAGGGAAAGGTATCTTTCAGGCCCTTTCTGTGATTTTAGTGTTCTGTCTTCTTTCTTCTTATCTAGTGTCATTTGTTTATTTGTCTACAAAGTGACCTGCATTGCATAACGTTCAAAATTTGGAATACAGTAAGTCTTCTATAAGCTGCCCTGAATTTGCATAGAGTTCAGTTCAAACTTTAGGAAATTGGTTTAACCTTACAAATGCTGAAGTTTCTAAAACCCTTTTTGCTCTGCAGATTTCACTAAGCCAAACAGAACAGCCTTCTGCATTGTTTCTGTACTACACTGTGATTTACTTTTCTCAGGTTGTATGAAAAGTTGCACTTTTAGTACTTTAGATATTGCAATACTGTAGAGAATCTGTAATTTATAGCATGTACTTTACAGGCTTAAGGTTAAGAGAGAAAGTTCAGATACTGTTGAGTGCTTAGTTTTAATTTCAGTTCTGATTTTTGAGTGCTTTAGTTCTTATTCATGATTTTGAATTTGCTGAATTGTTTTTACTCAGACTACAGATATCTGTTTGCTAAATGCTCAGGAATGTACTTTGGTTTGTTTTGAGTTCTGTTTGTTAAGAACTTTATTCATCCTTTCTGTTTGCTGTTCATTTGGCTGAGGCATTTTGCTTTATAGGATAATGTGTGATTGGGCTGGGGAACAAAATATTTAAACCAGACTTTCATTTTTTTTAGTTCTTGTCTATCTAAATAACATTATGTAGTTAATATCTGAACAGACCTAAGAATTATTTATTTTCTTGTTCTTCTTCTTCTTCTTCCACATCTTCCTTAAGTGATTTTAATCTTTGCTGAATTATTTTTAATTTAAAAAATGTTTTGAAGGGAATGCGGAAGCATTTGTGTTATCTCACAGTGCAGTATTCACAGTTAAAAATATCAACCCTTCTACATACTTAAAATTAGTATTAAGTATGTGCTGACTTTCTTGAAGAGAATCTTTGATCAGAGTCTGATAATGTAGTATGCAGTTACCTCCACATTCATGTCCTGCCACGTATCCTTCATCCTCCAGTTAGTCTGGAGGACATCTTCCAGTCATTCACATTTAGTCTTATATAGATCTTTAGTAATTGGGTAATTATAAATGGTGAATCAGAGAAGTCTACTTACATTTAGTTAAATGTCTTGTGATAGTGCTTTGGTGATGCAGAAGAGGGTCAGTCGAATAGGAGTGAGTCTGGATAATTTTAAAAAAAAATATAAGAAAGCTATGCATTAGTTGGCTATAAAGCAACAGCATAAAAAACAAGTAATATTTGAATTGGAGTTTGGGGTAGATAAAAGCTTATTATTTGCAATAACTGAAATCACAGAATCACAGAATGGTTGGGGTTGGAAGGGACCTCTGGAGTTCCTCTAGTCCAACTCCCCTGCCAGAGCAGGTTCACTTAGAGCAGGTCACATGGGATCATGTCCAGGTGGATTTTGGATATCTCCAGAGAAGGAGCCTCCACCACCTCTCTGGGCAGCCTGTTCCAGTGCTCTGCCACATTCAAAGTTTTTCCTCACATTTTTAATTATTTTAAATTTGGAATAATGAAAAGCTATGATGAAGGCAAAACTTATTAGAACTATGAAATTAAAGTAAAACAGTATTAAGAAATAATTAAATGGTGTTACTGGTTTGAATATTGTTATTGTGTAAAGTAAAACCTAGTGCACTCACAATAACATTAATAGCACTTTTTTTTTTTAGTTTTTTCTTTATTTTAATTCTTTAGTTTTGTGGAAACATTGGATGAGCACAAGTCGATGTATTTTTATCATCTTCAGTAACAAGAAACCTAATTTTTAGAAGAAATAATTAAGAAAATTTAAATAAATCTGAGAGTGTAGATTATTTAAAGGTTTCTGCTGCTGTCTTGTCCTGAATTGCAATTGGTATTTAACCCTTTGTGTTAGAAATCAGTGTGCCTGGTTAGAGCTGGAACTGCCATTGGCTTTTCCGCTAAGGCTGAGCACATGTGCTCAGCGTAGGGAGCCAAAGCATCATTTTCAGCTGATTACCAAGTGTCATTGATCACACCCTCAAGAAATCCCATTGAACACCCCACGGGTGTTGCCCTAGAGATACACTGGGCTGCTTCGTATATAGTCATGTTTGCTTTGCCTCCTTCATTGGACAGGGTTTCTAGCTCAGGCTCAAGCGCTATACTAGGCAGGGCACCTGCACGGGTCCTGTTTTGCCTGTCAGCAGAGATCAGATATACACACCTACCCATGTAACAAAGTGCTGCAAAAGTGCTGCAGAGGTCTTTATTCTAAAGTTAGATCATATCGCACATTACTGTGGATTCCGTTCTAAAAACTGCAACAAAATGTTTTGCTCTCTAAAAGACGTGAATAAATATATTGATCAGAATACAATTTCAAGACCTGATACTCGGATTAAAGCACCAGTCCTTTTTGGATTATAGGGGTAACACCAGCTCTTTTTCAAGAAAGTTTGTAAAGTCACAGGAAGTATTACCAACACTTTTGTTTTCTTTTTTTCTTCTTTGTCAGTGTTTCTTGGAGTCCTAGCTCAAGAATTCTGGGGGGATATCATATTTCCTAGTAGTAAAATAAGCTTTTAATCATTGAGCAAACTACCACTCCAAAGTTCAAAATAATATCACAAAGGCTCAGGAATCGTAAAGGAAACTTTTTAAAAAAATCAAACCAACCAACCAAACAGCACCAAAAGCCACTTATGATTTTAAGGCAATGCAGCTAGTGTCTTTCTGGAACTTGAGTTGTGATTTCTGAATACTTGACATTGGTCTTATAATATGTGAATCAGTCATATTGCTAATACCAGTGAGACTATTCACTTCTTAAAGATTCTGCATGTGCTGAAGTATTTCCTAAATGAAAAGATACATTTTATGTGTAACTGATGTGATTCCCTTTTGCTGATACTGCCCACAGAAGACCAGGTAGTAAGACAGTTCACAGAATCATAGAATCACCGAGATTGACATCTAGTCCAATGCCCTGCTCAAGCAGGGCCACCTAGAGCCAGTTGCTCGGGACTGTGTCCATACAGCTTTTGAATATCTCTGAAGATGGAGACACTACCACCTCCCTGGGCAGCCTGTGCTCAGTCACCCTCACAGTGAAAAAGTGTTTCCTCGTGTTCAGATGGAACCTCGCATGTTTCAGTTTGTACCTATTGCTTCTTGTCCTGTCACTGGGTACGATTGAAAAGAAACTGTCTCCCTCATCTTCATTCTTTCCCTTCAGGCATTTGTATACTTTGATAAAATCCCCCTGAGCCTTCTCTTCTCCAGGCTAAACAGACCCAGATCTCCCAGCCTCTCCTCATGTGAAAGATGCTCCAGTCCCTTTATCATCTTGGCCTGTGCTGGACTTGTTCCAGCAAGTCCATGTCTTTGCCAGGGAGTGCAGAACTGGACCCAGTAGTACAGATGCAGCCTTGCCGGTGCTGAGAAGAGAGGAAGGATCACTTGCCTCAACCTGCTGGCACCACTGTTCAGGAAGGTCAGCACGTAGGTTGGGAAGTGCATATCTTAAAATAAGAAATGGAAAAGAAATTGAATAACAGAGATGAAGGAATGATAAAGAAGCAGTGTCTGTCTGTCCTAAGCTTAGGACAGGTGCAGATACCCATATGTAAGCTAACAGATGTGCTGAATCCCACCCAAAACTAATGTGAGGTATCTGCATATGGGCAATGGTCAATATTTGGTTGAGTGATTGTAGGTGGCTTCATTTGAGATGAGTGTCTCTACATTCTACTGACTGTGTTGACTTGATCTCTTCTGTGGTGGGAGCTTAGACACATTGCTGATGTCTAGACAGCTCCATGTAAACACATAACAGCTGACTAAGCTGACAACACGTCGTCCTACATCAGTTAAAGCATCTGAGAAGATAAGTAGTTGATTCATCTGACATACAGGGGATGTTAGTGTGGAAATGAGGTTGTAGCTGTTTGGGGAGGAGAAAGATGCAGGTATTTCAAATTCTGGAAGACAGAGAAAGTAGTGGGAAAGGAGGGGAGAAGGTGTCAGAAGATTCTTTCTATTCTATATCCATGGCTTCTGAGATCCTGTAGAAAAATTAATTTTAGTTTTCAGTTTGTATTTCACTTCAAAGTTTTCACTTTCATACCTGAGGAAGTTTTCACTTTCATACCTGAGGAAGAGTAGACCAGATTCTGTGCCCAGAATCTGGTCTACTTAGTCAATTGTGCCAGCTGGTTCGGTAAGAGGTAGATTACTTCTATCGAGCTTTTCTAGCCTGTACAGGTACACCATCATGGCTGCAATGTTACCACTGTTTACAGAGGGAATCCATGACAGTAATTCGGCTGTGTGTGTACTTTGGAGATGTCTGCCATAGGATGAATCACATCTTAATCATGCCCGTTTCTCTCTGTTGACTATGAAACCAACTTGAACCAACCAGCTCGTATGTAGGCTTTTAAACTACAGATGTCTACATTGGGATAGATAAATCCAATCATAATCTTTTATGTAAATAAGTTTGGTTAACAGTATGATGACAATCGCCTGCAGAGCTCTAGCAGAGACCTAAGGGAACTTATCCTTAGGTCACAAGTACAAGTTAAGAATAGATGTATTGTGCTGAAATAAAAGAAGTACTTGCGCATACACAAAGAATGACTGAGGTCTAATAATTAATGCACCTGACCAATGAAGACAGCATTCATGGACTCCAAAGAAAAAAAAAATCTGAGAAATTTATGAGCCCAGTCAACTGGGGAGGAAATTGAAAAGAATTAGGTATTATTATTATTATTATTATTATTATTCATTATTATTCATTATTATTCATTATTATTCATTATTATTCATTATTATTCATTATTATTGTCATCATCTTATTTTTCTGTCAAGCTAACTACTGCAAAAGGCTGTTTATACTCTTAGTGACTATTTCCGCAAAGAAAGCCCAAACAAAATAATCTGTTGTGTTACAATTACATTGCAGGTTATAACAAGTTGAAAATAGGTGTGTAGTGATTTTACTTGTTGGGTGGTTT
The DNA here is from genome assembly GCA_028020825.1 of Podargus strigoides. Lineage (NCBI taxonomy): Eukaryota > Metazoa > Chordata > Aves > Caprimulgiformes > Podargidae > Podargus > Podargus strigoides. Next base: position 54,024,928 of record CM051622.1, read on the forward strand.
TCACACAATCTCTTTTGGCTTGATAAATATATTTCTCTAATCGCAGTAAGTACAGAATCTCAGCAAAAACTTTAAACCCTTGTTTTGATTCTAGTTACAGATAATTCAGAACATAATAAGGATAAAATAAGTACAAAAAAATCACTTCATCTTAAGAATACTGCCGTTTACTTTCAGTTTGATATCTGAAAGTAGCAGTGTCTTGAATACGTATGATGAATATATTTAAATTATTCAGAAAAATATAATTAAGTATTTGCTGACATGTAATTCTGTCAAGTTTTCACCATTAGGCAAAATAATTTTCTACACCAGTCTGCTTGCTTTTTTTTTTGTTTGATTTCTTTTTTTAATGTTAATCACGTACAGTGATTTTTAAATATCTCAGTTCATAGTGGAGCATGTGTGTCCTTGTCATGTAAAATATTGGAGAGCTTCCATGTTTGGTTTACCTAATATAAAAGAGAAGCTACAGCTACTTCCTTTTTCTAAAGTGTACAGCTTTGGAGGGACATGAAGGAAAGGGAGAGGAAGCTGGGCCTTCTACAGGGGTGGGCAGAGGTTAGGAAACTTCGTGTGAAGGACCAGTAGTAAGCCATGATGTAGCCCTTTAACGTGGTGTACAATGTTGAAGTTGGGATATAAGGAGATCATCTTATCTTTATTGAAGACACAAAGTTGGTTTACTTTCTTAAACACTAAAAATTCACTACGTGTCTGTTACAAAAATGGTGTAAAAAGTTACTTTATACTTTGTCAAAGCTTTTTTTAAAAAAAAATCCTCTTTATCAAGTTCTGCATATGAACCAGCTAAAAGAGGAAGTTCTTTGGAAATACTTGACATTAAGATGTGTGTATGACACTAAACCAGACTGAATCACGAGACCTATTTTAACTACACATGTCTCCGTTTTGGGTTTATTGGAAATATGCAAATAGGTATCTCTTCCTCACTAGATGAAACTTCTTGAAAATCTGTTAAAACTGAGCACAGCATTTAAAGTTTCATATACTTCCATCTAATAGCTTTATACTTCGAGTAGTAAATCAGGAGAGAGAGGAAGGGGAGTGGCACTGAAATCATAACAGATGTGGAGGTAAGAAGGTGGATTGTCAGGGTATGCTTAGTGCTCTTCACAGCTGAGTCTGTCCTTCCATCTGCTTATACTTGTGAAGAACTACAGTCTCGTGTGATTGCTCTGAACAGTTGCTGGTTCATAGAAAGTTTCTTGGCAAATATATGTAAGAAGATAGACTTTTGCGAGTCCCACACAGTGTTCTTGTTCCTTCGCCAGGTGCTTTTTATTTTAGATTTTACTGTGAACTTTATGTTGTCAGATGTCTCAACTTCCTGCTCTGTGAGCACAGAAGTCCACATGTTTGGGTTATGCAATGAGTTACTGTCTAAGGCGGGACAAGGAGAGGCCAAGACACTGGTCTGCTGTTGAGAAGCAGCAAGGAGAGAGCAAACAGCCCACTGCAACTAGTGCATTAGCTACAGACCAGACATGCCACTCCAGTGAGCTCAGTAAAGCTGGGAAGGCAGGTAGGAACCATGTGTTTGAGACTCACACACAGTGCTAAGTGGCATTCTCCATTTTAGCGATGTCCATAAACATTTAGCCTTATAAAGCCTTTTCTTCTGATTAAGTGCTCTAGAGTAACTTGCTTTCTACAACTAACTGAAAAGAGGCTATAATCAGGGAGGTGTCAGTCTCTTTTCCCAAATAGGACAAGAGGAAATGGCTTCAAGTTGCATTAGTGGAGGTTTAGATTGGATATTAGGAAAAAATTATTCACTGAAAGGGTTATCAGGTGTTGGAACAGGCTGCCCAGGGCAGTGGTGGTGTCCCTCAGCCCTGAAGTATTTAAGACAGGTAGATGTGGTGCTTAGGGACATGGTTTAGTGTTAGGTTAATGGTTGGACTCGATCTGAAAGGTCTTTTCCAATCTAAATGATTCTATAACTAGCTGTCTCTACTTAGAAAAATAGGAGAATTCTTTTACGGATGCAAGTACTAGTTGGTGCTTGCAGTATACTTTCTCTTCTGAGACAAATAAGGCCCAAAGTACTGACACTAAAGACATATTGCTGCTAACTCTGCTGTATTTTCTATCTTGAGTTGATAAGAGAGTGATTCTGTTTGTGGTTAATGTGTTCAGACATGTGTCAAGATTTGTCACACACTCAGGGAGATGTAGATTTTCCTATCACCACTTGCTTTGTTTTGTTCTTGTGACTTTTTGAACCTGTTCAAGATATAGGGTGCCCTGACAACATTAGACCTTAACGAAGGACTGTAGGTGATGAGAGTGGGCAGAAATCAGTAGCTGGGAGGGACATTTGGAAGAAGTGAGGGAATACTGGTGTGATGTTAGACAAAATATTTTGAGTGGAAGTGCTTTCCCTGCCTGGTTACACCTGTGCAACCAGGAGTGCAAAATTCCTGGGACCAAAGAGGGGGCCTGGCTCCATAGCCTAATGATACAGAGTGGGAGAAAGGAAGATAATTTGTAGGTTCTGGTACTGCTTGTGCATTTTGCATCAGATTAAATGTATATGTAATATTTGCAACCTGGTTCAGTAATTCTTGCTTCTGAAAAAGTGACATTCCTGGTAGCCCTACAGTCTAGGTTTTCTTGACTGAGGAACCTGTCTATGCAACTTTCTTGGGATCAGGTGGTTAGCTTCTGAGGGACCTTCTGGCTGGGTTGATACTTGAAGTACTACATGCCAAATGTTGATGAATTGCAGAAGTGATAGGAATTTTCCTCCAGCTACCTCTTCTTTGGCAACTATAGTTCTATCTTAGTTTCCAGTTGACATGTGCCAGCTTTGGTCATGGGCTGACATTCATCTGAAACAGTTTCACTGGAGCTGAGGAAAGAATTTCTGAGGTCATGAAGATGCTTCTGTTCCAGTGCCCTGTCATTCCTGGAGTCCAGTCAGGATCTTTCTTTGAATATAGAAAATTTTTATTAAATGCAGCCTTCACTATGATGCCAGAGATGATGGCCTTCCTCTTATCCTGTCCCAGTTACCTTCTTCCTTGTAACTCAAAAAGATTTAAGGGGCTAAGAGTAGTTTAAGCCTGTTCTTTCTCATTTTAGATGGTATCCCGTGTTTGGTCTTACATCAAACTCTGAAAGCAGTCATAAAATGAAAGTATCACAGAATGTTAGGGATTGGAAGGGACCTCAAAAGATCATCTAGTCCAATCCCCCTGCCAGAGCAGGAATGCCTAAATCAGGTCACACAGGAATGCATCCAGGCGGGTTTTGGATGTCTCCAGAGAAGGAGACTCCACGACCTCTCTGGGCAGCCTGTTCCAGTGCTCTGTTACCCTCACTGTGAAGAAATTCTTCCTCACATTTTTGTGGAACCTCCTATGTTCCAGCTTGCATCCATTGCCCCTTGTCCTATCACTGGATGTCACTGAGAAGAGCCTGGCTCCATCCTCATGACACTCACCCTTTACATATTTATAGATATTTATAAGGTCACCCCTCAGTCTCCTCTTCAAGCTAAAGAGACCCAGCTCCCTTAGCCTCTCCTCATAAGGGAGATGTTCCATTCCATCACCTTTGTGGCTCTGCGCTGGACTCTCTCCAGCAGTTCCCTGTCCTTCTTGAACTGGGAGGCCCAGAACTGGACACAATATTCCAGATGCGGCCTCACCAAGGCAGAGTAGAGGGGGAGGAGAACCTCTCTTGACCTACTAACCACACCCCTTCTAATACACCTCAGGATGCCATTGGCCTTCTTGGCCACAAGGGCACATTGCTGGCTCATGGTCATCCTGCTGTCCACCAGGACCCCCAGGTCCCTTTCCCATATGCAGCTCTTCAGCAGCTCAGTCCCCAACTTATACTGGCACATGGGCTTATTCTTCCCCACATGCAAGACTCTACACTTGCCCTTGTTATATTTCATTAAATTTCTCCCCACCCAACTCTCCAGCCTGTCTAGCTCTCTGAGTGGCAGCACAGCCTTCTGGTGCGTCAGCCACCTCTCCCAGTTTTGTGGAACTTGCTGACAGAGCACTCTATTCCCTCATCCAAATCATTGATGAATATATTGAATAGTACTAGTCCCAGGACCGACCCCTGAGGGACTCCACTAGATACAGGCCTCCAACTAGACTCTGTCCCATTGACCATAACTCTCTGGCTTCTTTCCTTCAGCCAGCTCACAATCCACCTCACTATCCAGTCATCCAGACCATACTTCCTCGGTTTAGCTGTGAGGATGCTGTGGGAGACTGTCAAATGCTTTACTGAAATCAAGATAGACCACATCCACTGCTTTACCGTCATCTCTCCACCGGGTTATGTCCTCATAAAAGGCTATCAGGCTGGTCAAGCATGACTTCCCCTTGGTGAAGCCATGTTGACTGACCCTAATGGCCCTCTTATCCTTGATATGCCTAGAGACAGCACCCATGATAAGTTGTTCCATCACCTTCCCAGGGATGGAGGTGAGGCTGACCAGTCTATAGTTACCCGGGTCTTCCTTCTTGCCCTTTTTGAAGACTGGAGTGACATTTGCTTTCCTCCAGTCCTCAGGCACCTCTCCCGTTCCCCACGACTTAACAAAGATGATGGAGAGTGGCCTAGCAATGACATCCGCCAGCTCCCTCAGCACCTGCAGGTGCATGCCATCAGGACCCATGGATTTATGGATGTTCAGGTTGCTTAACTGATCCCTAACCCAGTCCTCATCAACCAGGACAAACTTCCTCTATCCCAACTTCCTCTGGAGCCTCAGGGGTCCTGGGCTCCTCAGGACAGCCTCCAGCAGTATAGACAGAGGCAAAGAAGGCATTCAGTAACTCTGCCTTCTTTTTATCCTCTGTCACCAGGGCACCCACCTCATTCACCAGTGGGCCTACATTGCCTCTAGTGCTAGTTTTATCTGCAGTGTATCTGAAGAAGCCCTTTCTGTTGTCCTTGACCTTTCTTGCAAGGTTTAATTCCAAGGAGGCCTTGACTTTCCTAGTTGCCTCCCTGTGTCCTCTGACAACAGACATATTCCTCCCAAGTGGCCAGCCCCTCCTTCCATGATCTGTACATTCTCTTCTTCCACTTGAGTTTGCCCAGCAGTTCCCTATTTAACCATGCAGGTCTCCCGGCACCCTTTCTTGACTTCCTACCTGTTGGGATGCAATGATCTTAAGCTCAGAAGACGAGGACCTTGAACACTAACCAACTATCTTGGGCCCTTTACCTTCAAGTACCCCGTCCCATGGGATTTCCCCTAGCAATTGCTTGAAAAGGCCAAAGTTGGCCCTACTGAAGTCCAGGGTTGTAGTTCTGCTAGGTATTCTATTCCTGCCACACGAGATCCTGAACTCCACCATCTCATGGTCACTGCAACCAAGGCTACCCTCAACCTTCAGTGCTTCAACCAGACCCTCCTTGCTCGTGGGAATAAGATCCAGCAGCGTTCCTCTCCTAGTTGGCTCATCCACCATTTGCATCAGGAAGTTATCATCAGTGCACTGAAGGAACCTCCTGGACTGTGGATGGCTGGCTGAGTAGGCCTCCCGGCAAATATCAGGGGAGTTAAAGTCCCCCATGACAACCAGGGCCTGCGCTTGCGAGACTGCTATCAGCTGCCTGTAGAAGGCCTCATCAGCCTCCTCACCCTGACCCAGTGGCCTGTAATAGACCCCCACAACAGTGTCACCCATGCCAGCCTGCCCCTTAATTAGCACCCACAAGCTCTCAACTCGCTCCTGATCCGCCCCTGGACACAACTCTACACCCTAGTTGCTCACTCATGTAAAGAACAACTCCACCACCTCGCTGGCCTGTCTTTCCTGAAAAGGACATAGCCATCCATGACCACATTCCAGTCATGTGAGCTGTCGCACCATGTCTCTGTAATTGCCACCAGGTCATAACCTTTAGACCACACACAGACCTCTAACTCCTCCTGTTTATCCCCATGCTGTGTGCACTGGTGTACAGGCATTTCAGAGAGTGAGCTGAGCACGCCAATTTCACCCTAGGGAGGTGGGAGGTCTCCTGGTCTTCATCAATTCTAGAGCACTGGCCCAGTGGTGCAAGGCCAGCTACAACCTCATCCCCCATCAAATCTAGTTTAAAGCTCTCTGGATGAGCCCTGCTAATACCTGTCCCAGAACCCTTTTGCCCCTGTGAGATAAGCCTTCCCCTGTATTACTGTCAGGTCTCTTGTCTTATAAAACCAGCCATTATCAAAGAACCCAAAGCCCTGCCTGTAGCACCAGTCTCGTAGCCAGGCATTTATAGCAGCTTCCTCCCTTCCTGTCTGGAAGATCAGTAGTAGGTAGTAGTCTGTCGACTGCACCAGTTTGGGGAGTTTCTGGGCAAAGCAGAATAAAACAAAAATCGGTGTTTCCCAAAGCAGAATGTATTTTTGCTAAAAGTCTTATTATTTCACTGAATAATTAACAATAACCATGTAAACAATCTGAAAAATATCCCCCTCCCAAATGATGTTACATTTTCCTATACAGTTTCTCTTTTTGCATGCAGCAATTCAGTTGGTGTATATATACAAGTGCCACTGAAATAAAATAAATATTCTCAAATAAATAGCTCAGATGCGGAGTTTCTACATTGCCTTCGGCATAATTGCATTGTTTGGGTATGTTTATGGATTTTTTTGGGTTCATGTCTCTTCCTGTTCATTTCAGTCTGTGTCATAGCATAACTTCTGTGACATAACAGACAATAAATAGTCACAAATACTGAAATGCGGCATAAAGCAGACTCAGAATTTGTGCAAGAACTTTGGCTTTCCTGCTGGACCACTTTGGGCTCAAGTGCTAGAGCCTTGCAATAGGATTTAAACTGATGGTTGAGTGATGACTGCAGATCTTTTGTGGGGCACATGGATTTCTGTTGCTTCTCCCGAGTCTGAAATGAAATCAGTCCCCAAGGCAAGCATGAATGTGAATGCAGGGAATGGATATTTTTCTTATAGGTAGAAGGGCATTGCAAAAACTGGCTTTTTCAATATCACAGTTTTTAATGAACTGCTTTTTCAACTTTTTTTTTTTTTTTTTTCTTTCATCTTGAAGGTAGATTGAATCCTTTTGGAATAAGTCTGTGCATACTTTTAGATTTAACTTCAAATCAGCTGTTTTGCATTTGTTTTTACAAGAAGGAGAGACTCGGGTGGTGGGGGCAGAAGCCTTAAGGGAGTTGGGTTTTTTTTTAAGGAGTGTTCACCATGCTTCAGCATCCTCAAGGGCAGCCTTAATCTTTTCAGGTCAGCCTGCAGCATACCCTGACCAGTTCCTCTCCTAGAAATGAAAATTTTGTTTGAATTTTGACCTGTTTGAGAAACGGTCGCTTGGTTTGGACTCAAATTCTGAAACAAACAAAAAACCCCAGGCAGCTTTCTGAGTCACAGGCAATGCAGTACACAGATTTTTAAAAGTAATAGTCTGCAGTTATAGGGAAGTTGGAGGTAAAGAATTCCCCTATTCTTTCTCTGATTCTCAACTAAGAACTCTGGGTAAATACAATAAAAAGTGCTTGAAAAACCCCAGAAAGACCAACTGCTATCTGCAGCTAAATGCAAAGTAAATTTGGTGCGTTTAAGTTGTTTGGGTTTGGCTTTTTTTAACATTGCATTTTTGGTTTCAGGTTTCTGGTGTTTGCTACAATAGCAGTATATTAAAAGTTCATCGAATTCTTTGTGTACCCAGCTGGGTAGCAAGGATATTTTCTTGGACTCTTGAACCAATTTTTTCATCTGCGGAACCAACGAACGAAGTTCGAGTGGGAATGGGAGCAACAGTTGACATCCAGAGGCAGCAGAGAATCGAGTTACTGGATCGTCAAATAATGATGTCTCAGGTTGCCCAAATGAGGCGGCAAAGGCAGCAGCAGGTATTGATATATATTCTTTAAGGGTTATATTAACTTACGGGAAAAATGCATTTTTGGTTCATATATCTTTTGTGGTTCCTGTTTCTTAAAAATATGTATTAATCCTTCTCAATTAGTCTTTCATACACTGTTGTACTGCTGATAGCAGTGTAGGTGTTTGTTTAGCTTTGTACGTTAAAACTGCTTCACAAGATGCAAGCAGAATGTCAGACAGTCCTGTAAAGATGTCTTACGCCATTCTTTCACCAAGACTGAGGCTGAAAGGTAAAGTGACTGCCTCTTGGTGGTCTTTAATAAGAGCCATTGTTTAAAGTTAGGAAGTCAAAATGCTCCTGACTCTTTGTATTGTTAGCATCCTTTTCAGAGAGGTTGAAAATTGTCTTCCACAATTCCTTTGTTTGCAGGTGTACTTTGAATAAGGCTTGTTTCTTTTAAGAAAGTACAGGAATTAAATTCTCTAACTTGCTTACAAATGCCAACCACAGGCATTTTCTGTTTGCTGCTGCCTTTTTCTCTGTTTTAGTCAAACCAGCAAATGCAGATGTTCACATACTTTGCGTTGTACAGCAGTAAAACAAGGCAGATGGTGTCTCAGGTCACATTTTTCTTTATCCTAGATGTACGTGTTACTACTTTATCAAACCTAGTGGACAATATAGCCCTTGCATTGCTCTATGGGAACCTACATTGCTCGTAATTTAATTATAGCCTAGCAATTTGATGTCTTTACTGAGTTTCCTGTGCCTGAAATACAGCGCTCTACTGATACACAGGTTCTCGTGTTTGAGGTACCATAGTGCAAGTATGTTAACAGTAACATAGTTACGCTCGTTGCCAGAATTAGAGCTGTGATGCCGTAAAGCTTTGGCCAGCGACTGAGTATGAATCTTTGTTTCCAGTCCCTGATAAAATAATTCTGTTTTCCCTGATTTCTTAACATTTCAATCTGATGAAATTTTTCCTCAGGTGGAAAGATCCTAATCTGCTTTTCTCTATTCCCATTAGAATGTTAATCAGTTTCAACATAAGAACTGAACTAGAAATTACTCAGTTCTTGAACATTGCTGTTGTAATAGAAAATGAATTGAAAGTTTCTTTTCAGCAAGAAGCTGCTAGAAAAAGTGCAGCCAAGTTTCTTCAGGTAGGGGGAAGAAGCCATTTCCAGTTATGAAGGACAATCTTTATAATGTATCTTTAATTGCAGAAGGTGGTAAATAAGTTCAGAATGGTAAATGATAAAAGAAGAGTTGATAAAATTTTCTTCTCATCTTCTCTTTCCCTTAGGCTGTGAACAATGAAAGTGGAAAAATGTCTTTTCATGTTCAACTTCAAATAGAGTTCTTCAAGAAGGTGGAGGTGTTTAAGTAAAATAAATGAACATTGTTTGAACATCAGTAAGATGCTTCCCTTCACAAGTTGCTGAAGCACTTTCAAGTTACCTTCATGTTTGGCCTTTAACTTGAGCGCAGCATTTAGTTAACTGATAGTGCTAATCTGTGAAACCAGTGCCCAGGAGGCGATGGGATCAATGTACGAACGTTTCAGAGAGGCTTTTCGGAAAAGATATGTCATGAAAGCTTTTGACCAGCCTTTCTTTTAATGACTCCCAGAATTCACTGGCCATTAACTAAATCACAAAAAAGCATCACTCAGATGTTGAGATGTAGTGGTAAAAATTAAAAGCAGGCTAATTTCAATCTCAAAATAATATTTCAAAAATTGAAAACCATTTTCTGGATTGTTGTGTTTGGGTAATTCTTTTACCTTTAGAGGCTTGGAAATGTATAATTTGAAGACAGTGGAGCTTAGCAGATCACGTTACAGATGGAATTTAGGTGATAATTTAGATGATAGCGGGGGGAGTGAAGCTGATAAAGAATCCAGATCAGCTTCCTAGGGAGTTTTTTTGTGAAACTGAAAATAATAAGAGCTGTGAAGTATATATCAGTCATCAAATATGGCTTTGAATTATATTCTAGGAGAATGTTGTGTAGATTTCTGGAGTCCCAATATGCTGCCTGTAGGTAACGTGCCACAGGTGAGATAAATTAACATTTTCTCTCCTGCTTTGTTTTGTTTGGTGAGGGAAGTGAACTTTAACTTCCCCCTGCATGCTGTAGTGCGGCAATTTTGTTTAGCTGCCCCTTGAGAAGGTGCGTTGCTCGTTCCTCCTGCTACTTGACTCTTCAGTTCATCTGTTTGAGAAAAGAGACAATGCAGTTTCCCTGCATATCAGTAGCATATAAAAGGAGAACACAGAAACATGATGGGCAGTTTTAATGGTGCTCCGTTGTCTGCACAATGTGGCAAACTCTGTTCTGGCCATAAGGAGGCCCTTTCTTAAATAGATGCTTTTTGTAGTAAGCTTATTCTTCAAGTCTTGCAAGAAATTCTGAAGAATGTGAGCCTGACAAGTTACGCAAGCCAACACAATACTTTAAAATATTTTTTAAAATGGGGAAAGAAACTGGGGAAAAAACATTTCTCATAAGTTGTTTTTACTGTACTTCCAAGATACTGGAATGTAAATAATTTTATTTTGGGGTGTTTTTGCTGTTCACTAAGCTCTCATCCAAAGCAGAAGTCACTTTGGATTCTTTCTACGAAAAAACCTAAACAAGCAACCACCCCAGAATTTCTTTGCTGGCAGCTCTTCGAGCTTTACCGGGCTTCACCTTTCCCAGTCTGTCTCTAGCTGAAGTGTTCTGGTCTGGAGGAGCCTGAAGCACAGAGCTGTGCATATGAGAGCTGGGTTGTCAGACACCCATTACTTTGAGGAGTACATTGAGTGTGTGGTAGAATTTGGACATAAACCACCAGCTTCATTCCTTGATGTATCTCCTTTTAGCCCTTAAATTGTCAGTGGTACTGTGTCCAAGTATGTTGTTAGAAACTGAAAAATTATCTTACGTTGCTAGTTTCTCAGGGGAGTGTGGTTACATGGTAACTGATTTTTGTCTTGGTTTCTAGTTGCTATGGATACAGCCCTTAAACAGATGGTAGTGTGCATATTGAAAACTTTCTGTTCTTTTTTTTCTTCCACGGATAATCCTGAGAAATGATGCACTTGTCCAAATGGAGAATTACCGAGCAGCACCTCCATGTACCTTTTGAAGCAGTAGAATAAAGTGTGTGCCATATGTGTTCATTCCCTCAGAAAGCTTGCTATTTTGTTACCGATTTAAAAACTTTAGTTTCTTAGTTCTTTTCTTTCCTGCTGTTTTGTCTGTCCTCTTTTCTAATATAAATAATTTATCTTTCCCCTTTATATCACTTTCACATTTTCATTCCCCACTATGCCCACTTAGTCATCTCCATTGTTTCCCATACTTTGTGTTTGCTTCTGTACAACACCCTTCTTTGCTTTGGGAGAAGTTCTCTCCTGTCATGTCTCACCAACAGTAATCATTTGCTGATGCATCATGAAGCTCATAGGATTTTAGGGATGGATGCCTTTTGCCTTTCTCTTGTTCAAACAGGATGTAGTTAAGGTCTTTAGGCACTAATTTATCCTTTTGATACTGTAATATTGATGAAGATTTTGGTCTTCCTCTCCTGACCTTTCTTTTTCTTGATTTCTTTCATTTCCCAGTATTTTTTTGAAGTGTATCTTTCTGTAACCCAAATGAAAGCCCCAGTGGGAAAAGGGAAGCAACTGCTGCCTCTGTGCACCAGTGTGGTAGCAGGGAGTCAACTTGACTTTCACTTCCTGTTGAGAAACTTGGAAGGAGGCTAGCAGATAACCAAATTGCAAATAGATAAGGGAGGGGTCTATGTGTAGGTATTATTGACAACACTGTTGTCACTAAAGACAGAGATGTGGAAAGTTGCAGAAAAGGTGGTCAGTGCCTTCGGTTGGTGACTAAATACCACTTCTCCTTCGAGTGCTCATCCCTGTGCCCATTTGCGGGGCTGGTGTATGAACCTCGGTCCCTTAGTCTTGAAAGAACGCTTTGTGTATCCATGGAGCATTTATTCCTCCATTTGTGCTGAGCATGTTAAAGACACCATTTTGCCTGCTTCTCGGTTTCTCTTAATTTCTTGGCTCAGTAAAGAGCTTCAACAGGTTGCTTCAGACTCTGTGATGAGCCTACAGCTGCATAAGAAAATCTTCACTTCATTACCTCTTTCTGCCCTGTCCTTCACTTTAAGCTTATTTTGTTTTTCCCCCCATCTTTTTGTTCTTCTGTTCCAGCTGCCATTACTTTTCAGTGAGGCCAGACTCTCTTTTGATTCATATCACATGGCATCTCTATATGAGATTCTTCTACTTGCAAAGACCAGAATTCTTCTGTAACAATGTGACTTCCTCTAATTGTTCATTCGTTAGATGTCTTTCTCCTGGGACACTGGAGAGATGTGAGCAGGCACACTGAGTGTCTTTATTGCTATGGGGAGTCTCATATTCTGAGAAATGTGCAAGTTTCATGTTTTGTCAGCTAAGGACTATGAGGCTAGATTGCTGATTTACCTTGTGGTTATATCAAAGCAGTAAACTCCTGACCTTGGCAAAAGAAATAAATTAACAGAGTGAAGACTTTCCTGGCACAAGAATTCCTCCTCAGGAATGATAGAAAAATCCCTTAGTGAATATACTCCCAAACAGTCCATTTCTGCCTCCTCAAAGTAGCTTAAGAGCCAGACCTAAGCATATTCTTCAGCTCTCCCACTGGCAGATGCCACTTTAGCAAAGTCTTTTTGAATAACTTCAGAAGTTTGAGTACCAAGTCCTTCCAACAGACATTTTGAACCCTGAAGACCTTCTGCAATCTTTATACATTGCTAGGTCCATATAAACTCTTGCTCTCACAGCCAGGACTTTGGATGGAGGCAGCTTGTTGATATTGTTCCACAAATCACGGAATATTCAGAGTTGGAAGGGACCTCCAGAGATAATCTAGTCCAACTCCCTTGCTTAAAAGCAGGATCCCCTAGAGCACATCACTCAGGACTGCAGCCAGGCAAGTCTTGAAATCTCCAGAGAAGGAGACTCCACAACCTCTCTGGGCAGCCTGTGCCAGTGCTCTGTCACCCTCACTGAAAAAAAGTTCTTCCTCATATTTAAAGGGAACCTCCTATGTTCCAGCTTGTGCCCGTTACCCCTCGTCCTGTCACCAGGAACCACTGAAAAGAGTCTGGTTCCATCCTCCCTCAGCCCACCCTTTAGGTATTTAATGTACATATTATTGTCAGGAAGGAATCTACCAGACTGCTTTACCTGAATAAATGGGTGAGATTTTCAGCCAAGTGTTACACAAAGTCTTTTTATCTAATTAAGTTTCCATTCCAACTAGTCTGTGTTACCTAAGGCTACTTTGGGATTTTGTGACATAATTGAATAGAAACTGCCTTTAGCAACCTTGCCATAAACTTCAAAGACAACTATATGTAGGATACCAATGGGATAAAAAAGTTAGAGTTCACACTCCCAAGATGTGTGTGTATAAGACCTGACATCATATTTTAAAGACTTATGTTAACTAAAAGGTGATTTACAGGTTTATTTCAGCCCCTGAATGAAGCATGCATGCTGCAGCAATAATCATTGTGGCTAAATTTAGACTCAGCATTCCTGCATTCTTCTTTTCCTCTGTATGCCATTGTACATGTGTGGACACACCCCAAGCCTTCTTTTGAAATCACAGACAGCTTCCATTTTTGTAGAGAAAACAGTATCTTCTCCTTCAGACCTCAGTGAGTCTTTAGCTCATCCTTTGCTTTTTGGCACTCTTCTGGCATTTTCAAATCTCGATTATTCTCTGTAAATGTTTAATAATATTTTCTTTGTGTTGAGAATAAGCCTGTTTTTATTTCAGAAGGGGAGCTTTACTCTTAGAGGTTGTTGACTAGGAAAACTGTATACGGGTGATGTTGGCGTATGTGAACTCTGTTTTGCATTCATTTCAGTAACATTACTGCAGCAGTTGATAATCTAGTGTTATTTAGGGGTTTCTGTTTTCTTTTTCTGAATAACTTTTTTCATGGATTCTAGGTGTGAAATTAAAAAGATTGTATTTCTGGGTTGCTGGTCCAGGTAATGAACAGTTTATGACTATTTCCTCTACAGACTTCCACTTTATTTTTCTGTTCTTTTTGTGGAATTTGGCAGTTCCACAAGCTGACAGACACTAGTACTACTTCTAAAATAAGCTGAATGTGTCTCATTAACAGGCAGTTGTTAATGTCACAAGGCTGTCTCTGACTCCTGTTCCTCAGTAGCTCACACATTGAACTTTTTTTTTTTTTCTTGGACTTGAATTATGAAATTCTCTTTCTGTCTGACTGGGCTTTTGAGCTATAACCTTTGCATGTAGTTTAATATTTTTAATCAATTTCCCTAGAGAAGCAGTGGTTTGTCAAGTGACTGGACAACTTCCTAAAGCAAATACTGTTTTATTTCAAAGCAGATATTTTTTTGAGAAATAGAGTATGTTTTCTCCTACATGATAGTTCTATATTCTCTTCCTTTGACAATTTAACTTGAGGCAGTTCACCATAAGAAAGCTCCTGGTGTACAAGTCTTCCCAGGCATTTCCAGAGTGTTTAATTCTCTGTTGCCTGATCAATTCCTGTTTACAGAAGGCAAGTTTCTTTCTAGCTGTACCTGTCCCTTCGTTTCTAGATTTGACCGTGGGGCAAATTAAGGCATCCAGTTTACGGGCTGGTCGGTTATTGGATTCCAGGGCTGCTTCTGTTGTCCTTCCAGTCTGCACTGAGAGAGTCTTGATGGGAGGCTCGCTCTTCTTCCTAGTGTCATCTTCCATAGCATGTAGTAAGCAAGAAGCATGGAGTTCAGATAGTAAGTGGCCCATCTTAGTATTCAGGTCTTCTGATTAGAACTCAGATATTAGCACATAACAACGGCAGGCCAGTTTCACTGACTGCTCCTTAATGCACTATCTTAAGAGGCAAAAAAGATACAAAAGTTTGGCAAAACAGTGTTGCAAGCATGGCATCTTGTATTTTGACTATGGGATGTCAACAAGTGGAAGCCCCTCTTACTTGCAACCTAAGACAGAATTTACATCTTTACACCCCAAAATGGGATGATGATAATCTCTCCCCCCCCCCTTTCATTTTTTTTTTTAGTTTGTGTCCGGTCTTTATCTCAGCTTGTCAAATCAAAACAATTTTGGAACTCCAGTTTCTTACTTTTGTTTCAGCATCTACTTATTCCTCTTTGAAAAGATTCATGCATACAAGGTGAATGAAGGATTATCTGTCTAATCATCATACTTCGTTAACAGTCCCCTATCACCAGTCAACACTGAAAGAGCCATGTAGTAAGGGTTAGAACTGACTCTGTTTTGTGTAAAATATCTAAAACAGAGCTAACACTATTTCCTCGAGTACAGACTCTGTGTTCATGCTGGTGGACTTGGCTTCAGCATTTGGTGCACTGGACCCCCACGCACCCGATTATCTCACTCAGCAAATAGTGAATGCCGAATGTAAGAACAGCTTCAAATCATGTCATTCCTTTAAAAATTCAGGTGGTGATTATGATTGACAGCTTCACCTCTCACAAGGCACTCGCTTGTAAAGATTAATTTTTAATAATGTGAACTTACTTTTCAATATATACCTGAGATTTCTGTGGGGAAAAAGTGACAAGCCTATCTGCCAATAGCATGGCATTGATGCATGTTTTCAACTGATGTATCCATGACCGTATCTGTGATGTCACAGCACCAGCAAGAGCCCAGTTTGGATGAAGAACAAGAGTGAAGAAGGGAAGCCTGGAAAAGGAAGTGCTTTGAAAAGGTAGTTGAAGACCTGCCTCTGCTGTCTAGGGAAGATTGAAATCCCCATTTATTTGTGCAAACAAAGTTTGAGAATTCTGATCCACACTTCCCTAATGTTAGATGAATTAATAACACCAGTTCTCAGAAATGCCATCTTTCAACTTCTGCTTGATACGAAATATCTTCTTTCTTGGCATAATGATCCCTCACTTTCTGGCTGAATTACAACATCACAGCAGTAATGAAAAGAGAATGTTACTGTGCTGCAGAGTTTGGTACAGAATAGGCATTTGCCTTTACCTGTAACAGGTTAAATGCAGAGTAGTCTGACTTTTTCAGTGTTCAGAGCTAACCGCCAGTTTTTGGGAGCACCTACGCAGGTCTTTGGTTACTGCCAGCCAGTCGTGTGTCTGAGTCAAATAACAGCACCCCTTCCTGTCACGTGTGACAAACAGTGGTCTACAAAGCCAAGTGCTTGGGCATGCACTAGTACATGAGGAAGCCTTCACAACTTTCTGCACCTCCTTTGAATGCAGTAGCAGAAGCAGCTATTCCCGCTTCACCTCCAAGGAGCAGATGTGCCTGCCTGTTGGCACTTCTGGCTTCTGCTACTATGACGGCATAGTGCCTGTGCTGAAATACCTTCCATTGTCTCTCACACAGCTTCAGACGCTAGATTAAGGTGTTTCTCCTAGATTTCAAAGGAAATAGCTGCTCAGGCTTCAGAAAAGACCACATGTGGATTTCTGAACTTCTGTGACATACGAGCTCCTCTGGGACAATGCAGGCATCAAAGTTCAGGATGCGGCAACTAAGAGTTGGAGACAGAGCCTCTTGGCTGAAGAGACTTGTCTGTAGGATAAATTTCCAGAGGAAATTGGAATATCATTAGAAAGGGCTGGAGTGCTTTCCTTGGTGAAAAATTCTCTCCATCCTTAAGAATGATGCTCAGAGCACTAATAACGTTCCTTTTCTATGCCCTTGCAAAAGAAGGAAGTTATTGAAGTAAAAAACCAAAACACACAACTGAAAAAACAGAAGAGTTTTGACCTCTCAAAAAGAGGCAGGCTAGACATTTGAATAAGTCTCCTGGAAATTTCACCATTGCCATTGATCTTTCTTAGGCAGTGTTCAGGGCAGCAGGTATTGTTGTGCCGTTCATGGCTACACTTTTTCTTTGTTTATATCATCAGTATGTGTACTTTGGAGCCAATGGCTTGTAGAAAAAATGGTCTGAAAAACGAGTATGTTTCTTGCTTTCAGTACATTTTTTTAAAAAATCAAGCTTTATGTGAAATAAGTAAGACAATATTTATGTCCGTACCAAGTAACAGCTCCTATGCAGAGTAGCAAATTTTTTAAATGTTACTTTAAAAGATGAAATGCAAAGCGATTTCCTTTTTTTTCTTTTTTTTTTTCTTTCGCTGCGGTTGTTATGTTAAGAAAAGGTGAACAGGCCAGATATCAGGAGGTGCTTCCTGTTTGTGCAAGCAGATGGCAAGTTGGCATTAACCATATACATGAGATAACATTATCAAAATATCTTAACCTCATGCATCACTTTCAAAGGGACTTTTCTAAAGCATTTTCTTTCATTTCTTTTGAAATTAATCTAAAAAATATGTGCAGATGTGACAGCTGGATATTTGTTAGTTGTCCATTATAAAATATTTTTGATTATCAAGCTTTGGATAAGAAGTGCTTTTACAAAATATGCCATGGCAGGTATACATATGGGAAACAGGTAGAGCTGCTTTTCAAAAAGAGAGGAAGGAGATTACATGAAAAGAAGTTGCATAAGTGGGGTTTTAGCAGGCTGTACAATCAGATATTTTCTAGCTCTAGATAGATCTTCATTATTCTGTAGGAAAGGAGGATACTCCTTTCCTTGTAAATAATATTGTCCCAGGCACCATACAAAAAAAACAACAACCCAAAACAAAAAAAGGCATCAAGGATGTGACCTCATAAGGCGCAACTTTGGTACGTAAAGCCCTGGCAGCTATCCAGGAGTAAGTCATCAATATGGCATTCATTTCCTTACAACCTTTTCTGTGATGAAGAGCTGCTACTTTCCCATTCCCTTAATCCAATCCGTTCTTAAATCTCATTCTTTGGTCATCTAAACTTGTGACTGGTTTGTTGTCTATAGTTTATCAAGATACCTGCTGTAAACCTTCAAAACTAAATAGGTAATGTAGTAAGGAGTCTGCTTTTTTTTTTTTTTTACTGAAAGTAATGAATTCTGTATGCATTAATTTAAAATGCATTGTAGGTTTAGCATAAGGAGGCAGACATATCTCTGTAGCATTATATGACAGTGCACAGGACAAAAATACAAAACCAAACTGGAATAGGCAGCTTGGTAGTAAACCTGAGGGCATGGCTGGAAAGGTACGTTTATTTCAGTCTTCAGATGCACTGGAATACTGCTAAATTAATTCATTTCTTGTCGATTTTATATTTCATACTCATTCTGTATGATTTCTGACAAAGAAATATGTCATAATCCTATTAGCATTTTTCAATTCACTGATTTATTGTGAATGACCCTTGAAAGCATCATTTTCTGACCCTCAGGTCTTTTTGAAAGAATAAAAACAGGCAAAGCAAGCATTAGTGCAGCGTTCTTGCCAAAGTATAGAACTTAGTAGACTTTTGGAAATTCCAAGTTAATGAATTAAAACTCAACATGATTCTGAATTGAGGGAAATTGTAGATGAGGAAGTACAGGACGTGGTTTTTCAAGACCACAGACTAGTGCAGTGGTGTCAGCAGAAGGTCTGAGATACCTCTCTGGATTTAAACTACAAACCCATTCTCCTTTTTACTATGCTATGCTGTTTGGCTAACACAAGGCTTATACAGAATCCTTTGGTTAAAACCTCATGACTTTTAAGCAAATGTTTTATACAGTACACAAAATAGAAATGTAGATACGGAATCATTTTTTGAATTTGGAATCACCGAGAGCGGAAACTATGTCTTGAAAACTGGTGATGACTCCTAGCTATTGCACATCTTCACAGAGAAAAATGTGCTATAGTATATAAGGGACTGGAACACTTCACAAGCTAGCATTTCAAATCTCATGACTCCCCAAATGCTTTTTTATGTGTGCTATTGCAGTGCCCCCTGTGGTGTCTGGGCTGCTTGGGTCTCCTCTGGAGAGAAAGGAAGAAAAAGGAAAGAACAGGAAAACTAAATAAATGAGGATATTTTTTTTTGGTTAGGAGCAGGTTTAGCTGCTGATGGTCTGATTGAGCAGAGAGCATTTAATGCTCGAGGTGCACATAAAGGCAGGAAGAGCCCTCGCTAAGAGAAGAAAAGAAAAAAATCTCTTGAGAGGAAGATCTTCTGAGAAGTGACAGTATAGAACTAAAATAGAGCAACTAAAGGAAGGAAGTCCATGTCCTATATATACAGAAAGGGAGGGGGATCTTCTCCATAGTAACGGAGGGAGCAGGGGAGAAGGAAAAGGACAACATAAACTGCAAAAGATGTTTTGAACAAATTGTATGGAAAAGAGATTTGGGGTTTGCTCTTCCTCCCCCCTTGCAGGGCCTGTGGTTTTGGTGTGATACAAAATCCATTTAAAAAATGTTTGTTTAAGCTAATAAAAGGAAGATGGATTATTTCTGGACAATTATAAAGCTTGTACTTTAGTATTTGTACTTATTATTACAAGACTTGAAGCTCAGTTGTAAAAAGAAAGTTTTAGTTCTGGAATTTATACTATAGATACGTTACTGTTGTGTATTTGTATTATTACTGTGTAGTTACAGAATGTTTTGGCACTGGAATACGGCCAGATTTTGCAATGGTATTTAATACGTAGAAGTTAAGTGAGGTGGTCTGTGTGTTTGTAACAATCGTATTGGTGTCACAGAAGTAACCACTTGCATGGAAATCCCAGGTATCCTGAAGGTTGGACCTGTTCTGAGTTTCCTCATGTGTTTTTTCTGATGCACTGAAAATCCATTTTTGCTTTTTCTCCCCACTGATTTCTCGCACTCTTTTCCCAGGTTAACTCCAGCATCAGTCTTGCAAAGCACCTGCAGGACTAACTGTTGCATCTCTTGCCAGGCAAATCCATGTTGGCAAAGAGAGCGGGAGGGATTTCAGCCTCAGAAATCTAGCACTGTAGTGAATCAGATCTTTCACAATGGATGTGAAACATCCTTTCCTCCTTCTATTAGCACTCTTCCTTAATTTACAGTGATTACTTCTAATAGCTACTAAAGCAGTAACCAGTCCCAATTTTGACTTCATAAGAGACTGCAGCAGTTTTATTGTCTAAAATAAAGTATTTTACTTGAAATGTTTTCCTTTTGTATTATGTGAGATAGATGGTCTTTTTGTTTAAAAGTATTTGTAGTTCTTTTTGCAAAGACTGACAGCAGTGTCTGGTTTCAGGGTGGGATGATTAACTGGAATAGACTGTTTCCTCCTTTACGTCATAGACATAATGCGAATTATCAAGATCATCGCCCATCTGAACAAGATACACCTCCACCTACTGAGGTTTCTGAAGAGCAGGTAAACATTTTTCATTTTTTAAAATGGCATTAAAAAGATGGTTAGGAATTACCGCTGCTAATTTTTCATCATCTGTTGACACAATTTCTTAAACATTCTTTATAGCAGCACAAATTAGGGTATCAGATAACATTCACAATACAGAGACAACAAATTGTCATTATCATCCAAACCAGAGTTGCAGATCAACTTGGGAGTTTCTGCTTTTATGAGTAACTGTTTGTCTTTTATATTGAAAGATGAGACAGTTTCACTAGTGAGGGCTATTCAAATCTGATAAAGGTTTCAAAGAAGGAAAAATTACAAATAGATTTCATTATTTGTCTTGTAGATATGCAAATTTTCCTTCTCTGAGGTCTCCATCTTAAGTTTCCAACTCAGTTATGTAATTTTTTGGAAGTAAGAATGTTATGCCAGCTGTGGTCTAAAACTTGAATGTTTCCCTCAATTCTAGGGTTGACTGATTTCATATACTGACGCCACAGGGAAGTTTGTATCTTTTCTACCAAGTATGGATTTAGACTTGTTTTTTGTTGATAGTTTTATTCTCAGAAGGGAGGATGATTTACTAGGAAATCTTAAGAATTTAGTAATAGTTTTGTTTCTGTATTCAGGATTTAGTTCATGCAATTGAGTTCTCCATGTTGTTAGCCTATCTGCAGTTAGCTGTGTTGGCCATTTTATAGTCTAAGGTCTCTGCTACCCCTGAACAAGAGTAGGTTTCAAGAGTGAGTTTGTCTTTCCTTTTTTCCGTTTTTTAGGGAGATAAATCAACACTTGCTAGCACCACTTCCAGTTAGTTTAAAATGAAATTGTCTCAAGCACAAGTCTTTGCTGCGATGTGATTTCTAGTTTTGATTCAATATTAGATTATGTTCAAAATGTTCAAACCTTTAACTGCACTGGTAGTTTTGACTGCAAAACCTGCTGGGCTACGTCCAAAAAAGGGGAAAAAAAAAACCCAACAAAAAACCAACCAACAACAACAACAAAAACCCTATGACAAAGAACACTTTCTGAGGCAAAACCCAGACACTTAGTTTGAGTCAGCCTGAAAGCCTACTCAGTACCAGGTATGGAATGGAGCAAAAGATTTCCCTGCTGGGTTGGTTTATTTGTTTGTTTTATTGACAAAATCTACTTATGGGAACTTTAATTGTTGAGCTAGAACTAATGAAATAGTTACTAGTTTGACTTATGCTGGATTCTTACCCAAAGCCTTCAAGCCCAGATTTATGAAAGCAATACACGCTTATATTTTCTCATGCAGTGAGGTTGCAGAGCTCACCTGATTGCTATCATTTGCAAAGCTGTCTAGTTACCCTGCGGAAAAAAAAAAAGTAAGCACCTTTGATTTCTCAGGACTATACTAATATCTGCACAAGTTGTTTTAGAATGGCAGAAATGCAGGATTTTCTTCTGCTCTCCAGATTAAAATTTGAAAGCATTTGCAATGCTTTTGGTACAAAAATCTCTGCTTTTTTGGTGGTTTTTTTAGCACCTTAAATTACCGTTACAAGTATACATATCTGTTTCCTGGAGCTGGATTCAGTTCCTGTGGTTAAAATAAACTTGGATGAAAAGAGCCTTTTGTTGTTAGAATCTATTCCCCATGATGCTCGCTGGATATTTCTGTAAATGGGGACATTGCAGTTCCATCCACCACTTCTTAAGGTTAGAATTCATGGCAACTACAGTAAAAACCTTTCTTCTGAAATGTGGTTCTGTGGTTAGCTTTTATTCCACTGCCTGCCCTTTTTCTCATAAAAAACAAGATCTTAGATGAAAAATCAGACAGAGGAAACTTTAGAAAGTTACGAATTACGAAATCTAGTTTGAAGTTACGCTATTGTTGCAGAGGTGTTGAAAGTAACAATTCATTTCTCTCTACAAGAAGGTGAGAGACACTGGGTTGTAAGGGGGAGAAAGAGGGAAATGCACAAAAATGATCAGTACCGTATTTGATACTGTGACAGCCAAGGTTGCTGTTTTTAAACATTTTGTAACAGTGTATTTAGATTAAGAGAATGAAGACCCCCACCTCTGGGCAAACCTGGCAGTAGCGTGTTTCTCAGTAAGCCACCAAAGCAGAAAAGGTTAAAAATACCCAAAGAGGAAGGGGAGGTTTCTTTTAATGGCACCTTTCTTTTAAAAGGCATTTGAAGTACTTTCAATGCTAGCACATTGCTCTTGCACCAGGGAAGAGTCCTCCTGAGATGTCAGTGGCCTCTGCTGCATTGCTGGTCAGCTTCATTCTTCTGCTGCTGCAAACTCTGTACAAGCAGAGCAGGAGCAGCGGTAGCTCCCAGACAGCCCCTGTAGCCCAAGACTTCTACATTCAGGACCTGTGGTGTCTGGTCACAGACTGTTTGGAGCAGGATGGGGAACACTTTATGCTGTGGTCACAGATAATTTTACATGCAGCTCCCAGCCCTCCCCCTGCCCTTTCTTCCCCCTCTCTAGAAAATTAAATTTTAAAGTGAATGAGTTAGGTATGACTGAAAGTCACAATATAATTGAGAACTGTAGATTTTAAATATACTTTAGATGAGAATTTAACCATAAATGAAGTTTGGTTATACCTACAATGGGTTTTACGTGTGGTAATTTGAATATCTGTTAGCAGAGAGCAAAAAGGTCAGGTGTCAAGTACATGATGTTATAAAGAGGGATGGTCAGGTGGTTACTGAGTACGAAAATCACTGTCATAATATACCCTTTTCCAGGTAATTCTTTCAGGTCGTTGACTTATGCTGCTTTAGAATCTTTCCAAGAATTTTACTGTGAACTTACTCAAGTATTGTACTGCCTCCATTTTAGGGCTAACTTTCAGGTTTTGGTGAATGGCTTTGGTTTTTTAATGCCCTCTGGAGAAGTAGGTCTTTTCAAGGAAAGTAGAGCTAAGGATGTCTGGACAGGTTTTCATGCCTGCTATAAAATTCTGTATTTTGGTCAGTGTTGGGTTCTTGAGATCCCATTTTTGTCAAGAGCAGCAAGCCTCAAGGTCAGATTGTAGTTTTCATGTGTCGTGCCATACTTTCTATTTTACTCTTCTTTCAAAACTGGACCAGCTGGGAAAATACAGGTGTGGCATTTTCAGCAAACTGTTGGTTTTGAATGAAGTCTCAGAAAGCAGTTGTCTCTGTGGCAAAGTTTTCAAGTGTGCTGTCCCAGATATGTCTTTGTGGCAGTGCATAGCCATGCTTGCTTACTCTGTGAGCTTTTGAACAGCCTGATCAGTGGAGAAGTGACCTTTGACACTGTTAGCATGACTAATAGGCACACAGTGTGAATAAAACTCTGGTTTTTAAGCAGTGTTACGTTCATTCTTTTACAGGTTGCACGACTTATGGAAATGGGATTTTCCAGGGGAGATGCTCTAGAAGCTCTGAGGGCTTCGAATAATGACTTAAATGTAGCCACTAATTTTCTACTGCAGCACTGATGGTTTTCTGTGTGAAGGAACTTCACTTAATGGGTCTTGAAAGAGGATCAAAGCCACCTGCTGGACAGACTCACAAAGGTCGTCCCCCCACAAATGTCAGAAAGGAGAAACTGGCTCCAGGTGACTGGTGATTCAAAGTGATGTTAATGAATGACATGAACTGTCCCCACGCCTTCAGATCACTTGGTGGTTTCTAGTCTGGTTATCCTTTTCAAAGTAACTTTAGTTTCTACTTATTGCTGGATATCACCTAAATTTATTTTAAAAATAAAGTAGGTGGTTTTTTTCTTGTAAATCCTTGTTAAACGTGTTATCAGACTTAATGACTAGGAAAAGAATCTCCAACAACCACAACGACTAGATTTACCTATCAAGAAAAATTGTGTTTTCTTCATCTACCAGTCTAATTTCTCTAGCTTACATGTTATTTTACAGTACTTGATTGTTGATTTCAGTAATAAGAGATTTGAAGATCAGTTCACTTTCAACTCAGTAAAGGGTTATGGGACTACTATGTCATTCTTCAGAAAGTTCTATTAATGCCTGTAATATTTTTCTCTTGAATTTCTTTTTAAATAAAAGTTGTCATTCAGCACATAATACACAGATAGGATGTGAGAAAATTCACGTGCATATTACAAGCTATGGTAAGTGACCACTGTAAATTTAAGTCTTACAAACTGAGTAAATCACTATTCAGATACAGGTCATGAAGATACTCACTGGAAGCAATAAAGGTGAATTGAACGGTACAATAGGATCAGAACTGAAACGATTTGAATGACTTCCATGTCTAATTCAGACTTCTATAAGAATGGATGTATGCTCCGTGTCCTATGTGCTGGTTTTATTTTTTGAGCTGGCTACATACTGTCTTAAAAGAAAATGATAAAAGGCTAACTTTTCTATATATAGTTCTAGTTTTCTATCAGAGATGCGGATGACCCTGCATTTGCTGAATCCTCACTGTCTGAAGCAACTTGTCAAGTTGTGCCAGGGGAGGTTTAGATTAGATATTAGGAAAATTTTTTTCACTGAAAGGGTTATCAGGCACTGGCACAGGCTGCCCAGGGCAGTGGTGGAGTCCCCATCCCTAGAGGTATTTAAGAAACGTGTAGATGTGGTGCTGAGGGACACAGTGCAGTGGTGAATTGGCAGTGCTGAGTTAATGGCTGAACTTGATCTTAGAGGTCTTTTCCAACCAAGGCTATTCTGTGATTCTGTGATCATAGACTGGATTATTAACTTTAAGGGTGATTCAGGCTAACAGAGGAGGTAACAGGACACTGATGCCAAGGTAGTGCAATGGTGGCTTTGAAGTTTAGATTGGTAAATAAATTTACGTGGCTTGACTCTCACAAGTGCTCAGTATTAGCACTTTAGGAGTTTCAGGAGGTGGGGTAGAAAAAACAAGCTGAAGTAATACCAGTTTCCAAACTGTGACTCTGTGAAACCAATCTACTCATGTATCTCAAGCATTTAATGTATGTTTCTGTATGTACTTTTGTTTGTACATTGTGGGTACGTAGGTACCTGTTTGTATACACGCAAGCATATTTAATACATACATGCATTAAGAATAAGATAGAGGTCATCAAAAGCATAACAAAGGCAATAGCAGGTGGAAAGGGGAGGAGGTGAATGAATACAGGAGAGAGAAGGATGTTTTGAATGTCTAAGTGAACATATGTGTACCAAAGTACAGACCTGCACAGTCTCACTTGGCCTGGAAAGTATAATGGGAAACTACAGAACAAGATTTAGGGAAAGGAAGATACCTTTTTTTTTTTCCTTTTTTTTTTTTTTTTAATTGACAGATAAAACTTAAAATAAAGTCCTTCAGGCATACAAGTCCTTATCCAGAAATGGCATCAAATTTGTGCAGCTTTCTACACATGGCATAATTTTTAATAAAGCCAATGTCCTGTATGTATTTTTTAGTATTTTCCAGTGAGTGAAGTAAGGGGGTTTTGGTATGACCATGTGTTTTCCTGGGCTTTGATCAACCTCCTTCAGGGTTTGGCTTGCTGCTCTGATGACATTTAGGCAGGGTCTGCTTTTTAATTGAAAGGTTTTGATTGTGTGAAGCTGAGTGGCTCTGTATGTGTAGGGCATGGACATTTCTATATCCAGAGAACCCTGGAAGCCTGCTGTCTTACAAAGGAAAGGGCAAATGTAAGAAAAAAAACCCTACAATAATTTGTATATGTTAACTAGTTAGATGTTTTGAAACAAGTACAGGTTTTAATTTTGTAACATACAAATTCTTCCTTCACAAATATTTTATCCCAAGTAGTAATAAAGGCTAGTGAATTACTTCAGAAGTCAAATTTTTGTCTGTAGGAAATAAAGGTCCACCTAGCCCAGGGTAAATTAAATGTAACCTGTGCCCTTTCAGACATCGCTCTGCTCTAGGGGCAAGCACAAAGAGCGTTTATTTATTCCTTGGAATTTTCAAACACATCCAGTGGCACCCCGGACATGTAAGTGGATGTTCTCCAAGTCTAAATCCTTTCTTACTATTCTATAAAAGGAGTGCCCAAACGTCACAACGTTTGGAAAAGCCCATTTTGCTGGGCATTTCACAAAATGTGGTCAAACATAAGGGGTAAAATTCAGGTCTTGATGACGTCACTTGAAAACTCCCCTTGACATCTGTGAGAACAGTTTGTGCTCAAAATGCTTCCAGGGTTGTGATTTCCAATTAAAAAAAAAAAAAGAGAAAAAAGAAAAAAAGAAGTGGTTAAAGTGGGGGGGCATGTCTTGGATGATTGTTGAACACAGTTCCTGTTTCATACGAGAACTGTAGAAGAAAGTCGCACGTTGGAGCTGGAAAACAGCTCGGTTTCCACTTGATGGTGAAACTTTCACGGACCATTTCTGGGAATGCGAGGAGTGTGTTCTTTACAGCCTACACAGTGTTTGTCCAATATGGTTTTGAATATGTCATCAAACAGTTTCTATTTTGTGAATGACCCAACGATATTTTTTAGGCAGCGAGAGAATGCAGAATATTTCTCTATGGAGAGAATTTTAAGTCCGTAGGAAATTCGCACTGGTTTTAGTAAAGCCAAGATTTGGTATTTTGAAATAAAAGCAGCTGGTACTGTTAAAATTTCTCTGCTAGACTAGGAATGTTGTTGTTTGAGACAACATCGGAGTCATTTATTGGGGACTTTCCTAGACGATTATGTGATAGTTTGAAATACACCCACAGCCAGGTTTGTACTTGTGGAAATCTGCCTGATGAGCCGCCAGGTAGGTTCTCAAGCCTTAACTTTTTGCTAAGCTGCGGAATGATTGGGCTCCATGCCTACCAAAACCATTTTCCTCTCCCAAAACAAGTGTTAAATGTTGCCTCCTTCTATGAGCATGTGGGCTGTCGCAGCTGGTTCATGTACTGACCTGTGCTGTCCAGTGCTTGTCAGTGCCTTTGTGAATATGTGATGGAGAAAAGGTCTCATTATTTTTGTCTGGAACAGAAGAACAAGCGAGTAAAACATACGGCAAGGTACTGTGTAAAGGGCAATGGTTTTGGCTCTCCTGTTTGTGTATGTATGTGTATATATATATATACACATATATGTGTATATGCATATATATGTGTGTATACATAAATATTCTCACTCTGTAGAGATACATATGGATTTGATGAATTTAACTGGAGCTAAGAGTTTGTGGAAGAAAATTAAAAGTCTGTATTCAAAGACTCCCATCTCAAACATGTCTGTATTTGGAGTATATATGCCGTTGCAAAGGCACCCACATTTGAAAACACTCAGAACTACAACTCTCATGCTGCAGGGAAACTGCGTCTGCTTGTGGATAAATAAATGCACGGTATTCATTTGAACTAATAGGGGGGTTTTAATACATAAGTGCAATTAATTTCTTGTGTGTGTGTTTCTTGTGTGTTCTTCCACAAGAAAAACCTAAATAAGATTAGCTTTCTTTAACTGGGTAGCCACAGTAATAAGTATGTTATATAAATTAGTATAAATACTATTTTATTAGGCGAGTCGCATGAACACACAAACACTGTATGTGTTTTTATATATGCATATTTATATATATATATGTGCTTACTTAAAACATACTGGGTTTGGTTTAACTTTTAGTGCAATTGCATTCTCCCTGTTTCCATATATAAAGAGATGCTTTGACCATAGAAACTCCACTCTTGATTGAAACTCAAAGTGGGTATGTACTACCAATAGTTTTCAGTCCAAATATAAGACAGAGGAGCAACGGAACGGTATGACCTGGTGAATGGGTGCGACGGGTGAGAATCTCAATAAATCAGTAGTTCAGCTGTTGTCATTTGTTTTTTTCCAAATGAGAATTTTAAGAGGAAACAAGGAGTTAGTTGAGCTTGCACGTGTTCGTAGGGAACTGTTTCCAAACCTTAACAGTAGCATTGGAGAAAGCAGGAATATACATAATTAAAAAGTGGGTGAAAAATTCTGGGATCATGGCTGAACTGAAAGCAGGATTTGGCCTTTTGACTGGAGATAAGAAGGCACCATAAATGTCATTGACAATTAGCAAAGGAGAGGACCTGAGAGAAGTGGAATGAAGCAAAACCAGAGTTTTTTAGATGTAAGGAGCAAAGTAGAAGGCAGACTGCAGAGGACAGAAAGAAAAGACCTGCTGAGAGGAGGCGAGTGGGATGTCACATTGTGCTTAGTTGAGAGGGATTCTGTGTGGAAAATGCAAATGCACAATATTGTGGCTAATCTTGTACTGAAAATCACCCCTTTTTTGGGCGGTGTCTGATAGGGGAATCCTTCCATTTTATTTGGTCAGTTTTGCATGAGATGGTACATGTAAGCAAGAGAGGAAACAGTGCAATCCCAGCAAAGCAGCAGCGAGGCAAACCCTGGAGTCACCGTGGTGTGCACGACAGAGTGATGTTTCTGGTTTTCAAAGCAGAGTTAGTCCTGCCAGCCTGACTCTCCTCCTGGCACCCCATCGCAACTGCGGAGAGACCTCCTCCAGAAAGGACACAGTTCCCCACAGGTCCCACTGCTTGTCCTGCACAAGGATTGTTTATAAATCCCCATGCCATCAGAGCACACAACCTTCCCAGGGAAACAAGTGTCCTGCGTAAAGGAGATGGATCGAGAGTTTGTGCTTGGCCCTTGCTGCTTCTGAGCGTTTGCTTTGCTCATGGTGGGGAGAGGCACACATTCACCTCTGAAAAGCCAACACTTGCCCACATCACCTGGCCTGAACAATCACACCAGGGCTTGGTACTCAGAGGTGAGAAGCTTTTATTTTAAGTAGATATGTGAATTTTTACATGACAATATCTTACTGGCTTACAAAGATGGACATAATAGCTTCAATTCAGGATGATTTAAAGCACAGGCTGAACGGGTGTGTTGTGTGGAACAGGGAGTTTACTAACAGGCAATGAGTGTGTAACTGTAACCAGAAACTGTTGTCCTCTGGCACTCTCCTGGAAATTTATGCTTTTAGCTGGAAGCATTAAGTTGGGAATCGCTGTTAAGGGAAAAAGGCAGCGGTGTTCGAGCTCCGTGCGCTTATATGCCATAAAGATAGGGCTTCTCAGGCAGGTCATCTGCAGAGATTCTATCTGCTTTCTGCACTCCCATTGATTGCATGAGCTAATCAGCCTTTGCAGAAGTTCAGGAGGAGCCTGAAATGCGCGGTGTTAGAGGGATTTGGCTGACAAGGGGGGCTGAGCTACAAGGGTCAGGGTGTGAGTTTGCTAGGGAAAGCTCAGTTTGCACCACAGAGATCTATAGTCTCCACAGAGACACGGTAGTAGTGTGTGACCATGAAAAGTGTGCTCGCTGCCCTTAGATGAAAATGCAATTTTCCCTTCTTAGAAGACAGTACGGCAATAGGCTGCAGCCTAGGGTGAGGCAAGAAATACCTGCGTGGGGTGCAGTAATAACTCTACATAGAAAGCCATCAGGGATCCCCGTGTGCTTCACAGCCATCCTCCTATCAAATGCACCGCATTCCTACCTGGGAGTGGACGCGGGGGGCGGGAGGGAGCACCAGCCCCATCTATTGGATGTTTTGGGGTTTGTTTAGATTCGTGGGCGTCATTTTTAATCCTCGCTAAAGGTTTCAACTCCCTCCTCCGGGGGGAGCCGCTGGTGTCCGTTTCCTCTGCAGAGCTGCTGTGCGGCCGCGGGGTGGCAGCCGCGGAGGCGTTCTGTACCCGGGGGGTGCCAGGGATTCCGCCCCGGGTCAAGGCGAGGGGCCGGGGACCGGCGCGGTGCCGGGCGCTGGCTGCGTGGCTGGCAGTGCGGCTGGTCCCAGTGAGCATCCTGCCGGGAGCTGGGACCAGGGGGCGCATATGGTGCAGAAGAAGTACGACTGTGCCACTAGTTGGGCTTCAGTCTGAGTGAAATGCTCCATTTGCGAGCAGCCAGGGAACACTCCCAGGTGGGCAAGCTGGTCCGGACAATAGAGGATTCCTAAAGCCATACTCCTTTGCCTAGGCTCCTTCTGACCTGCCCGTGTCCCTTCCCCCTCCATCCCCTAACTGCTGGCCATGCCCAGGTGGGTATTTCCAAAACCAAAGGGCCCCCGGCTGGCATCAGCAGGAGGCTGGATCCCTCCTGCGTCCTGCCATTTGCAGCACTACACGCAACGATCCACCTTCTCCAAAGGCACTTACTGGTAGCACGAGGGTGAAAGGTCGGAATACCTTTATTAGTAAAATACTTTGGAGAAAAATAGAGCCCAATAAAGAACAAATGAGGTTATGTTTATGTACTTCTTCCTGAGCAGGCTTCGTCACAGATTTGCCTTTGCCTCTGCCGTAGGCTCCAGCCTGGCAAAACATCTCTGTGCCTTGGTTTTGAGGAGGGTTGGCTGCCGCTGCAGACCTATGCTCCCGTGTTCCTGTGGAGGCTTCCTGAGACTGACAGCTACGTACCACCGCCCTCCTGGCAGCCCCCACCACAGTCATACGGGAATGGGAGTTACAAAGATGGCAGAACCAGGCTCTTCTTAGCACGAGCAGGTGATGTTGGGGGCGACAGCCACCAGCTGTGGGGAGGTTCAGGCTGGACAGTGGGGGAAGTGTTTTAATCCATAGGGTGCTGCAGCATGGGAACCATCACTTCAGTGGGAAGAGCTTCCTTGCCCAGAGTTTCCAAGGCTTGGCTAGACAAAGCCATGGCCAGCCTGAAATTGTGCCAGCCATGGTCCTGCTGTGAGTAGGCTGTTGGATGAGGTAATGCAGAGAGTTTACCTCCAGCCAACACTTCTTTGATAAATTAACAGTACGCCGGAACTGTACGGCAACTACCAGCCTAGCCAAGATCCTTCAGGGTGTTCAGACCATTAATATTCTTGTATTATTGCATACCAGCTCTTCCTTGTCCATTGTAACTTGCTTTTTTAGGACACAGGCTCTCTTCAGGGCAGCACTGAGGTTAGACCTGCTTTGAGGAGGGCTCAGGTCACCTCCTGAAAGGACCAACTAGAGTCCCTTTCCCACCTGAGTTAAGTGTCCCTCTTTGTCAGCCTTCAGGATGCTACAGTTACAGTAAGTAAAACCATCATCATCCAAAAGCCCCTTCATGCAGATTTAAACAATAAAGGGCTGCACATCACACTGTGATTAACTTTCTAGCCATTTAAAAAAAAAAAAAAAAAAAAAAAAAAGCTTATTTTACCTTAAAGAATGATTTGTAATAATCGAAACTGTCCATTCATGAAACTTCTTCAGTTTTACTTTTCAGCAACACAAAGCTGCTTTTTTTCTACTCCTCATGTCTCTGTGTGTGTCTCTGTCCCTTCCAACCTCAAACGTAAGACCAGCCATCCCAGGAACTGTGAAATCCCACATGTGGGTTTTTTATCATGGTCCAGTGACTTCAGAAAAGACCCGAGGAGGTCCATCCTCCTGCGGACTTTCTCCTTGTCACATAGGCTCAAATATTAAAGGGAACCCAATGTCTTGGGGCTCCTCCTAACGCTCTGGCGATCATCATGCATAACCTGCCCTTAGAGAGGCTCTTGGACTCTCCAAGGTACCAGGTTCAAGCAAAGGTCAGACAAGGTCATTTGAGGTCGCCCTCAGTCCCCATCGCCTTGTCCCCTTTCCTCCACTCCCTTCAAGTTAAGGAGGGGAGGGAAGGTTTCCCCATGAGCACCCTCGGGGCAGGTTTGCAGCCTTACAGCTGAGCTGTGAAGCGGGCCAGCCCTGGCATCTCCTTCCTGGAGGTGGGTCCCAAGGCGACCACAGTGCGTGAGCTGCAAGGAAGGGCACCCTGGGGAAGGAGCAGCTATCCAAGCAGTAGATGCAGGCAGCAGCACCGCTGGGAGCTCTACAAATTCACATCCTCACTCATCTCCCATGAAAAAGGGCTCTTCCAGCAGCTCCCACGTGCCCCGTGCTTACTGCTCACCCCATGCAGTGCCTGGGTGCAAGAGTGGAATGCTGGGCAGGGGGAGAGTGGAGCTGCCATTTCTTGGTGCAGGGAAGGAGCTGTAGGCATCTTTCTGCATGAAAGTAACATCCCAGCCTTTTCCTGAACTGCCCTGAATCCATGTGCTCCGTGCCGGCTGCCCTGAGCCCTGCAGGGATGCTGCCCCAGCACTCTGGAGGCAGTGCAAGGGAGAGGGACGGAGAGGCAGGGACAGCCATGGTGGTTACCAGCAGTGATCATCCCCGCAGAGGATGCGGGACAAGCGTGGGAGGGTGGTGTGGTGCAGTGCTGGGAAACCCCCAGCAATGTTTGCCAGATGCTGCAGTTGCATGAGCTCCCTCCTCTGGGGCTGGCAAGAAAAAGGGCTTCTCCGTGCTCCAGGACAGCAAGTTCAGCAGTGCTGAGCACAGAGCCTGGCGTGCAGAGGCAGGCTTCGCGAGAGCCCCCGGCTCCAGGCAGGGGAGCAATGTAGCCTGTCAGAGGTGCTGGTCCTGCTCTGCAGCCCAGCTCCAGCTCCAACTGTCAAGTATGGTCCATAAGCTGCAGGCCAGAGTGGAAGGGAGGGGCTTGCGCTGCTAGACAGAGACGGAGCCGGGTGGCTGGCTGTTGCTGTTGCTCTCGGAGGGGGTCTTGGCGGTGGAAGATGTGGCCATCGAGCCACTGTTCCTGAAGATGCGAAGCAGCCTCCGCTTGTAGCCCCGGAAGGCAAAGAAGTAGATGATGGGGTCAATGCAGCAGTTGAGGTTCATGAATGCCACGGTGACTTGTAGGGACATCTTGAAGGCTTGCTGCTCGCGGCAGGATGGCTGGTAGAGGATCTTCCTGACCATAAATTGGACAATGTTGAGGTGGTAGGGGCTGAAGCAGAGCAGGACAGCCAGCAGCACCACTAGGATGATGGTGAAGGCCCGGCGGTGGTGCCCATTCTTCACTGTCAACGGGTTCTCCTTGGCTGTCTGGCAGAGCTTCAGGTTGATCCTCACATAACACACCAAGATGATGCCCACAGGCAGGAAGAAGCCGAGCATGCAAGCACCCAGGAGCAGGTAGGGCAGCTTGGGCATCTGCTCAAAGTTGAAGTACTCCATGCATGTCAGCTTGTCCCCCATCCTTCTCGTCATGGGCCACAGAAGCAGCGGTGCCGTCTGCAGGAACACCACGGACCAGATGAGGATGCAGATGCCCCTGGCACGGCTCATCTTCTGGATCCTGCTGGGGTGCCTGGTGCGCACCACCGCAATATAGCGATCCACGCTTACGCAGGTCATGAAGTAGATGCCCACATAGGTGTTCATGTAGAAAATGAAGGCTGTGGCCCGGCAGAACCAGTCCCCAAAGGGCCAGTTAAACTCCAGGATGTAGTAGGCAATCCTGCCTGGCAGTGCCAGGGTGAAGAGGGCATCGGAGAGGGCCAGGTTCACCAGGTAGAGGTCAGTGGAGTTGAGTTTCTTCTTCCTGCGCTGGAAAGTGATGCAGAGGGCCAGGATGTTCCCGCAGGCACCAAACACCAGCAGGGCGGTGTAGAAGAGGGAGAAGGTGACTTTGGCAGAGAACTGATGGTTGTGCACGTTGCAGCTGCTGTGGTTGCTGGAGGTGAGGTTGGCGGGCGGGAACACGGCCTCCGCCACAGCCATTTCCGCAGTGCCTCGCAAGCTCTTGCTCTCTGTCCTGGAATAAGAACAGACGTGAAACTTGCAGCTTATCAATAACGGGAGCAGCACCCATAGGACCAGCTCTCGTCACAGAGCGAAAGGCCTAATGCCTGTCCCCTGCTCCCTGCCACCCCTCTGGCAGCACACAGCTCGAGTCATTTAGAAAAACACATCTCTTGTGATTTCGGTGCAAGCGGCTCAACAAAGGCTGTGACTCATTGTCTTCTTCTTGTCACCAGCTCCTCTTAATTTTTTAGGTTTTCTGCAAGTCCAGTCAATGCCAGGAAGGACAAGGGGCTGCGAGGAGGAATCTCCTGTCACACAAGCGAGGTCCCAAACCCATCTGGTGGCAGCAGTCATTTATTCCTCACCGCGGGGAGGAACGGGGAGTTTTATTGAGGAGGTGCCCAGAAAGCAGTGAGGGTTTGGGGGAGTGGGGGGCGGGAGGGGCCATCGGGCAGCGGTGACAAGGAGCACCTTCGCAACCCTTGGGCTGTGACTAGAGTGGAAATAAAACTGAAGAAATTCAAAGAGCAGAAAAATCCCTGCCTTCCCCTAAAAATCCCACATCCCATGCCCGTCTGAAGCAGGGAACATCCCGCCAGCGAAGCCCCGCGCCCCGCACACCCTCCCGCCGCTCGGCCCGCTCTGGGACACGGCTGCGCGTCCCCCGTGGACAGCGGGTGCCCCTCAGCCCTCGGGGCTGCCCTGTCCCCCGACTCCCAGCCCATCTCCGCCGCTCACCGCACGCTGCCGCCGCCGGGGCCGCTCCTCCGCTCCGCGGGCGCGCACGGGACGAGGCGGCACCGCGCTGCCCCCCGCCCTGGGCGGCGGGGACCCCTGGGGCTGAGATGCTCACACGCACGAAAGAGACAACGGGGGCTCCAACCTGGGAGTGGCGGTGCCTCCTCCTCCTCCTCTCCTCTTCCTCCTCCTCTCCTCCTCCCCGGGCCGTGTGAGCGCCTCTCGGGATTCGCTCACGTTATAAAAGCACTCTGAGGTCTGGGTGGTTTTTTGGTGTGTTTTTTTTCTTAACGTTAGTAAAAATGCGTGTTCTTTCTGGGTGGTGTTTTTTTTTTTTTCTCGGTGTGTGAGAGGCATTTTGCTGCAGCAGGGGTTATTCTCAGTCGTGGTTGGTGCTGGAGAAGATAAATGACTGTACCTGCACAGCAATCACTCCTGACATCTCAGCCGACTTTGGGTTTTACTCTGAAAATTTCTACCAGGATGCAAAATGCAACTGAACGATGAAAACAGCCTCAGCTCTGGTTCACCCCTGGGCACACATGTATGGCCTCAGCAGCGCAATCAGACCGTGGCACCTTTTCCGATGGGATGAATGTCCCATGGAGCTTATTGTGCCTGTGGGCAGCACTAGCCACGCCGTACGTGACTCCTCAGGCTGTGGTGAAGCCAAGATTTGCCTTTTGTACACACACGGAGAGACCACCAGGCAGAGCTCCTCGAGGCAGAGGCTGATCCGAGTGGAATGAAACAATTTTCCCTTAGTGGAAAACTGTTTTCATGATTAGGATGATAAATTGTGTGATGCAAAGCAAAGCCCCTTATCTCAGCCGAAGCTCTTGGGGCAGGCTCTGTCCCTGCAAGGCACTGGGCAGTGGAGGGCTCTGATTTACCCCACGGCCCTGCATGCAGGTGGCTGCGAGGTCACGGTGTGGCCAGGGAGCCACCATGAGCACAGCAGCCCTGACAGTGCCACGGTGCTGTCAGAGTCTGGGCAAGGGGTGTGAGTAACCAGTGTGTCTTGCAGTGGGGAGACAGCACTTTCCTCCCCAGCACTTCCCAAAAGGTTTGCAGAAGCGCAGCCTGCCCTGTGGCTGCTGCGATGGCCTTCCCCACAGCCACTATTTACTGGAGACTACTGGGACTTTCAAATCCCAAGAGGATTTTATGCTCTTTTAGTGGTTTTAGGGGGTTTTTTTGGTGGTGATGATGATAATCTTGCTCGTTTCCTTTTTTCTTTCCCCCTCCCAAAAACTCCTAATAAACCAGGAAATTCCCATCACGGGACATTCAGGGTGCTACTGAAAAACACTGAGGCTGAGAAATGTCAAGGTTAAGATTACAGTTAAGCTAAACTTAAATTTCCCTCTGAGCCAGTAGAGCTCAACCAATTTTTTAATTGCATAATATTTATAATGTTTTACAACACAGTTGCATTAAACTCAGTGCTAATCTGTGTACTCATGTACGGTGAGTCATCTGTATAGAAATTACACAGTGAATGATATTGGCATGAATTACTACAAGTTGAAGGTACCTAGCAAGAATAATAGTGAAAATTTGTAACAACCATCTGTTAATGGAGATACTTTGGTCACTCTGGGGGGTTTTATACTGCATGAAGGGGAAAGCCTGCTAATGAGAGAGTAACTGCTGAGTAAATTATAAGAAATATTCCTTAGTGAAATGGGGATTTTCTAGATGTACATCTGTCAAGAGTTAAGTTAATCAAAATTGTGGGGGCCTCAAATGTTCTTGAACTGTTTCATCATGATGATGAACACACTCAATGGATATAACATTAAAGAAGTGTTATCCCAACAGAAATCCTGAGCCCACACCAGTGAGCAGACCCAGGACCGTCCTTCCATCTACCTAATGCACTGCATGAAATACAGCAGCGGGTCACCCTGAACTGGGGAGTCCCTGTAGCACTGACGTTGGAAAAGCTGATGCTTTGCCCACAAAAGGCTCCTGTCCACCCTCCTTACGCTCCCTTGCATGAGAGTTTTATCCCTACAGATTAACACCATCAAGGAAATAAGTCAGGAATGAATGTCTGGCCTTCCAGCCAGGTGCCCGCAACGCCTCGGGCTGGTCACCATCACCAGTGCTCTGTGATGACAGACAGGGCATTTTGCCACGCAAATTCATGCCCGGGACATTCTCGGTGCAGTCAAACACCTTTCGTACTATCCCTCCCTCACGCAGGTGCTAAAAATGGGACTGGAGATCCCAGAAGGGGAATTACGTGTGGATAACCCAGCAGGGCTCACCCTGCCGCTAACACAAACCCCGGGGATGGGGGGCTTCTCGTGGGAGCCCACGGGAACAGGAAGGCATCACTGTGCAAAGGGGGGCCTGGATAAAGGCAGTCCTGAGGGGACTCGGTCCCTGAGCGGAGGGTGACATCCTTCCTGGGGAGCAGGCACAGAGCTGGTCCTGGGGAG
The DNA here is from genome assembly GCA_028020825.1 of Podargus strigoides. Classification (NCBI taxonomy): domain Eukaryota; kingdom Metazoa; phylum Chordata; class Aves; order Caprimulgiformes; family Podargidae; genus Podargus; species Podargus strigoides. Next base: position 54,061,810 of record CM051622.1, read on the forward strand.
CCAGAGGAGGGAGATGCCTGAAGTGGCATCACCAGCCTCAAAAAAGCCGGAGGAGCCCAAAGGTGCAGATGGCAACTGTGTCCAGGGACTTGGGAATGAGGAGGAGAGGAGACAATGTGCTCTACCTGATTTATTTTTCTTTTTGCAATGCAGAAGAAAGGAAGTGGGTTCTTCTTTTGTGCAAAACATGCTCCTGCCCAGCGTGCAGCAGGTGCTGTGCTACAGGAGTGCAACCCAGCTCCACCCGTTTGCATGGCCCTGGCAGCCCCACCAAGCCCAGCGGTGCTGCACCATGCCCCACTGCAGGCAACGGCCCCTTTCAGTCAGGAGCGCAGGGCTGGGGGGACCCCTTTCCCAGCTGGTGGGACCCCGCTCCCTGCCTCTGCAATGCTGGGTTAGCTGAAAAGGGACCCCCGCAGGCATAGAAAAGCCCTGCCCACCCTAGTTTGCAGCCATCTTATTTAAGAGATACTGCCCTTTACTGAACCTAGCAGTTGGAGGAAATGTGGTGTGGGATTTGGAGGGCGAGGTTCAACTTCAAGGCTGGGTCCAGGTTTTCTTCTGCTGTGTCCATGTTTGCTTCAAAGCCACTTTTCCTCAGGCCCACCAGGAGCAAGCAAAGGGTCCCACAGCTTGAGTACCCACCCGGGGGCAAGCAGGAGCTGCTGTCCCAGGATGTCCCTGCTGCCAGGGACCTGGCTGGGGTACAGGGGACATCTCCTGGGGGTTTCCTGGGCAAATGCTCAGTGTGGAAGGTCTCCTCCCTGACAAGTGTGTCATGACCGTTAACCACTTCCCTGCCAGGCAGCCACCCCATGCTGCTTGCCTGAGGGTCTGTGCCACCCTTCCCAGAGCCAGCTGTTGGGTATTTCGGGGTGGATGTGCACCTCCAAGTCACCATGGCTCTCTCTCACATCATCCTGACAGAGGACATCGCTCTCTCCCCTCCTGTGACGGTTCCCTGCAGCCCTCTCTCCCTTCTGGAGACCTTTGCATGCGTGTTTCATCCTGGCTCAGCAGAAGAGCCAGCCCGCAGCTCCTCCAGGGTCAAGTCCTTCAGGCCACCAGCCATGAGCACCAGTGGGTGTGATGGGTGAGGAGAACTTGCAAAGAGCCATCCAAGGCAGACGTTTGCCCTTGCGCCTGCAGGGAGAGCTGGCACCAGGCTTGCTCCAGAGCTTCATCTTAGGGTGCAAAGTCACACTCGGGGGTGCTGGGGCTGTTGTTTACACCTGGTGGGGTTTCCCAGAGTTGAGAGATGATTTGGAGCTGGACTTTCTGAAGACAGGGCAGCATAACAAATGAGGTAACAGCCCCTTCACGGAGAGACAGCAGGAAGTCTGTGCCTCCTCTTTCCATTGTGTCATCACCTCTCCCTCTTTCCTTTCCCTGTTGACTTCAGTTACCTTTTCTTTCTTCTAGTGCAAAACATTTTCAGGAAGTTTTTGGTTTAGACACAAAAATCTCAAATCCAGGTGCTTTTGGTTTCGATGCAAGATGCAGGGTTTTTCCACAGCTCAGCCCCTGAATCTCAGGCCACCAGTAGTCACCTAAGAGAACATCTGGCTTTAACATCCACCTGTCCATTCAACAACAGCAGCTATGTGGAGAGGACAATGTTTGAGAGGCTTTAACTCAAGATGATGGGAAATGTAGAGAAAGCAAATTCTGTACTGAAATTCCTGCCAATTTGTGACAAAAAACTCAACAAAATAATTACTGGGGTTTTGATATGCCTGAAACCTAATCTGGCCCTCCATCTAAGTGGGAAACGCTGAGTACTAAGCAGTTGAAATCTACTTCTGCATGACATAACCTGATTTATTCTGCATGTGCAGCACAAGCTCTGGAAATGATGTTGCAGCACCAAGTCATAATGCAGTCAGAGGAGCAACACAGCTAGCTGCAACATCCCAAGTGGTGGGACACAAAATGGCCACTCCAGAGCTGCTTCCTTCCACATTCGCTTGCCTTCAGTCCCAAAATGTGGGCATAAGGCCTCGCGTGTGGGCCGCATAACTGCCACAGCTTCCATGTCCTGATGGTTTCACGGAGCCCGGCTGCAGGGAGGGGGTGGATACACAAACAGAGGCAACTCTTAGTCATGTAGGTCTGGGCACCTTGGCAGGAGAAATACCGATGAAATTCACATTATGAAATAACTTCCTCCAGCAAGCATGAAAGACACTTGTTCCCACGCTGCACTGTGACTTAGAAGCTCCATTGTGATTTTGCAGGAATAAGATGAAAGTTTTCTTGGTATCAGATTTCTGTGGTTAAAAACAATGTTTAAACACTTCTTAAAAAACACAATCATAAGGCAAGTTTGGAGAACAGAGGTCCTGTTTTTATCTGTTTTTTCTTATGCCAGGGCCACATACGTTATATGCACACACATACATTTGTAACATGCTGCTATGGCATGAACAAGAGCAATTGGTGTAGAAGATGATCACAAAATGCAGAAATGAGTGTTTGTGATAGAGAAAGTGCTAAAAATGCATCTTAATTCAGTCTGGATCTCCACAATTCTATACAACTATTTCTTTTGACAGGGCACCTTCTTATTTTGTGACTTGTTAGGCCTTTTGTTTTTTTAATTTCTGTTTATTCTTTTCATTTTGTGTTTAGGACATATTATGACCAGGTTTTGACCACATTTAACATGTACCAAGTAAATCCTATTACAAGTAGAAAAATCAGCATCCTCCTGAGCATTTCTGTGGGGTGCTCAGCACAGTGCACCATTGCCTCACAGATACACAGGATGGCAAAGGTTGGAAGGGACCTCTGGAGATGGTTCCTCAGGACTGTGTCCAGGCAGCTTGTGGATATCTCCAAGGATGGAGACTCTACAACCTCCCTGGGCAACCTGTGCCAATGCTTGGTCACCATCACAGTAAAAAAGAGTTTCCTGATGTTCGGAGGGAACCTCCTGTGTTTCAGGTTGTGCCCATTGCCTATGGCCCTGTCACTGGGCACCACTGAGCAGAGCCTGGCTCCATCCTCTTTGCAACCTCCCTTCGGATATTTATGTATATTTATGAGATCCCCCTGAGCCTTCTCCAGGCAGAACAGTCCCAGCTCTCAGCCTTTCCTCATATGTGAGATGCTCTAGTCCCTTAATCATCTTTATGGGCTGTTTGCTGGACTCTCTCCAGTATGTCCATGCCTTTCTTGTACTGGGGAGCCCAGAGCTGCACACAGGACTCCAAGCGTGGCCCCACCATTGCTGAGTAGAGAGAAAGGATTACCTCCCTTGACCTGCTGGCAACTGAATCTTCCTAATGCAGCCCAGGACACCACTAGCCCTCTGCTGTAAGGACACATTGCTGACTTATGTTCAACTTGGTGTCCACCAGGACTCCCAGGTTCTTGCCTGCTGAGCTGCTTTCCAGCTGGGTGGCCTTCAGCCTGTACTGGTGCCAGGCTGGGGTTGTTCCTCTCCAGGCGCAGGACTTTGCACTTCCCCTTGTGGAACTTGATGAGGTGCCTGCCAGCCCATTTCTCCAGTCTGTTTAGGTCCCTCCAGATGGCAGCATGATCCTCTGCTGTGTCAGCCACTCCTACCAGTCTGGTGTCATCTGCAAACTTGCTGGGGGTGCACACTGCCCCATCATCCAGATCATTAATGAAGATGCTGAACAGGATTGGACCCAGTATTGACCTCTGGGGTGCACCACTAGTTACTGGTCTCCAGCTAGACTTTGCACTGCTAATCACCACACTGTGGGCCTGGCCATTCATCCAGTTTTCAACCTACCTCAATGCCTCAGCATTCTCTACTGATTTACCTACCCAGAACTTGTGTGCAAGCAAGTGGGGGGTGCTCTCTGCTTTATTGTGGGAAATGAAACCTCAGAGAAGTCACGGTGAACAGTGAATAGCTGGAGACCTTGGCACCTGATTTTTTTTCAGAGCAGTTCGTTGTTGCTTGCTCAAAGTATGGCTGTAACCAGCTGTAGCACCAGCCCCGAGTGCTCAGCACCTCTGAGCATTTCTGTCTTCCTGGCCCCAGATCCTGCAGGGTCCTGTGGCTTTTGGGAGAAGATGAGTCCAGCTCGCTGTGGAATAAAAACCTTCCTTTATGAAAACCACCCTTAATAAAAGCCTCCCTAACCAGCGGTGGTCAGAGCAAGCTCTCACTTGCAGCTATTGCTGCCTAGACTTGGTGTGGGCAGAGCAAAGGAATCAATCTGTTCATGCCACAATAGTGAGTCATCTGCAGAGCGTTGCCCACGTGACGCCGAGCACGGTATGGTCTGGAGGAGAAAGCAGCCGGCGATCACCCAGCAAAAGGCTGTCGCACATCCCTGCGCGTGGTGCGCGTGTGACCTGGGCTGACTTCATACAGTTTTAATGTTGGCATCTCCTAATTTATAAGACTAGGAATGCAACTTTAACATGGCTTTTTGGTGCTGCTTAGGAGAGCAGGCAGAAGGAAGACATGGCACCTCAGAGAGCAGTGCCATGCCAGTGCCAGACACCAGCATGGCCACGGCATAGACCTCTGTGCCCTGCTCTGACACTGGGCATCTCTCTGGGGAGACAAGGAGCACCACAGGCTGGTTAATCCACACTGCTCCCTAGACAGCAAGGGAAAGCAGAGGTGTGGGTGCACACTGGTTCCTACCAGGATACGTGTTGGACTGATGGCAGGCTGTCCTTCTGCTGTCAGCATCTTGCTTCCTGCTCAGGTCCTGCCAGTGCCAGGTTCTCCCAGGGACCCCACCAGTCCCACTTGCAGCAGCTTATGGATGAGACCCTCAGGGAACTGGGGGCAAACACTTACATTTCTACTGAGCTGATATTTTGAGGGGACCTGTAGCTTAGCCAGAGGATATGGGAATTGCATGCAGACAGAAAAAGGCTGACGGCCGATGGCCACATCCTTATAAACACATCCTTCGGTAACACTTGGCTCCCCTGGGAAGCTAGCACCTCTCTGCAAAACCATAACATTATTTTTTTACATATGAAAGGAAATGTCTTTCTTGAATTTTACCTTCAGAAATCATGAAATCATCTTTATGTGGAATTTTCCAGCAGCACTTACCCCAAGGCAGTCTTTCTGCAAAAACAGCCCCAGACCCAAACCAAAGCCGTATAGACCCAAAAGACATTGTACAATAGGAAGCACTGGGGACATGTAACCACAGAAAGTGCTGCCAGCCCAACCTTCTGCTCTGCTCCCAAATGGCACCTGCTCCCACCTCGCAGCCAGCCCCGACTCAGCCCCTGCTTGCAGCACCCGCTGGCTCTTCCAGTGATGCTTTGGGGAATCCCATGGGATGGACGTAGGACATCTCTGTGTGTTGCAAATGAAAGGGACTTTGCTATTTATAGAGAATAGAGACCAGGCACTTCTGGGGCTGAATGGTAAGTAGAGGGCAACACCTCAGAGTGAATCCTCTGTATTGCTTTGTGGCTTCCTCATGAAGGACCACGTTCATGTGAGTAAGATTTTGTTCAAGGCTGCAAGAAAAATGGTTGTTAGAGAACACTAGGTTGGAAGTCATTAGGGACAGGGAAGGGAGATGTTCTTGCACTGTTCGGTCGTATGGTGCAATTCTGATGAGAGTCTAGACAGCTTCTCCCAGCAAAATGGTCAGACAGATACATCTTAAACCAAACCACCTTAAATTTCCATAGTTTTCAGGGTTTGTTGGCTAAATATTGTTTTAATGCATTTATTACATGCCTTTGCTTCTCCACTCTTGTCTCCTGAGTCCAAGTTGTGGTTGCTCTCCTGCCTTACACACCCAGGAATATAGTTATAAAATTATTTCTTCATAGTGGAAATTTTACTTCCTGGGATTTCATTCGCTTTTAACACATTAATGGAGACTGCAGCATTTTAGCTGCTAATGCTTATTGAAAACACTTGAGTCTTGGGGCTCTAATGTAGCTACTTTTGATGCTTAATGCCTTGAATGATTTGTGAACATGAAGCATTTGGTCTGACAGCGTGAGTGGAGAGACTTCTAAGCATGCCATAAAAACTAGAAAAAAAAAATGGTACAAGCTTTTGCATCAGGTAAATATTCAGGTAAATATTCTGTGTATGCTGTAGATACAGAAAAACAACCTCAAAACAAAGCTTTTTTTGTAAAAAGCAGAATTGGATGTTAGTGTAAGGGAAGACCCTTCCAAGAAACAGCACAACCCCTCCATGCTGATGCTCAGCATCTCATTGAGCCACTCCAAAAAGCCATGAGCCACAGCTTAACCACGCCAACAGATGCCCCTGTCCAGCTTCAGCATGAGGGGGGAAGAAAATCAGCTTTTAACACTCTAAGTGAGAGCGTTGGCCATGGCTTGCTCTGAGCCACCCTGGCATCTGCACAGACTTTACCTCTGGCGTGAGACACGAAGGAATGATTTGCATGTCACAGATAGGGATGAGAGGCAGAGAATGAGGTGGTCTAGATTACTTTCTTTACAAATTACAGTTGTATGGTTTAGCATCACAGAGCCAGAAATGTGTTGCCTGTGAGCCATGCTGGAAACTTTAGAGACTGTTAAAATCATGAATTTGTTATTCAGCAACTCTTTTGCTTGTGACAAAATATCACGCGGCTTAGCGTGTTGTGGAAGCAAGTTTCTGATTTCTTTTTAAAATCTTTTTTGGTTTGGCTCTCCACCAGCATTAATTGTCTGCAGCAACCCATGCAGTTCAGAGCTGTTAAAATGTGTAATCTTGAAAGGTGCAGTCAAAGAGAAAGCGTTTTGTTCTTCACGCCCCCTGATCAAAGTCTGACCTCGAAGTTGTCTAAAATCCCGATTACTTCGAAATCATCTTCAAATGCAGGAACGGGTCTCCATCCTTACACAGCTATTACAGCACGCTGCTGGTTCTTTAGTACCCTCACATATAGCACACGTGGATATCGCATCATCTACCATTGACGACCCTCAAGAGAGCAGGAATTTAGCTCTCTTGCTAAATGTGTCTTTAATCACCAGCTCCCTGTAACCGTGTGAATGTCCCTGCTCGGGAGGGCATGTGACTGCTCTGATTACAAATGGTCGGTGTCAGAATGAGTCAAAGCTTGGCTGATAGAAAATGGGAATAATGAAGAATATTTCTGAAAGGACAAGAAACAAAGGGTATTTTTTTGAATAGATGAGGGAAATTTGAGGGAGGCCAGTAATTTCCCATCTCTCCAGTGTTGTAGTCATCTGATGACTTCAGTTGGCCTTGACCATTGATAACTAAACACACAATTTGACATGAAATGACCTGTTTGCCTTGGCCTTAGTAGTTTTTGTTGTTTTGTTGGGTCTTTTTAAAATGCATTCAAGTAGTCTGGGACAATAGAGTCATTGTCCTAATCTGATTTAAATGCCAGCTCCTAAGAAGGGTAAAATTAGTATTTACTAGAAATGAAGACAGGGTAGTTTCAATAGCTACTCCTCAGAAGGTGTAGATAAGGATATGCACTGTCTCCCCACCCACACTTGGTTCACAAATTAATAGCCTGGCTATGGCTGGCAGACCAAATGCCTCTCGCTGTGAAAAAGCAGTTTCTGCCTTCAGCACTTTCTGGTAACAGGGAACAAAAGGTCCATCCACCATGACACCATCCCGGTCACCACCACCAATGAGGTGCCCATGGGTGGCTGGACCCACCGCGCTCCCAAAGGCACCTGGGGCTTGCAGCAGGAGCCTCCCACTGCTTCCCACCATCTACCTCCTGCCACCTCACCACGTGTCCCTGGTCTAGAGCCATGTTTCACTTCCAGGCTCAATACACACGAGCAACCTAGCAAATCCTCTGTGGCCAGACCCAAAGCCAGACCTGGTGACAGGAGTGGCATTCACCTGCTGGCTTCATGCTGCTGGGTCAGGCTCCTGCACCAAAATTGTTCTTAATTTCAATGCTTGCATGGTTCTTATTTCACTGGCAGTTGTACCCAATACTTGTTTTGCACAGTTGATTTGCCAGTTAAAAAATACAAACACTTTCTGCTGTGATGCGTGTTGATGATGGGATTCATATTCGTAGCTGGGTGCAGAAGGGGGTGAGGAGAGGGGTGAAGGTGGTTTCATACTCAGAAGTATGTTTTCTTCTTGAGATGTGAACGTCTTCATCCTATGCTTTGAGGTAGACCATATCTGTGGGTGGACTCCCCATGGCTAGCTGGGTCCAAGGGCTTGTGCACCATGACACAGGGTGCTTGTGAAAGGAGAAGGTCTTGTAAAAAGTACCAAGCTCAACAGGGAAAAGGTACCTGCCACTTGGATGACCCAGTTTTTCATCAGAAACCAGTCAGAGGTAAAAGAAAGGTACGGCGTTGGGGTCCTTTGGTAAGGTTCCACTGAGCAAATGCTAATTAGATTCAAATTCATGCACAGGGGGTGGGCTTTTGTGGGAAAAAATATCCCTGGGCAGAGAGACCACGGTCTCCACTGGGCAAACAGAGATTGGGTCTGTAGAGGGGGGTTAAATAGAGATCCCCCTGAGCCACCCAGCTCAAGAGACAGTGAAGTATGTCTTTAGACCAACCTAAAAGTTTGCTTAAAGACCGTTTCCTCCAAGGAACCATTTGCAAACATGCCTCCTTGCTGCTGGGTGCTGCGTGCTGGTGAGGAGCAGGCTGGCACAGGGCAATGCTACAGCAGGGTGGGACAGCCCCAACGAAGGAAGGGAACATGCCAAGGTGAAAACCCACCCCGCACCAGCAGCATTGAACTTTCTTTGCCCTCCTGAGCATGCAGGATTTCTGTGGGGCCTTGGCACTCAGCCTTGAGAAGGGCGATGCCAGGGACAAGCCATGGCACAGTGGGAGTGGCGTGTTAACACCTCTGGGGATTTTGGGAGGGGTGGGAAAGGACCCACCAAAGCCACAGTGATGTTGGTCCCATTATAAGATGCTCCAGTACCTATGGGGGGAAAGTCACCTTGCTGTCACACCCACATGTGCAGGGAAGAAGTGTTGAGCGACTTTTACATTTCTGATGGCGGGCATTTCTCTAGGCTTGAGCTGAGGAGGGAGGCACAGAGCTGTCAACAGGTCCTGGTGCAGATCCACAGAGGTGGTAGAGGGAAGAAGTGGTTGCTCTCATCTCTGGATGATCTGCTACTGCACACCAATTGCAAAGCCTTGTACGAGGCCCATGACAGAACATGCCTCATATAGGCAAGGAGGGATGGGGAGTTAGTGGAAAAAAAACACTTACAGGAAGAAAAGCAATTTTTGTAAGGGGGAAAAAAAGCCATCCCACATCACCTGTAGGCTCAAGACAAGTCGGTGTGGCTCTGCTGGGTGCAGATTGAGCATGGTGAAGGTTAGCTCAGGTACTGCTCCATGTAGCAGTGTCCTGGTTCCCTAGGCACAGACCCGTGGGCCAGCCATGCAGGCAGGCCATGAGTAGCCCCCAGTCAGCTGGGAGATCCAATCAAGGCAGCTGACTCGCAGATGCATCCCATACCACTGACATCAAGCTCATTATAAAAGGAGGGAGTTCACTAAGGATGGAGAGTTCCTTTTCCCGGGGTTCCTGCATCCTGGCCTTCTGTTCCTGCTGTTGACCTCAAGGACCAGGCTGAGTAGAACCTTGTATACTTTATGTTGCTGATTGTATTTGTTTTGTTATTTCATTAAATCTGTTTCTACTTCAATTCACAGGGCTTCTCTCCTTTTACCTCAATTCCCCTTCTCAGCTGGGGAGGGGGCATCAGGTGGTAGAACAACTGCTACAGTTTAGCGCCAGGTACAGGCTAGATGTAGACAAGCAGCCATTGGCCCTGGGACCATTAGGGCTGCTGAGGTGATGGGGAGCTGGCCTGGGTGGCAGGAGGCCTTCTTGCCTTGTGGGGAAGATGTTGATGGGACAGGGGCACATGGGGCTGATGCACACTGGGGCTGGCTCTGCATCCCAGGATGTCCAGGTAGGAGATGGGCTAATGAGTCCGAGTACATCAGCCCATGTTGGCCAAAGGACTTGGTTTTGCCCAGGAGTCTGGTCTTGTGTGAGAGGGCCAGTAGGGTGCTGGAAGGAAGCAGGTAGAAGTGCAGAAGGCTACTTCCTTCTCTTTCTGAGCCAATCTAGATCAGGGAGGGGGCATGGAGGGAGACAGGGCTGCTGGGCCCCAAGCCGTGTCTTCTCCATAGTCAGGGATGCCAAAGAGATGTTAATTTACAGCAAGAAATTAGGAAAAGGGAGAGGCAGCAAAAATAGATTTTAATCCTCAGATGCTATTTTTAGGATGCCTAGAGGTGAAACCTGCCACTCCCCACTGTCCTGTGGAAGCAGACTTACTTTCCCATACACACAGGAAATGTTGGCTTGGGATTACCCACTAACAGTGATTAAGTACTATGTTAATTGTCACTGAAAGAATTAGATTTTTTTTTTTTTAATAGGAAAGACAGGGGAGAATATATGCACAAAACACCCAGCACAAATTACAGGTGACTTGTGTCTGTGCACCTGAATACAAAAAGTCAAGACCCCGGAGTCCATCATGCTTAAACACTCGTTTTCTTAACTGGCGGAGGCGAACTGCAGCTGCCTTCAGCAGCTTTTGGGGTTCCTGCCTGCAAACGGGGCTCCCCGGTGCCACTAGAGGTCACTGTCTCAACGAGGTACCGGCCCTGCAGCGCTGGCAGCGTGGACACGGGCACCGGGGAGTACAAGCCATCCCTTAGGAACACAGGTTTTCACTGGTGTGTCTACACGCAGGCATTTTAACAACCTATGTCCACCCTTGCAAACACTCGGGAAGGTTCGCTGAAGCAGACAGAGTTGAAATAGCTCATTAATACAAAGGAGGGAAAAATCAAAGGTTTGTGCTTTGAGAGGGAGGATTTCTTGAGCCACTGCTATACTTGGTATACTACTATTAGTCATTAGTATAATAATTAAATCTTTTATTAAAATCTAATTCTGCTTCCTTGGCTGGAGAATTTAAAAGCATTCAGATGGAAAATGCTCTTTTTTTTTTTTTTTTTTTTTTTTTGGAGCTTCTGAAACACAAGGCAGCCTGTGAAGGGCACCTTCCACAGCATCCTATGCAAAACCTTCCCTGTCACAGCTCTTGGAAGCCGATTTTTTCCAAAAGCTTCAGTGCTAAGTGCTTCCCACACTGATACCTTCATCAAATGCATCTTCAGGTTTCATTACCTCCACTCAACAGCAAGGAGGGACAGAAATGAGGTCTCAGCCATGGTGGGGTTTTATAGGAGCCACTACGTCGAAATCTTCGCTCCTTACTGTGTACAAATTAAAGATGTGCAAGAGCTGTTAAATTTGCCCAAGGGAAATACCTACAGTCAGATGGTTGTTTATCTCTCTCCCAGAGCTTCTCCTATCTCCTTGGTCGGATGCTTTCACTCCTGAAGTTGAGGCCTCAGCCTATTTGAAGATGGAGGGCTCTCATTTACGCGCCCCGAATGTTTCTGGGTATGGCAAAATTTAGCAGTAAGTAACCATCACGGTTGTAGCCAGGTTTCACTTTGAATAGCTGGCTTACCTCAAAGCAAAACTGAGAAAAAGCCTTGGGCTAACTCTCATGATCTTAAACCTCGGACTCTTGCACAGCCTCGCTTATTGTTAGAGTGAAATTATTCAGAGGCGATGCTGGCAGCTATTGCTCCCGCTAGAAACCAAATGAAACACCCTCAATTTCAGTGGTGAAACTGAGAGCAGGATTTGTTTTTAGTGGCTGCCCCCATATTTAGCTGGCGGAAATGCTGGTAGCAATCACCACCGACATCGAGCAAACCCATTCTCACATTCCATGCTGGCACCTTCTGCGGAGCTGCAGCTTTCACACCGCTGCTTCTTGGGGAGGACTTGGACCTAAAGCCCCATGTCAGACTAGGAAATGCCACACAGTGAGGAGGATGGGGGCATTTTTGGCTGTTGGAAGGAAATGTGTGTATGGCACTAGGGAGCAAAAGTTGGTGAGTGTGGCATGGCCGAGGCTGGCACCCAAAATGCCTTTCCCCATGAAAGGGCTTGCCCTCAGGAGCTCTATATTTGCTATAGAATAATGGGGTTTTCTTGTGCTGCACATGCTTGGCAGCACTGTTTTAACTCAATGCTGTCACCACATACAGATATCATAATACCAGGGGGCAGGTTTGAGACAGGCAAATCCTTCCCCTTTGCAGCTCATAGAACAGTGTTGCTTCTTTTATCACACCTCAAAGGCCCCAGCTGGCTCATTTTGCAAACGAGTGTCACTTTCACTAGGGAAAGTTAATGCACCTGCAGGACCAGGTATTCTCTGAGCTCCTGGTTTCCAGCCACTCTCTCTCAGCTGCCAGGGGTTGCAGAAGGAGATGGAGGACAAAGTCCAGGACCCTGCAGCACAGGAGGCTCAGCCAGGAGGACACTGCTCTACAGAGTATTTCTGGACCTTTGTCTCCCCATTCTCACAGTCTGAACCACAGGGGCCAGCGGGTGTTTCCCTGTCACCAAAGTGGTCAGGAGCTTTGCAGGCACATCGTAACAACTCATGTTTGTAGATGCAGCCCCAGACACTTTTGCAGCCACCCAGCTGCACAGCACCTCCTGGGTCATGGCAGGAGGTTGGGGAGTGAATATTGCTTCCTGGTAAACAAAAAGGTGCTGGTGTACGTGTTCTCTTTTAATTTATTGTCAGAGATTGTCCTTGCTATACAAAGCCAGGTGTGAGGGCTGGGAGAAGGAGGGATGAAAAATGCCAGCAGGAGGAAGCACAACACCCCGAGGGCAGTGGGACTCTGGTCTCTGGAGGACACCCCTGGGTGTTAGGGCATTTAAAGGTGTCACCTGTTGTGGGAGAGCCCCAGACCTCACAACCAGATTCAATGCTGATGCCTTTCCCAAAGGGTGGAGGAGATCTTCTCAGCAGGTGGGGAAGATAAAGCCAGGAGAGGTGAAGGTCCCACCAGTCTCACCTGGAGCTGGTGCCACCTCAAGTGTGGGACTGCGCTTCCTTCCCCGTATAAGGAAATCTCCCACAGAGGCTGTGGAGAATCGGTAAGAAAGTATCAATAATAAGCACTGAGGTTCATCAGACTGAAATTATCAAAAGCCAGTGCAGCTTTACTTGGTTTATTTCCCTTGCCCTTTAATAAAATCTGCTTTTCATCTCCCTCTGAAGACATGTGACACCAGTGATTGAAAGCAGGCCAAGAGAAGCCTGACTGAAAAACCCACTGTAGGTATGGGACAGACTCAAATACAGGCAAGTTAGGTGCTGATTAGAGACCATAAACACTTGAATAGACATAACAGGGTAAGCCAAGGTGCTGGAAAAGGCATTGCTTGTAGGAGCCATGGGAGAAGGTGAACTGCAAACTGATATTAGGCTCTGGCCAGCACTACATGGCCGTAGCAGGCTTCTTCACATACCATTTGATATATAGGGAGGTCTGGGGACAAGTCCTGAAGGAACAAGCAAGTATCTCAATGCATTTTAGCTTTGTATCACTTCCGACTGCTCTGTTGAAAACTAGTGTGGCAACATCAAAGCAAGCCAGAGAGAAGACAGCCCAGATCCTCATTTTTATTAGTCAGGTGTTCATTGGGAATCTGGATGACCCATTTGTAGCCAGGAAGGAGGTACTTTCAAGAAACACAAATGACAAGCTAGTTAAAATATGTATACTAATATGAATTGGGACATCCAAGGAAAAAAGTGGTTCTCACAAGTGCTTTCTTTATAGACTATATACCAAATCCAAGAAATAAAAGCAATGGATCCATATTCTTTTTTAAAATGATGATTAAACGGTCAGGTTTTAATAATATTATCAACAGCATGTTGGGAAAGGGCTGCTGGTAAGATCTACTCCAGCCTGACTTTTGATAAGAGTTAGAAAACAACACTGATTGTCACAATTCAATTAATTAGAGTCAGGTTTTAAGGGTCACAGACTTGCCTTTAACAGGGAAGTTAATCTTAGTCAACATTTCAATAAATCACAAAAATAAACCACCAGAAAGAAAGAAAAGCTCCTCCCAGAAATCCCCAAAACACTCTCTTCTACTTGCAGTGATGTAAATGGCCTCAGCATTCAGAGCTTTTGAATCTACCCAGTAAAATTAAATTTATGACATTTTGACAGACTGTGTATATTTCAAAATACTAAAGTATGACACAAATGTTTTTTGAATGAAATCACTGTATTTGTGTGGATGAGATTCAGAATCTCTGAATTCACCCACCTGCACTTGAGATGTCCGCAAAGCAGTTATCTTGATGTGATAAAAAAATTCAACTCTGCTATTGTGACCCAGCCAGTGGAGCTGAGGAAAGACAGACCTCTGGAGTTTCACTTGGAGAAAAAAGTAGGGAACACTTAAAACCTGGTAGCCTGGGCAGTGAATTAAAAAAGAGCACAGCTCCATTTGCTGTTATTTCTCAGATTTGGGACATAATCCTGCTCTAAGTCAACAGGAATTTTGCTATTGACTTCAGAGGGACCAGGATCAGACACTTTGTCTGCTCCAGACCTGACTGGCTTATTTGGAAATATAACTTTTTAAAACACACACTTTTCTCTTAAAATGCTACAAAGTAGAACAAGTAATTACATTAGGCTGTACCTGAAGCTCCAGAGAATTAATACAAAGGCTGCTTGGCTCTTGCCAACTTTCACTATTACAATTTTACTAGCACCATATGCAACGCTACCTTACCTGCTTGTTTCACTTAGTGAACTCATCGTGTTTGTTGAGGGTTTTCTGTTTTTTAAAAAAGAGCATGCAGTATGCACAAACAAAAGCTCCAGGGAGTTGTGACCAGCTCGGTGGCCCATATGGTCTTTTTGTCAAAGAAATCAGATGGAGCAGGTCTGTTTGCTCAGCAGCCCCGTCCTTCTTGCAAACGTGTGAGAGTTGGCTCAGGAAAAAATGCTCTTTTGGGTGTTTTTTGTTGCTTGCTGTCATGCAAGAAACTGAAGTGAGATTTCTGGTGTTATTTTGTGCACCCCTGTGGCCAAAAAGGAAAGGAGGTAGGGAGAGGGCTGGCTGTGTCAGCTTTGAGACCATGGAAAGGCTGGGGATGGTTTTCTCAGGACAGCCGGGAAAGGGTTTCTGCAAAGGAGAGCTTTCACTGGAAAAAACCAAATCCTGTGATTCTCATGTGACTAATTCCAATGCAGGAGAAAAAACAAATGCAAATTATACCCACTTGGCTTCACATAAAGACCAAGGTGGGGATTATTCTCAGACAGACAGCTTTGCTAAGGCAGAGTAAAAGTCACCGTCCACAGTCTGGCTCACACAGATCTCTGACAGCCAGGAAATAGAGAGGTAAGGTCTGAGGCAGATAATTACAAGGTATTTGTCAGCACTGGACAGAGGTGACATCTTGCTGGAAGATGAGTTTTGAAGACTGAAAGTCTTGGAGATCCCTTGGCCTTACCCAGAAGTGATCTCCTGCTGCACAAGGCTGGGGAGATGGACCTCAGCCTCACCTGCACCATGCCATGCAGTGGTCATACCCATGACAGTCCTCTTTTTGTTTCATCCTAGTGAAAATGCCATGCGGTCAAGCCAATGAGGCATTTGGCTCTGCCAACAAGAGACTGTTGTACTTCACTGCATTGGAGCAGCCTGATAGACCTTCTGGTTGTGTCGAGTCCTCCTCTACACAGTAAATGGACAAGGATCTGGCATGCCTCACTTGAAGTCCAAGTTGTGGAAGTTGTACCAAGGGCAGCCTGTGAGCTTTTTTTAGCCCTGAGGATTGTCAGTCATGAAGTGGCCACTGAGAGGGTCTGGAAGTCCAATGGGTGACAGAAGGAAGCAGTGTTAGATGGAGCAGGGAGGTAGGGAGCAGAAGAGGGAAGAAAAGACTGGAAAAGGAAGGGAAAGGTGGTAAACTCAAGGAAGGTTAAAGTTGTTTCTCAGAGATGGGTTTTGTGATTGATAACTTCTGTCCACTAAACAGAAGATTTACCATGTCAAAGAGCTCCATCATTGGGCTCCAACTTAGTTCAGGCTGCCACAAAACAAGGTTTTGTCTTCAGACATGCTTCTCCTTCACCATTAAATCAGCCTTTATCCAGCCAAGTCATAAAAAGCCTGCAAGGAAAGAACCTCCACCACCTCTCTGGAGCACCTGGTGAAGAAAGTTTTCCTAATAACCAGCCTGAACTTCCCCATCTACCAGGTGTGGCTGTTGCCCCTTGTTACATCCTCTAGCACCACCAGGAACAGTTTGGCTCTGTCATCTTTGTACTTGTTTTTCAGGCAGCCACAGGCTGATGTTTGTTCATCCTTTCAGCTCTTCTTCACTGGGCAAAACACGTCCAGTTCCCTCAACCTCTTTCACACTGCACCTGCACTCCAGACCCTGGGCCATGGTGGCAGACTGCCGCTGGACCTGTCCAGTTTTTCTACATCCCCCTTGAAGCAAGGATCCCAAAAGAGAATGCTCTACTCCAGCTGCAGACCTGCTAGTGCTGGGAAGGGGAAATGCGTGGTGCCAGCTCTTTCAGCTGCAGCCTGCTTCTGTGGGCCAATGTACAGTGTGGGCACCACCATGACTCCAATCATGTCCCTGCTGCTGGCTGTCAAAGGGGGGATCTAAATGGTTGATATAAACTAGGAGAAATGGGACAGCTTCAGTTACTGCTAAAGCTTCAGTGTCAAAGCACCAGAGTATCCTCACCTCAGGATCTGCATATAATTAGCCATGCTTACTCAGTAAATCAGAGCACCACCCAACTTATGTCTTCTTATTCCTCAAGTTCGTGTTTCAGTCTAAGACTTACTAAAACATGGATTTATATGCTAATTTCCCTACAATAAACCCCTTACTGTATGTCGTTCATTGATACCAAGTGGTGTACAGGTAAGAGTAGGGTAATATTATGTATATATTACCAACTTTATGAGTTCAAGAATTACAATGTGCTTGCTTTATTTAGCTGGTAAACTTTTTTAATGAGTCTGGAGGGTCCTTTACATAAAAGTAGTGACTCTAGCTTGGAATCTCTTTCCATGTTTATTAGAAATGTGTTTTACTTTACCATGAAAAAAGCCAAGGAAACATGCAGTCTTAAAGTCTAATGAAGTTGTTACTCATGCAGTCAAAGTTCATAAATTTTAAATACATTTAATTTATAAATTGAAAACATAGCTTGCACTGGCTTTTTCAAGATTATTGCGTGCCATGGGGGTTTCAGGATAGTTGCTGGGCCATGCTTGTTACTCTTTTCCTTTCAAGGCCAAGACTGAAGCTTCACGATTTGCTCACATGCATTCTGATGTTTTTAGGGGGGAAAAAAAAAAAGTATTTTCAAAAAGAGAGCTCTTTAAAATATGAAAAATTATAACTGCAGCTTCTTTGTTCTCAACTCAGATAAGATTTGCTTTTGAGCTGACGCTTACTAGAGAGCTCTTTCTCATGGCGAGAGACCCTTTGTCCCTCCGAAGACCCCTTTTTCAAGCTAATTGCAGAGCGCAGTCCCTGCAGTGGCAGTTTGAGTCAGATTCCAGTCTCACACCAATAAAACCTGGGTTAGGAGGCCAGCCCCTGGGAAGATGAAATTTAGGGGAGGGGAAGAAATGAAGATGCCAGTTCCCCACTTTGGCCCTCCGCAGGCCTCAGGTTGCTCATCCATCCTGCATGAGCAACTCTGACTGCAGAAGCTCTGCCATAATTTGCCCTACTTGCAAAGCAGTCTTGGGTACAAACGTGCCATAGGGATGCCTGGCACTTGGTGGTGCTCTGTCTGCATCAGGAGGTGAGAGGAGAGTGCCAGCCTTATGCCAGCTGTGATTTCAACCAGACACCCCACTGGGCACACTGCCTCATACCAATGCTACTGCAAAGTGAGCCAGCAGCTAGCCAACAACCACAGGATCGCTGCTTGTTGATTCAGAGTCATAAGTCATCAGTTCTGGAGCTTCAAATAATTTTAGGTAGATGTTATAGAATTGGGAATATGCCTATGACAAGGGAAAGCATCAAGCCCATAAGACCTAAACTAGCGATGTTGGTATTTAACCCCTGTAGCTTTAGATTTTATATGGACAATCCTCCCAAGCTTGTTTTAGCAATGCAGCAACACAACTGAAGGAAAAAGGGTAGTAGGGCTCATCCTCCCTGTTTCCATGCCTCCAAACTGGCCAATTATACCTAAACCAATTCAGAAAGATATTTCTCTCACCTGGCCTCCAGTGACAGACTTGCCACAGCATCCCTGGCACACGCCAGGCCCAGCCAGCGCTGGGGAGTGTAGCTGGTAATTGGAAAGGGGAATTGCAAAGCACCAAAGCTTATCAACAGGCAGCAAGGAGAGCTCAGCAGCTGTCCCTGTGGGCCTGGCCCAAGGTCTGGAGTGGGTTGGCAGCCTTTTGTTCAGCAGCATGGGGTGGACACGCGTGGCTGCTCCACTCAGAGTGGGCACCACCACAGTTGAAGCTGGGGGACAGCTCGCCGGCTGGCGCAGCCTCCTCTTTCTGCCAGGGCTGCTGAGGCCAAGGAAAGCAGCATGGGAGCAGGAAACCAGCACAGCTCAGGGCACCCATGCTCCCTGGGTGCCTTCAGGGTAGCCTCAGGTGTGGCTTCTTGGCCTCTGAAGTGCCACTAAGCACTGTCACTATGCACACAGAAGTAGCAGCTATTTTCTCATATACCTTTTACTCATTAACCGAATAGTCTAAATGTAGCCTCGACCAACCCTAGCAAGAGATGGTAGGTGCCCTCTGTGGTCCAGTCTTCGCTGCCTACCTACCTGCAGTGCTGTTTTTCTGCACCAGATCCTTCACTTTGCCAGTGCCCTCTGCTCTCAGCCCTGGGGCAGATGAATAGTTTACATTACAGGTCACTACTACACGTGCAGGAAAAGTTTGCAGCCCCAGGAATGGGGCCAGCATGGTCCTCCCATGTTCCTGCCACCCTGCTGTGCCCTATGCAGTCCTCCCCTCCATCTCTGCCACCAGCTCCTGACCAGACGATATCGCTTCTGTCTGGATGTTCGAATAAACCAGGTTCTTGGTGCAGCCGACATGGGTAAAACTTGGGAGTTCAAAGCCCCAGCTCCTTTTGCAGTTTTCTCGCTCATTACCCAGGACAGGTCAATCAGGAGCTCCCCAGTCCCAGCAGGGGAAGACTTAATCTTACCAGGGAGGTTAAACAGAAACTCTTATCTTTGCTGGGTGCTGGGAAACATTCAGGACATATCCGTTACATCTGATAAGTTCATAGTCTGTGTCCCTGACTTCAGCCTTGATGCCAGGTACTAGTATCTCCACACCTACCAACCACTTGCTGCCAGCCAACACTTCCCCCTTCACTCGGCAATTTACTCAAAATAGTAGGCAAGTGGAGAAGAAGGGAGGCACCTTGTGTCCCTGTGTGGATTTTAGGCTACATAAAGGCTGTAGCTTCTGCAGGAGTTACATGTGTCCATCCCTTTTCCCAGTTCCATAAGAACTGAAAAAGATGGTCAAGGGAAAAAAATTAAGCACACATTTGCACTTTGTCTGACAAAGAAAAAGGTTATGGTTATTTAAAGGTTTGTTGCCATATTCTAGGTAAAAAAAAGATGGTTGTGACCTCCTGCATGTTGAAATATGATGTCACTTATCAGCTTATTATTGATTTAATTTTTTGTCCATTCCTAACAAAATAGGCTTTCCAATGCAGTAAAAATTTTAGACAGCCTCCAAAGCTCCTCAGAGGAACAGCCTACCATGAGACTTTGTAATCTCTCTATGGGAACTCCTCAGCGCATCTGTCTCAGAGTGATTTCCTCGGAGTAAATGAAAGACCACACTTCCCTATGCCTTGAATTCCTTCTATTACAACACTTGAGGCAGCATGGTATTTTATAGAGAGATAAAAGCTTGTAATTGGCACGATATCCTCATCAGAAGTAATCTGCCTTTTAGTGAATGGCCTCACATCCATCCTCCCTTGCCCATGGACAATTTTTCTAGGTAGCTGGAAATCTAACTCTCCATTTTTTCTCTTGGGATAACACTATGAGGAAAAAAAAAAAAAAAAAAGTCAGTAAGCAAATATTTGGTGGCAAAGCCAAAGGAATCATGTTCTTTTGAGACAAACCTCTCTTTACTTACAGCTGAGTAGACAGAGATTAAGCTATAAGGAGTCCAGGCTCCTTGCCAATTCATCCCCATCTGCTTGACAGGAACAAATGCTTCATTATTTGGCTTGGTGAGGGAGTAAAGAGCAGCAGAGAGGGCAGTGGGCCATGGCCATGCCCTCCCACCAGCATTCCTCCACCCTGGAACCATCAGCACTAATGCTCCATGTTAGTGACAGAGGGTGGGCCAGGGGTGGCTTGCCAGAAGAGGTGGGCACCATTCAGGAAAAAACAGCTGGATAGAAGAGGATGAAGATGAATATGTGAGGCTTCTGAAAAACAAAGGCAGATGTGGGAAATCAAGAAGGTCCAGAAGAAGAGAGATTTTCAGTGCCCCTGTGAGATCAAGGCATGTGATGTCACAGAGACATGGGCCGGGAGACTAGTGGAGGCTGTGAGTGACTGAAAGAGTTGGCAGTTCCTGAAGCTATGTTACTGTGTCATCAGTATACTGTAAAGAATGTGAAAAATTACAAGGGCAAGCCCAAGAACTACATACCCTTACCACAGCAGCAACATCAGTCTCTCTCTGCATCTTGTCCCATATATCAGAAGGCAAGCTGAAATGAGAAGGAGCCTTGAGTGAGTGGCAGACCGTTTCATGACACTCAGGTTTATAAGCTGAGGAAGTCTGGGCCAAATGTCTGTTGGATGGTCCAATGCCTGTTTTACTCTCAGGTGATTTGAAAATCGCTTGGACTACAAGCCTACAGCTGGTAACAAGCACAGTGCCCCAGGGTTTGATACTGGTGCCAGTATCATTCCTTAATTCTCATCAAAGGCCTGAATGAGGAGGCAGAATGCAAATCTGTAAACGTATCACCCTCAAACAAATCTGTGGATGGTAGTAAACTAAGGGAGTGGCTGACAAGCCAAATAATAGAGTGTCAATAAATAGACCTCAAAAACCTGATGACTGCACCAGCAGAAACCCCATGAAGTTCAAAAAGGAGATGTGAAAAGTTCTGCAGCTATTCACAGAATAACCCCAGACTGGGAAGTGATAGCTCTGCTGAAAAGGACCTGGGGGTTATGGCAGGTGACAAGAGGAAGATGAGGCTATGATCTCATTGCAAATAACTGCACATTGTATGCTCAGCATTGCTGGGAGGAGGGTGGCCACCAGATTGAACTGGACATCTGCATGGCACTGGCAGGTCTGCAGCTGGAGTACAGCATCCTCTTTTGGGACCCCTGCTTCAGGGGAATATGGAAAAACTGGACAGGCCTGGCTTACAGCTGCCACCATGGCCCTCATGGTGTGAAAGAGGTGGAGCGAGCTGGGCTTGTTTTGCCCAGTTTGAGTATCTGTGAATACAGTTGCAGCACCATGTAACATCAGAATAGTAATCACCCTTTCCACACTTAAATTTTCTGTTATTTTAATTTAGGGCTACAAGTGTTCTGCACATTACAAAGTCATACTATTTTGGAGATCATCTAATCTGAAAAAAAACCCAACAAACTGACTTGCAAAAATCTTGGCCCTGGCAGACTGTGGTTTGTGTTACCTTTCATGGCTGTTAGGTTAATGGTTGGACTTGATGATCTTAGAGGTCTCTTCCAATCAAGGCGATTCCATGATTCTGTGGCATTGTACTGTATTCCTGCTCATGGAAATCTGAGGGCAGCAAACAAACGCTTCTTCCTGAGCAGTTCGAAGTAACCTTCACAAACCAGCCCACCATGAAGGAGTGTTTATAGATGATTTTCATTATAAGTATCCTGAGATTTGCCTTGTTAACAAATTAACACATCAGGTGAGATTCTTTTCACTACAGCCTCTATTTTCTCCTCCTGCCTGTCTGTGCAATGATCACGTATAGCATGGCAAGTGATCTTCCCAGGGAATACACTGTAATTTCCAGAGAGAAAAGGCCACTAAGAGAGCCATCATCTTTTCACCAGAACTTCCCAAGCATTTCTGTCTCTGTCCATGTAAATAACACACACTTCTTTTTTTCATATCTGATAAACCTTCCTCCCACCAATCATAAATCAAAGAGGCAATTTTCAATTTTGTGTTTATCTTCAATCTGCATGATTTTATTATCTTTGCTGGGACGTGGATGACATAAAACACAATGTAATTTGAAATTTCCAGAATTCCTCTAGTTTCCAATTAATTTCTAACACAGAATATTAATTTCTAACACAGAAAAACAGAGATAATAATTCTCCTAGCTGGTGGTTTATATCAATTTTTGACATCCTAATCCCATTGATTGTTATTTTAATTAAGTTTTAGAGTAACTGCCATCCTGTTACTGGTTGGGACATATCAACAAAAATTTTTAGAGCACGTGAAGTAACAGCTGGGACTGGTTCTCAAAGGAGATCTTATACAAAAATCGATAGGAGGACCCCTCGCTCCTGCTGCATTCCTTCCCCTGAATTATCCTAAAGCAGTCCTAAGAAATCACTTTGCAAAGGGCAACCTAAGAAAGAATTTTAGTTGCAAATGAGGGCAAATAACATTATTAAACCCGTTTGTGGATGGGAACTGGCAAAACTACCTGTGATAGTCTACCCATTAGAAAAATGCAGCTCTTGATTTTCTGTTAATCATTCAAATTTGGATGTTTAGACACCCCACCCTCTAGAATACAAAAGGGAACTCCATCATGGGAAGGGTTGCAGCAGGTTTGCTCACTTTTCTCCCTCATTTGAGAAAACAAAGAACTTTATGCAAAGGATCTTAATATTTTTGTCAATATAGTTCAGGTTTGTGTTTACTGATCTGGCAAATCTGGTTCCTTTTACAGTCACACACCATTGCTATGAAGACAAATGCACTTGCTTGAAACTACTGCACTAGTAAAAAAGTTACCCCATTTTGTGCCTTCGTCCCTCTCCATCCCTTTTTCTTCCTCTTCTGTCTTCCACACACTTGCCTGATCCCTCACCTTCTTTTTATCCCACTGTACAGTAGTTTAATGAAGACCACGTCCCTAGTTTGCCCATGAAAGTGTCATATGGGACAGAGTTAGGTTTCCTTCTACTGCCTGCCTGCAAGTCACCTTTTTCACCACCTTTTTGACTGTCAGGTCATCTTCCCAGGTGGCCACACTGGCCTCTTCTCATTCTCACTGTGAGCATCAGGCAGTTTTTCATCACATCTTCAGTGCCTCTTTTAGGAGCTGACAGTTCTCCCGGCCTCCCTTTCCCATTAAAATTCCTTTCCACAAGACTGCATTTACCAATTCTTTGAGTAGGTTGAAGTCTTCTGGTTTAAGTTCATTAGCCCATTGCTTTCACTCCCTCCTCTCCTGAAACTTGAGAGCTCTGCTGATTTGTGATCTTTCCCACCCAAATCACCTTCTTCCAGCAGCAGCCTCTCAAGTTTTCCCACATTAACCAGCAGCAAAATGCAAGACACCAGGTACAGCTGCATATGCCTCACGTCACTGAAACAAAAAGCTGCTCTTTATCCCCAAAACTTCAGGGAAAGGCTTCATGGTGCAGTCGCCTCCCAAACACATATCTAGGACAGAGTTTCTGATGCTGTTGGATGTATCCTACAGGAGGTATAAGCATCACTTCCCTGTTTCCCCTGCTGCACGCAGGGACTTGGCTCAAGGTATCAGCTCACCGCAGGTGAAGCGGGATTCTTGCAGCTCTGCAATCAGCTGCCTAGTCTCCTTGCAAGCAATTCCCCTAGGAGTCAGGAACCAGCTCAAATGCTTTGGCTCCGTGCTGTCCCCCACTCCCATAAGCCCTAGGATGTAACTGGCTGAAAAGAGATGGGTCTGTGAACTTTAAAGCTGCATCAACATTCCCATCCCTGAATCAATGGGCTTCTTTCCCCAGTAACAGGCAGTCAGACATTCAGATGCGGTTACTGATTTTGCACAGTTCTCATCATGGATGTTGAATTTCTCTCTGAAGCCAAGGGAAGCAGCATCGGGCACCCAGCAACACTGAAAGTCACACACCGGTTGTCTTAACAAAGGGCAACAATAACAAATAATCCAGACGTAAATTCTGAAATGTAGACTTCAGAAAAATGGGAAAAAATATTTTTTGCCTGGATTTCTCCTAGAAACAGCTACTATAATTCTGTTAGATTGAAGATTGAGAAAATTATCTTTTACCCACATCATCTTACATGGCATTTTAAATATAATATTATAAAAATTCACCACAATTTTTCACTTCTAATTATAAAGTTCTTTTATGTGTGAGTGTAAAGCTTAAAATAGCTACGTAAATCTCTTTTCAGTGTCAAATTCCCCCAGAATTAGGGGGCTGGGTGCACTGAATTACTATTACTGTTAAATACACATCCTGCTTCTCATCATTCTCTATCCTGCTTTTGCTCTTCTCCAGCCATTTATTACCTTATTTCCTTTCCCCACTTTCTATTTCAGGCTGTCAAGGTGAAAGTGGAGTCCAACTCCCGCAATGAAATGTTTCACCTGGGGAGCCTGCTGAGAGTGAAATTGATAAAGGACAGCAACAGCCCAGACAATTTCACTCACAGCAGGTACTTGCAGGTGAAGCACTACCATAAAATGGAGTGAGGTCACTCACCTGCCACCTCCCAGCACAAGTCACCAGCTGACAGCTGCTTCTTTCACCATCTTTTCACCCGTCTCCTGCCAGGCACTGTTTGCTCTGACGCTGATGCAAGAGGCAGGAATCAGCCATGTCGACCAGTGTTTGCTGGCAGGGGTTGAGCCAAGGTAAGTGCTCCAAATGTGGAACGCTCAGCTGAAGCATGACCCAGCCACAGGACCACTGGAGGCCTTCCTCTGGCCACCTTCCCACCGGTGGCATCCTGGGGAGGGTGCACCACAATCCCACACACCTCATAGGCTACAACAACAGTCCCATAGAGCTGTCACCAGTGCCACCACCTGACAGGACAAAGGCGACTTGTAGCTGTTTCTGTGGCATCTGATAAGGGTACTAGCCTGATGTTCAGCATAATTTAGGACAACCTGTACATCATTTTAGCTGGTGGTTCCTGCAGATCTATTTCAGCACAAGTTAGGTCCCAAGGGGTAGGGATACTATCACTCCATCATCACTCTACCTCAGTCCTGCTTCCTCTGCTGTTTGAAAATTCTGTGTATTAGCGGTCATCTTTCCACAGCTCAGGATTTTTTTTTATTTTGATAAGGGTATTCCTCAGAGCTTGATTGACACCAGGGCTGAGATTTTTCCCTCAGACAGGTTAGCCTAAGGAGTAGTCATGAGAAAAGCCTGGTGATCCAGAGTAGAGAAACTGGGCTCTGCCATCTACCCCTTTCTTCAATACCAGGAACAGGGGATGAAACTCAAAAGCTCCAGATTTGAAACAAACAAGATTTTTTTCTTACATAATTCATAATCTATTTATCAAACTAAGATGCACTATGTCATACCTGAGACTAAAATATTTTGAAATCTAAAAAGGCTTAAACCTTTGTGAAACAGTCATGATTGCAGTCAGTTCATGTTGATGAAGCATGATAAAAAGTTACAACAGATAACCTTTCTCATACTTCCGGGCATAAAATTCCAGGAACTGAAGGGATTATTCAGAAACTCCCTTTCTAAACAGTGTTTCTTATGGAGCACTCTATAGTCCTTGTTAGAGACTTGAACACTGGGCAGTGCCAGACATCCAGCAGAGCAATTCCTGCAGTACTGGTGTGAGGGGTGGAAATCATTACAAAAAAACCTCATTCTATGAGTCAAAAAACTCCCATCGTATCATTTAATAAATTCAAGGACTGACATTAAGACCTAAGAAGCACAGTGCAAACTCAATGTACCTGAACACTTGACTCCTAATTTGGCACATAATTCCCAATTGAAATTAATGGAAAAATAGGAGTCTCAAAAGGATTTAACTGCTTCAATACCTTCATGGTTCTTGTCTAGATTTCCAGCAGCTACATCCCAAATCAGCTCTGCAGCCTTTATTGTATTGTTCCAGAAGGCTTCCCCATAATCTGACTTTCATAAATGTGATTTGCTTTACAACAGTGCAAAAATCACTGCCAGGAACTGGACTTGGGTAAAGATCTTTGTCAATGAATGTGGCTGACTGCATGTGTTAATACATCATGCCACAAAAGGATACAAGGCGAGGACAGAATACTTGAGAAATGTGACCACAGATTAACTGCTAATAACCAGATGGTGCCTGTGTGTGCTCGTATGTATATGTGTTCCCACTTATGGGCTGGAATAATTTTGATATAAATTATTACACAATTTTATTATTTTTTTCCCAAAAAAAATCTAGTTTAACTCTTGTCAAAGATCATGAACAGTCTCTTCTTGAAGGAAAAAAAAACCCAACAGATTCTTCTTTTCTCAGCTGAGAGAAAACAGAGATCACCGAGAGTGATACTTAAGCTTGGAAATTTGGATAAGCTTGGATATTTAAGCTTACAGTGAAACTATTAATTACTGACCATGCTGACTGCTGAACAGGTAACCAGTTCAATTGATTTGGGGCCCATAGAGCTATAAAAAGAAAGCATTCCCCTTTGTTTTATCCACAAACATATTACTGAATAAAGGTTTGTTTCTTCCCAATCTGTATTATTGGTACTAATGTGAACAGCAATTATATTATTACACACTGAGGGCTGACCAAACTAATTGGTGCAGCCTGAACCAGACCCACTCCAAACATGGGAGACATGGGCCAGGCAGGCATCAATCTTCCCACACTTACTTTTTTTTTTTATGGTGGTTTAAAATTCACCAGGGACCCCACAGAAACTTTACCTATAGCAACTGCTGAAGAGTCATAAACACAGCTGCTCCCAAGGCCATTAGTGCTCAGACCGCAGTAGCTGGTGCCACGTGCCCCCTCTCCCTCCCGGAGGAGTCTGGTTTGTGTTTGCTGCAAGGCATCGGCATGTCCCTCTTGGCACACTCATTTCTCCAAATGTTCTGCCCCATTGCCTAGGCAAAGGAATCAGCTGAGCTGAATTTAGCCTTAAATATACAGTGATGGCTGTATACTTGTCTCAGCATTTTCTTTTTAGATGTAATCTGGTAGCAGTTTTTACCTTCTTTACCTATTTTATTCAGTCAGTCCTTTCTCTTTTAAATTTGGTGAGTCAGGTATCTAACTGATTGCACATCTCTAGCACCATAAGAAATAGTGGGGAAAAGGACATAGGCCTCTATAGCATACCAAAAGACTAAAGGATTTGTGTTAAATATTAATTTGAAGCTGGTCATAAAGTCACAGGAGGTGCTGGATCTAATTCCTGAACATAGATTAAAAGAAAATAAAAGCCCAATAACCAAACAGACTTGCAAGTCATAAAACCAAAGACAGCAGTGGCACAACCAGATGAGTTTCTAGACTCTGTGTGACTAGTCTGAATGCTGCACTCTTTACTTAGGTTGTGAGTTGGCTGCTGTTCAAGAGGATATGCTTTTCTTGGAACGCTGTGGCTCTACTTTGACCCAAAGGAGAAGCACAATCTCACAGGACACCAAGCCCTGCAGAGTATTCACAGGTCACAGCACAACTGCTGCAATGGTCCTGAGCCAACACCCACCCACCCACTGTGCCCCAGGAAAGAGGGAAACCAGCAGGATCTCTGCCCTAGTGCCTCACCAACAATGCTGCCATCCATCTGCGTGGGCTGGGGGGTGTTCACGCCATGCCTGCACTCCCACCAGTCCCACAGGTAATGTGGTCAATGACACTTTGGATCCACTAAAGGACTAGGGCACTTGATGTGCTTGACTTCTGCTTCAAGCACAGAGCTGTAGCCCTCCTGTAAACCTGCTATGCTGTCATCTCACTGAGGAGGCACGCATCCCACTCCATTTTCAGGCTTAAAGCTCTCTACATGTTGTCTTCTGATCACTCGCAGAAGTACTTTATGCTTAGCAGGACTGCATTGCTTGAATCTCCTTAGGCCAAAGCAGCATTAATCTTCACAGACTGTAATCATAGAATCACAGAATGGTTTGGGTTGGAAGGGATCTTAAAGATCACCTAGTTCCAATCCCCCTGCCATGGGCAGGGACACCTCCCACCAGACCAAGTTGCTCAAAGCCCCATCCAACCTGACCTTGAACGCTTCCAGGGAGGGGGCAGCCACAGCTTCTTTGGACAACCTAATCCTTATCGGTTTCATCTGCAAAAAGTTCTCAGACACACTTGGCACACCTGTTGGGGGTGAAATTGTTACCAGCAATTAGTGCAGCCACCTGGGACTTCGTTAATTCAACTTCTACCTCCTCCTGATGATGTCCTCAACCATACTTCTCACTTTCTAGAAAAATGACCAAACTACCAGTCTAGGGGCTATGTAACAGCGGGGGATTTCCCCCCAAAGTGAAATTTGTCGTTAAGTTACTATTGTCAATTGTCTTGGGAAGGAAAAGGAGCATGCTCATTGACAAAACTCAGTATTTTAGTTGTTAGGGGAACTCATCTGCAAGAAGGGACATTTGAGTTCCAAGCTGCACATGTATGGGTTATACATATATAATTTTTTAAAAATGTTGAAATGACTATTAGCAGTAAAGCGGATGTTAGTTGTATCTAGTTAGAACCCTAAACATTATGCAGCAGAGTATTATTGTGCTTTTCTGGTACTAAAAAGACACCAACTAAATTGTTACCTATGGCTGTAAAACCCATAGCAGGAGAATCTTAACTGTATGCACCCTCCAGAGCAAGGAGTATTTTTATCTGTTCCACAGCAAGAGGAACAGCCCCACATCTCGGCTGCTAGGGCACTATAGTGAGAAAAGCGGGTTTCGGTGCCCTCGGGCAATGGAGAGAATATGCTGGGAGAAGGCACTAGCCACTGAGCTGTAAGATACAAGGGACTTTTAAGAGTTTGTTTCTGAAATGAAGAACTAAACTATGAGAGCTGTGAATTCCTCAAAGAAGGAGGCACCCCTCGTCGCCCAGACATAGGCAGCAAGAGTTGAAAACCACCACAATAACAGCAAACACTATTCACAAGTTTCTGCTAACAAAAAGAGCATTAACATTTTTCAAGGAGTGACATTTATTTTCCCAGAAGTTTCTGACCACTCTATATTCTTATCTTTATATTTTCTTAACACAAGAATTTCTCAGGAAAACCCCCAGGCTGTTCTTTTGCTTTAGCTTCTGTTACTTCGTTAATCTCTGAAACAGTAATTTTTCCTGTGTTTTATTTCACAGTCTTGCATAACCTGGGAATTTCTCATGATAAAACCTGTGATACTTGTTCTTCTGGTACTAAAACCACACCCCCTGAATTGTAACCTATGGCTGTAAAACCCCTAGGGAGGGAATCTGAGATGAGAAATTATCAAGCAAATTCCCACTGAAGTTCTCATTAAATTAGAGAAGGTAAGTTTTGCCCAGGCTGAAATCGGATCTCAAGGACCATGGCCATTCTTGGGATTATAACTCATGGTTATAGCTGCTCCAAAAGACTTGCTATATTGAATTAATAACACAGCCCACAAACTATTTTTCCACATCATCTTTGTAGAGCAGAGGAGGGAGCATCATAGCGTATTACATCCACTGGAATGCTCTTTGGACCATCTGGCAGAGTACCCCTTGAAATTGCTCTGATTCAGCAGGTTTTGTAGTCATGAAGACAGAGAAAGACAAGAGATTTAAATAGATCACAAAGCACACTGCAACTCCTACTCTTTACACAGCTTTTGGAGTGTTCTCAAGGAAGCTGAGGATTAAATGGGCAAAGGCTTTTAAATATTCTCTCATGCGAAGGAATGGAATTAGGGCCACAAAAGTAATTTGCTTGGAATATTAACCTGGGAAATGGGAGATACATTTGAACTCCCTTGTAGCAGAAGAGAAACTGAACTTGGGTCATTTACAACCTGATTACCCTAACCATGAGTAATTTTAAACAAAAAGAAGGATCTGGGAGTTCTTCTCCAGCTGTGCTCGTTACAGGGCTTGATCTTATAATTGTGCTCTTAGGATATCTACAGGATGAGACAAGCAGGAATTAGACCTAGGAATGAGAAAGGTAGATGAACAACTTAAATTTTAAATATAGAGTTCAAAAATATATAATGTATATAATGTTATAAATTAACATATATTTATCTAAAACTAAGAATGGCTTGTCTAATGTTGAATATATATTAAAAATTATTTAAATAACCTTACCTAAGGATTATATTATGTGGCCTAGGTGCTCGACCCTGTATCTGGTCAGACAGTGTGGATGAACCCCCCTGGAACTCCTCTTTGCCATAGACAGGCCAACCACTGTAGTTGCGTATCTCATTTATTGTTTTCTTAAGCACTGGTATACTGTGTTGCAGGACACAGAGCAGACATCCCTTTGCACAACCTCGCTCATTCCTTCCTGACTTACTGGCAATACCTCAGCTGCCTAAAGACCTTGGCTGTATACCGGATTGTGTGAGCAACAGGTGTATCCCCTGAACCCTGTAATAAATAGAAGGAAATCAAAGATGTGAGAATCAAGGAAATGAGTGGAAATGCAGCAACATTTATAAATACAGGTTTTCATTAGAGGCTGTTGTTTGGAGTTTCTAAAGCTGCACAAACCCAAACCGATGGAAAATACTAAGAAGGAAGGAAATGTAAAATGAGAATCTGAGCATTGTGCCCTCCTACATTATCAAAACAACAGACTTTTTATGGCTGTTTTTTTTTTTGGTGGGGACTTTTTTTCGGCAGATCATGTCACATGACAACAGCCATCAGTGACACGCAAGGAACATAACATGTTCCTGGGTTGTTCTGAATGCTGAGCTGTAGTGGATGTCCACCACAGCCAACATCTGTCAGTCTGTCTGTCTGTCTGTCTCCTCCCCAGCTCCACTCAGACGGCAGGAGGTCTCGCCCCAAGTTCACTTTGAAAATCGTGAGAGTTGTCCATAGCGAATCCCTCGAATTTTTTTTTTTAAAAAGACAAAATATATTTTAAAAGGAGCAAGGGCCGCTGGACAGCCGCCAAGGCAGTGCAGCCGGTACCGGGAGCGGGGCCAGGCCTCGCTGGGATCCTCCAGGTGAGGGGCCCAAACGGCCGCTGGGCGCCGCTCCCACTGCCCATGGACATTCCCCGTCGTTCCTCGGCGGCCAGGGAGGCCCCTCGCACTCCCGGGGAGGGCGGGGGCCGGTGGGGAAGGGAGGGGAGCGGGGGCAGCCCGGGCCACTGCCGGCGGAGGGCGCCGCGCTGCCATGGCAACCGCGGCAGGCTCCAGGGCGCTACCCCGGAAGCGAACACGGGAGCTGCGGCCCGTCTCGTCGCGTGCGCCGGCCGCGCCCCCCGGCGCTCGTCAGGCGGTCCGCGCGAGGTTGACGTGTCGCGCGCGCGAGAAGCCGGAAGTGGCGGCCGTCTGGGCGGGGGGAGACGGAGCCGCGACCGTTGCCGCCGCGGGCGCGCGCGAGAGACGTCCAGGGACATCCCCCCCCGCCCTAGCCGCCGCCAGTCCACCGCGCTGTCCCGCCATGGCTCTGCGGCGGCTCCTCATCGCCGCGGCGCTGGTGGTGGCCGCTGTGCCCCCCGCCGCCGCCTTCTACCTGCCGGGCCTGGCGCCCGTCAACTTCTGCGAGGTTGGCAAGGAGAAGGCCGAGTGCAAGGTGAGCCGGGCGGGACTGCCCCGGCGGAGCCGGGCGGGGGCCGGGGCCCTCCGCGCTGAGGGGAGGCCTCGGCGCCGTCCGCGCCCGTGGGGCTCGGGGTGCTGCGCGGCCTGAGTTTTATCCTTCTGCTGTGGGGTTTGTGGGGGGTTGGGTTTTTTCCGGAGGGTTTGTAGCTGTAAGGTACCGGACGTCCCCGGGGGCTGTTGCGCCGGGGGCCGTGAGCGTGTTTCAGTTCCCCCCGTAAGCGCCAATGGTGAAGTGTCCGCGGGCCCCCGCAGGGAGGGAAAGCTGTCCGTTCAGCCCGTGAGTCACGGTCACGTTGCGGAACAAGGAAGATCCGGCTGCTTATCTCTCGGGCCCTTCTAAATGCGTGTTGAAAAGCTGCGGAAAGTAAGCATCGCAGTGACAGGTCGCCGGGGAGGTGCACGGCTCTTGGCAGGGGCAGGCGGCTGATGTAAAAACAAGGCAAGCATGCAGTGACACTTTCCTTGCTGTTCCGTCCTGGCTGCAAGAGTCTGAAGCATAGGGGCTTCTAGGCCCCAGAGTCTCAAGTGACACTTAAACTTATTTTCATGCCAACATAAATGACAAGCAAAGTTCACATAACCAGATTGATTACTTGCATGGATGCTGGCTGGTAGGGGATCTGTATTTAAAATAGTCTTTGCTTCTTTGGGTGAGCTTTAAAAGTTGTTTGCCACTTCTGTGATGGAAGTTACACCAGATTGTGCATTCAGATCTTTGAATGAGAAAGTTCAAGGCCTCTCTCTTTTATGATCCATTGTCTTACTGCTGTTGAAAGTGGTTGTCTCACTTTCTGATTTCTCAGCTTCTGTTTTACATGAAACACTGGTCCATGATTCTTCAGAATAAGAGTCTATTTAATCTGTATGCTTTTGGTAAATGCTTGGCACTGACTTTATCTGTTTGCTGTTGTGAATTGGTAGAGCAGCTAATAAGCCAGATGTGTAATGAA
This sequence comes from Podargus strigoides, assembly GCA_028020825.1. NCBI lineage: Eukaryota > Metazoa > Chordata > Aves > Caprimulgiformes > Podargidae > Podargus > Podargus strigoides. The sequence continues at coordinate 54,094,413 of CM051622.1, forward strand.
GGCGTAGTTAGTATAAATGTCTTTTCCCTTCTTTAAGTGGACTGTTCCATTCAGACCAGCCAAAACTTGCACCGAACACATAGCTGTGTGGGTTTTTTAACTCTTGTTTCCATCCCACTTCTGTTGTAGTAGTAAAACATTCTGCAGATATTCTTTTATAGGACCATAGAAATGGTGTTCCGAAGTGACCTTAGGAGGTTACATAGTCCAACCTCATGCTTGAAGCACAACTGTTGCCAACACTAGATCAGCTCAACTCTTACCTTTGTTTAAGCAAGCCTTGAAAACATCCAAGCATAGAGCATCTGTCACCTCCCTGGGTCACCTGTTACAGTGCTGCACTACCCTCTTAAGGAATTTTTTTTGTTCAAATACAGGCTAAGAATTTTCCCTGAAAAACATTGCTATTTTTGAATTATTCCTGTTTTAAGATGGGATTGTGGCAGAAAGATTTATTTTATGGTTTTCTAAGTCAAGTAAGCCAGGTTGCCTGCTGTCTTTTGTAACCAACCTGAGACTCTTACAAGGTGGTCTTTCTAAGATGTTTCTGTATTATTTTTTTTAACTCCTGTAATGTGTACAAAACATTTGTCTCCTTATCCTGAGAATTTACCGTTTTGTAAATGTGAGGTGTTTAGGTAATGTAAACCTCAGTGGCTAGCTGAGTATTTTAGGATAACCTCAACAGGTGTATTATTGCAAAAATCTCTTTCTGATATTAGCCGCCTCTTGTATTTCTCTGCCTCGTGCCAGCCAATTTATGTACTGAGACCTAGGCATATGGAGAATTCTGAATTGCTCTTCACATCTGGTTCTTCCCATGTAGCTGAATGTAGTCTGGTCCCTGGTGAGGAGAAACAATATGTGATCAGATAATTGCTATATCATAATATTTACATAAATGGGTAAAACTAAGCTTCCCTGGACAACCTTAATTTTTTAGTATGTTCTCACTGAGTTCTTACAGTTGTCACTGTTGATTATGATGTCAGTAATAATATCGAATTTTCCTCTGCCTTGAGGATTTAGATCCACAGACTAGATCTCTGAATGGTACTATTTGTTAAAACCTCTGTGGATCTCCTGTCACGTGTTGATGAAGTGGCATGGGATGATGTTAGTGGGGCATGTAGCTAGCCGCACAAGAACGATGAGACTCATGACTTTCCTCCTTCCTCCAAGATGTCTGCTCGTCTGCTTGGGCAAACTCGGTTTGAATACTTCTGTTTCTGGTTGGAATAGCATCAGAAATGGAATGTGATCTGTGCAGATTTAAATAGTAACTCTTGCCTGAACATTAAGAATCCTTACTGAGTTTAAAAAAAATACTGATGGTTCTAAAGGGGACTTGCTGTTGTATGGGAAATTGTTTATCAAAGATACTGACTGCAGTAATGCGTATATGTCTTATCGAAAATTGGAGCATTTGGGTACATCTCCTCCTCTAATGAAAAGTGGCTAATCTAAGGCTATGGTCTTGTGACCAGCTGAGGCAGTCTAATTCCTTGCTGTTAGAAGTGAGAGATTTCATTCCTGTCTTCTTCTGGGCAGTGTGCTCCTGTCCTCTGCATTGTCCCAGCTGTGTTACTTGTTAAATCCTTTTTTGAGCTTATTAACGTGACAGAAACTATCTGACTTTTTGCCAGACTATTTTTTTCCTGTGTTAGTGAGTTGAAGTGGCTTACAGAATTATGATATGCTTGCACTACCCATGTTACCTCCACAGATCTGCATGGCTTAGGGCAAAGGGAAGAGAAGAGGAGCGGTAAGGTGTGTCTTCACTTAGTGAATTAACCTAACAGCTCACAGCTGCCTACCTTTCATGGAACTGCATCCTGACTTGCACACAGACAACTGCAGTGTATCAGTGAAACACAGTACCTGATTGAAGTATGAGTTATAGATGCATGTGAACAATTCCATCTCCACCTCCACATCCCCCACCCCTGCCCCAAATTTCTTGGTTTGACTAAACTTGAGTGAGTTTACCTAGGGAGGAAAAGCCCTTCTGTTGATTAATGGTGAGAAAATAGATGGATTGTTGTTGAAAGGGGGAAGTCTTGTTCCTGAAAGCACTCACCTTCCTTTTGCTTTCTGCAGCTCTTGTCTGATTGCACAGTAAACCAGTTGAACTTGCTATGGTGCTAAAAAATGCTCTTTAAAAAAATTTTTGGGTAAGTCTTTTGCTGTTTTAGCCAGTTAAATTGGTTTGCTGTGCAAGCAGATAACTATCAAAATTGGTGTAAGATAATTTAAATGTATTGGGTCTGCGGGACTAGAACAAGGGAAGGGGTTTTAAGACTAAGAGGGAAGAGTGAGAGGTCTCTCCCTTTCTGTAGCAGCAGGCTACCTCAGCTGTAATTAATGTGTATAGATCAAACTAGTCTGAAACCACAGCAGACTGAAGTTCATGTTCTTGTTTGAGAGTTGCTAGAGTTATTGATAAACTTTTATAAGAAGGTAAATGTGGATATCTTTGCCTTCTCTTTGGAAAGAGCTTCTGTTCAAACTTAAAATAGGTTATCAGTCTGAATACGTTTTTTAAATCTTCATAGTTCAGTTTTCATTGCTACATAGATAAAATTGTGGAGCAGCTTAATTATAGGGTGAAGTACTGGCCTCATCCTTGCTTTTATTCATGTTCTTTTAAGACTTTTGTGTAATAAAAGTTGTGTTGATGACTAATATGGTTCTGACTTGGTGCATTAAACTAAAACACTGGCAACTGTGGTAATTGTATTATTCTTATGCATGATTTCCTGCTCTATTATGGTTTGAATGGTTATTTTAGCCTAAAATTGATTTTGTCATGTGGTCACTGTTTTTGTGATGATTAGATAGTGTTTTTTTCAAGATGTATAATACACAAATCTTACATTTTCAGCTTTCCTTTACCTTATTCGCACAAATCTGTTTATATGTATCTGTCAGAATTGAAGAAGTGCTTTAATATAACTGCTGATTATCTCCACTCTTTCAGTCTGGAATCGAGCTGTTTGTGAACAGGCTTGACTCTGTAGAGTCTGTCCTTCCCTACGAATACACTGTGTAAGTATGTTATACTGTTTATGTTCTTCTAGTTGTCAGTTCTTCCAAAAAGATGAATTTAATTTGTCTTGAAGTATTATCTACATCTTGCTACAGCAATAAACAAGTGAGGAATATCTATTTATTTTACTAATATGTTTGCAAATACAGAATTTTCAATGAGCAGATAGATGCATACATTGCTTCCTTTTTCTCGGTTGTCTTTGCTTATACTTTAGAAGTAGTGTATGGATTCATAGGCCGTCATGTAGGTTGAATTTAGAGTAACTTAAGACTAAAATGTGTGTATATGTAAGATTTACTCTTCTGCATTAGTTGTCATTTTATAGATCAAAGTATTACTGCTGTCTTTAGTAGCCTATAGCCAGATGAGTTAAAGTGGTAATGAGGTGTGAACTTCCCATCAATTATCTTAATAAGGTGTTAAATGTTTTCTTAGTACACATCATAGAAGTGCACAAAATGTATCAGTGCCTGGTACAACTATGTAAAGTTCTTGCTTCAAAGAATATTTTGTCTTAATATTGAAGAGGTTAAGCACTAACTATGTCTACATTTTAGTGAACACAAATGTGATATATTTGAAATCAGGCTGGAAAAACTTGGAGGATGTGTTATTAAATGTGTTGGTGAATAAAACTTCAATAACCTGTTTGTTTAATAGTGCTTCTTGTAAAGGAGCTGTCTATGTGTGTGGGGGGGGTTGTTTGGGGTTTTTTTGGCTTTTATTATTCCCTCCCTGCCCGGGAATCTGGCCTGCATGCTTTTTTCTTAGAGCTGTCATGAAACTCAATGTGAAGGATTAATTCTTGGCTAAAATCCCTGTTGAAATAGGAAACTTCTAATTAATTAAGGAAACTTATATGCTACCGTGTTTAATATGAACTGAATTCTGAAATAGCTGATGAAGAGATTTCATTATTGGTTTTGTTTTGCTTATTTCAAAATGCGACTGTGATTTTCACACTTTGCCTTGCAGTTCAAGAGAGAAACTTGTCTAAAAGGGAAGCTGTACAGTTCCTTTACTTGTGATGAAGTTGTTGATTTGGGAGCACTATTTGGGGTCTGATATTAACAGCTGAGAATATTTTATTAACTTTTGTATCTTTTCTCTAATTCAGGTTTGATTTTTGTCAAGCAGAAGGAAAGAAGCGTCCCTCTGAAAACCTTGGCCAAGTATTGTTTGGAGAGAGGATAGAACCGTCTCCTTACAGGGTTTGTTGTCTGACGAGGGGTGTTCTGTAGTATGAAATGTAACCAAAGGAGATCAAAATCTTGAAGATCCTCTTCACAAGGGCTTTATCTCAGAGAGCTTCAAAACCTGAAATTCCACGTAATAGAAATCTATCAATTTAACCTAATTGTAACTGTGCATTTTGCATCATGAAGCTGTAGCCTGAAATGTTATGGAGGTTGTCTTCTCTCTTTGGAACCTGCCAAAACCTGATTCTTGCTCCTCAGCTGTCCCCTTGTTAGAGGGAATTGAGTACTCTTATTTCTTGGAACCAGATCTGAAAATACCACAGCTGTAAAATGTAAGAATTAGAACCTATTTTAGGCAGCGTGTCTTTTTTGGTGACTGAAGCTCTCGCCTTTTCTCCTGCACGTAGTAGGAGAGAGAGTTATCAATTGAATCTGCCTGGGACAGCATTGATGCTGTGTGGTCAAATGACTTATCTGGTAAATCATTGCAGAAAACAGGTTTTAATCAGTAACAAGGAGTTCTTAATGTAGGGCTCCTACAATGAGCACAGAGGGTTTTATAGCACACACCAATATAAAAGCCTCCTCTGGAGGGTATTAACCTCCAGAATTATATATAGTCTTGGTAATTTGTTAGGTGGTTTTATTATAACATTACAGGCAGTTATAAATGCATAGGGGAAATTTGTAACAAATGTGTAATTTCAGTTTTTAACAAGCTTTTCACTCATATGTCTTTCATTTTTCTTAGTTCACATTCAACAAGAAGGAGACATGCAAGTCTGTTTGTACAAAAACGTATGATACCACAAAGCCAGAAGATAAACAGAAATTAGACTTCTTGAAAAAAAGTATGCTACTGAATTATCAGCATCATTGGTAAGTTGATATCAAAGTTCATAGGTTAGTCTAGTACGTTGGTGATAATTGAATTCAGTTTATCATTTTGTATTTACAAGTTAATACAGATTGAACACTAGGTACTTACACTAAATCTATTTCTCTTCTGTTCTTGCACAAGATGTTATATTGTTTGTTGTCTTCATTAAAAAATGTCCTTCACTTTGAAGGATAAGCACCAGGTGTAGTGGAAACAAATCTGTTTCTGAGCTCAAAGCTTTGCGTGGTTTTTGTGCCACCTTTGTGCTTACTGTAAAACACTGCCATTTCTTTGCACCTGTAAATGAATGTGAATGTAAGTGAATACTGCCCTAGCTTGAGAAAAGTCCTAAGGGATCTTCATTCTGTTGTTATGTCGTCTTTGTTTTCCTTAAGAGCCTTTGCATTCCCCTTCAAACATTGTGTCCGCCAGATAGGATCAACAGTTCTGAAAAAGTTTTATGCAGTTTGTTTCTCTTATAGGATATGGAAGTGGAAGGTGGCCAGTGAAAATTAATGAAAGAATTTTGAGGAACACACAAATACTTGGTCCTTTCCTGTTCTCCAAGTCCCTCTATAACCATCTGAATTGTCTTGGAGCATGCTGGGACTCTGTTTCTGCCTGGACATAGAGTGGGCATTAAGGGTGGGGCAAGGCTGAATGTGTACGCTAAACCTCATGCTGATTTTGATGTCGCCATGCTCTGCACACTCATCCAGGAGCTGGGAAATGTTTAGCAGCAGGCTCCGTCTTGACATACGAAATACCCGGCCACGCTATTGATGTTCATATAATGCTTTGTGTGTTGGCATGCTGTGCTAACAGCAGCCTTTGGGTCCAAGGATAGAAGGAATGACTTAGGCATGAGGTTGTCAGAGTTCCTGTGGCATGTCTTTGCAAGTAATCACAGAATGGTTGGGGTTGGAAGGGACCTTTGGATGTCATCTAGTCCAACTCCCCTGCCAGAGCAGGTTCACCTAAAGCAGGTCACATAGGAACACGTCCAGATGGGTCTTGAATGTCTCCAGAGACAGAGACTCCACCACCTCTCTGGGCTACCTGTTTCAGTGCTCAGTCACCCTCACAGTAAAGAAGTTTTTCCTTATGTACAGGTAGAATTTCCTGTGTTCCAGTTTGTGCCTGTTTCCCCTTGTCCTGTCACTGGGCACCACTGAAAAGAGTCTGGCCCCATCTTCTTGCCACCCACCCTTTACATATTTATAAGCATTGGTGAGATCTCCTCTCAGTCTTCTCCAGGCTAAACAGACCCAGGTATTTCAGCCTTTCCTCATAAGAGAGTTGCTTCAGTCTCCTAATCATCGTTGCAGCCCTCCACTGAACTCTCTCCAGAAGTTCCTTGTCTCTCTTGAACTGAGGATCCCAGAACTGGACACAGTACTCCAGCTTACCCATAAGATCTTGACTTTTTCTTCAACCACCCCTAGCCTGAGCTCGATACATTCCAGTTGCTCCCTCACATAAAGAGCCACTCCACCACCCTGTTTTGCTGGCCTGTCTTTCCTGAAAAGTACGTAGCAGTCCATGACAGCATTCCAGTCATGCAAGCTGTCCCACCATGTCTCTGTAATTGCAATGAGATCATGGCCCTGCGAGTACACAGTCTCTAGTTCTTCCTGTTTTCCGTGCTGCATGTGTTGGTGTACAGGCATTTCAGAGAGCATGCAGGTTTCCCTGAAGGGTGCAGGAGGATTCACCATAGCCGTACACACCCTTGAGGTGGCTGGCCTTCTAGTTCTCATCTTGGGAGGCAGCTAAGGAACATTTGTCACTGCTCTGCTTGGCCTGGCTGATTCCTCAGTTGGATGGGATGCCATGAGCATTGCCATTTTGGACCCCATGCCCCAAGTCCTTCAGTTTAAAACCCTCCTCACCAAGTTGGCCAGCCTACTGCCAAAGATTCCCTTACCTCTTCTAGACAGGTGGATTCCATCCCTCCCTAACAGGCTGTAGTCATTGAAGAAGGTCCCATTGTCATAAAAGCCAAAGCCCTCACAACAGCACCAGCCACGTAGCCAGGAGTTGATATGCGTTATACATCTGTTTCTGGCTGCCCACTTTCCTCCAACAGGTAAAACGGAGGATAAGATAACTTGGGTACCAAAATTAATACATGAGCATAATCAACTGATGTGGCCCATATGATTCCAAATATGTGCTCCCTGCTTCACAAAAACAAATGTTTTGGTCTTCATCTAATTAGATTTAAACTTTCTGGATATATTAGTAAAAATGCAGGTGAAATGTTGAATGTTGTCACTGTCATTAAATGTTTTTCTGTAATGTCACATTCCATTTCTTCAGTTTTAAACAGCTACCCATGCTGGAAAGGCAGTGAGTGCAATTTCTACTGCTCTTGGGAACTGATATGGGATATCCGTTTTTAGAGATGAATTATGGCTCACTGGTGTAAATCCTTCTGGGAACCTCTTGATAATGAGTGTAATTGGAAGTTGATAGATTAGGTCAGAAGGGTTCACAGGCAGGCAATAGCTCTATGTTTGTGTGGGTGAACCAGGAAGTAATAAAGAAACCCTGAAAGGTTACAGCTACTTTTGCAGGGATTCGAAGTGTGTATGCCTAATGCTGAAATAAGTAGAGCTTCAAGCATGCTGGATTTGGTTGTATTCCTATTAAATACTGCATATGTTTAGAATATATACACCGCTGATGCATATTGGTCTGACATAAAGCTTCAGCTTTTAAAGTTTGTGTATGTTTTGGTGTCTAAATTAAAAATAATTTCCAAGGGCTATGAGCCTGTCACTCTTTGAAATAAATAAATATTTATTTATTTATTTATTAGGAAAGCTCAAAACTTAAGCTGACAGAAACTAAAACAAAACTGTGTAAAACTAATCACACACAAAAGTACTTTAGGCTGTTGGGGTTTTTTCCCCTTAAATTGTTTTACAAATATACTTAGTGCATTTAAGTATATTTTTCTTAGCCTGTACAGCTGACTTGATAGGACTGTTCAGATTTTAGTAAGCAGTAGTTCTGTTTTTTCACCGTGAAAACTTCCTTTTAAACTTAGGGTACTTCTTCTATTCTTAGTTCTTTTAATAGCACTTCTATTATTTATTTTTTTGCTAGGCCCACTGCCCTAAAACTTGAGAACCAATGGCATGAAGAATCCCTGTTTATGTCTGTCTGGTCATGATAGTCCTTCTCAGCCACAGCTTTGCAAAGTGGAAGTGGCTGGATTTTGTGATGAATGATGCGTGGTCCAGGAATATGGTACAGGAGTATGTTGTACAGGGATAAGCAACGTAGCGTAAGTGAGGGTTTAATAGAGATTGATTATCCAGCTTCAATTTGTCATAAAATTCCTGGGGAACACAGATAGTGCTTTTAAGTACTTTTAAGGTTTTAAAAGCCACTTAATAAGATTAGGAATTGACATACTGAGTTGGACTGAACAGCTATACTGATATCTTGGCTGACAGTGTTCATCACCAGATGTTCTTGAGAGACATATAAGAACACTGTTGTATAGCATATTTGCCCCACATGTGTAACTTTGAAGATTAACTGAAAAATGATTTGCTTCTTAAACTATCAATTTGTTCCAGCATTGCTGCTTGAAGGCAGCTCAGTATGTCTTTGCTGCAGAAAATGCAAGGGAATGCCTTTACCCCAACCAAACTCATTTGCAATAGGTTAATGCTTACCTGGGTTTGATTATGAAATTTGAATACTAACAAAAGGAAGAGACATGTCTAGCATGTATTATGGAGGTAAAATTCCTGATATGGTCCAAGTGTAATGAACTTGCATCTGAAATAGCTCCTAATTAGCAACTTAATTGTACCCTGTAGTGGCATGATGAAGTAAGTAGGATTTGGTTGGTGCTGCTGCTGCTTGTGACTGTCATAGTCTTTGGAATCTCCTGAGAACCTGCAAATTGTGGTTTTGGAGGGCCTGTCTTCAGCACTTCCGCTGTGTCAATATGAACCAAGAACATTGCTGCTTATTTCTGCCTGGTGGCTAATGATAGGGATGATGCAGAGCTCTTTATGTTGTGTGAACAAAGTATTGTTCTTTTTACCTACATCTCTTGATGTGCTTTAAAAAACAGTGCTGCTTTAGAGACTGTTACATTATGCAACAGACTAAATAATTTGGTTTTGCTTGTTTGCTTTATTTTTATTGTCTGAAGTAATAATTCCTGTGTTTTATTAGGTATTTAAAAGTACAAATGAATTATTATCAGGTATCTATTAACATTAATAGCCTGGTGGTTATAATGATGAGATATCCAATTGTAAAGGATATTCAGTAGCTTGATAAGTTTTACAAAAAATGTATGTTGTTTATTTTCAATGGATGTCCTTTTTTTGGTCTAGTGATGCACGCAAAATGGCAGTTGTCTCATGTCTTCATGTGTGAAATTATTAATAGACCTTTAAAAACATACTTTGGAGCAATTAATGTTGCCCCAAGGGCAGTTACTGAATTTTAAGTCTCCTTTGAATGACTTTCTTTTGGGATTTATCTTTCAGCAAGTTAAAACACTTAATAACGTAAAGAAACAGGTTTGGGTATTTTTGCTAGTTCCTTTTACAAAGGGACAGGTCACCATGTTGGGTATATTTCTCTATGTTTAAAAGTATTTTTTTGGTTTTGACATCTGTACTGTTTGTAGCATGTTGGATACTGTTTGTACCTTACTGTCTTATAATTTTCTGCAACTCCTCATGAGGATGTGGGGTTCCTCCACAATTTTTTCATTGAAAATGAACTATAAACCTACTGGGCCCAGGACTTTTAGGTAATATGAATATCTACCTTGTGAGGCAGTAATATAAAAGGAGCAGGTAGACAATGGAGGGAGGTTTGAAAGTGATTACTTTCCTAAATGTGTGGTGGCTTACAAATTTTTGCTCATGTAAACTATCTGGTTAAAATATTCCATACTCTTAGGGAACTACAGCTGAGGTCAATGGTCAAGAATTCACTTAAATAGAAAAAATAAAAAAAATAAAAAATTGCACTTTAGCTTTAATGCAAAATAAAAGTTTAAAGAGTGCCGTGAAAAATGTATTTTGCAATGGAAGAGCAGTGAGGAAGCTGGAGAATTAATAATGTGTGTGTTGGGGCAAATTTTTATGGTTTGTGTTTTGTCTTGAACTTGAAATTATCCAGTTCATTTTAGCTGGTTTAGTGGATGATTTTGGCCATTTTTAAAGACTAAATAATTAAATGTTAAATTTTTGTGACTTTGGAGTGGGAGAGTTTTATGTATTGGGCCATATGTGTAAGGGGGCTTCAGAAAACAGCCCAGTGAATAGAATGTTTTGGTGGTCGCAGAGTAAGTCTCCTGTTTCCAAGCTACCTTCTGAAGAAATAGATTGGGTTTTGTTGTTTGGTTTTTTTTTTTTTTGTAAGAAAGATAGTTTCAGTTGAAGAGCTACATGCTTATATCTTCTTTGGAAATTGGATTGGCAATTGGGGCAATTCCGTGGGTAAAGATCTGAAAGAAGTATTATTCTTGTAGTTAATCTTCCAGTAATGAATGTAGCAAAGTTAGATTAATATTAATCTGGTTTTGTTTTCATTATACTGTGTATTTTTAAAGATTGTGAAATGTTACTATGCCATTTACAGGATTGTGGACAACATGCCTGTGACCTGGTGTTATGATGTTGAAGATGGCCAGAGGTTTTGCAATCCTGGTTTTCCTATTGGCTGTTATATTACAGAAGATGGCCGTCCAAAAGATGCCTGTGTTATTAATGTACGTTTATGCAATTATTTTTTTTTAATATCCCCCTTTTTACTAATTTAAAGATGGGCATTTCTCCTATGTTATGTTTCTATGGTGAGTCCTCACTATCTTAATAACCCTTGTTGCCTAAAACTAGGTGTTTTGATATCTCTGCAAGTACCACAATTTGTAAGCCTCATCTCAGCCTAAGAACTTTGTCTCTTCTGTTGCATAATACAGAAGGGCTCTAAAAGACAGAGAGAAGAGGTGAGCGTGTATAGCATTTAGTACATGTAAAGGGTGAAGGAGAAGAAAACGTCATACTTCATTGCCTAAGAAGTCTAAACATTTGAAGGCTCGGACTTTACATTTTTGTGGGGTAGAAGTGTTTTCGTGGAAGCAGGTTCGCATAGCCATCTTTGTACCTCTGCGTGGAAATTAATACTTCTTGAAGGATCGCTTTCCCTACAACTGCGTGGGCTAATAGAAGAAGGCAGAATATAAGATTTTTGAGTGAACAAAGCTTCTCTAAGAGAGATGTATTGGAATAACTGGTGGAGGTCCAGATAAATGTGCTGTAAACATTATGGAGATAAGGATGGAATAGAAACTCCAGGATGTCTTTAGATTAGATTTAGATGTCCACAGACCTCTTCCATGGAGAGGTCACTGAGAACCTGGAACAGGTTTTTTTGTTACATCAAAATGGTTGGGTTTATACTTAATGGATCTTACCAAGATGACAGTTTCTGCAGTTTCTAATTTTGTTTCCTTTCCTCTGTAATGAATTGGTTTCAGAGGCTCCATGTGAATGGATGCATTTATGATCAAATATGTAATCTGGTAGTATTCTTTTAATCTTGTTTAAATACTTGCTTTTAATAAAAGAAAAATAACCTTTGAAGGAGTAACTGAAGGACTGTAGAACACCACTTTTTTTATATAACTCTTCTTATAATTAGGGTGCTTTGTAGAAAGGGGTGGGGATAGAACCCTGAAGAAGAACTAATTGGACTTCAGTAAATGTAATGCTTGTAATTTAACCTCTTTAACGGAATAAATTCACTTCACCTGAGATTTGTATTCAATGTTCTTGCCTGCTACTTGCAGTTCAACACTGTGCATCTTTGGTTTCAAATGTCAAGAAGGTTCTGTCACAGAAAGCAATTATTTGGATTGTTTGTCTTGGAAGGTTCTGTTTAATGTGTGAAAAATATACACATTGTTTTAAAATAGCTCACATTCATAAAATGCTTCTGATATGAAAGCTGTCTATTCAGTTTGCTACTTCAATTAAATAAAATGTGATGTCTTCAGTTGCCAAAAAATTTTAATAAATATATTTATAAATACATTTTATATTTAAATATGTTTTTCTACTTTTCATCTGTAGTAAGACAGTTTTTAGCATTAACTTTTCAAGTTTGTCTTTTTAATGCAAGTCTTTAATGCAAAGACTTTACTATCTTTGTATTCCTAGAATCCCACATTAATCTTGTAGAACTTCTTGACAGAAAAACTGTATGCAGTCTAAAATTCTGTTATGTAAGCTTCTGCTTAAGGCTTTTAGATGTCTTTTTCTTTTTGATTGTTTAACCTCCTTTTTTATCATTGCAGTCAGAATTTCATGAAAAAGATACTTTTTATATCTTCAACCATGTTGATATAAAAATATATTACCATGTTGTGGAAAATGAAGCTCTGGGAGCAAGACTAGTTGCTGCTAAACTTGAACCAAAAAGGTGAGTACTCAGAAGAAACTTGTGAAACAGTGGTCCATGCCAAGATACTTGCTTTGATTTGGGGACCTGTTGCTAGTCAGAAGTGTTTTCAGATATGTGACCTGTAAATTAGCTTTCCCGTTGATTGATATAATGCAGGACAGTCTAACATAATTTTTTTTTTCTGAATCCAGTAGATCTTTGTACACTGCTTCCTACTTGGGCCATAAAAAGATAAAATAAAACCTGGACGTGGTGTGTGTTCAGTGAAGCAACCCTCATTTCCCTGCTGGGGAACATTTTGTCTTGTGATGGAATAGACCAGCAGTGCCTGGTGCAGGAATAATGAGAGTGCAACATTTGATGTCCTCAGCAATCAGGCTTTGAATGGACTGATTTCACAAATGTACTCATTAGTTGTTCTCCTGTCTATGTGGCTTTTGCACAACTGATATTTTTCTATTATTTCTTAGCATCTTGTCTTTCCTTTCTTTTGGATTCTTGGTATAACTGAGCTTGTTGCATTGTTTTGAAATTTATGAGGCATTAAGAATAATTTTTATATTTAAGAGAAGAATCCTGAATGAACCTGATGGTTTTGTAAGGTGAATTAATTCTTTCTTAAGAGTGTTGTCATTGAAGGAGGTTTTATTCTGTGTTTATTCTTCCCACAGTTACAAGCATACTCATCCAGACAACCCCGATTGCTCAGGAGTACCTATGGATATAAGTAATAAGGCCAACGGAGAAGTCAAAATTGCTTACACATACTCAGTTTCTTTTCAAGTGAGTACTAAGCTTTCTGTGGTAGTTAACTCTTAAAATAATGCATTGATGCTCTGAATTATAAAGATGGACAACTATAATTATCTCAGAATAATAAATTTGTGGTTTTAAAACTTATTTGAACTGGAATGTCAGAGATGACTTGGGATTTAACCACACGCTGTACAATTTTGTATACCACCCCACAAGCTGAATGTGAAATGCATATGTGTTTTTCAAAAGAATCATACTTTCATTGTTGACCTAGGTTGTCTGGTAGATTATTTTTCAATCCGAGCTCTTAAGTCTGAGAAATCATGTGTTTCAGAAAATTACTGCTGTAGGGAGGTTGAAGCTGATCATTTTCTGCTCTCCTGCTGCAAAAGCTTTCTTATATCCAAGGTCTTCCTCCCATGGAAATCTGCAAAAGAGTAGGAAGCTGGTATTCTTTGTTCCTCTATTCTCTATTTGCAATCAGAGGAGCAGTATATCAGGCAACTGCAGGGAGCAGTGATACTTGAGTATGTCTCATTCTGGTGACAAGCAAGAGAGTTTTTTGTTTGGGTTTGTTTTTTTTTAATGGAGTTTGCTGGACAAACTGTTTCCCAAAGTTTCCTAGTCTTTATGAAACTGTTTCCCTCTTAGACCAAGACCTCAAAATGCAAGTGGCCTGCTAAAAAGAGTGCAGATTATAACTAATTGGGTTTCTTGACTCCTTGTGTATGGATTGAGGGGATAGCTCACACAGCAGTTCATATTTTCAACCTCAACAATTCTGTGATTCTTCTGGTTATGAAGGAATCTCTTTTTTTTCTTTTTTTTTTTCCTCACACCTCCCCCTTCCCCTCCCATCCCCCCATTATGGACTTTAATCAAAATCTTGGCAATTACTAGATTAAAAAATAGCAATAAGGCAATTTTTTTTAACCTTTTTCTTGTTCTGATTGCAAGGTCAGTGTTGTCTTTCAAAATGATAGGCCATTGTTATATCCAGGCTGTTCATATGTCTTTCTTATTTCTAGACTTACAGCCCACTGTAGAATTCAGTTCAGCTGTGGTGAAATGGAGACTAAATAGTTGATTTTTAAAGTTAGTTGGAGGGTGGTGTTGGGTGTGGGATCCACTGCCACAAGAAGTACACAGTAAAGCACTGGTCTTAGAGTATCATTATGTTGCCACAGTTTCTCAGGCGTGAACCTCTTTTATAAGCTGCTATAGCAACATTTGTAGAATTACCATGGTCATTACTCTAGTAATGTACTGGATTACATGGTAAAGTTCAAAATACAATAAATAGTATAAGAAAAAGATTCAGAAGGAGGCTCTATTATGTATGACTTAACTGATAGAATTTAGATAAATATAATTAGTATGATTCTGAAATTAACTTGTATACCAAGAATAAGTACTTCTGGAAACCTGTTAGACGTTAGTAATTAAGAATTACCTTAGCTTCATGCTATTGTGTTTTTTTTCTTTAAAAAATGACACGTCCAGCTGTGTGTGTGTGTTACTGTCCTGTGCGCAGTGTTACATCACTTGGAGGTTGTCTGCTGAAATGCCATCGGGTTGGCAGATCAGGTCATCTCAGGAAGATAGAAAAAGGGACCATAGATACGGGGAAAAAATGCAATTCTGTCCTAGAATCATTGATACTGGTTTAGAAACCTGTTGCTTGCTTTGAGACTTAGTTTTATTACCTCAGTGAATTACATATTTGATCCTGACTGAATTTTTTTAACCCAATGTTTTTTATATTTTAAAAGATGAGCTTTACTGGAAAGTACTCTTATACTGAAATAACATCTTGTCAGAAAGACACCTTGACATTTTTATTAATTGACACTAGTTTTTATGGTTTGTTTAATAACAGTCTTCAGGTTGAACAGCACTGTTTATTCCTTTTTTTCATGTTTACTCTGCAAAGTAAAACAAATTAATGCTCTTTTTGAAGTGTTTCTGATCAATGAATGTTCAGTCTGAATAAGTATAATCTGTTGAAATGCCTGAAGGAATAATTTGTTTCCCTCTACTAGCAATGTAAGGTCTGTAGTATTGTTTCTCAATCTGTCTTGCAGTATAAGCTAAATGTAACCAAAGAGATAGTTGTTACTGAAATGAGGTTGTATGAAAGCAAAGGATAATTTGGATAGAGCTCTATCTAGAGTGGAATATTATGCTGGAGAATATAGGAGATCTTAGTTTCTCAATGTCTGTGGTTTTGACTTGCATACTCCAAAAAAATGCATGTTCTTTTATTATTCTACTAATTGTTTGAATTTCAGGTGAACTAATTTAATTCTTGAAGAGAGGAAGCACAATTAAATTAATTTGGTAGGCCTTTATGCCTTAAGAAGACATGGGTGCTCAATATTATTCAGAAAATACTTTGGTTTAGATTCTATGGTCAAATTTTAGGTTTGGTTTAGGTAACTATTATTAAACTGTTCCCTTTAAGTCACATAACATGAAATTTCCAATTTGTCATGAGATTTAAGATTGCTTTGCATAAACATCAACTTGTGAATTTACAAATTGAATACTGACTGTATCTGAAACTGATGTGTTTACTCTTTCAGGAAGAAAAAAGTATAAGGTGGGCATCAAGGTGGGATTATATTTTGGAATCTATGCCTCACACTCACATTCAGTGGTTTAGGTGAGAAGAAAGTTTGTCTTCAAGTGTAATGTACTAAAGTGTTTACATTGCAATTTGAACAATGATTTTATTTTATTTTTTTTTAATTCAGTATTATGAATTCCTTGGTGATTGTCCTTTTTCTGTCTGGAATGGTAGCTATGATTATGTTGAGGACACTACATAAAGACATTGCAAGATACAATCAGATGGATTCCACTGTAAGTCTAAAATATACCTCTTAAAATTTATTTGGAATGTAATTTTTTCAGCTAAATGTATTTCTGTAACAAGCAATTTAAATGGCAATCTACTGTGTTAAAATAGGTGTATTTCCTTTACAGGAAGATGCTCAAGAAGAATTTGGTTGGAAACTGGTTCATGGTGATATTTTCAGGCCCCCAAGAAAAGGAATGCTATTGTCTGTTTTTCTGGGCTCTGGCACACAGATCTTAATAATGACTTTTGTTACCCTGTGTAAGTAATAAAGCGGGGAGGAGTTAGTTGAATACAGATGATTTTTCACTGCTAATTGCATGGTACTAGTAAAAATAGCAGTATAGATTTTGTCTAGAAATATCTTAAAAGTCTGAATGTTAGAAAACAACTGATCTGATAGAGTAGACCTGCAACTTAGTATACACAGATTTTTAAGATGACTGATGTACTGGATTTAAGTCAAATGCATAGTTACTTTCTAAAATCATGCATCTCTGCTTCATAGTTTTTGCATGCCTGGGATTTTTGTCACCTGCTAACCGGGGAGCTCTAATGACCTGTGCTGTAGTTTTGTGGGTACTGCTTGGAACTCCAGCTGGTTATGTTGCTGCCAGATTCTACAAGTGTGAGTAAAAGTTATTTAAAATGACAAGGCTTAAGTTCATTGAAGTAAATTACCATCACAGAACTGATTTTTACTTTGCAGTACTGTTTGTAGTTTCCCTCAGGGCAAGTTGGAGAAATGTACTTACCTTAACAACAGAAAACACATGTAGGACACTGACGTGATTACATTGGTTTTGATGTCGTCATGCTAAAGACACTGAATTGTTCTTGCTACTATCTATTTATGGAATTGGGAAGCAAATTCCACTTTACTCTGGTACTAAGCTCGTTACATCAGACAGAGTTTTTTGTAGTGTTCATTTGGGGAGAACCATTGGGGAGAAGAGGGTTTGTATTTGGTAAGGAGTTTTTTCACAATGGTAGTGATGTGATAATGAACTATTCCTTTTCATAATCCTCAAGCTAATTGGACTTAAATGGAAGGAGGCTTTAGGTCTAACAGCATAATTGAGGACAGACTTATTCTTTATATCATGCTGTATATTATGTGTTTTGAAGGATATTTTGAAGTGTATTGATGGTAAATTGGATCCTGTATCTTCGGTGGAGATGTAGCTAATAATAATTAAATTTCATATTATTCTTGTTGGGAACCATTTAGTCGATACTCGAATATTGTGTTTAACTACTAAGACAGCGAGTGACTGATCCAGAGATATTCTTGTTATAACACGAGGTGGTCCTTACCCTGTATAGAGCATGTAAGCGTGAATGTTTCTCCTTACAGTATACAAATTAAGTAATGTGAGACATAAACCGAAATGCAACTGAAATGGATATCCAGTTTTTAAAGGTTTTTTTATTTTCAACATTGCATTTAAAAAATGTAACCTGAATTGAAATTAAATGGTTAATCTTAATAACTGTTGCCATGTTCTACCTAGGTTTTATGAAGAAATAGAAACTTAATTAAAATCATTCTAACCATAATCACTTCTGACTCTTGAAGTAAAACAGCATGTCATTATGGCAGCGCTCAGATGAAATTGTCAGCTTCACTGAATTCCAGCGGGATATTTTCATTTGAAAGTATGCTGACTAGAATTATCAGCATAGTGCAAATTCATAAAGATTTTCTTAATAAAGCTATCCTTGGTCTTTTGGTATCACCACTGCTTAATGCTGTTAAGACTCAAGAGAATATCACTACTTCCTTTAAGAATGTTAGTCCTGACTTGCTTGTAAGATTCATAGACAAGAATTATTTCAAGAAAACTGTTAAGCTTGCTTTTCACATATTTATATATAATTTTTTTTCCTACTGAAACCTGCAGTCAAATGCTAGAAAGCTTAAACTTCTTAATCACTCCAAGTTTAAACTGTTTTTTAAAGACTTAGAAGTACTGCAAATCTGCTTCCTCCTTTTAGCAGATAAAGTGGTCACATACCTAGTTTGTTCAGCTGTATACTTTTCCTGACCTTGGTCTGAGGGTTTTCTTTGCTTCGAAGCTCTGTGATTAAGCAATATGATGAGGGGATTCAGTTGTATTATGGAAGATTTAGTTCACTATTTTGAACTTGGGCATGATAGCACATTATTTGATTTTTTGCAAGCTAAGTATAGCAGGCAAATGGACTGGAAAATTAATAGTTATGAGCTTAATGCATGTTTTGATGACTGTCAAATGTTTTAATACAGCATTTGGAGGTGAGAAATGGAAAACAAATGTCTTGCTGACATCATTCCTTTGTCCTGGGTAAGTTGAGAATATCGCCATGATTGAAAGAATTAAATTGCTTCTCTGACATGCATAGCTAATTTTTAAGTTTCAGCTATACAAGGAAATCTTACTACATCGTCCCTTTATTCCAGAAGCTACAAGAATATCACGTCGCTTTTGACAAAGTTGAATACTTTAGTGGCATATCATCCTTAGATTTTTTTTTTTTTAGTTAAGCATTTGTTTACTTTCAACACATGGAAAGGTTGATTAAGAAAGAACATGATGATAGCAAGTTTTAGACAGGCATACTTTTTCATTGCTTTCTTTTACTCTCTAGTCTGTTTCTCTGACCACACTGTAGTTGGTCTTATATCGTGTATAACCACTGAGATAAATTTTTCTGCTTAATCACAGTAAGCAGTCTTACCCTGAAGTGTAGTTAATAGTTAAGACAAGCGTATATTTGAAATTGCTTAGCTGGAACATAAGCTTCTGTTGGAGTTAGGTCCCACTAGGTTAACAAAGAGTTGCTTGTCTGACCTCTTCATTTTGCTGTTTTGTGTGTCATTTGGTTTTAACAGAGATTTATGCTAAAATCTTAATACAGTGCTATTGTTTTGTTAACATTATTAAATATTAAGGAGTATTTTCTTTGTTTTGTGTGTTATCTATTTTTCAGAATTGTATTTGCTGATTTTTTTATCATGAACCTCATTCTCTGGGGAGAAGGCTCTTCAGCAGCTATTCCGTTTGGTACTTTGGTTGCAATTTTGGCACTCTGGTTTTGCATATCTGTACCGCTGACGTTTATTGGTGCCTATTTTGGTTTTAAGAAAAATGTAAGTGTTTTTGAGAAAGTTTTGTAAGTGTATGTATATATGTATATACACACATATCTATTTTTCACTGTATAGACAGTGACTGAGGTAGCACGTAAGCTAGTTGCAGTGTCAGCTCCAGTTCTGCTCAGTTAGTTTAGAGCTGCATTAGATATCTAATTTTGAGATTCCAGGACTTTGATATTAAGTTGGTTGTTGGTGGTGATATTTCTCCATAACAATTAGGGTTGTTATCTAGAACAGTCACTCAATTGAATACAATAAAGTAGTGATTTGGGCACTTTTAATTTAATTTGCATGTCTTTCATTACTAAAAATATGGTTGACTCAGCCAAGCATAAAAGCAACTTACACATTTCTGGTTTTCCCCCATGTTTTTTGTTTCTGTCCGCCCTCTACACTGAAGATATTTTCTGATCAAATTGCTAGAGTTCTTGTGAAATCTATTTGCATAAGTGTTCTGTAAATGGTTATCACTGTTTGGCAGACATTAACTGGGATTTACTCCTAAAATGATCAATTTTACTTATTCGTACGAGGGCCCTTTGTGACACTGGTGACCAAACCTTCTTAAATAATGAAATTGGTTCTTTTCTTTTTGCTTAAAAAGTGGTTTACTATGCTCCACAAACTTAAAAGATCTATAAGTTCAGACATTTTTGTGGGTTTTTTTCCTGCATAGGAAGTCAGAGTTCCATCTCTCTGTAGCTCTCATGGAATAACTTCAAAGAATATTTAATGATCTTAGAGGGCACTTTTAAAGTCAATTGTAATTATCCCTTTTTTCTTAACAAGAATTCAGGGTTTTTTTTTTTCTTCTGATAATTATGCTGAAAGGAGGATTTGATAAACTATAAGGCAACATGACAGGTGTCACAAATACATTAAAATCAAATCAGAAAGCAAGTACCTAGCAAGTATCTATTAATGCTCTTGATGTAATCTTTACAAAGAGGAAAGATGGCAAAGTATGCATTTATCTGCCTTAAATTTTCCCCTCTCACCATGCTGATCTATGCATGCATTTTAAATTAGGATTTAATTGCCAGATTGAATCCTCTCAGTTTGTAAGTTTACCCTAATGTGATTCTTGGAGTATATCCTGAAAAACGCCACACAGGGATTTTTAGAAGGGGAAAGCAAGAGTCTGTACCGCCACTAGCCTACCAACTGAAAAGTGAAAAATTGGCTCAAGCTCTGTAACAGATCATAGATAGGTAATCATAAAAAGGGAAGTCCAAAATGCCTCGTGCTGTGTTTTCAGTAAGAGCTGTCTTTTGCCATGTTTGCCTAGCAGATGTTGACGGCTAGGCCAGTGGTGAAAGCACATGTAGTGGTATCTGGGTATGTACATGCTCAAAACAAATAGTAAACTTTTGCCACCACTCACTTCAAAAAGAAAGTCAAAAGGTAATGCTGTAGTTTGACATTTTATTTACTTAACAATTCCTTATTTTCGTTTAAAGGCTATTGAACACCCTGTTCGCACAAATCAAATTCCTCGTCAGATTCCTGAGCAATCATTCTATACAAAGCCACTACCTGGCATTATCATGGGAGGGATTCTACCTTTTGGATGTATCTTTATACAGTTGTTCTTTATTCTCAACAGTATTTGGTAAGTTATCCATGATCTATTTGAATTTTCTCTGTCATAAAAGGTGGTAATTTCTTTGGGAAAGTTTTTCTTCAAGGTGGTTTGACTGATTTGACATCTTTTTAACATTTTGTGGTTTAGAAGATATTCAGTGCCTGATTTTCTTGTTGAGGTGTGTAGAGAAGTGGCTGTGATATGCTTAGCAATTTACACCTGACCTACAATATTCAAATAGCTAGTTTTCTCATGCTACTCCTCTGACTTCATGTGGAAGTGGCTCTGAAGCTGACATATGGCATATAACTTGAAAGTACTAAGTATATTAAAATTGACTCGAGTTTTTCTTGTTGTTGGACTAGGAAAGTATTACTACTCTTGGGATAAAAAACAATTAGGAATTAGTTAAATCCTTATAAAGGCACCAGAGAGTAATTCTTTTAAAAAACAAAGCGTGAAATACTAGTCCAGTATAAGTGAATTCTGATGTGAGCTCATAGCACACTGACAAACTAATCTACTGTGAGGGATTTGTCTTCCTTCTGGCACAGTTTAGTTACTGGTTCTTGTTAAACTGTTTCTGAACCTTGAATAGGTGCCTCTACCCAATGTAGACAGCTACAGCATTTGTCATTTCTTGTTATTATGCAGCTCTGCCCCTTTGATTGAAACGCGAGGTGAAACCCAAGTTCTGCTGAAGTCAGTGGAATAGGTCACACGGACTTCACTGGAACTGTAATTTCACTCATTATGTCTAGTCAGTTCTTTCCCTAAAATCCCAACCAGGAGCATGCCTTGGGTTTGCTTTCTCACCATTTTCAGACTGAGCTGCCAAGGCCCCTATTCAGTTAGAAAATAAATTAGTCAATTGTATGGCCACACAACTAACCGTACTTCAATAGGAAGGGCAATACTTAAAGTAAGGGTGATTTTACTGCATATGAAGAAATAATATTAGCACAGTGTCCATTTTAATATTTTTTTAAAAAAACCTTTTTTATAGGTCTCACCAGATGTATTACATGTTTGGCTTCCTGTTTCTGGTATTCATTATTTTGGTTATTACATGTTCTGAGGCTACAATATTGCTCTGCTACTTCCATCTATGTGCAGAGGTAAGAAATATCCTTCAATATTAATACATGATATTGTTTGAAGAATGCCTAAAAGAAATGTAAGGCTTTTGTAACTGAAAGTAAGTATTCCAGAATTCAACATAAGCACTGTTGCTAAGTGAGATGTACTTAAACCATTTCTTTAAGAAGTGAAGCAGGCTACTTTTACCAAAGCCTGTAACAAATATTGAAACACTGCACTGAGTACTGCTAAATCAGATATCTCATAGATTATAACTCCCCATTTTCTGAAGACACTAAACTAATCCATTAACTTTGTTCAGTCAAAGTGTATTTTGAACATGCCTAACTTTGGGGAAAAAAAAATAAATCTCTGTGGCTGGCAATAGGAGGTCTGCTGTATTTGTGTTTTTAGATTTTTGCCTATTTGATATTCATCTTTAGGTTTCTTATCTCTAAGTGTGAATAGTGCAGTTAAAGCAGTATTAATTATATTTAGTTCTTTTTCCTGTAGATAAAAACTAAAACCTCACTTTTGGATAAAATGACAGCAGAAGAAGTAGCTCTGCATTCAGTAATAGGGTCAGTGTGTTATAGATATACGGAATATTAATCATACCTTTTTTTTTTCCCCCACCACATCTTCTAGGACTATCACTGGCAGTGGCGTTCGTTTCTCACTAGTGGTTTCACTGCAGTTTATTTCCTAGTATATGCAATACATTATTTTTTTTCTAAACTGCAAATCACAGGAACAGCTAGCACCATTTTATATTTCGGTTATACCATGATTATGGTTTTGATCTTCTTCCTTTTCACAGGTAAGTATATGGAACCTTAGTTTTAAATTTTGAGTCTACCTTTAGCTTTGCACAGTCGAATCCTTGGCAAAACTTATCTTCTTACAGGTTTATGAGTTTATATATGTCTTTTATTTTTTCCAGGTAGTTGTGTAGCACTTTGCAATTCTGGAATCACAAAATTTAGTGAAAGATATTAAGTGAGGATGAGCTAATACTGCTAATTTAAGGTGTGGCCTGTAATTAGATCTTCAAGTATGACACCTTTAAGCGTGATAAATACTTCTTCAGATTTCATTCCTATGTCAGTCATATGGCAAACTCAATTTTTAAAATTAGTTGTATTTGGAGAAACTCACTTCGAATCACACACAGTCAAGTATAAATTTATAGTGTCGATTAAAGAAAAAATTGTAGCTTTTATGGAATAGGAGCAAGGAAGAGAGAGGAGTAAAAGTTCACAGAGAATATTCTTTTTTTCTCATTTGCTCTCTTCTGGAATTTCTTTACCTTCTTTCCCACTTGTATTGAAGTGGCACAGGAAGCAAACAGAATTTCTTAACCATTTTTTGATGCAGTCTGGTGTCAGAACCTTGTCATCATTATTGTAAGCTTTTGGGAAAGCATCTGTCTTAGGTGCTGCATTTCTATTTCCTCTTCAGTAAGTGAGATGAGGTCACAAAATCTTCATTTGTCATCTTCAGTACTAAGAAGGAATCTTCAGTCACACATCCCTTGTTTAAGGTGGAAGAATGGTGGTGAAAATGCAGAAAGTCTCCTTTCAAACTCCAATGCAAAAAGGCAGCAACCACCAACTCCCCAAAAATACTAAATTCTGTTCCAGCAGAATGTAATCTGTCTTTATGGACTTTACCCTCCAGAGCAATATTTTTGAAACTGTATTGATCTGTGCTTTAAATAATTTCAAGCTCCATGTTTGTGATGAAGTTTAATGATTCCTAAGGCTTTGATACATATTTTTTTATACAGCTGTACAGGCTGTGTTTTGAGGCCTCCTAGAACACAAATGGCTTGTCATCGGAGCTTTTAATGCAGATCTCACTATAAGTAGAATTTTCATTTCCACATAACACAGGAGAAAATCTAGTGGGGTAAGAACTGACATTTGAGAATGGTGTTCATTTTAAGTGTAACCAAATATTAATTTCAAAGACACTTCAGCTTAGGAAATATTGAAGCTGTTTATGCACCATGGCTGAATGCAGATGATGATGAACAGGAGCAAGAGCCTGCAAGGAATTTCTTGGGTCATTGCCTGTTAAAAGGAAGGAATGGGACTTAGATACATTATGTAATCTCTTTAGAAACACAGCTTGATCACTTTTCAAAGTGGTTAGTTTTATCTTCCATCCTTCTTTTTAAGTCAGTCTAATGTGTTTTGGCATTGCTTGAAGATATTTTATAATTTATACATCATACATACTTTTATTTATATTTTGTGTACTGTTTAGCAAGTCATTCTGAATGTGTAAATCAGAGATTCTGCCTCCCTTTCTCACTCTTATCTTATTTCTCACCCTGCCTTTCTCTTAACCTTTATTTCTGATCTGCGTTTACTAATAGTCTCATTGAACAACAATACATTCTCAATTTCTTTAGTTCAACTAGAAGGAAATGTGTACTGCTGTATGTAGATCAATTTTAAATGTGGTGCAAACTTAAAGTAGCATGAAAAAAATAATTAGGTCTTACATAAGTGTAAGGTCAAATAATTTAATTTCACTAGCTTTTCCAACAGATATTCAGCTTGTCTGCCTTTAATAGTAAACAGTTTTGGCCAAAACCAGAATTGTGTTTACCCTGTCTCCTTTGTTCAGTCTCTTGGATACATGCAGTAATTCGGAGTGTACACAATCAAGATAAAGGGGATTTATACTAAATTTTTTTATACTGAGACTTGGCTTAGCTAAGGTAACCATGTAATTTCCATCTTTTGCCCTTACTCTTTTAA
Organism: Podargus strigoides; assembly: GCA_028020825.1. Taxonomy (NCBI): domain Eukaryota; kingdom Metazoa; phylum Chordata; class Aves; order Caprimulgiformes; family Podargidae; genus Podargus; species Podargus strigoides. The sequence goes on from CM051622.1 coordinate 54,119,187, forward strand.
GTCAGTCATGTCACATGACATCATCTAAAGGCATTAAGATGTGTGCAGTGCATTCCCCTTTTCCTTTGCTCACACGTTCACTTTCAGTTGGCCAGTTGACTTTGCAGCATCTGCCAGGAAATTTGGAGAGTCCTTTTCAGGGTAGGTCACAAGCATGCAAAGACGAGATGGTTTACTCTCAGACCCCTTCATATGCTTTCTGTGGTACTCATTTGTATGTAATGGGGACAGTGGAGATGTGAGTTATGCTGTGCAACTTGAACTAAGCTTTCAGAGTTTGTATGCTTTTGTTTTTTGAAATTCTCAGTTTCTGTATTGAAATCGAGGGAGAATACATGTGGAGTTAAGCAAATGGTTAGAACTTTGAAATATCATATGCTTAACGATTTTTTTAATCTACTTCCCACAAGGTTAAGTGCACATCACCCTTTAATTTGATGGAATAGTCCTATTTCTGAAGATTTTTAAGAATAATTTTGTCCATGTACATTGATATGCATTCAAAGACAGATGTGTTCATTTCTCTGAGATTTACTGAAATGGTTTGAGAGAAGGTTTTACAAAAAAAAAGTTAGAGGCAGGGTAAAGGGACAGGCAGTTCTCCAGTTTCTTAAACAAAAAAGCATATTAGCAATTTAGCAAAAACTGCTTCTAAAGGCAACCGACTTACTGTGTCAGGGTGATAAAGAAGCTAAAAAGAGAAAATAGTAATTGTTATATCAGAACTATGCTGCTGCTGCTTACTCATCTGTTAAAAATCGTCAGGATCAGGAAGAGTTTTGACGGTGCCCTGCTGCTATGTCAGTGTAACACATGCTTTCATCCATACTGCATTCCAGGTCATTGGTCAGAGTCAGCAGGCAAAATACTGGAAGCTACATGACAAATCTTTGATTCACAGCTGGGACCACTACGTATCATAGTAAATGAGTCGGTTAAACATCAGTAGTTTAGCAAGCGTGAAGGGGGAAAAAAAAAAAGTGATATCATTCATGTCTCCTTCCAAGCTTGTATAGTGAATGAGTTAGCACACAACTTTCATTGTGCCTATCAGATCTAAAATAAAGACAATTTTTTTTTTTCTTTAAAGAGCTTAATGAGCTCTTGTGTAAGTTGAGGCTGTGATTTTAGAAGAGATACTCAGGCAAAAATCAGATAATCTTCACGGCTTTTTTCCTGTCCTAGTTTTTGTGGGAAATGAAGGTTCCTATAACAGGTGTTCTGAGCTGCTCTTAAGACCATTATTGTTCTGGCTGAGGCTGTGTTTTGAAGTAAACCAGTTAGATTAACAAAGCCCAACTATATTAGCTAGTTTGCATTCAAAAGAACATTTTTTGAGTAAAAACTTCTGTTGGACTTTCACAAAGAGAAGGAATGCAGCTATTTTTCTTCAGGTAAAAGGATTATAAATTATCAGGGAAATGGTCTTCATCCTTAAATTTCAAGTTTGCTTACACCTTTTCCACTCCCTTAAGTGTTTCAGAAGTGTTTATTTTGCACGCTTTCAATAGGAAGTACAAGTTGCATAGTAACTACCCTATGCCCTGAAATTTATATTAACTTGATTTACGCAGAAATAAAGGTGTAGTACTTTAATTTTCCAAGACCTTAAAGTATAACTAAGAAATGTGAACTCCTTTTGATGCTGTCAATCTAATTGGTTTATTGAATGAAATAATATTCTGACCAGCTGAGCAGACCAGTGAAAGAGTGTGTGACTAGTCACTGAAGAAGGGTGAAATGGAGAAATATGAAGCAGTTGGCCTGGGGAGTAATGAAACAACAAAGAACAAATATGTAGGAAGATAAATAACACAGAAACATCTTAAAACGAGTCTTCCATGTGATCAGCTCTGTGATTGTGAAAATAATGAGATCCTTTGTATAGTAGTCAGTGCCTGTAAAGACCAGGTACTGTCTGTAACTTTCGATTATCTGATCTGATGGATGTAGTGAAGACTAAAGATAGCAGATTGCATATATGTACGTCCTGATTTATGAGCTACAGATAGAAATTGATGTCTCCTTGTCAGTTTTCCTAACATGTAACCTCTCTTTTTTTTTTTTTTTTTTTTAATTTTAGGGACAATTGGATTCTTTGCATGCTTTTGGTTTGTAACCAAAATATACAGCGTGGTGAAAGTTGACTGAAGAAACCAATGTAAAGAATTAACACAGAAGAGGTTTAATCTTCATTAACATAAAGACCTGGTCTAGTTGATGAACTTGAGCTTTATCAGAAGTATTGGCTTCCTGTTCTTCGAGAATGATACTGAATATGCAGCTGCCCCAAACACTTTTTCCACTAACACGTTTGTATTGTGACTTAAAAACCTGTTTTCATTCAGATCTTAATGAAGGTCAGAGTGACAATATTTATGCATTTGTAAATACAACTATACTTTAAAAGAAATGTTCAGTTCTAATGGCAGAATAGAAGTGGCTGTATTACAAAACTTAATGATACTTCTGATCAAAGTACAACTGTAAATAGGTTTTTCTAGCTTGGTAGGTGGGATGAATTATTTTTCTTTGAGGGAAATGAGAACTTTTTATTATGCTAACTTTGAAGGATGACTCTTAAGAAGTGTTGCTTTTAGTTTGGATGTGATTTTTATTTTTTACTGGTGTTACGTCCATAAATATTCTGATTTCTGTGACTTCATTAGTTTTGGTGTTGTTGGCCTTTTAAACGATGTGCCTCTGAGTCCTTGAATTTATAAATTCATAATCTAATAAATACTGTAAAAATGTCTTCAGTGGCTCATTACATGTTATAAGTTCATAAAAATATGTAAATACAATTATACTGAAGATGGATGCTTAAAGATTGCATAGAGTATTTTATGGCATTTTCTATGGTTTAATGTATATTGACACACCTGCAAGAAATGTTATGTGTGTTACATGGCTATAACATGGAAATGTGATTGTGGCGCATGAGAATGAAATCATACACGCATTTAACAAAACCACTCTGCAGCATTAATCCAGTCCTTAACCCAGACACGTTTTCAGAGATTGCTATGGAATTGTCAGTATGTTGAGAAGATCTTAAAACACAAGTTGGCATTCTCTGCTGATCTTGCTTTTAAAAGATCTCAATGATGCATATTCTATACGGCAACTATTGCTGATTGTACTTAATGTAGGTTAAAAAATAAAATTACTATTTTTGCCTTATATTAAGAGACTAATGTCGATTTTGGATGACTAGCATTAAACCTGTATTTGCCTTTTTTTTTTTTTTTTTTTTTTTTTAAATTGAGTGTTTTGTTCATACCTTGTTTGGTAATTTTAGACTCATAACACAATTTGGCTTTTGGCATGTTTTCACAAGCCTGATAAAATTTTATTTTCATTTAAACTTCATGCACCAATTGCCATTCATACAGTTAGGGGTTTTTTTAATTCTTACTGATTTACTTTTCTAAAAAAACCTTAACCTAATGACGCTTGAATATTGAACCCAATAAAAATATTTTTGGTTAAGGTAGCATGTCATTACTAACCTCCTAAAAGCTGGCATGTAAAAAGGCTTGAGGTGTCATTTCCTCAGTTGCTGTGCTCCACAACCCCTCCCAGATGAACCACACCGTGCTCATGCTCTGCCTATGCCCAGCCACAGCTCTGTTCAGATCTTATGGACAGGTTTGTTCTCGTACCCCTCCCTGCATGCAGTCACTAGGAAGTGCTGATTTCAGATAAATGTTCCATGTTTTATGTTCAAAACAGGAAAAGGGTGAGTGTGGTAAGGGTTTGTTCTTTACTAATACAGTGAGCTCTTGGTTTACATTTTAGAAAGTATAAAACTGAATATTCTTAATACCCTGGTTTTATGATCACCTACTGTATGTATAGTCACTGCTCAATATCATCAGTAGCTATTGCACAAATGGGAATGCTTAGTTTGAGAAACATGAATTGGTTGTCTGCCATTGAAATGTGAATGTAATGGGTTCTCAAGAATTTCAGTGTAGTGATGTGAAAACAGATTTTTGTGATGTTTAATGCACCATGGGTTTTACAGAAGAGCTAAGAGTTGTCCTCTCCCTTGAAACCCATTTTTGCCTCAGATAATTTTAGAAGTTTTTCTAGCATTTAAGCTTCTGGTGTGTGTTAGGGCACCCAAATGCTCTACTGTGTACCATACCTGTTCTTCACATCTCTTGGGAGGCCAGGGTTTTCGTCTAAACTTTCAAAATACTGCCCTGGTCAAAATCTTATTATACTACTAGACACTTTCTTAAAATGTACTAATTGCATGGATATCTGAGAACATGTAAATTGAAGGTTAAGAGATAGGAACAAATTGCTGAGCTGCTTGAAGACAGAGCAAATTTAGACAAAGTACAACAGTTCAGTGTTGATATTTTGGTGGCTGGTAAAATGGTTCTTCAGAGTCTGAAAAAAGTGACTGTTGTTGCCAAATTTAGTCTGAAAGTAATCCTCACTCCAAATCGGGTTTTGAAAACATGATATGGGAGTTAGTGTGTTTGGTTTGGTTTTCCTTCTCTAAGCAAGAAGAAATAAAAAAGCAGCTTTATGGCAAGCTCTATCTCATGGCAAGCTGCATGGTCCATATTTAGCCTGGTAGCTTCACTTCTTATTGAAGGGCTTAGCTGTGTGTGGTGGTTTGACCTTGGCTAAACACCAGGTACCCACCAAGTCGCTCTATCGCGTCCTCCCCCCCTTCTCACAGCTGAGCAATAAGGGGGAAAGCAAATAAGATAGAATAAAACAGCCCTTGCGGGTAAAACAAAAGCAGTTTTAATGTAAGCAAAGCAAAGCAAGGTCCGTGTGCAGAAGCAAAAAAAGAAAACAGATTTATTCTGTACTTCCCATTAACAGGTGATGTGGGGCCTTCTCAGGAAGCAGGGCTGCGATATGTGTAGCGGTTGCCTCGGAGGACCAAGGGTGACCCCACCTCCCTTCCTCCTTTTTCCCAGCTTTATACTAAAGCAGATGTCACATGGTATGGAATAGCCCTTTGGTCAGTTCGGGTCAGCTGTCCTGGTTGTGTCCCCTCCCAAGATCTTGCCCACCCCGTCCCACTGGGGGGAAATGTTGGAAAGAGCCTTGGTGCTGTGTAAGCACTACTCAGCAGTACCCACAACACCAGTGTGTTATCAACACCCTTCTAGCTCCCAACATAAAACACAGCACCATGAGGGCTGCTATAGGGGAAAATCAATTCTGGCTCAGCCAGACCCAGTACACTGTGTTTGAACAGCTGTAAGAGTTCTTAGCTTTTTGCCGTCATACATTTCTGTCTAGTGGGAGGTGTCCCTGCCCATGGCAGGGGTTGGAACTAGATTATCTTTATGGTCCCTTCCAACCCAAACCATTCTATGATACAGATCACATGTGCCCTCAGCTGCTTTGTTGGAGTCTTGCAAATAACAAATATTAGTTGACTGTGAGCTAGTCATGAACAGTGTCTTCATGGGGTTTGTGCCATTTTCAGGTAAAAGGCAATGAGGGATGACTGGGAAAGGCTGATGACAGACTAATGAGTGCAATCTCCTGCTTGCTGCTTAACTTTCTCCTATTTTGTGGTGTTGTGTTAGGATTGCTTGAGAACAGGTTTCCTTATGTTTCAACCCTCTGTCCTTCCCATGACTGCAAAGAGCAGCAGTTACCCTACCTAGCTTTTGCAAATAGCACAGTCCTTTTGTATTTGAAAACCAGGCTGCCCAGAATATGTGTGGCTACAGGTATGATGCAGATGAAGCACCAAGCACAAAGGTGTAGACAGCATCGTGGAAGCTGTAGGGGTATTCCCATGTTTCTGTAACACCACTTCCTGTCCTGTTGGGGCTTGAGTGATGGTGTCACACAGAGGTCCATCAGTATTTGTGGATGGAGAAGAAAGCCTGTTCTATGTGGGGTGGTGCAAAGAGGTACGTGAACTGTCTGGTTGTTGGGTACTGAGATGGAAGTAAGGTATTTAGAGTTTCTCTGTGATTGCCTGAAAAAATCCTTTAAGTAGGTACTTTAGTCTTGTCATGGGTGGTCCCTGTGTTTTCTTCAGGAAAAGTAAGTCTGGAAGATAAGCGAGGAAGAGAGGGTGGAACAAGATGCAATTCAGGCAGGTGTCTGAGTTGCACTGATGTGAACAACCTGTTTGAAGGGACAGGAAACACAAAGTGAGCCCTGTTTGAACTGACACGATACAGATCAACTGTTGTGGATGAGAAACACTTTTCCTAATACTGATAAAAGCAAAAATACCAATCCCTGAATTAAGAAAAGTGGAATGGACAACATCTGTACTTCAAGCAAGGTGGGGAAGGACTGAGGATGGAAAGACTTTGAAGGGGAATGGTGGGGTTTGGGGTATCTGACTTTAGTCAGTAGAGTGTGAAACTGTAGCCAAGAATTTCTGCAGAGCTGTGTGGGATTGCTGGAGAGGGGTTGCTGTGGCCCATCCTGACTGCATTAGAGTGCACAGTAAATAAAAACAGTTTGCTCGGTGAATTACTGTTAGCTGACAGAGATCTGGAGTTTTACAGGTAAGGAATGTCACATGTACTCTTGCAATGAAAGTGTAAATCCTTAGCAGCTGGCAGAGTTTCTGTATTTGATAGTTAATAACGTCCTTTTTTTTTTTCCTTTTTTTTTTTTTCCTTTTTTTTTTTTTTAAATGTTATTGCACTGTTGGATTTCACTTTCTTGCTCCAGCTGCCCCAAATGTCAAATTGTATGAGCTAGAACTCTGATAAGCTTAGCTGGTGTGGGTTACGTGACTGTGACTTCATGCCATGAAGTTATATGCTGGCCTCTTTCTGTGCCTTACTGGTCTGGGCAACAGCTTTGTGTCTGAGGACAGCTGTAGCTCTTCTTCATAATTGCACTTTATATTATTGTTTCTGAAATGATCTGTTCATGCAAGTTAGCGCTCTCTCAAATCCCTGCTTACTCCCTTATATTAATTACTAACCATTTAGAGAACGATGCGTCTTCTACAAAGAACAATTTAATCTCTGTGTTTACATTCCTTTTTCCCTTTCAGTTACTGTTCCTCCAAAAGCTCTCACTTCTGATACTAGTCCCAACTCTTGCTCTTGGAGCTCATCACAACTAAGTATTTTCTTACAGGAAAGAAGATTACTTGTGCAGAGATGTTCCAGTCTTCTCCCAAACAGAGTTTCTTACAGCTGACCTCTAATTTCATTTTTTATTCTCAGTATTCTACTGTTTCTCCTTATGCCAGACAGTTATTAGTGATCTACTTGTTTATTTATCTATATAAAGCTGACTCCTTGAAATGCTTCTGTTACCTCATATATTGACTTTGGGTACATGCACAAGTGTATGAGACTTCAGACTAAAGCATAAATCTTCAGGGGCTACTGAAAGACTTAATTTATCAGTTGATTACTGTATAGCTGCTATTATGCATTTTCTTCTTATTTGAAACATCTGGAACTTGGTGTTGATAAGAGTGGTTACGTGCTTGTAAATCAGATATGCCAGAAGATTGCAAATGAAACCTGTCACGTTTGGGTGATGACACGTTCTTGGCTGCTTCTCAGGATTCCAGCACTTACAATGAAAATGCAGTTTAAATTCTTCCTTCCCTCAGAGGTATTTTAGCATCACCTGCTGGCCACAGCATGTATTAACTTATAATGCGCGGGAGCAGAGCTAAGGGTACGATAGGAAGAGTTACCAAAACGCACTACCGGGGGCGACGACTTACCCTTAACATTATATCTTTAAATATGTATGCTAATTTCGAAGTTTCTGGAAATATGCAGCCAAAAATCAAGGCGAAGAACAACAACAGTAATCATGCAAATAATTTACCTGTGAAGATATTAAAAATGTGTCTCCTGCGTCTAGGATGTGCACGCAGCCAGCAAGGGTCCTTCAGAATGAGCTGTATTGCAGATATACGTGTTCCTGTTCTCACTCGGGCACCCGCTCTGACACCTTCACAGTTTTTCTAAGTTGACCAAAAAAGGGATGCTTCAGAGGCTTCCCTTCCTTCAAGAAAAACTCTATCCAGACCCAGGCGGGCAAAGCCCAAACAAAGAATTGATTAGTGTACCAGGAAAATGCTGGTTTAATAAACCTGAGTCTTTTCTGGCAGCTTGTTCCCAGTTTCAAGCAGGGGGTTTTGCTGAAAGAGAAATCTTAGATCTGGAACAGAATTTCTGAAGAGAGCAAAACAGGCAGACAAATTTAGGCAGATTAGGAACAAGAGACTAAATCCCCACAGATTTTCTTAACCAGTGGATTATTTTAGGGTTAATATGTCTTTCTATCTTTCAAAACAGCTTTACAGACAGAGGTTTGTGAAGACCATTGATGCACAGAATGGGACAGAACTTGCAATCTTGGTGTTTTGTTGGACGGGACACTGTCTCCTGTCCCACTCATCCCTGACACTTCAGAGGACTGCTAGTAAAATAACCTGAACAAGCCATCTCCCATTTAATTTGATGCAGAAATACACTTCTGTGTTCTGTAAGAGGAGTCCACAGTGTCCAAACAAACAAATATCCAGCAGGAGATGGTCTGATGGGCCACCTCTGTGGCTCAGGTCCAGGAAGGGAAAACTGTAGCCTTGGAGTCCTGAGTCAAAACACTGCCAAAGAAAAAGGGAGGAAAATAAGAAACAGAAATTGCATGGAAAATGTTCGAGTTCTAGGGCTGCAGATAGATGATAGCAAAGACAAATACTCTGTCTTCCACTTTTAATTGACTTTGAATCTCACAGCCTGAGCAAATATAGAGAAAGCTGCAACACTACAAGTAAGTTCATATATGGCATACAGCAGAAATGCATCTTAGGGCCAGTCACACCGAAAGAAGTTCAGGGAAGAACGAATAAACATGCTCTTAGAAAGTTTACAGCACTCAATAAAAGAGCACTATTTACTGCAGCGAAGCTCCAAAGGAAAATCTGAGTTGGCTGGAATGAAAGGGGAAAGGAACTGGGATCATTTCAAAACTAAAGATGATACGAAGTTTAATTTGTATTAAAATAATTTTATTGGTGCAAAGGATTTATTGAATGTTTTTGTTGGCTTTTGGTAAATTTATTGGGAATATCAAGGAAGTATGCCTTTCTGGAAAGTCATGATGCAGAAGCTGATGTTAAAGAAGTTTGTTCTTGTTAAGGAGATCAAAAACATAGGACAGGGTGTAAGAAGAAACGTGTTGTTATAACCCAACTTGGGCAAGACCACTGCGCAGCACCGACTGTCCAGTCAGTATCTGCAGTGACAGGCACGCTGTTACGCAGCTCTGTTTCCTCCTTGAGTTACAGATCCTTGAAGACAGTAGAGAGCCTGAGATCATCCCCTCAGCCCTACCAAACTCTGCTCTTCTCTGAGGCTGCCCTCTGATAACATTTCAGACTTTAAGGACCAGGTCCAGCCTGTCTTGGGAGAGGCCGAGCTCAGCACAAGCCAGAGGGCCAGTTTAGTGTGGACGTGTTCCAGCCCTTCATGTTTATTTGCGTGGGTGCAAACACCTATTTCTTCCTTTCATTTATTAACACAGCTTCAAGGCAGTAGCTACATATTGACGAGTGAAGGCACAGGAAGAAGCACATCTTGCCAGCAGTGGCAACATCCACAGCAGGGGTAAAAGAGATTAGACAGGGCTAGCAAATTAGAGAGTGGTAATTATAACCCACTCCTTTTGTTGTAACTTTGGACAATTTTTTTCCATCATTTCACTGTCTGTCCTGAGAGCAGTTTTTTGGGGGGTTGTTGGGGTTTTTTTTCCCCTCCCTGTTAGCTGATGCTCATGGTCACAGAAGCTCTCAGAGGTTCCCGACAAAACTTTAGTTAATACCTGCAGGTCAGTATTAATAATTAACATCTAGTGGTCTTTGGGAAGCAGCATTGAAGCCTGTAGTAAAAGGTCATAGATTGGTGTCATCCATTTACCCCTTGGCATTTTAGAGGGGTCAGGTTTATTCCTGTAGACGAACACTGACAAGATTTTTACACGTGGAAGAGATTGAATTCATACTATAGCCACCAAGTGTAGCAGTCTCATTTTCAACTGTTCTGTTAAAAACGAAGCAACTAAAGGCCACTCCTAAATATCCCAAAGCCACAATGGTTAATCAGGCCAACTGTTGTTATCTAGGTGGCTGTCATAGTAGCTGTCACTCACAGCAGCACTAATTATAAATCACAGCATTAAAATAACAAACAGAAGAGGAAAGCTGGGCTGCAGAAGGATTATCCTGGGTCCCGTCCGCACTGAAAACACCACATGACCTTCTTCACGAAATGGTAGTCAAAGAAAATCACCTGGTTGCATAGCAGTGCACATTCCCCTGGTGCAACTCTGGAAGGCAAGGCAGCCTCTTCTCAAAAATACTGCTGCTGGAGATTTTTCCTGCACACTTAGCACACGGATTTCTCTTGGAAGCTTATTTCAGTATTTCTGAAGATTATTTTCTTTTATTGAAGACTGTGTGCTTCCACTATAGAATCATAGAACCATAGAATAGTTGTGGTTGGAAAAGACCTTTGAGATCATCAAGTCCAACTGTCAACCTATGGATGATACTGTGGTATATGGTATATACCTACTGGTCAAAATTATTTGTAATTTTTACTTTCAGTTTAACTTAGGTTTAATTGTCTCGATTTAAGCCTCTTGCGCTAACACTAAGCTGCTTTTGTTTTACTTGGGATCCAATAATTTTAATGTTCCCTCCATATGGCAGTGGGTTTTCGAAGGAAAAAACAAGGTCTGAGACAGAGTTATGTGAATGGATTGAAATTAAGAAAGTGAAACTAAAAGTATAAATAGGAAAATACCAGGCTAATGTGACATATGTATAGGGAGCTCCCACAAGATATAAACATATTCAAAAATTTGACAAAATTTTTCATGTCTTATGTTCAGCCTTTCTGTATCTACAGTGGATTCTTTGCACCTTCAGCAGCAGCTGGGTAAGCAGCACAGCTGCTCCTCTGGGGTGAATGCCAGAGAGTAACAGTGATAAAATACATTTCAGTGATTCTAAACAACGAATTACGCCTCCTTGTCAAAAGTACTTTTGTCAAGCATAACTGGGCAGTGGGTTTATTCTGTGAGTGTGGTGTACTTTGTTAGTTGAGTTTCATTTATAGTCAGATGGATTATTATCACAGGGAGAATTACGGGTCTGCCAATCCAGTTTTTTAGTCCAATAGGTATATTGGAAAATATTCTCCCTTTGAGACTATTTAACCATTTGTTAAATTGGCAAAGCCAATGCTGCTTTACCTGGAGACCAAAATCTGGGTCCTCTTCCAGTTGTGGCTGTGCCCTGTGAGGCCAGGCAGTGGGGTGGCACTCTAGTATGTCAGAGACTGTATTCCTGCAGGCTGAAATGTTCATGAGACCATCCTAAAATCATTTCAGTTCAAACACAGTAGGTTAACCTCCTACTTAAACCAGCTGATTTCAAGTAAAGACCTTTGGGAGCAATCATATGATCCTTTCTCTCAAGTCACCAGGCATTTAAGGAGGTGCTGCAGGTAGCAGTAGGTAATTTATAACCACAACTGATGCGAATCCACCCGAAACAAAGTCTCTACGTTGCTTTAGTTAAAGCACAACTCTCTTTTCCCTGTAAAGAAGATGTGAGATAAGGGGTGTGGTGAGCTGGCACATTTCTTTACCTGCTAGCACCCCTCTACTTGCATTTAGGTTGCTTTCCATGACTGGAACAAAACTGAAGGTTAAATGGAAAGTGTATTTGCAATATGCTCCTCTAACACTGGTCACTGTGAGGCAACTGAGATGCAGGGCTGTGCATACCTGTTGGGTGTGATGAAGGGGGATGACAAAGTCAGCAGACCCTTCAATCTGGGATGTAGGACCAGCACTAAATGTACATCTGCCTTGTCCACATGGAGGTCTTTGGAGAGCTCCTCGCTTGATTCTGCTGTGGCACGTGGCTGTGAGCAGAGATGGGTCAGTGAGGGGGTGACCTGTCATTTTTACCTTTCCAGCCCAACAAAATACACACACACACACACACACACACACACACACACACACACACACACACACACACACACACACACACACCCCAATTCTAATTCATGCAAAGAGAGGAAAGGAAAATTTAGTCTTTAAAATTCTAGCCATGACAGCACATGGCATGCTAAGCACTTCTGCTCATTTGCAAGAGACTGCAGGTTTTCCCAGGGGCTGGAGCCTACTTCAGCACCTGCGTGGAGCCTGAGGGGGTCCTGCTGCCACCAGTAATTGTCTGTGCTTGAGCAAAGGGGTATCACGTAATTATGTCCCACTATTCATCTGATGAAAAGTCCATTTCTTGCTGGGATACACAGGTACCTGGATTATTTGAGGAAAGCAAAATCATTGCACGATGTTTCTCACATTGAAAACATCCACAAAATCCTATCACATTTGCCAAATCCTTCTGTTCCCTTTATAAAAATAAGAAAATAACCTCGTTGAAGTGACAGGAGACATCAGCCTTTTTATGCTTAATGGTCTTTGGAAAACTGTTTTCTTTCAAGATACATTGCTTTCTGACATGACAGAAAGCAGTAGCACCTAAATAATGTTTCAGAGACTATAAACAGAGTAGTATATTCAGAGTATCCACTATACTCAGAACATGTATTCTTACCTTCTTGATCTTGGCAAATTTACTGGATAAAAAAAAAACTTACTAGAATTCAGTCAAAGCTCTGTTTTCTGGTTTTCTATTTTGTTTTTCCCTTTGGCATTAAAAGATAATGGACTACTACTGTCTTTTAGATAAGGACTTTAGGAATGTAAAAAATCATGGTAAGTCTGTTAGAGTGGCAGGCTAGACTTAACTTTTCTAAGACTTCTTTAAATGTGTCTTTCATTTATTTTTATGTCAAAGCAGAGTGCAACTTCTGAAGCTAGCAGCAACCTAATCCAAGCTGCTAGTACCACATGGATAAGTTATGAAAGACTTTTCAACTAATTAGAAGTAAAAGCTAAGTTGTACAAACCTTTAGTTTAGGGGTAGATAAAAACTGGACACTCCTTAAACGTCATCTCACAGAGAGGTGAGCAAGGTCATCAACTCATTAAAACTCACCAGCTTTTTTCTAAATATTTTCTCCTCCAGTTTGCCAGTTGCCAGTTCCCGACTCCTTTGGCCACGACTGCGGCAGCTCTTTCAGAGCTGCACTGAAAGGCTGCCAAAGGTCTTTATTTTCTTTCACACTGATTCAGGTGACACTCTTTAGAATATGAAGGTTTCCCAGTCCACACAGCACCACCCTGGGCACAAGCATCGTTGCCTACAAGTACAATAGTCTTCCCTACATGCCACTCAGGTGATCCCAAATTGATGCCTTTGTGGATGCCTTGTGCCAGCTCCCATTCACTGTACCCTTCTGCATGGGGTTTCATAAGCTTCTTACTAGCCACAGCACCATAAGTTCAGGGGCTGCACAGATCAGCTGACAGATAGACCATGGAAGAGAAATCTCCAGCACAAGTACACTTGCAGGAGTTTTATTTGCTCAGTATGGAAGTGTCTGAACCTCCATTCAGAAATATCCAAACTCTTCTGTAAAGTACAGTGGGGACCTGGACTATCAACAATGGGATTTAAAAAAAATAAAATCCTGCAACTGGGATTATAAACAATTTTTACATGTGATTTGCAGTATAAGTGAAATTTGGTACTAACGTGTTCCACCTTGGAAAAAAAAAAATGGCTCTGTTCTACTTACAGTGAATATCATACAATTTTATAAACAATTTTTTTCTTTTCATGTTGGCACTTCACTACTAAAATTTTACTTTGCCTCCTAGTTTGCTTGAAAACAAGTGTCAGCCAGAGTTCATCTCTCCAGTACACAGAGCGAGCTTTAAAGACAGCGATATGTGGCAGGCACACAAACAAACCCAAGGATCTCTGCCTTTTAAACCCATTTCCCTCCTCCTCCCACCTAGTAAACAGCTTCTGGCTGCAGATTTGGTCCTTTATAGCAGAGATTTTTAAGATGCCAGCTGACCTGTCCAGCAGCCTAGTAATCCTCAAATCATCTGCTCACCATGCTCATGTGGAGATGTCACTGAAAAGGCTTGTTGACAACCTTCTGTTGCATTAAAGATAAGTCTGTAAAACTGCCACTATCTTACTCAGTTCAACTTTACCACACGGTTGAATAAAACTTCCACTTCTGACAAATTCAGAAAGTCTGTTGACAGAAGAAAATTGTATGGAAAAATACTTCTGGTTTCTAGTTAACTCTTGGTTAGATTAAATTAACACTAATCTGTATAACAGGTTGTGAATTCTTTTTTTAAAATAATATTTTACAAGCTATTATTTTGGAAGTTTGAATATCCTTTCCATGCACGTTCTCATACAATGCAGTTTAAACCATCTAAATGCCACATTTTACATCAACATGAACTTTAAAAATATTTTAATTAATAATGGATTTACCTTAGTTATTCAGTTTTCACCTATTAATGCAAAGCGATTATTTTATTCTCAGGTTTTAACAAGAACTTGTATGGCAAAAAGGCAGTAATTTAGTAATCAAACACGAACTGTGATATTATCAGCGTCTACAAATCCTTCAATCAATATTTGCATTGAGTAATAAGTACTAATCTCAGTTAAACTGTTTTGTTACATATACAGCACGCTCTGATCCCAAACAACTCCTTAATCCACTATTTTAATAATAGTCTATGGATTAAGGGATCTATACTGTATACCAACACAATGTATTGAGTTCAGATTCTATAGATGAACATTTCTGTGATCCATTTTAATGGCATACAAACCATCACAGTATTATAGTGTCATCAGCCTGCAGATTATCTACTGGCTTTCAAAGCATCCTGCAGCAAAGTGAGTTTAATGGACCTCCAAAAAGGTGAAGACATTATCAAATGTATGGGGAGAGAGGACTTTGAAATAAAAGCATAGAGCGTATAAATACCAACAAGGGTTTATATATAATCAGCTATAAGATATACAGAGTGTTTTGAGTTTTGAAATCGTCAAAATAACCATGTTAAGAAGGGGAGTCTGCTTTCTTGGCCCCCTCCTCATCTGCACGTGTATCACATCTTTCTCCTAGCATCCCTGTTTCCCTCTCACAGCTTGACAGCATTTCATGTAGGAAATGCATAACGATAGATTTTATTTTTTAAAAAAGAAATGTGCTCCAAATAGCTCCATGTCTGTTATAGTCTGAACTACAGCTTCGCCTGTCTCTTGTTGAGTAAAATCACAGGCACGCTGGCAGCAGAGGCTCTCCAGCACCACGTAAGGTAAGAAAGTGTCCCCACCACCCACCTTCACCTGGCACCCACGATAACTGTTTCAGATTATTTTTCCCCTAGCTCTGCCTGTAATCAAGAAAAGAACACACTCCTGCAGTTCAGGAAGGAGTTATCATCGCTCCAAGTTGCCCTCTTCTCCTTCAGCATGGAAGGCATCTAGAAGGATGAGCCCTAGCAGGCTGGAGTCAGTGCCCATGCAAAGCCCCGCATCCCCCAGGAGCAGCATCAGCACTGCTCACAGGCCCTGCTCCAGGGGAGAGCGCTGGGATTCCCTCTCCCCAGCGGCAGAGTAGGCACCACATCAGTGAGCCCAAGGTAATGCACATAGGGGTGAGCATCTTTAACCATTCCCGTGCATTGTTCCTCACTAAGTGACCGACTAGTGCTCAGGTAACAGCCCCACTTCAGTTCAGTGAAAACATCTGCTCATTGTAGAGCAGCAAATAAACTGCGGATATAAGAAAAACAATACTGAAACCACACCACCTTTTGTAATAGATCACCTGCTCCCACCTAGAGGCCTGGCAAGCATACCTCTCTGCTTCAAACCTTCTTACAAACTCTGTCTCCCAATTGTTTTCCTCTTTTTTCCCCCTCAGATTTCTCCCAGCTAGTGTATAGAGCACATAAGGCGTGTGCTGCTTCCCAGCATGAAAATAATTTGACTTTCCCGAACTGCAGTGACTCCACACAGATGCTTCTCAGTAATTTTATCTCAGCTGCACAGTATGTAACAGCACCCAAATTTGACGGCAACAAGCATTGTGTCATGTTCTCCTGATGTCTGAAAACAGGCCTCTGAAGTGCTGGGGTCTGAACCCCAAGCCCTGAATTAAGGTTGACATATGGGTGGTCCCCATGGCCCTTTAAGAGGAGGGGATGAGTTTACCTTTTGGCTTTCCTCCAAGGTGCAGCCGGCCTTGTAAGGAAAGTCCTTGGGTAAACAAGCCCAAGGTGCCCTGCATTGGGTAAATGAGTGCCAGGTGTCCTGCTTTGGGGATAAAAGCTGGGACCACTTGCAGGAAGGGTTAGAGAGTCTGTCTGTGAGGTGGATGCACTTCACAGAGTTTCCTGTGGGGGAAGGACCTCCTGGCTCCTCATGCAACTGGATCGCAGTCAGGTCTGGCACTTACAAATGTGGGCTTTGTGGGGAGGCAACATGGGGTTACTTCTATCATATGTAACCACCCTATTGTCTTGGTTGTCTCCCATTTTCTCCATGGGTTACCTTGTGTCTTGGTTTGTTCCATCTATTGCGGGTCATGCTGTGTCGTTTCTGGGGTCACTGGGGTTGATGTCTATCATTTGTGATCTGACTTGTTTGTACCCCCAGCGGTCCTCCATATACTGACCCCTTTACGCGACATAGAATTCACTTATTGGACTGTTTTTCTGCTGTTGGCCATGTCTTTTGTACTGGGCCTAATAACTGGCAAAACAGCCTCCCATACCTGATATCACTTACTGGACACGTTCTCGTAGTTTCTACTCTCTGCAGCTTCACCTCAGCTACTGGCCCTTCATTCTTTGTAGATGTTTCTCCTTTTTTTGACTTTTCTGTTCCACCTGTTGGTGATGCCCACCAACAGCTCACCTTGGGGAAGGGAAGGGTTTGATTTCAAAGCAGAAGAAGAGGATTTGGACGAGCAACCTCTAAAGATCATCTCTGGTGAGGAGGTTGGGATGGGCACAGGGTATTTACCTTTCCTGTGATCTGGGGAGGATCTAAATGCATAAGGCTGCAGATTTCTCCTGGTTCAATAGGATGGTGGTAGCAGGGGTTCTCTGCCCTCTCCAGGAGAAGGAAGCAGCTGTACAAGCTGTGCTTTTGAGGTGGCTGAGAAAGGGAAGCTGGGATGCTTTAGGCCCTTCAAGACTGCAGAGAGAGCTTTTCTTGGCAAAATGATCCTGTCTCGATATACTAAGGGCTATTTGATCTATTTTCACCAAAATCCACTTCCCATCATGCCTCATGCATAGGCTCTGGATGACAGATTTATGGTGGATTAAAACACCATGCACTGCTGGGCTATGACCTACGCTGCAATTCTGTTAAATATAGTGCAACTGAATAGACATAAAAAAGTGCATTTTTCACCCACGAAAACTATTCAGTGTTTGCTGGCTTATGTCTATTCTTATATCGATACAGTTTGGGGAGAGGTTCCCCACGATCTTCTCATTGCTGAAAAATACGTTCTCTTTCTTGGGCTCTCCTTCTTCTATGGGAGGAGCCAAATTGTCCCAGCAGGTCCCCAGGCCCAGCTGCATCCCTGCACGAGGGCACACAGTTGGCTCTGTGTGGAGCAGCGTGCCAGGACAGTTCTCCCAGGAGACAGGCACACCCAAGGCAGCCAGGAGCTGCGGGCAACATTAGGCTGAGTACATGTGGCCCTCGCACCTGTTCCACTGGGGAGCCAGCTGCTACTATGCACCTCCATGGCAGTGGAGGATATGGAGGTCCTGCCTGGCACAGGAACTCAGAGTCCAGCTCAGCTTTCCAGACTACTGGTAAGAGACACGAGGTCTCAGGCAAGGAGGCTGGCAGTACCATGGGCTCTGTTTGGTGGCCCGTCCATAGATGTCCATTGCCACCTGATATGCTTTTGGTGCACCTTGAAGAGATGCTGGGGCTCAAAAAGGTTTTGGGTCCTGTAACATATCTGCTGCTTGGTGCAGATGTCTCACATGGGACTTAAGGGCTTATATTTAAGTGGCTGGATTGAGCTGTCCATGGGTGTCACTGAATGGAACGCCATGAGCTGTCTGGCGGCAAGGGAGGCACTGTTGGAGAAGGCTCCCACTAGGTGCCGAGTGCTTTGGCTGCTGGGGAACTGGGAGGCAGTTCAGAGATCCCAGCAAATGCTCAGCCAGGCCCAAAGTCGTATGTTCACCACAGTGGCACTTTAACACTGCTGACCAGCAAAAACAAAAGCCTGTGGGCAAAAGGCGCAGAAATCTCAGTGAGGCTGGTGCCGACAGTTATTTATTTCCCATTTTCGCACAACTGAGGAGCTGAGGAGGACATCCCTTTGTGTTCACAGTACCAAGGAGAAGGCACACCATTCCTTGACTGTTGTGATGCTCATTTCTCTCTTGAAAATCAAAGTAAATGAGTGTCAAGAGGACGAAGACATGCAATAGCTTCAGGCGTCAACACAGGTCTTTTTTCTACTCAGACTCCAATAAAAGATCACTTAACAGCATGGCTCATCAATAGTTCTACAATACTTCTGTTCTACATGGCTTCTTTTACCCTTCTTGTGCAAAAATTCCTGCTTTAGTCACTAATCATACCATCAAGAGATCACTAACGAATTAGAAAATGTCTGTAGAACAAGGACAACCATATCTTCTCCCAGAATATTTGGTTTGCTCTTTCATAGCAACCTTATGCTTTCAATATCTCAGAAGATACTAGACCACCATTACAAAGAATTTGTTTGAAAGACAAGTGAAAAATATAGTGTACGTGAAATGTATGTTGTAGCACTGTGGTTGCTGTGATGCTTTATTGAAATAAGATGCTTTATTGAAATAAGAAGGAAGACTGGTAGGCAATTATCTTTTTTTTAGACTATTTTGTCTAGTCCATTAAATGATTTTCAATATCGCAGTCTAGGAGTCGTTCGATCTTTGTAATTTCTATCTGAGAAGTTGCAAGATTGCTCTCTCTGATTAATTTCTGTATGTAGTTATCACACATTCAGCTGAAACATTTGTGCCGATGAGGTTTTGCAAGGAGACACAAAACCCAACAGCACTGACAAAAGTATCCTAACAACATCTACCAGCCCCAGCTGAGCTCAGCGACCTTGTCTCCACATACTCTTCATGTACATACGGCCTCTGGGTCTTAGCCCCAGAGATACTCCTGCTATAAGACTCATATCCTCGTAAGCACCTGAGTGCCAAACTCTTGAGGATGTCTGTGGGAATTAGGCTCATAAACACCTTCAGAGCATCCTGGAAAATGTTACAATTGGCTTAATCCAATACATGGAAAACAGAGCATCTTTAGAAGGATTCCAACTTTAAAAGGCCAAGACAGATGAACAGTATTTTTCACAGAATACAGAAGGAAAAAGACAGTAATGAGATTTAATTAACGTCCCTGTGTTTCTACAATCATTTACAAGTTGAAGGGACATATGTCATTTGGAAATGAGCAGGCCAGGCTACCCCCAGCTTTCCAACAGTGGTTTATGCAAAACCTACATTCAGTGACTAGGGCAGACAAAAGCGGGTTCAGACTTCTGACAAAACCTGAAAGCTGCTCTGCACGCAGTAGTGACAGCTGATCCACTGTCACAATGGTGTCCGGACTCCACCTGACATTGCAGCACTAAATGCCATTGCTGCAAGGGAGATCCACGCTTCGGGGGGTCTGTCCCATGCTGAACGTACCCCTGCTCTCATCCTCTCCAGGCTGGCACAGGGAGCCACAGAGAGTCAATGGCCAGGAGGGGGTTCAGGGCCTACACATCTCTTTTTCCCCACTGCTGGCTGGCCTCATCACAGCACTGTGGGGAAGGAAAGAGAGCTTTTTGTGCACCTGGGAGTCTTGGACCTCGAAAAGACAAGAGAGGTGCCAGGAAGGAAATCCCCTGTCCCTACAGAGGTAAGAGAGGGACAGGAGATAAGTTGCAGGCTTTCCTCCCCCATGTCCTGCCATTTCATCCCTCATGAGGAAAAGTTGCCCATGAAGGTAAGACTGGCAGGAGGAGAGGGTGAGGGGAGGGAGGTGCTAGTGATGGGTGGAAGAAGGAAGAGTCTTTGCCACACACAGTTCACTGGACCTACACTGAAATGGCTTAATGCTATCATGCTACTGGTGATACAGGAAATGTTTCTGTGTTATCACGTTATGTCAGATTCAAGTGGTATCACTCATGACTAGCACGCAAGACTACAGAGGGAAGGGAAATTGAGCACAGGTCACTTTCATGCTTCAGCACAGCGCTTCAAAACAGCATATTTCATTTTGCTAGGAGGAGAAACTCACGCTTGCTGACACCGCTTCCCCAGTAAAGTCATACTAAGACAGATGGAAAAAATTCTACATAGCCCTCTGACAAAGAAAAGCAAATTGGTTGTCAGGGGAAGAATAAAGGTATAAGGCAAAACTGAACAACACTAGAGAATTAAAAAAGCTCTTCCACGAGGATCTGAGCTTGATATATATGGATGTGAGCCTGGGCCTTCCGAGGAGTGGGGGCACTGGTTTGGGGTGTTGTTTCATTATCCTTCTATAAAAGCTGTCGAGTGTCTTGGGGATCTCTCTCTCATGGCCAGACTTGGTCCAAAATGGTAATGTGTTCAGCAGCAGGGGGAGGGGAGGGACAGGAGATGACAGGACAGACAGGTGGCATGATCCAAGCTTCCTGTCCTTATGAAACCCAGCTGAAATATCCACACTACTGAAGGAGCTTGCTGGGATTAGGCTTTGTGGCCACTCCAGCATATTCAAGCAGTATGGCAAGGCAAAATATGTTCTCAGTCTAACTTTGGACGGAAGCAGACGGGCAGAAGCCCTGCTCCATTTTAACGACCCCTTCCATTTCAATTTGGTTTCTTCCCAGCCTCCTCCACTGCTACTTTGTATGTCAACTTTGGTCTCTGCTCTTTATCCTACTCTGCAAAAATGAACTACTTCCATTCATGGCAGTTACTTCCACACAGAGATGTGCAGAGCAGAAGCATCACAGCCAGAACTGACCCCTGAAGTTGGAGGCACCTGTGCCAAATGCCTCTGCTGCAGCAACAGGCCTGGCCCACCACTAAGGTTCAGTCAGCCTTTCCCCAACCATGTGCTGACTTCAGCAGCCTCACCACAAACACACCCCATCTGTGCAAGTTGTGCCATGCCAGTGGGTTATACCAAGGTGTACACCAGCACCTGGCTGGATGACACTGTGCTACCACAATGGCTGTACTGGTACTGCTACAGCTGCCTGGGAAGGGGAACTGGTGACAAACAGTGCTGCCAGCAGGACTAGGGAGGTGATTGTCGCCCTGTACTCAGCTCTGGTGAGACTGCACCTCAAATACTGTGTTCAGTTTTGGGCCCCTCATAAGAAGGACATTGAGCTGCTGGAGCGTGTCCAAAGAAGGGCAACGGAGCTGGTGAAGGGTCTGGAGCACAAATCTGATGAGGAGTGATTGAGAGAACTGTGGTTGTTTAGTCTGGAGAAGAGGAGGCTGAGGGGAGACCTCATTGCTCTCTACAGCTCCCTGAAAGGAGATTGTAGTGATGCAGGGGTCGGTCTCTTCTCCCAGGTAACTAGTGACAGGACGAGGGGTAATGGCCTCAAGTTGTGCCAGGGGAGGTTTAGACTGGATATAAGGAAAAAAATTTTCACTGAAAGGGTTGTCAGGCACTGGCACAGGCTGCCCAGGGCAGTGGTGGAGTCCCCATCCCTGGAGGTATTTAAGAGACGTGTAGATGAGGTGCTGAGGGACGTGGTGTAGTGGTGACTGGCAGTGCTGGGTTAATGGTTGGACTTGATGATCTTATAGGCCTTTTCCAACCAAGGCGATTCTGTGATTCTATCATTTTGACCCGTCACAAGCACCGTCCCTGACGGGTTTCGAGCAGGCTGAGGCAAGTGCGAGCTCACCTCCCCTTCAGGTCCGCCGGCTCGGAGGGCCCTAGCTGGCTGGCGGGCAGCTGCGCCCTCCCCGCGACAGCAGCCTGCCCTGGAGCAGCGAGGAGGTGGAAAGGAGCCACCACCCGTGGCGCACAGGCTCGGGGTACGCCCCTCACGGTGATGACGCAGTGCCCGCCCTGCGTGCACCGGGACGGCTCGCACACGTGGGGGGCGTGGCGCGGGGCACACCTCCTTCCCCCTCCCGACCAATCAGCACCGGGGTGAGGGGGGGCGAGGCATCGGGAGCGCAGCAAATGGCCCGCGGGGGGCGGGCCGAGGCTGTGATGATGGCGGCGGCAGCGTGGATCTTCTCGCGGGCTGGGCTGCGCCTGGGGAGGCGGAGACTGTGAGTGACGCGACCGCCGCGCGCGGAGGGCGGGACCAGCGGACCCCCGGCGCCGCTGCTCCCTTCTGGAGACGGCGCTCGGGGGTCTCTGCCTGCGCCTTTCCCCTCCTCTCCCCCGAGGCCACGGCGGCCGGGCTGGCGGGGGCAGCAGGGACCGGGCGGCGGGTCTCCAGCCGCAGGCCGGACCTGGGGGTGTGGCAGGTGGCAGGGACCCCCGCAGCCCGAGCGGCCGGGGGCAGGCCGCCGCGTCGTGGCGGAGCTGGCGGGCAGCGAGCCCCGGGCTGCGTGCGGGCGAGGCTGCGGGGGCGGGAGGGGCCGGGACGCCTCCGCGGTACGCCAGCGGGGCAGAATTCGCGGCTCCTCGGGTCCGCCGCTTCCTTGCCCGGCTGAGCCGAGCAGCAGCTCGGGAAGCCTCTCAGGGGCGAGCCCCGTCTTTCCCTTGCCGCCCTCGGGCAGCCGCCTGCCTCCGTCCCGCGCCTCCCCGTGAGGGGCTCCGGGAGTGCCGCGCACCGGGACGGGGCGACAGGCATTGGTTGCTTCCAGTTTCCACAGAACCGCCCGTGCCTGGCTGTCCCCTGTGGCACTGCCGCTACTCGGGGAGTGACCTGGGCCTTTCCCCGTCCTGTGCTGAGCCTCCGGTCCCACGGGCTCCCCAGCAGGGGAGGCTCGAGGGGCCGCGTCTGCACCGAGGGCTTTCCCCTCGTTGAGTGACCAGCATGCCACCCCTGCTGCTGACAGACCACCCTGGATGGAGCCGAGCAGGGGAGCAGAAGCGGGGTTGTCAGCATCCCTCGTCCTGGGCTCACGGGAGCCCTTGTGAGTCTGGAGGGGTGGTGTGTCCCCTTGCCCCTGCCACGGGGATGGCTGGACAAGGCAGGGTTGTGTAAGCAATGTGCATCCACTTGTGAAGGGACCAAGGTCACCAGGTGACTTCCCACAAGCAGCTAAATAGTTGTCAGTGTATGGAGTTTGGGCATGATCCTAGGAAAAGCTCCACTGTAACTATTCAATCCCTGTGCAGGTCAGTTAGCAGAACTGGGCTCAGAATAACATAGGCAGTATGAGAGCTTCACCACAGTTTTCTCCTGGACATCTGTGTGGTTTTGATGCCTGGCTTTCTGCCTGCAGGTGTGTGCCTGTGTATTATCTCTGGGTAGAGAATGACTTCTGCCGGAGTGCTTGATTGTTGGGTCTGTTCTTATTTAAGGGAGGTTTTCAACAGCGCTTCTAGAGGGAGAGCAGATTTTTTTTTTAGTACTGGTATTAGGTGGGCAATCAAGCGTTAATTCCTTTGAATATTTAAAGCTTTAAATTCTTGTAGTCTCTGGTGAGACCACAATGCTGTAAATATTTGATAGTTGACTGACAAAAAGAGTACGCAGACTGTAATATAGATGTTACTGTGAACATGCCATAGTCATGCTGGTGTTCTTGGGGAACCTCGGGGACAGCTGGCCTGGTTTGTGCTCTGCTAGAGGCAGTACGAAGAGCTCATAAAATCCATGTCAGTCCTTGCCTGCAGTTATACTGTCCTACATAGCACCCAGGGTCATTTTTCTAGCCTTTATCCTTCAGCTTGCTCTTGCAACCTGTTTCTGGAGAAGATGCATGCATGTAAATGCCTCTCTTCCCCCTGCCCCCCCCCATATTGGTGCAGATTCATAAATGCTATGCCTTGCTATTTCTGCTCATGAGGTATTTTGAGTATTTATGCAGTAGGGAGGCGATTACACAGTGTGAGGGCAGTCAAATGATCACACTTATATGTGCATAGCCATTGAGGGTTGGGAGAGGAGGCTGACCACATGCTCTCAGTGAGGCTGCTCTCTTCCAGTCATGGTCAGAAAAGGCTTCCTGGGCTGGTGCTGCCACAGGATGGGATGTGGCTGTTGGACACTGCAGCTCCCTCGCTTGATTCCCAGGAGATGTGATGGCCTCCCTGTGGTGAGAACTGCCTGCCCCTTGTTATCAGTGCTGCTGGGGAGTCTGAGAGGCCACCATGCAGGTGGAGACCACAGAATTTGGGACATTCAAGCAACTGGAGACCAGAGCAGGATGAGGCATGAGGAGTCCTTGCTCACCTTTGAGCTGGGCAGCTGTGTAGCCGTCTGCAATGGGGAAAGCAAATACAGGGATGACTTCACATGTCAGCAATCAATGCATGTGTTGATTGGATTTAATTAGCAGCTCCCTGCTCTTTAGCAGGAGTTGTCAGGTCCCGCTGGGTCCAGACCCAGGTGCCTGGATCCTACAGCACTTGCTGCTGCACTGTCGGGCTGGGCCCCTAATTGCAGCAAGCACCTCCAATGCAGTGCAGCTGCCTTTCCAAATGCCACCATCCTCTCTTCACACAGATGTTGCTGCCCCTGTGAAGATGCTGCACAGTGCTGCTGTGAGAATGCTGATGGAGTATTTGTGTCATTAGCAGGCAAGTGAAACTTACACAGAGCTAGGTCTGCTCACTTGCAGTGTTCCAGAGCCTTTTGGGCTTTCCCTGCCTGGGAAAGATTTTTATCTTGTTGGTGAAAGTTTAAAAAAAAACCAACCCTGCTTCCAGCTGGTTTTGAATAACAAATGTAACTGAGGGTTTTGTTGTTGTTAAAAGCTTCAAATGTGCTTTTAAAGAAAACACTGCAGTAAAGCATTGACTATGAAAACTTCCTTGATGACAGATCTTTGTGAAGGGTTTTCGCTTTGCTTGATGATCGCAATGTAGGAGAAGAGCACTGCACATGTAAGCATGATTGTATGTTTGCCCTTAGCTAGCCGAGTGTTTCATGTATGTATGTGAAGGCTTTTTAAGTGTATTTCTTTACATGGCATATTCCAGGCAGAAGTATACACATGTGCGCATACTCAATCAAAAGTGGTATCATTAAGCTCACATCTCAGCAGAGCACTGCAGAATATGGAATATATCATGTGGGCACATAGAGCGTGTCATGCCAAAGATGCAGACGCCAGCATGCCTGCTGGGACCAAAGGAGCCTGAGAAGAGTAATAAACCCATGTCAGATCTTGTTCAGGGACCTATGTCAGGTGCCTTTGTCATCTGAAATTTCTAGCATTGGGAGTTTCTTCTCCTGTCTCCAATTGCCATCTTCCCTCCCAGGAATCCACTACTGCTCTGTCTTATGTTTCACACCGCAAGTTTGTCTACTTGGCAAATTAGTGATGGTGTTGTTTTTCATGGATTGGACGCTGGAGGGTGCTAATGCAATGAGAGCTGAAATTGTTCTAGCAAATTAAAAGGTTCCCCTTTGTTAGTTGTGAAATAGTTTTATTCTTTGTTGCAGCGTTTAAATGGGAAGACATGAATCATGGTCTTTACCAGTAGCTGATCCTGCTCGGCATGAGTAGAGCTACAACCAAGAATATCAATAAAGTGTTAAGTCTGTGAGGGATTTCTTTCGTGAACCTCTATCAAAAATCACTTGTTTTATGTTATACACATTTTTAAGTGTGTCTTTTGAGATTATGGCCTCAGGGTGAAATTTATTTGAACGTGTGACTTTCTAGTGATAAAAACACTTTATCTGGCAGAACTGTTGAGCCGTATCTGCAGAATCCGCTTTTCTACAAGGTCATTTTGGTTCACCTAAACCAATGCTGTTGTGTCGCTGGTGAGGTGAGAACCTGATAGTGGCTCATGTCAGGGAGGAAAGGGACACCTTGAACACTACTAATCAAGTCACTGGCTTTGTAGTCCTCTCTCTGGGGACAGACCCGAGGGAGCAACCACTGTCACCAGGCCACATGCGAGGCAGTGTGCAGGATGGGGCCTTTCGTCAGTCCCTGCTGCTAGGTCAGGCAAAGCACGTTATGAAGCTGAGCCTTAGCTCTGGTGTTTCAAATTCACTCAAACATTTTTGGCAGGTTAAAGTTACATGGGAGGTCTTACACCAAAGGAGGTATTACCTGTCCATGCTGCTCCAGCTTTCTGCTGAACTGGGGCTCCCCTCTCCTCTGCCCTTGGCAGAAAGACACGGGGCCGACGTAAGCTCCCTGTTGTGCACTCTGGCAACTCTGTACTTGGCATTAAGGGCTGTGAAACTACTGCCTGAGCCAGCTCTCACCCTGGCAGCAGCAGAGGTATGATGCTGGTTAATTAATGCTAATGAGGAGCAGGGTGCAAAGCTGAGCGTGTCCAGCTAATCACTCCTGGCACCCCAACTAGTCTGCCTAAAGCTAATGCAGTTCTGGATGGTCCTGCCTGGTCCTGTACCTGCCTTTGTGGACCCATTAGCCAAATGAAAGCTGGTATTCATAAAGCATGTGAGCAAAACAGAATTGGGTACGAATACACTTTCCGTAGAAGCCTTTTTCCTTTGATACAAGTGGCAAATGAGTTACTCCTCTATCTCATTACCCTTTGTCAATGAATTGGGCTGTCTCCTCCTGGAACATGTTGTTACTTGGATGTTTATATTGTTCAGGTTTTGTCCTCTCCCAGGTGTTGCAGTTTGCTTACATATGGCTGGGCTAGTTTTCCTTTCTTTTAAAAATGCACATCACTTTTCTCTAAATTCACCCTCAAACTGAAGATGAGAATGAACCTATGGATAAGGAAACCAGAACCTGTTGCTGTCCTGTTCTGGCATTGTTTGAGAATTGCTGCTCAACTTGCAAACGGATGCACAGCCAGTTTCACAGCAAAGTAGCTCGGCTTTTTATTGAAAGCAGCAGGAACATAGCTAGCTAAAAGTTTCCACTTCTGCAAAAAGAGTTTGAGTAGCTTACCAGAATAGGGTCATAAGGGGATGTGAGCAGTAAAGCTTTTAAAATCATTTTAATAACTAGTGGTACTGAAAACTGCCTGCTTAAGAGGAGATTCTTCATTCTAAGCACAAGAAAAAAGATCTGGTTGACCATGTCTTCATCTTGTTTACCAGCTTTTAAGAGAAGACAGTTTCTTCCACTGCACCTCCGTGCTTGCGAGCAGGGAGCCAGGGTATGCCTCCTGGCATCAATTCAAGAACTGACATGCTAGCCATGGTGCCAAAAGGATTTGCACTTGTGCATTTTATGTAGGCAGTGTCCTAATTTATCCCAGGAGACCTTTCTCTGGGAGAGAGGGTTAATAGACCTTCCACCAAACCTGCTTGATTACATTGAGTTTAAATGCCGCCAACTGCATGATGCTGTCTTGAGTCCTAGTACCACTCCTGCTCCATGGCCTTGCACTGGGAAGGACTGTGCCTGTTCCCTTGGGGGATGCTTGGTGACTTCCAGCATTGAGCCTTCACATGCCTGTTAGCCTTTCTTGACTATTTGTAAAGACTGGGTGAGTGAGCTTGCCAGGGTTTTCATGTATTTTAGGGTGATCAGGACAAAGCCTCTTAAGAGTCATTCTGGCAGGTAAAAGCCCCTTGATGCTAAAAGCTTTTTAGGGTTTCTGCTGGTGAACTTGTTCTGTTTTGAACCTCCAGTGTGGTGTTTGCTCTTGTCCTCTGCCTGTCAGCCCTTTCCAGACTTCCAGGTGCTCTCCCAGTGGTGGTGTCTCGCGGACCCCTTTCTCATGCCTTCCTGACCTATGAGCCCCCTTGTTTGGAGAAGGGAAATACTGGAGTCATCCATATTTTGTCAGCCAGGCTGCCTATGGAGGTGTTTCTCCAGCCGCTGCCCTTTGCAAACTTCCTTCTTTCACCCCGTGAGGCCATGGAGCACAGCAGGTCTGTAGAACTCCAACTGCAAGTGGGTCTGGAGGTCAGCTGCATGGTTACTGAGCCCCTGGGTGTTGAACAAGTGTGGTGGTTTAGACCCTGCTGGGACCCAAGACCACGTTGCTGCTGCCCCTCCCCCACCCTCGGAGGGGGACGGGAGTAAAATGCAAATCCTGGGGTTGAGATAAGGAAGATTTAATACAGCAGTGTAACAACAACAACAGTGATAACGTACAGAGCACGAGCTATACTGCACGGACACAGCACGAGGGACAGACCCGGACAAAAGCCGCTCCCGCACTGCCCGCGCCTGGGCACCCGGACATGACGTCAGCATGGGATGGAATAGCCCGGCTGGAGCTCCCTCCCAACTGCTGGGGAAAATGCACCCCCATCCTAGCTGAACCAGGACAAGAAGTCACCTTCATATTTTTTCCCTTATTTTTCTCATTGGTGCTATATTTACCTCTCAAGTCTCCCTGTGCCCTTTAGATCTCCTTACATCATTGATGTAAAGAGGATTTGCCTGTCCCTGTGAAATGGGCATCGGGGCAGCTGCCTGCCTGGCCTTCTCCACCCCTTTGTGGGCCGGGGTTGACTGGTTGTCATGGGCTGAGCAGCCAAACCCACTTTCTTCTCTGCCATTTTAATTAAAAATGGTTGGCATCAGGGACTCTGCAGTGATGAAAGGGAAATGATGAAACTTTGAAGAATTTGGGGCATAAAGTTGATCTCTAAATTTTAATGTACTCACTGCACTTAAACATTTGATAGATTTTATTATTGAGCTTTCAGGTGACCTAATTTCCCTTAGTACTGTACATTTAGCTTTATACATCTGCACCTAATTTGTAAAAAAGGACTTAATGAGAAACTTCAAACAGTTTAAATGTCAATTACAAAGAAAGCGAGGTTTTAAAGTTCCAGTAATCTGTCCATATTGGTCATCGAAACGTGATCCCAGGTGGACGTTAATTCAAGACAGATGGCATTCCAAAGGCACAATTACAAAGAGCTTATATATTTTCAACACTAACAAGCTGTCACGCTATGTTGTAGCTACACTTCCAGTACTGTATAGCCACAATTGCCACTTTATCTGCTGCGGACTTGGTAATAAAGAGGTTTGATTCTCCACTCTTGATATTGTCAGTGGGATTTTGTGGGGGGAGGTGAACTGGAGAGCGACATTAGTTAGTGTGAATATCTTTCATTCGCTTTATCTGTTGCGTTGTGTTTGTTTTTTAATGATTTTTTTTTTAAGTTGGTGAAATGCTTTTCAAAGGAAAGAGGGAAATACCGAATATGGGCATAACAAGACTAGCTCATCACAGATAAATTTTTATTTCCTGGCAACATTAACTTTTGTCTTATCAGCTACTGGGCAATAGCTATGATAATCTGTTAAAATTCCTAGCATCCTGGATGTTTTCAGTTAAGTCATCTGAAAGCCTTTGGAGTAAAGTACATGTTACTTGGAAGACTGAAGTCCAAGGGATTGATAGTGGCTTGAATTGCAGTGGTGTAAACAGACAGGAGCTTGGCTGCAGCGAAGCAGGAGTGCTACACCCTGTGCAAAAGTTGGTTTGAATTATTTTTAGGCTTCTGAAAGTATTTTTAGTTCCAGAGGCAGAGGTGGAGGGGCTGGACAAAGCAGGGTCAAGGTAGGACTTCCATTAGACTGAAGCATCAATGTATGATGTAGTTGATCTAGTAAAGATGTCCCTGCCTATTGCAGGGGGGTTGGACTAGATGACCTTTAAAGGTCCTTTCCAACCTAAACCATTCTATGGTTCTTTGTGGTAGATGGCAAGGTTTGTTGCAGAAGGACAATGTTTGGGATCCAGTTAGTAATTGAGGTGGGTGGTGATCTGCGTAACTGAATAATAAAAGATAATTGGACATAATTTCCACTTATTTTTGTGTTTGTTTCTTGAAACCAGGTCTTGAAAAAGCAAGACTTGCATGACTATGACTAGACAGTGTTTTAATAAGTTTTTTAAATCCTGTACTGTTAGGAGTAAGATTAATAATACTCCCCAGGAAGGTTTTTAAGCTCCTATGGGCATGTGTATCCTCTAAAGAGGTACTGAGAATGAATAGCTTGTATTTCTGCTAATTTATCTACCTTTCACTAGAAAGTGGAAAAGAAAGCAGAAAGGCCAAGATGCTTCATCCTTGGAAGATGGGAATTAAATGGTGAGGTTATGATCTTTAATTTTTGTTTTTCATTAATTAATGTTGTAAATGTGTTTTTTGAAAGCATCATACCCTGTTTCCTCTTTAGAGGAGATGCAAGTGCTCTTTGAAATATGCAGCTTGCCAACAAGCAAACTGGACTCCTGAGCCACGCTTGAAACAAAATGCCAATTTTACCTACAGTTTTACTAGGTTTCCTGGTTTATGCAGTGGCATTTGAATGGCCTCTAGTAATTGTTTTTAGCAGAAAAAAAAATGCAAACGAAAATGAAAAACACAAGTCAAAGCTCATTAGCACTGTATTTGGCATGCCATGTATCGTTAAAATTTTATATAAATACAGAAGTAATTTGTAACAAAAAAAATCCTTTTTTTTTTTTTAAATATTTTCTTCTGAATTTTTGTTTGGACTGCTGAGGTACAGTATGTTTTCCAAACGTTGGATGTTATTACCGGGAGAGGAACCAATTCGTGTTTTAATTAAATATCATGTATAATTCTTGAGTGTCAGATATACTTAGTGTTGATAAGTGAATAAAATCAGGTGGAAACCAAAAAACAATAAATATATGCTTAGATAGGTTTTTTAACCTGAATTTTTAAACTTAATTTTGATGTTCCAGTGTGTGTTGTTCTCAAGTGGTTTTCCATTGGATTTTCCCAGTGCTTATTGGGGTAACATACGGCTCTTTTTATTTAGATCAGGCTTTGTTTTGCAAGTTAACTACTTGTTCAAGCCCAAGTGGGAAACTTTCTTGCACCTGGAAAATTAGGAGAGCAAAAGCAAGAGACATGTCCGCATCCTTTCCCTGGTGGTTCTTCACCTGTGAATTTGAACTGCAGTGGTAATAAAAACTTTGTGGACCTCATTTTATGTGAGATCATTAAGCGACAGGAGAATTCAGGACTAGCTGCCCTTCATAATTCAGGACACTGAAAGGTGCCATTTATAAGCTCAAAATGCCTGCAGGAAGGCAAAACAGGCTTGTAAAACCCACACTCCAAACACTGAAAGGGAACCAGTTTGTACTGCTGTCTGCAGCCTTGGAGTGGTAAAATTGGTGGGACTGGGTTTAAAAAAAAAATAATTTAAAAATGGAAAAACACCTGCCTCTAACAGTGAATGTAATAGCCTTGGTTTTCACACTTGTGTTTCTCTCTTTTGTCCAAAAAACCCCCCAAAATATCCCAGGCAATGATACCAGTAAAAACCTTATCAGTTCTCCTGCCCAGCTGTTGGGCTTATCTTTCCTGCTATAGCCCACTGTTTTGCTGAGCTGCTAATTTGGCTATAAAATAAGTTTCTACTGACTTTTGAATAATATTTTCTAACTGATGACCTTTGCCCATTATGTAGGCCAGGCATTTTTTAGGGAGAGTCCTCACTGCCTCATTGCTTGAGAAGCAGCAAGCAGCATGCACACCACTTAAAGTGAAGAGAGGTCTTCAGCAAAGTGGGTGATACACCAGCATACCCTGTCTTCATAAAGCTCCTTGTTACGGTTCTAAACAGGCAATGTAGTCTGCTAAATACAGAATATGGTGCAGCTTTATGGACGTAGAAAGCCTAAAAGGCACTAGAGCAGCTTCCCAAGAAAATGTTGAGTCCAGTGTTTATTCTCAGAACAGGTACCTGCTCCCCTGTTACTCCTCACATGAGAGTTGGAACAATCATTTTTGAGTTTATGACCAAAATGTAACAATTGTTGCCTAGACGTGAGGCATCTGTATCTGGAATCTTTAATGACTGGGGCTGAACACTTCTAGTCCAACCAATGCAAACCAGCTATTCATGGCTTCATTAACATCCTGTGACTGAAGTTCTTTGGTGCAAATCTGCACCATCAGAGCCTAAATTCCAGTGAAGACAAGAGCTGACTGTGTGTCGAGTCTGCCTGCCGGGTCTTTGCTTTATTAACCTGTATTAATTCAATACCTACATGTTTATGCACACTGATTTCAGCAGTAACTGGCTATATGGTGTGGAATCCAAACTGTTGTCCCTCCATACATTGATCACGTAGGAGCCAGAGAAGCAGCTGCATGTCATAAGTGTATTGGTATTATTCCATTTTCTGACACTGCTTTTGTTGCATAGATTGACATGCTCGGGGCCCCAAACACTGCACTGAGTTTAGTATGACCCCAGGGTCTTTGCAGAGTCGACTGCAGGACTCAAACCTTTATATCCACTATTAAAATGCAGTTACGTAACTATTTGTGTTAGAGCCAGGTGCTTTGTTGCTTGTGGACATGCTGTTACTTGACAAAATGTATTTATTTATTTTTCTATATGGTCAAGATGTGGTAAACATACCTGAGTACCTTACTCTTTGCAAATGGTCTGTCTGTCTTTGGCATCTAGTCGGCTTTCTGCAGGAGGATGAGAGTCAGGGTTTTCTAGCTCTTTGTAGGGATATGGCCATAGCAGCATTCCTGTTACTTCTGTATTTTCTTTGTGAAGGATATACAATTTCTAGATGGCATGTCATCAGTGTATTTTTAATTGCATCTTTTATAGTATTTTTCATTTAAATTCTCTAATTGTAGTGCATTTCTAGTTTTTGTTGCTTTCTTTATTTAGGCTTTATATATGAACATGTGCTTTGCAGGCTTATTGCATTAAACATTTGCTTATTTTTTAAATCTGTAGCAATACTAAAACACTGAAGGTGCTTTGGGTTGGGTCAGTAGCGAATAGTGACTTCAGCATACTGGAAGTATAAAAGCTGTATCCTTACTAACTATTTCTTTGAGAGGTTGATAGATGTGAAAACCATTTAACAGTTGTGGGGTTTTTTCCCTTTCCTGTTAAACTAAGCTACTGAGGAAATATTTCTGCTGCTACACGCTGCAATATGTCAGAAACACCATTATGTTATAGTTGCATCATTATCTAAAGGAAAAATTGAGTGTGGGTTTGAAGTCGACAAGTGATGAAAGTAGCCCTGAGGTTGTCAATTAGAAAGCCAAGGCCTGGAATTGATAAGTTAGTGGCCAGTTCCCTTTTCACCCCCTCGCTTTGCTGCCTGCTCCCACCTGGCTCCACAGCAGCTTTACTGATCAGAACATAAAGAAAAGGCTGCCATTGGTTTGTGTCCCAAAATTTATCTCAATAATAGGATTCACTTAAATTCTTGTCTGGTTGCAGTTTTCTTAGTATTGACAGATAGTTAAAAAAGGGGAAATGAGATGCAGCAGATTGAATTTTCTGTCTCAGAATGATGCCCTTTTCTTGTCTGTCGTGTTTAAAAGTCAAACCGTTAACACTGTTGTTTCAAACCAACCTTCTGCAGTACACACGGCAAATTTAGCAGCAGTGCATAATTTAACTTCTACCGTATGTTTGTTTGCAGGTTTTAAAACCTGAAATTTAATGGCAGCCAGTTGGAACCCACGTGTTTCTGTTAAAGGTGAAGGGTAACATGTGTGGTTTTTCCTGAAGGGAGATACTGGTTACCAAAGTTTATGATATAATGTAATACAATACATAGTGTTTCTATTTTGCTTGGGCAGGAGGGAACTAACATGCTGCAGTTTCTCCTAAGGAACACGTGAGTTTAGAGAAATAGGTAAATTATGGAAAATAACAAACAGGATTTATTCAGATTTTAATCATTCTAGGTGTGGTGTGTTGTGAGAACAACAGTAACCTTATGAAAGGAGCTTTAAAAGTAGTATTAGAAGTAGAATATAATTCAAACCGGCATTGTGCAAAGCAAAACATGTAATCTTCAGTTTTTGAAAACTTCATATACAGTGTTTTTAGGGTCTGTAAAAGGTTGCAGATGGCACCCTGTCTGCAGTCTGAGGTTTTCTGCTCGTGGCACAGCTGCTTCAGTGACAACGGAAATTCAAGATTTTTTCCACATAGCCCTGTCTCAACCTAGAGCAGATGAGTAATAAACATGAGTATGAGAATGCAGTTTAATTTGTAAGCACATTCAGGTTTTTGACCCTTCTAGTGGCTTCACCATAACCAGCAAACATCTGTTAAATAGTAAAAAAAAAATATTACAGTTGCTACTTACCTGCCAAAATCAAATGAAACAGGGAGCTCTGAGCGTGGGCTGCTGCTCTAGAGTCTGTGTCCTCCAGTCAGATTTCAAAACATCACATAAATCATATTCTAGCTTAATTCACAGGAAAAGAGACGCAACATTGTATGAAACGATTCAGTGTTGGATGGTGCTCCCTCCGCTTGATGTGCTAGCTGTGCCCAAGACCCACACAGCAGACCTTCTACAGTGCTTCACTAGAGGTTTAGTACAGAAGACGTAGTAGATGATTTTTCAAAAGCACATGTTCCTCCTCTTGAGATATGTCTCATAAAACCCATAAATAATGAAAATACACAATGACATTTTTAATGACAAGTTTTGTTTTCTCACACATTGTGACTCTGGTATTTCTAGTGGTACAGGAATAAGCTCCTGCGGTGGCCTTTTTCAAAAGAGGTTATCTCAAGATGAAGAAAGAACAGAGTATCTAGTTCAGCCTGTTCTATTCAGAATTATGGTCTCTGGTAGGTGTAATATCTGGATTTTCTTCCTGTGATGGTCCTTCCCTTGGATTTCCATTTTGTCTTTGCAGGAATTTTCTGCAGTTATTTTTTTAATGAGGTTTTGAAAGTTAATGATGTTGGGTCAGCAAAGCTTATCTTCCAGGGGGACGGTCATCTCTTTCTGGACTTTTCTGCTTTTAACTTTTTCATCTACTTTTATATACCAGTCAGCCCAGCAGGGCTGTTGTGCAAGGTACATTCACATGCCATATGGAAGCCAGTCAGCCAGATTTTGGTGGTGCCAGTGACTGCTCTGCAAAGGGTGGACTGATGCCAAAAATCTCCAACCATCCCTTTTGGGGTGTTGCTGCAGGATGCTGGTCTCTGCTCTTGTGTTGTTTGGTTTTTTTTTCCCCTCCCCTTTTGTTTTTGCTGTCAGTTAACTGTGTTTTCTCATCCCTGGTACTCTTAATCCGAGAGTCCTTCACTTGCCGTGTGTTTGTCT
This sequence comes from Podargus strigoides, assembly GCA_028020825.1. Lineage (NCBI taxonomy): Eukaryota > Metazoa > Chordata > Aves > Caprimulgiformes > Podargidae > Podargus > Podargus strigoides. Next base: position 54,154,342 of record CM051622.1, read on the forward strand.
ACTTTTGTCATGCCTTAAGTACAGCAACACTTTTCAGCGTGACTGAAAATTTGACTTGTGTGCTGTCTGCTTGCTAGTTTACACTAGTTACTTCCATACTTCCATGGCGCATGAAGGGCAGGGGTGCTAAACAGTGCCCATCTTAGGGTGAAGGCTATGGCACTCTACAGAGGTCTTTTTCCCCCTTTCCCTACATAAGGAGGAAGAGTCTCATTTTAGGAGGAAAAGTTTCTTTCTTCTGAGCCAGGCTGGATCCGTATAAACTCTTCAGCTCTCTAGAAGTTTGGTTGCATTGAATCACTTCTGTCTGAAGGTATAAAACCCTAGTGTCAGAGCTTTTGATTTTATAGAGCTTTTTAGGACTAAAAATTAAAGGGGCTATTTTCTACCCACATCCTTTACTGAGACTGAGGAGACTGAGCAGTGCTCCTTCATCCCTATGTGAGCGTTCTCAAGCCCAGAGCTCCTGCCCCGCTTCACGTTCATCCGTGCTCAGAGGAATGCTGGAAAGAAATGAAAGTTACTTAAGAAAAAGTGGTGCTTCCTAATTTTTTTCATTCCAATATGGAATCTTAAAATATAGAAAAGCTTGTCTAGATTCAGTAATTTGAAACATTTGGAATTTATAAAAACCCCTGTCCTAGACACTAGAAATAAAGACAGGAAAACTCACTGCTTGCACAACGGCATGATTGGAGTGAGAAAGCTGACTTGGCATTTGCAGATTTTGAATTGCTAAACCAAAATTGAAGTCCACTGTTATCTTTATGCAGTCATAAATTTCCTTTGAGTATATCTGAAATGATACAGAGTTCTGTTAAGTCAACTTTGTCTTTAAGGTCAGTATCATCATCTAAGACACGTGCTATTAGCAAGCTGCTGTCCCAGTGTTCCTGAACAAGATAAACCAGAAAATGAATATGCTATTATTCAAGGGCTACAATTTTTTTTGGCAGCTATAGAGTATTTTTAACAGCTTCTTTGACCATTTTTGTCTGGAAAATGATCTACTAACCTTAAAACACAACTGACAAATGGGAGAATCTAAAAAAAGAAAAATGAAGACATGATAGTTTAGATTTGTTATTGTTACATGTGACTATATAAACCCACATGTTCATTATGCAATGCTAATGGCAAAATGAAATGGTTTCAAACTAAATGTAAACTTCTAGTGAGAAACCAGCAATAGTTTGGGCCTTTCTGGTACTGCAGACCTCAAAGATGTTTGGACTTGAATGTGTGACTTCAGAGACTGAAATATTTGTCCCCTCCCTGATTCTTCTGTTGCAGTCAGGGTCTGCTGTGTGGAGAGGGATGGCTGCAGGATCTTTGCTTCACAGCCACAGAGGGAGTTAATTTAGAAGAGAAAGCCATTGAAGATTTTTAAGACTTCAGAAATTTCCAGTTTCTCTTTCAGACTACTTTCAGCCTGTTCTACAACTGATAAAATATTTATTTTTCTGGAATTTTCATATAAAACATTTGAGATATAGGTCTTGCTGCTTTGTGCCTCTAGTAATGGTAATGCTGGTGTCTTCCATTAAAAAAAAATAATTCTGGAATTATAAGCCTAAATGATAGGCCAAGAGCTGAACCCTGAGTCAATGAGATAGGTAAAAACTTAATGATGAAGAAATAAATAATAAAAACAGTTTTCAAAATTTATACTGTGTATCTTCTTAAAAATAGATCTATTAAAATGATGCCAAGGCCTAAATTTATTGTAATCTGCTTAAATTGTAAAAAAAAAAACCAAAACAGAAACAATGTGTCCATGCTTCCAGGTTCTGGGTCAGACCATTGACCTGATGAAAGTCACTGCCTGAACTCTGGGAACCTGAGGTGTTTGAAGTACAGAGTTGGCTTTTGAGATCAGTCTTTCTGCAAGTACCAAGAGAATATTTTCTTCCCTATATTCAATTAGCTCAGTTAAATGACTAATTCATTCAAACTTGACCAACTGGGAGTTGAAAGAAGCAAAAAAGCTTGCTCTTCTCTACCAATCTGTGAATAAAAGCTAATTATGAGAGGATTATATTTGCTAATACTACAATATTGAAGGATATGACCAAATAGTAGATTGGTGCTAATTCTAGCTAATAAAGAGTTATTTTAATAGATCAAATTTTAAATCAAATTACAATTTTCTTTATAAGTCTAGCCTCTTTAAGAAAGTGCTATGCAACTAATAAGCCATGTTGCTGCATTTTAAGTTGCATTCCAGTTTCCATCTAGAGAAACATAAATCATAAGTAAACACAAAGGGATCAGCTAGTAAATAAGAATTGTGCCATACGTGATTTTCTAACAAAAACAGTAAAATTAATGTGAAAAAATGTATAATGAGGTAAAGAAAAAGCTTAAATATGTATCAGTGGAGCTACTCTGTCCTTCTGGCTAGCAATAAGAAGTGCCAAATTTAGTGTAAAAGCTATATTTAGTTACGAAGCAACATACTTTAGTGGTTACAAACTGAGAATTAACCTTTCTCCAAGAAAATAACTAAAATGTTTAAATGGGAAAACAAGATTCTAATTATTTAACTCAAGGTTTCCTGCTTGGTAGTTTAACTCGTTATTTTAAAATAAGTGTCTTAAAAGGTTTCATCCTGCTGAAAGTCATCAATAAGTGAGATACCTATGAGTGAAAATAAACATAAATGCAAGCTTGACATAAGGATCCAGAAATTCAGCCAAGAATGTGATGTCAAGAAAATGGGAGGACAAAATTTTCAGTCCTGTCTATAAACATTTGGTATATGGGACACCCCACAATGAAATTTAATTACTACTTCTGCCAATAGGATCACAAGAAAAATGTTGCTTCGGGCACCAGCAGAATGAGATATGAAAGACATAAGAAAGAGCACCTTGGTCATCATACCTTTGCTACAAAGATGCTGAATCCTGCTGCCATTAGCCCTTGGTCCTTCAAACTTTGAGACTGACACCATTGTGGTTCCTCTTCATCTGCCAGTTGAATGACCAGAGCAATAGACAAGTGCTTGATGCAGTGCTGCCAGACCAAGAAGCAAATCTCAGGGGTATAGAATTGTTTTGGTTGGAAAAGACCTTTCAGATCAAGTCCAGTCATTAACCTAGCACTGCCAGGTCTACCACTAAACCATGTCCTGAAGCACCACATCTACAAGTCTCTTAAATACCTCCAGGGGTACTCCAGCGCTGTGCTGTTTGTGCATCTGCTGCTCTGTGCCTGGCTTAGCCTTGCTGGGTAGCTTCTTTAGGTTTTAACCTCTCATGAACATGGGTTTCTCATCTTCAGCAGGTCTATAAGCTGGCTGTGTAATTTAGAAGTAGCCTAGTAGTAAACAGAAAAAGAAATTATGGCTGGAAATTTTGCTGGTTATGATGGCCTATTTCCCCACCTCCCCCTTTCCCCCATGGTTATTTCCCTGTACGTTTTGTTTATACATCCTGAACCTCCTGCTAATCACTTCTCTCACTGACAAGCCCAGAGAGGATTTTCTTAACGGGCTGCCCAGCCCACTGCTCACTGCCAGAGGCACAGGGATGTAGCAATGTGGGGTGTGTAATGGATGAAAAACCAAACCTAGATGATGGCATTCGCCTCCCCAAAACTATTATTGTGAACAGGCTACAGGTGCAGCCCAGCCTCCGTTCCTTTCCACGTGATCTACCATCTCCCTCATCAAGCTCTGGGGTCTGCGACCTTGCTTGGCCATTCACTGTGAGAGCAATGAGGCTTTATGTGTTTATTGAACAATAACAGCCAGTGTAAAGGATGCTGAGGTAAAGGCTGCATGTTACCTGCGCTATATGTCTGCCCAGGGCCCAGATTTTTAAATATGCTATTTCTTTGTCATCCTTTTCATGTAAAATTCCAGGTTTTGCCATCTCTCCTTCATGTGCATCCACTGTGAAAGATTAGCAGAGTATACAGGTTTTTCCAGACTGATTTTCTGGACCTTTTTTTTCTGTGTTGTTTCTAAAACTGGTAGAAGAACTTTTTTTTTTTTTATGCCTGCATATGCTGCAAGGAGTATTTTAAAATAAAGAGTTTTTTTAAAAAAAATCTTTAAGCGTGTATAATGCTTGTATAAGGTGCCAGATTTTAATTACAGTTGGCATTTATAAGCGTGGTGCTGGCAATGGCAACCATATTGCTGAAAAAAGGCATAAATTTTGACACTGGCAATATGGGAACCCAGCATACGAGACTGTAAACCTCATTGCTTTCTGTTTTAATATACTAGTTTAAGGGAAGAACTTTTAACAGTTAATATTTAACTAGAACGTTTAGGGTTCGATATAAAGTTGCTCTCATTTCAAACTATTTAGTAATTTAGGTCCTATCAAAGATTGGCTTAGGTAATAACTTTCTATTAAACAGCCTTTAAATAAGCATGCTTAAACTAGGGAAAATAAGATGCTTCATTACAAGAAATGAGGTTGGCATCTACCAGGTTTTCCATTAAGTTCCAGGTCACAGACAAATAAAGGAAGTATGTTAGAAAAAAACCCTTTTTAAAAATAATTAGGGAGATGTCTGTTTTGTTCACCAGATGGAAAATCAGTAGTTGTGGGTGGTCTGTGCTGGATGGGGCATCTCACAATTGGCAGAACTATGCCTTTAACTTTTAAAGTCCTGGGATAAAATGTGAAAGTAATTGACTGTTCAGAATGCTCTCTCTCTGGATACCTAGCATGCTTTTAAAACCAAGATATGGTGAGTTTCTGACTTTTTTCCTAAGAATGCTCAAGCTGTTGTGTCTAGTATTAGGCCAATTGGGTATATTTTTGATAGCTGTTTAGTGGGGCTGTTGTCTTTTGTGCTTACGCCTGTGTGTGCCTGGGCTTGTATGCATGCAACTGAACTGCCACAGTTTTACAATTCTCCATTAGCATGTTGTGCACATGGTTTTCATAATATTGTCAGTGTTTGCTGTGTTCAGGGTATACATAAACTGTTAGTTAACATCATTTGTTTCCTTCCCCTAGTTCATTCTGTTTTAAGGAATTTAAATCTATCCATTTGACAACATACTAAAGAAAACAAAGTTGCAACCTTATTTTCGCAAGCAAGAAGAAAATTCCTGTTTTAAAATAATTCAGGCATTTGCAAAAGTATTAACAATCCATAGTAGTCTTTTTTTTTTTTTTTTTTCAATCCGAACAAATAAATCCAAATGTGCATGTGTGGATAGTACATACGCATATTAAATACAGCCATTTACAAATGTGTTAGAATCTTCTTGGTGCAATGTGTAACTTTGCTCACCCTTTCAGAACTGATGCTTTTGAATTGTCAGATTAATTTGAGAAAACAGTATTTCAGATGTAGAAGACTGGTTAGAAAATCATTCTGGTCATGTGAAGAATAACAGGTTTTATTATCTGAGCTGTGATAAGAATGTGTGCTGTTCAGCAGTGACCTCTCAAAGAATGAGGCAGAACCTATTTATGGCATAGGAGGCAATTGCTTTATATTTATGTTACTTTACAGACAATTTTTTGCCGTTATCTATATGAACGGTCACAGAGAATTGTATGCGTGTGTTATATCTGTATTGTAGCTCGTGTTAAACCGATCCCCACACTTCCTGTGTAGAAGCATTCTTGAAGATAAGTGAGGCACGCAACTTAGTGCCTTCTTTGTAAAATTCCTTTTGCTATGCATGACATGTACTCTGTATTTTTTCCCTTGAAGTAAATTATAAAGCTTTTTTCTTTCCATGAATCTCTTTCCAAGAAAACACATACAGCCTAATAACACTCGCCTTGAGAACCGTGCAGTGCCTCCACTACAAAGCCGTGTTTTCATTGAAGAGATAATTATAATATGGTTTAATGTTCTTGTCAACCCTGAAATGCTGTCCCTGAAGAGTGCTATTCTGGAGGATGTCTTTTTGAAGAGAGTTGAATGTAGCTAAGAAAATACACATATAGCCACACACTTTTCTGGTAAACCAAGACAGATTTTTAGTACAATATGTGCTCTCTGAAAACAATTATACATTTTTCTAAGGTGTTAATTCAGAGCTGCATCTTCCTCCGGATTTCACTGTTAAAAATACGAAAAATTTGCTCAGATTTATTTATTTTGCTTTCTTCTCCCACTCCTCCCCAATTATATTTATAGACTTTAAATCTATACAAGGACATAAACTCATAATAATAATTCAAATGCTTTTAATGTGCTTTGAGGCACAGACTTCAAATGAGTAAAAAAGCCCAAACTGGAACACAAATGGTTCTTCCTGGGCAACAAACATGCTTGGCTGTTGATATGCTGTAATTTTCTGCTTTACTTAGTAAAAACAGCAATTACTTATTTGTTCCATATCCCCCCCCAGCACAGATGCTATTCAGTCTGTCCATTTTCTGAGCGCCGAGCAGGCTGCGCGCACGCGTGGATGCGCGTGCACACGATTTAATGCAGCGTAAGTTTTCCCCTTGCACACTGTACTGTTAACAGCATTTATTTGCCACTGCTGCTAGTTTACCACCAGCCCAAGACAATGGTGTGCTGGAAGTGGCTGTGAAAGTCTCGTTTCACAGTCTCTCCTGCCAATGGCAAATGTTTCCAGGTGCAGCTTTGCAAAGCATCAAGCTGACCTTACAGACCAGCGCGAGGAGAGATAAAAGCCAGGTGGTACCACCAGTTAAGACTGCAGCCCCGTCAAACAAATCTTTAACATCATTTTCGCTGTATTGTCTTTTTGTGGCAGTCAAGTGGTTATGGTGCTGCTAAAAGCAACATAGTCTGAAGCAAAAAGCCTTCTAGGGAAATGAAATCACAGGCTGGCTGAAGGCAATGCAAAATTCCCCTTGGCTTCAGGCAATCTGGGATTTCCCCCTTGGGTTTCCAAGCCCAGTTAAAGGCTGGTAACTAAGAAAAATGTGGTTATCTGCAGCACCACAAAAAGTACATACGACCACCAAAACCCCTGAAAAAGCTGAGGACGACATGACTGTCACTGCTCGTACAGTGTGCGGGAGACTTGGCGTATACAAAGAATTGTGTGGCTCAGCACAATGCAACCAGTCTGCTGAATTGAGGGCTTGGGATCTTGAATTTAATACCTAATTATTTTTAAGAGCTACTGTTAAATGAGGAATATGAGCAAATATGTTAATTAATTTAGAGACATTTTATTAAGTATTTAATTAGTGTAATTCTGGGGTGGTAGTATAAAAGAAGCACAATACCTAGCAAAAGCGTATTATTTGGATCTTCATTACAGTCATCTCATCATTAGCAAACCATTTGCACGCTCTGAAGTCCCTGGGGTGGGGTTTTTTTCCTTCTTTGAGGACAAATTACAAAGTAAGGCCTTAAATTAGTATTGTAAATAATCTCTCAGAGAAACTTTTCACTGCAAAAACTTCCTCAACAGGCAAGTGTTAAAACGTTTATGGTACTGAAGAGTTTAAAAATATCCTTGAGATTTTTCCCCTCAGGTTTATATATTCAAGCTAGATAGCCTCCGTTCAAAAAATAAGCAAGTGTTTCTGGCAGAATTAACATTTTATAGTCATGTCAAGTATGTTTTGGTTCCCCCACCATTTTCCTTTTGTTTCATAGTGTAAGGAAAAAGCAGCCTAAAAGCAGCCAAAATCTTAGTTAATGAATGTAGATGCTGTGGCCCCTTCTTTTCATATCCTTGACTTTGTTACTACAAATGTTATTTTCAGAGTTTGTTTTCTTTTAACAAGATACACTGTGTGCATACCTGATCTTTTATCTGCAACTCGGCACCTAACATTTTGATGGATATTTCTTAACATAGATCTTGGGTTTGGGATTGCTTGGGGTTTTTTTCCTAAACTACCCCTTTTCTTTTTTTGAACAAATCATTGTGGGATTAAATATCTGACAAAAACATATAGGCCTTTCCCAGTAGGTGAATATACATTAGTTTTGTAATTATATTTCCTCTTTTTTTTTCGTGCTATATATTTGTTTTATTTTTTAAAATATTTTTTTTTTTTAGCTGTGATGATGTCACATGTAATCCATTGCCACATTAGATGCTGCTACAATCACACCTAAGGCTCAGAGATCTCTGTCTGTCCCAACAGACAGGTATCTTTTGCTGTTGTATGCCCTCACAAATTTCACTCTCTGAGAAAGATTGTGTGGAGGGATAGTTTCAAACTGCCCCTTTTGTGCAGTTCTCCTCCCGCTGCCCAGAGGCATGCTTGTGGAGGCAAGTGTTCCTGCTCTGCTCTTAACACGTCCTTAATATTCCACTCCCCTTTTCCAGGTAATTTTGCAGATAAGGAATCGTTAAGCATTAAATACTCTTGGTGTTTGTTTAAAACCAGTTTGATTTTTAACACCTAGTGGTTTTGAAGGCATTTGATTTCCAGCTTTCACATCCAAATGTTGAGATGGAGAGAGCAGCTGCATGGAAGGCTGCGTTGTTGTGGGCTGATGACCAAATCTTGTTTAAGTGGGTAAATACTTTCTTTGACCTTATTTCCTCTGAAAATTCCCATTGATTGCATATTATTGGGACATAAATTGATTCACTAGTTATGTCGTGCCTTTTAAAAGACTGGAGCAAAATTTTGCTGAAGTTCTCTTTTGATGATTTTATTATTATTAACCTTGTTTTCTTTTATGATACTGGCATTCATTCAGCCTCTGTATCTCCTTGCACACTGCATTCTTTCTGAGGGGACTGCAAAGACATACAACAGCTCAAAGCAGCCTCATTAAGGCTGGAAAGTAAAATATTCAGGAGTTAGAAAATGTCAGAATTAAGACAGATGATGCAATCAAAGTTCATCCTCCTTGTATATTTGCATGATAGTGTAGTCTTTTAATTTCAAGATCATACATGAGTTTTTCTACAGGATGGACGATGCTGAGTTAATGAGCAGTTATTCAATATTTTGTTTTCTCCTAATTTTTCAATGTGTAGCCCTAGGCCTTATTTACTGCACACTATTGAAACCCTGCTGTGAAGACAGAATTGTTAATTTCCTCATGAGCTTTTCTATGGCACTTATTGCTATAAATATCTGAATGCTTAACAAACATTAATTAATTTATCTTCAGAAAACCCTCACGATGAAAAGGGCTGGTATTACTACTGTTTTACAAAGAGGGAGCTGCAGCATAGGGAGATGAGAGTCATGAATGTCCCATAAATTTGAGGGCTCAGTTATCAGCTTACAGTTAAGGAGGTAGAGATCTGTATTTCAGCATTCAATTTTGAGGCACCTTGCCGTCAGAGCAGAAAAGTAGCACTAGGTTAGATAAATAGGCTTTCTCTACTGTTACCAGAAGAGCTAGTGAGATGAGCTGGGCAGGGAGCACTAACACCATTTATTGCACTAATAATTTTTATGTGAGGAAAAAAAACCCAGAACCCTTGGGCAAGCAAATCCTCTTCACCTGCACTCTTTTACTTTTGAATGTCCAAATAATTTTATTTTTGTGCCAAGACCCACAGAGCATCATGGCTGTGACTTCACTACACTTGAGAAGCACTGGAAATACTTAGAAGATACAATGAGCAGGGAATCTCCTAAACCTAGACAAGGGGAAGTACTGCAGAATACCATTCCTTAAATCACATCCTTGTCATAGATTTACTGTGGCTTTCAGGAAAGCACTTTCTTTCACTCAAGATTCAGAGCTCTTAGCCCTTTATTAGAGTCACTTATCTAAGCTCTTGCTTCCAAAAGCACTTTGGAATTTGATTTAATTAGGTAAGACCATTCCAGGAGAGTACAGAAACAGAAATGCTGACAGGAGTGTCCTCTTACTTTAGAAATTGCTCTGTGATAAGAAGCAATTACATTGGTTCATCCTAATTTTTGAGATTTCAAGCCGGTATTTCCAAAACACTGCTTTAACTAGTAATGGGGTAAACTATGACTTTCTAGTTGAATAAGTAGAGACACTCATTTGGTTAGAGGGCAGACCCAGTTCCTGTCCTTGCTCTAGTTAGTTATCCAAGTAATTGGCATTAATCAAGTAATGGTTAAAGTAAGAAAGTAGTTTTTAGATGAGTCTTCATAGACTGGCCTCAAGAGTCATGCTTGGGCTTGTTTGTACCATCTCCCTAAAATCCAGTGAATATGTAACTCCATGCCAACTAGCACCACTTCTGCAGTCTGTCCCCAGGTAAGGACAAGACCTTAAAAAACCTTAAAATGAACACACAAACAAATAAAACAAAAAAACTCCTAGGTTCCTACAGACAATAATCTTCCTTATCCAGTCATGATTCAGGTCTGTTCCATAAAACATCTCTGCAGGAATATGTTATTGAAGACAGTTTCATAAACTGTGTGCCCCGAGGGCTGAATTTGGATTACACAGAAGTGTCAACATGGCTGTTTCCTAACTTTCTGTTATTTTGCCTCGCAGTCTTAGCAGTAGTATTTTAATGTGGTTATCACAGCTTGCTAAGAGGACATTTCAGCCTGAAATGATACTGGACCCCACATGGTTTGTCAGCAGGGCTTGTGAGCTGGACACCACCAAGCTGTGGTAGGCAACATGCAGGTAATGCACTTACCCATAGGCATATGGCACCAAGGTATTAGGCACTGATACGGTGTCAGTGTCCTCTGCGCAGGCATTACGCCTGCTCGGTGTGGCCTGGCATCACTTAACTGCTGCCCTTGCCACCTCTGTCCCCGGAGCACAGCCAGTGGCCGGTGCGATCCATGGGGAGGGAGGGGGTTATGCTCCTTCCCCAGCAAAGGGCTAGGGTGAGCAGGCGGGAGCCTTGTCTTCATAGGAGGAGAGGGTCAGAAAAGTGGGCTGCAGGGGGTGGAAGACAAAATGGGGATCATAGTGCCCTTAGGGCCACTTTCTGCCGCAGCCTGACAAAGTCCCACTGACTTCTTGACTAACAATTGAATTATAGTTGTTGGTACTACTACTTTTTTGGGGGGGGGAATCTCTGCAACTAAAGATGCCCAGGTGCATCAGGGGCCATTGCAGGTGATGGGATGCTTTTTGCTGCAACTCTGTCTTCTCCTCTCTCTTCCTCAGGGCATTGTTTCAGTCCTGTTCCCCTTCTGAGGATTCTCATTTACTTCAGCCCTCTTGCCAGGCCAGAACTAGCTTTCCTCTTAGGGCTCAGCATTTGGGGGAAGGTTTTGGGGGATGCATAAGCAAAACGCCTTCTTCCCATGTCTTCCCAGAGCTGCTGGTAGCCACTGTCTTATGGCAAGAGGTTTGGGGTCTGTACCTGAGCCGTGCTGTGGAGCTCCCTTGAGGGGACGGGATATTGCACAGTTTGGTCTGACCAAGGGCTGCAAGTGGAAGGAGCAGAGAAAAGCATTTAGATTATTACCATCTTAAATGAAACAAATCTTCCCCACCTGTGTTGAATTGCAGTTTTTCAGAAGTTAACTTGGCTAAATTTGGGTGATTTCTAATGAGCATAACAAAGACGTACATAAAATACAAAAAACTCCCAGTCCTCCTTGCTAAGTTGGAAGTAATTTGAAAAGGAACATTTTTCAAGGTCTTGGTAATTTCAATGTGCAGAAGAACCTCACTTTGAAATCACCTGTTACTACTGTAAAGCTCTCAGAACTTCAGCCTGAAGTGGACACGTAGCACAGACAATTCCTGTCCCTGCTGGCGGCAGAATCGTGTTCAGCGGAAAATGAGGAATATCTGGCAACTTAGTAATAGGCCACAACATGATCCTACTGTAGATACTCTACTTCCATGAGGGAAGCTGAACGCGGAGAATGACGTTGCTGTGTTAATAGAGAAACAAAACTTTCTGCAGAGTTCATGGAGAAAAATGGGTACTTTTCCAGTCTGCTTAGGCTGCCAGTTCCAGAAATTTGGAAGAAAAGAATGAATCCAAGCTGTAGGCAATCAGACATCTCTCTCCAGTGCTCGGGTGCAGAGCTAACTAAATGTGGAAGTTTGAGTTTTTTGTTAATAGAAAAGACCAACGTTGCTAATGCAGACCCCCCACTATTGCAACACCAAGAGTGTTGGACTAACAAATTAGTGAGCAAAAAATCTGAAACTGCAGAAAAAATCAGGTCTCATGATTGTAGCAATTGTTTACATCTTTCTCTAGCAAAAAGGCTGTTTAATCATGTTAAATGACAACCTCGTGTTCAGATAGTGGGCACTCACATTATTGTCTTTGTGAAGATGAGTTGTCACTTCTCTGATCTAGGTGGCTCTCACAACAAAGAGGCAGTAAAGCTTTCTGTTTGAAATAGAAGAAATAGAAGAATTTCTTTTTGGTGCTACACTGTGCAAGAGTTTCCCTTCTATGAGCCCTAAAGTTTAGCCTTTACTAATTAGTACTAAAATGAAAATTAATCAGTGTAAGGGAAAGGAATTCACAGCTGAGTTCTAATTATTGCAGAGAAAGTAAGCAAAACTGTTCTTGGGCTGTGAGAAAGCACGGCATAGGAGTGAAATGTTTTGCTCAAACTTGTTATCTGGAACTGATGTCCCAAAACAGCTCTGTGTGTTTGCTCTTACCAGCAGCTGGTAGCTAGGTCGTAGCTGTCCACTTTGAAGCCAGCCATGCTGGTTGAGAATGGCACTGCTCCCCACCTCACTGTTGCTCCGGGAGAGGCGATTGCTCGTGTAGGTCTGCCTTGGAGAAGTTTGATGTGTGCTAATGGGGCTCAGTGTGCCTGGAGCGGGATCGGGGGCACTCATGCAACCCCTTCCCACCAGCGTGGCTGCAGAGGCAATCGCATCCGGCCTGTGGGTGATCCCAAGCACCCTGGACTGATGCCATCTCGGGTTAGGTTCAGCAGAGGACATCTGCCTGCAGCCTCCAATCACCAAAAGCAGTAGGTGTCCTGCTGGCAGAGAGGTTTTATGGCTGCTGCTTAGCACAGTGCTTCCTGAAGAGCATTTCATGTTCCTCTTTTCCCTCTCCCTAGCTGAACTGCAAAGGCTTTCTTCCCGCATGGGTACTCAGCCAATGGAAACAGGTATCTCATGAATGTAATAAAAGTGGGGTTTCCCCATGTTGTCCGTGAAGAGTAGATTCATCCACTGGCTGTTGTGCTACATCTCTACTAAGCTCCTATTCAGCTAACATTTAGAGCTGATTGAAAAATGTAAAGGAAAATATCCAGAGTTTTGGAAGATGACACTTTTTTCCTCTTGATATTTCTCTTGTTTAAAGAGAAATTAACAATGTTTTCTTCTCTTTTGTTTTCCTTTCTTTCCTTACTCTCTCTTCCTCTTACCCTTCTCTTCCTTTTTCTAGTTTGCCATTGTGAAAATAGAGGGCCAGTAAAACAAAACAGTAGACCAGGCTGTGCCCATATTCTTTGCCTTCCAGTTTTGACTGAAGCAGCAAAATGTCAAAGCTTTGACGGTGTTTTTTATTAACTCTTTCTTCATACAAAAAAAAATTAAAATAAACCAGTTCTAGTGAGTAACAGCTTCACAGTCCTCTTGGACTGTTGTTCATAAGCAGCAGTGGTGATGAAATTCTGTAGCAGCAGTACATAGGCTTGTGTCCTGGTTTGCATAGAGGTTGTGGGGAAACGTGGTGCTGAACTTGTACCCCCTGTGCAATGTGGAATTACTTTGGCTGTTTCTGTAAGAAGCAAGCGACTGCAACTGAAGCTGTACAGAGCAAGGCAAGATCATGCCTTTTGCAACCTCTTTTCTGATAGACTTGTAAGAGTTTGATTTGAATTGGCAAATGGTGATAAACTCTGATTTTTACAAAAAAAAATTAAAGGACTTAAACCACTTGAAAATCTGATGAGAAGAAATACAGGTATCCATCAGATTCTTTAGCATACACTCGTTTCCTCTTACGTTCTGCTCTGGAACCATGGCACCGTCTTTGTCCTGCATATTTAAAGGGACTCAGGCAGGAGAAAACAAGAAAGGCTGAATTTGTCAAAAGCTGTACTTGGCGATTATCTCTGGCAAACCTACAGTCTATTAACCGTTGGTTTTTGGTTTTTTTTCAATAAAAAGTAGAAATTAAATCCTACTGTGCCCATTGGAGACTTCTTCCAGTGGAAGAGTTACTGATGAGCTATTCTTCCATGATTGTGCTGGCTTCTACAAATAACAACATCACTGTGTGTTTTTCTCAAAGTGAGTGTAATTTGCATAGCGTGCTTTTGGGGGTTTCTGCTGCCAACAAAGCTAATTTAATACTCATTAAAGTACTGAGCATGTCTAATCCAAAGCCTTATGGGCCTTCAATGCAGGCCCATAAAATGTGCAGATTTGCACTTGGTGGGCAGCTCCAGGGGAAGTGGTCTGTGGGAAGAGCAGTTTGGTGAGCGTCCTGCTATCACAGAGCTGCTACTGGGGAAGTTCAGAGAAGATTCCCATCACCATGGGCAGAGGCATATATCCTCTGGTAGCAATAACAGAATCATGGAATGGTTTGGGTTGGGGTTTGGGCCATGGGCAGGGACAACTCCCACTAGATCAGGTTGCTGAAAGCCCCATCCAGCCTGGCCTTTAATCCTACCTGCCGAAGCCACAAATGGAGCTAGGGGCCAGTTCTGACGATGATTATCCTCTCCCAGTGGGCTGCCCGAGCCATGCAACTGGTCTTGGTGTCCCACAAGGAACAACTGGTGTGGGCTGGTGTGACCCCACGGCTGACCTTATGCCCTCAGAGGCACTTGGGCTGCTGAGCTGTGCCGCCCACCAGCCCTGCTTTTTGGGAGGGGGGACCCAATACTTGCTCACCCTCTGACATTTCCATCTCATGTGGAGCCTCTCTGCAATGGGTGAAATCATGGTGCTACCACTACTTTCTGTGGGGACGAGGTTTTATCCAGCCTGTCATAGGCGCTGAGCAACCCAGCTGCCCACAGTGACACTGGGACTCAGGCGACCCTCTGCCAGTGCCAGTTAGGAGGTAGCACATGCGTCGTGTAGGCAAAGCCACACACCTGGGCAATGCCAGCTGTGGCTTCTCTGGCTGGTGTGGAGCCACTCAGGCTGAGCGCTGCTGGGGCTGTGGAGGGGCCACGGCTGCCATTGCCTTCCCCCTGGCAGCCTCCCTGCTGGCAGCTGCGATGCCGGTCCCTCTTTTGGCTCACATATGTGCCCCACACCTGGAGAAGTGTGAAATAGGACATGGCAGTGCTGTAAACACCTGTGCAGCTGCACAGGGGTGAAAGGTGGCCAGCGGCTGCTCTCCTGGCTCCTGCTGCTCCAGCTCCTCAGCAGCGGTGGGCTCACTCCCGACAGGGCATGTACCCTGTCCTGCACCCCTCCTGCACCTTCAGGCTCGTCTTCTTACAGCTCCCGTCCCGCTGGTTGTTTTCCAGGCAGAGAAATGGGGTCGGCCGCAGCAGTGTGCTAGTGGGCATGCCGGATGGCTGTGGCCCTTTGCCGCCCGGTCTGGCCACCTCCTTTCTCCAGTGCGGCAGCCAGCCCTGGCGCTGCGTTGCTTTCTTCCTCCATGAAGCGGCTCTCTTAAGCAGCTGTTCTCGCCAGGAGGAATACGTTGGCCTGCCAATCCATCCGTGCACCAGGCGGCCGGTGAGTGGGTGATCGTGGAACGAGGTTTCTGATCCAGATCCACGGGAACGGGCGGGGGCGCCGCTAGATGGCAGTGCTGCCCCGGCGGAGCGGAGCGGTGCGGGCGGTGGGCGGGGCTGGCAGGGCGAGGGCGGGGCGGGAGTGCCGGCTGGGTGGCCCGGGGGGCGCGAGGGGTAGCGGAAGCGCCTGCTTCCCCCTCCCCACCCCGGGGCGGTGCCACGCACCTGCAGCCACGGCAGGCACCGGCATGGGGCTCTGCCGGGCAGGGGCTCTGCCGGCTGTGCACTGCCTCGCCGGGCGTGCCCCCGCCTCTGCCCGCTCTCCGGCAGCCCGCCGGCACTCGCCGGCGCTCCTCTCACCCCGCGGGAACTGCCCTCATCCTCAGGTGCAGAGCCCTACGCTGCCCTTACGCTTAACAGAATGTGTAAATGTATATGCACTGCACCGTCAAATGTGTATTTATATATTGTATTAACCCTTAAAATATGTACCTGCACAGTCGATTTCTTCTTTGATCCCAGAAGCTTCTTCCATCACTTTAAGGCTATTTTCTAGGGCGTAACTGCTGCAAATACTTCACTTTATTGACAAACATAAGCAAATTGTTGCCAGCTAGTCATATAAATAGCACCGATTCAGTACCTTTGTCGAGATAGCCGTGCTTCTACAACCAGGCAGACATTAATACCCAGGCACTTCCCAGGCTGCTTGATGAAGAAGCAGAGACAAAATGTCAAGTGATCCTGTCTAAAAGCCACAGGCCTAAATCTCTCACACTGTAAACTGAAACACTGCCATTCAATCCAAAGGAATTACACCAGTTTATTACAACACAGAATTAGGCTGAAGAATTTTAAATGTGACCATAGCCACATAATATTCAGGAAATTCCTAATTTGTTGTTGGAAAGGAAGGAACAAGTCTCTTTCAACCATCATCTCCATGAAATGATGGCTGGTTGTCTGAGGCAGCCCTGCTTCTGCTTCTTGGTGAGATTTTCAGAGCCTACGTGCAAGAGTGATTCATCTCTGCGCTCCTTAGTTGAGATAACAGCATCACAAACCCGGCTGTTAAGGTTAACCTGTACGCTGCATAAGGACAACAGATGGAAATTCTGATTTAGAGCCGCTGCAAAAAAATAAAAACATGTTCCAAAGGGAAAAGGAGCTTGTACTTCTGTGTTGGAACCTTTGATCTTTGTTCACATCTGAAGGAAAGAGTAGACCTTTTGCTGAAGACACATGGTTTTGCATCTGTGAAAACACAGCTGTATAGAGCAAAACAAAACTGGTGCAAAACACAATGGTTTTGCTGTGTCAGTTTAGCTGTTGGTGATAAAATGCTTTAGAAATAGTGGGGGTTTTTTAAAGAACCTTTCAGAAAGTCTCTGCCTTTACACAGTTGTTTGCTGAGATTTTACTCTGTGGATTTTAAAGTTAGTTGGTAATGAACAGACAGCTGCTACCTAAATATTTAAAGCAGCAAACTCATGGGAAAGTCTGGCATTCCCTCAACAATCTTATTTTAACAGTTTTCTAAAAAAAAAAAAAAAAAAAGTATATCCACACTGGCAAAATAACTTTGATTCAGAGAAAAAAAAAATCCATATATCATTAATGCTGTAATTAATGGTATATGCACAATGTACAGCTATTTCATAGTAAAACAGAGCCTTTCTGCAGTTGCCCCAACACACTCCCTGAAAGTAAAGGGATGTCGCCCGGTGTCCCAATCGCATCTGAGCGTGATGGCAAAGCTGCTCTCCCATGCCTGCCTGTTGTCTCCTGCCACCCCGCATTTGCAGTGACCCATCGCCATCCCGGCAGTGTCCTCAGCAGCCCCGCTGTGTCACTGCATAGCCCAGCACCTGCCTGTCCCCCCCAGCACCTACCTGTCCTGTCCTGTCTGCCCCCCAACACTGCCACTCACTCACTTGTGTCAGGAGCCTGTTCGTTTTCCACCTTAAATCCCTGCTCACTCCAGCTGGTTTATTACAAAAGACAAAGAGAGGTGCTAGAAATGAGGACGGCTAAATGTACAAATGCAAAATTATTTCTTTAAATAGAAAGAAATATTTCTTAACCACCCAATTCCTTTTGGGGCAGGGAGGGAATCTGACTCGTTTTTTTTAATTCTTGACATCAGCACAACAGTGCTTTGCTCTTAAAATTTATCTGCCCTGCAGCCTTACAATAAATTTTCAAATGTGTTTGGGTTCCTAAACATGCAGCTGGCACTTAATGGGATTTTCAAAAGAGCATAAGCAGGTTAGACATCCTCCCATCCATTGAAATCGGTGGGATTTAGCTACCTATCTTGCTCAGTTGCTTTTGAAAATCCTGCCAGGTGCCTGTCTGCATCTTCAGTTGCCCTGGAAAATCTGGTCCCCATCTATGCTCGTGACCCCCCCGCTCCCATCAGTATTTGTATCCTGTCTCTGTCTCCCACACTCTGGCCTGTATTGATGCCAGAGCCTCCTCCTTTGTAGTTCCGAACACCAGGGACATCCCTCTCCTTTCTCTCCACCGAGCTGGCTCTTCAGCCAGTTAAAGGCTCAGTTGAACAGCCATGAGCGTGCCCAGCTTTTTCAAATTAGTTTCCCTCTCCTCCTAATGATTTTTAATTCTTTCTTGGTGTTGTTTTGACTGTGTAAAGTATTTGGGGTTAAAAGACTGGGTGCAAACGGGTGTGCGTGCAAGGGGAGTGCCCTGTTATGTCTCTCTGTTAGGTTTTGTGTGTCTCTAGCCTGAATGTGAGGAGATGGGGAATTAATTTCCTGATCAGTCTGTCTCTCCCCGTCTCCTGGAATGGCAAAGTGGTCAATGGGGTTTATATTTAAAGTCGAGAAAATGAATATTTTAAGTTCTGACTTGACTGCAGATAGGGGTGAGTCGCTGAGGCTCCTCATGCAAGCAGCTCCCCGTCTGTAAAATGGATCCTCGGGTCTCCGTTGGCACGGGTATGGAGCACGGGTAATTAATTAGTGTTTGTGCAGCCCTTTGAAAATCCTCAGACAGAAGGTGCTAGAAGGTGCTGTGGGTTGGCCTGGGGCTGAAGAGGCTCACCTCGGAGCCCGGCTTCCCTCAGAACCCCACGGGGCGAGGACGTGAGCTGCAGAGGCAGAGAGCTGCTGGCCATTTCCTTTGCCAGAGATATTTTCCATTTTCTTCAGGGGAAAACAAATTGGAAAGGGAGTTATCGGCACGCACGTCTCCCTCGCCACGAGTTGCCTCCTCCTTTCCCCAGGAATAACAACAGCTTCATTAGCAAGCCGACAAAAAAATATATATTTTTTTTTTTTTAAAAAAGAACGAGAGTATTGAAATAATAATAATAATACTCCGGGTAACGGAGAGACAACTCTCGCCTCTGCCTCATGCAGAAAGTTTCCTCTTTGAAGTGGTCGCTTCCCTCCTCGCCTCGCCAGGAGGGAAGGGGGAACAATTGTCGAGATCTAAAGCCAGCCAGGAATGCTGAGCTGATGGCTTTCCTGCCTGCCCCCTGCCCGCACCCCTGCCTGCAATACCCCTGCTTGCCCCCACACCCCTGCCGAATCCCGGCCCACACCCTTGCGGACATTCCTCCCTGCCTCTCCCTGCCTGCCCCATCCACATCTCTGCCCGCACCCCTGACCGCCCCTGCCCAAATCCCTGCCTGCCCCCTTGCCTGCCCCTGCCCTCACCCCTGCCCTCAGCCCTGCGCACCTCCCTGCCTGCCTCTGCCTGCCTCCCTGCCCGCACCCCTGCCCGCACCCCTGCCCGCCGCTGCGGGCCGGGATGGGGGTGTTGGGGGCGGCCAGCCCGGCGCTGCAGTATTCGGCGGGGCCGGTGGGTGTCCCCACAGCCCCTGGTTTCCCGCCCGGCAGCGGTGCGGGGCGCGGCGGGCTCGGCAGCCCTTGGCCTGGAGTGGGCCGCGCCGCCCTGAGGCCTCTGAGGCGGGTGTTACCCTCCGGGGGTTGAAGACCCCCACCCCACCTGGTGTCCCAGAAAGGGACGTGTCCGTATACACACATCAAGCACGGGAGAGGGTTTTAAAGGTTTGGGGTGTTTTTTTACCGCGGGAGCTGTCGTGCTTTTTGCCCGTGTGGGAAGGATACCCCCCCTCTTCCTCAGGCGCCCTCCAATGTGAGCTGCGAGGAAAGGGCGCGATTCCCGTCAGGCTCCTTTAGCAACCATAGAAATGCCACGCGTAACAGTGAAAATGTGATTTTTATTCTTAACTGTCCGTGTGGAGGTGCCATCGGCAGCGAGGAGGGGAAATACGTTTGGCTGAAGATGATCAATGAACATGGGCGAGAGAAGCCCATGCCTGGCTTTGACCAGCGAGTGAGGCGACTGTAAATGGGTATTTGTCCTTTAAAAAAATACATGCTTCAACCATTTTTTTCCCTGTAAAGTTTCTTACATGTCTCACAGATATAGTTTCTTCCCTGTCCAAGTTTATTTTTCTGGGGGATTATGATTTCTTCCTCTCCTTAAGAAAAAAAAAAACAAAACAAAAACCCAAAGATAAATACTTTTAAACGTTTTTCCGATGTTACTGGCTATCCACATTTTGCAATGTATTCGCAGTAATTTGCAACTTTTGAAAGCCAGGCATTGTTTGTCTCAACTTATTGAAATGCACAGATATGTTAAATAAGAGAGAGGAAAAAAAACCCAACCCAAATGACTTCTGTTTTGCTGCATATGCAAAGAGAGGGCAGCTTGACTCTTCCCTCTGCGTTTGTTAGTCACATCCTCTTGGCCATTGTTTTGCTGTTTGTGCTGGGAATCCAGTTTATTTAATGGTAAAGAGCCAGGGGTTGGTGTGTTGGGTTTTTTTTATTCCGCTCATTCTGAGCTGATCTGAGAAAGCAGAAAAAATATTAGCTGTGCCCAGGCTAAAAGAGTTCCAGTTGCTTTGCAGGAAGGATGAGGATCTCCCAAGTGACCAGATACAAAATATACAGTGTTATTACACTTTATAAGTAATTTTTGGTTGTGTATTTAATTTTTGAAACCTCCACCTAGATTGGTGGAGAAAACTTGCCTGTTATTTCATATGCTGGGCTGCACATACAGTACTTCTCTCTTTTTCATAAGCCGTAGGACGTGGTCCCCTGGCTGCTGTAGGTTGCCGATTTCTTGAAAATCCTATCCCAAAGTCCTGTTATAGCAACAGGCCTATTTCCAATGTCAAGAAGGGGGGGGGGAAGGGGGGAGGGAAGGGGGCATCGTTTTTGTATTAGGATATTATTTTTCTTAGGGAAACAGAAACAAATAGTTTCCTTGTGAGAAAGGTGTGAGCTGCCTAAATTGAGAAACCATCCCACCTTTGAAAGCTCCCGAGTCCCAAAGTGATTTTATTAAAAAGGACATTGAGGACCAAATTTCTGATGTTGTTATGGCAACAGAAATAGTTGGGTGGCAACGTGGGTATCCAGAACGTCAAGATTGTAAGAAACCAGCAAAATAAGCACCATGTTGTATTTGGAAACACAAACTGAATGGTGGTGGCCAAGTCTTATGCTTCTTTCATTCAGCGCAATCCCCATTTTCATCTGTCCAGCCATGCCGACAGTGCCTTAACGAAGGTGCCAGCAAGGCGTTGCAATATTTATTGCCCTTAAATGCGACCTGAGATTTCAGTTTGTTATTTTTGCCATTGACATACTGGAAGAAGGATGTTTCCTTATGTTTTATATTTGCTCCGTCTTTAGTACCTCCAACTTTTTTTTATTTTGCTGCCTTTCTGTAGTGAAACGTGCTCCAGTCCCTTTTTGTCCCTGCGCTCCCTACCTCGCCTGCTGCAGGACCGTCAGCAATCTCCCCCTGCCCCGTAAAAATAGCAGAACGTGCTCCTTTTAAGCCTGTGCAATATTAAAATTTTGCCACCGCTTTCATTTTGCCCTAGTTGAGGCAGCCCTGAAACCACAGCCCCATCTCCCGTAGTTTAAAAACAGCCGAAGTATTTGGGAAGCTTGTGGGTCCCTCCTGTAACACGCTTCAGGGACCTTTTGTACAGCAGCTGAACGGGATGAATTTGCCAAGTTTCAAATTTCAGGGGCAGGCAAGACATTTGTAAGTCGGTGGTTTTGTTATTCTGGAAAAGTTCTTTGATTTGCAGGCTGCTTTTTTTTTTTTTTTTTTTTTTTATCCTACTTTTAATAAGAGGGAGATGGAGTGTGACATTAAGCAATTTTACAGTATTAGCAGCTTTGGGTTGTAAACAAAGACAAACGAATCCCATTTACTTTCAGCCTCAGAAGTTTGCTGTCAGTTGGTCCTAAACTGGGGACTCGATCCTACGGGACGTTACTCAAGCAAAACACGGCTTGAAGTCACGGAGAGTTGTGCCTGAGTAAGTACCCTGGAATCAGCCCCTCTGCCTGCTGAATAAGAGAAGTGCTGGTTATCTCCTTTTAAAGACCTTTTCTGCGGTCGCACACTTCATCGTAACGCTTTCAATTTGCTTTGAGATTGCCTTGCTAAACAGCATTCTTGATGCAAAAGCTGGAGAGAATAAGGAAAATCAATGGTTTTTGAGTGGAGCTGTTTTTTTTCTTTGTTAGATTATTTTTTTTAACTAAAAAAAAAAGCCTCCTCCTCCAAATAAAACAAACCAAAAAACCTTTTATCAAAGCATCTGATTTTAATTTGATGTGATTTTTGATTTGAGGTTCCTGAAAAAATTAAAGCATATTCCCCCAATGTTTTGAGCTTCAATTTTCAGCATTTTACAATGTAAGATTACTTGACATTATTTAATTGGACATGAGGGTATAATACAGGAATTTCCGTTATGTGATGGATTAATTGTTTTCCTAATACTTTAAAGGCTGAGATCCAAACATTTTTCCATTCTATTGCAAAATTAACTGCAATAAATCTGTCAGACCCAATTATTCATTTAAAACATTCCACACTGATTAAATCTGCACATTTGCCTGCGTGCAAGTGCGAGCAAGGGAGAGGAGGTGTGCGCGGAGGGGGGAGTCCAGGTTTACCCCCTCTCCTTCTCAAAACGGCAGCGGTGTTAGAAATGAGTCCCTTAAATTTAACCTGGAAAATGTGATTAGCTAAATAGTCTAACGAGAGGATGAAGCGTATGTGGAGGCACATCCCTGAGCCTCCCTGCCGTCCCTCCTCCTCGCTGCCAGGTCCGGGCAGGCAGAAGCGTCATGTTTGGATGTTTGATGCTATTTGAAAAGACCATATTTTACTGCTGGCGAAGGGGTGTTTTTTGAGGTGTTTGGAGTTTTTTGTTTTTTTCTTTAGTTTGTTGATGTTTTCAAAGTCTCTAAACAAAGTCAGATGTGTTAACAGTCTTATTAACAATGTTAAAATGGAATTAACAGCTTGTGGATACCTCTGGAGTACAATAGCATGTCAGCCTACCCTGCCCCCTTATAAATCGCGTCCCGCTGTCTCTCTTTTGTTTTGTGCCCAATCAGCAAACTAAAGTTTTGTTGAGGCAGAAGGGCAGTTCAAGTGTTGCTGCTCGGCGACGGGGTTTCTCTTCGGCCCCAGCGAGGCCCCCACGTGAGTGGGGAGTGGGACCGACCCCCAAACCTACAGGCAGGGCTTTGCTGACCCGCCTGCCTTCGTGACCTCTGCCATGCTGTTGTGTCAGTTTAAAAGGCTTTTCTGAGGTTGTAGTTTACTTTTATGGGCCTTTCAGCACAACTACAAGTGCTTTTGTTTATTTAAGATGTAGAGCGGTTCAGATTTCTATTAATCTTCATATAACTTCCGTGGCTTTGCCGCTTCCGTAAAGGTTCATCGCTGAAATGGTGTCTCGCCTGGTCTTAGGCAGCCAGCATCAGCTGGGTGGTTACAGCGAGTTTGGGGTATTTCAGAAACAATTTACCTCTGAGAGTGGAAATTAGGATGAACACATGCAGGTGTTTAACTCAATTTCACTATAATTTGGGTTCTGCGCTAAGGAAATACTTTTATTTTATGTTTTACTCACTTAAGTTTACTTCTTGCAGTTGAACTCTTTAGAAACGTCAGCCAGCTGATTTCAGTGCTGAATGTATAATGAACATTTAATGAAATCTAATTTTTTTTATGTGGCTAGGATCACCCTAGGTTAATTTGCACAGAAAATCTATGTAAAATGAGAGGCATTCCCCATAACGAAAACGCTTGTATGTTTTGCTTTATGGTAATTATATTTTTCTCCTTTCATCCAACAATCTCCAAGTATTTCTGATGCCTTATAGAAGTGCATAGCAGTACAAGGCAGACATGCATTCCAAGCTCTTTTATAGGTCAAAAACCTGCAAAATACAGGCAGGTTGCAGTTCTGCCAAGGACTGCAAAAGAATTGCAAGCCCAAAATAGAGAAAGCTGTCCCTTCCGTGGCTGGCACAAGCCCTGTGTGTTTCCAGCCAGCCCCACAAGCTGCCTCCCATCCTGCTGCACTCCAGCTCCCTAGCACAGAATGTGCCCACTGAAGATGTGCCTGCCCACAGTGACACTAGAGAATGGGCAGTGTCCATGTCTGAAGGCTGCTATCTGGAGCAATGGTTTTGTCTCTGGCAGGCTCACATGCCATGACCTCTCTAAAATAATTCGACGGAGCAGGGCTACACTCTTCCCCCCAGTTTCTCATACTCCCCAGTGTTGGCTCACAGTGTGTCCCCATGCCCATCCCACAGCCCAAGGTGCTTTGCTTTTGCTTTTCTTGGGGGTAGTAGAGGGGTGTTTGGTTTCTTGCATCAAAGCTACAGCCAGATCACCTTGCTCCACTTCCCTTGTGCCCCCCCTGATGTGTGCACATCTCTCAAACTCCAGCCTAAAACCCTGCCGCTCTCCCTGCCCTTCAGTTTATGCAGCTGTTCTGTAGGTGGAGAACATGATACCAAATGCAATGCAAACTGATCAGTAGCCCATAGGCCGTTGGACTCCACTTGCGTGCACACCAAGCATGGATTGCCCTCGCTACAATGACACAACATGAAAATGTTTACCCTTTCTGAGGATAGTGTTCCCAGGATGGTGTGTGGTGATGAGGATTAAGTTCAATTCATTATTTTCTTACCTAACTGGTACAAAAACTCTCTCACAGGGAAACTTGCACCGGTTTTGCACATATAAAAACCAGTATCTACTCTTAATAATGAAAGAACTAGGGTGCTAAGGTCTGAATTCCAGAGGGATAAAATGTATGTTATTTATAGTACAGCTCACTTTACCGTGTTGTGAAAATATTATATTTAATAGGCCATCCAATAATATTCTAGTAATTTGGCTTACTTTAAATGCTCTGTGCCTGTTTTTACACTACAAAGGTTTTACATCACTTCAAAATTCTACAGATAAAAATACATGTTTTCATCTTATTTTAAAACTTATGAAACTGATGAACAAATAAAATTTGTAACCAGGTGCTGGTTTGTTTATAGAGAAAAAAATAAATGCCCATTCTGGGGAAGAGCATTTATTTTTATGCAACATCTGCTGAGAGAACAAACACATCTTTTGTCTGACTAGTAGGAAATTCATAAATAGATGGAGTGTTTGTTGAGAAAATACTTTTTGTTGATGGAAATTGTGGATTACAACAACTATGTCAATACTTTGCATTTGTTGTCACCTGCCAGAAATAGGGCATCTCAAAGTGCCTCAGATAAGCAGTTCTCCCCATAGGGATGCAGAGGCAAGCTCCGATGGTTGCCCTCCGCACCCTGGTGCTGCGCTCACCATCGGCCGTGGGTCACATGGGATGTAGCCCACCCATCAATTACATGGTTCTGTTATTACTCCTGTAAATCTTGTTTATTTTAGTAATGGATCGACAGCAGTTGAGGAGCCCATGCTCAATGTCTGGGCACTGCAGAGCAACAGGACTTGCCATGACAGGGCCCCAGAGCCCAGACACTGGAGGTGCTGAGACGTTCCTGGCGGAGTAGCTTTGGCAGAGCAGCGGCTGCCTGCTGCTCGCCGGCTTCAGGCCCCAAGGTGGTTTTGTTTTACAGAGGCTTGCTCTCCTGTGCTTGTTTTCCAGATTTCTTGGCCTATGCTTTCATTTCTGTGATTATGTAGAGTTCATGTTCCTGCTAGACATCTACTGAAAGAAGATGTAAGAATAATCTCATTTTCCCCTTTTTATTTCTGTTCTTCATAATTTGTAGCAAATTCTTATAGAAGATTTATATTTCATGGAAAATAGTGCATTCTGTTTACTTTTAACGTCTGGCAGTTTTATATATGGGGCTATGTGGAAGTTCGTTGTATGTATCATCTTCTTGGTGAGCTCTCAGTGATGCCTGCAGGAGTTGTATGATTTTTCGGAAGGGAGAGCTCCACAGACTACACAACAAAAGGAAAGAATAAGCAAGCTTAGTGCCACTGATATAAAAGTGATTTTAAGTGAGAGAATATATTAACTATTTGCTCATCCATTTAGGTCCAAATAATTTTTCTACAAAAATGTACATTGGACCAGCAGCAGAAATCAAAGCATAAGAGCGGAGACAAAGAAGTATTACATTATGAATCCAGAAAAATGTACCCACATATTCCATATTATAAATGCAAAGAGTTCTAGTGAAAGTAAAATCAAGATGCTGCAAAATCTTTCCTGGATGAGGCCTTGATACAAATGTCTCTATTTGAAAGAATCTGTTATATTATAGCATGATACTATCTTTTGTTTAAGTCTAACACTAGTAACTTCTACTTTTTGGACATATTCCCTGCTGATACATCTGGGGAGCTTCTTCCAGCTGTTGGAGGTAGGAAGGATGGGAAGGAGGACTCAGTTTTAGTGAAGAGTGGCTATGCAAGAGAGGCGGTGGTCACCTTTTGGCTGGAGCAGAGGAGAGGGCAGATTCAAACCCCTTGGAGAAGCCCTTTCCCCAAGACCTTGGAAAAGGCCCATGGATGTCTGTGACAATCTTTCCATTGCTCTCATCTGCAGGAAAAGCAAACGCATGGCTTTGGGGCAGGAGGAGAGAGTGTGGCTTTGATGGGTGCCAATTCAGGGGTTTTGATTCCTTTGAGTGAGCTGCATGCAAGCTAGGCCAGTGTGGGGGTCAGGGTGTGTGCCAAGGGCAGAAGTTGCTGAGAACAGGAAGTCCCATCTTTCTTGCAGAGCAAAAGAGGCACCTTGACACAGAAAGCACCATCCTGAGCAGTGGGGCATGAAGACATTTGAGAACCAGATGTTGTCTGCATGTCCACCCACCTGGTGCTGAGCCAGGTGGAGGAAGGCACTTGGACCAAACTTTACAACTCCTGGGGACTTCACCAGAGTATTCCTGGGGTTCACCCCTAAGTTTAAAACCCACCTGGATAAGCTTCTCTGAGGAAAACAGTTGTGCTCAAATTCTGTGTTCATCTGTCTTGGATGATTTATTTATTTACCTTTTCTGTGCCAGGCAAGTTTTATTGAAGACATCTTGCAGGTTAACTAGTTGCAGGTGACTTCAGTTTGAGTGGCTTCTGCCCTTGGGGGGAGGTGGAGCGAGGTGGCCAGAGGGAGGTCTGTTGGGAGCCAAGGAGGCTGCCATTTCATCCCCAGGCAAGGCTGCCACGGGGCAGGTGCAGGTGAGTGGTGGCTTGGGGAAGGAGCTAAGGGAGATTGTGAGTGCCAGAAAGGGACTTTGGCTTTCCCAAATCAACTGGAGAGTCACATCACACTGATTCTTTACTAGCACTGTATTTTTATGAACACATACTCATAGTGGGAAATGCCATCTCAAAATGTTTGCTCTATATAGGTATACCTATATAGAGAGGTATAATACAATAACAATTCATATAAAAGACGCGAGAAGCATTTTGAAGATGCAGCATCTTTAATTCTATATGGTTTCCTATTGCAAGCTGATTTATAAATTGAGAATCTTGGGAAAACCTTGTAAATGAGGCTGCCAGTTTATTTATTTATTTGTTTCATTTCAGCTGAGACAGATGGGATTCTCGGATCATGCACTGTTAAGCCTTTCTTTGGAATTCACGCCACTGTGGCCACAGAGCCCAGATGGTGCTTAAATCTGTCATTTTTTAACAACCCAACTTTCTTAATTTTATATCCAAACACATTGAGCATTCAAAGTGATTAATTACTGTCCAGATATGTCTGTGCTGCAGCAATTTACTCACATGTGCCAAAGATCATTTTGTTTTGGCATAGGTAGTGTGGTGAGGGCTGAGGGGGTGGCAAGAGACTCACCAGCAGATACTTTATGTTGGAAGTTGAGGCACGGTGCTGCTTGTATCATCCTTCTCCCACAGCAGTGGCTTAGCAAAAAGTTTCCATAAGTAAAACAGAACTCTGGTACACATCAATATTTTACAGCTTCTGTTTGGGATTTTTTACTATTGCCATAGTCAGTCTCACAAAATCTTCCACTTCCCGTCAAAACAGGTGGGTTTTTGTGCCTGACAAATAACAACATTATCTTTTCAGGATTTTATATCCAGACACTAGTGACATGGCCAATATTATAACGGCCAAGTATTCAGTAAGAGAAAGCTGAAGGGTTTTCTTCAAGAAGCAAGTCTTGTTCCAGAGGTTTCAGGAATGAAATGATCAAATTATTGTCATTCTTCTGAATCAAATGTTTCTCTGGTGGCTTCTCTTCAATTTTTATTTTAAAGTGGTCATTCTGCTGAAAGGGTTTAAATGTAATTATTATTTGCAAGTCCAACACTTGCATTAATTTGCATGTGCACAGCCAGCTGCTATCAATTCCTCAATTTTTGGAAATGAGGGAAGAAGTGATGCTGCATGGTCCATGCAACAATAGCTCTAGCTTTGCTGCAAAGATCAATACAGCCCATCAAAATCCTTGAACTGCTGCTGCTGTTCCCTTTGACCAAGCACTGTTAGACAACCACCTGAAGGTTATTTTTTGGATGTTACTCTGTATTACTGGTTGGGTCACATAGGTTTGGTGCAGGTGGAAGTGCAGCTTTCAAAAAACCCAGAGAAGTGGGAGCTTCCTCCGTTGTGCCTGGAGTCAACCAGGATTTCTAGGGCTTTCCTCCTCCTGCGAAGGAACTGTAGTGCTTGTGCTATGTTTAACACAAGCCAAGCAAATGTCTAACTCTTTTCATTACTGGGGGACAGTAGGTAGTGGCCAGCTGTGTCACTCCTCCTACATTTCATCTTTATACCAGTCTTAGTTGTTGGCACCGCTATTTCATGTCTTACCCACCATGCACACCGCCAAGTGAGGACCCATACATGGGAAAGAAGAAACCCAAATTGTTCAAGACCAGTTTGCACTTACTTGAAGAGTAGAAGTTTAGCAGTGATGAATTCTGGTCCTTAAAACCCTCAAGAAAGAGCTAAACCTCACCATATTAACACACTTAAAGGAAAATTTACTTCTGGAAAAGCAAAACAAGATTTTTTCCCCCCACTTCCCTAGAATCTGCGTGGAATCAGATAAGTAAGAAGTAATCAGATAATCAGACACCACTAGCCAAACGTATGGTAGAAGGTTTTAAGGAATACCTTCTACTAAAATGACAATGTGCTGTTCATCAATTCGAATAGCCAAAGTTTAATGTTGGAAGGAGTGACTTCTACAATGGTAAGACTTCTCTAGATTTTATTGTCTCCTTGAAAATAAGTGTCCTACTAGCTGCAGCATAGTACATGCTTGGAAATTGTGCAAATATATATAGAAGAATTTATAAACTGAGTTTAGACAAACACACATACAAAGCGAATTTGCATCTATAATAAAATGAATGTGTTATATTCATATTGATTCAAATTGATTTGTATGTGTGTGTGACTGTATAACCAGTCTGAATGAAATTTTGAAATGCGCTGTAGTTTCCATTATTTAACACACTGCTGTAGAAGGCTTTTATTCTGAGAGCACTACATCTTGGTACACACATTTCCCTTGTTAAACTTCAGTTGAATTTAATTACTGTTAGTAGTTACCGACTGGCAGTCGCTGTTGCAAAATTGATAATTAATATTGAACAGCTAATGCACAGAATTAAAAAAAGAAATGATCTTTTGAGGAGGAAAGTGCCTCAGCACCAAAGCCCAGTGCTGCATCCCATCACTGCTTCTGGAGCAGTGAACATCACCTCTGTCACATCCAGATTTTCCTCCCTGCTTATAACACAGCCTAGGAGGTCCTACGGTAATTATATGTAGTTGCAGCAGTGCTTTGACGTTTGTTTTTGGTTTATGATTTAATAAGGCAGGAGAAGGCTGAATGAGCTCTGGTTTTTAGGAGGAGAGATTTATTGGCTTTCTGGGGCAGGGAGTTCGAGTTACTGTTTTCTCCTCACTCTTACTGGTGATATTGGTATCCAGACATTTTTCAGACAGGCTAAGAGTGTTATAGTTAGGGAGAATTTTTTCTGTCCTTTCTGGTTTGTACTCTATCATATACTAAGAGGTGCATACAATGACACCTTCTATAGCATTGAAGTGTTCAGTTAATTTTTATGTAAGTTATAAACCTGAAGTTTATATAAAAAGAACTGATAAGTCTTTAACCTGAGCCCCACTATAAAAAATAACCACTCTGAATTGCTTATATTAGATTAGAACAATCCTGGTTAGTACTTAATTTTTTTTTTCTATTTTTTTTTTTCCCTTGATAAACAGTTCAGCTTGGTAGCAAATCTATATGCTGTTAATAACAAGCATCATAAGTTTCTATTAAAGTGAATCGTCATGGTGTGGTGGGAGTTTATCCCTTTGCTAAGGAGTTTTGGGTCTCTCCTCAGCATGCTTATGGGTACCATAATACCTATGTTTCAGTAGCCCTTTAAATGACTGTACTAAGCATCAGCAGTTACTTCTGTACCTCCTACATCCCCTAAAATATAATAATCAGAGTTTCTTAGACAATGAAAGTGCAAGTTTGGTGAGTTTTTTCCCAGTTTCTTTTATTAAATACAGATACAGGCAAATTTACATCTATAGCTTCAACTCTGTTTTGAACTTCCTATATAAAGCAAAATGTTTTCTATTCCATGGGAATGTCCTGGCTCACATTCCCATTATTTCTTGGTAGAGACAGAAAATTTTGCTACAGGGTTTGCACTTTTCGTGATACTTTAGGGCAGTTTTAGCCAGGAGGAAATTCCTGCTGTTGACACTTCAATATTGTATGTTTGGTTTTGGCATGGAAATGATTTGGAATATCTTTATTCCATCTTCCTTAAATCTTGTTAGCAAGTGAATGACTTGGTGCTGCTCACTGCGTCTTGACACTTAAAACGCCTCAGAGAGTCTTCTTGGTGTCCACCCCTAGGGAAACCCAGGGGTTTGCTCTGACTACTCAGAGTATAGAAAGCCTTTTGATGAGTCAAAGTTAAACCAGGTTACCTAATAAAAAACCCCAAAACACAATCAAAAGGGTGAAACTCCCAAGATCATGGTTCCTGTCCATCTTTAAAAATGTGCCCACTTCATCTGATTTCAAATCTCTCAGCTTTTATCTTAATTGTTTCCAGCGCTGAAGAACTTTCTTCCTAGCAAAATCTGTGTTGCTAGGCTAGGGTTCCCATTTTCACTGGTCCTCTGTCGCACAGGATATAAAACTTTAAAATGAAAGACTGCAAAACAAGTTGCTATTTTTCTGCAGCTTACCTTTGTCATGTGGTCAAAACGTGACGAGGAGAAAAGGGTAACCACCCTCACTAGGGCTCCTCTCTCCTTCCTCCGAGAGCATTTCTTCCCAACACCCCAAATGCTGGACTCTTCAGGATGCTGCTCTAATTGCAAAAAAGCTGTCTTTCACAAGTGAGTCTTTTTAACCTTTTCCTAATGAGTTCCCAAGTGCTTTTTGGCCATAGATATTAAAGCTTGTGTGTTTGCTGTTTCCCTGGCAAGCTGCCGTTCGTAAAGAGGATATAGTGTTTTCTTGGTCCTTTGCCCAAAGTAATTTTGCAAGGAACTGTAACTGCATTTAGTACATGTCATTCATTGGAGAGAATTCATTGTAATTGCATTTGATCACAATCAGTTTATGGCTCTTTTATCATGTTTTCATGCTGCATATCTACTCAAACATCATAGCAAAACTTAATGGCTACTGTTTTACTTCTGCATAAAAGCATTTTATGGCCTTTTTGTGCAGCAGACATCAGGTTTCAATCACCATTGCCCCATAGAGAGAGAAAAAAAGTTGGACAAAGAACTATCAAAAGTCCTTAACTACATAAAATTTTATTTCAGGTCAACTTCCCATAAAAGATATTAAATGTATTTTGTGGTTTATTCTGCACGTTAACAATTTTAGAGGAGCTGCAATATTTTGGGGGAAGCAGTATGAAAGCGGGAAGTTAATTCATAGAAGATGTTTTACATTTGGGGTAGTTTTCCTTTGTAAAAGGATGGATTTGGATGTGGAAGGGGTGGCTGGAAAGTGCTGTAGTCACATTCTCAGAGCAGCTTTAAAAGCTCACCATTGCGTCCACAGAATTCATATTTCTGACTTTCTGCTGAGCCTTTTTAATCATTGCTTTAAATTTATGATGTTCCATTCATAAAACCCAGCACAATTCATGTGCCTTAAATTATATCTTTTGCTGCCTGGGCGCTGCTGAAGTTCCCAGCTGAAAAGTTTAATTAAAAGGGAAACTTTGACATGCTGCTGAGAAGATTAGTTCGCATTAGAAAGGCGAGATAAAAGAAAATTTACTTCTAATCTAATTAACACCAATTAAAAGATGTAAAAGAATTTACATCAACCAATTGTTAATTATGCTTCAGTTTGCCTTTCCTGTGACAAAAAAAGCAAAATGTGACCCATTTTGTTGTAGGAAACCTATAGTGTGATCATATTGCCACAGTCATTTTTCATGCGAATTGGCTAAGATGGTAACACTTACTTCACATCATCCCAGTGCTTTGGTTTGTACTCAAGATTTTAGTGGAAGGTTATTTCAGCTTAATTGGTTTGTAACTTGACAACTGTATGTAGGAATGATGGAATTACAAGTAAAAATTCCGGTTTTACAGAAGCTTATTGTGTGTATATATGCATTTCATCTCCTTAAATGTATGTATCTAATAGTTTGGAGGTGTTAGAGGGGTATGCCTCACCACTTTTAAGTGTGTATGTATTCACAAGTGCTTATTTTTTTTTTGATTCACAAATTTTTTGAGATTATATCTGGGCTTATATTGTAATAAATATGGTTCTATTCCACGTGCCTTGACAGTGCTTGTATGCAGGATGTCATATTTCAGGAGAACTGGTGTGGCTAGTGAGTTTCTCAGTTTGCTCCCAGCTGGAGGACTGAACAGATTTCATCCCTGTAGTGTAGCCACTTGTTGTGAGTTTAAAATGTTCTTTTTTTTTTTTTTTAATGTGCATTTGCTATTTTTTTTAATTTTACTTTTGCAAATTTAAAATTCAAACATGAGATGTCTAGTTCAGTATAGAGAAAGGGCCCAAGCAAGACTATGCTGTTTATATTCTATTAAGCACTTTATTTTTATTGAGGTTATCATATTACTAGGTGTTTTTATATATAAATACCAATTTTTTTAGTAGCACCACCAAATGAACAACATGATGTTGATTGCTGCTTGTGCCCTCAATAATCTGGAGATAAATTTAATAGAAATTTCCTGAATTCATGTTTACTTTATAATCTTTTTTAACTCTTTTACTCACTGTCTATCTCTACAGCAGACAGTGTAGAGATGTAGTCAATGTGGCAAGACTAATGGGCTTATGAAGATGTCAGAGCTCTGAACAGCAAGAAAGTTGTGTATTTCTGGTAACCAACTACAGAGGAAAGGAGGTGTGTGCGTGGGTCTGAAAGAGCAGTTATGTCAACCCACTTTAGGAAAGTAATATGGAAATGAAATTTTATAGCAAATTTGTTTATTATGGGGACAAAAGAGGATAGGGAACATGTCAAAGGGAATAGAAATATTTGTGTTACGGTATTGCTTGCTATCAAATGGCATAAAATTGTAACAATGTCTTAATTAAGAATTGTCCTGACTTTGCTCATAATATTAAAAAAAACCTAAATAATTCTTTGCTACTGTAAAAATGTATCAAGTAACTCTTCTGTATATCTTCTTGTTCATGTTATGCCTTGCTGTGCTGTTCTTTACACTTCATACTGCCTTTTGTAAAAGCATCACAAAAGTTCTTTCTAAAGAAAACAAACCAGGAGCTATAACATTAAGAGTACATTATATATTTGACCAATCACTTTTATAAAGTCTGATGCAAGTCTTTAATCTGAGATCCTTGGAGAATGCTTTAGTTTTTAATATTTCTATGACCTTCTCCAGGGGACTGAAAAATCACTTTGAAGTATTAAAGTGGTGCATGGAGTTTTAGCTGTGTGATTCCCATTAAAGTCAGTAGGAGCCAGGTAGCTAAAACTCAACACAACTATGAAAACATACTCCTTGTGCAGTGTTAAGTAGTAAAGCAATTCTGTGACATGGCAGTGACATTTTACTGCATTTGCTGGCTTTATAGATCCACTCAAGGCTTGTATTTTTACTGGAGTTTTACTGTTCAGTGAAAATAATAAAAGAATATTCAAAAGCAGGTGTGGGCTATTCCAGTAAAAGGCACAGCTGTTGGGAAAAGCTAGCAGCTTACATATATTTTTAATGTAAAATGGCAAAATCTCTTTTGCAAACTCCGAGTTCATCACCTGCCTGCTGATCATACTGTAAGCACTTGTTTGAGATGCCAGAAAATACTTTGTGTACTCTCAGCTCAGGGCCAAAATCAGCCCTCAGTGACCAACAGTGCTGGCAGGTGATGGGGATTTGTCAGCTCAGCCATACTCCCGTCCAAGAAGAAAGATGAGCCAGTGCTTCCCATAAGTACTGACAGCCAAAGCAGCCATCCAGAAGAGAAGCCTTATCTAATTAATACAGTTTCTTTCAATCTGAAATACCTCCACATTTGGCAAATGTATCTACAGAATGTCTTTGAACCTCAGAAAACACAGAGGGACTGGGCTGTTTGGGGGGGGCATCAGGTTGTGCTTTTTTTTCTTAATATCAGGGTTGTGGGAATCTCTAAGAGGGAAAAATGTTTTTATTTGAAGTTGTTTCACGTATGCGAAAGACTGAGAAGACAAGACTTTCAATGGAAACTCCAGCCATTTGTATTTAGGGGTTGCCCTGAGGATTTGTGCTAGATGGGTCTCAAAGAAATCTGTCACCACAGCTTAATCAGACATCATCACCAGCTTCCAAGAGTGTCCCTTTACTTTCGGCTCATGGTAGTAAGATTTTTAGTTTTGTCCATCAAAGATCTCCATATATTGCATTTTTATGAGCTTCTGATTATGCTCCAAACCCTGCTGCAGCTCTTCTAGATTTGTTGCTCTTCATACTTCTAGCTAATAGTGTCTGTCTGACTGAGGGCGGCTGTTTTTTTCAGAAAACCTCTGGTTCAGCCAAATTTACACTAAATAAGTAGCCTGGAATGTGAAGATAGTGTCTTCTGCAGACAGCTAATTAATGTCCTTTCAAATGACAGAAAAGTTTCTGCATCAGGTTTTCTGAAAGACTGTGGGAAGTCTGGTTTATGATATTGAGGCAGCAGAAAATGCAGTAGTATCTCTGTTATGTCCTAAGGTACAATTACATAGAGGCTTGATCCTAAATTATAAAACTCAGTTGCCCTTTTCCAAGTGAAAAACCTGTGCTTATGGGTTTTTGGCTCTGGAGCTGCATGCCAAAATCTGTAGGGTTGTCATACACCAGGGACCAGTTAGAAATAATCGATAAAACACTGGAGCATTAATGATGCTTGAGAAATGAGACCATCACAGCCTTTAAGCAAAACTCAGTTCCGAGTTTTCCCACCAAGGTCATAATTTCTTTGTTCACTACTTCACAAGAAGAGCAAGCATTGAGAGGAGCTGGCAATCAGAGCTCCACTGATATCCTCAAACTTGGGCTTTCTCAGGACTTGCTCAGTTTTCCTCCTCAGCTACCCCATACATACTTATACCAACCTGTTAGGAAGTATATAGTGATCTTTATTGCTGTAGGACAAAAGAGAGTAACTTTTCTCACATGCTTAATCCAAAATGATGTTTCTGTAATTTTTAACAACACAGCGCTGTTAAAATTCTTGTCCTTGATTTGCAATACATAGCAAACACATCTGAATGACGGAAGAAATATTAGTTTCGTTAATTAGCTTTATTAGACTTTTCAGGTTTAAAGATGTAAATATATTATGATTGTATTGAAAATATTATTATTTTTTCTCTTTAATCAAGAAATACTGGGAAGTGTGCGAGACTGAATCAAATTTTCATTACATAGCTGATCAGGGACCAGGTTAAATGATTCTTTAAGCAGTTTGGGAAAAAAAATGCTCATTGAAGACTTGTTAAGTTGTGTGAGAATATGCATTAAATGCTTATCTCTCCTGTGGGTATGTAGGTATCAGCTACTTGGTTTACTGTGTGAGGTTTAATGCTTTTCTTCTAATTTCTAATGAACTTTACCACCAGACTAGTTGATCATGACTAAGCGTATGAACAATGCAAATGGAATTGCCCCCTGATGGTGAGGAATGGGGCCCAGATGGCCCTTAAAAGGTGATAATTAGGAAATATAGCATATCTGAGTAGCTAGAAAGAGAGAAATTTGTTGAAGACAGTCAATCTGCTTGAAGCAATGGTCTTTTCCTTAATTATATAGATTTTCATTTAAGGCTGCTTTAAAGTAAATTTTCCCAGAAAATTTTATTTGCAACTGGAAACTAGAAACTAGTGACTCTGCTTCTCCCAGTTTTAAATTTTCTGTGGAACCTTTTTGTCTCCTGTTGTCTTCAAAATATGAGTGACAAGCTGGCTGTATATGATGTGACAGTATTTTGGGTTGTAGGTATTCTTCTGCTGCAAAATGGCAACAAAATGAGAAGCACCAGAGAGGCATATTGGTATGTAGTAAAACATGTATCACCAGAAGTCAACTGTAAACTCTACTGGATGAGGATTTCCTTGCTTCTAGAAAGATTTGGCACTGCTCTGAGTGTTTTATTGCCTTTGGGGAGTTTCATAAAGCTCAGACTTTTATTTCTCTATTTAACTTTATAACTTTATTAAAATACTG
Organism: Podargus strigoides; assembly: GCA_028020825.1. Lineage (NCBI taxonomy): Eukaryota > Metazoa > Chordata > Aves > Caprimulgiformes > Podargidae > Podargus > Podargus strigoides. The sequence continues at coordinate 54,190,867 of CM051622.1, forward strand.
CAATTTGGAAATATATTGTTGCTTTATATTATAGCTCAGATGCTAATGAAATAGTACCACAGGTCGTTTAAGGCTTTCCATTGTAGCTCTCCTTTTACAGCTGCCTTATGAAACAAAGTTTAATGTAGTTTGTATTTGCTGTGTTGTGAGAAAAATGCTGGTGGGGAAGGGACATCTGTATTGCTAGCTTCTGGAAGGACATTATGGGGGAAAGGGAAAACTTACTGGTAAATCCGCTACTAGTACTTTTGTAAATTCAGTAAACTCTATATCTGAGAGTGATGTGACTCAAGCACATATCGGAATTTCAGAGAACAGGTAGACAGATATAAAGGTAGAGACACATCACAGGTAGGTGCATATCAAGTATTAATATTTTTAACATGAAATCTCTACTCGAATTCAAGTGTCAAATGCAAGCCTGTGATAAGTATTTGGCAGTAACGTCTGCTGGGATGGCCTGCTTGCCTCAAGCTTATGCCTGATTCACCATGTCAGAAATAATTCTCCAAAACAGAGGTGTATGTTGCAGACTGTGTTTTGTTGCTGTGGGAGTGGACAGCCTTGCTGACAAAGTAGGAAGTGTCCTCCAGGAAGATTATTTTGTCCCCTAAAATACTTAATTCTGTCTCATATTCTGACCCTTAGGAAACAATACCATTTCTGACCCTGTCACATTGCAATGGAAGTACAGGGCTCACAGTCACTGTACTGCCAGAGCCCAAAAGTGGTCTGATCATCATCACCTGTGTTAACTTCCACCTTATGTTACGTGTTGTCCTCTGTTTCTAAATGCATTTTCCTCAGCTTCTCATTGGCTGAGTTGGGATCATCAAAAGGTCAAGTTTCTAGATCTTTAAATATCAGTGTGTTACAGGTTTCTCTTCTTCTGGAGCATCCTTATCTTACGAGGAACCAAAAAGTAGTGCTAAAGGAAAACCAGCCTACTGAGAGGGAAGCTACAGGAGAAAGTATTTTTTACAAGATTTCTTTTGATTTTCTTTTTCCAAGTGTAAGGTAATCTAATGCACAGAATGATACCTATATTCAGTCATTGCTTCTATGTCTAGAAGTCTTATTGCAGTACGTAAAAATATCTTCAAGACTTTGAATACACTTGTAACACCTTGTTTGATGATACAGATAATATTAAATGGTAGTATTAATATGGAGTGTAATTAAAAAATAATCTTTGATGTCAGTTTGCTATAGGTTAATCTGACGTTGTTATAATGCATCCATAAATGGCTCCTCAGACTGATAGCGATTTGTACTCCCAGATATTTTTTAATAATTTAGAGTTTTGAAGCATGAAACTCTAAGGTAAGGCTTTGCTGCCACCCCGTTACACCTCCCAAGTCTCCTGAGAGCTGCATTTCTTTTTGTTCTGGCTGTTGTAAGCCAAATAAGCAAATCTTGTCTGCTAGGCATGATTGTGCTGCTTCCCAGAGTTTCTATAGGGTCAACATTTTGGGTTCCCTTCTGCTTTGAATGGAATAATTTGGTTTATTCTCCTGCTCTTTCGCAGTTCATTTACAAAATAAGAAAGACTCTTCCTGTCACTGATGTTGTTATTCAAAAAGAGTGGTTTTAGTCTCTGTGTCCATCCCAGCCTACTAAAAAGGATCCAGAATGTTCCATATTCTGTCATTTTGCAAGTAATTTATTGCAAGTTTAATTTTACATGGCAGGAAGGAGAAGACTGAGGTGGAGGGTTACTGCATGGCACTCTGATGCGATTCAATATGCTTGTTCTGTTTATTATAATGGATTGGGAATGGTTAAAGTACCTAACAGCTGCTTGCTATATTGTGCTGATATTTATATGGTACTTTTATATTCTGTCTGAAACCATAAGCACAAAAGGTTTCTAAAGAATTAATGTAAAACTTGCTTGTAAAATTCCAAGGTTTATAGCATGATTCCTTCAGTGCAGACCTGTTTGGTATATGTGGGTGGATGCTACTTAACTCTGCGTGATCCTTTTCCATGCTTCTCTCACACAGAAAAACTCCAGGTTTCAAAATGTTTAAAACCTTTTATCTTACTAAGACAAGCCTATCATCTTTTTGTAAGGAAGTTATTTTGAAAGTAGGTGCCACGTATACATGCAAGATTAATGTGCCATAGATATCCTGACTACATTAAATCACTTGAGTAACCAGTGGCCACTTTTCCCGAGCACTTGAAACCTTTTGTTTAGGATTAACTCTTCAGTAGCTTGCTTCTTTTCCTTTTCAAACAGACAACTTAAGGCTTGATCCAGGAGATGGTACCGGTGCAAACTGGCTTAGGACCATCTTTCCCCTTTATCCAGTGACCACACTTGCCATGAGGCAGGCCTCTTCTGATACTTTCTTCAAAGCTGAATTTATGGATTGATGTGTTGTATATCCAGCCCTCGGTCTCTGGCTCCCAGTTTCCCACTGCACTAATACAACCCCACCTCTGGTTGAGGTAAACCACAAGCCGTATATTGCCTCATGAGCCTGTGACCATCACAAGGCTTCATATGACCTCCATCAGAATGCATTGGCCTGTCACCAAAGAGGCACAGTAAACTGGGGGGAAACCTGCAGCTCCTTCTAGGTGTTGGCAAACCTGAATGTCTTAAACATTCTCTGGAGCCTCTCCTCCTTCTACTGTGGTCACTTCTCCAATTTCAGTGACTTCCTGGGAGCCACTGTATTTCAGTCCAATAAGTAACATTGCCCTTGTGCCTTCTTCTGCTCTCCGTGTATACTGATCATTAATTCAACTGGCAGCATGCAAAAGCTGAGAGTGGTTGGGATAAACTGAAGGAATCTGGGGAAAGACAGCAAGCATATTAGTCCTGAGCGGGCGGCTTTGCTAAGGGCAAAGGAGGTGTGATGAGAATTTTTTCCAAGTCTTTTCTGACTGCAGGAGGTGGTGGGGCTGTCCTGGCCATCTCCACCTCTGGGGAGGCTGGTCTTTCCTCAACCCACAGCCTCTTTGGACTTGCACTGCCTTCAGGCTTGGGGTTTGGCTGTGGAAGAAGCCTGTGGTTTTGAGATTTACCCCCTTTTAAAAATCTTCATGTAGGTCTATGACTCTTTGAGTGGAAACGTCAAAAAAAGACAACATCCCGTGTTTTCTAATGCTGATAAATCCCAAAGGCACAGTTAGCATACCGAATGTTGACAAAAATGAGAAGAGACAAGTGCCCCTATGAGTATGGTTATTTGTGCCGATTTGCTTTTCGCTGGCTGGATTTAGCTTTAATGAATGCGTCAGTGTGCTAGGAGCATCAGGGGCACTCCCTGCCTCTTCCCACCCCTCCCACCCCTGTTCCGGATGTTATTACACAATGTTAAGCGTATTCTTTCCTGGACATTTGCAAAAGAATAGGAAGATTACCTTATTTTCATGTCTATAGCCTGCATCACAGATAACTTGTGCCCTGTTAGAAGTACTTATACTTGAAAATAAGGCTGTGGTTAATCTGCACCTGCAGAAAACCTGTATTAAATAAAGAGGCAGAAGCAGGGTTGGATTAGAGAGAGGAAGAACTAATTGGTCACATAGAATGAGCTCTTGGGTGGGTGGAAGAAGAGCAAACTCCCCATCGCATGCATTCTCCTTATTTTGTTTTGGTTTGTATTTGAGCAGGTAACCCATGGATTGCATACATGAAAATAGGAGACTAGGAATTCACACTCTGGGAAAGGAGCAAAGCTGCCTGCTTTAACACTGTGCTCCATAGTGGGATGTAAGGGCTGTTGCCACTTTGCAAAGCAGTTTTGAGTTCAGGCAGCTAATATACATCTGCTGCGCTCAGATAAAAATACAGTGAAGACAAGGCACTTGGTTTTTGTTCTGAGGTCATACCCCAACTCCGCACAGAGTTAACCTCCTGATAAAAATGAAGTACGTAGTTTCCACTGTCTTTCTACCTGCCTGTATCTGCCACGCACAAGTTATTCCACTGTAAAAAAAAAAAAAAAAAAAAAAAAAAAGCGCTGCTTTTTTATCAGGGAGAAGGCTGAGGCAGTGGAATCCTCAGCCTTACAAAAGTACAAATGACCGGGCTTTGATTCCTGCAGAAGGTTTAAGGCTGATTATTTTAAGAACCGTTGAAACCTGAAGCCGCAGCCCTCTGATTACAGTCCTAGTCTGTATTTGACATAGAGCAGTAATGATTTCTAACATCTATTTTAGTTTGGATTTAGAGAGAGAGAGGCAACCTGCATTGAAGTATATTACCATGCTCTGACTTGTGAGCATTGTGTAGGAGGTTTAAGTCAGATTATTTTAAGAACTCAACAAGCCTGAAACAGCATTTTTATGATTATAGCTTTTTGCCCCCCCATCCTTTCCACCCAGAGCAGTAGTGAATTCTAACATCTCTTTTAGCTGGCTTTAGAGCCGGAGCCAGCCTACACTGAATTGGCCTCTTTTGATGCTACAGTATTGACTGAGGGGAGGGACAGATGGAACAAAAATCCTAATTGCCCAAACTTACAATAGGTTCCCAGCAGCAGCCATCACAAAAGAAATGTTAATGCAGTAAAAGGTAAATGGAAGGAAGCTAAACCCAACTTGTGGACAATTCAAAACCTACATCAATTTATTTTAAACTGCTTCCTGCAGTTTGTGAACACCTTCCTTGTCGTAGTAGAATTATATTTGTTTTAACATTAGTCACTGCTCTGCAGAAGTCTTACCATGCTTCTGCAATTTGTAAAGTAAACTGGAAGATGTCATCTGGCATGAGGAACAAATGACTTCCTATGGTCCGGGGCCAGTGCTCTTGAAGTTATTTGTTGCAAATGGTCAACTTCCCCTGCACAGTCTTCGCAGCCACAGCTGAACACTATCTTTTCTAGCAGCAAGAGTTGAGAGTATCTGCAAACACAACAGATGGCAGTAGTATTTTGATGCTTCAGCCATGAAATGAGGGGGCAAAATGTCATCATCCATCCATCCATCTATCTCACAATAATTTTGTTAATGTGTCATTTATCACGTTTATATTTGCCATGTTTTCTGTTCCATTTCCATTTTCTGATGCCTTAACCTTTTTTCTTCACAGAATGGGTTGTAAGGCATTGGAACGGGCTGTCCAGGGCAGTGGTGGCGTCCCCATCCCTGGAGGTGTTTTAGAGTTGTGTTGGCATAGAGCTCAGGGATATGGTGTAGTTGAGGACTGTCAGTGTGAGGTTGATGGTTGGACTCGATGATCTTCAAGGTCTTTTCCAGCCTAGATGATTCTGTGATTTATATGTCTGCCTTTTAAAATGCAGCTCCTGTAGATGATGTCGCAATTAATTAAGAGCATGCTGTAAACTGAAAAGTGCTTTGCAATAAGCCTGTGTCCTTGTTCCATGCCATGAAAAGCTCCTGCTCATTAAACAGATTTTAAGAGTTAGTTTGTTTGGCTGACCATCATTACCTTTTCTAATAACGGGTACAGCTGAGTATTTTTTAGCAAGTTCTTAGACTTCCAAAATAGGCATTAATTCGAGATACTACTTTAACATGTTTTTTCCCAGAGTGTAAAGAATCTCCAATCACAGAGCAAGCCCCCTTGTGTCAGACCAAATATTTACTATTTGGGAAGATGATCCATCCTCTAAAGAGACATCAGTCATAAGTAATTAATATGTAATTTTATGATCTTTTGTTTGGGATGATTTTCGTAGGCTGTTTGGAGTCCTCTATTCTATGATTGATGGATATCTACAATTACACTATAAGGAGAAGCAAATAAAGCTTTGAAATTAAAGTAAGGTGGGAACTGGTCCATGTTTAGCACAGAAGATTTTCATTTTTTCTACCCTTTTAATCAAAATCATTAACAGTAAGTTTACAAGGACCATGTTGGGAAACTAAATCCTGCCATGACTGGCTTAGGAGCTTATGGAATTTGGCAGTCAGGTTCCTCCCCTTGCCTTCTTGTGACCGCCCACGTCACACCAGCAAAGTCTTTCAAGTGGACAAGAGCTGCAGAGGACAAAGCCCTCAGCTAGTGGGCAAGAAAGAAGACAGTGATTTATGCAATTGCGTATTTTAATCAGAAATTTTCTTATTTGGTATACATACAACTTAAAGGGCTCTGCCATCATGATAGCCTTGTAAAGGAAAATGCACCTCTCGGATAAAACTGGTTTTGTCCAGCCATGTGGTCATGTTCAGTGGGATGGGTGGTTTCTCCCCATTCCTCTGCACCCAGGAGAAGGCAGTCAGGGTCTTGGAGATGAAGCAAGAGATGCCTTCCCTTTTGCTTTTTATTATGTGAGTGTGCTTACATGGACAAACATACGTGACTATCTGTGATGCTTTTACTGCACAAAAAAACCCTTAAGTTATCTATATGGTTTGACATCATTCCATGCAACTATGTTGTCCTGCATATTTTGGAAAAAAACATGGAAGTTCTGGGGGCAAAAGTGATGCAGGGTTGTGACGCAGGGTTGTCCTCCAGTGCTTACCTGTAGGTGCCTTGTCAACAGTAAAAGTGCTAAGTAATGAAGCTTCTAGAAATTCCTGCTAAAAACTGCTGCAGCTCCCTGCAGGTCTCCCTCCCTCCCTCCATGCTGAAGTGCAGTTGGTGTTTGTCGCTCTCAGTGTCACTTCGTTACTTCTAAAGCTGTTCCCCAAAAAGCCCCTCTCCACTCACATTACAAAATTGCTGTCCATTTTCACTCAGAAAGCTTTGATGGGGCCACAGTCAGTCGTTGCATCCAACATTTGTCGCTGTTGCTTTTGTTCTCAAGAACTTTTGGGTTTCCCCCTCCATCCCCAGCATGGCCTCGCGTGGGGCAGAAGGAGGGATGCAGCCGCCAGCTCCCCCTGTGCTGCTCCAGCTGGGTTCAGCAGGATTTAACCTTTAATTATAAAGTGCTTTTTCCTACCTCTGCCTGATTATTAACCCCTTCTTTGCCTGGCACATACACCACCAGCAGGAACACTGCAAAAACGCCTACCCAGGATCCCTGGGGAGACTCACCTGGTGCTGTATAGTGGAGGGGTCGTTAGCAGAAATGAGGCCCCATCTCCCCTCCTCCCATTTCCCTTTCTGCTTCCTTTTCTGGGAGACAAGTTTTGTACAGAATCTTGGGTTCTTGTGCACCCAATTATTTACACCCCGTAGCCATCCACTACCGTGGGGCACGTGGTTTTGGTGCCTGGCAGCAGTGTCATTCTCTGGCCCCCTCCACAGCAACAATTCAAGGTCTGTATGTTTAGTTATAAAAGTCAAAGGTTAAGTGGTTTGGGAATAAAATGTCACTTAATGCGACAGAAATGCGACAGAACTGAATCCACTGATGCTTGCGTTACTCCTGGGGTTTTCTTTTGGCTTGCAGGCTCAGTGTTAAGTAATTTTATTAACTGAGGAGGGGGAAACATATTATTCGCTAACATTTTTATCCTCATTGCAAAATTTATTGCGTGTTGCTTCGTAAGTATTTGAAAGCGGTGCAATTGAGAAGGCAAGGAAAGTAAAAATGGAACAGGATTGGGTTTTTTTCTTTTCAAGGTGTTATTTAAAACATTGTACAATTAGTCAAAAAGATTAATTGTTGCTTGTGGCTAAACAGATGATAAATTTTAAAATGATATTATTACAGTGTGTCAGCATAAAAGCTCTGTGTCCCAAGTGTGTCGCCTTTTTATGTTTCTGTTGACAAGGTTCACGTTTTATAGCACACTACCAGAAAGTGTTGACACATATTCAGATCACTGATTAAATGTTTTAAAAACGTGCCACTCAGAAACTAACCCTGATGGTCTTGGAGACAGGCATTTTAGGAGTCTGAATGCATTTTCCTTCGTCAGTTAGGCTGTAGCACAGTGAGCAGTATTAATTAACAATTTTTAAAAAAATAATAAATTGGTGCATTACTATTTTAAGAATAGAGCTGCTTATAATATATTTTCAGGCACATATTTTTGTGGTTATCTTCAATATGGTTTAAAAACTGAATGTTAAATAGTTACCTAGAAAGATACTTAGGCACTACAACAGGGAAAAAAAACCATCATCTTTCTCATGTAGGATTTTGTGGAGATTTTTTTCAATTTGGAGGTTTTTTTGCTTTTGCTTGTTGTTAACACTTTGATTTGTCTGTCTTGAGACCATTGGATGATGTTAAAAAGTACAAGTCAATGCATCTGTAATTTCAAGCAGGAGATGCTTTCATTATTTTGGAGATTTTGCTCATGACTGTGTTGCAAGTCCTGCAATCTGATCTGCCACCTCAGACATTTTCTCCTGCCTGAAAGTGAGCAAATTCCACCTGGGCCCACCATTCAGGCTTGTTCCACAGCTTTTTATTTTCTGGTCTCGCAGGTTGCTGGGCAGTTCCCATTCCCACTGCTTTCACAGAAGGGCCACTTCTTCCCGCAGAAGAGTCATAGGATAAAAAGCAAAAACAGTCCTGAAAGCACATGTTGGGACCCAGGTGTTTCTTCTCACAGTCCTGCTCACTTTCGCAAATTCAGGCTTCTTTGTAGCTTCTGCCCCTATCTATTTTCTGTTCTTGGAAACCAAGCTGCCCATTCACAGGGATAGCCCCCGGTGTGCTATTGCTCGGCTGTTAAAGTCCCTCCTGTGGGTCATTGTGTGTTTGAGCCTCCTGAGCCTGAGCCTAGCATGAGAACCCCAGCTCTCGCTCTGGGCAGCAGCTGCTGAATAGCTTCTGGATAGCTTCTGGATAGCCTGTCCTTTGAAAGGGAATAATTAACTTTCATTAGAAAAACATTGCTTTTCATTGGAGATGTGCTGTGAAGCTCCACTTACTATTTTCTACTGGGTTTTGTGGTGGGTTTTTTAAGAGAGAAGGTGTTACTGTAATATGAAACATGCCATCTATCAGTGCTCTTTCTCAGTGTTTGCCGCTCCAGCCTCTTCTGAATGGAGACATCGTGTTTCAGGAGTGAAAAGTTTAGTCAAGTAAGAATATCTGGTGGACAAATTACCTTGCTGTTTCATGGGACAGGAATGTTTAAAACACAGTGAACACATCTTTAATTATCTCATCTCTTGGTTCACTGGTAGATTTTATTGTGCCTATTATTGTCCATCAAACTCTATTCATATTATGAGTACCATCTGTATTCTGTCTCCTTGTCTTACAATACAACTATTAAGAGATATTTTTATTCTGGAAAACACTACTAAAATTATGTGCAAATGAGAAATCTGAGTAGCTGAGTGGAGAAAGTAATTTTAGTTGCACTTTTTAAAGCCTTTTGCATGCTTTGTTTCCAGATCATTCATCATGAAAAACAGGTGGGGCTTCAACTTCAGTTTCTAGTGAAAACTCCTTATAAATATTTTTAAAGACAAAATTTTGAAAGCAGACTTCTTCCTGTCTACAGGAATTGAAATAACCTGTTGTGGGATAGGTAAGATCCATTCCCACATCTATAAAACCTGGAAAGCATCAAATATGCTCAAGTAAAGCAGATGAAAGAGTCCTATCATCTCACTTCTGCTCTTGTGGTGATGTTGACCCATCTCTTGTTTTCCTTCCCTGTTACACCACTGAGGAACACTTTTCTAATGTCCGGACTATGCAACAAACCTATCTGTGGGGCCGTGGTGCAGTCACACGTGCAGCAAGTCCCTCTGGCCACCACCTCACCCAGGAGCCACCCTTCTTGTTTTGCTCCTGCCCTCTTAGGGGCTCTCACCCTTCTGCTTGTCCTCTCTGCCAGTGGGAAAGGTGATACAGCTCGTACAATGCAGGGTGGTGGATATGTGTTAAAGAGAGAGAAATAATGATTGTCCTCAGGAAGGTAGTTCAGCCCATCCCTGAGACAGCAGTGATGAACCATCCTGTGGGGAGCTGCCTCTTGCTCCACAGACTGCCTAAAGGAAACACAGAACTTGTGTAGGCTTGAGACCCGATATTTCACAGAATCACAGAATCACAGAATGTTAGGGATTGGAAGGGACCTTAAAAGATCATCTAGTCCAATCCCCCTGCCAGAGCAGGAATACCTAGATCAGGTCACACAGGAACATGTCCAGGTGGGTTTTGAATGTCTCCAGAGAAGGAGACTCCACAACCTCTCTGGGCAGCCTGTTCCAGTGTTCTGTTACCCTCACTGTGAAGAAATTCTTCCTCACATTTATGTGGAACCTCCTATGTTCCAGCTTACACCCATTGCCCCTTGTCCTATCATTGGATGTCACTGAGAAGAGCCTGGCTCCATCCTCATGACACTCACCCTTGACATATTTATAAACATTAATGAGGTCACCCCTCAGTCTCCTCTTCTCCAAGCTAAAGAGACCCAGCTCCCTCAGCCTTTCCTCATAAGGGAGATGTTCCACTCCCTTAATCATCTTTGTGGCTCTACGCTGGACTCTCTCGAGCAGTTCCCTGTCCTTCTTGAACTGGGGGGCCCAGAACTGGACACAATACTCCAGATGTGGCCTCACCAAGGCAGAATAGAGGGGAAGGAGAACCTCTCTTGACCTACTAACCACTCCCTTTCTAATACACCCCAGGATGCCATTGGCCTTCTTGGCCACAAGGGCACAATATTTAGTTGACTGAAGAATTTTTAAAGGCAGAGAAGCTAAATCCTGGCTCCATTAAGTCAGTGGCTTTTTTATTTCATTGAGTTCAGTAGTGCTGAGGTAATTTGCTCAGAGTGCTCTGGAAAATCAGCTCTGGCAGTCAGGTACATGGCCGAGTATGGGGCACCTGGAGCACAACCTCCCATTTGGTGAAACGATACAAGTGATAGGAATGCTGGATTGGTGGCCTCAGCTTAAGATTTTCCAGAATAAACAAGAAAGCATTACATCAATATTTGCTTAATTTATATTTTTGAAAACTGAAATACCTTCTGAGCAGTAACAAATGGAGCCATCACGGCACTAACAGACATGAAAATGCATCCATCACTCCACTTACACTACAAAAAAGCCTGCACCCAAACTCCCAGTTGGGTATTATTTCTTGGATTTACTACAAAAAGAACAATGCATGTTTATTAAAAACAGAGTTGCTTGCAGCAGCAGCAGCGCCACGCACAATACACCAAAGCACAACGGGGGCCTTCTCCCAGCAATTGATGTGGAGAAGACCTTTGGCAGAGCAATATGGAAATTCGCATTCAGTGGCTTGATTAATTTGGAGTTTGGAAGCCACCTTCCTGAGATGGATGACAGTGGCTTATTAAATAAATAAATAAGGAGCAAGCTGAAGTTGCACCAGCGTTATAGCATCAGATTTATGTCATCTGCACAGGCAGAAAAGGCCTTTGTCACCGCTATTGTTCAGCAGCCTTTTGTCAGGGCTTGTGTCAGGGGTAATAACGGGGAGATGACGGCGGTTGGTCCTTTTGATGTAACCCGGTTTTATGGATGCCGGAGTTGGCATCCGCACACGCGGGCGGAAGAAAATAAGCGTGCCGGGGCGCCGGGCCTGCCCGGCTCTCCTCTCCGGCAGCTGGATGGGATCCCCGGGGCTCTGCTTCAGCACTGGTTGGTGAAGGATGTGAACAAGGAGGAAAGGCTAACAGCGAGCGGCCGTCCCTGGGGATGGCAGGTCATCCCGAGCACAGCTCTGGGGCTCAGCAGCCTGCACAAGTCCTGTGGGAATATGGGAAGCAAGTGGCAAGGTTCAGGGTATGTGTGCCTGAAACTATTTGGAAGTAATTAAGAACAGTCTGGTATAAATCAGAATAACGCAGTGTATTATAGTAATCTGGCACACTCGGGGTAGAAATGGATAGGAACATCAGGACAAAAAAATTAACCACTGTACCACAAGTTATTATGTGGCATTTTTAGGGAGGTGAAAGGACCTTAATTTCACATCTTTTTAGGGGAATCAATTTGTAATCCTTGTGCTTTTTCACTTAGATCTTTGCACTTCTTTTTCAATGTGATATTTTTATGTCTTATCCTGAAAAGTAGACGACTTTAAAAAAGCAACATTTTATTTAGAGTGCTGTGCAATTCGTTTTCTCTACAGAAACATAAATAAGGTTTGTGTTGCTTGTGTGAAAGTCACTTATTTCTTCCACATTAATTATGAAAAGTAGATAGATCACCACAAGTCATCAAAAAATGTGAGCACCTGAAGATGGGAGGTAAAAAAGAAGCCTATTAATTTGCCGCTGCCTCTAAGAGTAACCCACTTTATCATGCCACAAAGCCAATATCGTTGTGTAAAAGTTAAGGAATATTTGGCACCCGTTGAGATACCCATCCAGCCTTAGCTCTGTGGCTGCAGAAGAGTTTCACAGAATCACAGAATATTAGGGATTAGAAGGGACCTCAAAAGATCATCTAGTCCAATCCACCTGCCAGAGCAGGAATACCTAGATCAGGTCACACAGGAACACATCCAGGCAGGTTTTGAATGTCTCCAGAGAAGGAGACTCCACAACCTCTCTGGGCAGCCTGTGCCAGTGCTCTGTCACCCTCACTGTGAAGAAGTTCTTCCTCATATTTATCCGGAACCTCCTATGTTCCAGAAGTCTGAACAGTTGCCATTCACCTGGAGGCCTCAATTTCCAATTTGCAAGCAGAATGTGAAAGTCATTTAAACTCCACTTAACGAAGAACTGAATAATAACACGGAATTTATTATAAAGACTTCTTGTACTCTTTTTCCTACTTTAGCATTTCTTCAGAGGCGAGTAATGAAAAGTGAATTGAGTTTGACACCTGTGAACTAAGTAACCCAATGAGAAAGAAGTTTTTTTGGGGAGCGGTGTTCAAACAAAGTCATCAAGTTTCCTACTTACTTGTTTTGGGAGTAGACTTTATACAGATAAAAATCTTACAACAGAAAAGTAAAAAGACCCACAGTGTTTAAAAAAACAGACAAAAAATAACCCTAGACAAACCTCTTATCTTAGTGCATCTTATGTCACTGCTAACAACACACTAAAGAGATTTATCAGGGTGGAATTATGACATGGGAGCTTGCAATAAACTCCACTGGGTAGAATTTAATCTCATCTATAATAGTGCAAAATCTATACTATACAAAATGTGTATAGTACAAAATCTGTAAAGATACTGGTCATTATTCTGAGATGCCCAAATTTTTGGTGGTTTTGGAAACAGTTGATTTTTTTTGTGTGTGCATATACTGGAGAAAATTTTTTTCAAGAGCCAACTTACTTGCTCTGAAATCCGCAGGGGACCTGAATATAGAAAAGAGATACCTTTTACTGGTTTCAAAAAAAGTTAGTGTTGTCTCATTAGCTAAATGCCTACTCCAGCTGGGCCACTTTGCATGAGGATGCCAGAATAACATTTGATAAAGTCAGTGATGTTATTAAGATTGCATGGTATTGATTTGGTAAGAACTGAGATCTGTAATAATTTCATTTTAGACACTGCACGTTCTGTTCACCTTTATGTGTGACTGGATGAATTCAGTGTTAGCAATGCTTTGCTTTGAAAAATTGTGTAGATTGGTAAAACAGAGCTGCTGTGGTAAACTGAGAAGGTCCATACTACATGAAACGTTTAAAATATAAGGGCTAAACATTAGAGGTAACCATATGCAACAATTTAGTGAAAGTCTTGTAAAAATTCAGGTTATACAAGTTACTTTGAAATGTATTTTCTTACTATTACATAGAAAACATCCTTGCATGACTTTAGATTAACTCCTGTATGCACACCATCACTTCATAAACTGGTTGACAGTTGCCTCAGCACAGAGAGTTTTGTTGGCAACTTCAGCGAGGACAAGTTTTCATCTGCAGTAACCTTCTAGAAACAGAAAATCCTATTTCCAAAAGTTTATCTTCACTTCTACGTGACTTCAGTTGGTGAACTGAGAGTTTTGGATGTTTTAAAAGAAACAGACCTCATTTTGCAGGACTTACCTACCTTAATTTACCCATTAAAAAACAAAACAAACAAAACACAACAACCAACCCCAAAATTGTTTATGAAGCATCCTTCTGCTGTACATGGTGTGACTTGTTATTGTCCTTGGAGCTTTTCTTTCATGTCCCCACTTTTCAGTGTAGATTAATGTTAGAAAATGTCTTTAGGTAGTATTCAAAGTATTTTAAAGAAATTATGGCTTATATCAAATGTACAGCAACCTATTATGGTTTGGTCTGACAGAAAATAATACGCTAAAAAGCTGGAATGCTTCTTGGGGTGAAACAAAGCACATATCTTCATCTTGCAAAACTATCAAGAAAACTTTCTAACCCACTCAAATATGACTCAGCCATCATTGCTGTAAACAGGAACACTGGCCAGCCAGTCCCTCTCCTTACCAGTATAACAATAACAGTTCAAGACCTGCACTTCAGAGGTTTTTTTTTGGCTTTAGCAGGCTTTGGATATACCATTACCTGAAAGCCTTGTGGTCATCATTGATTTTGCCATGTGTTCTCGTAGGTAGAAAATATATTTAAATATGCTTCTCTTTAAACATGTACCAGAAGTTAGCTAATGGTATTTGGGTTTTTTCTTATTTGGTCATAGAAAACAACATTTTTTATCAGAGTGTTATTTTGTTAGGAATGACGGGTGTGTGACTTTCTAGAATGTTCTCCTTTGATAAAATGTTAATTTTTGTTTTCTGCTCTGATATTAACTCTATGGCTCTTGTGCCCTTCCATCAATCTTTTCAAATCTCCTTATTTTTGTCTGCATTTCCTTTTATACTCTTTCGTTCTGTAGGATTTACTTCTTTCTTGTTTGCTTGTTCATAGTAAATAGTTCCAGTTACATTTGTTTTGGGAGGGCAAGTATTTTTAGGTGGGGACCTGGCCCCCCAGGTCCCGAGATCACCATAATAACCTTTCATGGTGCAAATTTTAGTTAAAGCCTGCATACTTAAGCAGCCCTTAGACTGGAATCAGACTTATATTCCAGGAAACTGAATTTGCCCCGCCAGTCAGATGTAAAAACGAAGCAAGCCTGTAGTTAACTTGGCATTTCCTTTCATCCAGGCCAATTTAATTTTATTTTATTAGGAAGGAAAAGTTAGCACCTACTAATGGAGATTAATTTTTTTTTGTAAAACTGTATTACAGGTCTGTGATGTTAAGGGAACAGAAGCAAAATTTGATTCCAGAACTCCTATTTGAGCTATATACTGAGATATCTGAAGTCCCAAATAACCAAAAACTCATGGAGAGCAATGTCTGAGGAGGCAATGACCACTGTAGGTGTGTATGCCTACTAGTAAACGAAACTCCAAATCAGAAAACTGTGGTTAAAACAATATGCTTAGACATCCTTCTACCCCTGTTTTGTAATGTGCTGAAGTGCTATTTTTCTTATTTCTGAGCTAAGTTTCTGGATTGTAACCAGATCTTCCAAAGGAGAGTGAAAAAGAGAGAAAATCTTTACGGAGTTTGCCCTGACCTATAAAAGCACCGCTCTGCAGGAGTTACAAATGGCTTTTTGGCTAAGTTCAGCAGCTGAAAGGGCCTCTACTTGTTTTGTCTCCAGCTCTGACAATAGCCGTGGAGAAGAATGTCTTCTTTAAAAGTTCTGGGGATCAAGCTGAACCTTCAGCTGCTCAAGTTTCGGCTCTCGTCTTCCCTCCAAAAAAAAAAAAAAAACCAACTATGTTAAAGGGCCTAATCCTGCTTTCATTGAAATCAATGTAACTTTGTCTCTTTTCAATATTTTTTTTGGTAGGCTCTTCTTTTGGGCTGCTGGAAGTAAGCTTTATGCTCTTAGGTTAAAACCAGGTTTCATGTTTTACAGTACAATATAAAAACATCTAAGGAAAGGAGATAAGATTTCATTTCTGAAAAAAAAGGTTCAGATTTGATAATAAGCAGTAGGAAGTTGGAGTTTTTCACATGGCTGTCAGCAGGTCTCCTTGTTTGTTTGTTCAAGTAGGAGTGCTTTGGTGCCCACCGTCTTTCTGATATTCCAGTGCTACCCCACCTGCCCGGGCAGCGGGAGCTGGGCTCAGTCCTGGGACACTCTCAGATACACAGTGACTTGGCCCTCCTTTTGTCCAGACGTTTTAGAACAGAGAAGTGCCTGTGAGGGGGCTTATCCTGGACTGGAGATGTTTTGCAGTGGGGTGAGGGCCTGTCAGAGCACACTGTTTCTCCAGCCCTGGTACTCACAAAGAGCTGCTGAGGACAGAGGAGTTCCCCGTGGCAGAAAGAAAAGCAGGTGTATAAGGAAAGAACATGTTTCTGTGAATCTCAGCTGAAAAGCAAGTATTACAGTGCAGCTGATACTTCATAGAAATCGAGTTATGTTTGTGGTGCTTTTGTAAGAGAAAAAAGTGGACACTGCAATACAATAATAAGAGTTAAAAGCCTCCTTAATTGCAATTATCTTAAATTGCTAAGACAGAATCCTTGTGATGTGGCTGTGGCTTTTAAAGTATATTTGTTTGGGTGGCTTCTACAGTCAGTAAAGGGGGAGAGACACATCCGGAGGGCAAGTCCTCCAACCCAAAGATAGCAGGCTTGCTTGCTAGATGACTTGCTCTTTTGTAACCTCTGATTCTCTTGGTTGATAGTAGGGATCACCTACACAAGTAATGTTTTAGACTACCCAGTGCGATGGGGGATGAAATCTACTCCTGAATAAGGAAATTATTTAAACTGAAAAAGTCGTGATGCCACAGAAAAGGTCATGGTACCTGGCAGTCCCAAAGCAGCTGGGGAAGCAGAAAAATCATTCTGCAGCCAAAGTAAGTCCCATGGTTAGCTGATGGAGAAAAAGAATGATCCCAAAAGATGTGGATTTCCAAAGAACTATATCTCTGAATACGTATCTGTGAACTTGTAGAACTCTTACAAAAATAGGTTACATTTTGCAGAGGAATATAAAATGGGCATCAAATTGACAAAATCAGATTAAAGACAATTTGGAGAGAATTATTACAAAATAGTAATGCCATTCTTGCTTTTCATTATTTGTATTTTCCATACGGAAAGGACATGCAGGTATCTTCAGTTTAACAGCTTCTGGTTTTTAGCTTAAAGGGGGGAAAGGACACACAGAGACTTCCAAGAGACTTCCTATAGCAACAACCATTTTGAGCAGAGGCTATGTTTGCTGGATACAATGCAGTGTCATGTAGAAATACTTAAATTACTTCTAAGTGAGCTAGCTCAGGAAGTTGGAGCAACGTAATTGCATTATGTGCTCTACTCAAACTGATGTTTTCTTCTACTTGTAGCTGGACAGCTTTGATATGTCTGATGGCATTACATTAGGTGTGTCAACTTGCCTCATGCACAAGAGTAATGCCCAGTGCCTAAATAATGAGAAGACCAACACAGATCTTGTTATTTAAGAAAAGAAGCAACTCAGTGCTTTTGACACTGCGTTATCAAACTCCTTTTCCTACAGCAGAGAAACATCAAGTGTTTACAGGTGCTATATAAAATCTATATAGTGTTTCATATAATGTCAGGCATAACATAGGGCCTTTAGAGTAGGATTAAATCAGAAAGAAAAAGGAACGAAAGTGGGATCATTTGGCCTCCTAAGGCCCTTAAAGGAACAGAAAACAAGTTTAACAATGTGATGATTGTAGCCTCAAGTTGTTTCCTCGGTGTGACACCGTTGCAGGGCTCCCTCAGTTACCTACAAGCCGGGGGATTTGCACGCGCATCCTGCTGAAGGTGGCCTTGGGTGCACCCAGTGCCTCTCCAAAATCACAACTCACCACATAAAATGGAGAGCAGCGCATTTCTTTAAGGGTAGAGAAGCCTGGAGGATAATGGAGTCATTTAACTGCCTTGCCTGACTTGATGTATGAAGGTGGATTCATGAGTAGTTCCCATAACATTTTGCTGGTGGTTTAATCATTACCAAGAGAAAAGCCTAAAGAATGCAGAGAACAGGACACTGCTCTTGTGGGGTTTTTTTCCAGGGGTGGTGTTTTCTTCTGTTTTTAAGAAATGCATGTCTTTGATGAGATATGGCTGCAGGCTACCGTTTTACATTTTATGTCAGCTACCTTTTGTCAGTGGCTCGTTATTGATGCTGTATTCTGTTTTAATTCACACTTCTCTGCTAATCAATTACAGCGTTTATCCATTAATCAGGTATTCTGACAGGGTCAATAACTGCTTTGCAGTTTTGTGGGATATTGTGCGTTATCAAGCAAGTAGCAACAGTCGGTGGATTAGTTTAGTATGGCGTTGTTTTCACAGGCTGGTGGACATTGAGGGGAGTAAACACCTAGTGAGGCTTCTGGCAGTTACTCGGGTTTTTTGGATTCCTTGTCAAAAACCTCATCTGTTTGCAAAATTCATCCTCACTGGTGGGTGTGTGAGAGCGTGTGCATGAATGCGTGCGCTCACGCATGTGAGCCTGCATGCACCCATGTGTGCCTGCCTTCCCCCATCTGTGTGTGCACAAATAGACGTAGGTACCCTACAGTCTAAATATCTACCTTATAAAACGTGCCAGTTCAGCTCTATGGCTTGTAACAGCTATACTGGTGGTAAATCATCACAAGCATTAAAGGATTTTTTTATTTTAGCAAGTGGTGTACATAACAGAGGGGGCAACATTTAATTGGACAGTTACAGTTTTGGTAGTTAAGTTACCATCTATAATGATGGTAACGGGTTTCAATTATCTTTTTTATGACAGATGTACCAACATTTAATTGTTTCTCGTCAAGTGTGGAAAGAAAAGACACTTCTGTAGATTTTTCAATTCTTCTACATGTCACTTAGCTGTCTGCACCATTGTTTGAGCTCCTTTCTCTCATCCTTTTTGCAGCAATGAGTTGTGTCATTCCCTCATGATCAGCACTTTTGTTGTCTTTGTTTTTTGCTGTACCTCAGAAGTCCATCTTTTCTTTCATCTCCTTCCCATTCATGCATGAGGGAACAGTTGTGCTCTGTTGTGGGGATGTTCCGCTGGATTTCAAACAGTAGGGTTTCTTTTTATTCTCTTCTAAGTAGTACAATGGGGCTGAATGTCTGTTGCAGAATGCACACACTAATATGCCAGGTTATTTGGTTTCTAAGAAGTCAATAAAAACGCTACATTTAGGTTCAGTTCTTGGCTTGCTTTTTTTTGCTGTTTGCCTTTCGGTCTTCAGTTATAAATCTGTTTGTTTGTTTCTGGTTATAAAATATAATCCTCAATATTAAATCCAAGCATGGAATCAACAAACACTTAGGAAAAAATGTTACTGGCGATGGAGTATTTTCACACTTGCAGATTTGGCAGACTGTCTTCGCTGATAAGGAAGGGAAAGCTGCCGCCAAATCTAATTAATGGGGTCTATAACAGGGAAGGAGAGGGCTGGGGGGAGATATGCGATCATGAGTTCATCTTGGCAAAACTTTCTCATTTCTTGGAGACTTAGCTAGGCTTTGCATTTAAGAAAAGGTAGCTTTTGTCGATTTGATTTTTAAGGACTTTTTTTTGGTTGTGCACGTACTTAGTTTATAAACACTCCTTCAAAAGCCATTTCAATGGCAAAAGGCTAAAGACATAAAAAGCTAGAGGTATCTTCAGACACTTTGTTCTCATATTCAGGAACAATCTTCAAAATCCTTCTTAATGAGGTCATAAAAGAAAAAAAATCGAACAAGTGGTACTTGTGTACCTCTCTAGGATGTGTCATCAGGGTCACTTGCCACTAGGTTATCCTATTTAAAAAGGGATTGGGATAGTTCAATCAAGCATTGCATTAAGAGAGAGACTTTGATTAATTCCTTCTCTTCTCTATTGTGCTATAGATAATTTCAGTAAATTTGTGATACTTTCTTCTTAGTCAGTGTTGAGGCTTAACGTTCTCAATGCGTCATGCTGAGTATTAGCATTTATTGGGCCTATTTGGCTCTAGTAAAGAGGAGTGTAGGCTGCAGACAGCCCTCTAATCTTTGACAAGTGAGGCCATTCTTTCAACATTACCGTTATCTCAGGTCATAGAGAGAAAGTGTTCTCTTACAGGTTTGCTGCAGGAACAAATATGGCGTGTAAAGGAAGGGGAAGAAGAAAAAGTAAGTAGGCTGATGATTTATTGCAGATTTCTTTTTGGAAAAAATAGAGGTGACTTATACGGAGAAAATTACTGTCTCAAATAACTTGTTCATTTTCTGACACAATGGGAGAGGAGTAAAGAAAGGCAAAGCTGAGCTGTGTTACTAACTCACGCCATGGCTGGAGACTTGAAACACAGCACAATTGCAACTCAGAACACAGCTGCAATTGCATTATTTCTATACTTTGTGAAACCTAACTTTTCTTTTTAAAAGTGATTGGTTTTCATGAGAAATTACTTTTTCCATTTAATTCTCATTTTTTTTTAAAAAAAAAAAAGAAGAAAAAGACAAACTAAAAGGACCTGTTTTGACTATGAAGAAATCGCATTATGTCCTATTTCTCAACTAAACATTCACTTTTTTCTCTTTAAATGAACATCTTTAGAATTTGCATGGTAGTCTTTTATTCATTGTAAAAAATTTCTCTCTTTACGTTATTTACTGTAATCTCCCTTCTCTTCCCTGGCTCATTTTGAAAACATGTATGATAGTCACTCCGGAGACTCAGGGCCCTGTTGGATATACACATATTTAGGCGCTCTTTAAAAAGTGGATTTTTGACCTGATAGACCGTAACGGCTCCTGGGGAGCCACTATGGTCATTGTGTAAATCCTTCTTAGTTTTTGGTTTACTCACTTGATATACCGTAACGGCTCTTAGGGCCGTTATGGTCTATTGTGGTAATCCAGCTGCTGCACATGCGCGTGAAGCCTTTGTGCCTAAAAATCCTCGGGAAGTTTTGCTGGGAGCGTAGCGGGCACATCCAGAATTGCTTCCTTTCTAGTAAGGGGGATGAAATGGCTGAAAGAAAAAGCAGTGGCTCTTCTTCCTTTCCTTCTGGCAGCAGTCAAAAACACTGAGGCACCAAAAAGACAGCCTGCCAAAAAGTATATTAAAAAAACACAAAAAACCACCCACTGTCAGATGCTCAAAATCTCATCTGGAGAGACTGGTTTCAATCAAAATGTTCACAAGTGTGAAACAGCTGATTTTTATTTATGCATTTGTTTGATGTATGTCTAAGATGTATGTCAGGCTTCTGCCCAGTGGGATTTTTGACAACTGAGTTATTGACCCTTGAAAACGGGGAGTTGTAAGTGAAAGGCTGATATAGTCGTAACTATAGCAACACTGTCAGTGTTCCTGTAATTATTAACTTTTTTTAATAAAAAAATTAAGAAGCTGTTCCTTTTCTTAAAGAAACCTTTATTGCAAACTGATGGTCCCACCATGGAGATGCGATATGTTGAAACAATGCGTGTCAATTAGTTACTAGAATAATTAAAGTACCAGGAAAGTATGGAAAAAGAACTAAACATCGCTTGCTTGTATGAATGAGGCCTATTGGTTCAAACTGTTCCTACAAGCCAGTAATGGCAGACATGTTTAGCCATCATTTTGTGCTGTGTAAAGCTGATGGAAGGCTACGTTTTCATGACTGGTGCAACCTTTCATGCCATGCTGCCTTGAGAGAGTGATGTTTGTACCAAGGCTACAGGCAGAGATTCAGACACTTATTTCGGAGTCAATTCTCTGGTGTGCAGGGCAGAGTGATTTAACTGTGCTATACACATGCCTGCTCTCAGCACGGAGAGCTACAGCGTCTCCCACAGATGCAGTTTTACAAGGGCTTCATGGCAGAGAACACTGCAGGATGCCCAGGACTCAACCCAATGCCACCAGGCTGTCAAGAGCCACGCTAGCCTGTGCTACGCCTTCCCTCTGCTAAGAGCTGCCAGAGGTTGCAGGTCCTTATCCTGGCACGACGCTAAGCACATGTGAGATGTATCTCCCTTGTGCCACTTCAGCCACTTTCCATGCTTTTCTCCCAAGTCTTTCTCCATGGCAGGCATCACAGAATCATAGAATAGCTGTGGTTGGAAGAGACCTGAGATCATCAAATCCAACCATTAACCTAACGCTGACAATTCAACCAAGGTGTCACAGGTGGGGAACCTTTAGAAAATGCTGCTGCTGTTTCAGAGTAACCCTTCACCCCCTTGGGGACACGGCCAAAGCACTGACCTTCTCGTCCGAGTTTGGTTTTCCAGGACTATATGTGTGCATGTGCTGGGGGGTAATCAAGAAAGACTGTCGAACAGCAGCAGGATCTTCTGAGCAGCAGACTGCTCACAGAGCAGTTTACAGAGAGTGTTACGGTTTTCTAAGACTTGAGAAGTCACTAAAGCATTTATTATTGGTCTAGAGTTTGTCTGCATTTTTTTAATCCACCTTCTAATGGGATAGGAAATGCCCATCATGTAAAAAATGTGTGCACCTTAATATTTAACGTGAGCACAGCAAGTACTTAATACTGCCACAAATGGCGGCAAGTCCTCCATTTTCTTATTCCTTAGAATCCAGACTATTGATAACACTATATTTAATCGAGTTCTTTAGTTGTTTCTGTTAAACAATCAGTTGCTAAGCTTTCCTTAGCCAGGTTTTAGATAATGGCTTTTGTTTTTGCTTAGCCATCTGTCCCTGTATTAATTCTCCTTTCTCCCTAGCATCCACCCGTAATTTTGGCAAACTGGTTCCCGAGGTTGGTCTAAATTCCTTTCACCTCTTTTTCTGTTGTTGGACACTGTTACCTTTAGCATTTCACACATTTAATGGATGCAGTTCTGGCTACTGAAGGGAAGTTCAGTCACTCACACTGCATCGCAGGGAGCTGAAGTTACTTTATTTTTCTGCAACATTAAGTGCTGGCAAAACAATGTAGAGGCCTAAATAAAAATGATCGTTTGTGTGTGGGAAATTGGTGTGTAGGGCAAGTAAGAACATTTTTCTGCTTTGTCTGCAAAGTAAGGTGATAGGTCACAGATAGAGGGTTTCAGAAGAACTTCTTGTGGGGTCAGCATTGAAGTTCCCATTGCATTTCCATTCTGTGTGATGAACCACCATTTGTTTTGCATGGTTTACACAGCTTCTTCCCTAGTCTTTGACGGGAAGGCTCCTGAACAAGGCCCTCATTCAGGAAGGTGCTTAGTCAATTGATATTATTAGAGTGTTCAGACTCTTCTCATTGTGCTCAGCTACTTGGCTGAATCAAGGTCCCGCTGTCTCCTTTTTGCTTCCTCCTCCTCCTCTGTATTCCCCATCCTTGACTCCCCTTTCCACTGCTTCATCCTCAAAGACTTATGCCAGGCTACCCTTGTTTCCCTTAAGAGATGCAGCTGGCTGCCCTGAGTTAATACTTTTTCTCTGCATCTGAAGCCACGTCAAAAGATTCTCCAGTCACTGCTTTTCGTTGATGCTTCCCTCACCAAAATCTCTATTGACCTTGTCCTCTTTTTTTTTTTAATAGATAGATAGACAAATAGATGAATAAATACATAAATTTGTCCTGGTTTCCCAGGAACAGACCCACAGCCCAGCCGTGGCAGGCAGGCCATGAGTAGCCCCGAGTCAGCTGGGAGTTTCAGTCAGGGCAGCTGCCCCAAGCTGACTCACAGGTGTATCCCACACCACTGACACTAACCTCATTATAAAAGGAGGGAGCTGACTAAAGGTTCCTCTTCCTGGGGCTCATCCGTCTTGGTCTTCTGCTGATCCTAAGGATGAAGCTAAGTATAAACTTGTATACTTTATGTTGGTGATTGTATTAGTTTTGTTATTTCATTAAATCTGTTTAAACTTCAACCCACAAGGCTTCTCCCTTTTTTTGTGATTCCTCTTCTCAGCTGGGGAGGGGTCATCAGGAGATAGAACAACTGCTACAGTGTAGCCCTGGGTTCAGGCTAAAGGTAGACAAAATTGCATCCTCACCTTACTCGTTAAATCTTTCTTTTGACCTTGTTTTCTTCTGGCTTTCTAAGTGAATACTTACCATGGCTCCCTTTTTGCATCTCTGGTTGATGATTTGGTTTCTGTTTCACAGTCTCCCTCCTGTCCTTGTGTGTCTCTCCCACAGTCCTCCACGGTTCTCCCTGTTCTTTTCCCATGGTGGCTCAGTTAGGGTCACATCCTGGCACTGTCTGCCTCACCACTTGCACAAAACCCATTCCTCCCTTTGGTGCCCAGAGGCCATTGCACCAAGCCCCTATGCATTTGTCACGCCTCTCCTAGTTGATTAGATCACCCTGCCTTGCTGCATACTGGATGTCCAGGATCACCTCTCTTGCTTTGATTTGCCTGTAGGTCTGCCTGTTGCATGTTACTGGCTTCAGATTTCATGTCTGTGTTGCCCAGGTCCTGAGTCTTCATCACCTCATCCCTTTGCCAGACCTGGCTTCTTGCAGCCTACAATTTCCCATTTATTCTCTTTCTTCTGTAGATGCTTTTTAATCTTCTTCCTTACTGGCTCTCATGCATGACCAGTCTTACCAAAGTCCTCCATCTTCTCTGCACTCAAAGTCACCCTAGTGCTCCTTGTGCCAGGTTAAACATTGGTTTGTTCCTTGCTGGTTTCCAAGCAATGGAAAAGGTGTATCGAGTAATAAAACTGTATTTTGAATCAAGATGTACACACGTCTAGTTGAGTAACAGAATAATCAACATAATATAGTCATCTGAAGCCTTATTTGTCTCTCCAGGCTCTTGTATCTTCACTTTTCCATAATTCAGTCCATCCTGGTCTAGGACCTGTCTTCTGTTCACTTTCTTCACAATAGGCAGCATTTTTGCAGAGGTTAGAAAATAATAAAACAGAATATTTTAGTATATCTAAAATTGCATAAAACTTAACTACTGGCTATTTGTTTTTCAAATTAATATAAGCTCCTGTGGCATGAATAAATGTACCTACTAATATTTATAATAGCCTTTTTGTGGATCAAAATCTAGCAACATCCTTGAAATGCTCAAGTTAGCAGGCACAACTGTTACCATGGTGGGGAAAAAATTTACATTCTATCTGCTTAGGACAAGAACAGAGTCAATATATATTTAAAAGACCCTAAAACAGAACAGTATTTGTTGAAAGGAAAACTGTTGAAAGGGAAAGCAGGGTTTCAGGCCAGATTGCACCAGGTTGTTTTTTTCTTTTTTTTTTTTTTCTTTTGAGCATGCCAAATGCTGGGGCTTATCTTGTAGAGCATCAGGAATGTCCAGCAATGGAGCAACATTTCCTCTGAAGAAATATTTGTTACTATATAGTAAAAGAAATTATTTAAATGCAGCACTAGCACTGGCAGTGGTGATGATTACCTTTGAGCTTTTCCAAAGCTATACAAAACAGCCTAAATACATATCCATTCAGGCTGAGGTATCTAAGATGGGCCTGGAAGTCTTCCCAGGGACATGCCTTTCCACTGTTTCCACAGGGGACTTGAGTCTGTTTTGCGAAGGGCACAGCTGTGGTTTTTGCAGCACGGCCTGGGCACAGGAACCGTGCAGCCTCGGGAGCAGGGCAGAGAACGGCTCATAGAATCATTTAGGTTGGAAAAGACCCTTAAGATCATCATGGTGAGATAATTCCCACCCTTGTTCTGCTGCTCCTCAAAACAGAAGAAAGAAATTAGTCATTCCCCCCCCTCTTTTGCAGTGCATTTTAGTCCCTCTGGCTACCACTGTAAATGGTTATTTTAGCCAAAAGTTCTCTTTCTTCCCACTTGTTTATGCACAGTGGTAGAGTATTGATGAAGTAGCCCTTAAATTCCCTCCTTGCCCTCCAAAATCATCAGAACAGGGACAAGCAAAGGAGGGTATGAGATTGTTCTCTTTTTTGTGGCGAAAAATGCTGAGCTTCAAGAGGTGAAATGGGCGAAGTGTAATTCCTGTGAAATAGCACGTTGCTTGCTTTGTTCTGGCAGGGATTTGACAAAGATGGGGAGCAGTAACATTAGGGGCAGAGCTGCTTTGGCTCACTGAGACGTGTCTTCAGTCTACAGCAGCTGTAAATCTGCAGGGTCACACCTGTACTTGCAAGATACGCAGAGTGCCCACAGTGTATGGATGCGGAGTGTGTGATGCAAAGACCATGAGTGTTGCAAAAGCAAGGCACTGTCATAGTGGTGGCTATAGTGCTAGTGGTGGAACAACCTTCAGTTGAGTGCATGTGGGATTCTGGGGAAACTTCATGTTTCACTGGAGAATTCCCGCTTTAATGCCATTGTTGGAGATGCAGGAAAATGAAGTTTATTCCAGCAAAGTATGAGGGAAATTTGAGACTAAAAGTTGTGGAAAGAAAAAGTTTTGTTATTTCTTGGATTTATGGAAGGTAATTTTTTGCCATTTTCCCTCATTACATACTACTGTTGTACTATGCCACATTGGGTCTTTTATATGCATACGTGTACGTATATGCATGTTTCTATGTGCATAAACAAGTAGTATGTTTGGATATATATACAGGCACATAAATATGTAAACATAAGCATATACACATATAAATAAATCTTTACCTCTATCGTGGTTGCAAGCCAAAAGAAAATCTTACCTTTAAGAGTGGGGATATTGTACTGTCTGTCCAGTGTCTCACATTTCATTCTTGCTTGCACCCAGAGCTAGTGAGGTTATTATTTTGCATTTTCTACTTTAAACTCAAATGACCAAAAAAAAAAAAAAGAGGAAAGACTTTGCCTGTTGGATATGTGCTGGAAAAGAGAGTGGATATAACACAGTTTTTTCCCAGTGCATCTGATGCTAGTGTCTGACAACAAATCTTGCCAGTGCTGAAACACTAGCTCAACTAAACTGTTACTCAGGAAGATAAAAATTGAAATGTTCGAGATATTTTTCCTATCGGCAAGGAAACAGATGATGACAAATGAGGGACAGTGTGAGACTAAAACTGATGCTTTGAACCATCCAAATTCCATATATGTAATCTCAACTTTGAGAGAAGTACTTTGTTTCTGAATGTTAGTACAGGTTACTGACATGCTCTGCAGAATTAAAATGTATCTCAATGATATTATTTCACCTTTGTACCCAAGTATATCTAAAATGGTGACCAAACAAAAAAAGTAGGCATATACAGTAATGGAATATTTTTTCTTTTTAACCAGTGCATGATAAAGAGTCTGTATGTTGTTCAGTTTTTATACAGATGTGCAGTGCTGTAACACTTACTTAGAGAAACACATCTGCTTGTTTATATGTTATAAAAACTGTTATATGGAAGTAGACCTAAGCCTGTTTTTCCTTATAGATTTTATTTTCATGTAATCCAAGACTTTTGCTTATCTATTATATATCATCATTATGAACTAAAAGCCATTTTCGCTATTTGAGCAGGTTGTACAAATTGTTGTATTTTTCTTCTTCACTTATTTTTAAAAAAATATTGAAAAACCCGTGTCAAGAATTTAGTGAAAAAATCCTCACTCTTAAACTGGGTAGTCTGGAAGAATTTCTTCTTCATGGCACTCCTGAGCAAGCTGCATGCTCAGCGCACACTTCTCCTGCCTGTCTCATCCCTTCCCTATCAGCTATGCCCAACTCTTCCTTCCCCACTAGGCAGCCATCAGGGACAGGACTGGTTTCT
Source organism: Podargus strigoides (assembly GCA_028020825.1). Taxonomy (NCBI): domain Eukaryota; kingdom Metazoa; phylum Chordata; class Aves; order Caprimulgiformes; family Podargidae; genus Podargus; species Podargus strigoides. The sequence goes on from CM051622.1 coordinate 54,218,268, forward strand.
AAAATTTGGTTTCAAGGGAGGGGGACTGAAGATGTTGACATGTGTTGTGATGCAGTGAGATAGGAAGTCCACATTTAATGAAACTGAGGTGTCTGGGGGGGAAAAGGGGCATCCTGTGAAACAGGGCCATTGGGGAGGATAGCAACTTTGACTCCTGAGCTTAACCTGAGCTTCAGTTGGCTTTTTCGTGTGTTCACTGGCCACAGTAAATATATGCTGTAGTAACCGCAACCACACAAGTAATCTCACCTGGGAAATACAGATAAGAAACTCCCACAGAGCACGTAATAAGAGTGCTTGCACTCACACTTGCACAGAGCAAGGCCTGTCAGGTGCTCTCAGTGCCCCAAGAGGGGCTGCTAGCTGATAATTTGACTTCTTTTAGTGAAAATCATATTGTTTTGTAGAGAAGTTGATTTTTACCCCATCTCTCTTCCACTCTTCGTGATCATGATTGTTTTAAACTCTGGGCTGTGTAAGGTGCCCACATTGGTGACTGGCTGACCATCAAATGGGATGGGACTTACTGCCTGGGGGTTCTGGAATGGAGAAGTGGGAATGATGGTTTTATGACCATTTTCTGAGTCTCCCAGCATGTGGCAAAGCCGATCTGAAGAGTTCTGTGAAAATGTTTAGAAATAATTAAATGATAAAAGTAGCTTAGAAATTTTTTTTTTCTATAGCAGGCTTCTGCATTTGGTATTAAAATATGTCCCTTGGAAAATGTTTTTTCTTCTTTATGGCACCTTTATGGCCTTTGAGCTTGCCTATACAGCAACGTTCATCCTTGGTAAGATGGGCTGTTTTGACATGACCAATGTGTCCCTCCAAATTAGTTCCCCACCGTGGACACCCCAGGGTGGGGTTCATCTCCTCCAAGCATGCTCACCTCTTCAAGGTGCTTAATGATCCACCTGAGACATGAGAAAGGATATGGCTGAATCCCTCCTTGGAAGGTGCCCTCAGGACTTTGACCACATGCCCCAAATATGCATCCATGGGAGCAGCGGGACCCGACCCCAGTAGGGTGAGGGGTTTGTCTGTTTCAAAGTAGTGCCATGCAAAGGCTTGTCACTTGCTAAGGGGAACTCAGTGGCTGGAGAGGTGCTGAGCCTGAAAAGGCAAGTAGGCGCTAGAATTGCCATTTTTAGTTTACTGACCTTAGCAAGGAGATGATTTTGGTGAGCCACTGCTGAATTAGGGATTGGCATGCCTGTTTCCATGTCATAAAAATATCCTTCAGCTGCCTATGTGGAAATGAATTGACAACTGTCACCTTTTTATCATTAGTTTCACAATATTTGATATTTTCTTTAAGTCCAGCTTCCTAAAATCTTTATTTTTTTACTTTTAAAAGCAATTTCTGGCTTGGACAGTTGCAAGGAAAAGCTTGAAAATCTGAAGCCAGGGACAGAAGAAGCAGAGAATAATATTTCATTGTCCACTTTAAAAATGTTGCAATTTTTAATGTATGACGTTCATGATTTTTTGAATTCTTGGTGGTGTTAGGAAAGAAAAAATGAATTTTTTTTTTTTAAGAGGTGTATGGAATAATGGGCAGATGCAGGATAAATGGTAAAGAAAATTTAGGTATTTCATCATCATCTGTGAAAAAGCAGTAATAATGTTAATTCTTGTAACATACTGAAAAAGGCAGGAAAAAAAGGAAGTTTTATTATTGAATAATAAAGCTTTTCCAGGTGTTTATTTACTGGGGATCAAGAAAGTTCTGCAGTCTCCACAAAGTTGTTTAATCCCACAGCTGCTACTAGTTTTGTATGTTTTAACTTTGGATAATTGAACAGGGGCATAGTTAAAGGCGTGAAAATATAGAAGTCAGAATTTGGGGGCATTCCCTGCTATCTTTTGAAATTAATGAAAGATCAAGTTTTCGGCTGATTTTATTCTCAACAGCAATAGGGCTGGGCTTATTATTGTTACTACCATGACTGTTATAGAAAGATTCCTACATTTTGCTAACATTGAGTAGTGATAGTAGCATAGAAAATTCATTTGATCTAATGTAATGTTTTCATAGTTAATAAGATTTACATATGACATTTTTGTATGATTAAAAGTACTGGAATTTCATTGCAATGGGCATTAACTCTTGTGATTGAAGTTAAGGGAGATTTTTTTTTTTTTAATAGCTAATCAAGAGTTTAACTGCCTCTGGGGCATTTTAAGAAAATGTTATACTGTACTTAACAAACATTATACTACAAATAAGAGTGATATTCCTGTAATTAAAACAGTCTGGATATTGCTTAATGAATGTTTTTCTTATCTTAATGTATAGGCAGTAAGGATTCATGTAGTTGCCTTTATTAACTTGTGGAGTTAGTTAAAAAGCTGGTTAAAACAGTAAGTCCATATCAGGTCAATATAAAATGCTTATGTAGGGATTTCATTGCTCTTATAAATCTGACTAGTTAAAAAATAAACACAGATGCTTGTTTGTGCCATCTTGAGCCATACTACAGGGCAGTATTTCTGCCTGTAGACATTTCTGAAGTTAAGTGTTGCCTGGAGCACTGCAGGATTTGCAGGCATTCTTCTTTATTGTCTGTTTAGGAAATATTTTAAAATTTCCACCAGGCTGGTGTTCAAAAGCAGAGAGCGGTTGGTTTTCAATTAGTGTAGCTACACTTGCTGTTGAACTAATAGCATTGTGCCTTCATTCTTTTTTTCTGTCATATTGCATCAGCTTTGATGTAATTATAACTTGGGTTTTTTTGATGTAATTGTGGTACATTTAAATTTATAGTTCTGTTCTTCAGCAGTTTCATATTTACTAATTGCTTGCGAAATTGTTCTTCACTCCTCAGTTATTTGGCACAGAAACCATTCTGAATAAGTTCAGTTTAATACAAAATAATTATTTTACATAATTATTCTACAAAATAATGCTTGGCTAAGCACAAATCATATTTTTGCTTTTAATATTATTCTGAAAATATCATGCAGGTTGTTTTTTTTTCCCCAGCTGAGATTAGGCATTATATTGTTTAAAAGATACTCACCAGCTGGATTGCATCTGCCTGCATCTAAGTCTCAATTTTTCACAGGTCTCTGTGCCAAAACCTGAAAATAGCAGGTCGGCCCACATATAGCCTAAGAACACATGGAAATGGAACAGTTTCATAATCCAAAATTAATCCTCAGTCCTGCAGGCACTTAAGCACATGGTTAATTTTAAGTGTTTGACTAGTTCTTTTGATTTCTCTGGGCTAAGCGCATGCTTGAGTGGGTTTACAGGAGCAATCTCAAAATGCAGAGAAGACTGCAATATTGTTTTGTTTTTCCCAAGTAGTAAAAATGTCTGTGCTTTATTTAGTAGCATAATTTACATACATTTCTAAGTACAGGAATCATCAAGCTGTTTGTGCTTCGGCTAAGTGTAGACTGCCATAAATTGTGAATCAAGATAAAATATGGCCTATTTAGGGGAAAAGTCTCGGAAGTATGAAAGGAACCTCAGTTTGTAAAATATCCCCACTGCAACCAAAATTACAAAGACGACAGTTTGTCATAAAAAATTAGAAATTCTGAAAGACTCAAAGTGAGTGACAAATTTCATCTTTCTTATGCCTTCTGTAGCACCAGTATATTGACACTTGATATATTTCCTTCTGCTAAATATTCTCAGGCATATCTTTAGTGTAATTTTATTTTAACTCAGATGTAAATCAGAACTAATTTTAAGTACTGTACTGTTTTCCTTTTGTCTCACACTGTGCAGATATGGATATCTAACCTGTGCCGGCTCTGGTGAACATAGTGGCTCTGTGTTACAGCAAGGTCATTTAACAGGCAGGAATGGCACTTTATTGATTCTGACTTTATCAAGTGCCTGTTTCTTATTTTACATATAACTCGTTAACATCCCGCTCCTAAAATGCTCAGGAGGTTTTGGCTGTTTGGGACTTGGACTGTAATCACAGTAATTAGCACTGAATTTTCAAATTCTGGTCTCAATCTTGACCTTGCAGCATTTAGCCAACATGCACACAGCTGGAATAGCGGCGGGAGCTGCAAGAGCCCAGTGGTGGGGATACTCCCTTGATCCTGGTGTGGGTACTGACATGGAGGGAGGAGAGGGGAGCGGGAAAGAAAAGAGGGGAAAAACATGTTCAGTGAGAAAAGAAATTCTGTTCAAACATTGTTATCAGTTTTTGTGCATGCATACGTAGAGACATGTTTGGGTGCAGAGTCGGTGTGTGTGAAGACATTGGGGCAGAATTAGTAGGAAGGAGAAGTACCTGGCAGTGAGCCAGAGGGGAGAATTGGAAAAGGCAAGAGTGGTTTTGCAGTGACATAAAGAATCTCCTCAACGTTCAACTTTTCTGCAGAGGCCACCAACATGGGTCTGACTCAATAATATAAAGTGGAACCATTACAGATTTGCGGGTTTTATACATTCACTTCCTAAGACAAAGTTTGGCATGGGATGCTCCAGAACAGCTTGTTGGTGATATGTGCCTGATCTTCCTCCTGAACTGGAAGATGCTTGCTGTCAGAAGCCATGCTTTTTTCCTTTGTGTTGTACAGCCCTGAGCATGCATGGTGCACACTGGTTTGTACACAACAGTGAAAACAAAACAAATCATACATTGATATCATACATTCAAAGCAATCTCTTCTTACTTCTCAATGCACATCTTAAAAAAAGACTAATTTTGTGTAGTCCTTTCCAAACCTCTAGGTATAGTATTGAATCTTCGTCTTTATTGTGGGATGTTTTTTGTTATTTAAAATGTATTATAATTCTCTGTTGCAGCTGATAGTTGCCATTCTGTAAAAAATCTGTAATGCAAGAGCTTCTGTCAGGAAAACATAGCTAAACAAAATTTGACAAAATCTCTTTACAGTGTTGTAGATTTTAAAAATGCAACGTAGAAACAACATTAGTCAAATATATGAAAGGGCTTAAAATTCACTTATAGAAATTTAAACTTCAAAACTGTTCTTATTTAGTGTTTTTATATTTTTATATTTATAAAAACAGGGAAGTGAATTGTTATCCTAGCTAGGCCTTCCTTTGGTGAATACGGGAAAGCAAATATGTCACAGAGAGTGTGCTTTCCCATTGCCCTGCAGTGATGTGGGTTTGATTAAGCAGCAGAAAGCATCCCAAGGAGCCAGAAACTTTGTTAACAGTAAAAGCAAAGCATAGCTCAGCTTGGGAATACTTTATGGGCATGACAAGTTATTCAGTTATCCACCCCGTAAGGAAGGGAACGAACCCTCGACTGTATGTCACGTATGTTAAAGCTCCCCAAGACAGGACACCAATTAACCTTGGATGATAGCAAACACACACACACAGAGGCTGCCCAAGAGAAGCAGCCTGTTGCCATTAGTAGGAAGCAGCAGCCCTTGTCACCCTGAGCCATTATTTAAATCTCTTTAAAAATTCCCTTATTAAATCTCAGAACAGTAGCACTCTCCTCTTCCTTAAAACTGGACTGCTTTTGCTGCCATGAAAACAGGAGGTGTCAGTAATATGAGAAGCCAGTGGCCCTTCTTTTTTATTTTTATCTACACTGTCTAATTTGTCCATTTTGAGTTGAGAAGAAAAAAAACCCTGATCTTCAGTCACAGCAATTCAAGGTATGGTGGAGCTTGGAGGGAACCAAAACAACAGGGTCAAATGTAGTTGAAAGAACATGGTGGGGTAAATAAAAGATTTTTTTTTAATTTTTTTTTTTTACGTTTAGCGTGGGTGGGAGGAGAAAGTTTGGTTAACTATTTAACCTATGATAGCCTTTTATCATTTTATGGCTTAGAGGTCTGTGATTTTATGCCTTTGTCAGTACATTTCTGGTTTGTATTAAATCTTTTCCTCACAAAGGCTCTGGCGTCCAGCTATATGACTTACGTCGATTTACTGGAGATAGGGAAAACTTATAAATAGCAGCCAATTATACATATTCTTCCTAAAATTGACTTGCCAGCAACTTTGGATTTGGTACTCCGTTTCCATTTAAACCCTAAACTGCTTTCTTCTACTCACACTTCTCTGCGTTGTGTTTGTTTTTATCAGCAGAGCTCTTCTTCCCCGTTTGGTTCCCCTCTCTATTTTTTGACTATAATGCGATGTGTCCTGATCAGTTGGAGCAAGCGCTTGCTAAAGGTCACTTGGAAGCCCCCTTTTCTTTTCTCCCCGCTGCAGTCTTTCCAGCAGGCAACCGCTCTCGGGAGCGACCTCTTCCAATCTGTCCCTTTTGATATCCAAAGCTGGTTGTTACGGAGGTTAAATTTCTTAATTCACTGAGTTTTTGTGAGTGCTTCTTCAGCCCACTGCTCTCAGTCCCCATGGCTGGGTGCAGTGCAGACCGCCTGTCTCCGTAAAGATGCTGTGAAAGTGGTCAGGTTTATTCTTTCACCTTCTTGAAACTTGAGGGATGGGGGCTGATTTTATACCTGTATAACTCCCATCAGCTTCAGGGGAATTAATCTCCACATTACATAGGTGCAAGATCCTATCAGCCTTATGGGGGGAAGTTTAAAATCAGACAAAGCCTCTTCCAGGGCGCTTTGACTGGGAAGAAAAGCTGCTCGTCAAAAGATCTCAAACCAGCAGAGCTGGTGGCTTCTGCCTGCCCTGGCAAGGGGTTAGGTTTGGGGGGGTTCTTAATTAGGTTTTTGGAAGGTCGAGGAAATGACCATAGTGGGTCTGGAACAAAGAAAGAAATCAAAATGTAAAGCTGAGTGTTTGATATGCTGATAACCCCTCAGTTTTAATTTTAGCATAATTGGATCAGGGTTAGTGGCTGTTGTTAGGTAAAGTACCTTCCCGAAGTTCTGGCTTTGTTCAAAAGTAAATATCATAGCTCTTCTTTTTTAACCTAAGTCTTTTTTTTTTTTTTTTTTTTTTTTCTATTTACCCCCCAAAGAACAACTGCTTAGTTTACCTCAGATTTATTTCCACTAGGAAAGGCCTGAGATTTCGGGGACCTGTATTCTGATGGTAAAGCTTGTGACATGAGCTTTTGTTTTCCATTCGAGGAAACGTTAGCATTTTTCACGTTAACTTTTTAACAATTGCCAGGATTTTTTTTTCCTTGAAAACTGCCTTTTCTTTTTCCTCCCCTTTTCTCTCTTCTTGATATTTTTATTTCCCTTTTATATGGAGACTTGTAGATTTTGTCACTTCAAACGTTAGCTGTTCCTCCTCTTTTCTTTCGCTTTACAATACACACTAGGAGATTTTTTTTTGCATATTCCTCCCCTTTCTCTGTGAGATACTGTAGTTGACCAAATTTAAAACACTACAGTATTTAGCATCCCCACAGTGCCATTTTAAGTATCTGGACCTGGAAAATGCCCCAAGCAATAACTACCTGAATTGCTTTTAATTACACAATATAGCTGCATCATTTTACTTCAGATTCTTTTTGATTGATGCTGTAAGGCAATTGTAACCATGGATGATGGGATTAAGTGCCTCTTGAAGTGACTTTAGCTTCTTGTGGGAACAAAGGGAAAGAAGAGAACACTTAGTCCCTTTTTGAGTGAACAGCCTTTTTTCACTTGCTATATAAAGAAATACAATTAACAAACATTATCCCCAGAGGTGAATTGAAATGTACATGCGGACAATAACCACTCTTGACTGCAATTAGACATATATGATCCGAGGTATTTTGGCCATTCATTAGTGCTAATTGTTTGAGAAACAAGCCCACAGAACAAATGATTAAAATGTTAGTGCCATAACCAGGATTATTAGCATGTGTGATAAAATGCATGCACTGCAGCTGTACCAATAAAACTCTCTGGCGAGTCGCTTTGATTTGACAAACACTCAGCTCGGCTGTGAGCACTTCGTATTTGCACAGGGCCTGCTGATGTTTATAACAAACAACTTATATCTTCTTTTCTAATTAGAAAGAATTACTATGCAAACTGCGGGGCTTTGTAATTTTGTAGAAGTTTCCTTTGTCTTTGGCGGATTATTTGTGTGTGGTGTGAGCTGCTCCCTTGTAAATTCAACATAAGAAAACCATTATATTAACTCCGGGATTTTTTTTTTGCACATATTAGAGAAATATTTTGTAGGATATTTTGCTGCTTTGGCTTGTGTTGTGTTTGGGTTGTGTTCAGTGGGGTCTTAGGTCACTTCTGTCCTTCTACCACAGCAGCACAGATATCTAGGATTGTGGTTGGTATGCAGTTACGTGCATACAGGTCAGAAATACACACTGTGGAAATTATCCAGCTTTTTAAATGGTTTTATTTAAATGCCTAAACATATTCTTTGGAAACACTTTGCCACTGCTGTGCCAAAGATTGTAAAAGGAGACATTTGGCCTGTTGATCAATGGATATATTTCCATGTGTTAGGCAGATCACAGTGTAGCATCTCTTCCAGGGATGATTTGATCTAGCAAATGAACAGGGAACAGAGGTGTGGGCTATAGGGCTGATCCTGCAAATGACTTGTGAGAGTACTTTACTTTGTGAGCTCTATGTTGTTGGCTCCGATGAAGCTGCACAGGTGTGTGCAGTTAAGTATATGTGTGAGTATAAGCAATGCTGGAATGTGAAGATGCAGTTTACAGCAGGGAAATGTGTATAATTTGGGGTAATTTCACTGGTTGCAGCCACTCTGTATGGCTGCCATTGCAAAGTGCAATGTCTCATAGTAATCAGAAAGGTTTTGTTTTCTCCTTCCTAAGGATGAACTGTTTGCTCTTGGGTGAAACAGTTCTCAGAGAATCACGAATAACTTTAATTTGCCAGCTACTTTTACATATTTGATGAAGACTTCAGTAGAGTGTTATGTTCGCTAAAGAAATGTAGTTTCATTTCCAAGACACAAGAGCATCCAGCATGTTGCTAGATGCTATGAATGAAAATACGCTGCTGTAAAACAATTTAATGAGCATTACTCAATAGCCTGGTCCTCGTTTTAGCTTACAATTACTTAAAGGAAGAAACATTTCTTAGCAAATTCACCTGGCTTATGTCCATGTGTTTAAAGCATAGTCAAGCTTAGTTTGAATCATTAAAATACTGGCAGTCAGGAAATACATGTAAGATTTTCTTCCTCTTTATGGCATAACATTAACAATATAATTGAGACTGCAGTGCTGTGTGGGTTTTTTTGTCCTAAAAAAGTAACTGCTGGGGATGGTTTTATCCTGTCAAAAAAACAGAATTTGAGATAATCAGGATAGTGTTTCCTACCGGAGTAGCTAAGTGCTCATATGCATAGCACCTTGGGTCTTGCCACTGTTTTAAAAAGGTCAATAGGCAAATGGATTTCTTAATAAATTCATTTCTTCCTCTACATTTCATTTAGTTGTAAAACTTAAAATATGACTATGCAAGGAAAATGCACAGTGAGGACAGAAGATGATTTTTTAAGAATATATGTCAAAATAGCATGTGAAAACATTTACTGCAGTCACGCATATCATACTTGTTGAAAACTCTTCTTTTACGTGTACATTTCTAGGGCTCTTTGTTTTGAAACAAGAGGGATGCTGTAGTGGTCCACTGACACAAGTTCTTCCTGTACATATTTTTTTCAGGACATACCTCTTGAAAAAATTATTGCTTCTTCAACTTGTTAAAATGTTCAGTAAGACTAATAATTTGACAAATTGTCAATATATTTTTACAATAACCTGTGTCATGAGAAACCTGTGTTTTGAGCCAATGTAGCTACAAAGATGATTAGTTGAGGAGGAGATACCAATAGTCACCTGGTGATGGTATTTCTAACATAAAGCCTCTTAGGTGATGGTATTTTAGTGGATTAAATCTACCACTCTTTGGAGCCAGGCTGTCTGCTGGGGAAGCCATACTGCTCCTCCCTCTAAATGAAAGTTCATAGACCTCAGTGGTGACACCTGACCAAATCTGATCTGCAGGTAACAATGGTTTTACCTACACGATACTACACAATGTTGTGCGTGGTATGCAGAGCAGAGCTGCCTTCGTAGGGCTTGCAGCAGTGAGAGGGAAACTGGCTGGTCAAACAGCTCTTGGTTTGGTGACAGCCCAGAAAAAATCCTGGGAAATGTGTGACAGGAGATACATCTCATCTCAGCATCCTCTGAGATTATGGTGTTAGCCTTGTCTATCAGGTTTCTGGCGGGTTGGAGGGTTGGTGAGAGGCAATCATTAAGGGTGCTTCAGGGGCTGCTTGGCTCTAGGTTGGAGTTAACTATTAATGGGCTGAGATCTTTGGCTCTTTTGTGCCTTTGGGCACTCCAGGATTGAAGCCATCAGAAAAAGAGAACAGAAACTAATCACTTTTGTCTCATCATATATGTTTAGTGAAGGACTGCAGACTGCTTTACTGACCTCTGTGTCATACTGAAAAAAAGACCCCCCACTTTCCATTTGAGATAAGCTGCTCTTCCACCTCTTCCTTGCTCTCCCAAAGTGTACTACTGCAAAAAAATGGGATTAAGTGGATTTAACTAGCAGCCACTTGAGTTGCCACAAGATGTGTTACCATCCCCACTTCAACATGAAGCAGGGGACATGAAGTGGTTTGTGGGAGAGGGGCAAAGAGGGTACTTAGGAGAGAATCAGTGGATTTCACTTACATGTCTCCAGGTGTTGTCAGGACCTCCACCACCTAAGTCTTGAAGCTCTTGCAGTTAGAGGTGAAGAAAATTTATTAACAAGGGTAGCACTGGCACTTGTAATAAAATAATGTGTCTTTTCTGTTTAACACCAAAGCTGCCCTATTTCTGAGGCTGTATTAGGCATTACCAGACATACTACAAAGAAGAGGAGTCTGGCAGTGGATTTTTGTGGGCTCGTGAAATGGGTCCACCCAGGACATGCAGAGACCCAGCAGAGGAGATGGCAGAATAGTTGTCCTTTTCAATTTAGTTTAATGCAATACAGTGTGATAAAAGCTTTCTTCATATTTTTAACCTGAGACATTTGGCTTTTAGGGTGCACATTCTAGGGGAAGAGAGGGTTCTTCAACAAGGTTAGCTTAGAAAGGCAAGTATTGTAGTGGTCTGTCAGCGACACACCACATTGGCTCTGATTTAGATTGACTGAGCTCATTTCCAGGCGTTTGAGAGGGTTAGTCGTGTTCACTCTTAAGAAAATCCATGTGTGTGTGTAGCCATGTGTCATCCAAGTGTAGCAACTTGGGAAGCATTATTAAGAGGGGCATAGGAAAATGTATGGGTCCCTGCCATGATGCGATAATGACATGTTCAGCATGGTGCTAGAAAAGCATTGCATTATTGAAAGTGCTGAATAATATACATGATAATGCATAATGGTGTTATATGGTAGGATTATTTTGTGGCATAAGTGACTTGTGCTTTGAATTTGAAAGCAAATTATTTTGTCATCATTTTTGATGTAGCAGAATAGGCTTGGGGGGTACAGTATGAAATGGAGAGGAACAGGAGCAACCAAGGGTTTTTTTGGAAGGCCATGAAATACAGTGGCACCCTCTGCAATTTATTTCTCTGTTTGTAATTATGGAGCAAAGCAAGCTCCCTACTGCACTGGAGGGCAGCCTGCCCTGGAAGTCCCGCTGCCTCCAAGTGCACCAACCCAACTCGTGTCTGGGGTGTGTTAGCTGGTCCCTCACCAGAAATACTGTCACGGGGTGGAGACCGCCACAAACCTGATGCCTGTGGACCTTTCAGATGCCACCCACTCAAGCCATGTGCACCACAGGCTCAAACTCACACTGAAGTATGATGCATAAACCATTTATAAAATTTAAAAGACACTGCAGCTAACAACTTGCTGATGATGCTGGTGGGTTTATGAGCTCTGTTGATGGAAGTCTGTGCTATGGATCTGAGAGGACATGTTGGGATTAGTGAGGTTCCACATTACATGGGGGTTTCGTTCCTGTTTTCCTCGTTTCCCCCTCCATTCATTTTGCTTATTTAAAATTTGCATGCAAATAAGTTTGTGGGTCTAACGTGAAGGCTGCAAAATCAACTTTGCAAACCCATGTTTGTTTTAACCAACAGCCCTGCTTCATTCACAGCATGCTGTCCAGCTCCTGCAGCAAACATGGCAGATAACAGCCTCCACCCTAAAGCAGTCCTGATACTTTCCCAGCACAGGCTGCAGCCTATGGAGGAATCCTGTATCAGGGGAAAAATCAACCACCACCCTTCTTGTATTTGATATTTGCCATAGCACACGGAACAGGCAGCGTAATTAAGGCTGCACAGATAACCTCAGCCATGGCAGTTCTTCAGTTCTTAGCATTTAAGTTTGCAAATCCTGTTGAACATAGTAGTTTTGGAGTTTTATACAGTAATTAACTGTAATGCTGATATATCCTTGCCTTGACTCTTCCTAAGGAAAAAAAAAAATATAGATAACCCCAAACCTGCCACTATCTAGGTAGGAATGCTTCTCTTTTAAAATATAGTCAAGTGTTTTTTACAGGATTGTAGCCAAGAGTCTAATTTCAGCAATGTCCTTTACAGGGTGGATTCTTCTCTGCCAACTGGTGTTCCTAAGCTTAGTTACCGTTTTGCGTCATCTCACAAGTACATTCCCAGGAGAGCTGTGCTGTATGTACCTGCCGATGATGAAAAGAAGATACGAAAAATCCCATCACTAAATGTAGATTGTGCAGTGCTGGACTGTGAAGATGGCGTGGCTCTGAACAGGAAGGTAATTAAAATTTATCTGTGTAATACAATCAGCACTAAAGAGAACTTGTGAAAAATATTGCCTTTGCCTTGGGGAAGTGACAACCAGAGAGACAAAGATAAATCTTAAGGAATACAAAGTAGTGTAACAGTGATAGGCTTTGTGAAGGTGTTGGGAAAGTCTGCCTACCCAGAACTGAAAGAGGTCCCATGTGAGTAAGTGGGGAGGGAGCTTTGAAGGAATATAGAGCCAGGCGTAAGCTGTCATCACAAAAGCGTGAGAGATACTGTTATTGCTGCATTTTTCTTAGGGAAAAGGAGGAAATGTCTGTGAGAAGAGAAGCAGCAAAGGATGAGTTAGTTCAGAATCACAAGGTGTGGAGTTTGTTGTTGAAATGAAAGCATCTTCAGATTGTGAGCAAAACAGCGTGGGTTTGGATTTGAGCCTTGGGGTGTTTAGAAAGATTTACTTCCTGAGCTTTTTGGAAGAAATGCTGTTCGGGGTGTTTCTGAAGGAAGCAGAAGTTAGAACCTGAGTGTACCAGGGTTTGGAGGGCAGTTTAGATTGAAGGAGCTGCAAGAAAGCAGGGATGGAGAGCAGAATGGGGAGACAAATGTAGATGTGTCAAGTACCAGTGCCAAGTTTTCGTTTACATTGAATTGTGAAAGAAGAGAGAGTGATCTAGCATGCATTCAGTTTTGCCTCCAAGCAAATTTTTTAGATATATGAAAGTAACCATTTAAAAATGTTTTGAATCTTAGAATCATAGAACCATGTAGATTGGAAAAAGCCTTTAAGATTATGGAGTCCAACCGTAAACCTAACACTGCCAAGCTCACCACCTTAAACAATGTGTATGAGAAGCTGGTGTAAACGTTTTGTAGTGAAAGCTATTTCTGAACAGGAATGTAAGTTTGCCATCACAACATTTTTATATTTGTCAGTTTTCCTATCCATGTTATAGTGTTTCAAACTACAGCAAACAGAGTTTAGGGTTTGAGTATGAATGTGTTATCCAGGAAGTTATGAAAATAAGCTTGAAGATTTTCCCATGTTATCTCAAAAATGTGGATGAAATTTTGTTCTTTTCTGTCTCTTGGGAGTTAACGCTTTCCAGAAGGACTCTCTTGGATAGTCCTCCCTTTAACCTTCAGCTCTTTACAGGTATGTTGAAAAGAAAAATGTTTACAGAGTTTGCATATATCTACCCTGGGCTGCATAGGGAAGTGTGTGGCCAGTAGGTCGAGGGAGGTCATTCACCCCCTCTACTCTGCCCTGAGGAGGCCACAACTGGAATTCTGTGTCCAGTTCTGGGCTCCCGAGTTGAAGAGAGACAGGGACCTACTGGAGAGAGCCCAGCAGAAGGCAACAAGGATGATTGGGGGATTGGAGCATCTCCCCTATGATGAAAGGCTGAGAGAGCTGGGACTCTTTAGCCTGGAGAAGAGAAGGATGAGGGGTGATTTAATTAATGTTTATAAATACTTAAAGGATGAGTTGAAGGAGGATGGAGCCAGACTCTTTTCAGTGGTTCCTGGTGACAGGACGAGGGGTAATGGGCACAAGCTGGAACATAGGAGGTTCCGTTTAAATATGAGGAAGAACTTACTTTCAGTGAGGGTGCCCGAGCACTGGAACAGGCTGCCCAGAGAGCTTGTGGAGTCTCCTTCTCTGGAGATTTCAAGACTCGCCTGGTTGCAGTCGTGAGTGATGTGCTCTAGGGGATCCTGCTTTTAAGCAGGGGAGTTGGACTAGATGATCTCTGAAGGTCCCTTCCAACTCTGAATATTCCGTGATTCCATAATTTTAGTTCTGAAAAGTGAAAATAATAGCATTGCTGAATGTTCATGTGTACTACTGAAGACGGCTGGAAAACATTTTCCAGTTGCTAAAATTCTGTGTGAAAGACTATGATTTTATCTGCTGTCACAGTGAATTAGTATTGTTTAGGTCATGTTTGGAAGGCTGCTGCTGTAAGATGGCACAACGCTACTGTGTATTAAACTGTAGTATTTTTAGATGCAGCTTAGTTATAACAAACCAATAATTTATAGCAGAAGCACCTATTTATAATAGAGAATGACAGCAAAACAAAATTTTATGATCAAAGTGACAAAGTTGATAGTAGGAATTTCTACAGGGTGGTAAAATTCTTGCTCTGTTGAAGTGAAGGGGACTCATGCCAGTGGGTATAAGATTTCAAAGAAATTAGGGGGAAAATCTGTAATAGGAACTTGAGATGACGGATGAGCTGCTGACTGAGCTTAAATGCAAAAAGAGAGCAGACAGGAGGTAGAAGTGGGGACAGGCTACCAAAGAGCAACACAGAAGTGTGGTCTGGGCATGTAGGGGCATAATGAGGAAGGTCAAAGCTTGACTGAAATCAAAACTGGTGAGGGACGAGCAGGACAAGAAGAATGACTACTAGGAGAGCATCAGCAGCAAAAAATGAGAAGGAAAACCAGGGAAAGTGTGGACCCACTGCTCCATGAAGCCTCAGACTTGACTGCCAGAGTCTTCTCTCAGGCATCCTAGGTCGTTTCCTAGAAGCAAAACTTGGGGGAGGGAGGTGGCAGCCACAGTAGGGGAGGATGGTGTTAGGGTCTATTTAAATAAGCTGGTCTGTGTGACCAGAGAGGGCACACTGGAGGCCGCTGAGGGAGCCGACTAGTGTCATCCTGAAGCTGCTGTCTGTCATCACTGAAAGGTCATGGTGGCTGGAGGAGATTCCTGATGCCTGGAGAAAGGCCAGTGTTACAGCCATCATCAGAAAGAGTAAGAGTGAAGAACTGCGGGCCCATCAACCTCAAGTTAGTCTCCAGGAAAGTGATGGTGCTGGTTCTTATGGAAGGTATTTTAGGACCTAGCCAAGGACCTAGCCAGAATGAACTGGTCAGGAGCAAATTGTGCCTGCCATATCTGATTGCCTTCTCTGAATAAATTACTCTTTCACTATGAGAGCTGAATAGATATTGTCTACATTGACTTTAGCAAGGCTTTTGACGTGGTCTCCTGTTACATTCTGGTCATCAGTCTGAGGAAAAAATGGACGGGATGGATAGACTAAAGAGTGGATGGCCATTTTGCAGGAACTGGGTGGTCCATGCTGCGTGCTATTTCGCAGCTACCTCTGCTGGGGCCAATACTGTTTTTCTTCACTAGCAACCTAGTTGGTGGGATGGAGTGCACTCTTACCAGATTCATGATGAAACCAAACTGGGGTACAGCTGTGATGCTGGAGGGCACAGCTGCTCTTCTGATGGGGCTTTACAGTTGGAGTAACAACTTAACAGAAATGTCATAAAATCCAACAAAAGTAAACACGAACTCACAGCACTGGACCAGGATAACTCTATGGACCAGTACAGGCTGGAGGTGTAATTCCTTGGGGGCATCTTTGGCAAAAAGGCCCTGGGTGCTGTTTTACAAGCTGAACAGGGTGAGCAGTGCACCCTTGCAGCAAAGGTGGCCGACCTGCCTCCAGGGCTGTGCTGGTACGGGTGCAGCCAGCAGGTCTCCTTCACTTGGTTTTTGAGGGTCTCCCAGGGTGGGGGAGCTGTGCCCAGCTGTGGGCTCCAGGACAAGAGAGACTGACCAACGTGCGGGAGACCAGGAAGGTCCACCAAGGTGGTCATGGTACAGGAGAGACTGAGGAGCTGGGTTTCTTTGGTCTGATGATGAGACAGCTGAATTGGGCCTTGATGGAGGCTTTGCTGCCTGAGGGGAGCTGTATGGATGGCTCTTCTCAGAGGAGCTCAGCAGCAGGGCAAGAGCAATGGCCAGAGGTTACATGAGGGGAGATGCTGACTGGAAACAAGGGAAAATGTCTTCCCCATGCAGGTGTTCAGACACTGGAAGATGTTGTCCAGAGCAGTGCTGCATCCTCCCTCTGTGGGGCTACTCAGGCCTTGGCTGGATGAAGCCGTGAGCAACCTGGTGTAGAGCAGCAGTTGGCCTTGCTTGAGAAGGTGAATGGACAAAGTGATCTCCTGAGGTGCCTTCCAATCAGAATTACACTGTGTGATTGCATGATCTAGTAGCACAGTGTAATTCAAAGTGATTAGAAGATTCAATTTCAGTTTTAGGTCTGCCACAGATACTCAGGAATACTTTGAGACTTACATTCTGTGAATGTGAAGCTGAAATGATTGCTCTTGCATTAATTTATTAATGTTTGAGGTATTCGGAGACTTTTTGTGAAAGATATGTCAAGAACAGGCACTGAAGAACAGTATTCAGTAGTCCATTCCAAATGAGTCATCCTAAACTGAGAAAAAATCACTGGGAAACACAGCAACACAGAGTCTGTCCTTTAATCATTATTCTTAAAACAAATAGTACCAATGAATTTGACTATTTATTGCTGTGTTGTATATCACTAAAAATGCTACATACAGATTTTCTTGAAACTGCTACAGAAACATTGTGTTTTGGGAAAATCAGGTCCTGGTTGAAGGTTCACAGTGCCTTGGGCCAAACTCACCTATCTACAGAAGGCCTTCACTTGCACAAAGTCCAAGCAGTCCAAGCTACATCTTAACAAGTCTGTTTTAAGAAGATGCTCTGTGGTTTGTATTAGGATTGGAGAGATGAAGAATCTGGAATGTCAGCAGCTCCATTTAGTTGCTCATTTAAAGGGAAACGAGGAAAATGAGCTTCCTATAACTGAAACTGGTAACACTTGCAAAACTGCATCTGGTTGCAGTAGCTGCTTTTGAAGCTTCAGTCATGAATTTAAAATCTTTAACTATTTTCTATACAATATTTTCTCTTAAAGAAATTTTGAAAGATATCCTCCCCTGTTCCCTCCCCTGCACAGTTATGGTTTGTAATGGCTCACAGAGAGCACTAGAAGAGGGGAGCCCATACCCCTACCCATACCCTAATCTGCATACCATTTTGGTGCCTGCATTTCTTACCTTCAAGAGCTACAGCACTGACCATGATTTCAGGTATCAACTGTTGACTTCTTCTTTTCAGTCTTCTTTTTCTAGTTGATATTTGGAGTAGATCAGAAAAAAAGCCAAAACCTGCAGCAAGAAGTTCACAAGGAGAAAATCTCTCACCAAATTTTCTGAGGGGAACCAGTGGGAAGAAATGGCTAAAAAGCAAAGTTACAGTATGCTGAATGCTAAGCCTGCAAATAGTAGGGTGAGAGCTGATCCTGGTGTGAGTAGGACACATGGGGCTTTTGCCACCCCTTTGGGACTGGACAGAGCTGTAGGAGGTCTTCAAAAATTCAAAATAGGGAAGATGATAGGAAGATATCCCAGTGTAGTTGAAAATTTAAGCCTTCTTTTACAAAGTTAGCTTTAGTCTTGCTGAATGTATCATGCTAGTCATGCTGACGTCATACTGGTTGGGACTCCACATGCTGTTTTTAGAGGTTCAAGTGCATAGCATCACATGGTGTGGACTGTCAGCTGCCTCTGCAGGTTTCTGACTCTGTAAGACACTGGGAATTTCTATGACAGATATTTAGTTTTTGGTTGGGGGGAGAATTGAATACTACTAAAGGGAAATTACTTTACCTGAGCTACTATTGACAGATGAAGATGGGAGCTCTTCCCCACTGTTGTACATGTAAAATTTCTCCATTGTTGCTATACATTTTAAAGAAATTACTCAGAATGGCTCACTTGGCAATATTTTTAAGTCAACAGTGCAAATAGAAATCCTAAAACTATAAAATTAGAAATAATACCCATTGCAATGTTGATATGTTGAAAGTGTATTATACTCTAGAGGCTTTTTTGTGAAATGGTACCAAAATATCCTATATCTGTTTTAGCCCATTGCAGGAGAAGGCCTGAATTTTCTTATATTTTAGTTGTAAGAAAGAAAAAGATAAAGATGGCTGCATCAATGTGCTTGACCAAGTCATATAAGCCAATAAACTGAATTGCGTGTTATGCCATTGAGAGGTCTCTGTGTAGGAGCTGAGCTGTCTGAAGATATCTCAAGGACTCTCAGCCAAGCCAGCACTCCCTGGTATAGCTTTCTCTGTAGAGCTGCTTTACTCGCTGTACTTCCATGCCGGGTGGAAAAATTTCCTCCTCCCATTGGAGAAATGAAGATTTCCATGCCAGTGCTTGCATTTTCCAAGAACAGAGTGGGCTCAGATTTCATAGTTAGTTCCCATGGGTCCTGTAAGGTTACCACCCTTACAAGAGAGTTTTCTAGAGAGTTTTTTCCAGCAGGATCCTGTCTTCACTGCTGCTCTTCTTTAGAGCATCCAGGAGGTGTTGGTTACGAGGTCAGTTGAGCAAGAGACCAGTTGGAGTTGCTGCGGTAGTGTTTATGCCACTTTCTGAGTCCTTGACAAGAGTTTCAGAGCATTTTGATGCCTCCAAACCATTGCTATTAGTGGCTTTATCTTCACTGAGGTCCATAGGATGGCTTTTGAATAACTGGGATATACGATGCCTTACTCTGTGGGTCTCTTTAGTGTGCCATCAGGGCAGGCAGGGCACAGTCCCTTCTGCCAAAGATGACCTTTGAAAGTTATCTCGGGCAAATTTTGAAGGGGCTAAGATTCGACCTTTTCTTTCCATCAGGAATGCCAGCGTTATTATTAAGAATCAGAACAAAACCCCATGTTCTGCCTCCTCACGTTTTTTGTATCTGAGGTATAAAAGCAATCCCTTGGAGTGTACATATGGCTGGGAAATGTATGGGCAGTTCTCTGACATGAAACACTTGAAAACAGGAAATTTTATTGTTGTTCCTCTGGAACTAAATAGGTCTTAATCATCCAATGAAAGTTACTGATATTCAGAGCTGCACTGTAAAATGATATAGGATAGATTAGGGTTTAAATTTGTAAGCTTTTTGCTGTGAATTGTGATTTTATCACTTTATCTCTTCTAGAAAGAAGTTGCTCTCTCCTCCAGCACTTGAGCAAGAGAAGCTGGGGAAGAGGAAGCCTCAGCTTTGTCCTTTCCTGACATCCCTTCCTCAGGGGGAAACAGCAGCCCCTGAGCCTCTTATGTTCTCCCTGCTCCCCACAACAGTGAGAGGAAATTCGATTGGGCTAAGAGGATGGATAGGGAAGGACCTATTTTGCTTATCCACAGCATGGCCTCTTAGGGTCATAGCATAAATTTGTTCCTACTTAGTATCTTGTAGTCACTTAAAAGATCATGGCTGTGCTGTGCCACGGAAGAAAAAAAAATTCAATTAATATTTTTAAATTGTCTGGTTTTAAAAATAGGATTAAAGCCTGACCACTTTTCAAACTGCCCCATTATGAATAACGCATGTGTAAGAGATGACTCTGGGTTCATTACAGTTAAGAGCAGATCATCCACATACATGCTGATTTTATGGAGATTTCTCCCCATGAGAATGCCTCCTTCATCTTTCTAGTGATCTGATCCTGGAGTCAGAGCAAACAGCACACCAGCAAGCGAGCATCCTTGCCTACCATTTTTCCCCTAATCTGAGGCCTTCTGACCTTTTTATTCCTTATCACTGATGAGAAGAGGCTCTTGCATATAAAATAACACTTCAACTAAACTGGGTGGGGGGGCAGGGGGGAAGAAATTTGTCAGGGTGGTATACAAAAAAAAATCCTAGGCTTTCCTTATTGCAATGCATTTCCTTATTGATCTTATTGAAAGTTTTTACGGTATCAGTGGAAAAAAGCTGCAGTTGGTTTTCATAAATCTCTAGCTACTTCAATTAGAATCAACAGTTTTCCTGTATTATGTGATGATAATCTCTTTTTTAATGAAGCCAAGTTGGTTAGGATTTATCAATGCTGCAGGTATTTCTCTAGGCTCATAGTGAGAATGTTAGCTAGTACTTCATAGACACAGTTGCATGAAACATTGATAACTAGGTTATTTTACCATATCTTTGCTTTATTTATAATAAATTAGTACTGTACCTAATTGTATTCCTCCTACAGGGAGAAGGCTTGCTGGTAAAGTGTGTAGAGAATGATTAAATGTACACAGGCGCATAGTAGGGTGACTTCTCTTCAAAAGATGCACAAAATTAAAATGGGAATGCTGCTTTCCCTGGTGGCTTGCCATTATTAAAAGTCTCAGAAGCATGGGAAATTTCTTCTGTAGGAACTGGGGAGTCCACAAGTCTCTCTAGTTTATTATAGGGAAGCTGAACTGTACAGTGAAACTCTGCAAGGCCTTTTTGACCCTTGAAGAGTTCTAATGAATATACATTTTTATGAAAGTTGTAAAGTGTTTTGATTTCCTTATTAATCCCACCATGGTCCTGGAAGAACTGCCACTCCTGAGTGGTAACTGTGACAATAAAAGTTTTTGTTACTATTGTTTTACTCTGCAAGCCAATCATCTTCCTTACACCAAGATTTGAGGATTCACAAGGACTATCACAATATTCAGCAATTTTCTTCTTAATGAGCTCAGTAATGCCTGTGTCTCTTCGAGCAGAGCCTTTGAATTGCCAGTTATTTCTTTGCCACTGATTCAGATGTATCCAATTAAGTTTGACTTGGATATGTTCTGATAAAACTATTACTACTGATAGAACGGTGTCTAGAAACTTAAGGAAAATGTCTTGGCTCAATATTAAGAAGGATTTCAAGCAGAAATACATCAATAAACCTGGGAAAATATTTTAAAACATGCAGTTAATGTTTGTATGGACTTGGAATTCACAGTACTTCAAATCTTCATGTGCAGTCCACTTGTCCATAGGCACATCAGCACACCTGGGTACTGAAAGCCGATTGCAGGACTAGACGTCATGGATTACTACACATTTCTGGACCAGCTTCCAATATTTCATCTGTTTTTATAACAGGAGGGACCTGACTGTACAGCCAGTGGAGCATCTAGCACTTAGTTTGAAGGGAGCCATTGAGTTTCAAGTGTACTACAGAAAATCAAGCCAATAAAAAAAGTTCAGTGTACATGTGTATCTTAGAAACAATTGGTTGGATCAAATTTGGGCAGACTTTTGTTTGTATGCAGAGTCATGTCTTGGGTTGTGTTGGCAGGGCTGCCATGGTACTGGGGAGTGAGCAAAACATAGATACTGCCCAGGCTGCAGTTACAGGGGTTCTCAGCACTCAAGGTCTCCTTTGCCTTTTTGTTGGTCTTGAGCAGTCAGAGAAATATATTTGTATGTCCAAGTTTCTATTGCAATTAATCTTGAAACTTAGTCTTGAACCTAAGACTCCACTGTGCTCGTAACCAGTAGTCTACCATGCTTATTCTTCCACATTGCAAGGGCCACATTTTGAAAACAGAGAGGCAAGCCAAGCATGAGGAAACCCACAGACTCCATTAACAGAGACATGGATCCAAAAGTGGTAGGACACACATGGAATGCAGCACTTGCCCTCTTTGTCAAGCTTTTCTAATAGGTATCTGTACAGTTACAGTCAAGGCAGTGGTCTCAGTGGACTGTTGGTCTGACTTAGGTAAGGTAGGTAGATAAGGGAAGGTGACAATGCATGGTACTTTCCCCAGTATATTGGTGCCATCAAAGCTGGAGCTGTCCCAGGATGGCGAGGAGTGGGGGGAATCTTACAGATACTCAGAAGATTATGAGCAAAATCTGTGGTTTATTTTACCAAACTATTTAAATAGAAACATCTTAACACGTTTTATGGAAATATCTAAACCCAGCCTTTTATTTCCACCACCAACTAAGCCCATGCCATGACGTCCCTTCAAATTAGAGTGGAGTAATTTATCTCTGTTCAACAGAAGGCAAAACACATGGATTACAATTGCCTAAAACCCTGGTTTTTACATGTTCTGTGACTGAATTGTGAAAAGACTGTATGTTAAACAGTGCTTGGTACCAGAGCAAGCTGGTACCCAAAATAGCTACAAAAGCACATCTCTGGTTTACTGAAACTGGAGAGCATCCAGAGCCATGAATTTGTTGCACACTCACACACCAGAATAGAACATGATACACAAATCTCACTATTTTTCTAGTCCCTATCGTAAAAGCCAAAATAAATGGGGACAGATCATTAGAAAGTACAAGCATTTGTTTACTCAGATCTAAACCTTTGTAGCTCTTCTCCCAAGTAACAAATAATATGATGAGAGTAAATGGCCTTAGGTTGTGCCAGAGGAGGTTTAGATTGAATATTAGGAAAAATTTATTCACTAAAAGGGTCATCAGGCATTGGAACAGGCTGCCCAGGGCAGTGGTGGAGTCCCCATCCCTGGAGGTATTTAAAAGGCATGTAGATGTGGAGCTTAGGGACATGGTTTAGTGGTGGACCTGGCAGTGCTGGGTTAATGGTTGGACTGGATGACCTTAAAGGTCTCTTCCAACCAAAATGATTCTATGATTCTGTGATTCTATCTGTCTCCGAAGACAAGTGCACATATCTGCAAATCCAGCATACTACAGATTTGGATATTATTGCAAA
Organism: Podargus strigoides; assembly: GCA_028020825.1. Lineage (NCBI taxonomy): Eukaryota > Metazoa > Chordata > Aves > Caprimulgiformes > Podargidae > Podargus > Podargus strigoides. The sequence goes on from CM051622.1 coordinate 54,241,267, forward strand.
CTTCTCTGCTGAGTTTGCCCATCTTTCCTTTTGGCTACACATGTCACAAGGGAGATTATGATCTGTCTTCTTGTTTATCAGTAAGGAAAGTGATAAGCTGACTGTGGAGTCTGTGCAGCACTTTGCATCTTTTCTGAAAGGATAAATAAAATGTGTTTTCTGAGTTTGACTACAATTTCTATCTTTAAAGCAGCTTGGTTGCTCTGAGATCACTATTTCTGCTCCTGAATGGCTGCATAACATAGTGCTGTCTACTGTGGATCACTGTAATAGCTCTTTTTGCTATCCTTCTTTCACTGCAGTGCGTTAGGGCTACCCTCTCCAGAACAATGTGCTTGCTAGTTATTTCAAGATTGGGAGAAAAGAATTGTAAATATTTTTCTTCATTTCTGATCAGTGAGCTCTGAAAGACTGTAAATCCTTGTGTTGTTCCTCGTTTGGGAGGGAGCAAATGGTTGTAAAGATCCTGGCTGTTCTTTTTAGGATGATTATAAACCCTGGCTTGCTCATTCTTTCTTCCTTACTTGTTACAGTCTCTTCCTAGATTGCCTCAAAATAGCTGTTCCTATGCCAGGCTTGAGATAACTTCATCTTCTAAGGTTTCACAATAGAGTTGTGCATTAAAAGGGGATATATTGAACAAATTGGTATTTTCTTCCATCTTAGTCAGATTATTTGGTTGCAATTTAAACTTTGATTCCACACAGACCCAATCTTCCGCTCATTAACCAATTATTTTTAAGTGGGATAATTATAGATCATAATTTAGTATGCATTTTCTTGAGAAAAAGGGCAAATTAATACATGTAAACATGGGTGAATCTATTTAAATAAACTGTCCACAAAATCCTTACAATATGTAAACAACATTTGTTATGCCTTGGAGATAGCATATGATTGGACTCATGAGACCCTGTTTATCCTACTGAACAGTTTCTTTTACAACTTCAAAGGGAATTTTATATATTTATGGCAATAGCAGGGTGTTAAGTGTAGCTAGACAGAAATTATACCTCAACTATTTAGTTAATGCCAATAGGGATTAAATTAGATTTTATAGCTGTTAGTAGAAGTCTGTTTTGTAGCTAACAAGTGGGATTTTTAAATCCTGGAAAGCATAATCCTATTATAAAACTGGCAGCTGAATTAACATTATCTAGGAAGCAAGTCTTCACGGATTAACATTTTTTGACATTAACAAAGGAAAACTAATGCTACAGGGATATTAGATGCTTTTCCCAAAAGTAGGAAAAAAAGGAAAGTGAATATAGGACAAGATAAATGGCACAAATACCGCAGGAAGGAAAAATAGAGTGAAATATGCATGAGAAATGAAATCTGGGAGTGGCCGTGTTCTGCCTCAAGTACAAAAGAAATACACTGGGTAGGAAAAGGCTCCACAATTGGTAATTCATACGTTAACCCTTGCATTGATTTATACGTGCCTTGTAACTAATTCACAGTTATCCAACATAAGCATGGGATAGCCATGAAAGCCTTGGCCTGCCCTGAGGGCTGAGGTCTTTGCATTCCAGCTAGATGCTATAGGAGCCAAGGACTGGCAGCACTGCTGAAGAAACACTCTTCCCTTTACTGAACAGGCCTGTAAAGCTGTTCCACAAAGACCCCAATGAAGTTCTCCTTAACATACCTCGAAGGACAGTTATGGGACAACTGCTGTAGGCAGTGGTAGGGGAGATGAGTGGGTCACTGAAGTTGCTTGTCTTGCGATATCTTATTCTAGGCGTTGGTAGACTAAATAGCTGTAAGGGTGTATGATGTCATATTTCAATTTAAAAATCTTTTTCCTCATCACAATTTCAGGGCAAACCTTTTATTATTAAAAATTGTGATGTATACATCTCCTGTAAATTATTTTACAAGCTCTGTGTTTAGAATCTGAGCCCTTATTCACAGCTGCAGCAGTGAAATAAAGTAGTATTTTATTTTGGGGAGGCTTAAGAGGAATCCACTTGATAAACTTAGCAGTCACAAAAACATGCCAAACAATTTCTTCCAGATTTTGCAACATCATATTCAGTGTTGTTGACCCAGTACAGATTTTACTGTAACAGTATCTGTTGGCTGTCATCTTGTCTCACAAATTTCCTTCTTATGAAACAGAGAATTTCATTAATTACTAATGGAACCTAAACTGAAACAATTTGTTCTGACTTTGCCTTCCAACCTCCCAGTTCCTTAGTTCAAGTAAAGCAGAACTAGATCTGAGTCACTGTCAGACTGCGGTTTTGTTATCAGAGATTTAACTGTGGCTTTGCAGACCTAATACATGGCTTCACAGGTTGATTCTTGGTTTGATGTTTTTGAAATTCTGCTTCTTTCCTCCTTGCAGGTTGCTACTTTATCCATTGTTAGTTACTGCCCGAGCATGTGTGTATAGCAATGATTGCTGTGGTTAAATCTGTTACCAGATGTGGGGCTGTGACTGCCTTAAGGGCTTTCTTAAGTCATGGTTGTATAGCATAGACTTTACCTTGCAAAGCATATAACAACATACAACAACATCTAAGCTGTGGAAATAGTGTGAAATTTCTAAGTTGCCAAAGTGTCTTCCTGTGAAGTTAGTGCCATGAGAAAGACCCTTGGCACCATTACGTCAGTGGGAAAATTCACACCATTTGGCATCAAGAGGACCAAGATTTATCCCCTGTTGTGTGCATGTTGCACTAACGATAATGAACCCTAGTGGGAATTGGGAGTAGTTGCTTGCCCTCTGTTGTGGCTCTTTTTCAAAAATCTGTCCCCCAGTTGCTTTTTTTTTTCTGTATGTAGAAGTATACAATAGTCCATAAGTCTGGTGCTTAAGCACGCAGGTATCTTTTAGCCATTGCCACCACCCTCTGAGGTTCTGGGCACCTTTGGAGAAAAGGGAGTAGAATGTGCCTATGATTTTTCACATCAGGAAGGACATGAATTTGATGTCTCCCAGAAGTGCATGCTCCTTAGATAAAGGACCTGTCTTTCCTTCCTTAAGTAATGAGCAAGCCTGTAGTATTTTATAGGAGCAATCCATATAGCATCCAGTTTTGCTGGCTGAGTTGGAAAGTATACAGATTTGGACCATAAGACTTGGGTTGTTTTTAAAATGCTTGTCTAGCTCCTCAGCTTATGTAAATAGATTTACCTTTTTCTTTTTCATATGGTGACACAGCAGGTGAAGCAGCTCTAAAATGAGAATTAAAGAAAGATTATGTGGGAAGAGAGCGTTATATGACCAGATAGTTACATCCACATCACCTGGCTGAACACTCACCCTCTGCCTCCAGCCCCTGGAGGAGAGAGATGAAGATGCCAAGGGGCGATGTGGTTACTGAGCAGAGCACCTTTCATCCTCCATATGACCCTGCACCTGCTGCTTGACTGTGAAATAGCTTACTGAATGGGGAGAGAGGGGTGAGGAATGCTTGACTTTGCCACCCAGTGCTCTTGCATCTGAATATGTGTTTTTCTAGAGTAGATGCTTTGTAGAAGCTCGTTCAGGGCCAGCATGTGATAAACAGCAGTAGCAGCACCTGAGCATTGCCAGTCAGGGCACCTGATCTCAGAATTTGGCTTCATGTTGTCAAATTTGCTTATCATTGGTGAGGTGATGGAAATGCCGAGAAGAAAAATAAATGCCCAGAAGTATGATGACTGGTTGTGGGTTTCAGTGCTTGAGGCTGCTGCAAGTAGGCTTGCAAACACCTGCTCAATTTTGTAGCTGGGAGAAATTCACACACTGAGCAACCCCTGAGTAGCGCTTTATGTGACTCGGCAGAAACTAGCAGAATGCAACTGGCTCTTAGCCTGTGAGGGCAATCCCAGTCCCTGTCAGCAGGTGTTGCCTCTTCCTACGTCCATCTCTTCATAGAGGTGTATTTGGTGCTACATAGCAAAGCACTGAGTGGCTCTCAGGGGTGACATTCCTGCAGGAAGAGTGACAATGCTTTGCCATAAGTACAGCTAGTGGGTCAAAGGGGTCTCAGAGACCTCCCTTTTCTTTTGACACTGAAGCACTGAGCTTTCTCTGTGCTGTTAAGGGAGAGCAGACCCACAAGGCTCACCTTTTCAGACCATATGGTCATGTCAAGCAGCCTCCTGCCATCCTGACTGGGGGCAAAAAATATAGTAATAATAATGTGTATTGTACATATTTAACTTGTACCACTGAGGACCAAGTAGTGGCAGAGGGGACCTCTATGAGCTGGTTGTGGCACCCTGGAGCTGGAGGTAAGGACACTCTTTCCTGGTGTGGTCCAGGAGTTGGTAAGCAAAGGACAGGGTGTGAAGAAACACTGGTGAAGCAACTGAGTCCCTGTGGAGGAACCGTGGCAGAAAGCAGCAGCTTCTCAGCACAAAGAAGTCTTGCCTGGGGTTTCACACAGGGGTGCCTATAGGCCCTTTTTTGACTCTCACAGTTCAAGAAAAGAGGACTCGTGCTACGTTCTTAAGTTACACACAGGAAACTCCCAACTTGTCAGTCGCTGACTTTCACACCTAGAACTCTGCAAGTGCAGTAAAGTTGGTATGTATAGTAAATCTGCCGTGGCTATAAAGTAAAGCTATTCCTTGAGTGAAGCAGAGCATTTATTGAACTCTGTCTTTCTGTTCTACTGATAAACTTATCTGGCAGGGGAAACTAGGATGTCCATTTGGGTTCATATATTGGAGGGTTTTCTGGGGTAACAGAAGTATTGAGCTGGAGGAGCTGTCGTCATCTAGTTCAGTCCTCTAATCTGAAGCAGGAGGAAGCCTTTCCAAAGCACCCCAACAGATGTTTCTTTAACCACTTGTAGAGAGTGCCCACAGATATCTCTGGTCCCCCTAATGTCTACTCAGGATTTTCTAAGAATTTAACTTAAATGCTATTTTCAGCAAATGATATGGATTTTGTTGCCCATGACCACTTACAGAATGAAAAGCAGAAACCTGTAACCCTCTCCTATAAAACATAATTCTGTGTATTGAATTGTTATTAATGTCTCCTATAGAATTTCTCTTTTTAGTGAAAGTAACTGCATATCCTTCAGTTTTTTCTAACAGAAGCTGCCTGAACATCTTATCAGTCTTCCTGTAAGCTTGTGGACTCTCTCCAATCTTTTTTCATTTCTGGTCCCCAAAACTGGATTTCAAATTAGCTCTTATAAACACAACATAAAACAGTACAATTAATTCCTATTTTATTATATATGATGTTTCTGTTAATATATTTTCAGAACTGGATTTGTCTTTTTTGTAATTACACTACATTGATGGCACTTGTTCACTTCAACCTGCTACTCAGTGCATTTTCATCTTTGTTTCTGACTGTGTCTCTATCTCATATGTAATATTGTTCTATCTTTTTCACTTTTTACTATCCAGTCTGAGAATGTCATTGCATCTCTCTCCAAATTACAGCTCTCTGAAGATGCTGAAAATCGAATCTTTCTTGCAGTACCCAAATTGTTAATGAAAATATTGAAATTATGCCCCTTCACCCTCCAGGAGGGGTGCTCAGTTGAATACTGGTTGTTACTTTTTGAAGGTAGATTTCCATATTAGCACATTTCCTTTGAGGTTATTATGTGCAGCAGTGTCAAAAGCTTTCTCACATCTTGACTGCCCTCCACAGTTTCTCAGCACCTCTCAGCCAAAGCTGAAGATCATACTCCAGGTGCAGCTTCACTAGTGCTGAGTAAAAGGGGACAATAACCTCCTTAGTCTTCTGACCATGCTCCTCCTAATGTAGTCTAGTGCGCAGTTTGCCTTGTTTGCAATGAGAGCACATCGTTCCCTTGCTGGCCCTCATTCAGGTTGCTGCCCACCAACGTGCCAAGCCTCTTTCAGCTGGTACAATCTGTAGCCTGTCACCTTGGGCCAGGTAGAGGTGTGTAGTTATCCAGTCCCTGCTGCACTACTCCTTGCTTGTCGTTACTGAACTTCATGGTGCTCCTGTTGGCCCAGTCCTCAAGTTTCTCATGGTGCTTCTGAAACTCTACCGGTCATGTGCCTCTAGTTTGGTGTCACTGGAAAATTTGCTCAGGGTTCATTCTGTGTCGTCATTAAGGTTGATGCAGAAGATGCTGGATAAAATTACCCCTAGTATCAAAGCCTAGGGTTTTACGCTTGTTACCAGCTGCTCGGTCATAGTCAACTATCCTTCAGTCTTAGCTGTCCAGCCAGGTTTCAACCCATCTAGTAGTCCATTCTTTTTGTCCAGCCCATATTTTCTCAGCTTCCAGGTGAAAATGCCATGTCCTCTAAAGTCAGGGTGTACTACATCTGCAGCTTGCTCTTTGTCCATGTAGCCAGTCATTTTGTCATAAAAGGTCATCAGATTGGTCAGGCAGAGATTTCCTCCTCCTGCTCAAACCCACACAGAGTTACCCATTTTCTTCCCTCTTTCATTGTTTGTGGTTATCGTGATATCATGATTGCAACTTGTTCTATCCTCTCTTCTTCTTTATCCAGCTAGAATCAATAGACTTAATGAACAAGATACTAATTTATTCTTACTTCATTATATAGCTTCACAGTGTCAGATATTTTGAAGTGTCTTTAACACTGGAGCATATTGTACTTTCTGATCACTAAAATTTTAGTTGCCTTGAGTTGACTTTAGACACCTGCATCCGAGAATGCAATTCCCAGCCACACTGTTAATCCCTGCATGTGCTCTTAAGTGCTTGAAAGTCTGCTTTTGTGCATACTCAGAAATGCTTCTGTCCTCTTCTGGCAGCTTGTTGTCTCTCTCATGCCAAGGCTATCAGAAAGATATGTTCTGTTTAAGGCCCTTGAGCAGATGGGATCAAAACTTGCCTAGCAAACTCTGACAGGAGACACATGCAAAGCACAGCAACCATGGCATTTTTATATAAAAAAGGCTAGGATAGGAAAGAAGAAATAATGGTCATATCCATGGTGGTATGGGTAACAGGCTCACAGTGAGCTGATGGGTTAGGGTCAGAGGGGAAGCGAGAACAGGAGAATATCATGGTGGTGCTTGATCAAGGAGAGGCCATGCACAAAGATTTCTTTAAATAACTGGAAGAAGTATCTCAAATTCTTTCTGACTCTCATGGAAGACTTCAACCATGCCAGTATCTACTGAGAGGATAGTGTGATGGGACACAAGCAATCCTGATTTCCGGAATGCATGAAAGACAATTTTTTGATGCAAGTGCTGAACAAGCTAACTAGGGGAGATGCTTTGCTGAACTCCTGAATGAGAATGAACTGTCAGTCAATAGCAGCCTTGACTGCAGGAGCTGTCAGATGCTGGAGTTTACAATCCTTAAAGCAGTGAGGAAGGCAAGGACATGAGACTTCAGCTCATAGGCAGGCCTGATCCCATGTTAGACTGCCCCTGAAGGTAAGGGAGAGAGCTCATAAGGGCTGATCAGACTTCAGTGACAACCTGCTCAAAATGCAGGAGAATCATCTGGAGGGCAGAACAGGCAGGCATGGCAGGAGGCCAGCTTGCTGAACAGGAAATTCTTAATTTAATTCAAATGCAAAAAGGAAGCATACAGGAAATGGAAGGAGGAATGGGCTATTGAGGAGAGATAGAGAAGTATTACATAGGTATGTAAGGACAGAATGAGGAAGGTCAAAGCCTGGCTGGAGTCAAAACTGGGGAGAAGAGCAACCATGGAAGTTTCAATACTTTTATCAACAACATAAGAAAGACCAGGGAAAATGAGGGTCTACTACTGAGTGGTGACCTTTACTTGCAGGGCATAGGTAAGGCTGAGGTGTTCAATACTTTCTTTGCCTCAGTCTCTACAGTCTGCTCCCAGACCTCCTGGTCAACTGCTTGTGTCTAGAAGAAAAACCTGGGGTTCCATGCAGTAGAGGATGGAGTTACGGTCTGTTTAAATAAACTGGTCCATGGGACCAGACAGGACATGCTGGAGGCTGCTGAGGGAGCTGGGCAGTGTCATCATGAAGCTGCTGTCTGTCATCACTGAAAGGTTCTGGTGGCTGGAGGAGGTTTCTGACACCTAGAGAAAGGCAAATGTTACAGCCATCATCGGAAAGGGTAAGAGTGAAGAACTGCAGGTGCATCAGCTTCACACTAGTCTCCAGGAAAGTGATGGTGCTGCTGATTTTCATGGAAGTTATTTCAAGGACCTAACTAGAATGGACTGATCAGTAGCAAATTGTGCCTGACAAACCTGATTGGCCTTCTCTCTTGAGATGACTGGCAGTTTGGATGAAGGGAGGGCAGTGAATGTCTTTTACCTTTAAATTAGTAAGACTTTTGGCATAGTGTCCCATGATATCCTGGTAGCCAGCTGGAGGAGAAATGGACCATATAGGCAGGCAGACTGGACTGTAGAGCTCAAAGAATAGTACTGAGTAGAACAGAGCTGGCTTTTGAGGCCTTGATAGAGGCTTTGCTTCCTGATGGCAGAGCCAGGCTTTTCTCAGAGGAGCTCAGCAGCAGGGCAAGAACACAGGTTACATGAGGGGAGATGCTGACTGGAAACAAGGGAAAAAAGTCTTCCCCATGCAGGTGTTCAGACACTGGAACATGTTGCCCAGAGCGGTGCTGCATCCTCCCTCTGTGGGGGTGTTCAGGCCTCAGCTGGATGAAGCTGTGAGCCACCTGGTATAGAGCAATAGTTAGCCCTTGTCTGAGGAGGCGAATGGACAAGGTAGTCCATTCCAACCTCAGGAGAATTAAGAGTGTGTAATTGCATGATTTTCCTAGTGGTTAGAAAACTTGTCCAGGAAGCAGGGAGCAGAGGTCTATTTGTCCTTAGCTGGAGTGATGACAGCACCCTGCTAAATAAAACTCTGATCTGTACACACACACCTCTGTGATTGAGACATCCTCCACCTTGCTTTAAATACATAGATGTTAACTGGGCCAGAGAGCATATCTAGGCCTGAAGTTGACTTTTTAGCTCAGTGATTAGGGCATGAACCTAAGAGAAGAGAGACCTGGATTTCTATCTGTGCTCCAGGGAGAGCACATTTTAGCCTATGGCTTTTTGTCAAACATTACAGTACATTTCCCTGTGTGGTTCTAGTCCTAGTTTACTAATCTAATCAAGAAATCAGATCCTCAACAGGCATGAAACTGGCACCATGAAAGGTACCACTATACTACCAGGGAAATTTTAATTTATATTTTTTCTTAACAACCTGACACCTCCATAAGCAACTCTTTCTGTTTAAAAACCTTGAACAGTTCGCATAGTTTTTACTGCTTTTCTATTTGTAAGTGAAAAATTATATATTTTACTTGCCACCACTGACAGCTATTTTTTCCCTCCTTCTGTACTCTTCCCTCACCTGTTGCCATTTGAAAAGCAATTCAAGCCAGTTTCTCCTTTTTTTTTTTTTTTTTTTTGAAGTGCCTGGATAGACTGCAAGGGTCAGGACAAGAAAAAAACAGTGTGTTAGAGGTTGTTGAATCCAGCAATGTTGTTAGAGCCAGTTGCACCATCAGTGAGGCTGAGCAAGTGCTGCCAGTAGGCACATGCATCCACATATATGCATATCTATGTTTGTATATATATACATATGTATATATACTTTCTGACTGCACTAAATAAACAGAGTAGCTGGCCACTCAGTTTGGCACAGTCAGAAAGCAGTGGCTTTACCAGCATTCATGTAAACACAGCACTCATACAAACATGGACCACGGGATGGTCAAATCCTGTTCCCAGTCCCGCAATACACTCCCTCTGTATGGTAGTATGCATATGCACACAATGTCTGTATAGTATCTATCTATACACAGATAATACAGACCAGCCATATCTGGCCTTAAACAGTCAGTATATCCTGTAGCTGGCCCCACATTCCCTAATCTCCTCAGTTTCTGTCCCCTGGAACTGTGAAGCATGGAGGTTTGTGATCCCACTGCAGTTGCTGTTAGTCAGACTTCTTTTCATTAAACACACACATGCACACGCACTGGAGCACTCCTGTAGCTGGCCCCAGATCCCATTAACAATTCAACTTATCTTACCATTAGCCTGAGAACTGCCATTTCAAATTGCCCATAGCCATATATAGTGTTAGTAAATTAAAGGTGAAGTTGCTCAAAGTCAGAGATTGATGGTAAGAAACTTACTGTCACTGTTTTTTTCAATAGGAGATGGGTGCTAAACTGTTATTCCAAATCCTTTTTATCTACACGTATAGCTATGAAATGAACAGCCATAAGTGTGGCATGCTTGAGCATCCTGTAGAATTAAGAAGAAAACTTCACTGAACTGATATATGTTTTATTTGCAGTTAAAAATACAAAGCATTGTATCGCTTAGCTGCGCTGGCCCACATGTGAGGGTCGGTACATGCAGCATGTTTTACCGATCCTTTTGTAGAAGGTGAAGGAGGAGGAGCAGCTCAACTGGGTTAAGCACAGTAGATGGTATAGATAGGAGCTTCTGGCTACCCTGCTGCTCTTGCAGTTGATTAGCTGTTTTCAGTAATTATGCATTTCCATCAGGGGTGCAATGGTTATCACCTCTGGTAATGAGATTACTCCCATTTCATACAAGTGTAATGTTCTGCCGATTCCCTTTTGGCACTTTACACATTTCCTTGACTCGCACTCTCAAGGTTTACCGAGTTTGCTCGCCATATTCTCTCCTATGGACTCACCGAACTGTGCAAACGGGTTCCCCGGCATTTGTCAGTCTAGTGGTGGCAACCCATAGGCATGCCAGGGTAGCCTCACAGCATATACAAGGAAGAGCTTGCTTTGCAGTAACCACGGTGAACTAATTCATTATTTTTGTTGTTGCTTTTTTTTTTCAAGTGGCTACAGTAGGCTGTCAGAGAATGGGGATTACATGTTTTTCACTTATGTGAGGCATCTCTATAGCCCATGACACAACATCCCAAAACCCCCAAAGCATGGTTTTGCATCCTATTCACCACAGAAGGAAAACTGGATAAGGCATGTCCTTTCATTATAATATTGTAAAATTTTCAAATTTTGATGGCATTCCCTAAATGCAGGGTACTTGCTCCCTAAAGCACTGTTAAATATCATTATTGCCAATTATAGAACAAGCCAGAGAAGTGGATGCTGATGTTGCATCTGACTTAGACAAGTAAATTGTCCATTCTTCTGGTGCTGAGTAATTACCCTGGAAATTTCTTAAACGGGAAGAAAGAGAGATACCCCAGTAAAGGACAAATAAATCACTGAAGAAGATACAATACGGTAATGCACGCAACTGGAGCTTAACAAAGAGGAAAGAGTATGCAGTGAAACTACCCTGCACGGAGCTGCAGATTCCAGGCATTCCTTTTGATGGAGCCTCTGAAGGAAGGATAGAGGCTGTGTACCCCTTTTGAGACAGCTTCACAGGTCACAGATCTGGCCTAAACAAAAGTATTTTTTTCTAAACTACTCCTTTTATTTTCCTCCTCCTCATGTCAAGATTCCAGCAGAGTTTTCTAAGCAGTCCGAAGGCTGTCCTGGCAGCATCTACCTCCCTGCCTCTGGGGACCGATTCCAGGTCATAGATCAGAGGGAAGGTATACTTCATACAGCGCCTTGGCGCTAGCACACCTCCTTTCATAGTTATTTTATTTCCTTCCAGACTGTGGCATGAAAAGGGCAACACTGTAGGCTACCAATCAACCACCTCCTTGAAATAAACCCCATCATCACAGTATCTTTCATGTAGACATCCCAGTGAGTAAGCTGCATGGTGCAAAGAAGGGCATCTGGTTTTCACCCTGTTCTGGAAATCGAGTGAGTATATAAATGTAGTTTTTGCCAAGAAATATAAATGTAAGTGCTTGAGCAGTAGCCTTGGAGCACGGAGACATCCTTGACTCTCCAGGTGGTTCTAGGAGCCATGTGACAAGTTCCTTTAATGCTTTTTCCCATTAAAATTGATCCAAGATCCCAAAAGATAAGCTATGAAATTCCCCTTATGTGTGAATCTGCCAGATTTCCAAAGGGAAAGATTCTGGTCAGGAAACCAGAAAACAATGCTACCTCTGCAGTAAACCTCTCCTATCCCTTCAGAAAAGGTCTTCATCCTGAAGGTGCTGCTAAAACCAAGCACTTCCAAGCAATCATGTTTAAGGGGAAAGATACTAAAGGTGCCTTCTTTAGGAATGGGAGGTCTCAAGCCTCCCACGCCAAGAGCAGGCACAAAGGAGCTGTCAGATGAAGCCTGCTGCTTAAGGTAATGCTCTCCTCCCTTCCTGCTTTTCCATGTATCCTTTTTTGCCCACAGCCCTTGTTTTCAACATGCTAAAATGAGCCAGGGTGGTGCTCAATCCAGTTGCTTTCTTTGGGCTTTAGAGTCAGGGTTTTGGAGGCAGGGCACCAGCTGTGAAGTTAAATTGATAAGATCTACATTTCAACAGAATAAGACATATAATTCACCCTTGAAAAGTCAGAAGTCTTATTTCTGAGAAACTGCTACTTAAGAGAAGATTTGACTATACTCTTTAACTCAATCTAATCTACCCAGTCTAATTATATGCTCATTTCTACTCTAGTTTAGAAGAGTAGTAATATAAAAAAATCATACAAAATGTGGGATCTTTTTCAGCTTTGCATGAGGTCAGTAAGCTTGGGTCATGTAAGTGCTGTGAAGGCAACACCATGGAGTTTTCATTGAAAGGGTTTGATAAGGGACTTGTATTGTTGCAGAGGGAAAGGCACTTGGAAAATCTCTCTATTGAACTTGTTACTTCATGTAAAGCAGTAGCTGCAATAATAAGAAAAAAATCACATCTAATTTCCTGGAAAAGTGGGAAATAGAGAGAATATATTTTAATAGCAGTCATATTATTAACTCTTTGAGATTCCAGTATATGTCAGTGATCTCTAAACACAGCTGTACAGTACAAGTGCCAGTGCTGGCACAAGCAGCATCTGAGAAAGTTCCCCATTGTGCCAAGACTGTGACACCGCGTTCTGCTGGAGATCTCTTTGGCTCCGTTTCATGCATACCTAGCAGATTTAGCAGATTGTGAAAATGAATGTTTTCCATTCTCATGGCTGATTTTTGCATGCATCTGTTCACTCATCTAAACCTTAGTTACATGCTGCTATGAGAATGAAAGGCTATAATTTTTTCCTTGGAAATTGGGATTGTTTCATGGACCACAATTTCTGCTTAAGGATCCTGCACAGAAATTGAGAAACACTTGTCTCACTAATGTCTTATTAAAAATCGTAGCTACAGGGATGTATTTTTCCCTCCTTCTTCATGCATATCTGTGCTTCATGTTATAGGACTCATGTGCATAGATCAAGAGAAAACTACTCCCCCTAGAATGGGAAATACCTGTTGGCAGGTACCAAAAGATAGATATTTAAACCTGGCATTTGCATATGACATTAGTAAACCCACACTGATTATGTCACAAATTCTGTATTGTAGTTTATAGTGCTTACTTCATATACCAGGTTGCAAGTTACTGTGAGTGCACAGAGTTTGCCAAATTGTTTGAATATCATAGCTGTGCTATATTACAGGGTTTACACAGGCATTTAGATGCTGAATATTCCTCTTCTTATTTTTTGGAGAAAAAATGGCCTGGCAATTAGCTTAATATAATGAGCTTGAATAGAGTCATGAAAGCAAACTGATGTATGTGACACTCCAGAATTAACAATGTTTACACTCTCGCTTTTTAAAAATTGCATTTCTGGCATGTTAGCTTTTTATGTCATAACTTCACTGTGTTTACCATTCTAAATATCCTAAAAAACTAAATGTTAGGGTTTTTTCCACAAGGGAGGAGTTTAAATGGCTTAACCACATTCTCGTAAGCAATCTAGGCAAAGACAAAGGCTGAGATTCAGATGACTCTCAGCCCACCCAACCTCTGCAATGTTTTTAGTAAATAGCACAAGTCTGTTGTTTTTTTCAAAATTATTTGTGCTTTGCAGATTTGTATTCCCTTTGTTGCAGCGATGTACTTTTCTGAGCCTTGTTCCTGTGCCACCAAAATTAACATGCACCATCTAAAAGGTAAAGACAAGGATACAAAGGCAAAAAAGCCATCAGTAGAAGCATTGTGCCCCACACTACTCTTAAAACACATGCTTCTTGTGCATCCAAAGCGCCCATTAAACCTTTATATCACTCTTCAGAGACTGTCATTTCTTTTTCCACAGCATAAAGTTTACAGGTTCTTCTCTTTTCTAAGGCACCCTCGTTGCTGAGTGGTTACACAAAAGGAACAGAGCTAAAAAGTGAGTCACATTAGTCATGCTGCGTAAGGTCCAGTGAAGTGGATTTCCAATTATTGCTAATTTATTCAAGGGTAAATTGTTGCACTGTGAGGGGGCTAGCAGTAGGGGTGGGTGCAGAGCCACGCTGGCCCAGCGGGTGCCTGGCGGGGCACATCGTGCAAAGGCTGTCATGGTTGCTGCATCTCCCGGGGGCTGGCTTCAAAATGCACGCCCACATGTGCAGGGATAGCTCCACTGTCTTGCAGAAGGAAGAAAGAAATGTTGGGTTTCATTGCACCCCTGCTCTTCTGTCAACTCTGTGGGGATCCTGGTTGAGGTAGACCTGAGTGGTGGCAGTCAGAGGAACGTTGGGTCTGTCCTTGTGGCTGCGTCCTGCCCCAGGGCAGGAGCCTGGTGCTTCTCATATGAGGATGGGGTACTTCCCACTCATCTCTTTCACCTGAACTACATTTCCCTTCTGGTTTGGAGGTATTTTGTGGAGGGGAAAGAGAGCACCATGACCCAAGGCTACCATGTGGCAATGCTGCTGGCAGCCTCCAGGACCCCAAAAGGTCTTAGGGGGAGCCTCCACCAATGCACATGTTTGGCTGTGCCCAGCCACAGAGTCAAGGGAAGAAGCCAGAGAGTTGTGGTTAATGGGACGGAGTCTAGTTGGAGGCCTGTGACTAGTGGAGTCCCTCAGGGGTCGGTACTGGGACCGGTGTTGTTTAGTATCTTCATCAACGACTTGGATGAGGGTACAGAATGTATCCTCAGCAGGTTTGCTGATGACACCAAGCTAGGAGGAATGGCTGACACACCAGAGGGTTGTGCTGCCATTCAACGAGACCTCGATAGGCTGGAGAGTTGGGCGGGGAAAAACTTAATGAAATTCAACAAGGGCAAGTGTAGAGTTTTGCATCTGGGGAAGAACAACCCCATGTACCAGTACAGGTTGGGGGCTGACCTGCTGGAGAGCAGTGTAGGGGAAAGGGACCTGGGGGTCCTGGTGGACAGCAGGATGACCATGAGCCAGCAGTGTGCCCTTGTGGCCAAGAAGGCCAATGGCATCCTGGGGTGTATTAGAAAGGGGGTGGTTAGTAGGTCGAGAGAGGTTCTCCTCCCCCTCTACTCTGCCCTGGTGAGGCCACATCTGGAGTATTGTGTCCAGTTCTGGGCCCCCCAGTTCAAGAAGGACAGGGAACTGCTCGAGAGAGTCCAGCGCAGAGCCACAAAGATGATTAAGGGAGTGGAACATCTCCCTTATGAGGAAAGGCTGAGGGAGCTGGGTCTCTTTAGCTTGGAGGAGACTGAGGGGTGACCTCATTAATGTTTATAAATATGTAAAGGGTGAGTGTCATGAGGATGGAGCCAGGCTCTTCTCAGTGACATCCAATGATAGGACAAGGGGCAATGGGTGTAAGCTGGAACATAGGAGGTTCCACATAAATGTGAGGAAGAATTTCTTCACAGTGAGAGTGACAGAACACTGGAACAGGCTGCCCAGAGAGGTTGTGGAGTCTCCTTCTCTGGAGACATTCAAAACCCGCCTGGACATGTTCCTGTGTGACCTGACCTAGGTGTTCCTGCTCTAGCAGGGGGATTGGACTAGATGATTTTTTGAGGTCCCTTCCAATCCCTAACATTCTGTGATTCTGTGATTTGCAGCCATGTGCTTTAATTGGCACTTTGTAGTCCAGCAAGCTCATAGTCGAGCTCTTCCATCCGGCTTTGTGCGCATACACAATGTTGCTCTTTTAACTTTAATAGCAGCATGAATTTCAAATCTCATCTGACATCCATGGCTCCACTAAGGACATGCAGAATAATTTGTATTTCATTTTCAAGTCCCTGTCCTCTGCAAGCTGGTACATAGGCTAGCCATGTTCTGGCAAGCCAGGATAGAAAATGTCCCTGCTCATCTCATGGAGCAACTAATCAATGTTTTTTTAATGCAACTGGAAAGCTTACATGTGTGGTCTTCTCAGCTAGCATGATCACAGCACTGGATAAAGACGCTTTTGCAATTGGAAGATATATAACCTTTTGGTTGAGAACAGCTGGTTTGGTTTTGGTGGCAGACAGTGTGTTTCTGACTGGGCAACGTAACTGACCGTGGGAGCCAAGTCCATCTGGGCCCTTCCCCAAGGGCCTCTCTCCCTGCTATGACCGAAGGGTATTTCCCCATCAAGCTTGCCAGCCTTTCTCTACAGAGGAGCTAGCTACTAATTTGTACATGCTGTGTCTTAGTGAACCTTTGGGGACCTTCAAAAAAGCTGAGGATATTTTCAATAGTTTAAGACACACTGCTTTAAATGTCTCATTTAGCCCATCCAAACCTCTAAGTCAGAGACACTTAAAGTATTGTTCCATAGCAATTTCCTCTGCTCAGTGATCACGGTAGTACTCGCAGAGCCAGAAAGGCTGTATTTTCCTTTTGGGATAGGAAGAAATACAGTAAAACAGGTGGGGTTTGGTGCTTTACAGATTGGAACTAATCCTGCTGCCTCTTGCACTACTAATTTAAAATTTGCATTCTGTTGAATTCAAAGGAAAATCAGAACACAACGTGTTTCTTCAAGAAAACAAAGTGTCCTTAGACTTTTAAGGCCGCACAGGCTAGGTAATAAATATCTCCAGTAAGAATAACTAGTCTTATTTTTACGAATTCCTATTTAACTTACAATGCTTGCAAAATCTTACTGTGCATTTCTAGTATGTGTGTGCAACACTGTTCTGGGATTACAGGTGCTGGGTTTGGGCAGGCGGTTGTAAAGTGTTTATATTTGTAAAGATTTTGTTAAAGTGGAATGCTACTGTATTCTCTGTTTATCTAATATTTTACATAATGGAGATGTAAGTTTGCTTGCCTTCCTCTTTTTTTTTTTTTTTCCTTTATAAAATGTAAGAGCTGAGAAGCAATTAGAAATAGTGGTTTTCTTTTGGCAACTAAAAACTGTTAATAGTCGGAAAGTTATGTTTGCAGCATAGATTGCTAATAAAATTCACCTCTTCCTGCCAAAATCAGAGAGTCCAGTTTTCGACATCTCTCCAGTCTCTCTCTCTGCACGAGCCATTCGCACCAAACTGGCTGCACTTCTGGCTGTTTTGCTTGTGCACTCTGTCAAAAAATATTTTCTGCATCTCTAATTTCATCAAGATATGCTTGACTGCAAGCGTCAGCATCGCTGAGCACTAGTGTTTAATTCAAAATTTGCTGCGTCTGTGGCTGCAGCAGCCAAACAACTGAAGTATCAATGAGGAACCAGACCACCAAGGTGCTGCAGTTTGTTGGCGTGTTTGTGCAATTAGGTGAGAAACGTCACTCTGGTGTGACTGCCCGTGCTTCAGCAGTACTCCAATGACCATATAGCTTCAATTTTTAATATTCACGTCTAATAGTCACATCAGCAAAGGGCTATATGTAAAAACTCTGCGTTTAATTGTTGAATACCTTTTATAGAGGTGTGTGCCATATTTTGAGAAACAAAAAGTACCCTTTTTTCTTCCCCCATTAGTCATAGTGACACATTTTTAAATAGCAGTCTGCAGTGATAATTATCTCATCTGTGCAGTTTCTAAGGTATTTCTTACACTGAGATACAGTTGGCAGCATTAAGGCTTTAGAAGTCCTAAAGTCAGACGTGGATAGGATGGCAAAGGTTATAAAGAGCTAAGAAAATAGGTGAAAAGACTTTGAGGTGTCTACCTACCTCTTAAATATGGTTTGTTTTTAGGAACATCAGGGGGTTTTGGAATGAATCTATATCATTCATGTTTGATGTGCCCTCACTTTCACTGTTGATCATGACCTAACGTGGATGTAATGATGGTACTGTGATTGCCTCCTGCCCTGGCTATTTTATTGTCTATATTTTGTTGTCCTGTGCAGGTAGTTTTTCTGGAGAGGTAGATACCCAGGATACTGAGTAAGTGACCTTAAGTAACACTGCACTTCTAACCGGGTTGCCTTTGGACATGCTGTTGGACAGTGAGGGGATACGGATTGGGAGCGGACAGCTGCCCAGACCCTCAGAGGTGTGGGGTAAAGCTGGGCTGGTGTGGCCCAGCACAGTGAACTCAATTCATATCGTGTGTAAATCCAACCATTGCTGATTTTCTGCTGAATATATTTAGTGAGGGAATCGAGTTTAGTGGGTGATCATTTTGAATGATGAGCTCTTCATTACATCTCTTTTCATTGACTGCTGATGTGAAATTGACAGATGAAATGTGAGAGGATAATTTCATGTTTCACACCAGTGACTCCATTTTATTTGGTACCCTTCTCATATGATTGGGAAAGACTAGTGTCATATGAATCCTTTGCCCAGCTGAACGGTGAATCAGCAGGTCAATGATGAGGTCATGCCAAGACCTCCTGAAAAGCTTTGTTGTTGTTTTGGTTGGGTTGGGTTTTGCGTAGGCTTCTGAACAGGTTTCATGATGCAGCATACAATTTCATCACTTGTACCTTGGTTCAGATTTATTCCTGGTTAGTGCTGTCAAAGATTTCAACTCGCTGACAGCAACAATACTCGGTGGCAGTCCCTTTTCTGTCAGGTTTAGCAGTTTCCTGTGGCATGGACACTGGCCTGTGCTTTCAGCCCAGGGATAATATCTTTGTCTTGAGCAGGAACAGTGTTTGCATGAGCTTGTGTGATACCTTGTCAGGGAAGACAGGGTGCCTTGGCTCTGCCTGCATCAGGCAAACCTAATAATAAAGCATGGGATTTAATCAGAAGGGTAGGGCCAGAGACAGGCGAAACAAAACCTGTGCTATGTTTTATCCTGGTAGACAGGCCTGAAATGCCCTTAACTGCTTGCTTTGCTTCTCTGGTAGCTTCAGTTGCCACTGGCTCATAGCAGAGGGCAGTCCTGTGTGCTATGAAACCAAACGACTGATCCAAACCACAGCAGGTACTCACGGTGGAAAAGAGACCTTAGGTGCTGGGAGTGGCTCCCTGGTGCACTCACCAGCACTCATGCAACGGCACCTAGGAGAGAAGTTTGCAAAGCAAAACAAAGGTGCAGAAATCCTTCCCCTTTCTCCATTGCAGATTGGAAATTAATGTTTGCATTGTAATCCTGAAGCAGCGTGGAAGTCTCACCCACGTTTGTCTGGTTATGCTTGACGCTGAAAAGATAGCAGCATTTCCTTCTGCCACCCCCACGAAGGGAGAGGGTGGGGGGCTCAGAGCACGGCTGCTAACGTGAGCACAACATTTGCAACAGCATCCTGACATTCAGGGTGCTAATCCTTTCCATATTTCTGAGGTGCCTGTCAGTAGGGTTCTCTGATGGACCCATGCTCCGGGAATAGAGCCAATTTCTAACTTACAGAGGGCTCTGCATGATACCCCCCTCACGAACTCCTAGCACAAGATAAATAATTGTTTTGTGCTTCTGCTTCCTATCAATGGTACTATTCTTGCGACCGTTCCCAGCCCCAGTGCTCGGTCTCCCAGCCAGCAGGTGCGGGAAGCTCAGCGAGGGTGGTCCAGGCTCAGTGCACTCTGCGAGAGTGTATCCTGTGTTTCTCAATAACAGCCTCTCCAACCAGCGGATGAGCCCCAGAGGGAGTCCTAGACAGTCCTGCATTGGGCAGAAGAAGTTGGCAGCAACACAGGGCCTCAAGGATGGAGTTTATAAAGCCGGGAAAAAGTCCCCTCCTGTGGCGCAATGCTCTGTGCCAAGGCCATCATCCTTCCAGCCAAGGCAGGCTGGATGGGTCTCCCTTAAGAGCCTGTCAGGCCCTTTCTTTAGGCAGCCAGAGGGGCTGCCGCTGAGTGATGCACATCACCTCCTTCCACCCCACGCTCACTCCCTGCCAGCCGAGGAAACAAGAGGCCGGGATTAGAAATCAAACTCCAGGTTTTCTCTATGACTGTGCAGGGTGTATTAGCATTAGACCCCCTTTTTTTAAAAAAAAAAAAAAATTATATATTTGGGTTCTCCCAGCATCAGTGGTTTGTTCTCACACCCATCCCGGTCGTCCTGCCCCCCTGGCCATACACGTGGGTAAGCAGGGGATTGTTCTGCACCGAGCAGAGGCCAGGATGTGAGTTTCGTGATTTTGTCCGTCTCATTACAGCGAATGCATCACCTGCATGACTCAGTCATTCTTTGGCTGCCTGGTGAGACAGGCCTTCAGGAGCAGTTGCAACAATAATCCTGTCTCGTTACAGCACATGGCACTGCCGCTGTGAAAGTAGGCAAGCTAGCAGATCTCCTTCTTAGAAAATACCAGTCTAGCCATGCTGAAAAACTACCTTCTATTACTGGGTAGTCAGCGGTATATTGTGGACTTTGGTAGATGGGGTAATTTAAATCACAGTAATTAAAATGAAAAAGTGATGCTAGGACAATGCAATACTGTTTTCCTTCGTCCAGTATCTATAATGGAAAAAGAAATTACAAAAATCTCTGTTGATAAAAAAAAATAAAATCAAAACAGAAGCTGCAGCCCAGAGGAAAATTATATACTTGTAAAAAGCAAATGTGCAAAACCCTCGTATGTCTCTGCATTTGTCCAATGATTTTTCCCCTGCATTTGGGAAAAGATGCTTAAACTGGATGCATTCAGTGGCCCCTACTTTAAGTCACTAGCTCAGTTTGCCACTGTCGCAGTCTGCCATGCTTTTCCAAACCACAGCCCGTTCTCTGGAGTTTCCTTCATGCCTATGCTTCTTCTGGTGAACATCCACCCTTCAAGTACAAGGGCTGGAATAGGTTTAGGTAAAGGTTTAGTGAATCCCCTCCATAAGGAAGAGCTGCCAACTGCCGCTGGAGGCTTTTCCTATAAATCCATCTATAAATCCACCTAGGACTGCTGGGAGCTGTACCACCCTATTATAGCCTTTGTCCTGCTATAGCCACCATCATGGGGTGGCGTGAAGCTACTCCCCTCTGTCTGCCTGCAGCCCCAGGTTCCCCGGCTGCTTTCCCCTTTGCCTGCTCCCAAGGCACAGCCAAGGAGCTCCCCGGGGCTGCGTGGGGTCCTCCATACAGGGTCTTCCCAGAGCCGGAGTTGGGCTCGCTCCTGCTCGCGGGTGGGGGCCAGAACAGCACCACCATATTTTAGAGGATTCGCTGCAGGAACCTCCTCCCAAACAGCAGATGTCCTTGCCAAAGAAGAGTAGACAAGCTTATGTTTTCTGTAAGAAAGATGTTTCCTGAATGATTAGGTTTTTTTCTCTGACTCTCTGTATTAGGATATTAAAAAAAAAAAAAAAAAAGGATAAAGTATTACTTCGTGCATGTGACTGTGTAGTTTAAATATAATTAAAGGGAAGCTAGTCTTTTTTTCTTCCGCTAAAGAGTTGCATTTATACATTTTAAGATATGCTCAGTAGGGAGCAGGAGCCTATCATTGGCTCCTACTGCAAGCAACACAAACTGCAAATCTAAAAGAAAGGGCTACGGCACAGAAAGGAGGAAGCAAATTTTATATGCAGAAGGAGAATACAAGTATTTAGACCATATCTGTAGCTATAAATCTACAGATAAAAGGCTTTTTCCTTTATATTTTCTTTTTATTGTTTTTTATAGTGCAGTACAATACAAACATTACAACCTGGCTGACTCCTGCAGAGATGCCAGGCACTAGCATCGTGTCCAAAAATTAGCTTTATACATATGCTAAATTAAAGATTGGCAGCCGCAGCAGCACAAATCCCATATTGGCAGCAGTTTGCAAATCCCACGTTGGCAGTCTTCTCCACATGAAAGAAGAGAGGAAATACAAAGGGCAAAAAGCCCAAGAGACTTTCTCTAGCAAATAGCAGCGAGTGGAACATAGAAACTATCTGCAGGGAAAAAAAATCTCCAGATTACTGAAGATAAAAGAATAAAGCTGAATCTGTGACGAACTCAAACAAGGGCCTATTTACACCTTTTGGAGAAAGAACCATTAGTAAGCAAACGTTGTTTTGGTGGGAAGGGTGGGAGTCTGGAGCTGGGCAGAGGACAACACTTGCCTCCATGGAGGCTGGAACCAAGGGGGTCAGTTTCTTCTCCAACGCTTGTGTAAAGCTCCATTTAAATCTCTTAAATTAGGCTGTTGCTAAGTCTATTGGACCTAAAGCATGTAGGGTTATTTGGTTTCTCTTTTACAAATCGTATATTTTGATCTATCTGTAGGAAATAAAATTAATTGTATTTTTTATGAACCAGTCAAAATTGTCATTGCTTTTAATTCATTAATCTGAACACCAATATTTTCATATACTTCTGTTTATAGCTGCATTCAGGGTGTATTTTACAACAACAAGTAGTGTAACTCACATGTATGGTTGGCAGCAGTTCCTTCTAGGTGTGCCTAGTCGGGGTGGATTACTTAGCTCCTTCAACCTACCCACCTATGTAATGCTTCCAACTTGAGAAGTTACTGCATCTGGTAATTTACCAGGAGCAATACATGCTTCTAATGCTTTGTCTTGCCTGGATTTTAGGAGTCGTATATCCTGTTTTCAGGAGATAGCTGGACTTGAACCACGAGATGCAGTAGCAAGTAGCTGTGTGAAGGTAAAAGAAAAGAAAGAACCACAAATTGAGAAGTCACCTAATAGTTAATTCTAATGCTTGGCTGTATCAAAAGTCTCTAAAAAGTCTCTATAAGCACTGAAGTATTTCATGATCTTCCAAACCCAAATCTTTGGTCTAGAACAAGACATGATTTTTTTTTTTCCCTTCCCTAGACAGGAAT
This sequence comes from Podargus strigoides, assembly GCA_028020825.1. Classification (NCBI taxonomy): domain Eukaryota; kingdom Metazoa; phylum Chordata; class Aves; order Caprimulgiformes; family Podargidae; genus Podargus; species Podargus strigoides. The sequence continues at coordinate 54,264,135 of CM051622.1, forward strand.
TTGCAGTGAACCAAAGAACAGCGAACGATAGAGGTTTAATTCCTTTCCATCTGCATGCTGTCTGTCAGGTCTCACCAGCCCTGTAGCCAACTCCTTCCCAAGCCAATCACTCCCAGTGTAAGATCTAAGGCACTGCTGAGTCAGTGGATCAGGCACCTCTGCTGAGCAGGACAGGGTATATGGGACAGTGTTTTTGCCAGCATGGGACACAGGTCTGGTGCATGGCATCCCCTGCACCATTGCATTTGGCTTGCCAACCCCCTGCAGCGTGGGGCACTGGCCACCATGCTAGATAACCTGCCAGAGAAACTCTGCCATTTTCAGGATGCTGTTTGCTTTTCAGCAGCTCACAAGCTGCAGAAGCATGTGCCAGGGGACAGCAAAGACCTACAAGTGGGAGCAGGGCTGTGCTCGGAGTCCCCAGCCTCAAGTACTATCTCCTGTACCATCCAGACAATGCAGAGGGAGAGGCTGCAGGTGGAGCTGGGCTTGCAGAGCACTTCAGTGTCTGTCTTGCAGCAGGGGGCAAGGACAAGAGGTCCAGCAGCAGCACAGAGAGGGCTCAGCAGTGGAGCAAGAGGTTCAGGTTGAGAAGGACCATGTTCATAGCTGATAAACTCCCTTGCAAAGGGGGAACAAAACCACTGTGAGTGCCATGGCCACCTGGCAGCTGGTGATTGCTCAGCTTTCTCTGCTACAATACCAAACATTCAGGGCTGCAAAGCATAAGCTAGCAAAGCTCTTGGCCCTCACGTCCTACAGGTGATGCCAGGGTTGTCAAAGCAGTCTTTGCTTTCATTGAGCTTTCCAGCTGCATCAAGAGGTGGGATCTAAAGGCTGGACATGGGATTTTGAGGAGGAGAAAGTGTTGTTCCTGTATTATTCATTAGCTGACCTCTGCTAATCATGTCCTGGACAAAGGCCCTTATATTTTCCACTGAGGCACGCACTGAAGCCTGGCTGTGCTCCACGCTCATGGTGGCTTTCTCTGCCAAGTCTGATTTTGCACTTTCATTCTGTTGAGTCTTCTCTCACCACTGCAGCCCCAGTTTTGTTCCCAGGCTTTCTCTAGAGCCTGTAGGACCAGCTGTGTCCTTGAGTTGTCTGGCTTTGGCTGCAGATGCCAAGATGATTCAAACAAGAAAAATTGGCAAGTGGCACGTTCCAAGCAAATCAAGAAACAGCTCTGTTTCACACAATGCATAGTTAGGCTTTTCTCCCTCTTGTTAGTGTGGAAATGAACATCAGTCCAAAAAGCAATAGAGCATATTCATGGAAGAATCCAATAAAGGACTATTAAACACAAAGATACTGCCTCTCATTCCAGGGATCCCTGATCCAGAATAGGTAGGTTAGAAGGGGGCAGTTTCTTTCTTCATAATCCTGGGGACAGAGAAATGTTGACAACTTCAATAGATGAATGGATCAAGACCAGCTTCCAAAGTACAAGAGAGTGAGGAGAGGGAGCCTAGGCTGACTTTTTGGTGATCACTCTGACCATTTGAAGGCACCACACAAATCAGAGGATGTGACTTGGATCCATGCTGCTCTAGGCTGACGAATGTGCATCTTCACTCATACCAAGCGTACCCTTATTCTGTAATTGCATACTGTGCCTGTAGTGCATTAAACCATAAGAGCACAGCTCTGAGCTGGTTTCTCTGGAAAAGCTTGCTGTGCTGGGAATCCCTTTTGTTATCTCAAGTTCAGGTTTGATTTTTATATATCCTGATGCATGAGATGAAGTTCAGAGGATGATCTGTAATTATGCATGGGCTTTGCTATATGAAATTCTCGGCTCTCACAAAATCAATACCACGTGATTCAATGACCATTAACCCTAGGGAGACCAAACCAGTGAGGAGAAGGACTTTAGACCCTGGAAAGTTTAGATCCTGTGCTAGAGACAGGGCAAGGCTGAGACAGCTATGTAGGCATGTATATGTCTGTGTGAGAGAATGGAGCTGCAAAAAGTTACCTTTTTGCCCACTACTTGTCCGCATGCCCAGAAAAAATGTGAAACAAAGGCCCATCAAACTTTGTTTTCACACTGAGGGTCATGGGAGTCAAGCCAATTTCTGCACATCTTGGGAAATCAGTGCTTCAAAGAAGTTCCCGTCAGTCATCTCTTCTACATCTACAGTGTGGAGTCATTAACCTCTTCTGGAACGAACTGAATTGTCCTCAACCAAAGGATGACTGCTTCTCCAGGGAACCTCCTGTTGCATTTGCAGTTGTGTCTGTGTCCTTGTCTGGATGCAGGCAAGCTCCTTGTAGTGCTGACCTTAAATTTCTGTCATTGCCTTTGACCTTTTCATAAGCTTAGCTCAGAGCTTTCCCTTGGCAATCTACTGCTCCAGTGTCCTAAAGTATCCACATGGCATGTACATGGTGATGCCCCTGCATGGCTGCTGCCTTCACAACCCGAGCACATTCAGTGCCCTGACCACATGCTGGTGTTCCCAGGGAACACCACTGGTGGCATGCAGTCTTCGTCATGTTTGGCTGGGGCCACAAACTCAGCCCCAGCACTGGTGATCAGCAACACCATGTGACTGTTTGGAGTGGTTGACTTGGGCTGTGGTGTCTTGGGAGCAGTTGAGTCAGTTGAGTTAAGCCAACTTCCTCATGAATCTTCATGGACCTGCACATAAGAGAGAGCAACCACATCCAAGGAACAACCAGGAACCATAGCTTTGGAGCTCTCAGTGTGGAGAGGGGATGAGAAGGGACACATGAAAGCCAATGGTTAGCTGAGGAAAGTCCAGTCATTCTTATGCACGTACACAGCCTCTGATTTGGGCTAAAGTTACCCTTCCAGAAAGCATGAACAGCCTTCACCTGGCAAAAGGACCTTAGGCTGTGTCAGTGCTTCGCATTGTGCAGTCAAAATGATTTTAAAATCTTGGATTAGGTGCTTTAACCATGAGACACACTTTCCCTCTGACAACAGCTTTTTTTTTTTTTAACTTCATCATGGTACTTATCCCAAATGCTCTTATCCCAAAATTCTCTTTTATCGCATTCAAGAACTTAACACTTTCAGTGGAGTGTTAACATGCTTAAATTATTTGTAGATGCCTTGCATCTTAATTACAGTAAAGCCAAACAATACGCGTTTATCTCTTTTCATCTCTTTTTTACTTTGCTCCTTCTTGTTTCCATACAAACTTATTTCTATTTATTATGGCCTTTCTGATGACAAAGTGTACAGAATTAGAAATAAAGACTCGCAGTACTGTTGTTGCTGAGCTGCACAGAGATGGAGGTGACACAATATGGCTTCATTGGCTGTTTTTTACTACTGCACTGTCACACAGCACATCCCTTTCTCATTTGCCATCCCTGGTTAGCCACACTGCCGCTTCAGCTTTGTCCTTCTCACTGACAGTCCATGGTTCTGAATTTTGCTTTGTCCTTAGCTCTTTGTATTTTGCTCTCATCCTCTTGCAATGCTTTTGATAATTTTTTTCATGTTAGGATTGCTAGCAAATTTTTATTGCGGAGGTGTTCAGATTTTCTTCAGGACCATCAGCATAGATGCAAATTAGAACAAAACAAACAAAAAAATCTACCAGGTGTAACTTGGATACTTTTCTTAGCTCGATCTGATTATTTTACTGTTTATTTCAGCTTGTGATCTGCTTAACAATCTCTTCCAGCAATGCATCTTTTTCCCCTTGAACATTAATTTGGAGTGCTCGGGTCTCAGAGGTAAAATATATAAATTGCACTGAAATTATGAGAAAGTCTTGAACAGTAAAATCCTGCTGTAATGCATAATCATTTGAATTGTCCTCCTGACTCCACTGCATTATTTTTATTCAATTATATCACAATGGCATGTGCACATATATCAAAAAGCTGAAATGAGTCAGAATCGTGACCATCTACTCCTCCCCCCATGTCCTGTCAGTTTCTTCATCCCAGATTAGTGTCTGTTGGCTTGGGAAGCAAAGAGGGAGCAGATGGACCACAAAATGAGATTCTGTAACCTTCTTACCCAATAGATCTGCTTTCTGCATGTATTCAGACATATTTACTTACTGTAGTGACAATTATCAGTTTTATTTCTTTTAAGAAAACCAAACAACCTTGGTTCAGTATGAAAGAGTGCAAACTAAATTGTCTTCTGGCACCGTTACCATCCATATAATTTTAAATCAATTAGGAGTTATGTGGCTGGATTCCGGTCTGTGTTATACCTGAATATGCCCATTAAATCCATAGATGTGCTTAGGTATAAGGGGACAGACACAGTATGTGCAGTCTGTGGAATCTAGATAATTTTTTATTGTTCATAATGCAAGTCAGAAGAGCACAGTTTTTTATTTCCTGGGCTATTTTGTTTGAATATACTATTTGGATAGCCAGATGAAGCATCTTTTTACTTGCAAATGAAAGGAGTTGGATACAAAAGTAACCAAATAATAATAACTACAAAGCTTACAAATGCATTAAATAAAGAATTCAGTTTATTCAGAAACACGCATGTTTCCTATGCCTCATTTGAGATGCACCCATTCAGAGCACTGGGTGTATTTTAAATGAGAGGAGATAAATGTAGTTGGCTAGCATTTGGTTAAGGTATAGCTATGAACGAAAGCTTCTCCGTGCTCTCAGCCATGCAACATGTCGGTGTAACCATAATTTCAGCTTATCCTGAAGATCCACTGTTAGTGTGACATTCTTACAGCAGCAAAGGTCTATAGTTAGACCTTTCAGATTAGCGAAACGTGTGTCTCATCTGGGCTAGCAGCCACCAGCCCTGAAAACACTGAGGTGAGACTGACCTTGCCTGTTGCAGCTCACTAGGATGAAGGCGCTTCATCTCAACTAGCTGCTGAGGCTGCCTGCATATTCAGCTGAGGGAGCTGGGTGCCTCCAAAGAACAAATCATCTCTATGCCTTAGGCAGCTAGTCTAGGAGAAGGTAAATCTCCTTCCAGATATACCGACCTCTCACTATTGACTGTAAAAAGCTCTAGAAAAAACCTTAGATCAGACATCTTACTTTTAGATGATGCAGGCTGGATGCAAAGAATCCAAATATATTGTGATAATGTATTTGGCCAGATATATTGTGACAAGCTCCTGTACGAAAATAAGTGCCTTCACTCTCATGCTGAGCAAATGGGACTTGTCCAACAAGTATATGGCACACATATGGCCAAGCACTGGAAACACTGAGTATCTTCCTTAGGAGGAGAAAGAAACGTGTCAAACCTAGTGATTAGGACCTGGAGTTTTAGGAGTTTTAGGTAATGGGGAAAATAAAACCGAGACTTTGTGAACAAAAATTGCCTGGCTGCCTTATATGCACGAGTGCATTGCCAAGAGCTGCAGGTGTTCAGTCAGACTGCTTTTATTTGAGGTGCCTAACGTGGATTTTGAAACAACCACATAGGCAGTCTGGCTTGAAAATTGACCTTAATTTAGTCTAATTGCACGTCTTATTCTTAATCATTTTTCTTGTTAGAGACAGAATTTTGAAAGGCGATTCACTAGTGCAGCTATTTTTGACTCATCGCTGACTTTGTCTTACTTCTTGTTATTTAATGGGTTCCAGTGGCCATATGCTGCGGAGAATCCTGGAACAAAGTGAGTAAACTGGGAGGCATTGCTCGGAAGGATAAATTTCACAGTTGGAAACACACTTAATACTGAGCCTTCTAACCAGTTTTTCCAGAAATCGCAAGCTTGATTGCCATGATATCTGAACATGGCATTAGCTACTCTAATGAGAAAAATAATTGATATGCTATGGAAATTAGGTCTAATTAGATCTTGTTAAGATAAATATCTCAGTTCAGCTGAAAACTTGAAGAGATACATTTTGCAGCATTCCAGATTATAAATATGACCCTTGTTCTTCACCCTCCTCCGCGTCTTGGGTTACTACTGGTACAAGTGAATGTGAAAAGCCTCCTTATCAGAATCACTGCAGTCTGTACCCACTTGACACAGAATAACAAAGAGGTGAGATAGTTTAATTCTTACATAGCTAAAAACCTATTTAATTTTTACATCAGCTTTAGATAAAGATACTAATTTTGAACGGTGAAACAAAATGTCTCCTGCCTATTAATTTTCTTCAATTAAAGAAACACATTAATGTTTATGTATTTGCAGATCCACATCAAATAATGCTCTTCAGTGCTCTTTAACGCTGTTTTCAGTGACTGTAGAACAACATATATACTGTATTATAGCAATACCATTTTGATGGAGGGTAAATATTGAATGCAAGGTTTAACAAAATCAAAGTTCCTCTTAAATTTTAAAGGAAAAGAAAGAAAAAGGTCCCCAAAATACATAAGCTCGTCCACCCAGCAGGTGATTAGACTTTGTTAGTATTTGGACCGGGCAGATGACTTATACCTAGATGTATACCTTGCAAGGTGCTGCCAAGCAATGGGCCAAACTTGTGTTCCCCCTTCACTAGTAGAGTTGCCATGGGACTCAAAGCAGGATGAAATCTTATTGGCAGCTGCCTCATTTTCTTCCAGTTTGCACAAAACACAAATCCAAAATCTTTACTGTCCTGGTGGGCTTGAGCTTCCAGCTTGCATACTGACACTCTTTCCGCAGTGCAAAAGAGAGAAGAATCAACGTTCTCTAATCATTTTAGTTTGATATTTTCTCATTTTCACATAATAAGCTTTTTAAAGTGAACTCTTTAAAAGTCTGCCTTCAAATACGAATTTTCCAGAGCCCCTGAGCTGGTGGCCTACAAGCCCTAAAACCACTGCATGCATCTTGTAACATCACAGGCTATTTTAAAAACGTAACATGTTGAGGAGCCAATTTCCATTATTTGCTGCAATTCCTTTGCCATCAGCCTAACCGAGCTGGCAGCTTTAGCCAGCTGCTCCCATTCCCTGCAGCCACCAGCTTGCCTTCTGGGAAGTGGGGTGTACCGGGAGGTGACTCTGCGGAGCAGTGGAGACAACTCCTTGCTTGGTGCATCAATGCTGCTGGGAGCCCAAAGGCATGAGGCACAGGGGACCAGCCTGGGCCTGGGGGATTTGTCAGCCGGGACCACTGCTCCAGGAGGCAGATCCACCGAGTGGTCCCTGCAGGGATGAGGGTCTGATGGCAGAAGGCACAAAGGCTTCTTCTAGGCAAATCCAGTCCCTCTGAAAAAAAAAAATAAAAAAAAAATCCATCTATATGTCCTATTCTTGGCAAGTCTTGAGCAAGGAGAAGGTGAATGATCTGATGTTTGCAGTCATGGTTCCTGACAGCTTTTCAGTGTCTCTGTGTCTTGATAAATACATATCTCTGTCCACTGACATTTTTTCTTACAAAATGAGTGCGGGGGAAACCATGGCAAGCTAGTATATAATTTTCCTGGATGAAGGTGCATAATAAGTGAGTAAAACAAGATGACTCTTCCTATAACCTTTAAATGTTAATAAATTAAATACCCATTTGCATTACTCATTTTCTATTATTAATGTATTTCTCTTCTTTTATTCTTGGTCTGTCTGGTTCTTACCACTATTCTGCATCTTCCATACTTATAAGCATTGTAAAGATTCCCAAACCCTCCATGTATAGATGTACATACACAGTCCCTGGATGAGAGATACCATGCAGACCAGCAGCAGATGTATGTAGATCTCTTCAGTGGGAGCCTATTGCAATGATTTCACTATTTAAGTCACACAGCACCAAGGCAGCAGTTGGGTGGTTTGTTTTTAAAAAAAAAAAAAAATCTATTTACTCTTTTTGTGACAAACCTAATGATTGCAGAAATGAGAAATCAGCCTGCAAACAGTCCAAATTTAAATAAAATCACCCCCACACTAGACTATAACAGTAGCAGATGGACAGAGGAAGAAAGTGTATATAGTCATATTTTTTGCCATTATAGTATAGACCCTTTCAGATTGCAGCAAGCAACTTGCCATCTGCAAATCTGAGTCTTTCCTTTTCTGCTGAGGCACTGATTCAAGAATCATGATTTCAGAAGTTTGAGTTAACGTATTGAGTGGTTTATCTCTCATTTTAAAGACATACTGATTATTTTACTTCAAACACATGGGAAAGGCATCCTGAAATTTTCCCTTGGAGTTCTTAAGACAAAACCCAAAGCCACTGGCTCACACTTAGGTATGTGGTGAGGTAATGGGTTGCGCACATGAATAGCTTTTTGTCAAATAGTCTCTTATTGCTGTTGTTATCACTGCTTTTGTTTGTTTTACTCTATGGGGAAATGATTTGCTCTATGCCTATATGATGTGCAAACATACTGAGCACCTTCCTTACTGCAGTACACATACTCAACAGCAGCAGTGGGTGTTTGGTATTAACGTTGCCCCCCTGAAGAGGTAAGAATCTGATCACTACATAAACGCTATTGATTTTTAAGGGCCAGATCTTCATGTAAATGGCTGCTGATTTAGTGGAAGTGTCAATTTAATACAGATTTGCAAACAAAATCTGGGCACATTTTAAAAACCCTTCCGTGTGTCAACCCACTGTTGTTTTCCACAGTTTTATCTGACCGTAAGTTTGCAAAGTGATGCTGAGGATGTGACCATCACAGAGCTGACAAACATAGGCAAGTTGCAGCCTACCAGGGTTTCTGGTGCTTTCACATTATGGGCAGGGAGTTACTTAATCTAAGGGTCAGGACTCTCATACAGGTTTAACATTTTCTTTCCCTCTGTGTAGCCAGCAGTAACCAAAAAAATCTCCTTTAGGGATGAAAGCTCATTTTGAACTTGCCTAAAAAGAAGAGGATAGAATTCAATTCTGGCAATTCCTCTTTCAAGAGGTGCTGCAGTATGCATTGCATTGCAGTATTTCTAATTTTCACCAATCGTTCTCTGTGAGGCAAAAAGAAGAAAGGTTTCTTTTGTTAATTGTACATGCAAGAGCCCTGTACAAAAAAAAGTATTAAATACAGTAATTACAGTAATTTTTGTTTAAATATTTCTGCACAATAAACCTGTGGCTTTGAAAACTCTACCAGAAGCAAAAGGAAAAGCAATCTGTAATGAAAAAATTGAAATCAGAAGCCACTAATAACACTAAAGGGAGCCCAGAAGCCAAATTAATGTTTCTACAAAGAAATACTTTCCTACACCAGGCAAATTCCTAGTAAGACTCTTACCTGGGTCTTTATATATGGGATTCAGATTTCATTTTGAAGCACGCTTTTACAAACTGTTTAGTGTTCATGTGTCATTACCACTGTTGGGCCAGATTGCACCTGGCATCGATATAAACAAAGCGTTGGCAAGAATTCTTTCCTTTGGGATGGAGACATCTGATTTTCAAGCTGAAAACATGTCAGTGTTGCAAGACACTCCAAATAGCCTGTTTTACCAGTGCAGTAAATTAACCCGCCTGGTGTAGTGTTAAATGCTTTACAAACATCGACTGAAGGTGAGGGAGGGAAACAGCAAAAAATAAACAAAAACATTTCAATAACTTGTTTGACTAGGAGCAGTGAAAAAAGTACAAGCAAAACTCGAAAGGAAGGCATGATCCTTGGGAGACAGGACAGCAGAAAAACAAATTTTCAGAGTTTTGTCCTGTATTCAACCCAGAGAGCGTGCCACAGCATAGGAGGACACAGAAGGAGCAGAATGAGTTACACAGACGATAGAAGAGGCATCTTCATTTGAAAAACAGATTAGGATAACAGCAAAGAGTGACTCTAACTCATCATTGCCTTGTCTACAGGAGGAAGGCTTTTTGAAGGCTATTACATGCAAGAGGTTTGCCTTTAATGCTGCAAACCGCTGGTGGACAAAGACTACGTAGACAAAACAGAGGATAAAATATTAGGCTATCCCCCTTGCTTCCCCATTGTTCAGGATGAAAAAGCTGAGCTGAACTTCTGGGCACACAGAATTGGCTGAGTGAAAGCTCTTGTTGCTAGATCATGCATTTGTGCTAAACCTGAATGGCCTAGAGGACAATGGGGTTCAACCTGCCTGTGGCTCTACAGCAATTCTGCAATACAGATGTGAAACTAGAATAGCTGGAAAGTAGGTCCACATGCGTATGGAGTCAAACATTGACCTGTCCTGAGAATCACAGGCAGAAGCATTGTTCTTACATATATATATATTTATATAGCTGTTACACTGAAGCCATTTTGCTGCTCTTGTCTTGCTATTTTACTTATCCTGGTAGCCATCTATTTACAAACATGCATGTAAGTGGGCTAGAAGACTTAATTAATATTCATAAGCATCCATAAAATGTGGCAAAGTTTATGTTAGTGTGGATGATAATTCCCAAGAGGATTACATTTGTGTTAAGTGTAGATTTATATTAGTAAGATTCAACATGACTGATTCTTGTTTAGCCAATGATAGAGGACTTAGCTTCCATACTGGCAGAGATTATATCTGGTCAACAGGAAAGGAAAACTGGCCAAGAAACTGCCAACACAGAATCTGAAGCTGTGAAACCTTGTCAAGAAAAAACAAAGCCAAATAAGCAACAGATGAAAAAATATCTTAAAGCAAAGATCAAATCACTCAGTTGGAAATGAAAATGGTATTGGAAAAGGTGATGCTGAGAGCATGAAGGGACATAGGAATTTTTTTAAAAATAATATTAATAAATAAACTGGAGTGCTGAACAACAGTAATTTTTTTCAAATGAACCTTAACATTTTAAAAAAATAAAATAGTATAGACAGTTTTAATACAGTCAGAGACTTCTGACAAATAGTAGGGAGGACTTCTAAACTTTCCGAATCATTTGGAAGAGAATGCCAGAGGTCTTAATACAAGAGAGCCATGGAAATACTGGAGAGTCCAGTGAGGGGCTGCAAAGATGATGAAGGGACTGGAACATCTCTCCTATGAGTAGAGGCTGAGAAAGCTGTGGCTGACAACAGTTTTCTGGTACTGTTGTACCTGATACAGCACCTTCAGACACTGGAGTAGTCCAGTGGGCTCTAGAGGGGCAACAGGCTTGTTCCTGCACTTGTGCTGGCAGAAACCTACTGGCTTTAATGAGGAGACTTCCTAGGAGGTTTATTGACGATCACATGCCAAATGAAAGAGCGGGGAGAGAAACGGGTAGGGAACTTGCCAACAGATAAAGCCAAACAGCAGTGACGTCACTGTGTATTTTGCCCTCAGAAAATAAATTAAGTTCTCTAGATACAGAGCAAACCCTTGACAAGCAGTGTGAGGACCACCTTGGACTGTACTGACCACAGCCCCATCCCAAGCAAAAGCAAAGACACCTTAACTAGAAAAGGACCTGAAGAGCCTTCTGTATCCAGCAGCGTAACCACACAGCACAAGCACCACAGACACGCTGGCGGGGACGGTGCCTCAGTGTCCAGCTGGAATGAGCAAATGCAGCTGGGAGCATCCGGAGGCTGTAAGGGCTGCTGCCAGACAGATGTGATGCTCAGTGGCAAGCTGGCAGCAGAGGGAGCAGCCACTGCCAACGAAAGGAAAGGGAGCATCACCTGAGTCCTGGCAGGGTTGACCTGCACCGGATGCAGGTGATAGGGGTGGAGATTCTGACTGGAGAAGAGGTCTCTGAGCACTCTCGAGGAAAAACTACCTTCTGGTCTCAATACAATACACAATATTACCATGGCAGTCAAAAAGTGTAAACAGGTTTAGCAAGTAAAGCAGAACAGTTTCCTTTAAAAAGAGTTCATTAGGTAAGTAGGACATGTTTTCATGAATCTCTTTTGGCAGTCCTTCATTCAGATCGAGAAGGAGATTCATATCAAGTCAAAGAGACAAAAAAATTGCTAAATACATACTTAGACCAGACAGTTACACAACAAAAAACAAGTTGGATTACCATGAACAAAAGTGGTAAATTAGGGGGTGTCAGGTTTGTGAATACCTAATTCAGTATTAGGCTTAGGTAATAGATTTAAAATTAATATAATAAAATCAAAGTCCAGCACAGGGCCACTAAGATGGTGAAGGGATTGGAGTATCTCTCATATGAGGAGAGGCTGAGGGAACTGGGCCTATTTAGCTTGGAGAAGAGGAGGCTGAGGGGGGATCTCATTTATGCTTAGAAATATCTTAAAGGCAGGTGTCAGGAAGACAGGGCCAGACTCTTCTTGGTGGTGTCCAGTGACAGGACAAGGGGCAATGGGCACAAACTGGAACACAGGAGGTTCAATTTTAAGATAAGAAAGCACTTCTTTACTGTGAGGGTGACAGAGTACTGGCACAGGCTGCCCAGAGAGGTTGTGGAGTCTCCATCTCTGGAGACATTTAAAACCCATCTGGACGTGTTTCTGTGTGATCTGCTCTAGGATCCTGCTCTAGCAGGGGGGCTGGACTAGACGATCTTTGGAGACCCCTTCCAACCCCCACCATTCTGTGATTCTGTCTATTTCTACTATATAAATGCCATTATACTGCTATAAAATCTTGATTGTCTGTGTGGTTCATTCACACAAGAAAATAATCTATACTGCTAGCAGCACTTTGGTGAACAGATGCATGCCAAAGTGTCGGCTTAAAGTTATTGGTGTTTACTAAATTTGAAGTAGTTAAATCAGTACAAGGGCAGGATCCAGGCTGGCCTCAGTATTTATTATATGTTCTAAGAAATGGTCCAACGCTGAACCCATCTTACTAGTCTTTTATTGACATTGCATTTGGCAGAGTCATTATCCAAAAAGTGAGAGAAATTACCTGATAAGCCACACGTAAAGAATTTGAGCTTAAAGCCTGACAGACTGCTAGAAGGAGATGAACTTGGACAGATCTACGAGTAGGTAATGGAAACACAGGTGAAGAAGCCCTCATGTTCAGGCCTGGAAAAATGTTATGAAGGGAGCAACTTAACTGAAAGCACAAGTTGTGTTAGTCAAGTAATTGATGATTTAGCACAGTGCCCTGCTTTCAGATGCCCCGGTTGGTTATGCTGAGGTAACTTTATGGGTAAATATGGATGGATGTAAGAATGGGGGCTAGCAGTGATGGTTGTTTTGGGATGTAGGCATTTGCTTGAATCCTGCCTGCTAGTCTCCTCATTAGCACAAAACAAGTGAAATGATGGGTGCTTAACTGATTGGCTGTGGTGGAAAAAAACAAAAACGGCTCAAGAAGTTCCTCTTTCCATGCCCTTCCTAGTTGTTTACTGTCATCCTTTGCAAGCCCCTTGCTTGCAATGATGCAAGTTTGTATGGCCATGCTGTAAATGGGACTGCTGAAATGGTCTGAGTTAAAACAAAATCCTACTCTCCCGCCAAGAAATAAAATAAACCTGAGTTTTTCTAATGTGATTGCTTCAGTGGTCCAGTTTGCATCTTGGCTCAAGAAACAGTTGCATTGGAAATGCTTGTGTGGAGGGAAAAAATTGAGGCACGGAGTGGGAATAAGCAGAAGAGTGTAGGAACTGCTTAGATGTTGTAGAAATAAACATACGTCGATTTATCTTATCCTTTTATTGGGGAATATACACCAATCTTAATTTAAACTTTACAGATATTCCAGAAGCCCCACCAAGGAGCACCTTCTGAGTCAGCCTAGGCTTAAAAATAGTTGATTTCATCAGAAAAAAAATACAGTTAGAGAAAAGCTTAGGGAAATAAGTGTCACAGGTTCCAGTAATTTGTTCCACTGCGATCAGGAATATCTAAATGAGGAGCTTAAAAAGGTTTTGAAGAACACCAGTCAACAATTAAGATTTCTTCTCCACATGTGACCCACTGTAGGTGAACCTGCTCTGGCAGGGGGGTTGGACTAGATGATCTCCAGAGGTCCCTTCCAACCCTGACCAGTCTGTGATTCTGTGATGTCTATAACGTTGTGTATTATATTGTACCAGTACGATACTTCTATCAGTGATGTACAAATACCACACTACAACCATAGGACTGACACAAGGAGATTTGACCTAGAAAATAACCACCTCCTCAGGTCCCACTTTCAAACTGGGAAAAAACCTTACTTCCTTCAACACTGATCATAGATCTAGGCAGGGGAAAATTCACATTGTCAGATTTGGTTTAGACCACAGAAAACAAGTGAAGTCATTTCTAAAAGGTCCTTACTCCTTGCCTTGAGCACATGAGTCATAGAGTTGATCTTATTTATATATGAGGGCTCAGTTCCTGCCTCAGCTAGTCACTGCTGATGCAGGGACATGCAGGACATGGCATTCTGATGCTGTTTCCCCTCGCCCACTTCGGGGGTGTGGGGGTGGAAAGAAGGGGGTACAGTTGCTTTTGTACTGCTGCCCATCCTTCAGGGTCTCTGCCAAGAGTGAACAGCTAGCTGTAATGAGCTTCGTCATGTCATTAGCAGCATCTGAGAAAATGTTGCCTACAGGAGGTGCTAAAACCTCCGTTTGGGGTGGAGGGGGATGTTTGGGTTCCTTGACTCATCCCAGGCACCCATCCAAGTGGGATGTCTGTCAGAAAGAAGCCCTTCTGGTAGAGAAAGAAGGATTTCTGGCAAAATCCAGTGTAGTGAGGTGGATCTTTATTAAGGTAAGCACTGGCTGAGAAATACATGTATAAAACAAGTTTGCTTTGCAGGAAGGCAAGAGTTGTGTCAGTTTAGTGCGAAGCTTGCTAGATCAAAGTTTCCTGTGTTGAACATCCCCATGGAGAGCTATCTGTTCAATGCTCCTGGCATCTACTTTCAAGCTTCCAAACTTAAAAACATCTAAAATTACATTCACGCTCTCCTAACATCATTCTCCCATGAAAGTAATTACTGTAATTATAGGCTACTTCTACAATGCTAAATGCATCTGAACCAAGGAGAGATCCCTGGGGCCCTTGCCTAGTGTGGCAGAGAGGCTCATGTCCACATTGCACAGGGGCAAATGTCTAGAGCAGACTGACTGCAGTAGCGGACACATAGCACATGGATCTCCCTGTGACACAGAGGGAGGCTTTGATGGATCTACAGTATGATTGTTTTTCTGGGTGTTTTTCTTCAGTTCCAGCAGCTGAAATAATATCAGCAGTGTGCCATATCAACATGGAGTTTTTCAATCCTTAGCTGAGGATATGTGTTGCATGCCCTAGGACATGGCAAGATATAGCATGTGTGAGTGTTCGAAGGTACAGAGGCCTTGCTAGAGCAGCATCACAGGACTGAGCAGGATGAAGGCAGCTGAACTTGATGCAGTCCTGCCCTTACTGCTCTTTGAGCATGATGGCTGTGTTTTGGTTTGGAGGAAATTCTCTCCTTTAAAGGAGAGTCTGGATGTAAATAAGCAGTTGTACCTTGTGGGCAGTTGGGACCTAAGATTTTCATGAGAAACTGGAAGCTAAGTTATCTGACTGTATAGATTTTCAGAGGTTCCATAAACAGAAATTGAAATTAATCACATGATCTCACACAGGACTGTGTGAGATAATCTCTGCTTTAAAATAATGCCTGTGAGATGAGAAGGTTTAAGAAGTCCTCTTCTAGATAATGCAAGAATCCACCTGGTGGGGGGACCTCCTGGGGATGCCTTGCTCAGCATATGACACCTGAGTGACTGGTTAGCATCATAAATCCCATGCTAAACCCACTGCATGGAAACACATGCATCTACAAGGTGATACCACTTATCTTTAAAATGTAAGTTGAAAAGGAAGCGGTGAGAGCTTTTTTGCACAAGTACAATTTTACTGTGGGCATGACCTGTAAACACTCAGGGAATTCTGTGGGATTTTGATCACATTACAAAATATTAATTTGCTAATTTACCAATGCTGATAAAGCACTTTATGAAAACTGAAGTAAGAGCTATTAATCAGTATTTGCACAATACCAAAAAAAAATACACAATCATTCCAAGTTTTCTCTTTGAAAAACCTAGTTTTATTGAGACTGTGGGTGGACTGGGAAAAGTTTCTTCCAGAAAAGAGAAAGGATGAAGGAAGCCACAGCACAGTTGACTTGATGTTTATTCATGCCTCCTTCGTTCCTGAGGGCTTCTGAGCAGTTTGGGGCAGATGCTGGCTCCTTTGGTACAAGTAAACAGAAGCCTCTGGCCAGTTGTTTTCTTTCTGATAAACTTCTATTTGTCTTTAGCTTCCTTTAACTTTCCACACTGTTCAACGTTTACCTTGTTTGGCTTTAATTATTTTTTTTTCCAAATAATTTATTAAATAATTGAGGCAGTAATTAAACAGTGCTCTGATGATGCCCCTTTGCCAGTCTTCAAAACATTTGATGCATTTCTCACTTAGAATCACCACACCTGAAATCAGCTGCTGAACAGGAATTGGTAATTTGCTAAAGCAGATGTACTTTTGACAGACAGCAATGTATTTCATTATCAGCATTAACAAAAAGATACATTTATAAAAATAAATAATGGATGCTTAAATGCACACATTTTCCATAATAATTTTTTACATCGTGCCAAGAAAATAAACCTTAAACTAGAATATTTTTAAATAAAAAAATAACCATAATATAAAGTTAAGTTCATGTGCCAGATGAAAGAAATGTATAGGCTTTTTCTTTTTTTTTTAAATTGATACATCAGATTGAATATTTTGTGGTCTCACTCCATCGTGCAGCAGTTCATTCAGGCTGTCCAGGAAGACTAATTAATACTAATGCTTCTAAAGAATTTTCATTTGTGATGCTAATCTGTCACAAAACCAAAAGCATCCTCAGAAAGCCAGGGAAAAAAGTCAAGACACTACATCTTGCAGCCAGCTTAAATTAGTGTTAGCTTGATTTGTCTTAATTGAAAGGTTGTTTGTGTCTCTTTTGTGTTTATAAAAGTTGGCAGACAGAAGAATAGCTGCCTACGTACATGAACAAAATTTTCTTGTATTGAAGCTGTTGTATATAGTACTGTCATTTAAAAACCTTTTGAAATATTTCCGTACACATAGTCTTAAGGTATAAGCCTGTCTCTGTGTTTTTGTATACACACACACACACACACACACACCATGCTGTATTATTTTTGCTACTGAGATATTTATGCTAAAAATCCTCATATTACATGAACATTTCTATGTGCCAATTCATTCTAGCAGCCTACTGGCCTCTATTTAAATTTCTGAGTTGCATGCAAGTTGGAAAAGTATCTTAAACACAACTTGTGCAAATGTCCTGCTCTGGCACTGATATACACATCCACGGCTATTCCAGCTCAGCAGAAAGGTAGTGCTTACATAGCTGAGCTCCCGTAAAGCTTTATGGGGATGCATGGGCCCTAGGTCCTGGACAGCTGTCTGGGTGGACCTTGGGTTCTTGTTTTCTGGTTCCCCACGTTCACAGCATCTCAAGACAGGCCATCACCATCCACATATATGGAAATTGCCCAACTCTGATGATGTTGGATAGACCCCACCTAATATCTTCAGGATACACATTGTCCACGCTGGTAGAGGGAGGGAGAGGCTTGCTAAGCCTACATGGCAGCAAGCAGCTCCCAGCTATTCATAAACAGCCTTAAGAGATCTTGTCCTTTAAAAATACAGGACAAATATTGTTGATAGGCACCCTCATGCGTTCATAGACCTTAAATAAAACTTCTAGGAAAATGAAATTGCATAATTAAATTGCAGCTTAGTTCATAACGCTGGCCACTGAAGTTCGCTTCGTTTTAGTGTTGCTAGACCATGTACCACATGTAAAGACAATTAACAGAGCAGAGAGAAAAGCAGCAGATGCTAGAGATGCACCGAGTTAGATGATTCATTATGTCATGAAGAATCTCTCTTTCAGAAAAGTGAAAAGGCTGGTATAAAAAAAAAAGAAATGGCTTTAGTAGACCAAATAATTATTAAAGAAAGAATTTGAAGATTTCAGGAAGGAGTAGTGGAAAAATCAGAATCTTGCAGTGCTCTAAAGCATGTGTTTGCCTGAACTGCAGAGGAGAAACACTGACATACACGAGACTAACTAGAAATAAGTATGTGCCATTTCAAAGATTTATTCTCAGAAGTACCTGATGCATGTAAGGTAGAAGGCAGGTCTCATGAACCAGGCACCTCCTGTTCTCAGGAACACTCTGCTGCATGGTTACAGTTCTCTTTGTTTCCTTAAAAAC
Source organism: Podargus strigoides (assembly GCA_028020825.1). Lineage (NCBI taxonomy): Eukaryota > Metazoa > Chordata > Aves > Caprimulgiformes > Podargidae > Podargus > Podargus strigoides. The sequence goes on from CM051622.1 coordinate 54,282,122, forward strand.
AAATGTAATTTGTCTTTTCTCTTGCCAATCTCATCTGGGAATTTGAAACTAAATGAAGTATCATTCTGTATGGCATCACCTCATTGACAGAGAATTAAGCATGTAAAAAATGTCAGACTTTCGCTCTGCAGAAACTCAATTTTACCCAAAAAATCCTGGGGGTATATGAGATACGTGCACTTCTGCAAAATGTCATTTGAGAGATGCATTTGTAGGGTATGCACTAATACAAGTGACAAAAGATTCAGCAATGTCAGGTCCTGTAAACAAACCACTCCAGGGAAGTAACATTAACACATAATTGTATGTTTTTACCATGTCAGACCTGTCACAAAAAATAACTTGAATTGTGATTATAGTCATTAATTTTTTGTCTGCCATTTGAAACATGCAAACTTATTATGGCAATGAGGATGACAGATTCTGCCATTTTAGCGCTTCATATATTTACATTTCCATATGAAGGATTATTACCAAAAGATGTTAACAGGATGAGATCTGTACATAAACGTATATTTAAGTATACCCCCTATATTTATATTAAGGCCTGACGATCTTGAGAAAAAAAAAGGGAGTAAGACTAGGCGAGAAAGATAAAGAAAAAACAGAGACTTTGTCCTCAGAATCAGGCAGGTCTAGAAATCACAGTGCTGGAAAACTGGTTTGTGGGGTATCATACCCGTTTGAAAAGAAAGAAGAAAATGTCATTTTTCCATCTGCTGTTGCACTCCCCAAAATCCTGTTAATCTGACCGTCTTTGCTTCATTATTGCTGTATTAACACTGTGTCCAGGGTGAGTGGGCGGCTGAACTTCCAGCCCTGTGGCATTCCTTCTGTTTCAAAGCGGAAATTTCTATGTCTTGACATATAACTTAAAGAAAAAAAAAGGGGGGAAATAAAAAACAAAAAGAAGGAAAGAAGGAAAGGTACCAATTCAGCTGGTAGGAGCCTACGTTAATACCGTTACCAAAGGCACCTATTTAGGTGTGCTTATACTGTGTAGTTTCATAAATAAACCCAAGGGGCTCCTTCGTTGCCGCCACCCCCTTCCCTGAGTGTCGCGCTTTGCCTGCCTGATCCCATCCGACAGTAGAGCTGATACCACACTAATCCCCACAAGTTTGGGACTAATGAACTAACTGCTGGGCTGCCGCCACGGAGCTTGGTCCCAAACTATACTGTACTTCACACTCGATTTATTCTCCAGATGGCGAGACTGCGCAGCCCCGCCACGAGGGACCACCTCTTCCACTGGAGTGTAAAAGTGGACGGATGTTGTTTTCTTTGCAGATTTGATAATTCAGATCTAGGAACTTGTGAGGATGGTTAGTTATTAGGTTTAGTGGGAGCCAATTGAGCCAGCAACACGCGTATTCCCGTCTTTAATTTCAGTGTCTGTGTGTCTGGGTGGCGGTGGATTTGTCGGCGATGCTGTGTCACTGAAACCTTTATCTTCTCCATTTGGCGTAGCTGCGCATGGTAATGAAGATCTTCCTATGTCCTCCTCCGAGTCAAACAGAAGGGATGTAAAAGTAGCCACTCTGGCCAATGTGGTTTTTTCCAATGGGTTTCCCAGCATGAGTTGCAAATTTGGCAGATTTTAATAAAATCACTGTTTACCATGAAGCTCTCTTGTTTTTCTACCTTGTTCAGTTCGATAAAGAACCCACATGGGACCCAATGGGGATACTAGGGATGGAATAGTTTACTTAACAATCAGGTTTATTCCTTTATCAGCCATTCAGTCATGACGGAGTATTATCTGATGTTGTAGTTCTCATGTGAAGATCAGGGTAAATCATTTCTTTAACCATTCCTTAAAAATTCTAGTCTGACCATTCTTGGCAAGGACTTTACATACAGTTTGGGAAATGTGTCTGTTCTTGCATCAACTGCTACAAAGACGTTATTTTATCAAGGACTACCTTTTTCTCTACTATTACAATATTGAAGTAGTTTACCTAGCTTAAAATTTTAGCATTTTCAAGGATCCTACTATAAGAATAGCATCTACATTTCACTGCGTACTGAGGCCGAAAGGGCTCTCCCTTTCCTCCATCTTTTTAGTACAATTAGTCAGATATTTTAGTACATTTTTTAATTTATCCATGAAATGTTTTACTGGAAGCCTGGGGTGGGGACCTGATATACCCCACTAACATAAATGGGATCTGCTCCATTCTAGGAAGGGTAGGCATTGAGTCAGCCCCCTCACGAGCTCTGACTTTGGCAACCAAGTCTTCTCGGTTTGTCCCACAATTAAAAACATAAATTGAATCCTGATGTGGAAACTACAGTGACTAGGAGTATTTTATTATGGAAGGGGAATGTTTCCATTCCTGGGGTATCTAGGCAGGCAGATCTAAAACGTAGTGGTTCTGAGAAAATGCATCAATTCTCAACCCAACAGATGGTATGGGTGTGTTAACTAACATAGCAACATATTTTCTATTAAAATATGGGAAGAAACAACAACCCCCTCCCCATGTTTGTTGGTTGGTATAAATTCAGTGAAGTTGTTGGTTATTTTTGGGATATGTACCAGAGGGCTGCACATTTAGTTTATGTAAATTGATAACAGCAACAGCCTGTTAATAAGTGTTTTGTATGGAAATATACCTAGAAAGACACGATCTGTCTTTTTTGGGAAGGGAGTTTGCAGCCTGAGGAGAAAAATAGCTAATGAGACGGTCTACTGCTCATTATTATAATCTGAAAAAAAATCGTAATGAATTAGGCTGTAAGTTTTCTAGAGATGTGCCTTCAGTTGGAATTGGATGCTGCCTTAGTGGATAATTTGGGGAGATCTTTCTTTTGAAAATTAGATCACTGTGTGCTGAAACAGTGATAATCTGACTTTAATTAAAAGCATAAATTGGTTTGGAGTGCGTTTTTAAGCTACCCTTCTGCATCATATCCAGAAACTTTCAGCCCAGCCCTAGAAACCCATTACCCCTGGTTGGAGAAGGAAAACATAGGGGATTTGTATTACCAAGTATTGGCATCATATGGTTCGGTTTACCTAATTCGGAAGAACCATTTCAGACAGCTGTGCGCCGGAGCTGTCTTCCAGCTGGACGTGTTTGTAGTAAATTGCATGCATCTTTGTGTGGCTTTCCTAATGGCCCCAGTCAGAGTCCATTCACAGCAGCTCGAACGTTTTGGGTTGTATTTTCCAGAGATTACCTCTGAACGTGCCCCTTGGTCACAGCACAGGGATGTGTACATGTGTGCCTTGTTCGCGTCTGTCCGATTAACGGGCATATGTTCCCAGCCTTTGGAGAAGCACGGCTAGTAGCCCCAAGCTGAAGGCTGTTTGCTTCAGATTTCATTAACTTTCTGCTTCATTATTCCTTCCTTTTAACCAGTTAGAGCCATCACTTGCTTTTCTCTAAACTTACCCTAATTATCAGGGGTCCCAGCCCTGTAAATCAGTACACTGCAGAGCTGTCTTAAACTGGCCTGGGAGACCCTGTTCTGATCAGACCTGACAACTGTAAGCTACTGTTCCCTCACACTGTTTAACTCAGACCACATTGGGAAACCACCTCTGCCCCTCTTGCTGGCAGAGATTTGCATCCGTCTGGTTTAAATCTACTGTCATGTGCCGTCTTGCTGATTGGTATTAGCCTGGATATTAACTTTGATGATTTTTTTTTTTTTTTTTTTGGTCCCCTTGAGTTTGCCTGTTTTCTTGAAAAGCATCTCTATTCAGCGACTGCATATTGTTAAAGTTGTTCCTGAACTTCCTTGAGTCATGAGCTTTAAAGGTTTATTAGCTCCATAAAAACTCTTCACAAATGAAATGACTTTTGATAAGTGTGCATTTTGACAATGCAAATTTGTTAGGGGCTGTTGGCGAGTGGAAGGAATTCAGGGATGAAACTGCAGTTGGCAGGAAGCAGGGAGCTCAGCGGCCCCCTTCTCTCCCCCACCTCCCCTGCTTCTTCTCCAGGCAAAAAAAATGCATTTCATTTCAGAAAAGCATGCAAGTATTCTTCATGCAAATCAACTATTAAACAGATTTGTAAATTTACATTCACAAAAATAGTGAACGTCCACGGGAAGCATGTGTCTTTGGAGATTTTATTTTGTGCCAGCAGGAGAATAGCTTTTTATGTGGTTCAAGAAAAATCTCCAAGTTACTTTGGTATTGTTTTCACATGCGAGTTGTGAACTCTGCCATGGGGTTTAATACACTTTGGATACATGGAGAAAAGGAAGATTTATATAGCAAAACCAAAGAAGTATATGTACATCTGTGCTTACTGATGCCCAGACAATATAGGGATGAATTACAAAACTGAATTGTTTCTTGCAAATTTAATAACATGCTGGTTTTGTGAGTGCAGATGGTTAGTGCAATGCATTGTGATTAGTGTAAAGATTTGTGTTTGTTAGACACGTTCAGCACTAGTGGACACAAAAGTCTTGTTTTCTACAAGTGGTGGTGTAGAAATACTTAGACATAAAACCCGAGCATTTTATTTACCAGTTACAAAGAAATGAGGTAGGTAAAATTGCGAGGTGCTGGTGATGACTGCTTCAATAAAAGTCCAAGAGTGACAGACATTTTGGGGACACCAATGTACTGGCTGTCTAGCTTTTTCCCCATGTCATTTCAACAAGTTCTTCTGCTGAGTGTGCTTTTCGGTCAATAGAAAATATGCTTTCTTTTTCTTTTCCTGTACCTCTAAACTCATATATATTGTAGAGAGAAGCAAGACTGACCATTGTGAAAACGCTTGAAGAATTTGACTTTGGCCATGCTGAAAAGTGTGTGAGGATAAACTCCATGTCCAGCGGTCTTGCAGAAGAAGATCTAGAGGTGCTTTTGCAGTCCAGGACCCTTCCTTCAAGCATGATGCTGCCAAAGGTTGAAAAAGTTGAAGAAATAAGATGGGTGAGTACCAACAACATAGTAGCTTTTGACTGAAGCTGTTGGGCCAAGTTGACACAGGCATAGAGATGAATGACTCTGAGTTATGAGGAAGGCTGCAAATACCATATAATATTGTTGCTTGGCTAAGATAATTGGGAAATGCATCCATTTAAATGTGTGTGAGATGTGCTGTATGAAAGGCATATGTGGAACACCTTGCATTTATAAAGAAAACCAGGTTTATTTCTTCCACAGTCAATGGAGAACCAATACTGATGTCAGAGTATATTATCAAAAATAGAAGCATAAGTGTCTGACTCTAACTATCCTAATGAACGAAATTATTGTCTCTGTCTGTGAGCCTCGGACACATGCATTGTAAGCAGGAGATGGGGAAACCATGTTAGTGACATATGAAAAAATGGGCTGGGGGGGAGGTCACTCCTTGGGGCAACTCGAGGAACAAACAGGAAGCTTTTAACTAGTGTTTTTAATTAGCACAGATATTATTTCCTGAACAGTTCTCTATTTCTTCCTTTTTAATTGCTGACAGGTGTGTTTGTGTTTCACAACTGACTTTTCAGCCAATAAAAACCTGAAATGTAAATGGTTGGCATGTCAAATTACTTAAGAAAACTTTGAAATAAGCCCAATTATGCTTTTGTTCTTGACAATTGTTTTAATTGTCAAGAAAGGGGGACATTCGTTTAGAAATACCATTATTACTGTAACATGTCAGTAAAGGAATAGTGCTTAATTATTCACTTCTACATTTTTGCAAACCACAAGCCGAGCAACTAGCATGCGTGCAAGCTGTGATGAAAGGCAGGCAGACGTATTAGGGTCTATTTTAATCTCAGCATCTAACCTTGATCAAACCATTGACATCAGGCATGAGCGTACAATTGAGCAAATACGTTGGGTACATGACGAGCCCCATCCGTTCCGTGGCACTGCCCCTTCAGCCTCCACCACTCGCAATGGAAGGTACACCATCCCCTTCCACCAACATTTAATTAAATTAACAGGACTATACCTCTCAGGGTTTACAGCCATGTAAGTGTTAGACGTAACTTGTCAGTAATGAATATTCATGCTTCCAAAATGGCAGGGCCCTTGCTGATGCCAAGTAGGTTTTCCAGGGAGGTGGGATGTGAGGGCTCTTTGTCCCCTCAACCCCTTCCACCTTCCCTCTCGCTAACTTTGATTTCTGACATGGAAAACAAGCCAGCCCCAACAACTTGTGCCTCGTGGTCCGCCTTTTGCTTCCCTCTCACTTGGCCCAACCTTTGCACACAAAGAGTGAACTCTGCTTAATGCCGCTGCCTTCTTTTCCCAGTCCTCCCAAAATTCACTCCAGCATGATTTTTGAGCCTCCCAGAAGCTGTTTATTTCCCCTCGCACATAACCTCCCCCCTCCTTAATTTTTATTTATGTGCAGCAGAAAACCTGGAGGCTGATGCACAACTAAAAGATGGGCTTACTTGTTTTCTTTTGTGTGAGAATCTCTTGCTTTCCTTTTGTCCCTAGTGTGGGTACTTGTTTGACTGGCATGGCTTATTGGACTATAACAAGCGTAACTCTCCCTCCTTTGTGGCGGGACAATTCTCCCACAAATCCCGACCAGTGTGCATTCTTCCCGACACACTATTGGGTGTGCACTGGAATTGAAAGAATTGCTGAGGCCTTGCTACTTCATCCCCTCCCCAAGCTTTGTGGGGTTTTTTTCCCTCCGCCTTCTTTTTTTTTCCCCCTTTCTCCCTGAAATGAACACTTTACTGGGCCGGAAACATTTAATCGTCTCCTTTTGAAAAAAAAAAAAAAAAAATTAATTGAAACTTCTCCACTCGTTACCTTTTGTATTTGTGCTTATTGCAAATTTTTTTAAAGGGAGAGGAAGGTAGACAATATTTAATTAAATGTGCTTTTTTGTTTATTTGTTTACCTTCAAAACAAAAGACAACAAAAATCCCAGGAGTGTGACTTTTAAAATATTTTAAAATAAAAGAAGAGCTCTGTTGCTTTAACTTGAACTGAAAATGTAAACACAGTAGTGCTTTTTACTTTTTTTTTCGCCACTTAAAAAATAAAAATAAGATAGGAGTCTTAAGAATATATGCTGATGCCATTACATTACCTCATTTTCTGCATTTGCCTGGATGAATTTTACTATTTGCTGTCACTATAGTACCTGCCATGCTGTACACTCGCAGGTGTGAAGTGCAATGATTTTTTTTTTTTCCTCCTTGTGCATTTTTGGGAAGAATTCTCTTCTCCAGAGAAAAGTTACTGAGAGGGCCACAGTGGTGATGCAAAGCAGGGATGGGAAGGGCAGAATTCTTCATCGAGGAAAGCTGTGATTTATTTTTGTCTAATTGCAAAGTTACTGCAAATTGCTGGAAAGCTTTTTTTCAAGATCTGGGTGATTAGATTTTCCTTCTTTTGGGGAGAGGTGACGGGGGGAAGCTAAAAGGGGAAATAACACCTCTAATCCAGCTTCTGGTAAATAGGCTGCCAGCTTTTAAAATGAGTTTCCTTTCTATTAGTCAGAATATTATGCTAAGCCTTAAGCATTAGTTTTTTATGTTGCCATAGCAGCCTTATTCCTGCAGGGTTGTGACCTGCGATGATTACAGTACAAAGCTTATAGGGTCTTGAAACCCCCTTTGAAGATGAAAAGTCTTTGATGGTTTATATTTATGCAAATCTCTTAGATATGATTTACCCAACTGAGACTGAATGGAGAGATGATTAAAATTCCCTTTCCTTTGATATCCATTAATAGTCGAATATTCCTTAAATTTAAAATATATGCATATGTTATTTTTGTCTCTATTTACTATTATATTTTCACCATACCTGTGATATGTTTATTGCTGCGCAAATTACTCGATCTAGACAGACATAATAGATTTACAATATAGGGCTGAGGGTTTTTTCCCCTTTTTTCCTTTTTTTTCTTTTTTTTTTTTTTTTCCCCCTTTTGAAAGGGGAAAAATCTGTGCAAGAGCTTTTGTATGTTTCCAGATGATAGATTTTGGAATTTGGGCTACCCCACTGGCAGCTCAGAGCTAGCTGTGAACTGGTCTCATGGAAAAAATTGGCAAGCTTTGGTCTTCAAAGAATTAAACTTCCTTTTTAAGGCCTTCCTAGGTAAGCTAAAAAATTATGAAGAAAAGCCTATTGAACAAAAGGGTAACGGTGCCGTAATGAATAATACGGATGCCACTTAGAAGACTGGGGAGCACTTCCAGTGATGGCAGTGCTGGACCTGAAACAAAACCGGACCTCAGGTACAGCAGCACTTCATTGTTTTCCAGGGCCCGCGGATTTGCATTTCACTAAGCCAGGGTGAGAGGTGCTAAGCCTGGATTTTTATTTTTTTTTTGCAAACCAGCCTCCAAACTTAGAAACGTATGGGAATGCTGCAGTTTCGAATCGCAGGCCTTGTGAAAAGCTGGTTTAATTTTTCTAAGTTTTTGAGGTGGGGAGGAGTGTTGTTACAGCCAGGTGAAAATTTAATGTGTTATATATACATGTAGACTGTTGGGTTTTTTTCCTCTCTCTTTGATAGCTCATACTGTCTAGTTTTAGTTTGCAGACAAATTCTTACATCACCTAAAAGGCCGAACACTTGTAGAACCAATGAATTTTATCCCCTTTGTGGAAACTGCAGTGGGCTTGCTCAATTTTAAGGTAAGCAGGTCTTGAAGTGTTCATATTTTGCCATCTCAGCAAACTAGGATAAGCAGAATAATCCCCAGTCTTCTCCTAATTTCATCAAGGAAGAGAGGTTAAAAAATACTGAACATATTGTGCAATCCCCTAAAACATTTGTACATTTAACTCTCATGGTTATATTGTACAGCCTTCATAAATTCAAAATATTTCAGTGGCAGAACAGTTCCAGATAGTCCATACCAAATAATAAAACCTCTCTGCATTACTGTTATCATTTTTAACACAGTTGAAATGGAAACAGGCTTCTCCAAAAATTTGGAATACTCAGTGTTGCAATACACTTGGCTATTTAGTAGCTATGGAACTCATCTTTTGCATAACATTTAATTAGAAAAAAGACTTAAAATCATTTCACCATTGCTAAACTGGCATATTTATAATGGTTTCTACTGATAATATTACAATCAAATTTCATGTTATCGTTTTTCTGTGCGTATGATGGGGCATTCAATGCTAAGATTAGAAGTATAATTAACTTTGAAAACAGGAAATATCTGAAGAACATGCTTAATTTTTAGGGTAATTTTAGATCAAATCTTATTTTTAAATTGCATGTTAATATAAATTACTCCCCAACCTTTACTGTCAAGCCCAGTTTTTTCAGAAAGGCAAGGCAGTGTGGTAAGGAAATGGAAGATCTCATGCATGTACCAGGAATTCAGCATTCCCCTCCCAAGCTCTAAGGGAAAAGTTTCGGACCAGCTGAGGACACACACATCAGAAGTACCTCCAGAAGTAGCGACGGGTCTCAGAGGCTGCCACCCCAGTTGATACAGCCATTTATCTTACAACACACGCTAACATATCTGGGAACATAGTAAAGCAGTAACCAAACAGACACTCTCCTGTCTGGTGTGCGTACACAGGATTAAATCATATTTTAAAACAGCTGAGGTTTTTCTTCACCTACGGTATTTTACAGTGGAGTTTTTAATATTGCAGTTCCTGATGTTGGCAGGAGAGCTGCCTTTTAAAGCACTCTGATAAGGAATAATTTCTTGTCCCACCAGCTGCCATAGAAGGACACCCATTAGGAGAGCTTGTAATTATATCTGTCTCTCTCCACACACTTTAGCCTTGAAAAATATTAGTATTGTTCAAACATTGATATGAAATAGTAATATTTTGGAAATGCACTTCTTTATAGAATAGCTGCAACAGCAAAATTTTGCTTGCTTTTATTTTAGTACTTTTCTGCAGCACTTGTTGCATTTTTAATATCCTTAGCTGCTTTTTAGTTATATGTAGCAGAAGACTTTAAATTGGCAATCCTATGAGGAATCCTTATATCCTGTAAGGGATCCACAACCATTTTCAACTGTTCTTATTATTTATTTAATAAAAGAGATTCTGATCTTTATTTCTGTTTCTCATGCAGATATATTACATGTCAAACTAATCAAATTTGATACTTTTTGTTTGCGTTTAAGTCATATTTGACAAATGTTTTGTGTCCTATTGTTACATAAATATCTGAAGTAGTGTTCACAGTAATATCCAGGGCATTATGCTAACCAGAAGGTAGGGAATCTGGTACGATGTCGTATTTACACAGTTTAGGCATACAGGTGCTTAGGGAAAGGTGATGTTTTCTCTTTTGCTGAGTCATTTTAAAGCACTGTGCATAGTCAAGCACCTATGATGGCTTTGATTAATAGGAGCAATTTTAGCTGAAGGATTTTGGTAACACTGAGTTGCTGTAATATCCTCTGTAGTCTCTCCGTGTCCTGCGTTTCTGTAGAAATTACTACTCTGTTCTCGTTTGAAGGCTGTCTGTGAAGAAGCTCTGAGAACAGGATCCCAGGCTGGCTTTCATTTGGATGCAGTCGTCTTTGGAGGAGAAGATTTCCGTGCCAGCATAGGTTGTTACCTGTCTGTTTACTATAAATGTTAACATATGACATTTGCATTGGAGAAGACTGATGTGATTTATGGCCACTGCTTTTCCAACAGCAATAATAAAGTAATGACAACAGCTGATTCTGCATTTCACATTTTCACTTTTCTCCTTCATTTTATTTTCAATGCAGAATGCTTCACTGGGACATTAAAACATAGTCCCTGTGTGTTACTGGGGCACTGGTACTTCCTTGTGCTTCTTGCCATGCAGTACCAAAAATTAATGGGGGGAGGGCAGGGGGGAAAACACCTGTTGAGTCACAGAAATTATTTAAAAATATATCAATAAGAAACATGCACATGTGTTCAAGAACTGCATTTAAGGTCCTAGAATTCTGGTGTCTGCTTCATCATGGTTTTACAGACAATTATCAGTCAGGCTTTTAACATCACGCACAAATACTCTCCAGTTACATTTTGCCTTCATAAATTTGCTTTGAATATGTTCCATGCCAATACAGCCACATATTCATGTGAAAGCACTATTAGTCTTCCTCAAAAATGAAAAGTATTTCAAAATTTCTTTTATGAGAGGCCACTTAGCTTCTTAGTAATCTGATTCAGTTTAAAGATAATAGTTCAGAGCTATCAACACTTGAATTAAAAATAAGGCTTTACTAAAATAATCCTTACAAGTTGGAAATTGTGTCTAAATAGTGACCCTAAGGAAAAGGAACATATTATTTTTTATTTATTTTTTTTGTCACACCAGCCTTCACATGAGCACATTGCTTAGCTGGTACACTGTGAGCACATGAAGTCTCGTGAATAATTTTGCTTCTTTTCAGAAGTCATCTACCATCATTTTTCATCCAAATACTAAAGCTTAAATATTCAGCTTAGGACATCAGTTGTGACAAGAATCACAACCAAGGAAAGTACAATTCTATTCCCAGTGTGAATTTTTTAACCATTTAGTTGAACCCAGTATATCAATTTGTATAAAGCTTCACTTGATTCTCACTGTAGTTACAGTAAATAACATAATCAAATAATTACTTCATGTTAGTCCCAATTCCACAGTCCTTACCAGCCAAAATTTCCACTGGTTCCAGGCTTACAATTTCTGGTTTGAACTGAATGAAAATCTCAATTTTATAATCTTGTGTTTAAAGAGAGATTTATTTACTTATTGCTAAAGTGGCATTTTTTTCCTAAGAAGAGTGTTATTTTGATAATACAGCTTTGCACCCCTCTTTTGTTTCTAAACTGGTTGAATGAAATCTCGAACTTTCATTTTTTAACATAGAAAATATTTAAAATAGAAAGGTTTAAAACACTCCTGACAGCTTTTTTCTTGTTTTCATTATTTTCATAGGTGCAACAAGCAGTAAGGAAACTCATGATATTCTATATGCCAGGCAAAAAATAATAGTCACAGCAAAGGCATTTGGCCTTCAAGCAATAGACCTTGTTTACATCGATTTCCAAGATGAAGATGGGCTCCGCAGGCAATCAAGAGAAGGTGCCTCAATGGGATTCACTGGTATGGCTTTCTGCCGTTGTCTCAAAATAATGTGTGGCTTCTTCGATTTAAATATATTGCTACATTCGCTGTCACTTAGACAAATAACTTGTTTTTTATTTCAAGTCTTTTATTGAAAAACTCAGTAATACCAAACTCTTCTACTTTTATTAGCACCTTAAAAATTATGGCTGGAAATGTTGCCGGAAAAGTCACAGGCTGCTTTTTAAAACCACATCCCATGAAGCGTGTGACTGTTTTTGAAGAGAAGTTGGGGTAGAGGCTGTGCAGTGATTCCTCCTGTCACAGAGCACGGGAAAGGCAATACTGTACTGTGTGATGGCCACTCTAAAATTGCTTTTTTAAGTATTTTGATTTCTTTCTCCTTTGTATTTTTAAACAGCAGTTATTAAAAAATGCTTTTTAGGTGAAGGAGTTGAGAAGAAAATCTCATATGCTAATTGCTAGGGGAAAGTTATTTTCTTATTATTTTCTTTGATTTGTTTTTCATCTTCTGGCTCCCCTCCCAGTTAGTGCTGGTGACACCTACGGGTATTGGCAGACAGCAAGAGCAGCAGACTCCTAGCCCCAGAGTCCTGTAAGGCAGCCTGTTACCCTGCAATTGGTGTACCAGATCGCTCGGACACCCTGGTGGGACAGTGCAGCCACCAAAGATTGGGGTTTTGCAATAGAAATCAGCTGTTTGACAGATGCATTAGACAATTCTAGTGTATAGGATGAACATTTTACATTATTTGTCTCTGACCATCACTCAGGATATAGGTACAGTAATAGTATCTCTCTTGGGTTTTTGTTCCCAAAGGCATGGGTCCTGGTGACACCATCTAGCAAACTATATTTTTACAGTTAGCAGTATATGATATCTTAAAGCACCAAGCAAAATAATCTAATAAAACAAATGTTCTTCTAAGTGATCCCATCCATGCTCTTCAGCACAAACTCTCTTACTGTCTGCTGAGCTTTACCATTTGCAAAACCAGATCTTGTTTCAGAGGCAAAACGGTTAGCTCCTCACAGCTACATTATCCACGTCCATGTGGACTTCCACCCTCACTTGTCTGTGAATGAAGCTGGGAAAATAATAGAGCTCCTGAATGGTAGCACCTGCTGATGGCTACCTAATCTCGATGAATATTTTCTAGCTTAAGGAAAGGCTTGATTTTTTTGAAAACTTAAGTATCTTAACCTCCTGTTGACAGAAGATGGAGTTGCAGATGCGTAGCACCTTTGAGGGCACTCTTTTCAAATGCTTAATGTGTATTTAAATACTTAAGTCAGACTGCCAATTTAGGAAATTTAGAAATGCTCAGCATAAACAATGTTGACGGTGTTTTGGGCTCCACTGACTTTACAGTGGAAGTTGTCTGACATCAGGATAGGGTCCAGATAGGAGACAAATAAAAGATCGTGTGTGGCAATTTAGGGCATAAAGTAAATTTCTTACTCAGCCATATAGAGGTGTCTTGCCTTTCTGTACCAGGAGTAAAGATCTGTAAAAGGTACAGACCTCATTAAGGTGAACTCACAGTTCCTGCTCTTTGCCTCCTGCCTTTCCACACCTACCATCAACATATTTCCAAAATCCAGCAAACAGCCTGACAACCAGTCCAACCATAATTACACATGGGTCAACACTGTCTTTTCTGATTTATTAGCCAAAAGAAAAAAAAAAAAAAAAAAGCAAGCATTAAAAAAAATCTGTTCAAGTCAAAAAAAACCCAGTGGTTTTCATATTTTTTCTAGAAGAGAAAAAAAAATATTTTAAGTTAATCCAAAATGTTTTACTTTTTCTTTTGTTTCTTTTGCTTTCAGTTTATTTAATGCTTTTATAATCATTCTCACTTGTTTTGATTAAAATAAAATGGCATTTCAAAACTAAAAGCAAAACCATTTTGTTCCAAAACTACAGAAATTAAACATTTTAACATTTCCAATTTAATATTCATCACAGAAAATTACAACTGGGTCTTAGCTTAATCCATGACCTTGTATAAAGCAGAAGTCTGCAGATCATATTTCCCACTGACAGTCCTCTGATAACGTTAGAGTAAAATACTGAAATGTCACCTTAATAACAAGTTCAAAACACAGATTTCTTATTATTTTAAAATAGTTAAGATCACATCCTGCTACTTTTTGAAATCAACAGGACTAAAACAAGCTGAGTGTTCCAAATCACCCTCTTAGCTGGTGAAGCACACGTGTATTTGCATGCATAGGACAAAATTCACCACACTCAAAACTGATGCAAATCCAGAATATTCAGCAAAGTTGTATGTCCTCGGATTTTCCCACATGCAGATTTATACAGGTCGAATTCGCCTTAATATAATCAAATATGTTCATTCAAGATTAAACAAGCAAAATAATATAACAAAGAATTTACCAGCTATTTAGTTACTGTTGTGACCCTCACTGCCTATAGTAGTGAAGTTTTCTTTTCTAGTTATAAGCAATGTGTTTTTCCTCCAGTGAGTGTGTTTACATAAAATCAAATGTTTTCAAATGTTATTTAGCCAAATTAATAGATCTTTTATAGGTATATATATATATATATTTTACATATTTTTATATATATATATATATATATACACACCCAGCAAGATGGTTTACAACACCAGAACCCGTGAACTTACTTAAAGTCAGTGTGTTGCCTATATAAACGGTCATCAGTTTTAGGAATGTTTATGTAAAAAAATAAATAAGCCTTGCCGTAAGTTTTAACAGCTGACTTAGTCATTATAGAAAGCCCTGTGCTACATGCTGAGAAGCCAGATACAAATACGAAACACTATAGGTTTCCTCTCTTTTTGCAGTCTTTTGTAAAAGACTAAAACGACACCATCATACAGTTACCTAAAAGACTTGACAGGTATTGATTTAAAGCACGATATATCAAGTGGTACTGTAAAAAGGATTTCATGGTCATAAATTTTAATGTCTTCCCATTTTGAACTCTCTCAGTAACTTGTCAATAACAATTCCGTTTAAAATATTTGCTTCATTCCTGCATGGCATTACGTCTGTTATATAGTTATTTGGATCCATAATCTGTGACAAAAATCAACTGAGTTCTATAAATCAAAAGTTAGATTATATTCTCTGTAAATCATTCCATAGCATTTTAATGCTAAAAAGTATAGTTTACTGCTACAGATATTTTTACAAAAATGGTTTATGCTTTAAAAAATCATATATAAATATTTTTATTTTTCTTATAATTATAGACTGGCTTTAAGTGTAATTTAAAATATATTCTATAATTTTTCCAGAAAGTTAAACTGCATAGGATTTTTCCAGAATTTATTTGTATACCCTTCAGTTTTAAAATTAGTAGTTTAGCTAGGGAGAATTTGTTGTATTATAAATAAGGAACATCATAAGCTTATTAATGGTGACATTTGATTAAATTGACTGAAAAAACTTTGGTTACACCTCATGTTAAACACATTATTTAAAGAACTTTATCTCCATGTAATTTCTTTAAAAAAATGTAGCTCTTACTGAGTTTTAAACTTCTAAATATTTTAAGCCATTTTTTAAATAGTTACCATATTGAAATTTCAAGTGGAATATTTGGATGCCCTTAAAAACACAAACTAAAGATTGTTTAAATGGGAAATAAAATAAAATTGAGCTACTGATAGCTTTTTAGCAAAGAAATGTAGCAGTACTAAAGAATTACTGTTTCTTTGCTCATTAAATTAAGTAGATTGTGCTGCTGCATCCCCAGATTTTGTTTGCACTCCAGATTATTGCTCAGACCCACTGCAGTCTGACAGAAGTAATCCCAGGGTTTTTTTGCAGTGGCAAATTCATTTAAAATAGGTGTATCTCTGCGGTTATGCATGAGACATCTTATACAGAGTGATGGGCTGATTTCTAACATACAGCTGGCTTAATGTCAGCAAGAACATGGGAGCAGACCCTGTTGTGCATAGGAAACCTTAGGTCCTGATGCTTCAGACTTTTCCTTGTGTGCAAAAATCTCGCTCCCGCGAGAGGCTGCAGCATGCAGCAGGACGGCGCGGCTGTGGGATCCTCCGTCTGCAGGAGACTGCTCACTTGATGGCAGGTTTGCAGGATCAGGCTCATCCCTCTAACTAGTTTTGTTATCTGGCATGGAGGAGAGTCACTTATTCTGCGGGAAACTGGGAATTACGGTAGTCTCTCTTTACTGAAACACTTTGAAACCAAAGTGCAGAAATCACACCGGTCTGTGAAATTCCCTTAGAAATCAGCTAATAATGTCAAATGTTACACTTGCAAAACTGTCAAACAAATTAGATATGTATTTGTTTTAAGGTAACTAAATACAATAACAGATTAAAACGGATTATGTGGCTGTCTCTTCACGTTTGAAAATCTCTAGTAAAAAAGGCAACATCTATTTTTATTTTCCTAACGTATATTTATACAAGAAAGGATAAAAAAAGTGCTTCATTAAACTTCAGAGCACTTCTGGTAGTTGTTTTATATACTGGTGACTAAATAAATAATGCAACCTACATGCAACTGCTAACTATTGCAACAACAACAGTTTAAACAACATTAAGGATTTTATGATACTAAGCCAATACCAAGAATTTAGGGCATGATCCTTACACGACTGGGAAATTTTCAGTCCTACAAATCTCTTCAGATCTCATTTTCTCAACACATTTTAATATAACTTATTTGTATGTGTCTGGAGCTTTTATTTATATAGTTAAATTTAGCAATGCATTATACTTAAGTGTTATTGACTGCCTTGGACAAACAATTGTACTTGAAACAACTGAGAGAAATGTATGGATTGAAAAATGGGGAGGGAGGAGAAATAATTGTGGGTTCTTTCAAATGATATTGAATGCAAGCATAGCTCAAGATATTTTTATTCATAAAGAAATCTGTCAAAAGGCTATCTCCTGTTGTCCAGTTTAAAAAATAAAAGAAACCAAGTAAAATAATTAGTTAAAGAGTAAGAAAGTCTGCAAGGCATATGAGAGCCTCAAGTGGTTGGAACATTTTGCTTGAACATCTGTTTGTCGATGCATGATTCTGGTGTTATTAATCTTCTTTGTAGGTAAGCAGGTGATTCACCCCAACCAAATTGCTGTTGTCCAGGAACAGTTCTCTCCGAGCCCTGAAAAAATAAAGTGGGCACAGGAACTGATTTCTGCTTTTGAAGAACATCAGCGATTAGGCAAGGTAAATATTTTGTTAATATGCCATAGTGAAAACTAAATTTGAATAATATTTAAGATGTAGAAAGATTGGTAATGGCTCTTTGCATTTATCTAATGAAGTGTGCTGTAACTGAGAGTAGTGCTCATGAAATCTGTGCCTGGGTAGACTGTAGAGTGTATATTTATTATAACTGTGTCCCTTCCCAATAGATTTACAAACAGACCGGGTATCTTTTTCTCCCTTCTGTTTTAACTTTAATTCTTTGATTACACAGCCTTTTGAGTACCTGCATATACCTATAGAATTGTTGAATTAAAACCGCTTCTCCATTATACCACAGAATCATGGTTCTACTGTCATAGGAAAATATTTGCAAGTAAAAGGCAGGTAGCCTGGCAGACGACTCAGACTGCTTGTGCAGACATCATTTATGGAAAGAAATAAATAGATTGGGAAGGCTTGGCTTTCTAAAAAATCTCTATGTTGGTAAAACCGTTTCACTTCTTGGGGGTTGATCCTGTAAATATCCCTAGTAGTGAACGAATTTACTTTTGAGGTGAACTACTTGCAGACTGTGGTTCTTAATCATTAAAAATGGGAATGTTTTATGTGCATTTGTACCAATTGATGGACCTGAAATTTGGATAGAGGAGAAAGCAAATTAACAGTAGAATATGATTGTTCCTAATTTAGTGCATCATTGAGTCTCACGTTTCCTGCTCTGTGGGTTTCTGCTGTGTAAATATTGCGGTGGTGATGCACAATCTGTCTCCACTTTGTGCCAGTAATACTTAAATTACGGGTCGCCTGAAGGAAGATTTTATGCTAGTTGCAGCATTGTCAGTTAATTATCTTAAAGGTTATTTGCTATAATCCAGTTTGCCTCTTTTTGAAAGAAAAAAAAAAAAAGTTGCAGCTAAATATGTTTATCTTAGTTGCAGCCAAGCCCAGGCTAGTTAAAAAGCGAAGTCCCGATGTCAGAATGGGGAGCGCAGATGAGTGCGAATGGTTCGTGTGTGCTTGTGTGCCATTCAAGTGGGAGACAAATCTCTTTGGTAACGAAGTTCATACATAAGACTGTGCATAGGGTCTCACCTTCTCCGGTACTGTATAAAGGTTTTCTGTATATGTCTTTGCTTTCTGGTGGGTAGAAATAGATTGGTGCGTGTGCCTTCCCCGTGCCCCTGCATTTCTGATACCACAGATGTTGGGCATTACAAATGCTAAAAAGGTCAATGCAGAAATGATGCTTCATCTCAGGGTAAAAGTGTGACAAGGTATTTCCTAGGCTATCGCATCCCTTCTGCGGTACCTGGGTGTTTTCAATACATCCATGACTACAATATTTGGGTGCAGTTATTTCAGGGTCACTGTTAGGATACTGCATGTCTGTATCTCTTTGTTCTATTCCCTCGATTTTGAAATGGAGCTGTCTTCACGCAAACAATTTAGAAATAGAAAATGTATGACTGGTTTTGTCCATTATTCCGATTTACAAAGCTTGGCTTTCTTACAAAAGGCATCGTTATAAACATACTGCGGGTGCAAATGTGTAGGTAGGTAGGTGCAGAAAGAATAAAGTCAAACTACATACTCAGCCAAATATTGTTTATGTATCTGATGTGTATAATACTATTCATTCAGCTGAATTTAGCGTCAGAAACTCATGTAAGGAATACCCCTGTGATATGAACAATCAATGAGGAGACTGGACTAAATTTAACTCTAGTCCCAGTATCACGTAATCATGAAGCCAAACATGTTTAATATTGAAGAATTCTGTATTAGGCAACCATTAGTCTTTGGATTTGTTCTGAAGCTGTTATTTTGCTGACATAATGCTGGTTTCTTGCTTGTATCAGCCATTCAAGGTGGTTTCATTTGGGTTTTGGGGTTTGTTTTTTTTAATAAATGCTTTTAAGATCAGTTATAGGCTTCTATAATCAGCTGCAAGAACAGATTTGCTGAGAGTTTGTGGTTTGGGCTATTTTTTTAACCAACCAGGTCGCATGCTTCATATATTTTTGCATGTAGCCATCTATCAATAAAAAAGGACTGGCGGGTTAATACGTGAATTTCTGGATCTTGTATCGCTGCCGTATTGCTGAGCCTCATAACAAAATCAGAAAAATAGTTTTCCATGTAGTGCTGCAAACTTCTTAACCAAGTTTGCAATTTGGTGTTATAAATGTATCAGTAAGAAGAGCTTGGACAGTCTGATTACTTCATTTTTTTTCCAAAGCAAACATATCTCACCGAGGGAGCCTCTTGCTCCGCATCCTAGCGACACACTAAAATGTAAGTAATCACTCCTCCCCTACCACCTCCTGACAAATAGTCCACACAGTGGTTTTAGTAATCCTCGTGTCCTAATGAAACACCTCTTCTGTTTTCCTTTTCCTTTTATTATATTAAAGTGTTCATGTCAGTAAGACTAAAAATATGGCTGTGGTTAATACGGTTGAGACTTGCATGGTTTTGCCATGTTATTAATCAAAGTTGAAAGCCTGGAAAAAATAAATGTGAGGGATTTGTGCGGCTGTTTATGTGATAGATAAATTACTGGTCTGCAGTCTCTGGGATCCTAGTTTGTTATTAATTGGGTTTAAAGTTTGATGCCCTTAGTCAACAATATTTTATATTAAAATACAGTAATGAGCTTTTATAATTTATTCCAGTTTGAGTGCTACAATTGCTGGAATAATCTTTCTTTGAGAGAAGGCTAATTCATCCCGGTGGCTGAAATGCTTTGACACAGTAGCCCCAAAATGTGAGTACTGAGGTCAGGAAAAATTAGGGTCTCAGATGAGCACTGCAGAATTGGAGATGCTGTGGCAGTGTCCAAACAAAAGGAAATGAGAGAGCTAACCAGCTAGCCAAAAGTATTTGGGCTTACCTTATGGAGATAGTCCTGTTTGAGGGGGGTTGTTTTGGGTTGGCTTTAGATTGTTTTAGTTGTGGGTTTAGGGGTTTTTTATATTTTTGATCTGACTGAAAAATAGCATATCCAGGAAATAAATGGTAAAATTGGGGTTTGGACCATTAGAAGACAAATGTTGAAAAAGTGCATTTTGTGTTTTCTACAACTATTTATTAAGTGCTCTCTTTTGTCTAGAACTTTTAGATCTAAAAATAAAAAAGCGCTTAAAAATGGAAGTATTATTTCTGTATCATTTTTTTCCAGTAGAATTGCATTACTAGGGGATTTAATTTTCAAAATTAAAAAATTCATCCTAAAGCAAGCAGGCATTGCTGTTCGGGAAGTCTAGATATACAAAAAATGTCAGAGTGTGTTCAAAAATTTAAAAGAAGGGTAATAAACATTGTTCTGATAGTCTAAAGGACAGTTTCTGTTCTAAATTTCTGAAGTATTTGTACTGCATTAAACAGGGAAGTGATCATATAAATCCAGATTAACCGAAACCAAGGGGCTAGAGATAGTGGGAGAAGTTACTTGCTTATTTCAAGAAAAAGATCTGACTTGTATCAATGATGGTACAATAGTCTTTCCTATGTAACTCACTCCTGCGTTTACGTTACCAATACACTGGAATATAATCTCTTCTATATGTAGTTAGTGTTTATATATGACAAGAAATTAAGACATTGAAAATGTGTTTTTGAGACATTTGACTTGTAAATACCTCAGGCACAGTATCGTTATCATAACGGGATCTTCCCGAATCGTCTGTTTTTTAAATAAAATACAGACAGAAAGAAAAGCAAAAAAGTAAGAGGTTGCTTACACATTTATCTCATGTACTAATTTATAAATGCTTTCAAAGCACCCACACATTAAACCTGGGAATAGCTAAATGCTGCCACCAAAGTCACCTGCCAGGTAAGGATTATTTAGAGTTAAGGTAAGTAATTCACAAACCCAAGCTGTAATGTGGGTTGAATATTTTAGATCCCATGGGGCAAAACAGAAGAAATATCTGTACATGCCACATACAAATGCACAGAGTGCTTCTAAGAAGACCTTTAGCATATGTTTCTTGCATTATATGCTGTGCCATTGTATATCGTGTTCCCAGCAGCTGACGAATAATATATATGAACTCCAGTGATTTGACAAACTATACAGTTTCTTTTATGGACCTTTCCAGGATTATGAAAAATCTTAGGAATGCATTTATTTACACAGCATCTACCCAACAAAGGAATGGAAATTTCCAGCAGTGGCTCCCTTATAATGCTCTTTGTTTAGCAAAAGCTACCCCAAGCCACTGTATCTTGGAGACGATGCGCCCTCGTGCTTGGGCCAGATCCAGCTCCCGCCGCCGCCCGGGGAGGTCTTTCCCTGCTGCCCTCCCTCTCCCAGCAGTGCTGCGGCCCCCAGAAGGGCTCTCCATGTACAGCCCCAGCCATGAGGGTTCCATCCTGTCCCGATTCAGCCCAGGGGTGCTGGGAGAGCAGGGGGTGGCAGGCCTGGGAGGAATGCACTGGAGCATCCCTCTGGCATGGGGCAATGTGGGACCCCATCAACCTGCAGGGATTATATTTTACTTTATAGGGCATTAGATCTCAGGGCTTTATGCAGAACTGGGGGTGAGGGAGCAGCCTGGCTCCCCGCTCCCCTTGCTCAGGACAGACTGTAGGCAGAGCTTTGAGGTGCCACCAGCTAAGCTGGATCCCATCCCAGAGTGAAGCCAGCAGCACAAGGTACCTCTGTGCACGCTGGGCTGCAGCGCTGTCAGCTCTGGCTCCCAAGATGCAGGGCATTTGCTGTCGTTTATGTTAATTAGGCAATGTATATTCCTCACGCTGCAGAGTGGGGGATTCAAGGATTTGCAATAAATTGCCACCTTTTATGTGCTTCAGCCTTAAGTATAGGCTCAGATGCATCTCTATGCAAAGACGGAGAGTGCTGGTGGGATTTAAGCATGGGCCGCTGATATGTTGTTTGTCTTTTTAAAAAGTGGCCAAGTAAAATTTTAATGTGAAAACTGATGAACAAATAGAGATCGAGAGAGCTCATATTAGTACTTAGAGTTTCTCTATGCAGTTTTATTATTTAAAAAATATTTTAGAAATGTGTTTTGTGTCACAGTTGAAGGCTTTTCTCTTAGAAAGATCCATCTGGGGGCAAATTTCAAACCTTTACAATAGAGCAGAAGGGGCTGTATTAGCTAATTGTTTGTGCTATACTGGTTCCTACACTGGTGCAATAAGTCCTGAGGGAGTTATGCCAGGTGGGGAGAGAAGGAGACAGATTTTACTACGCGGGGCTGCAAAAGCTCCTAAGCAGGGCAGAAATTCATACAAAACATTTTTTTTGCCAACTCCCCCCACCATCCCACTCCCCAGCAGGCATTCAGTGGCTCTTAATCTGTTTTCCTCCACTCATTAAAGATCTGTGTCTAAAACGTGAGGGGAGAGGGACTCGGATGGCACTTCGACATGTCCTGCAGGGAGAAGATTCTCCGCGAGCTGGGAGCAGAAGGACGGATGCTGTGCCCCTCTGTGGCCTTTCCACCTGGAGGTAGCTGCTGGAGGAGGTAGCTGCTCTCCTGGGGAACATGGGCCCTGCAGAGGGCACAGGATGGCACCCCTCTGGGTTCCTCCTCAGCAAGGCATGACCCCTCTGTCCTTGTCACCTCAAGGAGGAGCATGCGGGGTCTCAATGAGACAGGATGAGTGCCCTTGCTTTTGGAAAGGCCGTGCTGTGCCAGCATGCTCCCAATGCAGGCGATGCTTTTTTGTGGGCATGGAATGGGGAGACACCCATCGCTGTAGACACCTGCCCACCGTCTTGCCAAAACCTGCTCCACACCAAGCAACCTATGAGGCAACTACCCACCTCCCAAATCCGTCCTTACAAAACATTAAGAAACACTCACAAGCCTCGTTTCAATTTCCAAAGCAGGATGTAACCAGAGATGTAATGTTCTGACCAGATGGCTCTTTTTAAGGCTTACTGAGGGAATTCAGAAGACTGTACAGCCAAAATATTGTTTCAGTTAATTTAAGTAGCAGCAGTCTTGCTGCCTCTCCTCTCTGTGCTAGCTGACATTTTCAGGGACCTGCAAAAGCTCTGTCAGCTGAAATAGAGAGTGGCAGCAAAAAATGGCTGTTCAATCCTATTCAGAAAATGAGTCTGAAATTGAAAAAATATAGACTACAAAAATAACGGTGATTTTATTCTTGTTAACAGAATGGGCTTCACTGTTTTTACTTTTCTTGTCTGTGTTGTATTTTATAGCTACTTTCCCCTTCGATATCAAATGCTTTTTGTTTGTCCTGTAGTCATTTACTTCCAGATGAAATTTTCTAGTCTACTTTTAATAAATTGCTTTCATGACTATAAAGCTCAAGTTAATTCTGTGCCCTTAATTAAGGACATCTGAGGATACTGAAGTCTTAATATTAGTTACTTTTCATTTTTCCATATAATAACCATGATGTTCACTAGGGGGAAAAAATGCCTGGTTGGATAGGATGTTTGTCCAGGAAGCTGCTTTTGTGCTGCAAAATAAAGATTTGCTTGGCAGCAGCAAGTGTGCTCTCAAGGATTCTTCCGTTCCCAATACATTAGAAGACAGAGGATGGAAACCAGTAGAGAATATTCCTGATTTCTAGGACTTTCTTCTGTTTCTTTAATTTTATTCTTTCCTGCTCTAGAGGAGCACTCAAGAAGGCAACAACCATAGTGAGAAGGAAACAAAAGAAAACGTAAAGACAGCAATAAAAACCTTCATGTCTGCCTTTCACTCAGGGATTTTAAACAGGCTGTTTGCTCAGTGAAAGGCAGAGACTTCGGTGGCTTGAAGGAGTTTCTGGAGGTGGGCCAAGCAGGACCCCCTGGCCCATCCCAACCTATATGGCTCTCCCTAGTGGTTCAGGCAGCTTGGGGGGCTGTAAGAGGGGAAAACAGCCTGTCTGGCTCACACAGCAGGACAAGATCCTGATCCATGGGCTGGAAAAGATAATATCAGGTGGAGGAGAAGTGAAGGACCTTGTAGGTCCCTGTTCTTCATCTTTCCTGCCCCACTGTGGACTTGAGAGATCACTAAGTTCTTCCCACCTGTTGAGCTTTAGAAAGGGCTTTTTCTGTCAGAGTTCTTGTCCTGCTGCTAGGGAGTTATGTGAGGTAAAACTTAATCTCTATTTCATGTTGTTGTTGCTCTTTCTTTCTCGACCTTTTGTGTCATTACATCTGCTCCTAGAGGTAGACGCCTATCTCATACAAACAGGCCTGCTTCTGGCACTACAAAATGATTTATTCTCTGAACTAACTAACTGCTTCTTCTCTGGTGGAAGTTCACACTGGTGAGAAGAAACAAAAGGTAGTGATATTTAATGTTTTCTCCATATCACCAAAATGGCTACAGAAACTTGCTGGCATTGATACTTTGCAGAATTCCTTCCCCCATCCATCCCTTCCTTCAACAGATCACAGAGACCCACTGAGCATCTCCTCTTGCCAAAAAGACATTTTCGACAAACCTTTGCAGGGATCATTTTTTTGTCCCAAAAGATTTTGTGTAGAAGTGTCTTTCCTCCCCCAATGTTGCTACAGAAAAGGGGCAAATGTCAAAGGGTTCAAAGGAGAGGATACAAAAATATGTAACCCTAAAAGTTCTGTTTGTATTGCTTGCTGTGCGTGGAGTCTCCAGTTTGTTATGTGACTACACTAGTTATTTGGACATTTCCTACCTATTGCAAAGGTGCTAAAGGAAGGCCAAGAGCTGTGTGTCAACCTGATCTGGAGGCAGGACAGACCTGAGCAAAGAGGAGTGCAAGACATTATCTTGTTATAGCCTGAAAAACATGCTCAGTTGACCTAGATATCATCGAACACCTCCAAGCAGCTCACTAACCTTTGGAAGTTCATCACTAAGAGGTGGAATTGTGACTCAGCTCTTTATGATGGCTCTTTGGCTACAACTAATAAAAGAAAAAAATTAATTAAACTTGCATTCAGCACCATCACAGCTGTTAGCTTATTTCCTACTCTTGATTTCCCCAAAAATATGGTTTCAACATTCTGTTTCAAGGGAAAGTCATTCCTTTGTAGTCAGTATAATCACTCCTCCCCCCAGGCACAGACCCAACTCCATTTGCTTCAACCAGGACTCTGTACTCTTTTGTTCATTACCTGTAAGCAAATCCAAGTGTTCTTTTTAAGCCCCAAAGCAAAGATTTCCAAATTTCCTCTGCAGGGGGTAGCTTAAAGAATGTCCGTTTTCATTTAATTGCAGGGGAATTATCTTCCTGAATGCTATGCTTTTTAGGGGGACCCTTTGCCATCCACCTGCTTCCTTCCCTCCTCAGAAGAGCAAATCTGCCCTTCTTCCAAAGCACAACACTCTTATGTCCTTGTAGCAGTTTAGCATTCTCAGACCCAAGCAGATTTTAGTGGGTTTCTTCCATTTATTTTTGTAGTCTCCAGAAAGTCATAACTCGACCTTTGGGATTTAGAAGTGGGCAAGCCACTGAATTACCATGGAAAGAATTAATGTTTCTCAGGTAACTGTGGATCAAAGTTCTATTGTGTCTGTGGACTTGAGGATGCTCATCTATACATTCTCCATTCCCCCTTGTGGGAGGTATGTGAGGTTTGCACTGCCCAGCTGGCATCGCCCATTCTGCTCATTTCCATTTATCCTGGCATCTGCCCATGTTACAGGTCACAGGGGTTGGAAGGGGACTTACATAATTACTTGTTTAGACAATGGCTGCATTCACACGTAGCTCCTGGCTTGCATCACCGGAGTGGTGTGGGAGCTCTGTTTGATTCATGACATCTCCTAATGATGAAGGGTGTAGAGGAAAGAAGGGCGGCTGGCTCACTGGTCCCCCTACACCCATTTCCCCTAGGTCCTAGATGCATGTCCTCTCAGAAGGCAGCTGAGCAGAGCGAGGAGATAACTCAGCTGCCACACACTCATTGCAGGGATTTGGTCTGCAAAAGAAGATACTGCTAACTAAACCATTAAGTAATTGAAGAAAAAGAAATCTTCATCAGCAGGGCAGTATTTCCAACCCTGTGACAGCAGAGTCCATCAAAGGACCTCTCCTCACACGAGTCTGCTTGTCTTCTGAGTCACATAACTAGTGGCAGAGAAATTTTTTGGCAATTCTGTAAGCATTAGATATATCTTAGACCTATACTTAATTCAAAATTCAGCAGCAGGTGCATTCTTGTCTGTATTGCAGTTTCATGGAACATGACCTTGGCTTGCTTTTCCTTTTCTTCCACTGGCCCAGGTACCTAGAATCCACCCCATGCCAAAGCCCTATCTACTCACCAGGATCCCCTAGCACCTCCAGCCCTGCCACCTAAATCGCTTGACTAGATCCCCAAAGTAAACTGCTTTTGAAAGAGTTTGCTGTCTCAACATAGTGGCCCAGGGCAGCCCATACATTGACATACACACAGCACATGAATACAGCACTATTGGCTGTATTCTTTTGTGATGCAAGAAAATTGAGGGTTTTTTTCTACTCTAGACAAGCCACAGATATAATGTAGTCTTTATAAATAGCTTTGAGAAAGGCCTGGCCACGGTCATGTGGGAGTTAAAATTGTTGGCTACATGTATGATGAGATCTGGTAGAACAGTGCATCAAATCAGAAGCTTATTAGCAAAGGTTTACCAATAGTCAAGGTAACTGATAAGAACCACAGCGGTTCCCAAAACAGAGCACAGAGTTCTCACAAGTGCTCATATTTGGAGTCCCCTCTGCAATCGATCAGGAAGCCAGTGGACTTTTTGGAACTTACAGGACTTAATTTGGTGCTTTGAAATGTATATACTTGCTATGTGTCAATCCTTCCATTCAGTACCAGTGCAGGTTATGAATAGTTTCCAATGGTCTAAGAACCACGGGTCTGCAGTAACCCTCTTAGTGAGTTCACTGCAGTCATCGGGATGGGTGTGGGTAGAGGCACAGATAACCACAGACAGAGCAAATACTGAGGAGAAAACCACAAGCAGTCCCATGTGCAGGAGTACCTCTGATTCTTCCGTCTTGTCAGCCAAAGGGGACTAGCTTGTCTGATCACTCTCCCACATGTACCAGAACAATTACTTTACTTTAATTAACTCATGTGCTTTAATCCAAGCCGCGGCTCAGGGGGAAGTGTGTCACATAACTATGAGGTGCCTTAAGCATAATAGTTTTAGCCAGCTTGTTTCTCTTGTTAACCCAGTGGTACACAAGGAAACAAAAGATGGTGGGAGTAAAACCCCATGTAACATTGCATAGTATATAAAAAGGTTTCAGGAGAGATAATGAAGTATGAAACTTTACTTTCCCTGATCTTCTGGAAAAACGTGAAGGGTGCCTGACTTGTGATCCTTCCGTCCCCTGTTGTAGTCAAAGTCAACACGATTCTACGACCCATGACAAACACTAGCAAGAGATCTGGCTGTATCATTTCTTCCCCTTTCCTGGTTCCCCCAGAACATATTGATCCCCAGCCAATACAGAAATCATTGACTCTGAATCCTCGCCATTTACCTTCTAGAAAGGTAAAATGGTTCTTGCCATAGAAGCGAAGTATCCTCTATGAGATGACCATATAGATTTACCAAGCTCTACTACTCCCAAAAGTTCCACAGAGAAAACATTCCTTGATGCTGCCACATATACACACACACAAAAAGAGGAGGTCTTCATGTCCCAGGAACCACTGCATTAATGTGTTCATCTTCTGGCAGTGGCAAATAACAGACCAACGCTAAAACTCTTTCTGTTACTTGATACGTGTCATTTCTTACACATAAAGGAAATCTTTAACAACATATAGATATGACAAAAGCCGTGTCCAAGATCCATGGCAACATATGGCCAGAGTTTTCTTCTAAGTTGTCAAAGAAGAGCCCTCAATTACATGTTGAGCTTTGTTAGATCTGAGTTGGGTTTGGTAGCGGGCGGCTCTGTTTAGCCAAAAGGAGGTACAAGCATAAGCTTTGCCAAACTGGTATCTTACAAAGTTTGGGTTTGTATCTCTTCCATATCTCCACAGCCACCTGAAAACTTACTGCATCGGATATTCCTAATGCATAACACAACTTGCTCCCTTTCTTCACCAGCCTATATCTTCAGCTCCTGACCTGTGAAAATGACTGCTCTTTGACAACTCCACCTTATCACTTGCCTTGTCTGTAGACTGGATCTTTGTATCACTTGGGGCTGACCGTGCTCAATTCTTTTTTTGCCAAGACATCATTTTTTGCTGTTCCCTTCTTAAAAAAAAAAAAAAATCTAGAAGCTTTCTATAACTTCAATTTCCTTCCAGCTGTTTTCTGTATTTGCCAAAATCCCTCTCCGTGCCAGTCTCAAAGCGCTTTAGGACATATAGAAATTCAAAGTAGAGCCGCTAGGGCCTTACTCAGCATGGCCTGCATCTTGCATAAATAGCTGTTACATTTTTGAAGATGTTAGTACTGTTTTAACAGAGCATTAAATGTCTTTGTGAATTTATTGCATTCAAATACTTCGTGGTTCCTGGGGGATGCAGCAAATCGCACAGTACTGGTCCTGCATCTTTCAGCCTATAGAAGGTGGCCTGATACAAGAGACAGAGATGGGGAAATGACGACTTGGTGTGCTCGGTGGGCAGCTCCAATGACCAGGTAGAGAGAAGAAGAGCTAGAGGGGTCTGCTGCCTTCTTGTTGCTCTGCCCTCACAGAGCTATCCAGAAGGAAACACCTTTGAGTCTCTCCTTGCTTGTCAGTCAACTGGAAAGGACTCTTAGCTAGTCTGCATGATGATCCAAATGGGAAATGTTGCCTGTTCACCTTTCTTCCTTGCTTTCTCCCTGAGTCTGCCCTGACAGAGGCACGCAGCGATGGGGCTGAGAGAAGCCAAATGCTGTGCACATGCAAATCCCTCTGCTCTGCTCTGCTCTGCTGCTTTCGCAGCCCTACAGCAGAGGCCAGTCAAAGCGCTCCTACAGCTCCCATACCCCACAGGCTGGTGAGTGCCAAAGTCACCCCGTTTCTCACAGCGCTTAACCCTTAGCACGTTCACTGTGTTGCTGCATGAAGGATGGCACCAGATAAGGACAGCAGAATGTGCTGCATTGCTGAAAAGAGGGGCAGTGTCTTTGGCCCCCAGAGCCACTCACTCCTCAGAAGGGCTGCGCTTCCAGCCAGTGGTACAGTGGGTGCCGCCACAGTTGTCCTCCGTTCCCCCACTTCTCATCTCACCCAAGTTAATTGGACCCGTGCATCATCACCCGAAGGCTGCGGCTCTGCCTCCCAGCTGCTCCTTCTCACAGCTCCTCCGTCAGCCTTTACCTGGAGGGCCTGTCTCTTCCCAGGGCAGGTCTGACACATCTGACTCTCCTGACAGCAGGATCCTTTTGCAGCTTCCTGAAAAGGCTCCTGCTGAATGACTTATATGGTTACATGGTGAGCGAGAACCACAGCCACTGAAGGCAGTGGATGCAAACCCCAGCCTCACACCACGCACCCACCGTCACTCCCATTCATGCTGAAAGATTCCTTACGAACAGACCTTTGGGCCCACAGCTGAACTACTGGAAGTCTAAGTACAGGCTGGAAGCATGAGATTATTGAGAAAATTTGCCAAAGAGAAAATTTGCCAAAAAGGAAATTTAGATCTATGACTAAATTTATCCCCAGATTAACACTATCAAAGCAAATGGTGTTTATAGAAAGTCTTGTTTTCTTTATATTCATGTGAGAGAAAATCAAAAGAATGCTAAAACAAATTTCATCTAGCAGAACTGGAAAAGAGAGCATGGGGACAAAGCTATAATTACTGGTATTTCCTATCTGTTGAAACCTGTGGGTGGAAAGAAAGGCAGTGAATAGAGTACATTCAATGGCATTAAAATTGGTTTCTTTTTCTGGACTTCAGCTCAAAGCTGCAAATTAGCAGGGAGAAAATAAGCCTCAGAGTGAACAGGCAGAGAAGCCAACTTCTTTGTGTTACTCTTTGCTGTTAGAAAAAAAACAAACAAACATCTTTTTCCTTCAAGAATTCAAATTCCTAGCAACCCAAACTACAGCTGCACGCTGACAAGAAGAGAAAGTATTGCAGATCTCAAGTGGTTCAGCGTTCATGTGTACACACACACACTATTATCCTGGTTTCCTTTCTAAACGTGTTATTTTAATGAAGAGAGGGCAGGCATGCTGTTTAATTAACTTCTGCTTTTAAAAGAGATATTCCGACCCAGATTCATCACGCTCCAACTTGGGCACCTGTAGAGGTACCTGACTTCAGAGCATCCCGTGTGCAGGGATACGAAGGGATAAGACCCTCCCCGATCATGGTTCAGACCACCAGAGATCAGAATTGCTATTGCTAGATGCCCATCTCTTTCTGCAAACTACTGCAGGTACTTAGGATAACTGTGCTCTTAAGTCAGCCATTTCACAGAACTAGGAAGGATAATTTCAGACATATCTCTGCTGATCACTGTCATCCAGTGCAAACTTGCATCATGCAAATTTCTCTTTTAAGCAATAGCTATTATTTGACTGAATGCCTATAGAAAAATAAGCACCATTAAAGCATGTTTTTATTACAGTAAAAATAAATGTGTCTTGCAGTTTGAGGTTACTGCATAGACCTGAATTATTCTGAAGTCCTAGGTCATAAAATGCTGACTTAGTTCCCAATTTATTTTCACAACAGCTAATAAATGGAATAGTTTGAGGCTGCAATTTCTATAAAGGTTTAAATGTATAAGTAAAAATGGCTGAGATGTAGCTAAAAGTGGTGTATTAGTAGTAATAATATTATTAATAGTAATACCAATGTTGTTGTTCAGGTAATGTAGGGTTGATTGGTTGCTTTGTAAACACAAAATTTGATTTGAAGCATCTACCACTGAGTATCTGTCAGTCCCGTTATTCTCCAAACCCACCTAAAATACTGCAGGCTATAGTAGTGTGGTGGTTTAGGCCCTGCCGGGACCTGAGACTACGTTGCCGCTGTCCCTCCCCCATCCTCAGACGGGGACGGGACAAGGAGTAATCGCTGGCGTAACTTAGACTTTCTCACTGGCCATATAGGGCTGTTGAAAGGTGAATGAGTTTTCCTAATCACCTTCTGGCTTTCTAGTTGATGGATCAGCTGATGGATGAGGACCAGGGAGTCTCGGTTGGTATGGCACTGCCACCGGTGCACTGTCTTGGTAGCAGTTGGCACCTGCTGCTCTTCAACCTTCAGCAACCCCACCACTGAAGGGTCCTCTGAGAGGCCGGGTAAGGTGGACAATTGTTCAACTTCCTCCTGGGCAGCTATACCAAAGGCCCACCAATACCCTTTTGGGTCTTTAAAGTACCCTCTCCTGAGACAGTCTATGCCCAGGATGCACAGGGCGTCTGGACCAGTCACAATGGGGTATTTATGCCAGTTCTTCCCAGTTAGGCTCACTTCAGCTTCCAATAGGGTCAGCTGTTGGGATCCCCCTGTCTCTCTGGAGATACAGATGGGTTTAACCCCACTACAGCTTGATGGCATCAGGGTGCACTGTGTGCCAGTATCCACCAAGGCCTTATATTCTTGTGGGCCTGATGTGCCAGGCCATCGGATCCACACTGTCCAGTAAATCCAGTTATCCCTTTCCTCAACCTGGCTGGAGGCAGGGCCCCTCTAATCCTGCTCAGCATCATTCACTTGTTCTACGAATGACTCTTGTTGTAGGAATGGCTCAGAGGTCCCCTCAAGAGGGTCAGGCATAAGACCGGACATTCTATTCTGTCTGGGGGATTTCCAGCTGGAAACTGGAGTTTTCTTGGACGACTCCCCTTTCAGCTGCTGTACTCGTGCAGCTAGGGTGGAAGTGGGTTTTCCATCCCACCTCCTCATGTCTTCTCCGTGGTCATGGAGGCAGAACCACAGGGTACCCCATGGTGTGTACCTTCCACTGTCTTTCTCTTGGGTAGGGAAACGTCTGCTTCTAATGGCCAAGACATCGGCCTGTGCAGGTGGAGTGTAGGACATGTTCTTTTCCATTCTCTGGACCTTCTCTGACAGTTCCCTCACAGCTGAAAACCAGGCCTGTGGAGAGGAAGGGAGACTTCCTTCATATTGCCAGAGCTGGCCAGCCACTTCATCCACTGTTTGAACCTGGCCGTGTCTCCAAGACACCACTGCCAGTGCATTGGCATGTGATCGTGGTGCGCTTTGCAGGAACTTCCGCCACATGGAGGGTGTGCAGTGGGCCTGATCTGGGTCCATGGGTGATCGTTCATCATTCAGATCACCATAAATCATATCAAACACAGCTAATTCCCTGATACTGAATACCTCTCTCCGTGTTGGTCCACTTGTTTAACTGACATAGGATGTCATCCTTGTAGGGGTACCTTTCCCTTACACTGAACAGGAGTCGCCTCCAAAGGCTGAGGGGTTGGACCTGTCTCCCTACTACCTTGTCAATGCCAGCTCCCCTGGACAAGGATCCCAGCTGCCTGGCCTCTTTCCCCTCTAATTCCAAAACACCAGCTCCACTATCCCAGCATCGGAGCAGCCAGGCGATAATCTGCTGAAATCCTTCCGCATATCTCACAACTCACTCAGGGACAGAGATGGGGTGATCACCTCTGGCTCTTCCTCCCGTTCTCCTGGTGGGCCTGGTTCTTCTCTGTCCCTCACTATACAAGCTGATTTTTTGGTATATTTCGTTTTCTGTGTAGGGGCAACTGATACTGGCACTGGCTCTCTCTGGCCCAGCTGCCGTACTAGTTGGTTCGTTTTTAGGTCCCGAGACCCTTTCTTCCCCTTGAGGGCACTGAGTAGTGTTAAGGAGGACACAGTAGGCATGGGGAAGTCCCCAACACACTGCAGTGAGTCGTGTCTTCCCGGATTTGTCAGATTGGCAACACACCTTTTCTAAATGCTCCACTATTTTATCAGGAGTCTGCACTTGTTTGGGGGTGAAATTCCAAAGCATTGGGGGTGACCACTGACCCAGGTACTTGCCCATTCTTTCACACACACCTTGCCACTTGTAACTATCTGGCCTCAGGGCAGGTCTCCGGGTGATACTGTTATTGGAGATGAACCGTATAACCCAAAACAGGATACAGCAGATATTCGGAAAACAGTGTGCTGCGAACACACTGGCCTGGAATCTCCAAGGATAGCCAAAACTCTCAACTGGGCAGGTCTCTTCCACTGGCTCACCCATAGATGGGGTGAGACCACTAACAATGCCCAGGCCGCATACAGGTACCGGTTCACCCCCACAAATAGTGATGCAGCCATATTGTAAGTAGTCAGTATCCAGTAGAGCAAAACAAGACTCTTGACACATTTTCCACAGACAATAAACACCAGCACTGAAAATACACCCCAGTGGATATAAAGATTATTCCAGCCCCACCACGCAAGCAAATTGGCCAGCGTTGTAAATATACCTTATTCAAACAATACAAAGATATAAACAGAAAATTGCACCTAACAGATTGTTTTAACACACCCTGGTCAGGTTTTCTGTCCTTATCTCAACCCTCTCGTGCCCCACGTTGGGCGTCAAAAAGGCTGTGGTTGTTTAGACCCTGCAGGGACCTGAGACCACATTGCCGCTGCCCCTTCCCCACCCTCAGACGGGGACGGGACAGGGAGTAAAATACAAACCCCGGGGTTGAGATAAGGAAGATTTAATACAGCAGTGTAACAATAACACACCAAACAACAACAATAACAATAACAGTGATAATGTACAGAGCACGAGGGACAGACCCGGACAAAAGCCGCTCCCGCACTGCCCGCGCCTGGGCACCCGGACATGACGTCAGCATGGGATGGAATAGCCCGGCTGGAGCTCCCTCCCGACTGCTGGGGAAATTAACCCTGTCCTAGCTGAACCAGGACAAGTAGGAAATCCTACTTAGAATAAAATAATAGTTCTAAATATTAAGTTTTTAATGGCTTTAATACAGCCTGTTCTTACAAGCAACAATATTGACTTGTATTAGATTACTATTTAAGGTGGATTTTTGTCTTAACAGTTCTAGAATGGGATTTAGTATTTAATTAATACTGCTTCAGTCAAGCTAGATACGTCACTGGAGAAACACATTCCCTGAACAGTTCTGTAAATGGGTTATATTTTCACTTTACTGATTAGAGTCTTCTATATCATGATTATTGAGCCTTAAATGAAAACCAGAAAACAATACATGCCTTGATCTCCTCTGCATTTCTCTCCCTATGCACACACAGCCACACACGCCTCTATCAAATCTGAGACCAGCCCATGATCCTGTATCGATTGCAGCAGGACAATAAAAGGGTGCGCAGCGCTTCACAGAGATGTCCTACACAACGTCTTCAATTCTGAGTTCTTTGGGGAAGGGATTGCATCTTTGTATTTGTTTTTTTTCAAGAATGTGTCAAAGTACCGTCAGAATTACAAATAAGGTTTATTTCTTTTTTGTCCACTGAACTTTGGCACACCTGGATGCACAATGGTTTATCTTCAAAATCCTACCTCAGCAACACATGTGTGGATTAAAGAAACAAGTCAGGTTTGGCCCTATTTAAAACATGTGTCCTCTGTTTAAGGTTTAACTATGATTCATAGTTAATTATTTCAAACTTAGCACCATGGTATCAACATAAAATCCCTACAAATACAAAATGACCCTGAAACCTGCCCTGGCTCTCAGGTGGCCACTGCCGAGGCACACTGGCTAATTCTGCATCCGCTTGGGGAAATTCCCTACCTGCAGTGCTCAGGTGGGCTTTACATTGGCTTCAGAGTGGATTTGGGCAATATTATCACACCAACCACTTGTTTTCTCAGCTTTCATCTCAGCACCTGACTCTTAGCACAGGCTGAGCCTATCCTTAGCACCAGAGACCTGATGGAGAGGTGCAGCAGCACAACCTTAACACACCCCCAAGTCAGAAAAACTTCCCTTCACGCCCCCAAACACCTATTGCTGTTTCCTGACAAAGGTGACACTTCTGGCTTTGCCCTCTGTCCACTGACAGTTTCATGCCAGCCCTGTGGAAACTGGCACTGGGGGGTGATGCTGGACGTGGGGAGTAGAGCTGCCCCCCAGGCGCAGTGTCTGCCAGCCCCCCCAACTGGCATCCATGGCCTCACTGCTCTTGGCCCTCAATGTTTGCCAGCTCAGAGGCTGAAACAGGCAGGCTGCACACTGGGCTTCTCTTTTCTCTCTCTTTTTGCCTCCTCTTTAGAGCACACAGCACCCACCACATTTCTTTAAATGTATTTGCCCCGTCTCAGTTAGTTTGTCTCTTAAAACTCCTTCAGGATTCCTGTGGGAGCTGATGGTTCTTGGTGAAAGGGTGTGTTACTAAATGAAGACAAGCCAACTATGATTTCCATAGGTCCTCTCAGGAAGTTTATATTCTCTCTTTTCCAGGGAGCGTTCACTTTCCACGGGAGCATGATCGACATGCCATTACTGAAGCAGGCACAGAACATTGTTACGCTTGCCACAGCCATCAAGAAAAAATGAGCTGGTAAATGAAGCTCTCGCCATGGGGCCCCAGTAGCTGTTTTAAAAGATGACTATAATACTTGAGGGGGAAAAAAAAAAAATTAAAGACATCAAGCTTAAGCAGAAATTCATTTCCATTTTGCAGATCTGTCATAGTTTCCGCTTGCCAGAATTGCTAATTACTAAAACTATTCCCGACTCGAACCACTGCTCGCTCCTGCAGGGCCCATGTAATACTCCTCATAGCCCACAACGAAGTTACATCACTGACCATGCGACATCACGATAATTACTACGAATGAGGGATTATGACTTCACTGAAGGAGAAAGGCAAAATGTAAACTGCGAGCTCTAGTGAAAAAGCAGATGAAAACGGAGTCAATCATTTCTATTTGTACCTACGCTTCTTCTCGCTCCGGTGCAGAACTCCCCTCGAATAATTACACACCAGTTGAAATAATTGCAATGAAAATCATTACCCTGTGTGGGCTTTGCATTCTCCCCTGCCCCTTTCTGTAAATGTGCAACTGCCATTAAAAATACGGCTCTGACAATGCGAGACTCTTGACTTTCTTCTCTTTTTTTTGAAGCGGTCGCTATTCAGAGCGTTTCCTCCTGGAAGGGTCCAGCCCGGGAAGGGTTGGACGGCAATAAACTTGTAGCTTTCCACGACACAATGCAGCAGAACTTGTGCATATGGTCTCGAGTCAGATTTACATCACATTAGGGATACGGCTACAGGTCATGTGGGCCGTGTGGTTAACGGGCTTAGTAAAGCTGTTTTGAAGAGGTTAACCCAGCTTGTAGTAAGGGTAAATAAACATAACAACCAGGCATTGTCCTCTATTCAGCATGTACTCTTATATGGAGGGCTAAAGGGTATTGAAGCTGCAGAGGATCAACTTGTGGTTGCCAGAGGACTCCAATGAAGTTTGAAACGCCAACAATCAGAGATTTTGTTTCTGTTCCTCATTAAATCATGAGCTTTTGTGCTCAGACTATGAACGACTGTTCTTTAAGAAATTAACAGAATGGGAAGTTTTAAACTATGCACCAACCTTTTCATGACCTACACAGCAGCAACGCTGCTGCACTCAGGCAAACACCGCAGGGAAGGCTGTTCTGTTTATTTAAATTCGTAAATAGAAAACAGTTGTTTTTTAGTTTCATTTTTCACCGCCTCCATGGCCATTTTATGATGCAGTCACTGGGGCTCATTCCGCCCATCTGCTCCTTTCGCATCTTTCCCCTCCGTCTCCCAGCAGCGATTTTAAACGTTTTGGGTTACTTTGGGTTTAATTAAGGGAAGAGGAAGTGGGCAGGGGGGGTAAGAAAAACGCCCACTAACACGCGTGGAAGCAGTGGGGAAACGGAGAGCGGGGGCGGCGGGAGCGCCTCGCCGCGGCCCGCCCCGCCCCGGGACCGGCGGGAACACGGCCGGGGACGGCCCAGGGGACGCCGGAGGTGCGGGATGGGGACGGCGTCCCCCTCCCCCGGCGGCCCTACAGCGCTCCGGGGGCGGGTGGGGGACAGCGGCAGAATCCCCCTGCGGCCCCTTCTGGGGTTCGGGGATGAGACCCCACCCCCCTCCGCCCGGGTCCCCTCTGGGTGATCCCTGGCAGCGTGGGGACCTCCAGGCTAATCTGATTAATTAAAGACTACCTTTTTATATTGCGCCTCGCAGCTCTTCCCCTCCCGCCCCCCCCCGCGTTTCAGGGCACCCTCCGTTATTAATTCTTGGCTGACTAAATTATGGGTAACGCTATTAAAACATTATCAGAAGTAATGAGGGACAATTACTTAGGAGATGAGCTGGGACAAGCCGGAGCTGGGCACATGTGTAGTTATATCACCCCCCTCTCCCAGATTGCATCAATAAATCATCAGGTGCAAAGGCAGAGCGGCGGCGAGGCCTGGCGCGGGGAGGGGGGGAATGAGATTTATGAAATATCGGTTTGGTTTAGGGCTTTTTTTTCTTTTTTTTTTTTTTTTTGCATAATTTTTTCATTAATCTCAATAGGACCCGTGTGGCGTGGATTGTTTTATTCCCTTAATACCGCGCCGGCCGGGGGCGGGGAGGGGGGAGAGGATTTGAAAAAATAATGTCTTCATTGTTTTACTGAAGTCTGAATGACAAGGTGTGTCAAGCCCCGGGAGCTGCGCCCCGCGGAAGCGCACCCCACCCGCGCCCGCCGTCTGCGCGCCCTCACTGTCACCCAATAATTATTATTATTATTATTATTATATTATAATATATAATAATAATATTATAATAAAATATAGTAATAATTATTGTTATATTCATTTTTATTATGTTTATTATTATAATATCTCTGGACGTGTTACGCGCAGCCCCTCGCTCCCGCAGCTGACTGCCGCACTAACTTCAGTCCGTGACGCGTGCGCGGAGCAAATCAAACATGCAAATAAAACTTCCGATATATGCAGATTTCGCCTTAAATTTCCTTGAACACCTCCCACCCACCCACCCCCGCATCGGAAAATCCTGCTCCCATTTAACACACTTAACGATTTGCGCTTTATAAGGAATAAACCGCGATTTGTTTGGTTTTTTCGTTTACTTTCGGAAGCTTTCCGTGGGGTTTTTCCCGGCTTTATTCTTCTCTTTCTTTTTTTTTTTTTTTTTTTCCCCTTCTCTCTTTTCCTTTCCCGCCCGGGTGCTCGGCAAGCAATTGATGAAACAAAACAGACTATAAGATTAGCAGCGGGATTTTGTGCATATTAATGCTCGGGAAGGGGCAGGGAATGGGTTTGTAATTGCAGATCTGGCGGTGGGGCTGGGGAGCTGCAGCCCTGCCGCAGCAAAGACCCCCCTGTGAGGTTTTCACATTGGAACTTAGGGGAAAAGTGAAAAAAGTAATTACCGGAGCACAACATTGAAATGTTAAAGCACTTATTCTTTCTTTCAGCGTTCTGTTTTAAAGGGGGGAAAACGGGCAAAATGGAAAATAAATTACTTTCAAATAAGTAGGTTAGCACCTGAATGCTGGTGCGCATTTTCCCTTTTTTTTTTCCTTCCCCCCCCCCTTCAAATTCTAGCAATTATTTAGCAGGGCATTTGCTTCTGAACCCACCATCCGAACAAGAGAGACGGGGGAAGGGAGGGCAGGGAGACCTCAAGAACACAGGGACACTCCGCCCGTGGGGTTGGAAGCCGACACCGCCAGGAAAGCTGTTCAGAGCTGCAGTTTGAAATTTAGGGGGATACTTTTGTTGGTGAGATGATGTTGTGGGTTTTTTCTTTTCTTTTCTTTTGGTTTTGTTTTGAAATCGGTGCTTAAAAGGCAAAGGTTGTTTTGGTTTCCTCGTCGCCACAAGCATCAAACGATACTTTAGCAAGGGATGCATTTCACAGACACAAATCCCTTCCAGGAACGGCATCGTTCCCCGCAATATCGAAAAGTCACCCGATACTGAATTTTAACTCTGATTTTGGGTCCATCCTTGTTTCTTGGGCTGCTTCCGTCCTCCTCCTCTGAGTTTAACTCTTTCTACAAATCTAGATTTTTGGCGTTTAAATCACAGTGCTCCTTTACTGACTTCTCTAATCATTCTCTCCTGTGACGAACAGCAAAAGGCGGCTCCGGTTGACGGGCACTTCCTCACACGTATTGTTTTAATTCTGCTTTCAACGGAAAATAAATGTATCTGGTGGAAATTAGGCTTTGAAAACTCTTTTTTTTTTTTTTTTTTTTTTTACGAGCCAATAAAACGGAGTATCTGCTCCTCAGGCAGTAATTTCTGATTTCGAGTCGGAGGGAAGGAAAAAAATTTTTTTTTTTTTTTTTTAAAGCCCAACTTTGAATGCATTTCGTCCATCCCGTGGCTCCAACCCTCTATTCTCCCACCTGCACCTCCCTCGGGTTCAGCACATGGCAAAACTTCGAGGCTGGGCTATTTTCTAATTACTATTTTAAAGATAACAAGGGGAGCAAGGGGGAATAAAACCCCGTGAGGGCAGCATATTATTTTCTATTTTTCCCCGTGCCCCGGGGTTTGGGAACGGCACACCCCCGCGAAGGGGAGTCCCGGGGCCGGGGGAGCTGCGGGACGGTTTGAGGTTGCTGGTATTTGCACGATCCGCTTCGCTAACGGGAGGCGGGGTCGTCGTCCCCCCATCATCCGGGAAGAAGAACCTGCCAGTGGCAGCCAGGGCGGCGGGAGGAGAGACCCCCGCAGCACCCCACATCCCCGCGGGGCCGCAGCCGTGGGGACTGGAGGGATGCGTGGGTGGGTGAGTGGGTGGATGGATGGATGGATGGATGGATGGATGGATGGATGGATGGATGGATGGATGGATGGATGGATGGATGGATGGATAGTGGCCCCTGGCCCCGAGGGGTCCAGGACAGCTCCGCGCCATCCTGTGCTGCTGCCAGGAGACCTGGATACCGCCGAGGAAGAGGGAAGGGGCTGGGAGAAGGGGCGCCTTAATTGCACCCCTTACGCTGCCACCAGAAGGCTCTCCTCCGGCCACCCTCACGCCCACATCACCCCTTCAGCTGGGACCTGGCTGCCTGCAGAGAGTCCAGCTGTGTGGAAAGGTAGACACACACACCAGCCCAGCACTGGTGGTGCCTGCAAGGGCCAGCAAACTGCCCCAGGCCCAGAGGAGAAATTAGTACCCTCCATCTTCTGCACCCCATCCGTCCCTCTCACAGTCCCCACTGGGTCTCCTTGTGCCTTTGGTGCACCTCAGGCCTCACTTCACCTCCCCCCAGGCATGGGCATCCTTCTCTGGGAACAGGAAGGGGGCTTTCCTCCCCACATCCAGGACTGCACGGAATGGGATGCAGAGTGAAAATGTCCTGCGACTGCCTGTACAGCAAATGAGGGGAAGAGGTCAGACATCCTCCCTACATTTTTAAGTTTGTTGCTTGACAAATTAAGTCCAAAGTACCCAAATCTGTGATAGCAAAGCCAATACTGTAAGGTGCGGTTTAGAATGATCTCTTTAGAAGTGCAAAAGGCCCAATTCCTAAAGCTGTTGTAGGTGCCTGCTGGCATCATTTGAAGCCCATCAGCCCAGTGAGGAGTGCTTTGGGTCTTATGTTTATAATTTTACCCCTATTTCTGCTAGAGCTGCTAATGTTATTAACATTGTGGTATCAGGCACACACATCAGTTAAGAATTTTTCAAAGTGAAGCTTGCTGAAGGTAAAACCTCATCCCTCTATGAGACATGCCTGCAATAGCCTAGAATTTATACGAGACAGGTTTCATGCTGCTGGGAAGATCTGGTCTAGGCTTTCTGCTACCAGACTTCATTCCTGTCTTGCTTTTGCAGTAGTCTCTAACACACAGCAGTGCTTCTGTAGCTCTGGTACACTGTGGGATGCCACTGGAAATGCTTCACCTTCACCCTGCATGTCCTGTCATACATAAAAACACAGCTCAGATACAGTCAATAGTGCATGTATCATTGCAAATCTGCCCATCACTGACTCCAGTGTTGTCACCAAGAGGCCCGTGGTTGGATTATACAAAATTAAACACTTGTAACTGAAAGGGAAAACAGTGGCAGAGGATGTGCAAGGGCTGTCCGGTTACATCGCTGGTTGTCTACATTTAGCTTGTACGTGGGACTAAACTGCAGCAGTTGTTCTACCACCTGATGACCCCTCCCCAGTTGAGAAGGGGAATCGAGGGTAAAAAGGGAGCAACCCTGTGAGTTGAAGTAGAAACAGATTTAATGAAATAACAAAACTAATACAATCACCAACATAAAGAATACAAGATTCTGCTCAGCCTGGTCCTTGGAGTCAGCAGCAAAAGACTAAGAGAGAAAAGCCCCAGGAAGAGGAACCTCCCTCCTTTTATAGTGAGCATGATGAGGTGGTATGGGATACACCTGTGAGCCAGCTGCCTTGATTGGATCTCCCAGCTGACTCGGGGCTACTCATGGCCTGCCTGCATGGCTGGCCCATGGGGCTGTGCCTGGGGAACCAGGACACTGGTGTTGCTGTGTGTGACAGCACAGGTGGGAGATCATAATCACTTCCACCCTCTTCAATCATCAGCGCTTGGGCCATCAGTGGTTTAGAGCTTAAGAAGGTCCCACAGGTCTGTGGTACTTGGTTAGAGCGCAGGGAAGAGCTGTGGTCTCTGCCCACAAGTTGCCTCCAGAGGAGCTCACCTGGCAAAGACTGCCCACTCCTGCCCACCCCATGGCAGTACCATGCCTCCACCTTGGCACTCCTGTGGCTGCTGAGCTGCAAGCAAAAGCCTACCTGTTCATCTGAAAGTGTTCAGGCACCTCCAGCTCCACATCGTGACACTCTACTCCTTAAAATATATAGTAAGTAGAGACATCTATTGCTTTCTTTACAATTGATTTTGAAAAAAAAACCCAAAATAGTTCCCTCTGAAAGCCAAAACCAGTCCCATACTAACAGCAAAATCTCTCTTGGTGCAGTTCTAAGATTTTGCAAGGAGCTAAAACATCTGGAGGGGAACTGGATTAACTGACTTCATCATACGGATGAAGATGATTTTGTTGAATATTAAGGATATGCTGAATTTACAGAAAAAGGCACACAGTAAGTTCAATAATAAATCTAAGTATGTCTCTACCTTACCTTGTAGCTATATTAGAGAATTCTTTCCTTAATGTCTAACTGGCATTTGTTAGAGGGGTACGCGAGGGTGATGTGTACAGTGCAAGTTTGCTGTCAAAGCCTAGGGAAATGAGCGTGTCTTTGTGCCTAGGTTTTCATGAAGCATGCACATTCCTGAGTATAGGCAGAAAATTGGAAGGCTGTCCCATTTCATGTGGAGAGGAGATGTAAAGACCTGTGCTCAGTTCCTGGCCTTGCTCCCCCCCAACTGACATCAGTTTGTGTCAAGTTTACCAAAAAACCCTGCTGCTGTAACACTCAGTTTGAGAGGTGGGGGGAGGAAGATAATAAACTTTTTTTAATTGCTTCCCTTGCTATAAATTAGCATGCACTGGGCTAAATTTTTTTCTGTGAACAAAAGCACAATTGACAGCGAGGCTTAGGGAAAGTAGGGAGGGAGCTGTGAGCCCC
The DNA here is from genome assembly GCA_028020825.1 of Podargus strigoides. NCBI lineage: Eukaryota > Metazoa > Chordata > Aves > Caprimulgiformes > Podargidae > Podargus > Podargus strigoides. Next base: position 54,324,762 of record CM051622.1, read on the forward strand.
AAGGCTCCCCTGCGTATTGAACCTGAGCAGGAGGAGGCCTTGTCTGTACCCAGAAGTTGAAGGGCACTGAAAACTACAACAAAACAATAGAGATTTTTATGTTTCACTGACTGTTTTTGCAGCTGCATCTTCCCCCCTCCTCCTCTCCCCTACTATTATTTCATGTGAGAACCAAGTATGAAAATAGAAGCCATGGCTTTCCCTCCTGCCACAGCCAGTATGCATAAAACTGGGCCAGAAATCACCAGAGATAGGAGGTTAGTTATAAGTCAGTGTTAAGGGCAAAAGCAGAAATTGCTTTGTGCTTCTACACCGTATTTTGTTTCTGTTATCACGGATGTAAAGACGGGGCTGAAGCCCACCGACTGCATCACAGGTTCAACGTGATTGTCTTTGCGCCCCCAAGGCTCCCAACAGTATTTGAGGGAAGAGCTGGCAAAACCCACTGAGTTTTGCCTTTGCAGATCCCCCTCCATGCACACCTCCCATTCAGCCCTAAATATCAAATAAACCATCATTTCCCATGGTAAAAGCTCATATTAGGTGATTTTTCTCCAGAGCTGTCTGTGGAAGCCCTTACGCTGCTTCTCCTCTGGTGTATCCCGTTACCGACCTGAACAAAGAGCTGACTACAAGTAAGAAGCAGGCAGGCATGGACCACAAGCTGAAGTGCAAATGTTAACAGAGAGGTGGCCTAAGCAGTGCGGAAATACCGGTGGAGAGTGGCTGAGAAATGGCTGAGGGATGGGGATGGAGGGGACAGATGTGTGCCTGTCCCCTCATACCCTGCAGCAGAGTCATCCCTTGTTCTCCGTGTCCTTGGCAGGAGAATAGGCAGAAATTGGTTTAATTTGCAGCAAAGGAAAGTGTGAACATCTATTTGTAAAACAAAAAAGGCAGGACAGGTAAGCATCTGCTGCAGGGCCTTCATGAGGGGAGTGGACTAGGTGAACCCTGAGGTCTTTGCTAGTCACTTTTTTGATGCTATGAAATGTACAGAGATGCAACAGAAAAACAAGGGAAAGAGGAACCTCAGAAAATTAACAAGGGAAGAAAAGGAAACTTACTTTCCTGACCCTGTATTTTGTCAAGCTATACTGGCACCTTAGTCTCCTTCCTAAATATCTACACCATGGAGTGCTTCCCCCTTTTGAAAAATACTTTTTTCTTTCTTTCCTTTGGTGAGGAAGGCCTACAACACTGCTACTGAGAGAGATTAAGTCTCTGTATTTCCATGTGGAGCCTTCCTGACTCCGGTGTTCTCATCTTGATGCACCTTTGCCTCAGAGAACAGGCTGTGGTGGGCTGGAAAACCCAGGGTATGATCTTATGAGCAGGCAGGTACACTGCCTCACCTACCATATGTTCACTCACAGAGCTGGCCCATCTCTTGAGATCCTTTCCCTTACCATTTCTAAGGAGCCATGTGTGAAGGGCCGCCTCCCATGAGTGTGTCAAATTTCCCTCCAACCAGAAATCCCAGTAGATGCTGAAGGTGTGACAGGGCAGTCGTGACTCCCAAGGTGTGTTTCCTAACAGGTACTGATTTTATTTCACATATGATCGATGCAACAATGAATTCAGAGCACCGACTCTTCTATGTTAAGACATGCTCCTCCTACTGTTGGTCAGGTTCTGACAAAGTTTATATCCTTTACAACTTTGTTTGCTTGTTTGTATCTTATTTTAAAATAAATTTACCCCAGATGCAATATCATTTCCAAAAGGCAAATCATTCTTTTCTCATTGTATTATAGACTGAAGCATTTGGAAAAATCATTAAAAGTCTTGCATTTGAATCAATTTCAGGATAGTGTCCTGTTATCCAAGGCTGTTATTTTTTTTTTAATTTATTACTTTAGGTGATTTTTAAATTGGTGTGTTGTTTTCTGCTGTTACCATCAGAATTGTATAAAACATCTTGTTTGCAGAGCTGTGAAATGCTTTAAAGGCATCAATTGAAATGACAAGGCATTGTCCAAATTGAAATTTATTTCCTCCAAAACAGTGTCCTGAACATGCAGGTGGTTAATAAACATTTTTCAACCAAGTACAAACTGTGAATTGTATTTGAAATTAAATCTCCGCGTTAAAATCTGCATTGCCGAACCTCCCGCTGGCAGCCACCGTTCTCCTGAAGAGTGACATCTTCTCTGGCACTGATGGGCGGGCGTTCTCGAGCAGATATTACCGAATTATTTCCTATCAATCTACTGATATCGGGACTTTATAGCAACATATAGCTAAAAAGTACAAAGGATACAAGGTGCATGAGGAACACAGGAGGGGTCTGCCTCAGCTTTAGTGAGGATAGGTGTTTTTGTCCTGACACACAAGGGTGGAAGCCGTTTTACAAACCTCTATTAAAGCAGCATATTGCTGATGTCACAAATTATGTCATTTTTCAGCAAGCTGTTAGGTAGCAGCAGGATACTTAGAGGTCCCAATCTGAGTTCACAGCTTGAGGCCTCATCATCTATTGAAGTCAAGGAAATACTCCAGTCCCCTGGCCCTCTGTTTACAAATAATATATCAAGAAGCAGGATGCCCAGAAATGAACTTTCAGACACTGAGCTAAAGGAAATGGGTTTGTCTGTATATATTTTAATATAAATATACATATACTATATATACGTGTATATGTGCATGCATGCATTTGTACGTAGTGAAACTGAAGTCTGTGGTTTGCCATCAGATTTTTTTTACAGAAGCATTTTTCATTCTTCCTTGCTATATAGAACTGATTCTTCATAACCAATTCTACAGCCATTCCACATGCAGAAACCCCACCAAAGTTAGAGATATCCACTTAGAAAAGGGGTACAAAGTACTCCCATAAAAAGAGTGTGGGGGGGTGTTTTAATATCTAGTGCTTATGTAATATAAAGAGCTCTGATTTTAAAATACATACGTAAGAAGAGATTTACCTATCATGGAGCTGAGTGCATTGTGCAAAATAAAATAACTGGAATGTCTCAACATGTACTAATTAATACAGCAGAACAGCTCACTGGAGGCTCTCCTCATCTCCAGGATGAACCATATTCACACATAGATGCGTACTTCCCCCCACTGGGGTGGGATATGCTATCATGTTCTTCTGACAACCCACATATACCTGGGAGACAACAGCCTATGTTAGGAGACATAAAATACATAGTATGTGGCCTGAGGCTGTGAAACAACCCAAGGGAAGGAATCAAATTTAAAGCTATTGGTGCCAAACTCATCAGTGGGTGCTTTTACACACACCCAGCTCCCCTCCATGTATTCGTAGGAGCCAAAGATGGAGTGTCAGGGTGCAGGTTTGAATTTCCCAACTTTTGCCAGTGCGTTACCATCACTCCCCTAACAGAATGAGTCTTCTGGCAGGGAGATGGATGATGGATTAGGTGGCCAAACAAAGCATTTTTATCCCCGTGCTCTCTCCCTAAAGTGATTCCAATATTTTGCTACTTATTTACTGGCGTAGTTGGCTGTAACTTCCTCTACTAGAAATGATATTACAGGGTTTGAATTAGCTTCTCCTCTATAGCATATCCCCGATTTAATTACCACTGCAGCTGTCCCCCACTATCTGCACAATAAATGCTGTTGCTTACAGAAACATGATTACAGGATTAGAGTTATTGGGCCCTCGCCCAGACAAACGCGGTGACATAGCATAGCACTGGCACGTCTGAAAGCTACGCTGACCTCAGGCATCTCTGCATCAAAGGCCACAGCCACAATCTGAGCTTCATTAGCTTTCAAGGCTGAAGTTACAGGAGCACTACTTCCTCAGCCACTAATGGGAAACACTCTCCTCCATTTGCTGTTGAGGTGTTAAAAGTTCCTCTTAACATCAGTTACTGAGCTACAGCTTCACTGGTATCCCAGTAAAATAAAAATGACTTGTGGAGTGGGAGCTGAGTTCAAATTGAAAGGCTATGTTGGACATCCCTTACTCAAGCAAAGGGCAGTCAGGGAGTCACTTCAGGAGTGAGGACTACAAGAGGAGGTGTACCCCAAATCCCAGACTGAGAGCTACAGGGAAATTCCCGCAACTCCTGAAGGGTTTCATATGGTTGTAACCAACTGTTTAATGACTGAGGTATCTGAAGGACACTCTGGTTTTCATTTGTAGGATGTGATGCAGATGATTATGCAGACAGGGAGAGCTTGGCAGCTAGATGCAACTCAGAGCACATGCATCGTCGGGTCTGCGCTCACTGTGCGAAACTTGTGAATTGTGGTGATAACTCCTCTAGCCTCCCTGGCTGATCTGCACCTACAAGAAGGAGACTTGGGAGGTAACATTTAATCCCACAGAGAGGAAAGCTAGTCAGAGAGAGAACCATGAGGTGGCAAAGCGCTAGGTAGGATGAAATTGAATTTTTGCTTCTAGCATACACTTCCTATGTGGAAATCTCTCTTAAACTCGGTGTACTTCAGTTCCTCTTTACGTAGCTGGCACATTAGTAATTCCTCTGTCTTGCCTATTTAGATGATACATTCTGGGACATGGGTCACCTCTTACCATGTTTGCACAGTCTAAGCATATTCATTTTGGGGCTTGCAGTCATTACACTAATAGTAATATACAAAGGATGAGGCTACATGCACAAAGAAACCAGCTAAGCGGCCTCAAAGTTTCATGACTATCCAGAAGAAGGGAAGAAATACTTGTTCCATTTTAATACTTGTTCCATATTTGAGAATGGTAGGACATAGTCCGCCACAGTGAGCACAGACAACCAGGGACCGGCTTTATATGAGAAAGAAATGTCTGAAATACATCATTTGTATTAAAAGACCTCAAGGCTTGCTTTTCTTTCTTGAGTCCAACTAGCCTTCTCTGGTGCTTTGCCCATGGGATTGTCATTTATATTTTTTAAGCTGGTGCTCAAGAAAGTGGCTTGCCCATGAGCCTCCAGGCTGGGCCAGCTGGATAATGTGGGCTGGTCAGGTGCTGCCAGGGATAAGGCTAAGGAATTACAAGGCTGGCCTCTGGAGCTAAATTGCTCCTTCTTTTCAGGAGGCAGGAGACTTCCCTAGGTCTGAGGAGCTCCTTGCAGCTGGAAGGTTTAATGGGCTCAGATATTAACAGGATCACATGTTGGCTCTGGAGTTTTCTCCAGCTCGCATGTTTGATAAAGTTCAGAAGCTTGCTTCAGCTGGCAAGTTCAACTTAATCTCTTGAGTTTGTTCTGCCTTAAGCAGCCTGTTTGTGTTGTCAGAGCTGATTTCAGTTTCCCAAGCTTTAGGCTGTGCTAGGAACTAAGGCATGATTAGAAAACAGAGTAAGAAGAATTCAGCTGATTTTCAGCTAAGCACCTTTTCACCACAAACAGAGATTTACAAAAAGGCATTTATTTCCTAGGAAGTTGTCACTGGATTTCCTTTTAAATTAAATTACCATCATTCGAAGAAATAGGAAATTCCTCCTTATGTGTACATTTTTCATGAATTACTGATTCTTTCCAGGCTTTCCCTTGGCCACATGCCCAGGGCAGTGACCCCCAGCTCAGGCACTGCAACAGCTTTCTGACCAGTGATGGTTTAAGCATTGCAGCAGCCACTGCTGTTACAGCAGAAATCCAAGCCCTTCGCTTGGCAAACTCGGGAAGTGTATGATGTTAATTAGAAGCACTCACTCCCCATACTGAGTAAGACTTAGGGGCGGTGGGTAGGCACAGATTGAGCCAGGAAGGTAAAGAGGGCTCTTCTCCCTGTCACCACCAGGAGCTGCAGCCCTTACTGTCATTTCACATGACACAGATGCGGCTATTTTGATTTTCATTATTTTCCTGTCTTTCTTTCCCTTTGGGCCAGGGCAGCATGTGAAGTGCTGTAGGGTAAGTGGACACAAGAAGGGATGACAGTAGTACTGTGGTCCAGCAGAAAGCTCTTTAGAGCTAGCATGTTCTTTAGAGGCAATGTCTTTGGTGTGACTCTCCTATTGTCACTAATGATTATTGCTGTACCAATTCCAAGGCACTCAGGGCTCTGTGGGAGGGTCTAATCCAAAACCCAAAAAGGTTGACAGGAATTTCAGATTGAGGGGAGCCCAGAAAATACAAAGTCTAAAAGATCAAGAAATCGAATTTCTAAGATTGTCTTTAAATAAGAAAATAAAAGGCGGGGGGTAGGAAACAGTTTCTCTCTTCCTCTGGCTTGCCAGCACGCTTTGATGGAAAACAGGGAGGTGATCTTGGGAACACTCGCTCCAGCCTCCTGTTCATAAGTAGCAGGAAGGCCTGTCAAACCTGTCAAACTCCTTGAGCTCCTGGGGTTTACAGACTTCTCTCAGCTACCCCAAGCAAAACCACAATCCCATAAAGAAGCCTTTTCAGTAAAACCTTCTGCCATTTGCCTGAAGCCAACAAATCACTCGTTTAAAAAAAAAAAATCTATTTCTCTTTTGGAAACATCCCTTCCCCCTGTGCTCACTCTCTCCTGGTGAAGCCCCAAGCAATGGCCTCACAGCAGCAGTTTTCTACAGGAATCTGTCCCCGCAGTGTATGTCACAGCCCCAAAACTGCAGTCTGTACAGAGGCCAAAGTCTCGCTGGTCCAGGGAGGGTCTGGCTTGGGTAAGGACTGCAGAAATGACCACCTGGCTTCAGTCAGTGCTCAAGGTCAGTGTAGGATGGCTTGCATTCATTCCCGTCCCTTGCCTCTTGGTGGACTTTTCTGAGCTACTTCACCCGAGCTAGCTGCCATGGTGCAAGTCCCACATTATTTGCTAAGACATTTAGAAGAGAAACCCAGGCTGTCTGGTCTTTACCCTTCCTTTCAATCCCTTCCTTGCCTCATCCTTTCCCTGCAAGCTTCTGTGAAAGCTCCCAGTTCACTGCCACCAGTCCCAGCCTTTGCCCTCATGCTGCACCGACTGGCTGCTGGTCTCCAAACTCACCTCCATCCCTGCCCTGCCAGCAGACGGCTGATGGAAAGCCACGGTGCCGCTGATCCAAGACTCCAGCTGGCCACAGCATGAACCTCTGCAGTTCTCAGGACCAGTGCTAGGTTATGATGTGTCTAATACACAAAAAAATGTAGCTCCAAAAGAAGAGGGCAGATGTGAAGCAGCAGCCACTTTTGGAGGCATTATTGCATTTATTTGAATAGAGTTGCAGGGGCACATTCTGCCCTGAGTGATATACCTGACCACGGGTTTGTCAGCAATTCTTCAACATCATTTTGGGCTTGTCCCAGCTGATATATTTCTTTGGCAATTATCTGACTAGCTATATGTCAAATCATATTGTTTGATTTATAGGTAGCAGATCAGAGGACAAAACACCATCATTTTTCCATGTAATTGCTGAGAGCAACAGAATCATACTCAAAGTCCATCATGGTAGAACCATAGCAACAACATAATAAATAAAACAGTGATTCCTCAATGAGAGAAAAAAGTGGCCACTTCAAGCTGCAATTTATTCACAATATGGAAGATGCACTCTGGCAAGAGTTAAGCAGTCATCAATACATGTATCGTAAGGGCAGGAGTACAGCAGAAGCAAATGTCTGTTGACAACACAGTAAACGATATCATGAAGACTGAAGCAAAACTTAAAACATACCCTGAAATACAGTTTTGGAAGCTGGCACTTAGCCTATGCTATGAGCTGAAATCATGTTTCATTTTACATCTATTTTAACTTAACAAGCAAAAACCCACCCTTGACCACCTGATTCAATGCTTGAAAAACCCAAATCATATTTAAGGTCTAGTTTTCCAGGATGTATTCATGTAAGGCAAAGAGGGGTTTTTTTCTACATCCTTAGAAATAGCTAAAGACTATTCAGCAGAGGCCACAATGTTCATGCTATGTGAAAAAGGAAGAGTACCTGGACAATATTAGACTTGTTCTTCTTCAGAGTGCAAAATGTGAAAACAAAGCGAAAGGGAAAGAAAAACAATCTGAGATGCTTCCTTAGGACCTAGAACTACTGACTCCATAAAAAAAACCCTTAATAGATGCAAGCAGAAATATGACAGAAAACATGAATTCATTCAGTTCATTACCCAGGTTCCCATGAGCTGGGACTTCTCCATGGCAAAGGGACAGAATACATGTTTCAAGATAAGACTCACCTACAACCACAGATTTTATCCAGAAGTGGTGCATAGCCCTATATAGTAAAAAGCAGGTACAACTACTATACTTATTGATTTTATATATCTACATATATGAAAGAATATGAATGTAGCAAGAACAACAGAACAGGAATATTGAAGATGCGCTGGCAAAAAACTGTTGCCAGTCTTGAATCTCTTTTCCCTTATGTTTCATGCTTTTCTTATTTAAGAAAAAACGTTGTAGTTCAGGACGGACAGTGGCCACCAAGCCAGGAATCCTGTCTCCAAGGATGCATGTGACAGATGCCTAACAAAAAGGAGAAGAGCAAGCCAGACACCTCAAATGTACTTCTCCAGCCCACTCACCTCCTCTGTCTGTGAAGGACAGTGAAATACCCCAGCCCACTGCACTGTCTCAAACTGCACTGACAGTCAGCTGTATATTGTAAGGACTATGGTCCTTACAAAAAGTGCGAAAAACTAACAATTAGGACAAACTATCCACTTATCTGTGACCTGAGCAAATAAGATGATTAGTCACCGAGGCACAATCATGTGGAAGTCCATGCTTTGGATGTTAAGTCACATTTTTTAGTATATCCAGGCTTGAAAAGGTACAGGGAAAAGTTGGAAAAGGCTTTGTAGTTTAGATAAAATGAGCAATGTCTTCGAAGTTGTATTTATGAGAAAAAAAATAGCCAGTACTTTGACTCAGGTTCACACACGACACACAAGCGGATTAGGGGGAGGCAGAACAGATCTCAGGACTGTTCATTTTGTCTAGGAAAGAGTTGACAGGATACACAAAACTGATGCACACTTGAGGCAGCCATGTTGGCTCCTGCTCCACTGGAAAGAGAAACGTTTGCCACATGGAAACAGAAAACATTGGCAGGAAAAGAACCTTAATTTCCAAACTTGAAAAGGAGTATTGTAAGCAGGAGGGGGGGGAAAAAAAGGGAAAGGGGGAAATAACATTCACTGGATTCTCTGATTTCACCTTCAAGGTCTGACCCTATGATTTTGGGTATATTTGGAAGTAATTAATTTGTACAAAGGCAGAAAGAGAGCTTAAAGGTAATTTCTGATCCCAAGATGGGGAAAAAGCATGTGTGCCCATCACCAGTGCACTGGGATGAAGATGAGTGAGGACTCCTTGGAAGAAGGCAATGCAGCTCTCTCACACTGGTTACCAGCACAAAGACCTGGCTGATGGTATATATGTATACAGTATGCATGTGTTGTTATATACACGCATACTGGCAAAAGACAGTCAAAGAAGCCCCAGGTGTAACATGCACTCTACAGACACTCACCCTTCTACATTTCTTCAGGTCTGGGCTTTGTGTCAGCTTAGGACCCAGGAGAAAGACAAAAAGGCATATTTATATCTAGCCAGTGCCATGAGAGAGTGACAAAACGCTACGAGGCGTTTTTTCTCAATCTACAGCCTTCCACGCCTGTTGTCATTTGCCTCTTGAGCCTAATGGAAACCTGCCCTGGATGGTATGTTCATTGTTATTGTTTCAGTTTCCTTGTCTTTTATTTATTTCCCCTGCCTCTCAAGAGCCGTTCGGAGGTCCCATTACATCCTGCTGACCAGGGAAGGCCATGAGAACAAATAGTTATAGTGGATTAAAATACACAGAGTACCACAAGAAAAACAGAGGGAAGGGGGCAGGGGACTTGCTGAGCAAAGGGTGGTGGAAGTCGTGGGACAGAGAGCTGCCAGAAATACTGAAGTGGGGGTTTATGTCAAGACTTGTTTTAGACTTGACCTCTGTGAGGAGCAAAACTGCTGAATCCTTCTGAAGTGGTGGTACTGCAACTTGAACCTGCATATATTGAATCAGTTCAATGTTTCCTTTGGATTTTAAATAAAAGCTTGTTTGAAAAAATGCAAATGGTAGTTCTCAGCAGTGTGGATTCCTCCTACCCATACTGATGGAGAAGCCAGTCGCTGTTGCAGCAGAAAGGGGAGAGTTTGCACACATCATGCTTCCCCTGTGCAGCAAAGGCGCTACATTGACCATCATCTTCAAGAAATCATGGAATCACGGAATATTCAAAGTTGGGAGGGACCTCCAGAGTCCATGAGTCATGTAGTCCAACTCCCCTGCTTAAAAGCAGGATCCCCTAGAGCACATCACTCAGGACTGCAGCCAGGTGAGTCTTGAAAATCTCCAGAGAAGGAGACTCCACAACCTCTCTGGGCAGCCTGTTCCAATGCTCGGGCACCCTCACTGAAAAAAAGTTCTTCCTCATATTTACAATGTTTTTGCTAAAACAATGGACATCATTAGCCCCCCATCTCTAGGGCAAATGAACCCTGTGGTTCATGGTTGACCCAGGCTACAGCAGATTGTATCTGCTGCATTTGGAAATTTTCCTTTCTAGCATCTGTTAAAAAATTATCAGCAGGTGCTGAAAACTGTGGCCTCCAACCCAGAGACCTAGAGCCAAAATACCAGAGGGGAAAAAGTCAGTTCTTGACAAGCGCCTGACTCCAGGGTTGGACGAGCCAGAGAGACAATCTGCTGCTATGGGAGATGCCAGTTCAGAGGATGGAAGTGGTAGCACCTCATGCAATTAATCTAAAAAAAAATTTTTTTTTTTGAAGCTACAAGTGGCAAGGGCCAGTTCCTTGCTTCTGTGGAGTTATAAGCCTGGTAATCCCCTCCCGTGCCACAAAAGAGTTAGACCAGCTTGCAGCTGATCAAAAAGGGTTAGGCTACCTCTGCACCACCCAGAATAACAAACTGAAGTCATTTAACATTTGCTGTGTAAATGGCACACTGCTATGTATGTGTATCCCAGTGAACACAGGAGAATAAATTCTTACGTGCCATCTAATTACACACACACTCATGTAGAAATTAGCTGATATAAAATAAATATGCATATAGCTATGCCTATGCCTATTCCAGCCTCCACTGCAGGGTTATTGCATTGCCAATGTGTTGACATAAAAATGCAGTTTTATGGATTACATCTAAATAGAAATGTGTGAAAAGGGATTTTGTTTTGGCTACAGCCCAGTCTCTTAATATAATTACTATTTTTACTACTACTGCTACTACTACTACCACAGTGAATTGGGAGTCCTCTTGGTTCTACCTATGGTACAAATAGCAAGAACAAACCTGACCTAAAAAACAGGAGAGCTGAAAGAGGGAGAGAGGCAATGTGATTTCTCCAAGCTGGAGTAACCGGACAGGAGGTGGATGTAGGATTCACTCCTCTTAAATTCCAGTCCTTGGTGTAGCCTGGGCCCTCACTGCCTCTCTGCGACATTTTCATACATGGCTTTCTCAGGGAAGATGAGGGAAAAAAGTATTTTATTGATGCAATGAGAAGAGCAGCTTTTGTTATTACTAGGGTGGCTCTGCTCCACGTTTTGCAGCAGAGGGTGGAAACCATCAGCGCAGGTTGTCCTGGGTGGTCAGGGCTGGTGGCCATGGCCACAGCGACGAGGAGGTGGCTGCTGTGGGACACTTTCCCCGTGACACTGCAGGCCACCATGGTGGCAGCTATGCAGCAGAGCTATCAGCTTGCAGATGTGATGCCAAACATGGAGGTAGGAGCCAAGCAAGCATCTCTTCTCCCCTTTCTTTTTTCATCTGCTTACATTTATTATGGCCGTAGCATGAGTCATTGTGCTGTGTTTCAGCCTGAAAATCAGAAATACATCTCTCCTGTTTGCTCCTTGACAGTTTGTCAAAACAGAAATTTTTTTTTAAAATCTCTCCAATGACAAAAACGAAAATGCACTTTTGAGTGCTGTTTAGGTATTTTCCAGATCTCTTGTCATTTCATGCCAGGGTCTGCTGAGTGCTTCATGAAAAAGCCTCTACAAGTGCTGCTTTCTTTCTAACACTGATCTTAAAAGAGACAGGCACACAGCCCACGCAGCCAGGATGCATCTTCACCACAGCCATTGCTCTATACCAGCTGTGGGTTCATAAAATGAAATAAAATAAAATAAGAGCATCTCCCTGCCCCAAAAGAAACATTTTGAGAAGAAGGGGCAGAAAACGCTACCCAGCAAACAGCAGTGGGCTTACAAGGACTAGGAAAGCTGTTTGCCAGGAGGCCAAATGGTTTGCCTGCAGCTCCAGGAAAAAGAGATGTTATTTGGTGCTTGAAATCGTTTAAAGAAAACAAAAGCTGACTGCTACATGCCTGCCCATGATAGTCTGGAGCACTGCGCTGTTGTGGGATATGCATGCCAACCAAATGGCAGCAAAATACCAGTGCATAGATTGGGGTGAGCTGGTTGTACACAGGTGTGCCTGCAGGACCAGCCCCCGACAGCTCAGGACGCATTAGCCAACACATCGAGCCCTGAGGAACGGACGACGTCATTCTCCTTATCTCCATTTTACAGGTGTTGAAAGGGAGGTTGGGGAGATTTGCCACCAAGCGGGTGTCTATCAGAACCGGGATGAGTGGTTGTGGGTCCCAGCTTTCAGCCCCATGCATAGACCATGCCTCTTGGAACAGATTTGGGGGAAGATTTTTATTTCTGTGACATAGCAGAGAAAAAAAACACCTTCCAGCTTCGACTAAGGGAATTATTTCTTTCTACCAATGCCGTGTTGATTTGTCTTAAGGGCACTGTTAGGATTAGCCGAGTTGGAAATCCATATTGTCAATTAAAATTTAATGTTGTCCCAGAGAGACCCAAAAGAAGATAGCCTTTTGCAGGGAAGAACAACCAAGTTTGCACAATGGTGCATCATTTAGGATGAAGTTCTTTAAATGATCCTGCCCTGCTTTCAGTCCGTGTCCCTGTAGGCACATATATCAAGTGATTTGCATGCATACAACCAAAAAATACACTTAGGTCTACACCACCCCCAAATACTGCTCTCATTTCAGACTTTCTCTTTCCAGTCGTCCAGCATCAATCCTGCTCTGAACCCCTTTGACGTCAGGAGGAGTGTGAACATTTCCTACCTCATTACTGCCTTTCAAAGGCAGCCACAACCACAAAAACTAGACCTCGGGGAAGGGGGGATGGGGGGGAGAAAATCTCTGCACGCACAAGCACAGCCCCACCTGCCAGTTATCTTCTCTCCTTTGTGCTTTGAAGAGGCATCTCACTTCTGACAAGGGAAACAAGTTTGTCGCGGAGGGAGATGTGGTTAGTAATTCTGTCTGTGCTTCCCTCGCCTTCTCTGAGCTGAGGATGCCCTGGGCCTGGCACTCCCTCCCATGCTACACAAAGAGAGAGTCAGTCCTGAACCAGACCGACTCCCTGGCATCCCTGGTTCCTCCTAAGTCCTGCATTTCCCAAACCATCCTTTAAAAATGTAGTGCTGGTGGCTGAAGAGATGGCTAGCCAGCAGCGACTGGACCGTGACAGAAATGCTAGTTTATAACCTGGCAACACAGATTTGGCTCTGAGATGTAAGAGATCCCGTTATAATCTCTGCGCCCAAAGGCAGACTTGAGGTTTAAATAGTCTTTGATTGCACGATAACATCCTGAGTGTATTTCAGCTTTACTGAAGGTTAGTATGTGATCCTTCTCAGCTATGGGAGGTGTTCTCCCATCGCCCCACTTGCTGCTTTAACGCCGCCTCAGTTAATAACACCTGCTGGAGAGGCATCTCTCGGCAAACTAAACCTGCACAGTCTCAGGAGTCAAAATCTGAATATGTATAGAGCACGTAAGTAATCATTAATGTGTAGCATGTCCCCTCTGGTCATTTAAATAAATTATTGACAGCAACATCGACAAGAAATGAAGCAGGTGCCACCTCAATGGTTGAGACCCTATAGGTAAATGTAAATTATCAGCATGCTTCAAAATTTTGAAACCTCCCTGAAACACAAGAATAATCGCACAGCATTGGTGGTAAAGGCACGTGTGTGCACGTACATGTCTGTGTACGTGAGTGTGCACGTATGCACACTTTAATGTTTGCATACCCTAATGTTGCAACCTTAATCATTTGTTTTAAACGGTGGGTGAAGTTTTCCTATAGCATTTATATATGTATATCCAAGTTTTGCATTTGCCATGCCAATTCTTATTGCCACGTACTCTACAAATTGCTTCTGGAAAAGTGTAATCCTGGTTTTACCTCTGTATTTTAAAAATCATTTCCCTGTGTATTATCTCTTTGCATCTTTATACATTTACGCTTTTACTCTCCAAATGCTTTGACTAGAATGCTATATCCCTGAACAGAAATATATTCCCCCCTGCTATTTTTCTGCAGGAGCCTGGTTCATTCAGAAACAAGGAAGAAAATACAAATGATTGTTTTTAAATTCCCCAACGTGCAGAGCTCAGACAAGCCACAGATGCAAATGTGGGAAGCAAATCTAGAGCTGGCGTTAGGAAATGGCTGAGTTCACTGCGCTTGTAAGCAAGCACTTTTATTTAGGCTTGGTTGTAAGCTGCCATTTTGATATAATCCCTGGTTTTCTGGATCAGGTATGCTGAAGCTGGCACAACACATCTACCATGCCCCCTAAGTAACATCCAGCCATCAATCAAGCACCTGGTGCCAGCGCAGATCTACCCTCGCTCCCAGAGCCGGCAGCCACAGACAAGCCTGCACATCCATGTCACTAGCAGCCCACGTATCCATCCCTTTTGTCACTGGGGAACACCAAGGCCCTGTGCCAGCCCAGAAAACGATACTGCTGCCCTCTGCACGTCGGGACCATGGTGCTGGTGTGAGAGATCCTGAGCTGGAATGTGTCATGCCTTATCAGAGCACAGGCACTGCCCCAGCGGTGCAAGGGTAGTAGTGGTGGGGTCCTTTTCTCCGGAGGTGAAGGCAGCCCTTCTCAAACGAGCAAACAGAAGGCAGTGTACAAGAGCTGCACGTCCCCGTCCCCTGGGAAGGTCACAGGGGCTGCTTGGGGACCAGCACAGGCTCTCTGCACATTTGTGGCCTTTCAGCATTACCCTTTCGAGCTCCACATCTAGGCTGGCTCTGTCCCTGCCCAGTCAGAGGACAGAACATGCGTTCCTCCCCACTCCTGTCCCTACCAGCTTGTCAGACCCACAGGTCCTTTGGGGAGAGGGAAAGCTGCAAGTGATGCTTCTGCTGGGGCAGCAGGTAAGATAGGCTTGACCTGGCATGATTTGACCTCATCTTTTTTGAAGCTCAGAGCAATTTTTTTAAATAAAATCCTCCACCCCACACACATTTTTAGTTTGATTTAGATCCAATAAATTTGCATTCTAAAATTCTTAGTTCCTCAACAAATGGGCAGCTGAGAAAGGGAGGATGCAATGCCTTGACTCCTAGGAAACATGGGACTCTGCTTCTTAAGTGGCAAACTAATAAAAATAAAGCAAACACTACAAAACAGACCATTCATATAAAGCCACATCTGCCATTAAAGGGGACCTTGCTGTTACCCTGTGCCCTGAGCTCTTGTGTGGCGACAAGGGGTTGGTTGTGTCCTTGGAGAGCTCAAGGGAGAAGGCAGCTGAGTGCCAGCAGCATCACTTTCCTTTCAAGGTTGGCTTTTCTTTCCCCTATATCCTGGAAAATTCCCTGTGGATTTTACCCTCATAATGAGCATGATTTGAAGGTATTTGGATGAGATCAGTGTCCATGTGGAGGGGAGAGTTGGGAACCAGGTGTGTGCATGATATCTGTGTGTAGCGAGTTTTTAGTTGCAATTGCAGAAACAGTCTTTCTTTGGGGAGAACACAAAGCAGATTTGGAGCAGCCAAGAGGCAAATAAACTCATGCTTTATGGTGGCTTACAAAACAATGAATGTAGCTCCATTTACATGGTTATAAAATGCTGTTAAATCCTTAGCTTGCTAGCTCATGAACACCTCAGGGAACCGGGGCTATTTGCCTCCCTGCTTCACTCTCTGCCCCACTGGAAGAGCTCTGTGCCCACAGTTCCTTTTTCTATTTGGATTTAAGGTCTTCCTGTTCCCCCTGCTTTCCATTTAAGAGCAGGACTGCACGCACCCAACCCAAAGCTCCACCTCTGAGCACTGTCTGGCAGGCTCATACCCCTGGGAAGGTCCTGGGTGCCACCTGCAAGCGTCAAACCCCACAGATAGGCTCCCAGAGACTGGGGCTAGTCAAGCTCAGACCTGTGTTATACTTCCCTAAGCGTCACAGGATGCACTACACAGCAAACGCATCTGGCATACAAACGTTGCTAACTAGAGAATAGAAACCTAAGTCCTGATGAAGCAAATGAGGGGGGCAAAGACGGTGGTAAAATCCTGGGATGATTGCCCTGAGCCCTTGGTCAGGTGATAGCACAGCACAAAATAATCCAAGGTTCCCAGGGACCGCATGATGAATAGTTTCAAGGGAATCTTTTTTTTCTGTGCTAGAGGAAAGGGAAAAAAAAGATCCAAGTGCTGTCCCCAACAGTTAGGCACTCTGGGGCACGGCTGCTGAAGCCAGTGGCTGCTGCTGCCCTGGCTCGCCACCATCAAACTCAGAATCTGAAAAGCTGCTCTGGGCCAAGCCTGCCTCCCTGCCCTGCAAGAAATGAGAATGTAAAAGCCTAAAGGAAGCCCCCTGTGAGAGGATCTGGGCTGGGGTAAAATAAAGGCAGCAAGCCCCTACCCCTGGCCTGCGCTGGCCCTCAGTGAGCCGCGGCTGGGACCATGGCTGTGCCTCAGTCTGGGCTGCACTGGGTCGGTTTGTGTTTGGTTGCGGTTTTAAAAGAGAAGTTTTATGTGACCACAGAGAGTCTGCATTTTTGTGGGATTCAAATATTCCTTAATTAGGTGCTGTCTCTTAGCAGAATGAAAAGAGGGGGTTTATTTCATTTTACTTTGCCATTTTCATTTACTCCCATTCATGTTTAATAACTGGGTAGGGGAATGTTAAACAGCTGCTGTAAAATACTCCATAGCATGGCCCCAACTTTCAAACACTATCTGCCACCCAGGCTGGTGATGGTGGGTGTCCAGGAAGCTCCTTGCAGATTTGGGAGAGGGGATTGCTGCCTGGGTTTGTCCTGTCGAACCTCCTTACCTCACCCATTTCCCTCGGGAGGCTGCTTTCCTCCTCCTTATTAAAGATGAAAGGGTCAGCTGTGAGAGGATGCAGTCTCCAATAAATGTATATTAACTCCCTGCCAGCGATGAACAGCGCCAGCTTCAAGGATGGGGCGCTGCTAGTCCGAGAGGGGGGGGTACAAGCAGGACAGGCAGGGACAGGCAGGAACACTCGTGGCCAGGCAGGACAGGCTGTGGGGCAGCGGGGATCAGAGCTGGGGGCCAATTATAGAATCACTATGGTTGGAAAGGACCTCCAGGATCATCAAGTCCAACCTTTATCCCATCATCTCCCTAACCACTAGACCATGGCCTCAAGTGCTGCCAAGGGCAGCTCAGACCCGGAGCTCCCTCCGTGAGACCCCCCATTTCCCCAGGGCCTCGCGACGGCGGCACCACCCCCCACCCACCCAAATGGGGTTTGAGCTGCAAAACACGCCCAGGCTGGAAACCTGCCCCTGGTTCCCTGAAACCGCACGAGCGGGGGCAGGTACCGGTGCCCACCTCCGCTCCTCGGGGCCGCGCACAGCGGGAGCGCGCACCAGGGCGCAACTTCAGGCTCTGGGTTGGAGGGGGGGAGGTGTAGGTGCCGTGGGGTCCTTTCTTTATCGTGTCACCCACGGTATCCGCAGCGCCGGGCACTGCTCTCCCTCGCCTCACGCGGCGGGGGTAGGGGAGAGGGACCGGTGTAGTTTACGAGAGTTCCTCCAAGGAAAAAATAAAAAAGCCTTTTTTCCGTTTAACGTTTGGGGTTTGGGCTCTCCTCACTTTCCCCTGCCCGGCAAGGAGAGAGCTACTGCGCTGGACGCGCTCGCCGCCGCCGCGCAACCTCCGCGGCCGCGCAGCCCCGGCCGCCGTCTCCCCGGTGCTGCCGGGTAGAAAACTCCCCTTCATCGAGACTTGGGTGCCAAACCGGCCCCGTTCGGCTTTTCGAGCGGCTCGTTTCCACCGGCTGTGTTCGCAATACTCGGTTAAACGCTTTAATTTTAAAATTACGAAGCAATTAAAACCCACGCTGCGCCCCGGCGGCTCCGCGCAAGTAACGCACCTCTCCCCGCCCCGAGTCCCTGCTATTTTTTTTTTTTTTCCCCCTCTATTTGTGTGAATTTGGGAGTCTACTGAAACCCCTGGTACTTGCGCCGTGCCCGAGCGGTGTTTTCTGTTCCCCCACGCGTGTTTTATCACCCGTGTCCCAACGGCCTCGCAGCCGCGCCAGCCGCTCTGCCGTGCCCTGACTCTGGGATACCAGTGGATGCCCGCAGCCTCCCCAGCACCCGCAGTGCCCCGGGCCCGGCTGCGGATCGCCCCCCACCCGCCGGCCGGGAGGAGCCGGCCCGAGCACGCCCCGGGGGGCTGTTGGTGCCGTTCACCTCGGTGAGTTCCGCGGGGCAGGGCCGGCCCAGCAGTGGGGAGGGGGGCTCTCTGCAGGTGGATAGCTGAAATGTGGGCAGCACTTGAGGACCGGGAGTGGGGGTGTCGCCAGGGCCGAGGCACGGTACTCCCCCTATACAGAGCTATATACAGCCCTACCCGCCCCCTGGCCTCGGGATTTTCCCTGGGTCCCTGCCCTGGTGCCCACCCGCGACAGGCCGCGCGTGGGGCGGGTGGCCCGAGGGCTCGCAGGTGTGCTATCCCCCCCTCTCAAACCCCAGCCCGGCCCAGCCCCGGGGGGACTGCAAAGCCCCGCTGCCGTCGGGACTGCTCGGGGCTGCGTGCCCCTCACCGCGCCGTCGGGCCTGGCAAAGGGCTGCGGCCGCCGCCTCTGCGGCGGGAGGAAGGGGCTGGGGCTGTCGCCTGGGGGCAGACGTGGGGCGCCCCGTGCGTGGAGCTGCCGCCCCGCAGGGGGCCGCGATGGCAAGGCCCTGGCTGCGGGGAGATGCGAGGAGGCCTGGTTGGTCGAGGAGGGGTCATCACTCTCCCACCCGCCCCCCCCCGGCGATCGCGTTCGCTCCCCGGCCGAGGCGGCTTTCCCTGCCCCCTTACCCACTCCTTTCCTGCCCCGAAACGACAGCCTCCTTGCTGCCCCCCCTCCTCCTCCCGCACCGCCGGGCTCCGCTGCTCCCCCCCAACACCCACCCACGCACCCCACGCCCTGCCCGCTGCGGGCATCCGCTTCGCAGCTGCAGCCCCTTATTTCATGCCCTTCAAACCACCGACCGCTCCCTTTTGTCCTGGCTGCGGATGACCCATTTCCTCCCTTTCCCCCCACCCCCCCTTTCGGTCCCGGCCTCCATCCCACCCTCCCGCCCCTCCGCCCCCCTCCCGGGACCCGCTGCGGGCCGCAGTGCTCCGCCGCCGCTCCGCGCCCGTGGCGGGGGGGGGGCACACGGAGAACCGGCGCCTCGTCCGCGCCGTGTTTGTTTTCCTTTCCCCCCCTCCCTCGAACGCTAGATTAAGACGTGAAGATTACACTTTTATTGTGGCGGCCGAATAATACCACGAGTCAACACACAGAGCAAACAAAAGTGCTTGTCGTACATGGCCAACCCCGCTGGGAACCGGGCTGCGGGCTGCTGCAAAAATCAAGCTCTTCAGTGCTAATTACAAATAAATGATGATGTGCTCACTAAGTAATTGATTTAATGAAGTTCCTATGAAACTATTAAAACCGGGTAGAGGTCAGGCTGGAGACGCCCCAGAGCGCCCATTGTGGGATGTTTAACTCCGCCGATCTCCTCGGAAAGACACCGGGGCTAATAGGTGAAGTCACAGCTGCCTCGGGATGACTTTTGCAGCACCGCCACTGCCCTCCCCAAACTCCCAAGTTCGGGGAGGCGAGTTCCCCCGGCACGCACCCCCCCCGACCCCACTGCTCCCACCCTCCCCGGCCCGGAGACCCCCGGCGCGGCGCCCACCGCCGTCCCATCGGGGCTGCGCGGGGTACTCACTCACTCGCTGGGACCGGCCGCCTCGCCTGCACCTCAACCCGGCGCCTCCGCGGCTCTCCCCAGCCTAATTAAAGAGGGGGGAAGCAGAGCTCTGAACTTGTGTCTACCACTACAGGGCTGCTGTAATTCCAACCCCCCCGGCCCCGACCTCCGCCCCCCCCGCCCCCCGGCACACTCACTCACTCACTCACACACACACACTTTTTGAAGAAACTTAAGCCGGGATGCCAGGTAGGGCGCTGGGGAGATTCTGGCAAGGTGCCTGGAAGGGGATGTGTGCCCATTTTTCCTTGAAGGGTTTTCTTGTTTGAAAGGCCATTCGGATCGCTTCAGACGGGCTAGCCGTGTGAAAGGATGGGGCGGGGGGGGAACAACAGACATTAGAAAAAAAAAAAAAAAAAAAAGAAGAATATCCGGCTATTGGATTTCCCAGCCCCACGCTCGGCTCTCCCCCCACCTCGCTCCTCAGTCAGAGCGCAGGTGGCCCCCAGCTTCCCCCCCCCTCCATTTTGAGGGGTCTCCAACTCGGCCCTGAGCGCGCTTTGGGGGCGGTGGGTCCTCGCTGACCCCCGTTGGGAACGGGGGCATCCCACCCCCCTGCACCTGCCATCCCAACCCTCTGCGCCCCCTTTGCTTTTGACGCCTGGCGCCTTTGGCTGGTTGCAAAGGAGTCGGGAAGAAAAGCGGAGCCGCCCCCCAATTTTTGTCCCCGCTGTTGGCATTTGCTGAGTGGAGAGGCGATGCCCCCCCCCGGGGCAAAGCCCCTCTCGGCCTTCAGCGCTGCCGGGGAGGGGGGCGAGCCGCTCCACTGGCCAGGCAGGTCAGGGACGGGGCCCGGGCACGGCTTCTCCCCGAAATGGGGGTGCCGCCATCCTTCCCGCGGAGTGGGGAGCAGAGAGCCCCTCGATACGGGAAGATAAACACGGGTGAGGTGCCCCGGGGGTTGTCTTCAAACCTGTCGTGTCGTGTTCCTGGCTTGTGGCTGCCGGGGGCTCTGCCCTCGCCCACCCCACTGTCCGTTGCACACTCGGGGGTGTCCCACGCGGGGCCGGGAACATTTATGGGGGGGTCCGCAAACACCAGGGCCAGCCGCTGCCTGCATGCGGCCAGGGTAGAGCCAAGGAAGGTGCACTCGCCACGGTTCCCCACGCAGGCACGCGTGGGCTGGCACACGAGGCGGCCTCGACACCAAACAGCCTGAGACTGCTCCTCCCGTTCGCCTGCAGGATTTTGAGGAGGGCTGCTTTTTTTTTTTTCTTTTCTTTCTTTTTTTTTTTTTTTTGGTAGAAAACGATTAATTTGAAACAAATGAAGCTCGCCCGCCTCTTGTTTGGCAAACAGGGTGTTGGCAATGTGCAAACAGGCTTTCACCCCGGCGCCGTACCCCCGCTCCGCTCCCTGCCGCCCGGCTCCAGCCCCAGCCGCAGCATCCTCCCCCTGCCCTCCCCTCCTGGCCCTACAACACCGCTTCATTACTATCTCCCCGTTGCCCTCAGCGCACGATCCGGGTTTCTTTTCAGCCTGGAAATGAGAAGTGACACATGCACCGCTAAACCGACGTGTGTGTGGGGAGAGCTCGGCGGTGGAGAGGGGCTATTGACGGGAGCGCTGCAAAGAGACAAAGCTGGGGGCTAGTGGAATCAGATGCAGCCCTTAATTAACACCATCTTAAATAGTCCAACAGGCACTGAAGACAAAGTTGAAGAAAGACTTTAAGGCTGAGTGCTCCTCGACAAGCTCTTTTTTTTTTTCCCCCTCGTGTCATTCAATATTTAATGCACTGTGCTTGTAATGCCACTACTGGTGCTCCTTTCTCAGCAAGTACATTATTTTTTCACGGTGCCCATGGCCAGGGAAAACCCTTTAGGCAAAGAAAATCAAAATGTTTGTTGTTTTGGATGACTTATAACTCTTGTTTAACACAAGCACTTTCAAGAAAGTATAACAGGCGCAGCCTCTAAAGCAAACAACGAAATCCTTGTGACAGAGCCGGACACAAAAAGCACATTGTGTCATGGACTATCCCTTTTCTCTCCTGCTAGATGGGTGCCTGTCTGAGGCTGAACACCACGATGCCATTTTACTTTTGAACTATTGTTTTTGAGTTATGCCATGTGGTCAAAAGGAGAAGAAGGGAGGTTGTTTCTAGGCTCATAAGACAAACGAGTTGCCTTTCATTGAACTACCCCAGAGCTCCTTTAAAACGAGGTTTAAATGTCACCTCCATGTTTTTAATGGACACAGGGCTTCAGGGGCGACCCTTCAAAGCGCCTTCGTAATAAACGACCCTTATTAAATATGTCTCTGCCTGGGAAAATCACTTGGCAGAGGAGGAAAAAAAAAAGGGGGGAGCGGGAAGGGGGGCGGAGGGAGTGAGGCGGCGGGGCTGGAGGAGCTCCCGGGGCCGGGACGGAGCAGAGGAGCGCTCCCGCTCCGGGTGGTGTCTGCCGGCGGGGGGGTGGGGGGTGTCCACCCGTCTTACCCCTGCGTCCCAAACCTCCTTTCCCCCCACCCCCCAAAAATAAGAGGTTGAGTGAAAGGTTGGGGTGTTTTCCTCCTGACTTCTTTTTGTCCCGAGGAGAGCGGCGTCTGCGAGTCTGAGCTGGGAAGTTGGTGCTTTGCAGGCTGCATGTTAAGGCAGCCCGTGTAAGTGATTTCTGCGGGCATCCCGGCAAAGGAGAACAAATCGTTGACAAAGGCGAGCCCTTTCAATTCAGCAGCGTCGTTAGGGAAACCAAAAAGTATTCTTCCTATAATAAGTTCCACTTCAAAGGATTTCTCATTCAACGGTGACTGCTTCGCACTTTTATTAAGTCCGGGCTTTTTCACTTGGCGGAATCATCTGTTTGGTTATTTTTCATCGTGTTTATTTTTCACCATTCACACAGTACTTGTATTAAATAAACAAAGAACAATCGCTCTGCAAATAAAAGTGCTTAGATGGGGGGGCGGGGGGGGAGGAAGGCGCAGAGGAGGAGAAGAGCTGGAGCTTCTTCCCCGCTTGTTTGTTTGTTTATCTACTGAAGTTGGGGCGGGGGGGGGAATCCTAAAAAAAAAAAAAAAAGGGGGGGGGGGGAGGGGGGCTGGGAGAGAGGCCAAAAAAAAAATAAATATGAGACGTTGTGATGAAGTGAAAATTGACTGCACTAACACGGCATGAAACTAAAGGTCAATGCAACTGTATCTTAATAGAGTGTCTCGAATCGAGGTGGACTGTTTTAAATGCAGCTTGCTTTTGCTGCGCTCATTGCCATAGCAATCCTAACGCTCCATGTTGATGTACCATAAAAGCAGTAGTTTGAATTTCAAAGAACCTGCCTTTGAACTTCTCCCTGCCTGATTAGGCACTTGCGTGGTGTGTGTGTGAATGCGGGAGCGTGGTTGTGTGTGCCGGCGGTACGCGGGATGCGGGAGGGAGTGGGGGCAGCCCCCCGCCGGGGTTTGGGTGTCCGAGCCAGGGGGGAGCGTGTGTGTGTGAGCCTGTCCGTGTCCGTGTGTATGTGCCAGCACACTCCCTGACCCTTCCTGGTCTGCTCCACCCGGAAATATTTTTCCTGAGGGGGGACTGACAGTTCATCCTGCCCAGAGCTTTACAACTCCCTGGCGACATCTCTAGCAGCACGAAACACGCGGAGAAAAACCCTAAAAATCCTTAATTCTCCCGAAAAGCAAAGCAGCAGCCTGCCCCGGGTGGGAGGACACCCCCCGGCGCCCCTCACCGAGGTGGGGGCATCTGTGGGGCGCAGCCCCGCGGCTCTCCGCCGGGAGCTCCCCCGCTTATCCATCCACCCACACCCCCCGCGCCCCGCAATGCCATTTCCCACACTCCCGAAATTTCTTAGCCCCTTCAAACTTCGCTACCGCCGCCGCATCCTTTAAAGGGCCCGCTTCGGCGGGATGTCTCCCAGCCCCGACTACAAAGGTGGATGATTTAAACAACGTTCGCTGGGACCACGTTTCGCCTAGGAAAAAGATGAAGTCTTTGATGATGGCCAACTCGGTGTCAATAAGTGGCTTTCTTTGAGCCATATTCAGATGGGAACGTCTTGCTTGCCAATTGCCATAGAAATCTTAACACACCATGAAGATTGTCCGAGCGCCAAGCCTTCCGTTCTGGGCTAAATTACTTTGAAGTGGGGCAGGACGTGCACTGGTCAATGTTAACTCTATAGGGCGGGCAGGGAACAGTAGGAGAGAGAGGTTGGCGGGGGGGTGGGGGGGGTGGGGGGTAAGCAGAAAATAAGAAGGGGAAACTTGTTTTAGACACTCTATACAAGGTTCTGCTCATTGTCAGATATCTTTTATCTTTTATATTTCCCATGAATGATTCATGTCTCGGTGGCTTTGTGTCGCCCTCCTTTTCACAAGAAACTTCATTAGGGAGCTATAAGTTTTCCCATTGATTGGAGCCCTCATTTATGAGTGTTTTTCTGCTTCGTATGTTGGTTATTGTCATTCTGCTTGAAACAACTCTTTGCAACCTGTTTCACCTTTACCACATTTAACAAAACTGACCTGAAAAACACTCTAACCTTTTTGGTGAAACTGTTCTTGACATTTTGACCAGTCATTTTTGAGCACTGAGAAATTACGGGGAGGGGGGCGAAGAAAATCATACTGGGCTAATTTTATTTATTTTAATTTTATTTTAATTTAAAAAAAAAAAATCCTGGAGGATGCTGACACATGCCTCTGCCCGGACCCTTTCCAACACAGGGGTTTTCACTCAGTTTTCCTCTCTCAAAACGAGAAACGTGTGTCCTCACTCAGGTCCTGAAAACTTTTTTTTTTTCTCCCTCCCCAGCGATCTCCTGGCGTTGTTTCTTGCCTGACCTGGCTCTATTACAGAATAATCTTCTGGCATACGGTTTTGCTACTACATCTTCTACTGCAGAGTGATGCTATTTAACTCACCAGTATCTGCAAGACGAGACTGCCAGGAAGATTATTTTTTCCCCGACAGAAATATTAATATTTTAATTGATTGGATTTGATAGTTTGATTACCTCTTCTTGAGAGAGATGAAGAACATCGTGCATAGAAGTGCTTGATTTCTGCCTGTGTCCTGTCTTTCTGTCTGTCTGTCTATCCCTCTCTTTCCCCTGTGCACGGACAGCCAACAGCAGAGCACCCATTTGCTCCATCATGAGGAATCACCTCCCCAATCCTGCTTGTACCCCCACCCCCGCCATAGCCCGCCCGACTTCCCGGGGCAAACACTCTTGGGGGGGAGGCAGGGATAGCTCTGCGCAGAGCATCCTCCCCCTGCCTGCCTCCAAACCCAGGGCTCTAAATCCCAAGAACCAGTTTTACTCACACGTTTCTCCGGGGAAAGCCGGGGTATGTCACCCCCTCCGCCCCCCCAAACGCTCCCAGTGCTGCTCCAGCTGGCCTGTGAGGCTGTGGCTTTATCTGACTCTACCTACTGACCCTCCCGGGGGGGGATGGGGGTTGTTGTGTTTTGGTCTGTCTCTGCCCCTCGTCTGTCAGTAAGGCACATGAAATACATAAAAATAGTATTTTATTCATTTGCATCATTTTTTTTTTTTTTTGCTTTTATGGGCTTTACAGAGATGTAGAAATTTAAATTATTTTATTTAGGAGGTATCATGTGTCATAAAACTGATGGGCAAATGTGTGACCCTACGTGTAGCAAGTACATAAAAATACTAATATATCCCCCCAAGCCATAGTTTATAAACCCTGCCATGTAGTAATGTATAGTGCAATCTGTTGTTGAAAAAAAAAGCATAAATTAAAAAATTCGTTTATAAATCAGCACCAAAATATCTCTAATAAGATTACATTACATAAATTATTCTTTTAAAAATCCATACCTTACTTTATTATTTTCTATTTATTCAAAGGGGCTTTGAAAAACGAATAAAAAAGCAAATCGAATGAACTTTAAAAAAATTATTTTCTCTTCAAGTTTCCTGTTTGTCTTTAAAGTAACGCCTGCTTCTTTCCATCCAACACAACAACATGAAGACAACGTTTAAAGGCTTCCAGAGTGACAGCACCATGCACTGTACTAATAATATAATATCTCTATGAACTATATATATATATATATATATAAGCACCAACACACCGCACGGAGGACATGCAGGAAGAGTCTGTTTCGCGTTACATTGTTCCTTCAAGTAGGCTGAAAAATATAAGGATTTTTTTTTTTTTTTTTTACAAACCACAGCATCGTAAACAATGAACTATAACCAAAATTGATAAGAGAATTCTTTGGTGTGCTCTGTACTCTTCCATGGGGGGGGGCGGGCGGGGGGAAAAGGGAATAAAAAAAAAGATTATGTCAGAAAATAAATTAATTCGACTGTACAAAATAATCGCGTTCACATACACATTATTAACAATGACAAGACGACATCCACCATTCACGGCACACAAACCACGTTTCCACAAGCCCTGGGGGGGGAAGGTGGGGACGGCTGCCGCTTCTCCTCTCGGGGTCTCTGAGGAGGAATTAGTGCTCTTTAGTTTATTTGCACCCCGCTCCTGATGGACAGGTGAGAGGCCGGGATGTCCCATGGGTGTCCCCTCCGGCCCCGCAGCCCCTCGGGGAGGGGGGGCGGGGCACCCCGACCCCAGCCCATGTCCCCCCCTCCCTGTTTCTTTCCCAGCAGCTCTGGTCCCCTCCTTCTAGGTGACCTCAGGGGGATGGTGAAAATCAATAGTGCGCGCAGGCACCAGCTCGGCTGGAGAGAGGAAATAAACCTAAATACATATATATATATAACAAAATAATAACGGAAAAAAAAAATAATGCCCCGTCCCCGTGCCCCTCCTTCCCTCCAGCATTCACCAGACCCGGGGGGCTACTCCCCTCCATCCATGAACCAACTGCACATGGGGCTGGGGGAAGCCAGAGGCAAAGCCTGCCTTTGCAAGACAAACTTTAAAAGAAAAAAAATCACCAGAGTAATAATAATAGTACCAACCCCAAGCAAAGGGAGAATGGCTGTCAGTTTTTGAGTGGGTTTTTTTAGGGAAAAAAATCAAAATGTATCACAGTATCGCAGTTGTCAAATAGCAGCGGGTTTCTTTTATTCTCCAACTACGTTTTCAGGAGCCAGACGCATACAAACCATGGAGGAGCAGTTAAAGCAGTGCTGCATCTTTTGTCTTTCCTTCCCTAAATCGTTTTCACATGGTTACGGCTAAGGCAGAATGAAAGAAGGATGGAGAGAAAATGCGGGGTGCAGGTGGGACCCCGCGACTCGGGAGAGGAACCAACAATTACAAAGAAGCAGAACTGCAGGAGGGGAGGAAAAAAATGCATTTATTTAGTTTTATTGTAAGGGATGAGTAACCTGTCCTCGGCTGGCTGGAGCTTCGGCAGGTGCTGCTGCTGCTTTACAGTCAGGAGGCCGCTGCAAACCTGGGCTCTACCCAGGCTGCAGAGGAGGCACTGGGGTGGCAGCTCGAGTATGTAAGAGCCACTGCAGGGAACGGCAGGGCTCTGCCAGCTCACAGCCTTCCCCCGGCTCACTCTCTTGCTGGTTAAGAGCAGTGCTGTGCAGGCAGGGTGAGGGCTGTGCACTTCCCTTCACACCGTCCCCCTGCGAAGCAATGGCCCAGTGTGGCATTATTAATGCTTTCTCTTACCAAAAGATGCAAAAAGAAAAAAAAAAAAAAAGTAAAAAAAAAAAAAAAAAAAAGGTCGTCCGAGTCTCTTTAATTAAATTAGTTACCGTACAAACACCATAGGGTTTCATACACGGAATAAATAGCGCGAGTCAAACCTGATGGCACTTCCACGCCAGCCCCCTCTGTGCCAGGCGGCCACCGCTGCAGCCTGGGCCAGCGCGGCGGGGCCAGGGCCACCGGCGGCACGGCACGGCTCAGCTCGGCCCTAGGGAGCAGTTCTGCCCCCCGAGGTCCTGTGGGGCTCGTCCCCTTCGGAGGCCGGGGAGGTGTCGCGGCTGGAGGGGGTGCGGGGCCGGCGGGGAGCCCCCCCGGCCTGGCAGACATACCACTCGCTGAGGTTGGTGACCGGCGGGGAGAGGGCAGCAGCGCGGCCGCGGGGTGGCTCGGCGGCCGGATCGGGCTCGGGGGGCAGCAGGCCGTCGGGGGTCCCCGCCGCCGCGTAGCCCTGGGAGCCCGGCGGCGGGGAGGACGGCGGGGACTTGCAGTGGATCTTCATGTGCTTCCGCAGGGAGCTGGGGTGGGTGTAGGACTTGTCGCAGCCGCGGATCTTGCAGTAGTAGGGCTTGTCCGAGGTGTGGACGTGGGAGTGCTTCTTGCGGTCGCTGCTGTTGGCGAACTTCCTCTCGCAGCCGTCGAACTCGCACTTGAAGGGCTTCTCCCCTGCCGGGACACAGCAACGGCACCGTTACCGGCGGGCTGGGGCTAGCAGCCGGGCAGAGCCTCCCGTCCCCTCCTCCTCCCCCGACCACAGCCGTGTGACGTGCCCGAGGCTGCCCGTTTTCCCCCGGACGCTGCAGAGGGGTGACACGCCGCTGGCGGCCCCCAGCCCATCTCGGAGCCCCCGGCTGGTGGCGGCCGGGCCCGGCCTTGTTTGCCCTCTGCGGCTCTCCCCTCGCACACGAGAAACCTTCATTACCGCTCTAATGACCGAACCCAAACAAAACCTCTCAATGCCTCCGCCTGCCGCGGGCTGGCGTTTGCCTGGCTCGCCTGGCACCTCTCCTGCCTAATCCTTTCCCAGTGGGGCACTGTGCCGCGGGAGTAATTAGTTGGGGGGAAATAAAAGTAACACCTGTTTAAGCATCCCGATGGAAGGAAGGAGCAGCCAGCAGCCCGTGCCGGGCTGGGGACACTGCGGATGACAGCAGCGGGCTGCAGTGACCTCGGCTCCTCATCCCCGGCTAATTCGGGTCTAAAAAAATTAAAATCTCCGGCCGGTCTATTTTAAGACCTTTACGCACTGTTTAAGGAGTTGTGAAAATCAGCCCGGGGCGGATTTGCCTGGCGTACCTTTCACGCCCCACCGCACCCCCATCCCACCCCCGACATACCGTACCTTGGGACATATATGTTTATATGTTCTGGTACGTATAGCCACGTCCCGGACCGACCCTTCCCCGTAGTTCCCCGATAGGACATACCTGTTGCTGGGGGGGCAGAATGTCCCTGGTCCCCCTGTCCTGCACACGGACTAGAGTTTCTTACAGCAACTTTTCATTTCCCTGCCGTGCTACACGTGAGCCCGCCGCAGACAGACAAGTACTGATAATCCTTGTCACGATTGTCGCGACTCTGGAGTTGAAAATACGCGGCTGATACGTATTTTCAGATGTATTTTGCTCTGCAGGCTCAAAACGAGCAACCCCGCAGCTCTCCTGGTGGATATTCTCTACTTTTCACCAGGCGATTTTTGCTACTTCTTCCATTTGTAAAACCCTATCACGTTTAGAAAATAATAATGGGTAAAAGAAAACGGTTTTTATTTTTAAAAACGAGCTATTTCTCGGCTGTTATATATAAGCATGTGCCTCCGCAGCCTAGCTACGCGACAACTTTTTCCAATTCAAACCTGCTCACCTCCCAGTGAGGTGGTACCGCCAGAAAGAACAGGTTTATCCTTTAAAAAAAATAATAAAAAAAAAAAAAAGATCTCGTGGGTTTTAAGTGGAGTTTTCACGTGTGGGGAACCCCGCTCACGCTCCCACCGAGACTCATCCCAAGTCATCCCATTTGTTTGTGGGGTTTTTTTCGGGAGAAATAAAGCACATCTACCGAAGGGTTTGGCGGATTTCCTTCTGTATGACCCCAGGGATGCGGGCTGACACCTCCCGCTGCCGGCAGAGCCCCAAGCGCAGCCCCCCCCAAGAGATGCTCGGACCCCCCACCCCCCTCCCCGGGCTGCAGCGGGTGGGGGTCCCGTTACCGCTGCACAAACAGCATCCCTCCCATCGAGGCTTTAGGAAAGCGCCTTTCCCCGTGGGCTCACGCTTGGGCACACTCCCGGGGGCTGGGCACCCTCCGAGAGGCCGGGGGAGAGCACGGAGGGGTGCGCAGCCCCCCGGTAGTTCCCCTCACCAGCCTCTGGATCGCGACGATCCAGTTCCACACAAACCCAGGAGCGGGGAAGGTCCCGGAGCGTCCCCGGAACGCTGACGAGGGCGTCACGTCAGAGTTTAACCATTTGTAGGTGGTTTCAACCCAAGGAAGGGGGCGAAATGCCGGGCGCTGTCCCCTGACTCCTCCCGGTGGCAGCAGTGCCGGTGGCAGTGCACGGAGGGGCTTTGGAGTCACCCTTTTTTGGGGGGAGGTGGGAATCGCCGGGGGGAAGCCTGGAGACCTCGAGCATCGTCTCTGGTGAGGCAGCAGCGGTTTTGCGGGCGGGGGGAGGGTGTTCTCGTTAGGATGCAGCCCCCGCCGAGGGTAGGGACAGCGATTTGTCTCCAAAAATGGGGCTGAGGCAAAGCGTGATGCTTTTCCAGGAAAAGGTAAAAAAAAAAAGAAGCAATCAAACTTCTCCTGAATTACTGACCTGCTCTTCTTCCTGTGGGATTCCCAGAAACCCGCAAAATCCCCTAACGATACAATTATGATGTAATTATTCCCACACCACCACCCCCAAAAAAATGCCCATAATAAACAAATAGTTTATATACCTCTTCTGCTTAGAGGCTGCACATGACTAAATTAAAGCTGAAGTGGCCAAAAAACAGTAATTAATCTGATTGGGACAGGAAGAAGGTTTGGGATCCCTCATCCACCCCAGGGCTGTACGTGGGGAAAGACTCATTTCCCCTTCGCCCTCCCGTGGGCCAAGCTGCCATTCAAGGGGGGGGCCGTTGCCCCCCCCCCCCCCCCGACCCCGAGGGCTTTGTTGCAATGGCCCCTTCCGCGTGGAGATAGCCTTCCCCCGTGGGCTCACGCGTGGGGATGTTCTCGGGGGCTGTGCATCCCTCTCCCCCAGCCTTCGGGGGGATGCACAGCCCACGAGGAGCTTGCGGGCAGCTCGGGACTGCAAACTCCTGCAAATTTTCTTTGCAAGAGGCCGGAAAGGTTCGCGGTGAAGTTTTGTTTTCCAAATCAAGACAGATGGGGAGGGCTAAAACAAAACAAAGGCCTCCGGCGTTTAACTCACTCCGCGGTGCCATTAACACAACAACAACCGCTCCCCCCAAAAAAATGTGTGTCGTCGTCGTTCCCCACCCCCCCCCTTCCCCGCAGGAGAATTCCTCGCCCCCCGGCCCCGGCTCTGGGGGCAGAGGCGTCCTCGGGTCTCCGCAGCTCACGCCTGACATATTCTGGAGATAAAAATCTCTAATCCTTTCCGCCATGGGCCATTTGGTTTTACACGAGAACACCACTTTCTACGGTCGCCGCTTTTCTCATCCCGAGCAGCACGTAATAAATCAAGAAAGCAATTGCGGCAACTCCACTTCCTTAAGTGTCCTCCGAGGAATAATATTTGTCTGCCACTATAAATCCCGACTTCGATCGTTTTCGGCAGTTTTTACGCCCTGAGCGAAACGCGTATTTCGGGGGTGGCGAGGAAGAAAGGGAAAAAGAAGAAAAAAAAAATAAACTTTAAAAATAAAAATAAAGAATGAAAAAAAGGCTCAAAGACTTAAGCCCAGCCCGAGCTGCTCCGGGAGCCCCGCGCCTGTCTGCCGGGACATCCCGTGGGGGTGCCGCTCCCTCCCGCTCCGCGGAGCCCCGCTGGGCAGCCGGAGATGCTTTGAAGTTTCCTCCTCAGCTCCACAAAGAGAGGGAAGCGTCCTCGGCTCCGCGGGCACCGGGAGGAGCCCCGGTAGCCTCGGGAGCGGAGTCAGTACCGGGAGTCCCGGTGGCACGGGCAGCTCCAGTAGCACCGGCAGTATCAGTAGCCCGGGCAGGGGGGCACGGCCAGCAGCATCGGTAGCCCCGGTAGTGGGGGGAAAACCCCGCAGCGGGAGCATCCCCGGCAGCGCTGGCCGCAGGAGCAGGCCGGGTAGCGGGGGCAGTCCAGTAGCCCCGGTAGTCCCGAGCGCCGCCCGCAGCGCAGGGGAACTGCGCCCCCAAGAGCCCCCGCAGCCCCATCTCCGCCGGGCCGAGCGCCCCTCGCCCGGCTTCCTTCCCGCCGGTAGAGCCGGCAGGGAGAGCAGAACCGGCGTCCTTCAGCTCTCCGCAGCCGAGGGGTGACCCCCCCGGGCCGGACCGGGCGCTCCTCCTCTCCTCGCCCTTCCGCAGGGGCTGATGTTTATCTTCCCCTCACTCTGCGTTATTTATTGATCGGTGTATTTATCCGGTGGTGCGGCGGTGTGGGGAGGTTGGTGGCGGAGGCGGTGGGGAGGGAGCTGCCCAAGGTACGGAGGGGGGGGGGCGGGAGGAAACACGTGTGTGCAGGGTGCGTGTGCGTGACTGTGTGTGTGCGTGGCCCGTGTGCTGCCAAATTACTTATTCATGAAAAAGTCACATGTCCGGCGATGCGCAGGAGAGGAGGAAAGGAGGGGGGGGAAAAAATAAAAAGAAATAAAAAGGAAGAAAACCCTTATAGGTGCGTTGGGCTGGGAGGGGGGGTGGCACCCACCTGTATGAGTCCGCTTGTGGATCTTGAGGTTTTCGGAGCGGGCGAAGACCTTGCCGCAGCCGGGGAAGGGGCAGGGGAAGGGTTTCTCTCCCGTGTGTACTCGGATGTGGTTGATGAGTTTGTATTTGGCTTTGAAGGGTTTGCCTTCGCGGGGACACTCCTCCCAGTAACACACGTGGCTGCTCTGCTCGGGCCCGCCGACGTGCTCCACGGTGACATGGCTCACCAGCTCCTGCATCGTGCTGAAAGTTTTGGAGCAGGGCTTCCTCCCGCCTGGCGGCGGCGGAGGCGGAGGAGGCGGCTCCCGGTCGATCCACTTGCAGATCAGCTCTTGCTTGATGGGCTGCCGCATGTACCGCAGGAAGGCCCCGGCCGCCGCCGCCCCGACGTGGGCATGGTGGTGGTGGTGATGGTGGTGGTGCGGATGGGGGTGGGGGGGGTGCCCGTGGCCGCCCGCCGCCGCCAGGTTGAGGTTGACGGAGCCGTAGCCCTGTAGCGCCGAGGAGGAGGCGGCGGCCCCGTAGTGTGCCTCGGCGCGGCCGTAGAGCTCCCCGGCGGCCGCCGCCAGCCCCAGGCGCATCTGCCCGTTGAGCGGCGGGTGGCGACCAGCGGGCGCGCCCTGCTCGCCGGACGGCGGCGGCGGAAAGGCGACGTGCGCCCCGTCGGCCGCGCCGTAGGTGCCGGCGGCCGAGATGAAGACGCCGTGGGGCGGCGGGTGCGGGAGGTGGGGGGAGCCGGCGGGAGGGTGCTGGTCGCCCAGTGCCCCGTGCGCGGCGGCAGGCAACTCCCGCCGCAGGAGGAAGTCCCGGCCCGCCGCCCCCCCTAACGGGTAGCCCGGGAGAGCGGCAGCGGGCGGCGCGTAGGCGGCGGCGGCGGTGGTGGCGGCGGCGGCGGTGGCGGCGGCGGCGGCGGTGGTGGCGGCGGGCGCAGCGAAGGCAGCGGCGGCGGCGGTGAGCGCCTCGGGCGTGAGCTTGAGGGCGGCGGGCTGCGCCATGTGCTCGGGTCCGAGCGGCGTGAGGGCGCCGCCGGGGTCGCCGCCCGCGTCCCCGGGGTGGAGGTGGGCCGCGTGGTGGGGGTGGCCGTGGTGGTTCCCCAGCCCCGGGAAGCCTGTCATGTTCTGGTGAGGATGGGGCTGAGCCGCTGCCAAATCCGCTAATCTCAGTGTCGGGTTCCTCTTGCTCAAAGGGGGCTCCATAACGACACAGCCAAGCCCATCTACGCTCGCTGTTGTTATTTTTTTCCCTCTACCCGCCTTCAAAAACATGTATATATTAAGCGGCTCTTTAACTTCTTTTGTCTGCGCTGCGAACTCCGCGCATCTCTGGCCCCGCTCTGTCCGCCCGCGATTGGCAGAGCCCTCACCACACTCCGGCGGCGCGGTGGGAGAGACGGCGCGGACGCGGCGCCGGAGGGATTGGACGGATCCCGATGATTGGCAGGAGCCGGGACCGCGCGATTGGCTCCCTTTCAGGCCGCCGGCGCAGCGGGGATCCGCCCCCGCCGCCCTGCACCCCCCAATGCACACACACGTACCCCCCGCGCCGCCCCCCGAAGTTGCACTTGCAAAACTTCGCTCGGGGCCCAACGGGGCGCACTGGCCGCTGCCCCCCCTTTCCTCTCCCCGGCGATGGACGGGGCGGCCCCGCTGCGCCGCCGTGTTCACTCTTGCGGGTCTGTGGGATTTCGTTCCTCGCCTGGGAGCAGCCCACGCGTGGGACTGCCACCCGATCTGCGCTCCGTTTCCTTCTCTTCTCTCTTCTTTTCTTTTCTTTTCTTTTTTTTTTTTTTTGAGGGGAGGGGGGGCCATCATTCATTCATCGATGAGGCGGGAAAGCACTCTCCTATGCAACACCCCCACGCGCGTCCGAGGCTGTGTGTGCTGATACCCAAGGCGGGCGACTGAAGGCAGCACTAGAGGAAGGCAGCCAACGTTTTCCTAAAAAGAAGGCGGCGGGGGAAGGAGAGGGGGTGGGGGGATTCCTTTCCTTTAGAAAATAATAGAGGAAGCCGGCGGGGGGGGAGGCAAGCAGCACATGTTAGGGAGAAGTTTTGGGAGCCTGCGCGTGGCGCCTCCTTCGGGACTTTCTCCTCCCGAGGTGCTCCGTAGCCCTTTCCTGGGGCGCCCCGTCGGGAGAGCCCCCCCACGCCCCTCGAAGCTTTGTGGTGCCCAGACGGGAGGGGGGGACGGGGATCTGGGAAATGAGGGGGTCTCCGGCTGTCACGACCTGCTGCCCTCGATGGAGAAGGCAGGAAAAGTGGGCGCCCCCCTGGTGGGGGTGGGCAGAGGTAGGGGCAGAAGGAGGAGAGCGATGGGACCGTCTCTGGGGTGCGGGGTGCGCTGATCGTCGAAAGCGCAGCGCTTTGTGGAACACGGAAACTGCCCCCTCCGCAAGGAGGAAGATGCTGCCGTTTGGGGGTGCTGAAACGGCAGGGCGGGTGTTTCCTGCCAGCCGGGGCGGGGGGGGAAGGCCGTTGCCGTGGCTTTCCCGGGGCTGTGGGAGGAGGCGTTCATCGATGTGTTCTTTCCTCGGCCTGCTGGTCCCCCGGGAATGCCTGGCGCTCCTCCGGAGAGTGCAGACAGGCTGCGGGGCAGCGAGGGACGCTCTTCCGCCACGCCAGGAGCGGGAATGGGGCGGGGGATGCCAGCGGACCACTCCCCTCCACACACACACGCACCCCTCCCGGCCCTCCCCGGCCGTCTAATCCCCTCGGCCGAACCACATCTGCGTGTCCACGCCGCTGCCCTTTCCCGAGCCCCGTTCAAAGGAAGCCCCGTGCTGGTCCGGCATTTCCCGGCCAGGCGCCAGCCCTCCCCCCTTCACCACCTCCCACTACTCACGTGAGGAAAACTCGCAGGATTTGGCCCACGGCTGCCAAAGGGGGGCAGCGGCTGTAGCGCAGGAGCCGGCCCCGCGGAGACCCCCGGCTCGCCCCCCACAGGAGGGAGCGGGACCAGCCGGTGCCCTACCGCCCGGAGCCAAATGGATGCTCCCGGCCTGCCGGGCCGTGGTGGGGGTTTCGGTGACCCTGCAAGGCAAGGAACGAGAATAAATAATCCCTGGGCTTTAAAAGGAGCTCCTCGATGGTTTTATTGCACAGTAAAAACTTACCCTCTCAAACTAGCGCTGCGTCTATACGGGTATTTATATACGTGTGTTTTCTATGTGTGCATCCAACCAATGCCCTCCCCTTTCCCAAATTCTGGACACGTTGCCGGTCCGAGGTCCTGAGATGTGCGGGTTTGAGGGGAGATGCGGTGGGGGTGAGGAACAGCCCCGCGGCACCGCGCGCACGCCCCCGCGTCCCGCTCTTGTTAAACGCAGCGTGATGTGTACCTGTCATCGATTTAATATGTCTTAATTCTAATATATCCCCCCATCAATTTCTTTTTATGAGGGGCTATAAAACAAAGAAAATATTTTATAGCTGGGTAATAGGCAGCTGACCTGCGACCGTGGGGGGAGGGAGGAGCTGACCGAGACTGACGTGCAAATTCGCCCATTTTTAGGACGCCGGGACAATTTTGAAGGGTGTCATCTCCAAAAGGGACGTGAAGAATTTAAAGCCCATTAACTCACCGACCCCAGGTTGCCGCAGAGCTGGGGGGCTGCAGGGAAAGGAAGCGGCCGGTGCCCTCCCCTCCTCCCCGGCAGCGCCCGTCGGGGGTCGGCCCCGCTTTCAGTGCGGAGCCCTCCCTACGACGGCAAACTCGCCGAGGGACGCTGGGTGGGGGGGACTGGGGGCAAGGGGGCTGCAGAGGCGGGGTGAAAGCCCTGGAAGCCCTCAAAATGTATTTCGTAAAGGTTTTCCTTTAGAAACCGAGCTCGGGGCTGTGGGCTGTAGGAGGTGTTTAGCTGTAAAATGTAGTGCTGTAAGCGGCATTATGTAAATGTATGCTAATGATCATGAACACCATTTACAAACAATCGTCTTTAATGCACGTCTTATTGATGGTTAGGGAGCGGGGAGCAATATTTTGTAACGTGCAAAGCATTCTTCTGGGGAACCCTTACAAAGTGAGCGCGGTTGCAGCTCTCCTCGGCCAGACCTCCAAACCTCCCCCAGATCTGCTAAAATACTTTACCACCCGCCCCACCCGTCGCGGGTGGCCTTCTCCGCTCGTGGGGCTGCCTGTGGCGCAGTTCCCTCCGCGAACACGCGTGACATCCAGGAGCAGGCAGGAGCGCTCCGAGTCACAGCCCTGCGGTGGCCGACAAGGGTGGGGAATAACCACCGTCCCGTCGGGGGGATAGCATGGAGACCTCGGGCGGGAGAGGGGGGTCATGGCTGTCCACAGGCACGGAAGGGAGAGAAAGGGGCGATTTGGGGGCGAGGCTCCCCCCCACTTCGTTCTGGAGGGGGCTCAGGGGATGGATATTTTATACCCTTAAAAATAAACTTCTACTGCGCCTAATAAACGCCCGGTCCTCGTTGTACCCCGCACCCAAGCAGGAGCCCGAGGGCTGGGACACGGCCGCGGGAGGGTGCTGGCACCGTGCCCACCGTCGGGGCCGCCGGGGCCAGGATTGGGACGGAGGACTTACTGGCTAAAGGTTTCAGCGCTGCCTCCGTTTTCAGTGTGCGCCTCGCCGGGGAAAGTGGGGTCAGTCCCCGCACCTCCCCTGCGGGGATTTGCTCAAATAGGGCCAGACTAAGGACAAAAAAAATTCCATCCGTCCAACCCTGTACATATCCATATATATTTATTATATACGGAGAGAGGAAGAGATAAAGAGAGAGGCGGCCTCCGAAAACGCAGGCCAAATTTCCCTCTGCGCCCCTCTCCCCCCTCCGCCTCTCTCTGCAGCCGAACGTCCCCGTTGGAAGAAGCTGTTGAGATAAATCAAATAGTGACACTTTGACGGCTTTACTTGTATAAGCAATATGGTTACCATATGGCATTGTTATTTATGAATGACAGCATAAATTGTATTACAAAGTCCATCGCGCTTTATTGGGACGTTTATATGGGCATCTCCGGTGGAAAAAGGTGCATCTCATAAATCGCGGCGGTGCTGCAGCAGAGCCGCGTCTTGGGGGCGTCGCGCCGGCTCTGCGCCGGCTGCGGAGTGCGGGGCGCAGCGGGGGCAGGGCGCGGGGTGCGCAAAGTACGGGGCGTTGCGCGTCCCTCCGCCGCAGCTGGCAGCGGGGGGGGGGGGGGGGGGAGAGGACCGGCTGCCCCTCAGCCAAGATTCCCCTCCTGGAAACCACCGTTCCGCTGCTCCTCACCTCCTCCGCCTCACGGCATCACCGCCGAGAGCGCGTTTTTTTACGGCAACTTATATTTTATACATGTATAAGTGCAGCCGAGAGAACAGTAAATATTAATGGCACGAAAGCGAGGGGCTCCTTCCTGCTGCCCCTCCCTGCCTAGCGTTTATTTGGTTTTGGGTTTTTTTTTCAGAAAAAAAAGGTATTTAAAAGTTACATCTTTGGCTGAGTTTTTCGTTATTTCCCCTTTTTCTTTTACATGACGCTGCCGGTAGAGCCTGACAAAGAACTTTTGTCCCAAAGTGTGTTTTACAGAGGGAGGCTACAGCCCAACACATGTGGTCTTCACGGGTCATAGGTCGAACGGCCCCAGAAGTGCCTTGGACCGGCACCATCAAAGGTAACCTGCAACTTAATATCCGTTGATGAGCTTGTTGAATTTATGAGTGTCTGTGATACGGACAACGGTGCAAGTGATTACGCTCAATTGGCCTCTTCTTCACAGCCTCCGGGCCGGCCGCACGCCCCCTCCCCGCCCCGCACCTCCCCCCGTTACTCCGGGAGGAGCGCACACTGAATTTGGGGGGACCCAAAAGACCTCCTCTTCCTCCCCCGCCGGCCCCTCCGCCTCTCCCCGCCGCCAGCCGCCTCTCCCGGCGGGCAGAGCCCCCGGCCCCGCCACGGCACCCCCGGCTGCCCGGGGAGGGGGGGTCAGCATCCCCATCACGCCCGGCCCGGGGCCGTGACACCTCCGGGAAAGGGGCTGGAAGGTGAGGGCGGTATATGCAGTCCAGGGGAAGGAAGAAATTGCTCTCGCTCGTCCCTACCCGCCCACCCCCCCCCCTTCCCATCAGCAGTTCGATGAGAATAAGGGCAGTTTTAAAGAAAATTTCAGAAAACTTACCAGGAAGGGGAAAGCTGTCCCGGCAGGCTGCCGTTTGCTCTGCCTCTCCGGCACCTCAGAAACCTGTTGAAAAACTTCTCTCAATAAAACAGTTTAGTACGGACTTTGGGTGATCGCGTCCTTTCCTCCCTCCCTGGAAAGCCGCCGTGAACCGAAGGCTGCGTGCCTGGCGGTGGCCGGCAAGCGGGGGGTGGGGGCTGGCTGCCGGTGCCTCTGTCCCCGTCCCCCCTCCCTTCCTCCCTCGCTCCTTTCCTCTGTTACCCTGTGCCATTGGGGGAAAAGGGCTTTGCGGTTCGGAGGGAAATAAAGCACTTCTTAGGAGGGACGGCGACGTGACTTTGAACTTGGATCAGCTCTTCTGTTTCCTGCAGAGAGAGCAGAGCCGGAGCCCTGAAAGAATAGCGGAGAGCGGCCAGCCCGCGGGGGCTCCGGCTGGAATTCACCGCATCCCCCCCAAAGCCCCCCGGTGCCGGCGCCGCTGAGCGGGCAGAGAGCGGGGAGAGGGGACGGGGTGAAGGGAAGGAAAGGAGAGCAAAGGGAACGGGAACGGGAACGGGAAAAAAAGGAAAGGAAAGGAAAGGAAAGGAAAGGAAAGGAAAGAAAGGAAAGGAAAGGAAAGGAAAGGAAAGGAAAGGAAAGGAAAGGAAAGGAAAG
The DNA here is from genome assembly GCA_028020825.1 of Podargus strigoides. Taxonomy (NCBI): domain Eukaryota; kingdom Metazoa; phylum Chordata; class Aves; order Caprimulgiformes; family Podargidae; genus Podargus; species Podargus strigoides. Next base: position 54,364,000 of record CM051622.1, read on the forward strand.
GAAAGGAAAGGAAAGGAAAGGAAAGGAAAGGAAAGGAAAGGAAGGGGAAGGGAAGGGAAGGGAGGAAGGGAGGAAGGGAGGAAGGAGGAAGGAAGGAAGGAAGGAAGGAAGGAAGGAAGGAAGGAAGGAAGGAAGGAAGGAAGGAAGGAAGGAAGGAAGGAAGGAAGGAAGGAAGGAAGGAAGGAAGGAAGGAAGGAAGGAAGGAAGGAAGGAAGGAAGGAAGGAAGGAAGGAAGGAAGGAAGGAAGGAAGGAAGGAAGGAGAAAAGGCGTGAAAAAGAAAGGGGAAGAAAAAGGAAGGAAGAAAGAGCAAAAGAAAAGAAAAAAGAAAAGAAGAGAAAAGAGAAAGAGAAAAGAGAAAAGAGAAAAGAGAAAAGAGAAAGAGAAAAGAAAAAAGAAGGAGGTGAAAAATCCAGAAGGTAGGTATTTTTATAAACCTTCACTTTTTTTTTTTTTTTTTTTTAAACTGGGAATTTTCCTGGAAATTTTGATTCCCTTTCTAATCTGAGATGTAGCAACTTCCTTTAAATTTGGAAAAAATAAAAAAGTGTATTCAAGGGTCTAGTTGTCGTATGATTTTTTTCACTCATCTGGAGGCAGACAGTGCAGGAGACAAAGCTTTCCTCTCCCAACTTGGTCTCTCGAAATCCCTAGGAGTGGTGGTGGACACTTCTCAGATCTCCGCCTCGGAAACTTCTCAGAGAAGGCAAATAGAATTTGTTTCGTGGTCTGTCCCTGGGAGTCTGGCGGGGGGGTGGGTCAGGACAAGGACAGCATATGCTCTCAAGCTGCAGCCTGGAAGGCGATATCTGGGGAGCAGACTCCGCTGCCTGCAAAGACAGGACCGAGTGACGGCGTGGCGGAGAGAGGGCTTGTTGGCATGAGAGGTGTTGCTCCGCTCTAATACTCAGTGTATCTTCTAATGCCCATTTCGTATTTGAAGGAATCCCACTTCTTCCCAAATTAAATCCTCGCCTTGTTCAAAGAGTAATGTCCGGTACTGGCCCATTTCAGCCACTTTCGGACAGGCTTGGAAATATTTTAACCATTTAGTGACAGCGATGGGGAAAACCTTATTTCAACAGCCCCAGCTGGTGGTCAATGTCACCTTTTCCTTCCATCTATCTATCTATCTATCTATCTATCTATCTATCTATCTATCTATCTATCTATCATCTATCTATCTTCCATCCATCCATCCATCCATCCATCCATCCATCCATCCATCCATCCATCTCTTGCTGTAAAAGCCCTGTTCAAACTCTGAGTCCAGGTCTGTGCCTGATGCAGGATTTAACGCCGTGAAGAGTCACAGGAGAAATGTCACAGAGGGAATGTCGCCCGCCTCTCAAAAAAAAAAAAAAGCTCCACTGAACCCCACAACCCCCCACATTTTCGGTCGCTCCTCCGCCGAGCGCAGAGCCGATGGGGATCGAGGCGCAAGGTTAAGCGCGGGATGGTTAAGACGACTGATGTTATGTCGGGTTTTAATTTTTACAAAGCCTTACTTATTGGTGAGCTGCTGGCCCCGAGATGATTATTTTTCAGCCACTACAAAACAAACCGAAGCAGGGGCCAGACGTGTATTTACTGGAGGGGGAGGGGAAGGGGACTAGTTCTCGTGTGTGTGTGTGTGTGTGTGTGCTGGCTGTACGCTTTTTTATTCCTGCCATGTAAGAATCCGGTTTCCAAATAACAATGGCAGGGGGGGGGCTGGGTTTTTTCTTTTTATTTGTGATTTTTCGGGTTTGTTTTTGTTTCAAAAAAGGGAAGAGACAAGGAAAACTCCTAAAGCATCTGCTCTCGGGTGCACATTCACAGCACATGCACAGCGACTCCTCTGCTCCCGCACAAGTGGTTTAAAAGCCCCAAAGCCCAAACAACCAGGGCGACCGTTCCCTCTTCTATTTTCTTTCCCTCTTCCCCCCCCTCGCCCCCCCTCCCCCCCCCAGTTGCGGTCGCTTCGCTAACGTGACTTTTATTTGGTCCCCTCCTCGCTCCCTTTTCTCGATCATGGGTTTAATTTGCTTCAGCCGAAAAGGGGGGAAGGGGCTGCAGGATGGGCGAGTTCCTCCCTCCCTTCGCCACCACTTTAAAAAAAAAAAAAAAAAGAAGAAGGCAGGCCCCCCCCCTCAGCCCCCCCTGTTTATGTTTTAAGCCCCTCGCTTTGTTTGTTTGCCTCCCGAGGCAGGATCGCATGGCCAAGCGCACATCGATATTTTCCGTGCGTGTGGCTCGCCGCGCCTCTCCCTCCCCGCCACGACACCCCTTCCCTACGCCGCGGGGGAGGCGGGGGGCACACACACAAACCCCCCCTCCCCCCAAAAAAAGAAGCCGGCGGCGGTCGCTGTGCAGGACTGAAGGCGGCCACCGGGGCCGTGCGGTGCGGGGCTGTGGGGCGGCGGGGCGGGCAGGGCGCGGGGCGGCCGCGCCGCCATTAGGCGGTGTGCGGGGACGCCGGGATGGACGGGGCGGCTCGGGCCAATGGGCGGGCGGCGGGAGAGCGGCGGGCGGCGGTACGGGCGGCGCTGGGAGCCGAGCCGCCAGTGCGGGCGGGGAGAGGGAGAGCGGCTGGGGAGGAAGGGGGAGGGAGGGAAGAAAAGAGGGGAGGGAGGGGGAGAAAAATAAAAAGCCGCCGCCTCAGCAGCGCCCATCGAAATAAACAGAGGAGCGAGCGAGAGCGAGGGCGCGGGTGGAGCGGGGCTGCCACTCCGCCGCCCCGGCCGCGCCGCTCCGGCCCAGGCGCTCCGCGGCCCTTCCCGCCCCCGCCTCTCCTCCCCACCCCCACCGCCGCCCGCATTGTTTTTAATCCTCCTCCGGCACCCCCGTTCTCCCCCCCTCCCCTCTCCCCACGCCCCTCCGCGGCGGCGGGCGGGGGCGGTGCGGTGCGGGCCCCCCCCGGTCTCTTCGCTCCGTGGGAACCCGCGGCTGCAAGTTTTCCTCCGTGAGCGAGACACCGCTACCGCCCGGCGGAGGATAAAACGGGAGCGGGGGGGTGGGGGGCCGAGGCGGCGGGGCGGGCCGCGGCACACGCGGGGAGCGGCGCGGAACGGGGCCGGGCGGGCGGGGGTCGGTGGCGCTGACATCCCGGTGGCGGCGGAGGGTGGGGGGGCGAAGGCGGTGGCGTGTGTGTGTGTGCGTGTGCGTGCGTGTGTGCCGCAGGGAACGGCGAGGCGAGCCTTGCCCCCCCCGTCCCCGTCCCCAGCCCTGTCCCTCCCCTGCTCCCCCTCCCCTCCCCTGCCCGCCCCCGCCTCAGCTCCTTTAATACACTTTGGTTCTCCGCTCGCCTTTGGACTCTGCTCTGCCTGGCTCCGGATACGGCTCCGGCGGCGGCGGCAGCGGGCCAGTGCGGGCGGCGGCGGCGGGGGGACGCGGCGGCTGCCGCGGGGAAGCGGCGCGGAGCGGCGACGATCGGCCCCGCGCCGGGGCGGGCGGGCGACTGCAGCCCGGCGGCGGCGGTAGCGGTGCGGCGGCGGCGGCGGCGTGCCCGGAGCGGCGCGGACCATGCTGCTGGACGCCGGCCCGCAGTTCCCGGCCCTCGGCGTGGGCACCTTCGCCCGGCACCACCACTCGGCCGCGGCGGAGATGCAGGACCGGGAGCTGAGCCTGGCGGCGCAGAACAGTTTCGTGGACTCGGCGGCCGCGGCCGCGCACATGGGCGCCTTCAAGCTCAACGCCGGGGCCCACGACCTCTCCCCCGGGCAGAGCTCGGCGTTCACCTCGCAGGCTCCCGGCTACCCCGCCGCCGCCCTGGGACCCCACGCCGCCCACGTCGGCTCCTATTCCGGGGCGCCCTTCAACTCTACCCGGGACTTCTTGTTTCGCAGCCGCGGCTTCGGGGACTCGTCACCAGCCGGCGGGCAGCACGGCATCTTCGGCCCTGCGGCCGGCAGCCTGCACCACCCGCACACGGACGCTCAGAGCCACCTCCTCTTCCCGGGCATTCACGACCAGCACGGCCCCCACGCCTCCCAGAACGTCCTCAACGGGCAGATGCGGCTGGGCTTGCCGGGAGAGGTGTTCGCCCGGTCGGACCAGTACCGGCAGGTCTCCAGCCCCAGGACTGACCCGTACTCGGCGGCTCAGCTGCACAACCAGTACGGCCCCATGAATATGAATATGGGCATGAACATGGCAGCCCACCACCACCACCACCACCCAGGTGCCTTTTTTCCGCTACATGCGGCAGCAGTGCATCAAGCAAGAGCTCATCTGCAAGTGGATCGACCCCGAGCAGCTGAATAACCCCAAAAAAAGTTGCAATAAAACTTTCAGCACCATGCACGAGTTGGTCACTCACGTCTCGGTGGAGCACGTTGGGGGACCCGAGCAGAGCAACCACGTCTGCTACTGGGAGGAGTGTCCCCGGGAAGGCAAACCCTTCAAAGCCAAATACAAACTGGTCAATCACATCCGAGTGCACACGGGAGAGAAACCCTTCCCCTGCCCCTTCCCCGGCTGTGGAAAAGTTTTCGCCAGATCAGAAAACCTCAAAATTCACAAAAGGACGCACACAGGTAATTCGGGTTTCTTTTGGCGGATTCTCCCCCTCTGCCCGTCCATATATATATATATATATATATACATATATATATATATGTATGTATAAACAGATACAGACATAAACTGAGGCAGAGAGATATAAAATGATGGGAGTGATAAATAAGGATGTGGTTTAATTTTTTTTCCCCTTTCCATCACACTGCTGCGTTTGTTTTGGTTCCTTCCCAACCAGTATCCCCCCCCCTTCCCACTTCTCAGATTTCGAAAGGACATTTTAACAATTTTTTTTAATTTACGGGGTGAGAGATGTCGATTCGTGCCGAGGCTCGGCGGGGTCTTTCCGCAGAAACACCGAATATAGCGCGAACTAAATTCTGCCGTCCTGCTAAAAGACGGGAATATATGCACTTCAAACGCCTTATACATTTGCAATGCGCAACGTATTTGTATGTAACTTCAGCGCTTGTGAGCGTGGCTTTCATGTATTGATACCAAGAGAGAGAAACTATATAAATCCGTGCAAAATCCGTCATTAGTCCAACATCCCGTTGGAAGTGGCCAAACGTCCCTTTCTGGGAGTGCTTTCCATTAAATTTAAATGGTGAGAGCAAGGGAATAAAATTTTCTCAATTAAAAAAAAAAAAGGAAAGAAAAGAAAAAAAGAAAAGAAGTCTTTTCAAAGTCTTACTCGAGGTGATTTAAGGCACTTTTGGAACAGTTTATTAAATTATATAGTCGGGAACAGAGGGTCCGAGGCCGGGAAACTTCCCCCTGAATCAGGTGGAAGTGGGGCGAAGAAGCCCGGGCTCATCCCGATGGAAAAATCGCCAGAACCGAAGGGTAACCAAAATAAACGCATCCTTCCGCCTCATCTATTATTCATTTACCGCTCCTGCCGGCTCCAACCCTGCCAGGCCATTTCATACAAGACGGCCCAAATATTTTAGCGACTTCCACTCTAAATATTTACCCGGAGGAAAGCTGCAAATCTCGAGGCCCATTGTTTCCTCCAGCGCGGAGCCGGGTGCGAGGTGCGAGACGAGCTTTAACGAGGTTTAAAATTTGAGAAATTGTATTTGCACGAGATGCCCGCGCCGAAGTCATTGTGTCTGAGCGGATGTCTTTAAGAAACAATTCAGGTGCTAATGGAATTTAATGTTAAACGCTTCCCCCTCCGAAGGCGGCGGGGGAGGGAGGGGATGTGAAGTTCTCACCTCCAAATTACTCCCCGGCATTTCGAGTCCCGGCAGCCGGACCAGAGGGATCCCTCTGAAAATTAAATGGAAGCATTTTACAGACGTGTAGTTTTCCCAGCGGATGTGCGTTTAGCTCCAATATCCATACACGAAACAATTTGCCCGGCCTTAAATCTGTCTGTAGTGGTTTCCAGTTTAACAGGATCGCGGATTTGGTGCTGAGGCGAAACGGCTCCGGGCGGCTTTTTTCTTCTTTTTCTTTTTCTTTTTTTTTTTTTTTTTTTTTTTAAATTTTTTTTTTAGTCGTCTTTCTTCCGTTTGTGTGTCGGCACGGGTCGGAATAAAACAAAATAAAACCAGACGGGATGCCGGGCCGGGGGGGTTTGGTAGGAAAAGCAGGCGAGGGACGGGTACCGCCTCGCTGCGGGGCAACGCGGGAGTGGGGGCTGGGGCAACATCGGCCTCTGGCT